>JACCHZ010000110.1:0-2400000 GCA_018907045.1 Wiebesia pumilae | reverse complement strand
AATAAGAATACTAATAAAATTAAACTTTAAATTGATTAAAATGCATTCTTTCGGAGATATAGAATCTGAATATATAAAGTGAGCATACACAAAAATTTTTTAAACAATACGGTCAAACTTTACAAACCCCAACGATTATGCAAGGATATTACATTTCTTTACAAAATCCATAAATAAATCTTGCTACGTTATAATTTCGTTAATATCCTTAGCTATAGTTTTGTAAATTCGACAAGTAATCATCAGCGCGTTTTTAATCATAAAACTGTAAAAGCACCAACTTTGAAGTGCTCAGCAGTGTTTCCGGTGTTCTCAACGTACATCCGCGTGAGCACGTCGAGCATCACTTGACGATGTCCGTTCTCGGCCAGGTACTTGGGCGTCTCCGGAAGCGTAAATAGCCACAGGGCAACGATTAGGGCTGGCAGGCAACTCGCCAGTACGAATAGATTCCACGAACTGAACGAGAACACGAGGACCTTGAATTGGAAACTCAGCGGGATGATTACCCACGCGATCACTAAAATTGAAACGGCACTTTTATTATAATGTGGGAGGGGAATAATCGGGATAAGCCGGTTGAAAAATTTCACTGGAGCCAAGTGAGCCAGAACATATAGCTGAAGTGTACTAAGGAATTTATTGCTCTTGGATAATGAGCGATAATCCGTTTGCTTTTACCGACGGTACACTTATATTTGCCCTTGCAAATTTCATGAATGATGGGTACATAATCGTAATCGTTTTATTACATGTTTGCATGCATGTAAATAAGTTATTAAAATTATTGGAAATCTTAGTACAGTTTTAAATATTAAAGGATTTGTCCAGATATAAAGTTGCTGTAATACATATTGGTATATAATTATAGAATATTCCGCTATCCTCTTTCAATATACTCTTCTCTTGGGGATTGTCGTATACACAATCTTGTCCTTTTCTTTGGATACTTAGTAAAATGTTGTACTAGATAAACTGTAATATCGAATAGTATATTCGTAATGAAGTACATGCTGTGAATAACAAGATAATTATCGAAGCGTCGCATAATGTATAATAAACTATTGTTAATTGACTCATTAGATTAACTGTCAAAATAGGATATACCTAAATAACATTTTTTCCCAATGATAAATATTTAAATATATATATATACTATCGTAACTTATACGTTCATATACATTGACCTTTTAAGTTAAAAAAATATGTATACGAGTTTACCATTAAATTATCTGACGCTATTTATTACGATGATTTAGTGCAACTTTTTGAATTAATTACTCAATCTTGAATTGTTCGATATTTTTTACGTACTTGTATTAGTGCCTTAACTGTAAACCTTTTTTTATTTGAATTACTATTTCAAACAGATACAACGATATTGATTTTATAATTAATAAAAGCTATAGTCTTATATGCAGTTTTTATTTTTATACTTTTAACTCATGATTTACATTAAAATAATATTTGTAAAAATTTTGTGCATATATTTAAAAATAAACATTACAACGACAATGCTAATACTAAAAAAGAAACTTTCTAATAATATACAAATATGATCAATTGGCTTTTGACTTAATAAGTGCACCTTTATAATTATTTAAAAATCTGAAAAATTAATATATTTTTGTTCTGTATTAGAAAAGGAAATATTTTCTAATAAATTTTATAATACTTGAAATTTTCAGTATCTTGTTTTTTAAGTTCTCTAATTATATAAATTAACATTTTTTATCATGAACAAATGCTACAAAATGACCTTAATAATCAGAAAAATTGTTAATATTTCAATGAAAAACTATTATATCTTTGCACTTATTTAATTATTTCATAAAAAAGTTTTTGTCGTTTAGAAGTAATTAGGTATGATTATTAAATTAAAGGAGAAGAAACCTGTAATAACAAGTATAAAAAGAAATTAAAAAATCGCGATTATTAGAGAAGAAATGATAATAAAGTGTAAAAAATTTGGATAGATATATTTCAATTGAATGCACGCATATTACAACCTCAATAATTTATTCTTTAGAAGTGAACATAAATTAATAATGTGTAGTAGCTATACAACGTAGCCATGTTGACTTAAGATTTATAACACTCATTTGGTAATTGTAATGTAAATGTTTTTGTTAAAATAAATGGAAGTAGTAGTTATAAATTAACACGAGTACATTGAAACTCAATCTAACAATTAGCGTAAAGTAAATGCAACTAAATAAATTTCCTCAATTTTCCTTGCACTCAAATTATTTAATAAAATACGTTGGAGGTTTATATTATAGTAAATATATTTATTATAATGATAGTAGCATGTAAGTTTTCAATTATGCAAAATTGACTGACGTAGACATTCGTCAAGTTCTCATAAAATTTTATAAACATGCACATTAAACTACTAAATTAAAGTATATAAGCAAATCAGTAATTAAAAAATTATAATACTTATATTGCTGCATTATTAGCTAAATAATAAATATACAGTTAGAAATTACCAAGAATTTTCCGATTTTTAAAAATATGTGCAGATATTCATTTAATTTATATTTTCTATTTAATTTTATGCCACATTAGAGTACTAAATTTAAAAGTACATACGTGCAACTACTATAACGCCAATTGCCCATGAAAGTTCCATCCACGATAATATTTGGTTCCTATACTTCGTAGGCTGGAATTCACCGAGGTACGTGAAAACTATGGATAGCTGACCAGTAACACTGTCCAGTAACAAAAAAATGTTCACATATTTCAGTCATATTATGATTGTAGCAAAGTAAAATGTTTAAAAGGGAAAATCAAGAAGAAGGAGTGAAGTATAAATTGAAAATAAAAATATAAAAATACTTGTTATCAGTAAATAATATTCATAATTACTTATCAAGTAGTTTATAAATTTATAGAAAAATTTGTAGTCTATTATTCAGAATATAATTTAGCGATATATTTATATCGTTTCAAAAATATTATAATATATAATATTATTATTACCTAATACCACTTAAAAACTTGAGGAATACGAAAATCCAGTAGCTAGGAACAATTGATGCAAGAACGTCTACCGTAAATTGCGCAAACAAGGATATTAAAAGAGCAACTCTACGTCCTTTCAAATCGGCCAAGTATCCCCAAATACTCGAACCAATTACCATACCTGTAAAAGTATTTGTATTTTACTTAAGTGAACATCTGAGTATTGTATTGAAGTGCTAATATTAATGTTTTTAAGACTCCTTCTTACAATTTTATCCATTGTCGATATACATTTATTCAGTGATATACAAGAAAATTTTGAAAGAAATGAAAATCGAATTCAAAGAAAAATAAATATTTGATAAAATTAGATATAGTATTTCATATGTCTTATTAATGGTATTTATATAATAAAAATGTCATTAACATAGCATTAAAACTCACCAGATCTATTATGTAGTAATAATCAAATTATGTTTTTTCGTCATTTGCTGTGAAATGATGTTAATAAGAAATTATAATGTTTTAAGGTAAACCTAAAGATATATTCTATTATAAATTTTTATAAGATAAATAAGGTAAATCGCTTCTCAATAACAATTCCTAAAATATGATATATTATATCATGTTATTATTTAATATATCCTCCTACACATTTATATATTGAGAAACCGCAATTGAATAACAATATAGTATATTGTTTTACCCAACATTGGAGCTGCGTTTATACGGCCCTTGTCGATGGTCGTCATCTGAAAATCGCAAGCAGCTGTAGGAACAACGAAACCGACGCTCGTGATGCAGAAAGCACAGTTTAGGAAAATAAGAGCCGACACAGCGGTTATCTTGAAATTAAATTTACCAAAGCCTGTAGAAATAAATGATGCTCACGTAATTATGTTTCCTTATCATAATTAAATACTTTTAGTTTACTTTGGGTAACTAATTACCTGTTTGTTCAACGGCTTTTTGTGCTACGCTTTCCTCCATATACATTTCTGGAACACACGAAATTGTAGTTTTATTTACATGAGTTTTTACTAAAAAAATTCTATTTCTTTGTTTAATACGTGCAAAAAATGATTATAATTATCCAATTAAAATAAATATACTATGAAAATGAAAACTTATTGCTTTGAAAGCAGTTCTTTAGTGCTTGAAATTATTATCATATATTTTAGTCCTTTATTAAGATGGCGTTGAATAATTACAAAACAATAAAAATTTATTTATATTTAATATGAATTTACTAATTACTTAGTTTGTGCATATAATAATTAACTTATATTTACAATACTTCATCATTATTTATCACTTATGAATTACTAGTAATTAAAAATTATTTGCACTTAATAATCGATTAATTTAATTATATATTATCAGTATTAGTGATTTATATTAATAGTACATTATTTTTGTGTCTTGATTATTAAAAAATGGTGTATATTTATATTATGTTCTATTTCAATATAATTTAATAATTTTTTTTATTCGAAAAATAAGTTTCGCATTTTTTATTAATGCTTTACATAAATTATATAAATAAATTTTAGTATGGAAAATCGAAAAATGCAATGATTATAAATTTCTATAAAACTTAAAAGTAAATATATTATTTTTTAAATTCGTATTCAAATTATTAAAGCGTTTTTGACTGCATCTTTAATTTTTTTAAATTATATACTTTTATACTTTGATTTTTTCAAAGAATTTGGGTCGGAAAAAGTGTAGATATTAACAAAAAAGTCATTAACTTTCTGCATTCTGTCATTATCGAATAGCATAGCATTTAAGATTCGAAAATGATAACTTAAAGTTCTTAAATTTTCTTATTATAAAACACTAACTTTGAAAGTAATTATTAAAATTTTAATAATTTTTACAAAATCTTTTTTGCAAATATAAAATTCAATACTTCTACGAATACGTTGATATTATACATTACATACAAAATTGAAAACTTTCTGTACATAAATTGAAATTTAATGATTGAAAAAGTAATACAAAAATTTCAAACTGGATTTTAATAAATCATAAATAAAGTCTTTTAAATAAAATTATTTAGTTTGTAGATCATATTTAAGCTTAATTAACTTGTGTTTTCAATTTATATCACAAAATTTCATCGACACGTCACAGGAATGTTACAAAGATATTTCGGTAATAATTCTAGTTATTATTAATTCCAATAATTACCTATAACTCCCGAGACAAAAAAGAGTTTTTTTTAACTAAATTTTCTAAAACTACAGGCATATTTTAAATTATATTCATCATTTAAAGATAATCAAAACAAGAATTCCTTACGAAAAATTCTACAATGAATGGAATGAAATTCATCTGCTAAAATGAAAATAATTCAATAAAGAAATCTCATGTATCGATGTAACTTACTTGCGATAGTTTAATTTCACTTCAACGTCTCAATAATTGAAATCTTCATATCCTCGTATTTACGACGTTAATTATCCTTATCAAAGCTTCGATGGTCCAGCCGTCAAAAAATCGACGACGCCTTCTTTATCGATTTTATAGTTTTATCTTGATCTTTGAAAAATAATTCGAGCATTTGGAAACAAATGGGATAATAGAGTGCTTATTTCATCGTACTAAAACGAACATCTGGACTCTAGTGCTGTTGTGGCATTTTTTGCAAGTTCTATAACACATTGATTCGATGAAGCATAAATGGCATGACTGGGTATATAGCACTTTTTAATTAGTTTAATTAAATCTGAAAATTATAAATTGTTCATGTTAACTGTGAAATTATATAAATAGAATATTTATGAAGTTCTGTAATTTTTTATTTTAGCTATAGTATTTTCCTCTGACAAAAAAATACACTACAATTTTAATGAAAGCGTTTTGTAAGCACCACTCTATGTATTTTTTAATTTCATCTGACTGAAAAATTGAATGTTTTTGGTTTATCTAAAAGTGATGTATATAACATTACTGGAAAAGTATATTTTAATGTATCAGAGTAGATAATATTATCCAAAATACGAATAGTATAGCAAAACCTCGAATAATATACTCTAATATTAATAAATGCCAAAAATATGAGTATAGAATAATACATTTTTATATAAATTTGCCAATTATTTCAACATATGCATCTACAAATATAATATTTCAAAGTAGGAATACAACTACTTTTCATACTAATACATTTTTTATTAAAAAAATTCGAGATTAATTATAAATATAAGAAATACAAATTCCTTCCTAACCGTTCAATGATTAAAATTCCAATACAAGATTACATCACGTGCAACTACGAGAACGATTGTTGAAAATCTCGCAGTTCATAACACGATCGACGTATTAAAGAGGTTCGATTGAATTGTTAGGTCCACATCGATACCTCTGTATTAACACTCACGCGCGCACTATTTATAATGAACGAGAATTAAATTCACATAAAGAAAAAAAAATCAAAAAATTAAAAGAGAAAAATGCAACTCGAAGCGGAAGCGTCGTTTTCCAACTTGGACGACATGCGACTCGCATGTAAACTCGAGTTGTCTCCGTTTTATCGTGCGTTCCCTCACTTCTCTCCGACATTTCTCCCTCTCTTTCACTATCTTTCTTCCTCCCGTAAATATAGTTGTTAAATTCAACCAATTGCTAATTACTCTCGGCAAACATGCATCTCCCCCCTATGTACGTAATCTAATGCCGGTTGAAATAGCAATCGTTTCGAAATTTTACACTAATCTAATGGTTGGTGCTTCACCGTCAGTTTCTCCGAGCATGATTTCTTTTTTTTTCTCTTTTCTTCTTGAAATTTGATTGTATATGTGTATATATATATATATTACAGTCGAAAAAATTTTATTTAAAGAAGGAAGGAGATATTTTTATAATAAATTATTTTCGATCACATTTTCTGTTAGAATGCCTATAAAAATATAATTTATTTATATATAAATAATTAAATTATATTTCAAAAGTTATTTTGTGCTATTTTAAGGTAAACATGAATGATCAATATATATATAATTTTAATTGCACTGTTTATTCAAGAATATTTCCAAGAAAATTACGAATTAAAAGTTGTTTATTAAACTTTAATGAAAAAGTACTGTAAGAGTACTGTTATAATTTAAATCTAATAAATTTAGATGTTCTATATCATGGACTAAATCCAACACATTTAGTCTCCTTCAAATTATCAAATAACATATTTATGCATACATACGCACATACGTAAATATATAAAGTAAATTATTTGAATTAATAATGTAACCTTGCATACAAAATTTAAACTACCAATTCTTAATATTTCTTTCATGATATTTACATAACAAAGGCAAATAAAATAAAAACTACATTTAAACATTTATTTTTTTCGTCTCTTGGATACGTCATTATTAAAAAATTTGTACATTTTAATGTAATATTAATAATGTTTTCTTAACGCTAATAGTTGTAATACTTTGAGAACAAGGTATATCTTGCGCGTTAATACTCTTTTCTAGCGTATTCATTCATATAAATCAATTCAGTGCATCGATGTTGATCAATAAGTAATAGAGTAAATAACACTTGGTAACATTCTTCTTATATAACATTATATAATTTTATATACTTTTATAAGATATGAATATTAAATAAATCTGTAGTGTTAAAAAATATTTAATATAAAGTATATTTGTTTTCTTATTTACTTCGTTAATTAAAAATAAAACTCTAAAATATTATTCGTACATTGTGGATCTAAGTATCGCTAATTGTTATCGTTAATAATTCTTAAAGTGATATTAGTTACAAGTATGATTTAAAATAATGCGCAAAAATAAATATTTGACAATTCGTAAATTAAACATGATTATTGATTGGATTATTAATTGAAATTAATTATTTTTTTAAATTTTCTTTTTCTTAAATTAATTACTTTTATTTTCTATACATTTAGATTATTTCCTTTTACAAAAGAATACATGAGATTGAAAAGAATTGAAGTATGATTTTATAAGATTTACAACGTTTTTCTTCTCAAAAAATTATTTGCTTAAGTTCAAATGATGCAGTTAAAATTTTATATGAAATATTAACAATTTACTATAAACGGACTCCTTAAAACTTTGATTTCTAAAAAAAAAGTTTCTATACTTAATGGTTTTTTTTGTTTAAAAATGTACTCTACAAAATTTAATATTGGCCTAATAGTGTTATATGATTATAATGATGTAATTTAACTATACTTACTGTGAGTGTTGCATTGAAATCCGTATTTAAATAAGGAAGAAATATTTGAAAATACATAAATAGATCTAATATTTCATTCGAAGTATATTTGTATTAAAAACTAATATTGACATGATTGATATAATTGTTTGAGAAATAAATATGAAAACTACTAGTTGTCCATGTAATGATAAAAGTTGTTTACTCCATTTACTCAGTTGTTTACTACACTTTATTAGTCTATTATTCTAGTAAAGTTTTTAAATTATATATAGATAAATGTGTAATAGCTATAAAATATTTGTAAATAAAGATAATTATTATTGTTTCTTGCTTACTAAAAATAAATTTTTAATTATAATAATGTTTAATTTGTAAATGTTAATAATTCTAATTTCGAATAATGAAAAAATTTTTTCAAAACTATAATCATTTGAAAACCAATTATGATGTATACGTTTCATAATGTATACATATTTTTCCATAGATTTCTAAACATAAAGTTACATTGTAACTTCAATGATTTAAGTATAGGAATTATTTTAATAATATGTTTTGTGATTTATTTCTGTTATATTAAGTATATCATAATCTACATAAATTAGAATTTTTTAATTTATGTTAAATTTTACGTTTTCAAACTCTAGGTTATATTTTTTCTTTAGAAAATAATTATGTAGTTCATAATAGTTTAAGTATAAATTAAGATCTTCCATCGAAAAAATATTTTATCTATTTTCTCGTAAAATAAATTTTTTACTAATTAAGAATGATAATATATTTACTAATGATAATAAATTTACTAACCATGTCTATATATTTTATCTAAATTAATCAATATCACGAAGAATAATAAATTTATGGATAATTTTATATTTTTTCTTCTAACATCTTTTAAATATATATGGCGAAGTATTCAAAGATAAAGAAAAGAATCAACCTTGCATATATTTATGAAATTATTTTAATATAATTGTAATTAAATGTAACTAAAATATTATTAGTATGAAATATTTTAAATATTTAAATATTTCAATATTTCTAGATTATATTAACTAAGAATAATTTTAAAACATAATTTATTACATTAACTTATATTTTTAGATAAAGTAATCTTATCTCATAAATTAAATTAGTATTAGAAGTGGAAAAAAATTTATAATTTTAAATAGAAGGTATTATCCATCAAATTTTTGAATATCTAATTTCATGACATTCAAATTCAATATTAATTTTTCTTCAGATGAATTTATATCTTTAAAAATTTACGTACTTACAAATTTTTTAAAAATATTTCTAAAAAAATGAAAAGTATATTACATGCTTACATAATATAAAATAGAAAATGAATTAATTGATAAATGCATTTATTTAACCTTAAATCAATATGAATACAATATATTTTATTTTCCGTTTGATGATTCAGATTATTATAAGATTATAATAATCTGTTAATGTATATAATATGTACTTAAATTTTGTTATAAATACTTAATGTAATTATTTTTTAAGGTTATATAATAATAATTTTCCAAGTATATAAAATACGATTTGAAATTTATGAATTATTATTTATACATTATTTTATAATTAATTTTCACAAAAAATATATATTAAATTTTATTATTTATATACATAATAAAATGATAATTAAAAATCTTATTGTATTACACTTATATATTGTATCTTATATATTGTATTATCTATTGGATTAAAATGTTAAGCGTTGTAATTTATGAATTTATTTTTAGCTACATACTCTAATCAATTTGTTAAGTAAAACTTTTATCAATATTTTTATGTATCAAATACTAATTGTGTATATATATATATATATATACTATATATAAAGAATTTTAAATAGTTTTATTTTAAATTTTTATTTTTATTTTAATCTATAAATTTTAAATAATTTATAGATAAAAACTCATTTTACTTCTTTTCAAATATTTAATATTTTTGTTGATAAAAAAAATATAATTTTCTCTAAAATAAATATTGAAATAGAATTATATTATTGTAAATCTAATTTTACAGATATTGATTTATAAATTATCAAAAATGGATTTCCTCTCCTAACCTTAACAAATCTAATTATATATATTCTTTATGACTATTAATGTAAACTGAATGTTGAAAACTTTGATGTGATAATTTATATAAATTAAAGAATGATAAATTACCTATATAAAACATATAAATTCCTCTATATTTCTAAAAAAGGATATTATATACTATTAAATTATATATTAATAAATTTCCTAATATATTCATTTATATTTTATATCATAACATATCTGTTAAATATTGAAAAGTATCCAGCAAAATTAATTTTTCTGAGTTCTTACACCAATTGAAAGACAATTCATAAATTTCGTTTAAAAAAAAATTTTAAAGTCATGTTATATTACTAAAAATATATAATAAGTGCTTTTATTTATTTTAAACATCGATCTTGAGTTAATGTTATAATTATTTTATTTAAGTGTATATATCATACCTATTTTAGCTATATTTTATATATCGATATTTCACATATTATATATATTGAAAAATTTGATACACACTTTTTTCGTGTAGAAAGTTAAGAATAATTCAGTGGATGTTTTATAAAGATGAAATCTTCTTCTTTTCATATATTATACATTCAATGTTGGCATTCAGTTTCATAGTATGTTTACCTTGTAACTTAATTAGCTACTGAGTATGTTTAATATTTGATAAATTTTACTAAACAGGGTTGCAAATTTAAGGTAAACAAATTTTGTATTAATAAGATCGAAAGAATAAATTTTTATTTACACATTACGGTTGTATATTACAGTTGCATATTAGAACAGAAGTATGAATATACTTATAAATAATAAGCATATTTGCTTCCAAAGAAGTTCTGATTCAATAACCTTAAATTATAAAAAATTTTTACTTGTTATCATTAAAAAATCATTGATAATATTAAGTATTTTAATTATTATTAAATTTTCATGATAAAATATAAAAAGTTTAAATTCAATAAATTTTAAATTTTTGAAGAGATTTAATTTAGTTAATATATTTATGATAAATTTTAATTATTTAGGTTTTTTAACGATAGTGAAGAGCTATTAAAATATTCTGTCTTTAAATATTATTAAATCAATAAAATTAAATATTCAATAAATTTAATGTAAGTTACATGTAAGTTACATGTTGCTCTTCATATTAAATTAAAACACTATTTTTCATTTGGAATTTTCTTGTAGATTGTTGTCAAAATACTATTAGTTTAATAGAAAACATGATTACTATTTATAAAAAATATCTTATAATATTGAATCTATCCTCAAGAAACTCATGAATGATAAAATGTTAATACATCGCACATAAATACATTTCACGATTTCTTGTAAATGAAAATAAGTAAAAATATTATTATATTTTTATTATTGGTATAAGGTTTGATGTTCGTGAAAGTAGAATGATTTATTTGATTCTCACATGAATTAAAGATCGATTTTTTCGTATTGTATAAGTTTTTATGTAAAGTTTTGCAGTATTTATTCAACGAATAATAATAATATTAACGAATAATATTATGCACGTTAAATATAAGTTCTTACTTGAACATTTTTTATTAATTTTATTTTTATTTATTCTTGTATGTTGTAAAAAGAAACGTGCTTAGTCGATATTAAATGTATCAAAATAAATTTTCGTTTAGGAAGTCTTTTAATTAAACTTAAAAAGAATCAAATTAATATTTCAAACGCAGATTTAATTTGAAACGCAATCAATTTACAAAAAATCGAAATCCCTTACTTTATTTACTTCGAAACCGCACTAAAAGATCGATCACGATTTATTGCACAGAATGTAAACGCCGTCACATATTCAAATCATTTTTCCTCGAAACGGGGAGTTAAAGAATCTTCCAGCCCCACAACTAAGAGAATGATAATCACGTTATAAGCCCAATACAACTTCGAAACAACATAGTCCAATTATACTTATACAGTGGTTCCAAAATGAAAATAAAAGCGGAGTCTATGCAAAGTACTTCTGAAAAAAAGGAACTAATAACGTTTGAAACCGAAGATAGTCGGTCGTTATAATCAGAATAATGGACGCTGACATCTTTTGATGCGATTGTCTAGGTGATGTAATAATTTCGCCGTCGTACCGTCAATGATAGGTTGTTATTTTGTTGAACGTCAATAGCTCCGCGCACACACGAAACCAAATGATTCATTAATTATTCTTGTTTACACATGAAAGGGTTGAGACTTCCATAGATCTTATTTCCGATGATGATTAAACGGTAAAATTCTCTTGCTTAATGTTATCATAGTTCGTTCTGAAAATATCGTGATTGTACAGCAGCGCATTAATACGGAAAAATGTCTTTATAAAATGCTTTATAAAAAGAAGACTCGTTGTGTATCATGACATATCAATAATCTATTATTATATAGATTCAAGAATTATTAGTTTATTCACTAGACATTACTTTATGCTTATGAAGGAACAACAAACTCTGAGCAATATATGCAAGACAAAAAGGGTGATCAAGAAATGCTATTCTTTCAATAAATTTTAATTCTGATGAAATTTTTTTTAATAAGAAAAAATAATTGATGAATATTTTAATTTCATTTATTATCAGCAAAATAATTAATATCATGATTTTATTTTCATATTTGTAAGAGGTAGAAAAACAGACGGAAAATTTTTATTACAATAACAATCTATTTTTTGACATAATTTTTAATAAATTAATTTTAAATTTCCAAGAAAACATTCCAAAATATATTTTTTACATAACAATTTTCTGGCACTTGTGATTTTATTCTTTAATCTTTTTAAAGATTTTATTTAACATTATATCCCTCATTTTAGTTCTATTATTTTAATGTTATAAAAAATTAATTATTTTACTATAATTTAACTTAAATAGTAAAACTTAATATACTTTCAATTATTATTTTTTTCCATACAACATAATGTTTTACATATATTTAATCATGTTAATCACTCTACATATATCTTTTTTCTTGCCTAGTACTTTAAATTAAAAACAAATGTGATTAAAATAATTTCTTCAATTACTATAAATCAAAATCTTTTTTAAATAGATACGTTTTGTATATGCCAGAAAATTTTTAGACTTATATCATATATTTTCGTGTGTGATAAACTTCAGTCAGGAAATTTATGAAATATAAATTGGCATTACTTACATTTTTTATTTCGTATTTATTAATTAAATTATCATTTTGATCTAATGTAGTATTTCATCGGTATCCTTACCGCATACGATAAATTTTTTTTTAGATTTTATAAGCATTTTCATTTATAAATTAAATGATTTTATGTCATTTCTTATATGCTAAATAATAGATAATTTTATTCTTAAAATAAAAATATAAAGCTTCTGATTAGTTTATTAAACATTATCTGAAATTTGAAAATAGATATGCTACTTTTTGAAGTAGAATGAATGTTTAAAAAGAAAAAAGTTATTTTAAGTAACTTACGCCAGCAAAAAATTTTAATACTTTTTATATAGTTATTAAACGAATTAAATATTAATTTATACACACTATTATAAAATTCTTTTTATATTATAATAATATAAAATTATGTAAAAAATTATTAAAAAAATCATGTAGATTCAAAGAAAATATATTATGTTTTTCTTAATAATACATAATTACAAGTGATTAGTATTAAAAAGTGCAGATTTCCTTAGAAATTGTACATATTATTTTATCTTTTGAAAAATGAAAAAAGATTAATTTATATTAAAGACTAAATAATTTTCAAAAGGTTTATTAAATTGAATATTATTTAAATTTTTTAATATTATTCTTCAAATTATTCAGAATGCCTAATTAAAGTAATCAAAAATAAATATTTTTAAGTTTTAATAATAAGTTTTAACTCTTTATCTTGTTGAGCTAGAGCATAAAATATTTACTAAATTTTGTCAGAATACTCAAAATACGTAGGCTCCTAATTTTTTTATGACAGAAGATATAGAATGGTAATTACGAGATTTTTTTAGTCTCTATTATTGTTACATGAGACGATCAATAGTTTGTTTTTCTAACGTATATCGGGTTACTTTACAACACGATGTCGATAAGAAACTTCATGACAAGTCTTGAATGTCACACCCATTAACAATTAAGTATCTTCTTTTTTCCGTCATTGTTCGTTTCCATTTGAGCTTGTTTGAATTCATATTGTTAAGCAAATGGCTCTTTTTACTTTATACATTCATTGAAATAGCTTACCGTAATACATAAAAAAAGACATCAGCCTTACATAAATACATGAAATTTGAGAAAACATAAAATGATTATTGTACCTAGACAGATAGTTATTCAAATATTCGATTTTTTTCATTTGTAATTTATTAGAATATGAAAATATTATTCAGAGGTTCATTCATTTGTTATTGTATATACATAGATACGTATATAGTTCTTATTAGGTAAATCAGATATGTTTAATTCTATCATACAATCATAAGAGTATAAGAACAAAATTTGTCTATGAACAACTGAATCAAACTTTTAATTTGAAAAAATGACTTTTCTTATATATATATATATATTCTATTCATAGAAGTCTGAATAAAAATTTGTGTATGTAAATATAAAAATTTAATAAAAACATAAACGTATGTTATTTATATCCATTACCTATTCTACAACTGTACCTAATTAGGCTTATTTTAATTAATTTATTAAAAAAGTTTAACAACAATTGTGAAGGCAATATTTTAAATTATGAAATAGTGATAAGTTTCATGTTTATGATACTTGACTCAATAAATGATTAGAATCGTAAATAAATTAAGTTTTATTATTTTTGTACTAACTAATTTAGTGGAATACTTAAATTAAATTTAAGACAAAGAAAAGATACTTTGAACAGAGACTTCAGAAAATAAAGGAATTATGTGCAAAGAAAATTTATTATAATCATGTATCATAAATGGAGATGTTAAAATAGTATTATTTATTGTAGATAACAGCAATTATTTCATCTCAAGTCACGTAATTTTAAACTCATGTAACAAAATTTCAATGTTATATATTTACTTATAGTTCATAGGACTGTTTGCAATTATTGTCAACATCTATAATTTTATTTGAAACATAATAAATGTTTTTATTATTGCCGTAGATAGTATTTATGCTTCATGAATAAATTTATATAAGATTATGTTATTATTAAGTGAAGCAATTGTATTTCCTTTTTTATATATCCCTATACTTTATTCAATTATCACTGATGGAACAATATCATTGTTAGATTGTTTGTTGATGAATTCTTTTGAAAAGGCAGAAGAACGAAATTACTTTTAGTCTTACTTTCAATATTTTCTCTTTGATTTTATTTCAAGTGTTTAAACACTTGTGCTAGCAAATTAACAAATTTTCTTTTATCAGAAGATTTTTATCTTCTTGATTAGTATTTGTTTAAAAATGAAAATTATCCTTATTATTTCTACATAAAAATTATTCTGTATATAATTAACATCAGAATTTATATAAAGTTATTATTAAAATTAGTTTAATTAAAAATTGAAAATTAATTGTAATAATTGCAGTTTGGTCTTATTTATGTTGAGATCGATATTTAAAGGTGTCAATAATATTATGTTTTATTTTTACAGTTTAATATATTAAACTGTAATATATTCTCAAATAATATTATCATACAATTGTGCGTAGACAAGAGCAATGATTACATATGAACATCTGAATGAAATTTTTAATTTGGAACAATGACTTCACCTTTAATAAAAATTATTAACTTTAAAAAGATTTCATTACTTACCATCTGTTTTTAATGTAAATATGTATAATTTTGAAACAAATTTTTTGAGCAAGAAGTTTCCTTGGGCTTAAAATTCCTAATTGTAAAATGTTAACAGATATTCTTTATTATAATAATTTAACAGTTTTTCATTAAATTATTATTTAGAAGCAATTTTATATATTTATATATTTCCTTAAATTTATGATAAAAGAGTATTTATTTTTATTGCAGTTTAATACTACATAATTTCGTTGAATATTATCTTAGGATATTATCTAATTCTGAAAATTTACTGATTTTACTTATGCTGAATAATAAAATTTAATCTTGTAAGTCTTTTAATATTCGGAAGAATTAAACATTTAAAGATAGAGTAAATTATAACATAATTATAATGGTCTTATTTAATTTATATTTGACTTTAACATATTCGACTAAAAATATTATTAATTAGTTAATAAGGTATTTATTCAAGCTACTAGATATCATATATTTTTCAAGTTGTATATATTTTAATAATAACTCTTATAGTTTAAAAATAGGCTTCTTTATGTGCAATGTACGTTAACATGGAGAAAAACCTGTTAGATGCATTACATGCAAGTATGACGAAGACTCAAATGAACTTGTATTTATCTTCACATTTCAATACATAGGTAATCGACAAATTATTGATACGACGTCTCTGTACAGATGCAGATGCTCATATCTTACAGGTAAATCTTTAAGATGATTTTACTTCCCTAGAATCCTCTTTTCATCAAGTACCATATCGTTTGTTGAAAGTGATGTAGATGTAGACTTCAATGATATGCGAAGGCTTGATCTATACCCCTCTTTCGCATGTAATAAGATTTCTTGATCGAAAAAATAAGGATAATAAGAAACTGTTATTTAAAAATAGTTGTCTTAATCATAGATGTGGTTAATTTTGTACACTTTTTTAGTATTTTTCCTTTTTTTGAAGGAACTTTAAACTTCAAGTGCATTTCAATTACAATTACAAAAAAGAATACTTTGATTTATGTCAGGATGATTAGTTTCCTTATTACGAATTAAATGATAGTCTCAGTAAACAAAAATTAATTAAACCTCTTGAAAATAAGACATAAAATTTATGTTGCCATATTACAGATAAAATAGATTTTAGTAAAAATTGAGAAAGTATAAAAAAGGTGGAAACTACTTAAAGATGAATAAATTGATTGATAAATAGGTATAAGTTTACATATTCATTTAAAAAAAAAGGAAAAATGAACAACGTAAAATATAATATCATAAAATTGAATGTATTTTACATTAGCATTACGGAAGTTTAAGTATTTATCACACTATTTACCTTGGAAATACGTCATTAAGAATAATAATAAGTAAAGAAAGTGATAGTGGTGAATCATAAATTTATAGTAATACTTTGTATCTGGAAAGATCTACGTCTGTATTTAATGTACATTAATGTCTTTCAGAGATATCATTTTTTCTGATTGAAAGAGGTGTACTGATAAACGTAGTACAAATAAAAAGCAATTGGTACGTATATACGACTATGTAAAAATATGAGCAATGAACTGAACGTAAAATGAGATATGAAGTATTAGTGCATAAGATTAAATTTATAAATATTTCTGTATAGATTATTATCAATGCTGTCTACTTATTTTTATGATACTGATCGAAATATAATATGCCTTTAACAATCTAAATAGTTAAGCTATCTATGTTTTTATATTAATATCATATAATTTCTTATAAAACATAGTATCTGCTTGATTATGAGTATTAAGTTGTGTATCTCCTTCTCTTTCTCTTTGTTTCTCTTTATCGTAGGTCGATTCTCTTTTTAGACACTCGGACGTGAATATTCAACTACCCTTCTGCAAAATCTATAAATTTTCGTATTTGTAATATGGAAAGTGAATTCGTTGTATTAAAACATTACATTTAGAAACATTTTATTAATTATAAATTAAAAATTAATTATAAATTGAAAATCATCCTCATTTGTTCATAAACTTGCTTCTTATAAGTAACTGTTTTTTCTATATATTTTAACACACATTGATTTATGTAATAGAATAAAAATATCAAATGGAAAAATTCAGATATGACTAAATGTTAGTTAAACGAGGTATGTTATTTAGACTCATTGATCAATGGGAAGTTCAGAATATAGCAGATCTAATTAATTTCAATTATTACAATTCTGTTATTTAAATTATTATTTCAGCTACTTTCTGTTTTATCAAAAGTACTTAACTTTACATAGTCAAAGTACGTAGTTTCTTTTATTGATACATTCTACACTGCGTTTTATTTTTTGCTTAGATTACTATAGGCTTAATTTTCCAATTTTTCAAATTTTTAGTGTTATTTATTATACGTATATAACCATATTAACTTATGAAATTTAATACATAAATTAATATATGGTCATGGGATAATTCTATAATAAATTTTTCCTATCTTCTGCTGTAAGTATTCCTTACAGTATCTTATCTTTTCACGTTTGTCCATCGTAAACTTGTAAACGCGCCTCTAGACCGATTTATCAACTCACACGTCAAAGGGATTTTTGACGTGACCATAGAAAGAGTGACTTTCGTGCAGAGGGATATTAAACTGAAGGTATAAATTATTTAAAAAAAATTAATTAACTAATTGACTTTAATGCTTATATTATTTACTAGACTTCATTAATTTATGCCTACTCAATATAAATGAATCTCTAGTATTTTTGACCATAGAATTTCGACTTATTAAGATGATTCTTTTTCATTCCGTATCTCTTACAATTTCTCTTTTTCTACTATTTCTTTTGTTCTTCTTTTCTTAGCAAATATCTTTTATTTTATTGATGCTGGGTATATAAAGTAAATTGTATATATAAATGCTTCTTGAATTTCCCTTGTCTTTAACTCTCCAGCCTTTGTACACTACTTTATTTTGTACGATTATTTGCACAAATATACCCGCTTTATGTATTTCTCCTTAAAAAATTCTTGTTTTTTTTTCATTACAAACTGAACATTTATTTAAATAACTGATAATGAGTTCTAATTATTAGACTCTGTTGAAAATTTCGGTGAAAACATTAATTTTTAATTTTCATTATTTTTATGTTGATTAATATCTTTTAACATTGATATTTTTCTAACAGATTTTATTCGACATAATTTTAACCACTGAATATATTATAAAAATGATTTTATTATTGGCGGTGGTTTCAATACGATATCAAATTTCTTTCCTTGAATCGATTTTTGATAATCAGACTATGTTAACATTTTAAGAGACTTAGCTATGCTAATATTAAACAGTAAATTTTGCCACAGTAAACTGTACGGTAAATCGTAATGACTTTATATTTATCACATTATAACTTATATGTATTGAGATACACCTTGAAAAGGGAGCAAGTTATATTTATACTTTATTTATTATAAAGTTTGTCTATTTTATTAGAATTTAAGCATGATATAAAAAATTATTACATGAATTGCTTGATTGCATACGTTGCGTTATTCTTAAAAATTGGAAGTAGTTACTTCTCACATTGGTTATCAATGTATGAAATATCAGACCTGATTTATAAAAATAATTTCTGAAATCATATAGACTAGTATAATGTTATTGAAACAATGTTAATTTTCTAATTTAAAAACATATTTACCTTTATTTCTGAATCTGATATAAAATTAAATTAATGCACAAATCCGGATAAAATTAGGAAAATGTTTTTTTACTTTTTGAGCTTAATTATGTAGAAAAGAATCTTATTTATTGATGTTATTGTGTATAAGGATATTTAATAAAAAAATAATTCAATGCTTTTTGTGTGTTTTAGTCAATTAATTAAATCAATAAACACAAATTTATCAACAAAGACAAATTATTTAATAAAGGTTAATAGTTTCATTGATTCCATCTTTTGCAAGATTTTATAAAAAAATAGGAAAAATAAAAGAAAGACTATGAATTTTTTAATGTAAAGAAAATAAAAAAAAGAGTACCAAGGATTTTCTCCAGAACTAATTCTTACTCAAGAACTTTGAAGCAATTCAATTGTAATTTAAAAGGACGATCAATTGTATGAATTTCATTACTTCTCTCCTATGATGCTTAGGCGAAAAGATATGTTACTTAAAGCTTTGTTTCTTTTGCGATATGTAAGCGAATTGAAAATATTTAGAAGACAATAAAAGCGCAATTCTATGTCATTGAAAGAATGTTTGAATAAATAACTCTCCGTGTTTGTGTCCGCACGGATTCTTATTTATGTGTTGAATTTTATTATTAATTATTAGTTATACGTTGAATTTTTTTATATAAAATAATAAAATATTTTGACTTATTATTTTTAAATAATAAAAGTTAGTTATTAAATATTTTATATAACATAGAAATTAATGATAATATAAATTTTATAAAACAATATTATTATTAAATTATAAATTTACTTATATTAAAAAGAGATTTATCAAGTCTAAACATTATTAAAAATAATTATTACAATTTTTATCTTCGTCATATAAAAATTCTATTAAGTTTTAAATGTAATAAATTTCTATTATTAAATTAAAATAAGAAATTAAGTTTTATAGTTAAATAAAATTTTTTTTAAAACATTGATCTGAAGTGTTGGGATTCGTTAAACTCTTTTTTATTTTAATGTATGCACTATGTACTTAATATTAAAATAAATAAATGTATTCGAAATACTGTATCGAATATTTAAAAATTATCTAATAGATGATCAAATTTATGTATAAAATATTTTTTGTGAAGATTATTGTATTTTCTAAATTTGTAAATTAAATAATTCATAAATTTAACATTTAACCTGTTGTCTAAATTTAACATTTAACTTGTTGCCTAAATTTAACATTTAACTTGTTGTCTAAATTTAACATTTAACTTGTTGTCAAAATTTAAGATATACAGAACTACAAAGAAAAAAAATATTTATCAAAAATATATACGTATGAAATATTGTATTCGGATTAATTTTATATGCTTTATACTTTAGCCTATATGAGTATACATATAGTAGAAGTCAGTGGCAAAAATTATGATCCTGTAAAAATTATCAAGGACAACAGTATTGTATTTATATTAAAATGAAAACACAATTTTAAAAAATATGTAAAGAACTATAAAAATAAAATAAAGCCGAAATTACGAGACAAATATTCCGATTTCAAAATTAAAGTACAAAAATTTGCTATTTACAATTGGACAACTACAATTTGATTTATTAAAATGGCATCATAAATGAACACATTTGAATATTAACGATGTGTATAGATTATGTTGCAATATAGTAGTTAATAGAGTACTGGTAAATTCGAAACATCATGAACATAATTACAATATTTGTAATTTACGTGAAACTTGAAAATTATCATTTTGTGGAAAAAAATCATGTGGATTTAATAAGTTTAAAAAAAACATATAAACTATCGATGTATATGCTTATTTATAATTAATATATTATAATATAATACAATGCAATGCAATACAATACAATACAATACAATATAATATGATATTATAAAGTATAATAAATATTATAAGATTATAAATATAATAATAAAATAAAATAAATATAACGAAATTTTTAGCTAGATTAATTTTGTTTATTTTATGACAAATTATTATTATTATATACAAGAGGAAATTATTGTATCAAAGAAAACTAGAAAAATTTCATTAAACTTAGAAAAATGATTATGAAAATAAATACATTCAACGTTTCTGTAAATTAATTTTATTATAATTCTGATAAAGATAAATGCAAATTTTAAATCAGGTCTATACACAGATATGTATTTTAAAAGTTTATATTGTTTGATTATTAAGATTTCAAAATAAAATTTAATATTATCACTTTATATTATAATTAATTTTAATTATTCTATCTTTTTGTGTAAAATGTATTCTAACTTATGTAAAACAAGTTAGAATTTCACAATACTTCTATTTAATATCAATCATATCAACAATAATATAATAAAATAATTTTTATAAATTTAAGAACAAAAGTAAAATTATATTTCAGATAATATATTTGTTTATAAAAAAGTATTTCATATTTTGAATATTTTAATGTACGAACGCAGCTTCATTTTATAACTACAAACTTTTGTAGCAACTATGTTAAATTATTTTAAAAACAAAATTATCTGAAAAAGATATCGATCATTTACTACTATACTATTCCATATGATATATATAGATTAAATAAAATATTCAATACACAGAAATCTGACAATTACTACTACAGATTTTAATTAAATTTTATATAATGTAAAGTAAAAAAGTATCTAGGTGCATTAATGTAATGAAGTAAAGCGACTATTTTAGTACAGTTTCCACTCAGCAATACATGTGTAGTAGGTTGTAATTTCAGGGTGTCTAGTATCAAGCATTTTTGAAGCGTCTCTTAAGCGGATGAAAAATGTTAAAATAGACAGACAGTCAGATAGACAGATAGATAGATAGATACATAGAGAGAGAGAGAGAGAGAGAGAGAGAGAGAGAGAGAATGAAGGAGCGTCACAAAGCCTCTCTCAAGGCTATATTTAATAAGAGCTACTTTCTATGACTTCCTGTGTAGCTTTGGCCGACTTTTTAAAATCGAATGATCCAGTTGTTTATTACATTTTTCGTAAGCCAATCGTTAGAATGTCGATACTTGAATTAAATTTATAAAGAACAAAGCAGATATGCATTTGTGTCTGAATTATGTTTGTTTAAATCATGGAAATTCATTTTATCGAGATTGCTTGAAACATTTTCAAAACAATTGCTATGTGGCTTCGAAACAATATTTATACTATAAAAGTATTTTTTCCAAACGTATTTATGTAACTAATCATTAAAAATGGTTTTATTTTTATGGAATAAGTATTTTTTATATATTGAATACTATTTTTATAGTGTTGTATTGCTTAAAAATACTTTATATTATTTTCACTTATTTGTAAAAATTTATATAAATTTAAAATCAAACGTAATTATTATAACTCATCAATAGTTAAATAATTGTTAATGTAGTTTGATCTTAATGTAGCTTGTATATGAATTTTGATCTTTACATGTCCCAAGTATTCAGTTTAATTTCAACGATTTATACAAAAACTATACCTTTCATATAATTAAGAATTGATATATTATATATTAAAGTAAATAGCTCAAATATTTTCAAAGTCATCTTTTAATTATTAAAATGAATTTTCACGTTAAATTTACTGTTTATTAGATCATTTTAATGATCAAGTAATTAACAACCAGCTTACAATAAAAATAGAGTAATAGAAAAATAAAAGAAAGTATATAGTTATATATGAAAGAAATATAAAACTAAAAAGACTATCTAGAGATAATTTAAAACTGTCTAAGAAATAAATGGTCACAGGTGTTTCAAAGCTCCAGGAAGTTGAATGAATCTTGTGGGAGTCTTTCTAACTATGAATAATGCTTTTTACATTAGTCATCAAGTTCCGTATAAGATTGCATCTAAATAATTTCTTATATTAAAAATTTTAATATATTATAAAGTAAAATTTTCCATAATAAACAAAAATTAATAAAATCAGTTGCACATGAAATGAAAGTATACTCTTGCTTTTAATTGTAAATAAAATTATTTTATATTTATATGCTTCTGAAATGGATATTTTGTTTAATTAAATGATAAAAGAAAAATATTATTGTATAATTATGTAAAGTGTAAAAACGTTCGTACTAGACTACTAATATAGATATGTCATCTTAATTGAGCTGCTAAAGATAGGCAGAAGATTAATAAATATCAAAATTTTTCTTCGACAAAACTTTATTAGTGTTATTATTTATGCCTTTTAAAAATACAATGGAAAATTCCATTTTTTACATTCTTCATAATGTAATACGAATTGAACTTTTATAATTATTTGGATACGAATCCAATAACTTAATTTTCGTGGATGGATTGACGGAAAGTATGAATTTGATTGCTTCTGATTTTAAAATGTTGGCCTTGTACTTAATGGCAATATGGAACATTTTAACAGCATTACTCGAGTTAATTTGCCTACACATTACCTCTTCGGAAAGTCTTTTAAAAGCATTGATGTGAAAGGCTGTTGCCGTCTTCAGAATTTCTTCGGTCATGCTATTCAAAATCTGGACTCGTCCTTCATACAAATAACGCAGGACTTCCTTTATGACATTGACGTTGAAACCATTTATGTGAATCACTGTGATGTGCTATTTTTAGCTCTATCAAACATCGCTTCGAAAATTGGACTTTGAGCAGCAAGTATTACCCATATCAACAGTTTTAACTAATAAAATCTAGTCTCAGAAACGACAGCTTTAATTTTTTTCAAAAATTATATCATTATTCACAATTAAAGGTTATATGTAAGTTATTTCACTATGTAGATAATTGTATTTTTATTGATATATTGTTTGCACGTTCAAAGTAATTGTGTAAAATTTTATACCAAGAGATTTATTTAAGTTACGAAAGTTACGATATGCACATTTGTAGAACAATGCAAATATTAATACGTATGAAGATAAATATAATAGTTTTATCGACATTTTTGAAACAGGATCTAATAGATAATTTAAGACAGAAAAGTAATAATAATCTTTATTATTAATTTATCTAAAATGAAATAATAAAATTGACAATATTTTGTTTATGTTAATGTAAATTTTCTATTTTATAAGGAGCACACTGTAAAAATTATTAAAAATTTAAAGAATTGTAAAACTGAAAAAATTAAATTATCATAAAAATCTATTTTTTAAATCTTTTATAATAGTGTATACTTAATTTACAATTTATTATTTTAGTTTAAGATTTTTAAAGGTATTTATTATATATTTACCAGATAAAGTATTCGTCTTTAAGGAAATAAAGTATTATTATAATAAATTACAGCTAAAAATTGCTTTAATAATCCTTTTATAATATTTATATTGAATTGAATAAGCATATTAAAGCATACTCATTAAAAATATAATTGTAATGTTTTAAGTAGTCCACTCATAAAATTTTTAAAATATTTGTTTGAAATCTTATACAGTCATTAAAATATATTTTAAGATGAGTAAATAATTAAATATTAGATTTCAGTTATATTTTTTACAGCAAGTTAAATGATGTACATCTTTATTATTAATTTTAAAAAGCATACTTAAGTAATTAAGCACAAGTAGTAACTTATAAATGTATTATAAATGTATATATGTACACAAGATTTTGGCTACTAATTCAACTTTAATAGTGCAACTGTTTTGAAATATTATTTTAATTATTCCTCAATTTTATTATAAATAACTATTTCTCTTTTTAAGATATATATTAATTAATTTTTTGCTAATCCTATTATATTAATATTTATGAGTAGTATGTGAATAAACCGCATAGACAATGCATCTGAAAGGCAAAGAGGCGAATAAGATAGCGGAATAAAATCTCACCTAGTGTGCTGGATAATTTTGACCATTTTTGACAAGCGTGACGTCGCTATACTTTCTTGAAATGAACTATTTGCCAATCGGGAAGATGTTCGTGTTCGCTGACTTGCGCCTATTGTAATTCATGGACTTGTTCCTGATTTGTGAAAAGTTGATCTTGGCGATAATTCCGAATTTATCATTGATGAGTAGACGATTATTTGCGTTTTTTAAGTAAGATTGTCGGATGAACGCGGGAAAGGCCCCAACTTTTTTCATTGGTGAAGAAGCACTTGTCAACGGATGTGACCACCGCTTTGTGCATGTCATTCAAGAGCCAGATGGTATATTTGATAGTCATACTGGGTTGTATTATCGAATGCCAATTTAAGTAGATGGACACGAATCCATTTGCGTGAACGGATTTATAACCTGACGGATAGAGCTGCAGCCAAAGTTTATACATATATATATTATGATCTATTGTCCTTTCAACAAGGTATTTACAAAGAAATTTATTAACCTGCATTAAAAGATCACATTTTTCATTTTGTAAATATGTATTTTGAAAACTTAAGAATTATTATTATTTCAATTGTTCAACGACATTTTTTATTATTAATAAATATTGATATTACATTCAAAATTTAAATGTACAATACTTTGATTTCTTAAATTCACTTCTTTCTATTGAAATATATTAATAATATCGGAAACATCGGAAAAGTAATTTATTTATTTTATTCAAACATTTCTTTATTTATTAGGGTATTTTATAATATTTTAATGTTCTTCAACGTTATAATTCAATTAAACCCATTAAACTTGAAATTTCGTTTAAAACATAGTCAAAGTTGATGATACTTACATTATATCTTTTTCTTTTAATAACAATAATTAGATTTTAATAACCAAAAATATAGAAGTAATTTATCAATGCAAAGCCTTTCTTCTTTAATATTTCTCATAGACCACTAAATCATATAATGAATAAGAAATTTCACTTGTGCTTTATATAAAAATGTGTGTATGAGTACCTTATGAAATCAAATGGTTTTACTTTTGCAGTCCGCGATTTACCGCCGTCAACTGATTCAAGCTTAGCACGTTTGTAAGTTATTTAGATTTGTTGATAAATCATTATTGTTAGAGTCGAGTACAAGTTAAGATATAAAACACACTGTATTCTATAATTGGTTACGAATTCTTTGGAGCACTGCTTTATTGTGAAACACGGGAGATAAAATGATATAATAATATTATTTATGAATTTTAAGCGTGAGCCAATTCAATTTTTTAATATCCAATAATTTTAAGAACATGGTGTTCTTAAAGTACTTTTTTAAAGACTAGTTTTTTGTTCGTATATACTTTTAACAAGTCTCTTTGTTCCACACTACTAATTTTAATTGTATCAATTTTATTTGTAAATTGGATGAAAAGATTAAGATGTAACAATTAAGAGTATTACTAAAAATAATTTATTATATGATATTTTGTTGTTATTGTCGAAGAAAATCAACTTAGCATCTAAGCAGTTATATTAAATTAGTTACAGTTACTTTTAATAATACCCTTTTCAATGCGAGAGAACAAAAGTATTTGTGTAAAATTTATAATTTTCAATGTAATAAATATTAATGAGGTATCACGTATCGATAAATAAAATGCTACCTGTGCACACAAGCAATTCACTGCCTTTGAGAAATTACATATTCAAAAAGCATGTTTTATAAATATCTAAATTTCATGTAAATGCTCATTTAGAGTATTAAAATTTATATTCTTGATAATTATTATAGTAATATTAGCAAAATTTAATGCATACGTATGAGGTTGTTGAATATAACACATGTAAAATTAATGTAAAATATATGTAAAATTAATCAAATCTATTTAATACAGTTTTTTTTATAGACTTTAGTTTATATAAAAAAAATTTATTTTCATCACTAAAATTTATATTTTTCTAAAAATAAAAGAAAATAATGAAAATCAGATTTAATGTGATTTTTTTGTTTGAAGAAAAATAAATTTGATCAATTTACAGTTTTTTATTTTATACATTATAAGTTAAGAATACAAATATAATTTATGTAATTAGAATTTTTAAGAAAGTTTATGCATAAAGAAGTATATTCTTACTATAAAATGATATCAGACTAATAAATGATATCTGCACAATATAATATCTATATAATATAATATAATATAATATCTATATATAATATAATATCTATATAATATAATATCTATATAATATAATGATATCTATATAATAAATATAACTATAAAATAATATCATTATACTACAATAATGATATCAGAAATAATACATTAAAATTAAGCACTCGTAATTGTTTTTTGAAAAAGAATAATTTTATTTGTATTAATTAAAAATAGCAGCTTTTAATATATAATAAGGCTTGAAGGCGATATGTATTTTATTATTAGTATATATAAATGATGAACATAAGAAGTAACATTTTGATTGCTCAACATTATTTGTAATTTAGTTTGCGAGTAGATAATAAAATTGAATAATCAGTATAGCAATTATAATTCTAAAAATAAATATATAATATTAAGTAGTTATTATGTATTCTTTTTTAATTGTTAATTTACTAAAATAAAATAAATATCTTCACTTTGATAAAGTCGAAGGAATTTTAGTTCAATTCAATGAACATTTAAAGATTAACTTTTTTACAAGATAATGTTGTTTTTAAAAATTAATTTATTAAAGACGCTGACAGATAGAAAAAGCACCAAAGTAAAATAACTCAATATTTTCCAAGTTACTTGTTAAACTTCGATTTTGAAACAAGTTGTCGATTCAAATTATATTTCTTCTAGATATTTAAGAACCCTTTCGATTTAAATATACAGAAATCAAATAAAGCTAAAAATCTTTTTAAATCGAATTTTTATTTTTTAATAATTAGATATGTTATACATTTGTTATTTACTAAGTAAAAAATTTAAATGTATAAAGTTTTTACGTTATATCCGAAATTTCAAAGTTGTATAATTCATATAAAAAAGCGAATAAATAGAAGTAGGATTTTTATGTATAGTATTATGTTTATATATGAACAGAATATTAAATTTAAAATTTTCGACAGATTTTGCTTTTTTTTCGATAAGAAAATATTTTACTAGAATTACGTATTAAACATCTTTGGAAAAAGTACTAAAATAGAAAATGTATTGCAAAATAAATAAAAGTGTAAGAAATTTTAAATTTTGTTTAATAACATGAGAATTTAAAAATTTCTTCACGAAAAAATGTATTTATTTTTTATCTCATGGTTTCTTAGAAAATATAGATTTATGATCTACTTTTAAGTATTTAGTTAAAAATATTCTGCTTAATAATTTCGAATCCATAATTTGATTGAAAATACAATAATTAATTTTATTTCTATATAAAAATTGCTGTTGCGATTTTTCAAAGAAAAATGAAAAACGATAAAAAAAAGAACAAAAAATTTGAAATTATAATATAGTTGAATTAAATATAATTTATGAATAATTTACATGCTACCTAGAAATGCAAATAGAAATTACGTCTGATTTTTTAAATAAATTCGATTAATATTTAATTAAATTAATTTTTCTATTTATATATAATAGGTTTCATACGTCTGAATTTAATTAAAAAATACTGGAGCATGAAATAAAAAATTAGAACATAATTCTTAAGTATAAAATTATTAAACCTAATATTATTCGAAAAAATTTTTAATTATCTTTAATTTTTATTTAAATACAGAGAATTATTAATTAAATATGGATTTGAAATTTAAGCTGGAAGAAATGTTACGTTGACGTATATATTGAAAAAGTAATTTCCCTTAACAGGAAATTAAATTGGCGTAACGGTATATATATCCATGTCTCTGAATTGAGCAGTTTTCTTCTGAACAACATTTTAAATTTATATCCTGATTGTTTAGATATTTGCAAATGTAAAATAATTTAGTAAGTATTTGTAAACTGATAATTTAAAGATTTATATTTAAAGATATTATAAATGAAAACTTTTTATGTTTTTTAACTGTTTTTAACTCACTTTTTTATTAGAACATTTATATTATGTTTGAAATAATATCTTAGAATAAGTTAATAACAAAGTATATAAAACATATTTTTGTAATATATATATATATATGTATATATGTAATCTTATGTAACGATATAAAATTCAAACTACATATTTTAAAGAATAAGAATACTTGTAATATAAATTACATTGGGACAAATTTGGAATAATTTATTTGGAAATATTTTAAATAGTTATACTACAAGTTCTTGATTACGATAGTTTATTTAATTTAATCATATAGCATGATAAATAATAAATAGTTATGATCTATTGAATGCATGCACAATTTATTAGAAAATAAATTTTCCATTTTGTAAAGTATAAAAGATTATATAAAGTTATATACAATATAATATGAGACAAAAGAAATAATAATTTGAGATTTTGAATTTTTCAGTAATATATTGCTACCTAGTTTTCTAACTTAATCATTTGTTTAAATAAATTAATATAATTTTCAACTAACTAATAAATAAATTGAATAAATTCATTGAATTTTTTTCATTAAATTTATACATTAAATTCCTTGATATTAATCAATAAAAGCTCTAATTTATTATTAACAATAATTTTAAATACATAAATCTAAATATGATGATGAAGTTATTTATTGTATTTCTTTATATTCTTCGATAAATATATTTTATTATTTATAAAGTAAAACTATTGGTGTAAATTTATATTAAAGATATGATAGATAATTAAAAATATTGAAAAAAAATATATATGCATGTGTGTGTGTGTGTGAGTATTCCTATTTTTTCATTAACTCATTTATCTATACTTCAAAATTCTTATAAAGTTGAATTATATGAATACATTCTACAAGAATTCCTTGATGTATTATATATAACCCTGGTAATGTCCTAAAAATAATCCATATATAAGTAACATTTAAGTATTATAGCGACAAGCTGTAAATACTTTAGGTATATCTTTGTTTTTATTTAGATTTATTTTTTTTATAATAGTTTTCCATTTTCAAAAGTATTTGGTTATACATGTCATTATTTTTATAACAAACTGTTGTGATAATGTATAATAAATTATATAATTTATTGTACATAAATTTCTCTTAATTTTTTTACTTTATTTCTAATTTTAGTTTTACAAATGTATCAATATTTTTTTATTTTTAGGTATGTTATTTAAATAGAATTAGTGATTAGTTTTTATACATAACAATATGCATGCATGGTAATAATAGAGCATACTAACATTATATCCACGAACTTTAAATATCACTAGCTAATTTCGTTGGTTTATCGCCACATCGTTTTCATATAAATTAATTTTTATATTTTTATTTATATAAACAACTCAAATTGATCAAGAAAGAACAAAGAATTTATAATACAGGAACATAAATGACATGTTTGAATCAAAGCATTAAAAGTTTCACTTTTATAAACTAAAATAATAGTTGAATGTTATTATGTTTCAGCAAATGAAATTGCATAATAAAGATATATAGTATTGATATCTTTTTTAAAATATTTCATAAATAATTGTAATTTAACGACATACCAATGTCTATCTTATCAGCTTTAAGAGTAGTATTATTTATCATCATTTAAAGTATTAAGTATATTTGATTCAGCCCTTTTTAGTATTAAAAAATATAGAGTATAATAATTATTTTTCAAAAAAACAAATAATGATTCAAATTCAACTGTATTATCTGAAGTAACAAATACCTCTAAAAAAGGATACGGAAAAGGACAATAGTCACTCAAGTCTCATTAACATCGAAAACTAACCTAACTAAAACAATAAAGAAAAGTGATAAAAATACAGACATGAACTCAGATATAATCACGATCAAATAAATGGAAAAAAACTCAGTATCTGCAATAGAAATGAATAATAAAACAGAGGTTGTCATTAGAAAAAAATCATAATATTCCACAATGAAAATAAAAAGTTAAAAGAAATAATAATTGAATTAAAAATGACTACTTATTTTATTAATTATCTTTTATTAAAAATTCCGTTACATTTTCTTATCTGTCCCATTAAACATTTTTATTAAACCATTTGTAAATTCTTTTGTATTGGTTTTAAAACATAATTTTATTTTCTATTGTTTATAAGAAAGTAAATATATATGTAATTTTATTATTTTATCATATATATATTAAAGAAATTGTGTATTAACTAGAAATTAATATTTTTATTCTAAATTTAGTACTTTAAATTTGCAGACTAACGTTTTGAAAATATTCTCTAGCTAAATTTGTATTCCATAAATAACAATTTTTATTCTGATCCTAAGAAGCAAAATGAAACCTTTTGTAATTTATGTATAAATTAATAAATATTTAAGTTTATTTTTCATATATATGTAATCTAAAAATTAGTAACAATTAAAATATCTATGTAGAGGATCAACATTATTACAAGGCAATAAGAATATAATGTTGAAGTATAAGAGTTTCGTTTGAAATTGTTTTCGTTCAACTTAAGTTTAAATTAATTTTAAGTAATTTATAAAGTAATAAGAAATTTTATAATAAATATCCAAGAAATATGGAAGATACATATACCATCTATTTATATTAGTTACTAGAGCTATTTAAAAAAATAACTGTCCACACAGTGATAGAGAGTAGACAATCATTGCAATTTCTCTATAAACCAGAACAATATTATTTTAATTTAAAATTTTATTTATCCGAAAATATATTACAATATATTTAAGATTAAAAATTAAATTTTACTATTTTATTCAAATGATTATTTGTAGATATATGCGCGTGGATGCGTAATTTTCGATAATAATATTTTTGTGAAAAATTGTTAAATCTTCTCAACTTTTGTAATAAGATATTGACATTTTCAGTCATTAAATTGCGATATCTATTCTTTAATAGTAAGGTTACTAATTTACGAAAACAACGATTTATTTCTAAAATAAGAGTTAAATAAATTCTACTATTTTTAAGTGTTTTTTAAATGTATTTTTAAATGTATTTATAAATAAATAAATGTGAATATATTGTCGTTGTAAGATTCATTATTGTTTAAGACTTAACAAACTATCAATGAATTTTTGGTATATTTACTAAATTCATATAATTAACAAAATTTACTTTCGTACATAATGTCATCCAAATAGATGATAAAACTATGTTTTAAACTATCTTTATAATAATAAAGAACTAAAATTAAAAACATTTTAAAATTATTATAAAATTAAAGTTACAAAAATAATACGACTTTTAAATAAACTTAATATAATATATGTTCTTATTGTAATACTTACAAACTTATATAAGTTATTGATTACTAATATTTTTACCCAAATAGTTAAATTTATGATAATGAATATTATCAAATATCACACAAGAACATATAACTATCCACTTACTGCTAGTAATCGAAAGATATTTTCTTGCTTATCTGACAAATAATTTTTATTGATACAATTAGAAGTACATAGCTAGGATTCATTTATAATAATTATTAGTTTACTAGGTTAATAACTATTTTACATAATTCAAGTGACAACTTATATTATGTATGTAACATGTATTACATATTTAAAATAATTTATATAGAATTAATATTATATAGAATTAAATATCTAACATGTATGCTAATTTATTGTATTTCAAAGTTCTATATTAGAATGTGATCTTTGATATAGAAATATGATAGATGCAACATTAATTCTATTTAATTAAAACACTGATATTTTTACCTGATTCCATTCAATTTAATAACGAATATTCGTTTTCTTCTTTCTTGGATCATGTTAAAATGTTTTAATCGAAGCATAATTTGAAATTAATGTGAAGTTAATTTCTAACTAAGTAATATATTTAGCATCAAATTGATAGTCATTGCGATGGCATAGCATCAGAACATGAATTAGACATCAGTGCTAATATTTTTAATATTTCTGTAATTTTTGACAACTATAGGGATTACGAGAAATGAAACCACGAGGTCGAGCTGAGATCCAAAAATCCCAAAAGACTTCGCCATTGGCTGCGAATCCTTCCAGGTATTGACATTATCATTACCTTCATAAGTAAATTAGAAAGGAAAGTCGAATTCAGAAAAAATTCAATTGAATAATTAGTACAGCTATATAAACAATACTCTACTTTATAGTTTTATATTTCATAGATTCACGTGTAGTACAATTGTAAAATTCATGTATTTGATTTTGTTAGATATATTTGAACTGCGTATAATACTTTTAATCAAATATTTACTGTTACTCAGTTTCTCAGTTTTTATTCACAACTTTTCATTTGTATTTCTTCTTAAAAATAAAGTTAATTCATTGCTTATTTATAAAGTACTCAAGTAGGTTTTAATGTAATAAGTTCTTATTAATTACTTTCCTATTTTCTAAATATTTTGTTTACATAGCTCTAGTAAAAAAAATGTTTAATTTAATCTGAATATCCGTATTATAATTTTTAAAGAAATTTCTTAAATATAATTAAACAACTAATATAATTAAAATATCATCGGAACAGCAACAATACTTTGTCCAATTAAAGTCATTAGAAATCTATCACGTGGTACAGAAAATATTTTAATCCATGCACTCAAATAAGAAAAGGCAGTACTTAAAATTATTATGCATTTTAATCCTACATGTTCTATTATATATGTTGCTGGAAAAATAAAAATTCCGTAACAAAGCATGTAACTCATACTTTTACTTTTCGACGTGCAATCAACTGCAAATAATGCAACATTGTAGTATCTGATTTAGAAAATGTTAAATCTTAGAAATAGTTGTATCCTGCATTTAATAGTTACTGATTCTTACGTATGTACATAAGTTTTTCTTTCATAATCTATGAATTATTGTGAATGTTTAAGAAAGTATTTAAAAAACAATTATTTGTCAGATGTAATTGTGTTTTATATACAAACTACTTCAGTACATATTCAGTCAAATTAATAATAGATGAAAATAAACACAATAATTCTTTAATACATGAAATTAAGTAGAGGTCGAAAGTATGGATGAATAGTTATTTATTGTATTATTATAAAAAATTGAAATTCTATACATTATGCATATATTTTTTATTAAAGAGGCATGTGATAAAGATAAAGTGATTGGATTAAAATTATTCATGTTTTAAATTATCACATACATAAGTACTATTGCCTAAGAAAAATAAAAATTATTTTTAATTACCTTACAATAATATTAGCAATAATTGAATACTCAGTCCACTGACTAGCCATAAGTGCAGAATAAAATGTATATAGACTCAACATCAACCATCTTCGTTTAAACTCTTTGATTATTATTAGATCATTTTTGGATTTATTCAACTTTTTGCTATCAAAATCATTCACAATCTTAACTGCGTTTCCACTCATTAAACCATTCGAATCCTCAGACATATTTACAAACGGCTGATTAATCCACTTGTATGTATAATGATATTATTCTAGATGTAATTCTTCCACATTCTTTGCACAATACGTTTACTGCCTTCTTATGACATTGGAATCATGTATTTGATGGTAAAATTAGTAATATTTTAAGCCTTTGTTTGAAGAGACAATTTTTATCTAAGAATTAATTTACCTTTTAACTTATCTATCACGGTAATGATAAATATTGTTCGTTCACAATATATTTGAAAATTATCAAACCTGATTTACAGATAAAAAATTTGATTTATCTTTAAATTATGATTTTGATTTTTACTTACTGTTCTTTTCTTTTTGTAACTTGAGCTTTTCTCTTTGAAATAATTTCACTCAATGCACGACTTAAAAACACTAATATAAAATATCCTGCTTTTATTTTTTTTACTTGCAATTAAGAACTTGATAATAAACGATTACCATTTTTCATAAAAAACAATATTAATTCAATCAAAACAACGCGTGTGTATTCCTTGCTTTTTCGTATATTACTAAAAAGAAAAACATAATTATGCGAGACAACTTAATATTTACTAGAGTAATACTATGTTTACTTCTATCAGTTACATAATAAACCAGTCATGATATAGATACATAAGATATTTAAGATTTAAATTTTTAAATATTACGTCCACTTACATTACCTTCATTCGTTAGGAATGAACTACTATTAGAGTATAAAATACAAATTTTTAAATTAGAAAATTTCAGTATAAATGCTACGTTTTCAAAAATTATTAGTATTTTTATCCAAATTTATTAATTTATTTAAATTTAAAAAATATTATTTTAATGTATAAATTACAATATTGAAACTAGAAATTTTTAAAACTAATCGAATTTAATAGTCTTAAGTATAAATTAAATAAATATTTCTATCAAAATTTAAAATGCCGCATAAGATAATAAATTTATCAACTGCTCGTTTGAAAATCGTCTATTGTTTGAGGAAATCCAGTTATACCCAGTTATACGAATAATCATCAGATATGATAAATTTTCTTATTATGAATCAAAAGAAAATATCTAATGTCAATAAAAACAACAAGAGTAGATTTCTTGGATCTTCTTTCAAATATGTTAATTATTTTTATTGATTGGGATCATCGTATCTAAGATTTTTATCTTTAAAACTAAGCTCTAATATTTGAAGAAACGAATTGAAAATTTGTATTAAAAAATTAACTATTTTGGACTCAGTATTCGTAATTTTCATATCTTTATTATGATTTATATTTTGTAAAAAATTACAAACATCAATAATTTTATAAGCTTAAACTTATTCTAATTATTTTTCAAATATAAACAATTATTTTTATTAATTGATTTAATATTATTTACAATTTTGTAATATTTATGGTAAATAATTACAGAAAGATGTACTTAGATTAAGTTTAAAAAATTAGAATAATGAGATAACCTTTTCAATTTGTAAAGCGAGAAGTTCTAAATATAAAATTTTTATTTTGTAACTTTATTAAATATTACCAGATATGTAGAACTATTTTTAAATAAAAATAAGAATATTTCTAGAAATTATAGTTTAAGCGTGAAAAGATACAAATGAAATTCAATTAAATAAATATCATGTTTGTAATACGTAGACCAGTCCCCACACGTATCCTTTTGGACTGGCGTGCGACGTTCGAAACGTTTTAAGTTCCGTGCGGTTCCATCCCTGTTTATTCGTTTTTCTGATGGTGGCGGCGACTCGGTTCCCCGTGCGTCTCGGACGGCACGAGGTCAGACCAGAGGTTCATGGCGACTGGAGGAGGCGCAGAGAAACCGGGACGAAATGAACAAGGCGTTTTTCTTTTACTTTTTTTTTAAATTCTGAACTTAAGATTATTTTAATTAAAAAAAATTGCAATGACGGTTATTTTGCGGTGCGCTCATCGTTTACAAAGGATTCTTAATAGTTTATGGTTACACGACATTTCGTATATACTAGACGGTGAGGTTTTATTACAGATATCCGTTATTCGGTGACGTGCGCTTTTTAGATATTAGGCAGCAGGTTTTAACAAAGAAATAATAGCTCGACTGTGCGACATTTTCGCACTCACGATACGGCGAGATTACAACAAGAGAGTCTAGCCCGAAGACTGTGTCTTCGAATACACGATCGCGGTCTATTCTTATACCCTGAAGGTGCGCCAGAAATCGCTCCTCCTGGAGCCCCTAGTGCGCAAAAAGTCGTTCTTAGGAATCGTGCGCCAAAAGTTGCTCGACCGGGAAGCCTTTGCTTCCCGAGCTCCCCCTCAGTCACCCGATTCCGCGTGAGCGCGCTCTTTTTATATGTTTTCGCGGGCGCTTCCCCTCACGCGTTCGTACTCGTGAGCCTCGTGGAGGGGCCACGCCGCCTAGCCATTTCCCTTACAGCTATGGGCCAGGCTGGGTGGGGGTGGGGAAATAGTGGCGGTGGTGGCGCAATTGCTCGCGTATAGTCTATCGTTGGGCTAGCTAGACGCATAGCCAAGGCTCCCCTCTACGGCCCAATACATTCTTTAGTTCACACATTCATCTTTCTCTCTCATACGCATCTTGGGCCGCTTACTCCCACTACGCGGGCATTCTCTTGCTCATTCACTTATCTCTCCACTCTACGGCCGTCGCTGTGCCGCACGCACGCTTTCTCACTCATACTCACACGTTCGTGCACTCTCTTTTTCTCATGCTTCCACTCTCCGACCGCCGCTGTGCCGCACGCACGCTTCCACTCACACTACATTTTTCGCACATTAGTTTATCGGGCGTTGGGAGCCGGGCCTCTTCCTCACTATCCTCCCGGCTCTTAATTCACGGCAGTGCCTGCCTCTTGCGACGAAGGTATTCGTCGCATCCCCCTCTTTCTTGGGGAGGGGGAGGTGATGCTGCCGTGGTCGCCTTTCCTTGTAACCGAGCAAGCTCCCGGTCTTGGGACAGAGGAAGATCTGCCTCTTCTACCCCCCGTAGCAAGCCTGCCACCGTCGTTGTCCCTGCGGCACTTTGATGGTGATCCCCTCGGAGAGGAGGACCTTCCATACGTTCTTTGTTGGGGTGTCGCCGGGACCCATGCTGCGTATACTGGCGGTGCTGTTCTCGTCAGCGGCGATGCTCTCCTTGTTGCGGGCGGCGGGGACGGCGTGATGATCCGTGCCCTTTGCCTGCAGTCGAGTGAATCTCCGTCTCGATATCCTGGCAGGCGTTCTCGGGTAGAGGTACGGTCTCTTTGCCTGCAGTTGGGCGAGTCTCTCGCTCAAAATCCTGCATGGCGTTATATACCGATTCAGTATAAGGCTTGAGGTTCTGAATGTGGACCCGCCTTCTTCTACCCCTCTCTCTTTCGAGTACCTCGAAGATTACGGCAGAAATTTTCTTTGATACTATGTAAGGGCCCATAAATTTTGGCGCAAGCTTCGCGTTGATGTCCTTGACTTTTGCTAACAGTAAGTGACTCCTTACAAGCACTTTAGTTTGCAGCTCCGGCTGCAATTTGCGGTGGCAGAGGTCGTAGTTACGACTCTATTTCTGGAAGATCTTTGCGAGGTTTACTTTGACCAAGGCTAAGGCATCCTTCATACGGGCGATACGGTTCTGGAAGCCGGACCTGTTTAGCAGGTCGGCTTGTCGGTGGAGAGAGCTTGGCGGATTCAACTCTCTCTCGGTGTTCAGGTAAGCCGGAATAAATCTGGTTACGGATGATTGCGCAGTATTATAGACAAAGGCCAAGTCAGGGAGGTACCTGTACCAGACATTATGGTCCTGTCCTACATACTGTGCGTTCATTGTTTTCAGGAACCTGTTGGTCCTCTCAGCAAGGCTACATTGTGGTGTATACGGCGGGGTACGGCGGTGAAAGATTCCGCAACTTTCTAGGAACGTGCGGAACTCTTTGCTGACGAACTGCATTCCGTTGTCTGTCACAACGGCGTTCGGGCAGCCATGTCGTAGTACGACTAGCTGTTTAAACTTTTCCATAACGGCTCCGCTGGTGGCTTTTCACAGAGCCGCCAGCTCTACCCACTTAGTGTGACGGTCCTGCATTACTAGAAGCCAGACGTTCTGACCGTGAGACGTCGGCTGCTGGCCTACCAAATCAATTGAGACCATTTCTCATGGGTCCTCAACGTTGGTGGCTAACATGTTACTGGCAGAGGCTTGTTGCTATGCCTTGCTTACTTGACACTGATGGCAGCGGCGGACGTATTGAGCAGCATGTCTAAACATCCGGGGCCAAAAGTAGCGTTCGGCTAGTCGGTTGATAGTCTTACCGATTCCTAGATGACCGGCTGTTGGGGCGTCATGATTGTCGCCTAAGACTTTGGCTCTTTTTGCCTTTCCTACACATAGTTTCCAGGCGGTGTAGGGATTTTGGTTCTTGAAGTTCAGCGTATTTAGGGCGCGTCGATAAAGACAGCCATCCTTCACTAGATAGTTCGAGTATTCTCCGGAGTGTCTCTGTACCTCGGCGAGTGTGGCCTCATACCAGTTTCTCCTGGTATTAACGGCGGCGATGATCTGCTCTCTTGAGAGAGCATCGGCTAGTTCGTTTTCGGTGCCGCGGCGGTATTTGACCTGGAAGTCACACTGGCTTAGTTCGATAGCCCAGCGGGCCAATCGACCAGAGAGATTATCGATTTTTGCCAACCACTTGAGAGCTTGATGGTCAGTTACCACAGTAAAGAGGTAACCCTCGAGGTAGTCACACATTTTCCTAATTCCCCACTTTACCGCCAGGCACTCCTTCTCGGTAGTGGTGTAGTTTCTCTCGATTTTGTTTAGGGTTCGGCTTGCGTATGCGATGATCCTTTCGTATTTGCCGTGTTTCTGGGAGAGCACCATCCCTAGTCCTTCGTTGCTGGCGTCGGTCTCCAGCGTGAAGGGCTCCGTGAAATCGTGGCAAGCCAAAATCGGTGCCTCTGCTAGGCATGCTTTCAACTCATTAAAAGCAGCTTGTTGTCGTTCTCCCCATTCCCATTTAACCTGTTTATGCAGCAGCTCGTTGAGTGGAGCCGTGTTGGTGGCAATATTTGGTACAAAACGCTTGTACCATGATATTATGCCGTTGAACCGGCGCAATTCCTTGATGCTTTGTGGCGGAATTAAGGCCGTGATGACGGTTATCTTGTCGGGGTCCGTGTGGATCCCTTTTTCGGTAATGCGATGTCCCAAGTAGGTCAGTTCCTTTCGCCCGAACTGGCACTTCTGCCAGTTTGGTTGTAGCTTCGCCTCCCACAGCCGACGTAATATCTCTTTCACGAGCTTGACATGGTGTTGGAAGTCGGCCGTTACTATCATAATATCGTCCAAGTAACAAAACACGTTCTGTTCTTGCGACAGTGTGACGATCTGATCTACGAGGCGTTGGAATACAGCAGGGGTGGAGTGTAATCCGAATGGGAGAACTCGGAATTGCATAAGTCCCCTTCCTGGTACCGTAAAAACCGCGAAGGATTTGCTGCTCTCGGTTAGATGTACTTGACAATACCCATTCCTTAGGTCGATGGTGGATAGATAGCGTACTCCCCGAAGTTAATCTAGGATGGCGTTGATTTGCGGTAGAGGGTAGACATTCTTTTCGATGACAGTGTTAAGTCGGCAAAAATCAATGCAGAAACGATATTTCCCGTCTTTCTTCCGGTCGAGCATTATCGGTGAGCTCCATGGGCTGTTTGAAGGCTCGATGACTCCTTCTGAAAGCATTTTATCGACGTGTTCGTTAATCACCTGTTGCATGGCGGGGTTTCGGGGCCGGTAGCGTTGCTTGATCGGTCTCGCATCTAATAGACGGATCTCATAATCAATTAGATGTGTGAGGCCTCTTACTGAGGCCGATAATTGTTTTTCTTCGTCGATTATTTGGACTAGTTTCCGTCTTTCCTCGTTTTCCAATGCAACTAAACCTGCTGGACAGATCGAGGTAGTCGGTGGGAAGATCTTTTCCCCGGCCAAGATTAGTTGTAGGCCGATTTGGCTCAGCATATCCATGCCGATCAGCATCTCGTAATCGAGCGAACTGAGGACGAGAAATGTCGCGGTTATCATCCGGCCCTTGATGTTGACGGGCCTCGCTATAACCTCGGTGATTTCTTTACTGCTGCCGTCCGCTAGCGTAGCGATGTAATGGCTACGGCTGGCTTTTCAGCCCTGCTGGCGGCACCAATTTGCGGTGTTATTCCCTACTAGTGAATTGATTGCTCCGGTGTCGACGAGGGCTTGGATTTGTCGACTGCCGATGTCAATGGGAATGAAACATCGTTCGTCCCGTAGTCGATGGGTCGTCCCCGAGGGACGGATGGGCCGACCCTTCTGCCGTTTCCCTGAGGGACGGGGTGGCAACTCTGGGTTAGGACTCCCTCCTTCCCACAGAACGAACAGAACATCCTGGAGGGGTTTCGGCACTCGGTGCGGTGGTGTCCTCGTTGTTTGCATCTCCAGCAGCACTGGAGTCGGTCATATGGTACGGCGGTGGCGGCAGCGACCGCTCCTCTGCGGACCGGCAGGCGCTCTCTCCTAATTCTCCGGAGTTTACTCTCTATACCTTCTACCCGGCGCACTAAGTCGTTGAGGTTCTCGATCCCCTCTGGGAGGTAGATATAGAGTTCTGGGCGCATATTCTTGCATATACGTCTAAGCTGCTGTTTGGTGGGGAATCCACTGTGCCTCCTCATCAGTGTTGTCATGGCGAGGACAAAAGAGCGAAAATTTTTGTTCGCCCCTTGTGTATGATCGTTGATTTGTCGTGACAAGGCTCCCCCTTCAGTGGCGGAAAGGAAAAACTTCCTTAACTCTGCGACCAGGTCTGCCCATGTGTTGAACCGTCCCATGCTCCTGTACCATAGGAGCGTTTCGCCCTTGAAGAGTTACGGGGCTCCTAGAAGTAGGTGCTCGTCTGCAAGTCCATAGACGGTTTGTAATTCTTCGATACTTTTCAGGAGCGCATATATATCCCTCCCATCAAAGTGGCAGTTCCACTTGCGAATTTGATCCATTATTCGGTAGTCGGGAGGTGGAGGGATTTCCAGGATCGAAGCTGCTTGTTTGATGATCAGATCTCGTGGTGTTGTGACCGGTTTCTCTTGGTTGTGTAGTTGGAGGGACAGCGGATACAACATGGCTTGCGGAGGCCCTACCGCCGGTGGTATTGGTCTAGGTGTTGACGTCGAGGGATTTTAAGATGGCTCTTGCAGGCTAACGTTGGCCAAGTTTGGCACTAATTCGCGGACCCCGTTGTCCACCAAACTTTCCTCTCTTTGCGAGCGGTGAGCCCACATGTTCGTTCTCAGTCTCCTTTTTAACGTAGGGATGATCCCCATTGTGGGTAAACCTTGAGCCTCTAACTCAGCTACTAGTTGTTCGTCTATCTCCAATGGTGACATTTGAGTTGAATCGAAACCGTTGTTCCGAGTCCGTATTTGCTACATTATGCTTCTAATCTCTAGTCGGTGTTATGTCTCGAGTTATGCCTCGCGTTTCTGTTCGTTACGCCTCTAATCTCTAGTCGGTGTTATGTTTCGAGTTATGCCTCGAGTCTTTGTTTGGTAAACTTCTAATCTCTAGTCGGTATTGTATCTCAGGTTACACCTCGAGTCCATGTTCGTTACACTTCTAATCTAGTCTTTAGTGCGAAGGAATTACAATGTTTTTTTTTCCTCACATTTCCCCAAAATTTTACTCACCTAAAATAAATACATCATATAGTTTCTTCCTGATTGTATTTTTAAATTCAAAAATTAATAAGTATTAACTAATTAAGTATGTTAATCTTTAAAACTGATTATGTTTTATTGTATTCAAAATTCAAAATATTCAAAAAGTTCTAATGAATATTATTTATTATATATTATATAATAAATATATATTATATATTTATAATTATATATTTTTCTTTTATATTTATTATATTTATTATTATTAAATTATATTTATTGTTATATATTTTTCATTAAAATTTACTAAAATTTTAAAGGTTTTGCAAATGTTTTGTATGTTATTATATAAATATTTTTCTATCAATTTAACTTAGTAAGTCTTTGTACATCAGTTTCATGACTTCTTTTCTGTGAAGTATATTCATTGTGATATTTAATTAATTTTTTTATGAAATACTGAAAGTAATTTGATATACTAATAATTTAGACTAGTTTTAGACTATTTTAGACTAATTTTGAAAGTAGGTGTACTGGCATTAAGCAAACTTTAGAATAACATGTTTTGACATTTTTTCAAAACTATGCTTGTGTTATTTTAGCATAATTATGCTATTGTTATGTTTCAAAGTTATGTTTGATGCTTTTAATTAATATGTCATACAGATATTTATTTAATATCAGATTTACATTATAAAAATATATTTATTGATACTCGGACGATTTTAAATATAAAACTTTATTTTTCTTTATTATTTGATATACGAATGCCTATAATGTCCAAAATAGACTCCATCTCATAAATCTTTCTTCAAACAAACAAAAATCAAAATCCTACGAATACTGATTATTTCTAAAGAGAAGAGAATATGTTTACTCAAATTATTAGAACATAATATTTAATAGAGGATATTAATTATTGGTAAGTCTTTTGCTTCTGGTTGTACTGATATGTTTATTAGCGTTATATCCAAGTTGTAAATCAAAAGATGTAGGTATGGAAAACTTTAAAGTTTTTTAAAAAAGTCAAGAAATTATTTAAAGTAATACGGACGTATTGAAATATGTGTTTTAAACCATTAAAGATAATGAACAGTAAAAAGATTATGGTCATTTTGATAAATTGGAATGTTGTTTTCTATCTTATAATGGACAGTTATAGGAAATACTGATGAATGAGCTTTTCCAAAGCTCATATTTCGAGAGGTGATAAAATATGTAAGTGTACTAGAAAAGAATTCTCAATAAGTTATTCAATAAATAAATATTTGAATTCTATAATTGAACATTTTTCATGTTCGAATTTGAGTTCAGAGATTAGGAAATCTTGCATCGGATAATGCTTAGGTACTCTTTGTTTATGTAGAAGTCAGTTGTGCACCACTTTATTCTACTTTAGCATTATTTATAGAGAAAATAATTCTGGGTTTTTAAAGGTATCTGTAATAAATTCATCATAGTAATAACTTTAAATAATTATTTAGTGAGTTGGTATGAATATATATATATATATATATATATATATATATATATTAGTGTCGCAATCGACATTATATTTTTTCTTATAATTTATTAGGACAAATAGAGTTATGTCTAAGTACTAAATGTATAATGCAAAAAATTGAAATCTATAATCATCTGCTCGATATCTGCGACACTATAGTATTATTTAAACGCAGCATATAAGTTTAAATATAGAATCAATTATTTTGGGTCATGTATTATGCACAGAAGAACTTTTTTTAATGATGAATATAAAATTTTCATGGTAAAAACGTAAGAAGATAGAGCAAAAAAACTTTTGCCTCCCAATTTATTAGAAATTTCACATTTATGTTTTAATGATTTCTGAAAATTGAATATACTTTTAGACCATTATTAATTATCACAAACTCATGGTTTTAGAAAGACTCATACTTGACACTTAGTTTACAACGTTTTGTTATTCTTTCATAAAATACTCTGACGTGGGCGGAAGTTTACTAGCCTCAGCGCAAATTTATCCTTTCGACGCTTCATGCAGAGCAGGATTTTTCAGGGTAATGGGTAGGAATACGAAGAAACTATATCGGGAAGCACTTCGTTTGATGGCATGAAGTGTACGACGAAAGGAGAGCGGGGAAGAGAGTCGTGAAATCGAGAAGGGAAAAACGGGGTGGTCATGGCGAGAAAAAGGAAGGAAGGGTGACAGTGGATCCAACGGTGCGTGAAGAGAAGGAAGTAGGAAAAGGAAAGGGTATTTCTAGCGAGGTGAGAGGGTGGTGTGGTCACCTTGTTGACGCGAAATTCTTCTCGCGGGGTACGCGGGAGTGCAGACAAGGGAAGAAGCTAACAAAACGGAGTGAAGGATACGCGAATGTGGTGTAATAGGAACGGGCGTATTCTTAACCGGACTGCGTTACCGCGTTTATATCAACTCAGTAATATTAATATACAGCTCTGATAGCGCTTATGTTATATATGTAAGACTAAGATGTTAGTATATACAATAAATGCAATTTTCTGCGTCTGTATTCGCGGTTATCGATATTCATTTCAAATTTTTAAGGTTTATATATTAGATATAAATCGAATTCTAAATTTTTATTAGAATCTTCGTTACCTATATTAGGTGATACCACAATAACAGTATAAAGTATATTATTGTGTATAATGTTCTTCGAAGATTAAATATGAATTGTAGCAATTAATTCCCCTAGTTTTTCGATCGTCGGCAGTCAGTAGATAGCATTTGCAGCGATGCTTTATATATCAATGCAAGCAACTTTTATACAAGTAGTTTATCCGTATTTGATAAATTTTCAATTTATACGTTTTTACTTGAATCATCAAGTAAATCATCTAAGAACAAAACATATTTGTAGTCAATTTCTGTGATAATCTATGAATAATCATTTTTTTTTTTAATATTCTTAGATATTTATGTGCGTGATATTGTAGACAACATATTTTCAAATATAATTGTCTGATGTTTTTGAGCATTGATTTTAAAATATTATTTATATAACCTTGAAAATTGTTGAGCTGCCACGCAACATTTAGTCTTTATATTATTCCGATAAACTTCACAACTTTCAAAACCTTTCCATTTAATTTTCAGGTACCAGTCTCTATGTTACCTTCCATTTTTGTACCGAAGATTTTGAAACAGTTCTGAATTTCGTTGTGAATTAAATTATTAATTATTTGATTTCTAATTTTTCTGAATATTTTTACTAAAAGAAGAGTATTAATATTACATCTTCTATAATTTTTCTAAAATTTTTTACGATTAATAATTTTTAGATATTGCTTCCCAAAAAATAAGAAAAAAGCACATTAAATTCCTTATACTCTTGAATATTTAAAAAAATCAGAAATTAATTTTAATCGAATGCAATACAGATTATAAGTTTTATTTTATTATCAATTATTGTAAGATATTTTAGTAGTATAACGTAAATAAGACAAAAGTATATTTTTAAGAATAAAATTAATTTATTGTTATTACATATTATTTTAATACTTAACAGTCAAATATAATGACTTTAAAAAGTAATGTCTAAAAAATGATGAACTAGTTATTCACAGTTTCTGATGTAGTTTATAATATATAATTAAATTATTTAAATACATAAAACTTAATTGACTAATATTCTATAAATCGAAAAGTTCCAATTCATGTTTTACGTTTTTAAATTGTGAATAGTATTAGTTATTTATATTTACTGTTAAATGTAAATATTGGATCTTTTCTTTTTTTATTTTATTACGTTGTCTTTCAATTACTCTATGAATTAGAAAATTTCTACAAATAAAATAGTAAATTTAGTCATTAAAAAAATATTAGAATGATCACTCAAATTTGGTTTAGAAAATTTTATGTATATATAAAATAATTGTTTCTTAAATATTTAGGCTAGAAAAATGATCATATTCGTATCTGTGAAATTTACTTTCTAAAATTCTTAAAATACTTCTTAGATTCACGTAATTATTTACTTTTTTGTTATAGATTGTAATTGTGAAAATAATAAAAATCTATACTGATGATGTATTAGAATCTCTTGTCAAAATTAAACATTCTATTCGAAGGAATTCAGTGGACTGAAAACAGATCGGAGAATACGTCCGTATCAACAAGCCAGCAAAGGACAACACACATGCAGAAAGTCGATTTCGCGAACGTAGAAAGTTAACAAAGCGTCGGCGCCACGACACTGTTCCCGGGAGGGTCAGATGCCAGTGGCGTGAAAGACGCGTTCGAGACAACACGTCGCTTCGTCTTCCTACAATTTTCTTTAAAGCCTCGATAAATATACGATTTAAGCGACCTTATAGATTTTTCGTTATTTATATATTTTGTAATTATAACGAGTTTTTTTATGGAATATCAGGAATTTCGGATATATTTATTATTGTGTTGCATTAGTTTTTAATAAAGACCCAGGGGCATACTTTTATTGTAAGTGAATGGTGAAGTGATTAGTTTACTTCTTTCATTCGTGAATAATTCAAATATGTTTGGATTTATTTCATGCAATTTTGTTACGTTTGAATTGAGAATTCAATTTCTTTATAAATAAATTTAAAAATATTATATGTATCGTAATACATTAATAGCAATCTTCAATATGATTATACTGTACACAAATTTATAAGATATAAAATAATCAGAATAGTAGTACTTTCAGTTATACTTTGAAGTAATAAATAATCATTCAAATAATTTATTACAAAGAATGTACAAAAAATCTAAAGAAAAATAGTAAACTCAAGTATTATTTAATTTTAAGTATACGTAAGAGATTCTTTATAAATTCATATGCTTTTGTGTTTCTAAGCATAAATATTTCTCTACTAAAATATCTTACAATAATTGATGATAAAGTAAATTTATAATCTATATTGCGTTCGATTAAAATTACTTTCTGATCTTTTTTGAAACATTCAAGAGTATAAGGAATTTAAGATTTCATTTGCTTCTTCTTATTTTTTGGCAAGAAATATCTTAAAATTATTAATCGTACAAAACTTTTAGAAAAATTATAGAAGGTGCAATTTTAATACTCTTTTATTAGTAAAAATATTGAGAAAAATTAAAAATCAGATAATTAATAATATAATGTACTATAAAATCCAGAGCTATGTTCCATAATCTTTTGTACGGAAATGGAATTTTTTAACAATCAAAAATAATCTTTTATGGTTTATTAGAATGTAATAATAGAATAAAAAAGAACATCATTATTTACCTAATATTATAATTCAATATTTCTTTTTTCATAAAATTTATTAGAAATACCATCGATTAATAAATCATACCACAATAATTTTAAGAAGAAAAATTTTTCTATACATTATTTATATTTGTATTGATATTTTAAACAAATTAAAAAATTAAATATCAAAGCACAGTAGTTATGCAGATATTTGAATATTAGGAAATTAAATCTAGTAAGACCATTTAACCTTACTTTACTTTACATACATGAGTAATACATTTACGACATGAAAATTAATTAGCATGATTACAGAGAATAAAATAAAAGTTGGATGCAATCGAAATGACACATATACAGGCAAAGTCGAGAAAGTCAATCACATAGGTTGAATATTGAATTCTTCGTGAAGAGTAGGAACTAAATCATGAGTGAAAGCTATTAATTGTAAGCCAGGCTTAACACTGCACCTGCAACAATATGGTAGATAAACTACACGAGTACGAAGGCCTGACTGGCCGGATACACGGCATTAGGGATAAGGCCCGCGAAAAGTGGGACTACTGGAAGGAATGGAAGAATATGATACCCATGGATCGCGGTTTAGCGGGTGTCATCGGACACTTCAGCGGTCCCCCAAAGCTTGAGCGCAGCCTTGATGACTACGAGCACATATACAGGTGAGTTTGTGCATTCTATTATTATTATTGTGTATAGTTGAGATAATTTTTACAATTTTAGATGTATGTGGGATATTGGTTTAGTCCATTGGATTTTTCTAAAAACTTGCTTGCAAACCTCGTAATTCTAATATGAAATAAATATAAATTATATGTTGCAATTGTGCTTGGAGTTTTTTTTAAAGATTTATTTCTTAAAAACGTCGATATTAGAAATTAAACTTCAAAAATGTATGAAATCTTGATAAGAGAATTCTGCTTTAATTTCTTACACATGTATATAATTAATTACAAAACAACTTTAAAAATTATTAATGGTATACGTTGAAAAAAAATATAATAAATTAAAAATAAAATATTGCTTAAAATAATTATTTTTATATTTAAGAATTTTATTTTAGTACTTATTTATTGTAATTCAAATCAAATTGAAGAGATTATAAAGTATGATTTATTTTTATGGATACTTTTGATTTTATAAAGTTTTTTAATATTAAAAACTTGCTTTTATTTCTAACTTATACTAGAAAACATTTTTATTGTATGTATATAATATCTTTAGTTAAAAACAATTTTATTATAAATATACGGCTCATTGAATCCCTATCATTACTTATATTTTTTATGATTTATCACAGAACTTATGCCTATTTTAAACGAGATACTGACGCTATAAAAATTAGATTTACATGCAGTTAATGAGGTTTCATATATCTACTATAAAGATCTACATATATCTCTAATGAATATAATAATATAAAAAAAGAATAAGTATGACATTAAATTACTTCCAGTTCAAATTATCCTTTATTTAAACAAGTATCGATGTAGAAATATTTAAATATAAATTATCAATATGAAATATTTATTGTTTTAAGATAAATAGCTATAATTTAGTGGTAATTGAAGAAATGAAGTAAATGATTATTTATTATTTTAAAAAGCTAATAGTATTAATACATGCTTATATTCTTTAATGTTTCACGAAAACAATTAGCTCGAGTTTCTAAATAAATTTTATATATGAACATATGCATAGTTAGTTCTAGATAACTTAAAATTAAAAAGAAAGTGTTATTAAAGTAAACACTTAACCAGATTATTTTTTAATCAACAAAAGAAGTCGTACAATAATCCTGAATATCAATTCATGGCAATATTTATAAACATTGCACAATTACAAACAGTAGGCCGATAAACATAGAAATTAAAAATCAATAGGCATAATAATGATTTAGAAGGACTTTGGATGCATATCTAACTGATGATTCAGATTATTTTGTAAGTAAATTATTATATAATATTAGAAAATACCATAGTATTAGAACAGTTATCAACTCTGCGTAAAATGTTTATTACCAAAAAAAAATCAAATTATTATAAACTTCTAGACATAATAAATAACAATAACAATAAAAAAGATAAAATTCATAAGGCATAAATACGTCTAAACTTGATCATTAAAAGCTCTTAAACTAATTAAAATTTAATCCTTAATGAAAACAGTAATTTACTAGCGCATTTTCAGATTTTGATTATTAAATAAATAAACAGTATTTAATAAACTCTGAAACACTTGTAAATATGAAACTAATATAAAATGGAATAGAATATGATTAAATTCTATGTAGCAGAGCCTAATTTAAAAAAAATTTTTTTCATTAATATTAAAATTAGAATATATAATAAGGTATTAAATCTATTATAATAAGGTATTAATATCTAGGACAATTAGTTATAAAAGATTAATATTTATTATCCTAATATTTTATTTATTGATTACATAAAGAATTAAAATATTATATGAAAAAATGAAGTCATTTGATTAATCACCGATTAAAAACAAGGATAAAATTAATTAATAATTAAAAAAGAATTTCACTACGAATTCATTTATTCTTTTATTCTTGCATCTATAAGATATCATTGTTCGAATAAAATATTCATAATTCTCAGTGAGTGAACAAATCACTATATACTTTTAATCAAACAATTATTTATAAACCAAAGAGAGTTTTATAAAGTAGTATACAATTTTATCAGATTTCAAAACAAATTTACAGTTTTATTAAAATATTTTGAATTCATCAAATTATAATTTTGTAAAAAAGTTAAAAGTAATAAAATAAATAGTTGAATAAATATATATGGATCTTCGTCATAATAGAAAAATATAAATAACAACAATTTCTCAAAATGGTTCGAAATACACAATTGATGATAACAAAACTAATCACTATTACCTGTACTTTGGAATTTAGTTTTGGAATATATTATGAAAAATATACACAAATAAAAAAATACCTTTGATAATTGTATTTATCATATTAGCAAAATAATTATCAAATTGGTAAGTAATTTGTAATTGGAACTGTATAAATTTAATTAAGAAATAAATAAACAACAAAAAATAATACAGGGTAATCTATGGTTAAACAACTATTTTATTAGTATTTTCAATATAACATGAACAACCATAAAAAGTAATTTCAAACTATATCTTTTCATTACCCTCTCTTCTCTCTCGTTGTCTTCATCTCCCTTTTTCAAAAGTCTTCACGTTTTCTCTGCTTCCTCATTTCCTTATTCCTGAAGTCATTATTTTTCTATTTAGAAGGAATTCATTAGAGCTGTAGAGTTTCAGTTATTGTCTTACAATTAAAAAATTAGAATTTTATAAAATTTATATTATCTATAATTTTGTAGAAATATAAAAAAACATTTAACAATTTATTTATTGTCGTAATAATATTAAAATAAATACAGTAGAAAGAAAATTGGAATAGAACGCAAAATTAGAGTTTTTATTTATAAAAGCACATGGTACAGATGTGTACATATATATAAAAGCAATATTTATGAATAAATAGAAATCGTACAATAAGCGTGTTTGCTATTTAAAAAATAATAGTAATTAAGAACCAAAGGAATAATTAGTTATTAAGAACTTAAATCTACATTTTATAAATATAAACTCTTCTACTTTGCATATTTATAAATATAGAAATTTGTTTTATTTAAGTGATAAACGAACAACTTAAAGAAATATCTAGATTTTAGTATTATACTTTTAGATGAAAAACTTGCCTTGTAAGTTGGCAAAAATAATATACTATCAATTTTAATCAATTTCAATCAATAATTATATGGTAAAAACTTTTAGTCAGCGTCTTAATATTAGCTATTAACGATTATTTAAAAATAATTGATTCTAAAATAATTGTAATATACATATATATAGACAAATTAAAGCCATATAATTAAATAGCTTAATTTTTTTTGTTTTTAAATCAAATCACATTTTCATTGAAACATAAAATATATATTTTATTAAGAAAAAATCAAACGCTAAATATAGGCTTTTCTTACACAACTTATTATTCAACAAATTAAATAGAATAAAACTGAACTAACTACGGGTTTGTACTAAGTTTAAAATAATAGATTCCCTATAATATCAGTAATGAAATATCTACATATTATACATGTATTCTATACAAGACACAGAATTATTTTATCGATACGAATACATATGAAACTGAGTAAAGTTAAATACATCGATAGTATATTTTTGGTTCAATTTTATATTTTCACTAGCGTTTTTAGAAATCAGTTACCAAATATTTTTATAAAAAAATACGATAACAATAAATTTTTTTACGAATCATTTGTTATTCTGAAATCCAATACAAAGATTGTTATATAAAATAATAATCTGAATTCTTTAATTTGAAGTATAATTAATTCGATTAAAACAACTCTCACATTATTTTGATCTGTTTACAACGTCTACTAAGATACTAATATAAAACTTACTTTACTTTATGTAACACTAGAGATAATAGAAAAGGTATAAAAAAACCTAATGTGAATAATATTAAATTTCATAAATATGCATAAAATATAAAACATTAATATTAAGAAATAAATTTATTTAATATTGAATTTAATAAATATGTAAGGTTTTGTAAATATTATAAACACGAATTGTAGAACATATGCGTAAAGATGATATTCTAAATAAACTGAAATATGATAGAATTGTCTAAAACATGCCGTGATATAGATCATTATTAAAATAAAAAAGGTAATGTTGGTAAAACGTAGAACAAGTTATGCAAAATAATTAATAAAATAAAAAAATTAATGAACAAATTTAAAGATTTTATATCAGATTCTCTCTCACCTCTTGAAAATGTTAAGTCGTAGTATATTCAATTACTTATCCGAAGTCCGAACGTAATATATACGTAATCATAAAACCAAATCTACTATTTGCTCTCTAGTTCCCAATTTGTCTTCTGCCTTTTTGTTCCACATTATTTTTCTGGTGAGCACTATCTCTCTCTCTCACTCTCTCCTCCTATATATATAACTATATATATATTTTTCCTTCTTGTGGACTCCACTCTATATAACTAACAGTGAAGCAAATGTGTAAAATTTGTAAATATATATAATACGTTAAATTTATATTTTATTTTATACATCTAAGAAAGTTCCTACATTTTAATTTTACTTAAATACATTTTAATTATGATAATAAATATGAAGACCTATAATTTATAGGCCTTCATACTGTGCTTTTTGTGCTTTTACATTGTGATCAATTTTCACAGGAGTTTATCAAGAGAATATTATTTATTACTAAGCATAAAATTTTTGAAGTATCATTCTTATAACAATTTTGAAATAGATTTTGTTACTGTTTTAATCTTATAATTATTACAAGAAATACTTTACGATTTTACTAAAAAATAATAAAAAATTTTTAATATAGAAAAATCATTTAAGAAATGTTTAAAAATTATCATTTCCATTTATATGAGGTTCACTAAAAAATTATGATAGAATTATTGCGATAGCAGCATTCAATTCTGTAATAAAACAATGACATAGTTTACGGATAATCTCAAATACTCTAATTGTTTCTAATTTTTCAATGAAGAATCTTTTTTATTGAATGAATTAGTGAATTCATTTATTAACATATGATTTGAGTTACTCTAATTTTACTGGAATAAGCAATTTAAATATACGATATTTTAAAGTGTTAAGTACCCTATAAAAATTTATAAGAATAATTTTTATATAATAAAAGATAATTTTTACAAATTATCTTACTATAATACAATAAATATTTGGTAGTAGCATAATCGAGTATGTTAATATTTTGATAAAGATATTCAGAGCATTCTAAATGAAACTTTCGATGCAATTAAGTATGTCGGCAAAACAACGTTAATGTGGTTATCCAGATGTTCTAATTTAAGTTTACTAGACTTTTAAGTTTATGTATTAAAAACCATAAAAATTGTTGATGTAACGAAAAACTTCGAATGGTTTGATTACTGTTATTTTAAAAAGATGAAAAAAATTATTGATTCAATTTAAGTATGTTGAAAATATTTTTAAGCGATTAATATATAAGCAAATTACAAAAATAATTAATAATAAAAATTAATATTCAAGTCTTATGATAAAGTAGAAACTAAAAGAAGATGCAGGGTCAATAGTAAAATCTTATATTTCAATATTTATAGTATTAAAGATCTCAACTTTAGTTACATGTTTTCATTAAAATAAGTAGATAGCTTTATCTTTCTATTTATAGAAAACATTAGATGTCCATAGTAAATGGAATTAAAAATTTGGTTACTTTTGATTTAAATGCATTTACTGGATTAATTAGCTAGTATACCTTTTTTCATGATCAATTTTATTTACGTGGGATATTAAGATTAAGAGAGTTTAATTAGTTTATGATATTTTCTCCAATCTTATAATAATTCTATGATCAAATATAAATAAAATAGAAAATTGGTTTGGTTATCTAACGTACTTAAAATAGTTTTCTTGCCATATCGGTATATAAAAATTAATTTCATAATTTATCTTAAATGATAATATAGAAGACGTAACTCTATAAGATTGATTGAAATAACTGTGGTTTGTAAGAATATGAGTATACATTAAGTGATTAATAACAAAATACTTCAAAGAAAAAGTTGTTACATTTAAAGAAAAAATAAATGAAAAAAATAAAAAAATACGAAAAATAATCAGTAACAAAAAACATCGATAGTTTATGCATACCATTATATCTTTTTTCCAACATCGAACGCAAGATAAAATTGTATTAATTATAGAGGAAAAATGGATTAAAATATATATTAGTGACAGAAAATAAATGAAAGAAGCACAAGAGCTTTCAAAGCCACACACACACATATATATATATATATATATATATAATGAGCAACATCATCCACTTTAATTCACAAAAATATGAGCCCTTAAGACTCGGATATTTAAATATGTGCAGGCGGAAGACGCGGATGGAGCTGGTGCGCGTGTCGGCGGCGGTGATGGGCATTGAGTTCTCGTACGCCGCAGAGACGGCCTTCGTCTCGCCGACGTTACTGAAGATCGGCGTCGACCACCAGCACATGACGCTTGTCTGGGCTTTAAGTCCCCTTGTGGGTTTCTTCGTGACCCCGATACTTGGCAGCGTGAGCGACCGTTGTCGCTTGAAGCAAGGCCGTCGTAGGCCCTTCATACTCCTCCTCGCCATTGGCGTACTCATGGGTGAGACAACATCCACGATCGATTATGATAAGTTTAACGGATAACGCATGGGTTGACTCATGGTGCGATAACTCGGAACTTTTTTACTCAAGCTGAAAAAAGGAAAGATAGATAGAAAATAAACAGATATGCTCTAAGAATTAGAATGACATCTTTTATTAGAGCTTTTATAAATTCTGTTATTATTAATCTTCGTGTTTACAGTAAAAAAATTCGTTTTATAGCTTCTATTACGTTTTTTGTATTACAAATTTTTTAAAGATAATTAACTTTAGGCGAACTACCTTAGTCTTCAGTAATAATAGATGAGTCTAATTTTCATTGTTAGTAATAAAATTTTATATTTTATTAAAAATTGTTTTTAATTATTTATACAAGTTTTATCGATTCTTATGATATGGCCTGAAATATTTGTTTTCGAGGAATAATCATAAAAATTGATGAATTGATTAAATATATCAAAAGTTCAGTGACATGTGTAGATTGTAATTTATTTTTATAATCAAATGAATTATAAATATTTGCGTAATTTCATTTATCAATTTCTTTTCATAGATTATAGAAATTTTGCTTTGTACCGTTTTTTTCGATTTGATATTTTAATTTGAAAATACCTCTATCAAATTGAAAGTATAACAAAATTTTATCCATTTGTTATAAATAGAACTCGCATTATGATATAAATTAAAAATGAATTTAAAAGAAAGTCATTATTTACCATAATTGAATATATTATGAAGAGGAATGTAGAAGTATATAAAATCTCTATTATAATTTATCGCTAAAAAACATCATGTAATATACTAGTTTAATATACTAGTGTAATATACTAGTTTAAGTCTTTTCTAACACTGTGAATAATATGAATATATTTCGTAAATGATATATGAATTTCAATAAAATTTAAAACAAAGCGAATAACAAAAGGTATCTTTTATTTAATAAACATAAAAATCTCAATAAAAAGAAAAGGTTATCTTAAGGCTTAATACTTGTACCAAATGGCGAGAATATGGGTTATGCATTTGGTGACACTTCATCGAATTTCACGATGACCATCCTGCACCGCACAACGGGAAAAGCGCCGAGAAATGAATCTCTTCCACCATCTTCACCATCATCGCATTCCTGGGGTATATTCTTCACCATCCTCGGCACAGTTCTGTTAGACTTTGACGCAGATGCTTGTCAAAGTCCTGCAAGGGCTTATCTTCTCGACGTGACTTTACCTGGTTAGAATATCAAAAAACAGTCCATAACATTTTGTAAATCTCATAAAATTATAAATAGATTAAATCCTATAATACATGCTATTCGCGATTTTCATATAGTAATATATATTGAAATATGTAAAATCATTCGGTTCCTTGGAATAAATTATATTTGAACTGTGTTATATAGTACTGATCGTCTTTAATGATTTTGAGTAATATATGATCGTATCTTTTATTATAGACGTACATTTTGAACAGTTTAAAAGAAAGAAATTATTAAAAGGCCTGTATTTTCAATAAAAATTGTATTTATATATCTATCGAGTATCAATGACTAATATAATCATGGTATAATTCTAAAATATGTAATAAACAAGTAATTTGCCTTATTAAAAAAAATATTTTTCCTATAAAATGTAAATTTTTATTTTCATGTTATAACGTGGGCTTTTCGGATAGAGGATCATGCAAGGGGCTTAAGTACGTTCACCATAATGGCGGGTTTGGGGGGCTTCATGGGTTACGGCCTCGGTGGTATAAACTGGGATGCGACGAGCATCGGCGTAGCACTTGGTGGACATCTTCACGCAACCTTTACGCTCATTACCTTTATCTTTATTGTGTGTGTGGCAAGTACGTTGACAAGTTTTAAGGAAATACCTTTAGATTTCCTTGAAAGTGACGAGTGCAAACAACAGCTTCAACGAAAGGTACTTTTTTAAAGCTTTATACGATTTTTCCTCACTTTGTATAGTTTATCGTGTTCCATGAAATAATTTAGCTAGATTGTTCAGAAAATGTACATCTTATGTATAAAATAATAGATAAGTTGTTTAATTTAAAATAGAATATTTTTCTTTTCTAATAATAGATTGTGCTAAGTGAATTTAACAATTTTCACTCTCTTCGAGTTGATATTGTTGCACTACTGTTATCACAAAATGATTAATTTATTTGCTTCTTCGATTACTTATTATCTTAATTGATGATGAATATGTTATATTAATAACGGTTTCAGGAATATTACATATAAATTACATGTACAATCAATAATTCATATAAATATCAAATCTAACATCTGAATAAAGTTCGCTTTCATTTTTTAAAATTATTGTTACCATTATTTATAAATATATTTTATATGCTTAATGTTTATAATATTAATTTGATTGCTACTAAATTTTAATTAACTACATTATTTATTATAATTGCATTATAATTATATTAATTCCTAAGTCTAAATGACAGATGTTTCTTTAAAAATACTACTGTAAATAGAAGTTATTATTGTTATTTAACAATAATAAATTTTTTGCACTTTCTACTAATTTACAATTTATACTTATATAAAGGCTTTTATTGATTTATAAAATTGTAATAATTTTATATATAGGATATACGCAAACAACTTATAAAATAACTTGTATTATTAGTTGGAAGATAAGCGAGGAGAGAATGAAAAAAAAAAAATAACTGTCGTCGAGTCCGTTACTTATGGAACCCTCGGAAATGAACCAGAAATTGATACTGGTACAATCAATGTAAGTTAATTGAAAATGTTTTATTATTTTAAAAATCTCACGAACTTATTAGCACTCAATCAATAAAACAGAAAACATTTAAACAAATCATAAAAATAATTGAGTAAAATATTCATTTGTTTATAAATATATTTATATTCTATTAATTCATCTCACTTTATTAAGCATTTTATTTTAATAATTAACAATATGTAGTTGTTAATGAGAATAAAATAATAAAAAATTAGATTATCTAAATTAAAATTCCATAAAAATGCTATAATTTTAGGAATTCACGTTCTAATACACTATATAATAATATTTCTAATATTAAAAAGATTAAAAATATTTAAAATTTTAAAAGATACTTTTCTTTTAAAATTATAAGTAAAAGTAGCTGCAAATTGTTTATAGTCGAAACTTTCTTGCATTAAAGAAAGTTTCGAAATTTGAAAGTTTTGAATATTTGAATGAAATATTTTTTAAAGCTTTGAAATTTGAATACGTGAACAACGTTTTTAAATTTATTGATTATTTATATATATTTAGACATATATCATGACAGGAAGTCGATTATACAGTTGAATTAATTTCAAATACCTAAACCACGTTTAACTGAACATTTGACTTAGAAAGAAATCATGCTCTCAATAATAAATCACAGGAATTTCAAATGAAACCGTTACCAGAAGAGCCAAGAAAGCCGGGAATGGTCCCTATGATCCCAGAAGTACAGCCAACCATGGATGCAGAGGCTTGTCCAACTGTTAGAGCAGAGAATTTGAGTGTTAATCCAAAAGCAACGATCCAGGAGTATCTTTTTTCCATTTTACGTATGCCCCACAGCATGAGGATGGTATGTCTGACGAATCTCTGCTGTTGGATGGCTCATGTATGTTACTCCTTGTACTTCACTGATTTTGTTGGCGAAGCCGTTTATGATGGAGATCCAACGGTATAGACTTTTTTATAATTGAAAATGCATGATGCTCATTAGTTATTGTTAATTATATTCGATAAATATTAAGTTATCACGAGTTTCATTGGCATTATTTGTGATATAGAGAAAGTTTTAAAAGTATAATAATCTTTGGTACTAAATTTCTAATTTTTTTGTCAAAAGATTTTTTACCGTTAAAATTAAACAATTCGTTCTTTTTTCCTTTTTGGTCTTTAAAAAAATACGCATAACTTTGCGTCATATATAAAAACATTATAATTTGTTATACGAGTTATCTTAGAAAATATAAAATAATTAGAAAAAATAAGAAAATAAGCTTAATTAAATAAGTTTCCTTTTTCTATTCCTATTAATTAATAATACTCTTAATATGTATAGGACAATCTGAAAATAACTTTAGTGAATGATTATATTATTATATTAATATATTTAAAAAATATCAAGTAATTTTGAATAGAATTTTCATAACATTCATTCTAAATTACAGAAATAAAATAATAAAATTAATAATTAAAATTTTTTTAATTATTTTAGTAACTTTAAATTTGGTTTAATTTTATTTTTTATATATACTATATAAATACATGATACGTCAGTATAAATAAATACACCATATCGTACTAAGAGATTAGACGAAAATTTTTTTGTTTTAAAAACGGAAAAAATGTTTTCGTACATAGAATACAGAATATATAAGTTAGAAAAATCAACCAGTGCGCCTATGTATTTTTCACTAAAACGAGATCGATTTAAACATTTAACCAGTTGCTGAAAATATTCCTCAATATATAAAAGAATCTAGATATATTAGCGTTTATGTGATATAATAATTGGTTTTTTTATAATTGCTTAAATCACAGTTCGTACAAATTGCTTATAATTGAGGCAGCATTATTCTTTACTAATGATAATTTTTAAAACATTTTTATGCTTCTTTAAAAATACAAAACTTTACTGAAAAATAAATTTACCTAATACGAATTGATTACATTTTTTTAAATTACATTGAAATAGAACTAAATAAATTTACATAAAATTTATTAAAAATTTACGAATAGTTGTTTCGTTGAAAAACTTTCAACAACAAAAAAGAGTATCAAACAAGAAATCTTTTATCTACTTAAAAATGAAAGACTCTGATGTTTTAAAGTAGATCGAAAATTTGTTTCAATCCATTCTAATACGTTTTTTATATATGTTCATAGGCTCCTGAAGGATCAAAGGAACGCGAATTATATGAATCCGGAGTGAGATTTGGTTGCTGGGGAATGTCGATGTATTCACTATCGTGCGCGTGCTACTCTCTAATTATCGAAAAGTTAATCGAACGCTACAAGTAAGCCTAGTCTTGCAATGAATTGTGAATACTTTAAAATAATTTCAGAATTGGCACTTCTTCTTTTAGAGCGCGGAATGTTTATATTTGCGGCTTACTCTTCTATAGCTGTGGAATGATGATGATGGCATTGATAAAGCATCCTGCCGGTGTTATAATATTTTCCTGGACTGCTGGTGTCATGTATTCCACACTTTTTACTATGCCGTATTTGTTGGTCGCACATTATCACGCTTCTGATACAGTAAGTTACGATTCAATTCTATTTTTCATGATTTCAAAATTCTTTAGGCAAATATTATATAAAACGTATGTGGAATAGATGTTTCATCTTACTAAATCATTTAGATTTCATCTAAAAATGACTGTTAATCTACTGGCAGTTTTTTTTCTGGAAGGATATTAATATTTTTCATTCTTACTAGATCAATGAAATGTTGTCCAAAACTTAAAATTTATAAATTTATTCTTACAATATAAAAGTCATTATTTATTTTTCAAGCATTAAAATATTATAATTATTTTTATTTTTAAATCAAATATGTTTTAAAATATATTTAAAATACTCATAAAAAATAATAAGTTTGAAAATGTAGGTTAGTGGATTTTTGTCCTAATTAACCATAAATCAAAATATGACTAGTATGAAAAAAAATTTAATTCTAATTATGCAACTAATCCAATTAATCTGAACTCTTCAATTTTAGAGTACATCTAATAGTATAACAAAATAAACGTAACATAAAATATTCATGATATTTTTAATAATAATTAACGGTATAAAAAATAATCTTTTCGTCCTTAATTTATACATTCCAAACTTATATTCATCAATTTGCTTTAATAATCTATGAAAAAATCTAAAAAAGATAAAAGCTACGATTGCTTACCCCTTAAAATTTTATTTCTCACATTAACATGCTTTTCATGTACAATCAATGGTATCGCTTCAGTCATCAAAGTAAAAGCTATGTTCTAATATACTAAACGCAGTTTGCAGTAACGACAGAAGGTGAGTCAATACAAGTGGGTGGTATTCGTGGATTAGGAACAGACATCGCTATCGTCTCGTCCATGGTATTCCTTGCCCAGTTTTTGCTCTCATGCTGTCTCGGTACTATCGTCAGCATCTCCGGAACGACAACCGCCGTCGTCTACGTGGCCAGTACCTTAGCCGCTTGTGGCGCCCTCTCTGCCACTCAGATAATGTATCTCGATCTATAGAAACCAAGATTTTTTCGGACGAGAATAAATCAATAGTTTCATTTTGTTGAATGGAAGAACAATTTCACTTAAGGAAACGTTCGTCTAAATAACGGCATTTAGAATAAATTGTATGTAGCAATTTTAAAGGATTATCTGTCTAATAAGCAGAGAAAGTAATTTCTCTGCCAAAGTATTTGAAATAATATACAGTGCCAGTTATTCATGCTCACTCAAAAAGGAAATTCTCTGACAATAAGGGAATCCTTTTATAGTAAAGAAGATTTTTGTTAAAGTATAAATAATTTGATAGTTTCATTTTCTGAAGCATATATCGAGAATAAAATGATCGCAGAAAAGATAAACAATTATTAGAAATCTTTCAAAGTAGAAGAGTTTCATTTATTTATGAATAATATACCGTGAAAAATAAAATAAAGTGTTATTTTCTATAAATTATATGAAAAAATTGGTATTAACTGTATATTAATATTAATAATAATACAACTTTTTTTACTAGATACATGGGCGTATAATTTAATATAGTACTATAGTATATTAAATTTATTTATGTGATTCTGATTTATATAGTTTTTAAGACCATGTAATTGATATATTTATTCTTTTACCTTTTAAAAGTATCTTTTTACGTTTCTGATAAAATATAAATTTCAATGAATCTTTTAAAAATATTATAATAATTTAATTAAATTTAATTTTGATGAAGTTCGTTATTATAATAATTGAATGTACTTAATACTTCAAAGTAAATTCACGTATAAATAGAATTAATGTTTAATTATAATGATAGTTTAAAATTTATCATGAGTTTTCATCTACTGTATAAATAATTGTATAGACAAATTTTTCGATTATGCATTATTTAAAAATTATTTACAATTTTTAGTTACAATTAGACAACACTAATTATCGATAATGAATGCGTAGTTTACGTTATCCATTACATTTTTATAATTTCGGAAGTAAATATTATATTAATATAGTTTCAAATATTGTTAATGAAGTATTTGAGAAAAGTTTATTTAAAATTAAAAAAGTAATTTAATGTTGACCATTATCACCTATATAAGGTCAATCGTTAATATTCATTTTATTATCATTAAATAATCAGTTAATTTGTATTTTGACATTATATTATTTTTAAAGAATTTTTATGTGCAATGGATTAATATTATAAGCAAAAATGAGTTTCTATTTATATAAGTGATGAATCTAATCTCTTTATGGATTTTTTTATTTTTCTTATAGCTATCATTATTAAAATAGTAACTGCTGAATCATTATATTTTTAAATTATATTTTAGTTCTAATTAATTTTTAATGACTATTTTTTACTTTAGATATAACTTTAGATTAGAAATAATATAAACTGTAATGAAATAATTTTATTTTTAATATCTTTTATTAAAATCTCTCAAAATATCTTTCATCTAAATATTTTTTTAGTTATTTATTTATACATGTGTAACCAAATCTGATGCGTTAATAATAGCTTCAAAGTGATAACTATTTTAACATATAATTACTAATATAAAGTTTAAAAATTTAACTTCAGTATTTTAAATAATGCATATTTTTTCCATAAATGAACGTCAATCCACTGCTAGATTAAATGAGTTATGAAATAAAAATCTTTATATTTTTCAAGTAAACATCAAAGCCGTAAATAATAATTTGTAAAAATTACAAAAACATAATATTTAATTTATTTGAAATTTGCTATTAATTAATATGAAAGTATTATTAATTAAAGTATTATTAAATAATATGAAAGTATTACTTGCACAACAAGGACTTTAATATACTTTTTCAATGATAGTAATTTCTAATAATATGCCTATTAGTGTATTAATTATATGTAGTGTATTAATTAGTGTATTAATTATATCTAATAATATGCCTATTAGTGTATAATCATTTTTATCTAATATTTATTCTATTACTTATTAAAAAATTAAAATGAAGTAATTGTATTATAAAACTTCTTTTGTACTATTTAAATATATTGTTCATTGGAGATTTTAAAATAAATTCACATCCAGCTTTATTTGAATGCTATTTTAAATTTTAAAATATTGCATCAAGTATTTTTAACAAATGTATTTAAATATATACACTTTATTTGTTATATAATCAAGTAATAATAAAAAATTAATCTTAATAAAGTATTTATTCTATTATTTTTCAATTTATTTTTAGTAATAAATTTTGACTTTAACTCTGTGAAATGTTATCTATACTGATTAAATCTGTTTATATACATATATGTATGAACAATTGTTTATAATTCATAATTCATAATTCATATTTTAATTATTTTAATTTTTATAAAGAAAATGAATTTTTCTAAAATATGTTGCTATTAATATATATTATTAGCATATATAATATATTTTTATTTTTAATTTAAATAAAGTATATATAAATCATCAAATTTTTACTGTATTTTATAATTATTAATTATTATTTTATGAAACTGCAAATTAAGAACTTTTTTTGTCGACTTTAGAAATTTTTCAAAATCCAGTATAATTATTTTTATTAATAATTTTAATTTTTTTGCTAAGATATAAAAATATCCTAGCAAAAAGTGATATCACATATTTTTAATATAAATATTTATAATAGTATGTAAATATTCAAAAACTTTCAAGTCATATTAAGTTAAAAATAATATGCCTAATATTATTTTTTAACATACATAATATTAGGTACTGCAATAAATGAATGATTTATTTAAATTTTAAAGTTCATGAATTATTAACCTCGATCGGTACACTAAAATTAACTACAATAGTCAGTCAAGACTTAAATTTTATGTGCTTAACATTTTATTAATTTTCATAAAAAATTGATCTAGGAATATATATATTTGATGTAAGATGTATAATAATGGTATATATTATAATTACTCGTTTTTATAACTGTTGCTTCTCTTTATCAAATGAAACCAGAGAATTTTCTTACATATTTAATAATGTCAATGATACGGGAAGTTTCTTATATAGAATTAAATATAATGTTAAGTTATATGATTATATTAAGCTATAAAATTACTATAATATTTTGTACAATACTATTATATTATACTCAATAATTAATAATTGTCTCACTTCATATGTAAAATATTTAAAATTTTATTATAGTCTAATTAATAATAATTATTCTATGTAACAAAATACATTGTTAAAAACGGTATTTTTGTAATAAATAAAATTTTATTATAAGTGAGCAATCTTGCAGGAATCATATGTTGATTATTTCATAAACTAAACTACTGTATAAAAACTAAAATAAATGAATGTTTTTAATCCACTCTCTTCTAATGAAGGTCTACATTTTTCATCTCTGAAAATGGCTCATCTGTATCTATTTTTGAGGATCACATTATATTATTACAAAATTTGTATTATACATTTTCCGATTAGATGGATTTAAAAATAAATGATTTTCATATACTTACGACTAAATTAAGCAGTCAATGTATGACATATTTATAGGTCAGAGGTAATCTATTTAGTTCTTAGATACTTGATTTTGTAGATTCTTATTATTATTGTATAAAAGCTTTGACAATTGAAATATATAATATCGTATAATACTATCTCATAGAAATGCTATTACCTTTTCAACTATCTAAAGCAGAAAAAAATTTCTATTTATAAGAAAAGACAAAAGTTCTATTAAGTCATGTACAAGAACTGAAAAGTTTAGATCTCAAAAGTTTTTGACGCGTTTATTTTCTAATGTAGTTGTTATTTCCAAAAATAAAAATTCCAATAATTCTAATAATTTAAAAACTTATTTTCTTTGCTCTATTATAAATAACTTTATAATCCAACAAATTTATACTATAATTTATAATCAATAACTTTATACTATAATAGTTTCAAAGTATATCAACCTTCTTACTTAATTTAATCAAATCACTATTTTTTATTTAATGAATAATTGACTTCTATTCGTGAAAAAATTAATTAAGAAGTTAATTAATTAATATTTGACTAAAATTAATAGATATATCAATTTTTTTAATTTTAATGATTATTTTTGTTTACTAATTATTTAACTCTTTTTATAAAGAATAAAACCATCAGCAGCCAATAAATAACATTTCACTTGTGATTGTAACGAAAGATTTAAAATTATAGTTAAAATTAAAACATAATATTTCATTACTAATCACTCTATATTTAATAAAAATAAGAATTCAATTTGACAGTGGAGAATTTTTTTATATCGGAACAATACTATAAATCCGCCCGATTATCATTGACAGCAAGTTCTTAGAACGAGAGGATTACTATTTTCTCGATTTTCGGGTATAAATACATCAATTCTTTTAGTTTTAGCTTTTACAATGCCAGTCAATGTCACAAGTATTTATTCGAATACTTTATGTTGAAATTTATTTTTACTATGATAAAAATAAGAATATGAATTATTTAAATATCATTACAATATAATCGAGTACTTATTGTATAAAGAGTAATTAAAATTATACTACCAAATTTACTACCAAAATTTATATTCGAAATTTCTACGTCGTTGCTGGGTGTGTAATTGTGTGGCTTATATTCCACGACCAGGCTAGCACTGGCTCGACCAACTATTTCGGTGCAGAAAATTTATAAGTAAAGCGAATTGGTGGCAATTCAGAGTAATACATTTCGAATGTAATTATGTACTGTATTTTTTCACGAATTATTACAGATTTTCGCGGAAAACATTAAAGTTCAATTGCGAAAGTTTGTGTAAAAGAAATTTTCTTTAAATGTAACGAGGTCAGCAAAATCTTGTTGTCATAGAAAATTTTTCAAGACTCAATGTTGCGATTTTCCATTCTTGACGGTTGAGAAAATTATAAAATAATGAAATTATTTTTTTTACATAATGAAAAATTTATTACTTACTATATGTGATAAATAAGAAATTTTTATTTTTATTTATTAAAACTGATAAGTTTTTTATGTCAACACCCTGTATGAAATTCTCATTAAGAACCTCAAGTGATTATTGTAAAATTGTAGTTTGTATCTGGCTACTTGTATACTGTGATTTTTGTAAGGTTAGAACGAGCGAATAAATAGAATAAAATTATATTGAAAGAGGAAGCATGTTGAACGAGAAAAGATAAATGTATATCCTTTCTAGAGAAGTTTAATATTATCAATATAAAGAGTATGCATGTATATAATATACATATATACATGTATATATCAATAAAAAAAATTACCTTTAATTTTTGTTTACAAAGTGTGTAAATAATTTATACTCGAGAATCGGTGTACAAGAGATAACTCCACTGGCATATATTATAGATCTTAAGAATGCTAAAAATGACCCGCGTATATATTGTATAAAGTACTTTTTGTATAAAAATTAATTAAAATTATCCCCTATAGAAAACACTGTAGAAAAACTCTGTAAATATCGTATTCTAAAATTTTTTAAATAACAACCGGTGTGATTAAGGGAAAAAATACCCAGTCTGTGCGTGAAAATTAAAGATGATAAATGATCGTCTCTTAAATTAATAGTACAACGGGCTGACAATTTTCACTCGGAAAAAGGAAATATATAGAAGCGTAAATTTCACATACATAATAGCGTGCTAAGTAAGAAAATAAATTAAAAAAAGGAAAATTCAACGATCATCCAAGTCTCTCCCTTTTGCACTAAATGCTCCTCTTACGACTAGAGGGGCTACCGCATTCTCTCAGGTGTTTGATTGATCATGGAAATTTCGTCATGCGAGGGTGAACACCAAGCTTCACTCTCCTTTTCTTTCAACCATAATGCGTAGTATTACTTTTATTAAGTGATGATACCTTCTCGTGCGCTTTAGTAATATTGTTTGTTTCATCATTAAATCCCTAAGTATAAAGCGGATGATATGTAATTGATTATTGATACTTTGGAAATGATGTGAAAAACGTACTGTAGTTTCTTTTATAATTTCCGAGATAATGGAAGTCGTTTAATACCAAGCAGCGTTAAAGCGCATTTTATTCAGATATCGCAAATTAAGTAAATTTAAATATACTAAATTATAAGAATTATTTACATTGATATTAATCGTGTTCTTTATTTTTAATAATTAATGATAAATACTTATAATTGTTTCTCTTGATAACAAATAAACATTTCCAAATAATATTATTGGCTATTAATATGTGAACCTTTGTTTTAATGAATATACCTATTTTTAAATAAAGAAGCAATTATATAATTTAAAAAATAATCCTTTTTTCATAAAATTATTACTATGTTATTAAATGATTCTTTTAAAAATTTTTATAATTTTATTACATTCAAACTAACTGGGTTGTTATCTAAGTAATTTTTTTGTATTATTTCATATAAGATGGAAATCTCAAATGGTTAATTCAAATTAATTGAACAGTATGTGTTTGTATATTCAAAATAGATACCTTAATTTCTAAGAAGTAAATATAAGAACTGAGGTACGTGTATGAAATATTTTTCTTTGAATAAACAGCTTCTCAATTTCGAATGAAAATATTTTTCATTTGAATGTATTTTTTTTCAAGTGAATGCATTTTTCTTCAAGTGAATTCATTTTTCTTACTTCGAATCAATAAAATTCGAAGTAATTGTATTTGTATAAATAAGCAAAAAACCTGAGTAAAAATTAAGACCTTTATTATGTCTCTTAAATCTATTTACGAAATTTAATGCGTGTATTCAAGAGGTAACGAAAGTGTTTGGATGTACACGGAAGGAATGAAAACGAAAACGTACGCACACCCGAGAATACTCACATAGTAACACAGACTCACGTAAGCGCAAACTGGAAACTCAAAAAAGAAATCAAACTCAACATCACAAGTGTATACATTGAGTTCGGGTGCGTGGCTAACGGTGCTTAGGGGCTGTTTTGTAGCCGCGTTATTTTCACCTTTAATCTGTAGACACGATCGGAAATAAATCATTTAAGGGGCTTTTGAGATGCTCAGGCGAGAAATTGTACGTATCGCACGCACGTGTAATGCGTGCGAGCTCCATCAATTTATTAGATGGGCTACGATTGTAGAAGTTTCCTATGATGTGGAAGGTTTCAGGTACGGTTAAGTTTCGAGACAAATGTCCTTTGAAACTGGATGTATATATCTCTGTTCGCACTTAAAATTTTATATCAGATAAATCTTTAAACAATTATCGAATTTTTATTAAACAAAAATAGTTTTTTATGTAATTGCAAAAAACTATTTATTTTTTATTATTTGTAAGAGTATAAGAGATTAATTTTTACAAATTTATTTATTCATTGAAAATAAAACATTTTCTCATTATGTAACAGATAATTGAAAATATAAACATAAAAACTGTACACCAAAACATTATTTTAGAAAAGCATCTTAAAATAAAAATATGAAACTAATTTTATAAATGCATAGAATTTTAATTTAGTTTCAACTATAATTCATTTTAATATTATAATAATTATATAAAAAGATTCATCGAGTGAAACAACTTACGTATATTTGTAGGTGATATTTAAAAAAGTGAGAATATCCTTTAACTAATAATATAAATTAATTAATGATTCGAAATCAAAATTATATTTTTATATAAAATAAAACAAAGTTTAGCTTTTTTTTTCTGAAAAAGAATGTACTTACAAGGGTAAATCTGTTACCATTATTTGATTTGACAGAAATTCACCATTTCAAACTATAAGAATAGAATTGTGAAATTATCTAGATAAATTATAATGAATTATATTAGATGACTAAGTATACTTTTAACTATACAATATAAACTATATTTGAAAAATATGTACCATTTAGTATGTTTTAGTACAATGTTTTCCTATTTTTTAAATTATTCTTTTAATAATTAATTTTTAAAAATGATTGAAAAAATTTTTGTTAATTTATAAAATATATATTCATTTATCTTTACTGATATTTTTAACATATTTCATTAAAGTTTATGATAATGTTTATAATTATTTAATCTATAAAGAAATCTATTACAAATATCTAATTGTATTATTTAAAAGAATATATAAAAAAGGAAACAGACAATAAGATATGTTCACTATAAATAATCATTTTTTTATATATTCACTATTAAGGAAATAAAATATAAAGTCTTACAATTGATTGTGAATGACCTTTTTACATGTTTTCATTATCATAAATATGAAAAAAATGATTATAAAATAATGTTAATTTATGTTGGTACAAAATGTAAATATTTTTTCCTATAAAAATTATGTTCCGTGAATTTTCATATAAATTTTTGGACTAAAATTCAAGGTTCTTTTAGGTACAATATTGGGATTAATTGATACATAATTTTTTAAATATTAATGCATTATAAATTAAAGTATTGAGACTTTTGCATTTGAATTTAAGTTGAAATTTCAATTTAAATTAAATTTAATAAGATGAAGCTTTATTTCTTGAAAATGAAAATGAGCTTAATACTAATGCAATACATAAATATTGCTGTTGTACGTACTATTATTAGTTAACAACATTTTATAGAATACAAAATAGAACTTTTAAGATTTATGAATATAAACATATGATTATAAATAATGCCTATCATTTATGGGAAAAATTTACACGAAATATTTTTTCATTTATTTTAATTTATTATCACAGTTTTATGGAAAATATTATTAAATGATACTAATATATTAAATGAATTAACAGTAATCAACAATTTTTTGTTCATTATAATAATGATTTTTTTCTGTTGCAATGTATAATGCAACTTTTGGTAATTATAAAAACCAATCTATATATAATCTGTATATTAAAAGATTTTTTTAACTTTAATTTTGTGTAATTTTCTAATCTTATCTAGAAGGTATCTACTTATATTCTATAGAATGTGGACTTATAATTTCTCTGTTCTTGTTTATGACACTGACCAGTTTAGACTTGCATAGATGTTAATTTTAATTTTATTACTTTCAAATCTATGTCTATTGATTTGGTTCTAAACAGTGAATAAAAATTGAATTATAAAATAAGTTATTTTATTGATACTATATTGAATTTTATTGCTTAATATGATAATAAACTTGAGATAAAAGCTGAAAATCTCAAAAAGCTTAATTAGAAAAATTAGTATAGAAAAAATAATTTGAAAAAATAATTTATCCTTTTATTTCTAAACTTCATTCTTAATTCTCTGATTATAAAATAAATCAGTTGATTTCTGAACCAATTAAAGTTTCTATTTCTTCCGTGACGTTCTTTACAACCCGAGTTTCCCCAGTCGAAAACTGGATAAGCAGCTCGACCCCACTTTTGATCTCGTGATGGGCGGAGCTTATGTGGGTTGCCTAAGAAAATTCGCCAATGGCAGCCGAGAGAGTAAGAATTGCAATGTCGGATGATTAATCATCGGGTAGGTCAACATTATGAATTCCCCTGTTTATTCAACAATGTGAAATAACGATTAGACAGATAAAAAACTCTCGAAACTTCAATACAATGTCTTAAGTATTGGAATTATTTAAGTATTGGAAACTTAAAATTGTGATTACTAATTATGAATCGAAATTTAAGTTGTAGAAATCTTGATTTAATTTGAATAGTGAGAAATTTTTCTTAATTTGGACTTTTAGTTAACATGATTGATAAAATATTTAAATAATTACTATTTATCACAAATGAAATAAAAACTTCTTTTTATTGTATAAATATTTAGTACCAAAACAATATTTACGTACAAAATTGAATTATAATAAAAAAATGTATTGTTTTCTTTACAAGTATATAAACACTAATTATTAATTAAATGTTGAATATTTATCTATTTGTATTTACAATTATTATTTTATATAAATGAAAGTTAAAAAATAGATCTGATGCATCCAAATAATAATTTAAAAATTTTCAACTTATTTCACTAATGACAAATTGTTTTTTACGTCTTAATCGTAATATAAATTATAATATAAATGTTTATTATTCTTCATTTATCATTACACACTCTAATTGAGAAAAATTGAAAAAAAATTATAAATAATTAATTATTTATAATAAATATTGATGACATTATTTAAACAGACGTTATTTTTTAAGTGAATAGTTTACAGAATAGTATTCTTATTATTTTAGTATTGTGTTAATAATTCTGCTTCTTTATTAAAAATTTTTTTATATCGACTATTTAAATCATCTAAACAAAATTGTATAAATTTATTCTATTTATGTATTATAGAAAAGTATTTTGTTACAACTCGAATGATTTTTACACGTCTATGATTATAAATAGGAAACTTTATATATATACTAAGAAACCGTTACAGGAAAGATTAATTTTTATTTTTAGTTAAAATACTAAGTATTGAATATTAAAACAAACAAAAAATCCATGTATATGAATCTGAATTATAAATTGTTTGTACTTTTAATCCAACACTTTGTACTTTTAATAATACATTATTTATCAAAAGAAGCTTACCGTGAAAATCTACTTTTTCACGAAATAAAGGCTTTTTCTTTTGAGCAAAGTGGAAATAAAAATCACAATAGTCCAGAAAAATGAAAGTAACTCGAAAATAGGGCGCAAAGAGCACAAAACGGAAAACCGGCGAGTTATCACAAAGTGATTTATCAACGGTAGACAATAATAACAGTATTTGCAACGCCGATAGATCTAAAAATGATCATGGAAAATTTCTCCATAGGTCCATGCTTCAGCGACGGTCAAGTTAGTCCTTTTGTTGGAAGGATGAATCCATGAAAATAAAATGAAAATCAACAAAAGCGTTATCGTGTTATCGATCATAAGCAACGCTGCATTAAAGACAATTCACAGATGACTTTTTATCCTTATCTTACCTTATTAATTGATTTTTGCATGTCTGTTTATACTATATTTTTAAAGCAACATTGAGGTAAGATTTGAAATGATAATCAAAAGTTTAAATCACGGAAGTTTTTTCAAGTACGAAAGTAACAGTCTCTTATAAAAAGTTTAAATATTTGTATATTTGGATTTTATTAAAAAATAATTTTAGTTGTTTTAACCCTTTGACTGTTAAATAAGTATTTAAAGTTAAACAAATATAAAGTTATATAAAGTTAAATAAGTATAAAAGATTATTAACTTTCGAGACAAACTATACTGAAAATATAGAATTTATATTTTAATAGTTCGTTTATTTTATAATGTAGTATAATTTTATACTACATTTTTTTTTATAATTTTATAATTTATAATTTTATAATTACTATAATAGTATTATATAATAATATGTAGTAATATAATAGTAGTAATATAGTGTAGAAATATAATAGTAATAACTATAAGACAGTATAATTAATTAAAATTACAATGAAAAAAATAAATACTTCAAATTTTCAATAAATGTTTTAAATTTAAACTCGGTTACTCTTATATTATTAAAACTGTTAATTCATTTAAAATTTTTTTTTCAAGTGGTTTTAGTTTTTTACTTGATTTTAATTATTAATTTCAATAATATTTGTTATATTAAGCAAATTTTCTGTGGAAATTTAGATTTTTATAAACCTAAGACTAGACGGTCATGCAGTGCTGATTTTTCTTTTTTATTATTCTCTACTGAATGCATACTTACAATTTCTAAATTATAAATCAAAAAGGTTGAATTTATTTTTTCATAATAATGTGTATTTTTATATTTTTATATTCTATAGAATATTTTATATTCTAATCTTTGTAATTTTAGTATTAAAAATTATAAATCACAAGTAAATTAATCAAAGTGTAAAATATTTTTGTGAACCAGAAAGGAAAATTTATCTTATTTGATGAAAGGAGATGTATTACATTATATGATATATGCGTTATATATTAAAGTATCAAATTAGAAATATCGAAAAATAGAGGAAAAATTTAAAATAATAAACTTTAAGCTTGTAGTACTTAGATTAGTAACACACTTTTATTAGAAAAATTTATCGTTTTCGCATTATTTAATCTTTTATGCAATCAGCAATTTATGGAGCTTATTATTTCTGACGTTCAAATCTTTTATATGAAAATAAAGCATAATTATGAATATATCTAATAAAACAATTGATATGCAGTTTTCTGGGAGTATAGAACATTCATCAGTGATTCACTTAGTAGTGCAGAATGTCGTACTAACTAGTGGTTTCTTTCCGGCCAATAAGGATTTTTAAATCTCACTTCCCACATTTTGCTATCCACCAGACCGCGCACCGTCGAATATTCGATAGGCGTTAACGGCGCCCATAAGTGAGAGGCCGCGCCCCCTAGCGGTGGGGGAAATAGCCACGGATGCTGGGTGGAACCGCTGATGTAACGTTCAAAGATTTGGAGGATCCGTGCCGTTGGTACTACGCTTGTATCTCCGAAGCGATGGACCAATACTTTTTTATAGAGCGGAGGCTCTGTTTCTGACTCCTGCAATGATAACAACGACTTCACTACGCGATAAGTAGTGGTTTCGACCAACAAGCTTGTTCAATCATTTAAAGTTCATTATCTACTAAAACAATAAACGCGATTGAATTCGTTAGTGTTTCTTGGTTGATGAAGTTTAATATTGGTCTTTCGAGTGAAGTGTTTGGATTCATTTCGAGTGAAGTGTTGTTCAAGACTTGATAAAACAGATATATATTGTTTCGAGATTGATTGGTAAAATCAGAAATACCTGTTGATAACGACAGGAAAGTTTGTTGAAAATTACTGGAAAAAAGTGCATTATCTATTAGTAAAAAACAGTATTGTAATAAGGTGAGATAAAGAAAGCTTTATTAAAATATTGATTCAACATTTTATCTGAATGTTTAACTTCAGGTAAAGATTTAAATAAAAAAGTAAAAATAAAAACGTACATACTATACAATGAGTATTAAGGAATTGTTAGTTTAAGGATGGAGAAATATATTTCATTTTTAATTCATATAATTCATAAGTAGACATAAATATTTGAGTACTTAAATTTTAAGTTATTTCGTATCTTTTTAAATATAACAATGAATTAACAAATGTATGGAAATTACAAAAATATTCAATAGATTATCTACTATCAGTTTCAAAAAATTAAAATATCAACTACAATCAAAACCTACTTATTTTTCATACTAAAAAATATATAAAATGAATATTTTGTTTATCTCTACTGCTATTAGTACTGCTCATTGTATGTTTGTCTTCTTATAAATTCAGGATCAGTTTTTAATACTTTGTGAATTAATGCTTTGTAAACTTAAACGGTCTTTTTCAATTATAATAAGTTCATTTTTAATATTTTGCACAGATATTAATATTAATATTAACATAATTTTTTTAGCTCGCTGAAAATATAAATCCTAGAATAAGTCAATGTAATAAAGGAGTAAACATTAGCAAAAACATAAATAATAATAAATACTCAAAAAATTCAGTAATGTCGACTTGAGAACCGCGAGAGGAGTATTAACGTCCATGACCTCAGAGGAGGTGGAATCCTCATGGCCTTCGAGCCCAGACAGTTCACGGCGCGACGGAGAGGACATCCACGTAATCGACGAGCCCGTCGAGGGTTATGGCTCGTCCTCGGAGTCGAGTGGCATCGCCGAGTCTTACCCAGAGGGTTCATCTCTCGAGACGGCCGCAACCTCGGGCAAAGGTGTCGCTTTCTCCATTGACAACATCCTGGGACGCACAAGTCATCACCAGAGCGTCGCGGCACGGAACTACGACGAGCGATCCGCTGGTGCCGTCGTACAAGCCATCGGTGAGTTTGGAAGTTCTCAGTTTGAACTTTTCTTTTGGATTATGTGCAATGTTGAATACGGTGGTTTTGTATTTTTAAAATTAGGCTGTGGAATAAAATTCTGGTTATTTAATCCTGTTATGTGCTTTTATACCTATACTGAAATTCCTCAACAATTATGCTTTTCTTGTTTGGCATATTCAAACTTTATAATGAATAAATCCGTTACAGATTCAGAAAAAGAATGTTTATTAATCTTTGTTTATTAACATAGATAACTAGAGATTAAAATTTTACAACAAATATCACTCAAAGAGAAATTAAATTCCCGACTTTGGTTTTCGCAATGGAATCTCTATCAGATCAGCTATTGAAGTATTATGATATTTTTCTTGGAATTACCTTTATATTATAAGCAAAGCATAAAACTAGACGTACGCTAAATTTTATACTTAATAATTCTTGAAATAAACTTCTTTATATATCTTTATTATACTGATGTTGAATATATAATTTTTCTATTTTATAGTGTACATGCAAATAGACTTTAATTTTTTATTTATTTTTCTTAAAATTTAAAAAGTAATCAATTGAACATCATTAAATAGAATTAATACTTAAAATCTGATAATTTAAATAAGAAACGTATATGAATGATTGACGTAAATATATGTTTTATATTATAAATTGTAAATTTTAAAATATGTTTTGAAACAAATATATATATTTTCGAGTATAACAGAATATCTATTAATTATGAATATAAGAAGAGGTTTTGAGTTACAAATAATTATATTCAAACTTTATGAAATATTTCTTAATTTTTTCTATTAATTTTAAATATTCTGAGTTTTAACTTCAACTATGATTCTAAACAAATAATAATTTTAATTATTCATCATTCTGTCTTTATCTTTTTTTAATGTGTATTTTATTTCATCTATTAAGCAAAATGTTTGAAATAAAATAAGTAGAATATTTAAAGTTACAATATTTAAAATGAAATTAAGAGTACAAATATATAATAGAAGATCCAATATTTGCAAATTACTTATAGTTTTATATAAAAATGAATGATAATACTATATATTATACTTTCAAAATACATTTGAAGTTGTTACATTTTCATATGCAGTTTTAAGGATTTCCTTTAAAAAATGTACAAGATATATTGTTATAATTTTAACCTTAAGTAGTCTAACAAGTTTACTATATTTCCGAGATCAGCAAACAGTTAATTCCCAATGGACTTAATCCCAATTTACTATTTCCTAATTCCCAATTTACTATTTTAAAATATTTAGTAAGTACCTCTAACATTTCTTCTTTAAATCATATTTATATCTTAATCCATTGTAAAAAAGTTGCCAAGAATATGTTATTGTACTTAAAAACCGCTTTGCTTAAATAATCTATTAATACTATATGTGTGAATAAATTTATAAATAGAAAAACAATCGGAAAATAATCATCACTCACTTACGCTATTATTAACACTATCTTTATGGAATAGTTATTTATTTACTGTTAAGAAAGAGAACAAGATATACCCGGTCAAATTACTTTTCACCTCACAACAGCGCTCCTTATTATGAATTCGTAATACACTTAGCAAATGCAAACAAACAATATAACATATAACTACTTTTTGTACCTGAAGTTTTCTTTCATTTCCTTATTTCATCATAGATATCTACTTAACTGATTTCAAGTAATTATTTCCAATTACTAGTTTTTTTTTGCGATTTTTCGGTAATTTCGTAAAGAAGATACTCACAATAAATAGACCTAATTTCGATTTTCTTTTCTGTATTCAGTAGTCTTTGGTTTATTATAATTTCTGTTTGTTGAGAGGTCACTAACTTCCAATGATTATTTCGAGATAATTATCCTTGACTCGTGCAGGAAATATTTTGTTATCGCGAAACTTGGCTAAGCTTCTTATTACTGTTGTACTTCTTCGTATATTCCAAATTATTTCGAGTATTTATGAGCTCGGCATTTTAGTTTATATCTACTTTATACTTTAATACTAAAAAGTTATCAAAGTTATAAAATCAACAGTCGAGATTTTTTCCTTATTTCTAGAGATGCGAAGTTTAAGAATTTCTCCATTCATTTTGCCTAGGCATTTATGAGACTTTCTCTTAAGATCTTAAGATCCTCCGTTTGCTAGAGTGACCTTTAATATTATCTCTAATTAAATGTCCTTGATCTGTGAAGAGATGATGAATCGCAAATTACCAATATGAATATTTATAATAACGTATATTCATAATAAAAATATTATAAAATAATACTTGAAAAAAGTGACATTCAGCCTTACTCGCTCTATTTTAAAAATTTATTTTATATCTTAATCATATGGTGAAATTTAACACTGATACTATACTAAGTTATATACTATAATTAATTATATACTATATAATTTTAAATTTTATACTATATATTATATACCACATAATTATATAATATAAAATTAATAACTATATATAAAAATATGTAGTTATTAATCTAAAATATGAATGAATGCGATATTTTTTTTTAATTAAACTTAAGATTAACTTAAATATTGAAGTAAGTGGTCCTATTATTTCTATTTTAACGTGAAATTCATTTATAGAAAAAAAGTTTGGTTTTGATCGAATTTATTGTTATTATAGATATATAAGTATAAAACACAACTAAATATAATAGAAATCGTTAATTAAGAGGTAGTTATCATTAATTTTTACATTACATTAGAATTACATTTGTATTTTACAAAAATAATAAAGAATAAAATAAGAAAGAATTTATGAATTTTAAAAGATTTCAAAAGAGTAATTATATATTTTGTATATATTTATAAAATAATTAATAGAAAAATAATGAAGCAACCAAAAAGTTGAAGTTTTTATTAAGCAATAATTATTTAATTATCTTCATCGTAATTAAAGTAAATGAAAGCAAAAAAAGATTAATATAATAATATAAAATTTAATTACAGTTTTAGCCATTAAAATATTACAACTAATAATTGAATAAATAAATTCTGCTAAAATTAAAAATTTATGCCAAATGTATATATATATATATATATATGTATATAAATCTCTAACAAATAATTAGCAATTAGGAATATAAAAAATATGTAGTAGTTTCATATTAGTAACTAATAACTTAAAATTACATTTGCAAATTGATAAATAAAAGTTTTGTTTCCTAAAAAAAATATCGTATTATTGAAAAAATATGCAAGCAAATATCTTAAGTATCTGTTCACGATTAGAAACCGAAATATATGTTTTTTATTAAACTATGTATTTTTTATTAAACTATAAAAAGAATGTTTGTTTATTACTAACTGTTACAGTCAAGCAAATTTTCAAATATATATATATATATATATATATATATATATATTATTTATAAATATAGATTTTTTTTAAGATATAAGTGAATTAATATATCCTTTGTTATATCTCATTTGACTAAAATTATTTATTATTATTTTTTATTTTATATATATGTATAATGTTTTACATGTCATAATTTAAACAATTATTGTATAAAAATTACAATTGCAAGTCATCAGAATTACTTAGAAATAAATTAGAATTTGTTACATAGAATTTAATAGTAAATTTAAATTGGTTAGTTTACAGTTTGTTTATAAAAATATGAAATAATTAATTTAAAATTTTAGAAGCAGTTGTATGGATATATTTATAAATAATTTTTTTAATTACATTTTCTTTTTTTTAAAAAAGCGAATGTTTTTAATGTTATGTAAATATTTTATATTTTTTTATGTATTCTATTTGCATTTTTTTTAGTATCATTTCAAAATAATTGTTTAGATTAAAGTTAGTGTATTGATTTGTTTAAATGATATCGAAGTTACTATTTATTACTACTTATTGTTGTATTTCTCTTATATTTAAATTAATATTTAACAAAATTGAAATATCAGAAAAATACTAAATTTGAGCAAATTGAATATATTGTAATTATATATTTATGTTACACTGTTTTGAATTATGTGTCAAGGTAATCAATTGTATGACAGTATAATTTTTTGTTGAATGACTCCAATTTAAATATTAAGTCTTTCAAAATAATAATATCTTTAGTTATGTAATCTTCATAATTAAATAAAGATTGAAAAAATGAACAAATTGTTGAATATTAAATCATTTTTATTTAATATCTTTACTATTAAACTGAATGTAAATGTTTTTTTTGTAGGTACAAGTACTGGAATATATCCTACCACTAATGTACAATTTTCCCAGGCTAATTTAGTGGATCCCTCAGGTTACTCGGCAGCTTCTCTTGCTTCAGCATCACTGCTGTACAATAGTTGGTTCGTTCAGACAAAACCCAGCCAAATATTCGGTCTGCAAGGTAAATAAGTTACCTATTTTATATTAATAAAATAAGCTTCGTGCTACAGTTAAAATTATCGTTTAAATTTTGCGAAATAGGTACAAAAATATAACTCTAATCATTTCTGCAAGTTCATAAATAAAAATTATGTTTTATTTACGGAAATCTTTAAGAAATCTTTTTTCAATATTATTTCATTATTTTATTTCACTTTCTGTAAAAATTGACGAAACAAAAATATGATCCTGCATATAAAGTATCGTCAAACATTTTAAATCTTTTAACAGTTTACAAGAATGGATTTATTAAAGCTTAAAGTAAGAGGGAATTTAAGAATAAAAAATTTGTTCTTCACAGAAAATGTAGAATTGATGTGGTTCTCGCGTGCCGCTTAACATTTACACACATGTACATTTGCACCCCATTATTCATTGGAATGATCGTAGCCAAAAAGATCCATTAGTAAATTTAATATGGGAAACGGATTGGGGCTAAATATTTTTCTACTGTACATCGATTGTCGTAACATTAAAAGGACTGTCTTAGATATTTATTAGTTTGATTTTTAATATCTAATTTTGGAATTAAATCATTAGACACTTAAACTTGAATGAAACTTCATTTTAAAAGTTTCTACATCAATCTAGTTCATTAGCAGTTTAAACAATTCATTTCACATTAGGTGATTGTGCTTTTATTTCTACTTTTTTGTTGATCTAAAAGAAATATACATAACAAAGAATCTTTAAAGATGGTTTTGATTTTATATATTCTTTAACTTTATTTATTCATATTCATATTATAAAATTAGAAATGTAAAAATAATAGTCAGTAATAATTTAAAATATTATGAAAAGACTTTTTTCAAATAATTATTTAAAAATACCAATAATTTTAAATAGAACTTTAATTTCAAATAACAACACATCGCACGTAATATTTGTCACAAAGAATTAATATAAGTAAATTTTTCTTATATTTTGTCTGTATATAAAAAATAGAAAATTATTTCTTATATGAAATGTTAAATGAATTGTATGTAACAATAAGTGTGAATGTTTTGAAATTATACTTAAATGATGCATAAAAATCCTACATTTGGAGTTCTGTATCGTGAAGCATATGTATTAGAGATTGATTTATCTGCATCTCTGCTCTAACTCTCAGAGAAGGTGTTAAATGTTTAAGCATACTCATAAATCTTCTTGATATTTTTCTGTATTTTTCACTCAATTAGTACTCATACATGGAATCTCTAATGGTTATGATTACAAGAGTATTAAAACTGTTTAAATTTTTTTTTCATTTTCTTTTACTTGACTGTCATTCTTGTAAATAAAATATTATTTTTTTTATTATAAACCTATATATTTAAATATAATATTATATTTTATAACGTTTTTGTTATTTTTATATATTTATATATTTTTAAGTTAAAATTAGTCTAGTTCTAGATGATACAATCTAATAATATATCATCTATAAATACGTTTTTCCTTTTTCATGTAATAAATAAAAGATATTTACATTTTATTATCAAAATCAATATAATTCGATTCTTTTTATTTTTAAAAGTAATTTGTATACTAAAGTTTAAGTAGAGTTATGCACACAATTTAATACAAACTGCTGGATAAATATATATATATATATATACACACTTTTTGTACAGAACAATGTGGTAGTAAAAATGATAGTTTCGATTGTTTAGATAATTCCGCTAGTTGAATTCTTCATCTATATTTCAAACAAAATTTACTTCAAATGTATTCTTTTTAGCATTTGTTTTATTTAAAAAATAACATCATGTAAACAAGTTCAAAACTTGTCCTGCAATCGTTGAACACTTTCGCTGAGTAAAATTCCAGTACAAATTCTTCAACAGTTCCGAGCCAATCACCAAGCTAATCTTGACGAGTGAAAGCGTCTCCTCATACCAAGAAAACAAGCAAACATGAAGGGGAGCGGTTCGTCACTAGTTGTACATTCCACGTACGAAGCTCGTAAAAAACGTTAACAAGTTTCGCAAGCTGTAAGTCGCGCACACGCGTCTTAACAGGCGCTAATTGTCCGGTAAACCACAGTGTTAGGACCTCGTTCTTAGGTGATGAGCGCCGGTGAGTCTCGGTGACGATTTTATCTTCTCTTTTACTTACTTAGGATGACCATGTATTCAGAAATCTCTACTAGGTTGTATTGGCGGGAAATGCGCGCTTGGTGATGAAAGCGTGCGAAACGGATTTTAATGCGCCTAAGAACTGAAACGTTTTATCGTAACTTTATCCAACTTGTATATGTGCCTTGAATACTTTTATTTTGTCATTGATAAATTGTTAGATATATGCTTAATTCTTTTATTAGCAAATTTATAATTGCATTTTTATTATATAGATACTACCTGTTGTTATTAATTTTCTAATAAAGTTTAGACATTATTTATAAGTTTTTATCATCTTATTGATTCTTAGATTTATATATAAAGTAAATATTGATTTTATAATTGATATACATTTTTATTTACTAATAAATAATACATATTGGCATATAACAAGCATTTTATATTGTTATTTTACTTTTTCATGTTTTTAAATTTTTAATAATTTACCTTTTTCAAAAGTACCGTAATTACTATGTCTTTAATATTAAATAACTATAATTTTAAATCAAACGCAAATTATACGTTGAAATTATTTTGTTACTTTAATATAAATCCGTTCTAAATTATTAAATAGTAATTCATATTTTTAAACAAAAATAACAGTTCATTATAAAGATAGTATTATCTCTAGGTGAGTGACAAATTTTGTTTTATCTTCGCGTCTTTGTTAACAGTACAATACTTATCTGAGCTTTCACCAGTCATATATGATATTTTTATAGATTACATACAGTACTTTAAGTTAATATTGTTTTTTAAAATCTAAATTATTCTCAATTTTTATTTTAATAAATAACCGTAGTATTTTTATGGTCATGCTTTGTATTACTTCCAATGTTTTAAAACTATAATCAAATTTAGTATTAAGTTGTTGCATCAGAGTATTAGATAGTTTCATTAGCTTAATTTCAGAATAAGAATTGGTACATGCGATATAAAAGAAGTAAAAATAAACAAACATTACTAAAAAGACAAAATTTATACCTAAGAAATATCGGAAAACGTACGAGCATATATTGTCTCTATCAACAGCCGACGAAGTGCCATATTCTGTTACGTAGATTTTACACATAAAGCGATGTCTTGTAGGTATTAAATAGACCGTCGGGACCATTTATTCAGTTTTTTTTCAAGTTCCTTCCGCTAGATGTCGTTTGGTAAACAGACTTAGTTACGAACGATCGATTCATTTGTCATTAATTTGTGTCATGACCTAGACCCGGGTTTACCCTGGACTTTACAAATGTGCACCACGCACACATTCCAATATAAGTGTCCAACGGTTACGGGCTACATTATTTTTAATGTCGGTTCTTTCATTAGCGCAATTGTAAATCTTGAAGTTTTTAGGCGTGAATAACAACTCTGACACTTAGCGATACGTTTTCATTTATCCTTTTCTACGAGGATATTCGAAGTGTTTTTTCCTTTTGTTTAGGATATGCAAACACATTTTCAAAAAAATGTATGCTTAGTCAACTATACTAGAAATATCAGTTGAATTTTAACAAATTGTCAACATGAGACTAAGAAGTATAATAATCATAGTAAATATTCTTAGAGTAGTATTTAATATATTTATCGAGAACATTGAAGTTAATTATTATAGAATGAAATTATTTTTCATTTAATTAAAAATTATAATAAACTAAATATTATAAATATTCTTCTATATATAAGTTCGAATTTCAAAAATTAAAATAAGCTTTTGTAAGTAATTTTTAAAGAAAATCTTTAACTTTTTATATTAAAGTAATTATTTTTTTAGTGGATATAGAATAAATTGAAACTTCATTTGTACATGTTTGTAGATTTAGTAAGGGCAAATAAATAATTTGTAATCGTCTAAATTTTCTTTTAGTTCAAAGTATCATAGTTATAATAGCTATAATATAAAATTTTATTTTTTTTAATTTTATTTTTCATTCAATTTTAGGAAAAAAATCTTCAAATTAAGTGTATTAATTGCAGAATTTTTATTAACTTTAAATTTTTGAAGTTTATAAAACCGAAAGTTAAAGAAATATCTTTTTCACAAATTGCAATTTTGAATTGATTATAAGATTAATTTAAAAGCTTTCAATAATAATAATAATAGGTTGTACAGATATTTAATCGTGAATTTATAATTTAAAGTTGAATAATTTCTTTATACTAATATATTGATTTTATACTACAATATGATTTCATTTTTTCTCCAATAAAAACTTGATTAATTTAACGTACTTTTATTTTAGCACCTAAGCCAGGAGGAAGACGATCGCGAAAACCTGGTATCGATAGGAAACCAAGACAAGCTTATAGTGCAAAACAGCTCGAAAGGCTTGAAGCAGAATTTAATGTACGTTTTTAAAAATAATTTTAAAAAATATTTAATTTTAACAACTGAGAAGTTTTGGAACTAGAACTTAATTAAGTACTAATAATTTTGCTAATAATATTTCTTAATATTATACATAAAATTATTGTTCTAATATAAAAGATTTTCCCTTTGGATAATTTCTTTCTAATCAACCAATTATGATATTCTTACGTCAATATGGACATGCTTTAAGATATTTTAAGAAAAAATCAATAATGCAAAACACAAACGATCACATAATATATTTAAAATACATTATCTAGTTTGTCAACTTACATTTTCCTATTAATACGTTCAGTCATACAATTTAGTAGAAGAAATAAGTAGATTTAAAGTTACTGAATTAAGGGTTTAAATGAACATCGTTAATATGATCAAGAAGACAGAAAACATTTTTGATAATTTAATAATAATTTTATGCAATGCTATTAGTCAATAATAATTTTTCTTTAATTAAAAAACATGTATTTATCGAGAAAATTTGTATTAATAATCTTTAAATATTACAGATACATTGTAACTTGATATTGTCTTGACATTTTGCAGATTTGTATTATTCTAACTATTTATAATAAACTTATAAATAAATTTTTTACTTATTGTAAGAATTGTATAAGAGTAACGATTTTTATTTGTATGTTATAATTAGGTGAAAGTATACTTAAGATGTTTTGATGATGTAATATAAAAGACTTTAAAAGTAAATAAGTAATTTCGAAAAAAATAAATGAAACTACAAGGTTTAAAATTGTTCATTTCTAGAAAAAAAATATACATATACATAATGAAGGTATTAATATAAGGTTACCTTTAAATTTAGTAAAATAACTATGATTAAAATATTTATTGTTTATACTTAGTTATTTATTTTATTTATTTGAAACTAAAAAGATAATTATAAATTAGTAGCATGTAACTTATTTTGATTCAAAGCAAAATACATTCTATGATTTTATAAAACTTAGTAGTTTTGCTTTTGGAAAATAAAAATATTTCTTTTCTTTCTAACTAATTCTAAAAAAAGTAATATTGTGATTCATACCTCTTTTATTGAAATTATTTATTTGTTATCGAAGATACAATATATTCTGAATATAAAAAACCAAACATTACTAATTGCCTCCAGGTAGACAAATACCTCAGCGTGAGTAAACGCATGGAGCTATCCAAATGCCTAAATCTAACAGAGGTACAGATCAAGACGTGGTTCCAAAATCGCCGTACCAAATGGAAGAAGCAGCTGACATCACGTCTCAAGATGGCGCATCGTCAGGGCCTATTTCCCCCCACCTACTTTCCACCAACGCAATATCCGTTACTGCCGTACTATGCGACGGCACCACTAATCTTTGACGATCCAACGATGAGCGGTGGTGTTACTCAGCAACTTTAACAGAATCTCCAACAACATCAGCAACAAATCCAACGCTCGGAAAAACTGTAGTTGCTGTTATTCTCGTGAATCTATTTGATCAAGACTTATTAGAATTCGCTAATATACGAAATCGCGGAAAAAGCTTCCGCTTACCAAGTATTAAAGAATAGAAAGAGTTTGTGGAGTTTTTGACTACAAAAAAATCAATATCTGACTAGGAATCTAATTTTTAGAAAGCATTTTCAACGGAAGAGGCTGAATAAAGAAAATTTTATGCACATCTTTCAGATGCAAAAACACGAGTCTGATTTGTAATGATTAAAATGATCGAGTTTCTTATTACAATTCCTTGCAGTGTTCAAAGACTATGTTCACAATAAAATTCTAGTTATTCTTTTGTTATATTTTATAAACATTAAGGCTATTCTTTTGAAGTATTTATCATTAATTAAAAAATATTATTAATAAACATTTTAACTTATTTTTTACTTACATGTGTAATTGTAATGAAATAAAGAAAATATCGAAAAATTAGATCACACGTTTCAGAATATAGTTGCTATTTTTCAACTTACTGCAATTTCCTGCGTACAAAGAAACTTCTAGAATTCGAAAAATAAATTTCAATATGTAACTATTTATTAAATATTCAACTTAAATTGACTGAAATCTGAGTAAAAGGTGAATTAATGAAAAATATATTCTATGATTGTATAAAACTTAGTAGTTTTGCTTTTGGAAAAGAAAAATATTTCTTTTCTAAATGAAATACGTTAAAATTATATGAAACTTAATTTATTATAGATTTTAAAAATGATAGCAAATAATTGGATGAATATTGATTTTTAGTTAACTAGTTTGTAAAGTTATCAGTTAGTTTGTTCCATATAGAGAATAAACTACGAACTCAAAAGAATAGCGTTGTTAAAAAAGGCAGTACTATGTTCCTTTAAAATCAAAAGTAAAAACTGACAACATTAAGTTACAGAAAAATAAAGGTAATTATTCAGATTACTTAAATGTTACGTAAAAATAAATATTAAAATAAATGTAATAAAAAATCAATGTATTGTTAAAATCATTTTCTTAATGTAATTTAAAAACGAATATTTTAATGCTTATTCTTTGTATTAGGTTTGAACAAATTACTTCTTAACGTATTTTAATTTGGAAATTTATTTTTTATATAATTTTTTATACAATTTTTATACATAAACATTTTATCATTTCATATTTACTTCCAAACAAGTATGTATACAACAGAATAGTATATTTTATAAAACAGTAAATTATTCTTTGCATTGATAAGAATATTGTAAGTATAATCTATTATTATTACGTAAAATTTAATATATTTAATTAATTAACGGGATAATGATGAGCTTAGAGATTAAAAGCATTAAATACTAAAAATATGAATCTACCGATCACAGAAGCATAAGCAATTAAAATTTTGCTTTTGATAAATGGTAATATTTACTATAATTAATAGTAAATAAATCAATAATAGAAAGCTATAATACACATTAAAATATATAATATGTATTTCATTCAAGTTAAAGAAATTAATACATTTTGACGCTGTTTTTCTTTTACAATTTATAATAAGAGATGTTTTTTAAAAGTTTATTGGAATCTCAAATTCAGACATATGCTGAAAAATAAATTGTTAATTTTTATAAACTTTAAGAACCTTCTTTTTAATTATTAAATATTCATAAATACTTATTACATTTCAATTTAACTATTTAACCTTATTGAATGTTTTTAACTGTTTATGAATGAGAATATTTTCTTTTCAATGAACATTTAATACTTTTATATTTTTAACGTGATTATCCGGTCGAGCAAATTTCGGTTGTTACGGTGTGGTGCGCTGTGCGCGGACCCCGAGGTGACGATACCCAGCTCTGCCGGTTCGATGTCCTTCCCCCTAGGTACGGGAATAGTTGGATACCGGGGTAGGGTTCTTTTGTTGGGAAGGGATGCAGGATCGGGGAAGAATGAGTAACACTGTATATGGTATCAATTGGGATCCTTTGTTGATGCCCAGCGTATTCTGTTCAAACGTACTCGTCGTACACTTCGATTTCGCGGTGATACTGCAGCGCCATGAACACTTTGTTTCTGGCCGGTGCTTGCAGTGGTAGGGATGCGGTGTTGTGGCCGTATTCTTGGTCGTGAGAGTTATGGATGTGGGCATTAATGTCTAGGCCCTGCTTCTTGAACTCAGAAAAGGAGTCAGTTTTCGTATCTCTCGATGACTCTTGCGACTTGCCTAATTAGGATAGAGAGGAATAGATGGGAAATGACAACATGTCAAATAACGACTTACCGGGAAAATTAGCACATCAAATAACGAGCGATGGTATTATGTTAAATAATGTACTACCAAGGTGAAAGGAGGAAACATGTCAAATAACGATCTGCGAGGGACGACTATACCTCACATAACGAGCAGCCAGGGCCGGAAGGATAGGAAACGTCGGCATCAGCGAGTATTGACAGCAAAATGGCCGCGGCAAGTCTGGTGATCCAAAGCCAGGTTAAGCTTATTTATATTGCTGGAGGCGAGTAGTTTTCGAAGAATGGAGCCGAGTTGTGCTACGTGGCCATTTTTATAGGGAAACTCGTACTCATTGTGCTAGTGGGCCTCGCGTTTTCTTTTCATTCTCACTCGCTCAGCGATCGGTCAATCGCGTCAGCACGAAGAGTTACTGCTATGGGTGCTGCGCTTTCTCGCGCTTTGCGTCACGCTGTATTTCAGTTAATAAAGTAACAGCAAAATAGCAGCAGCAAGTGCTGTGTTTCCTTACCATTGCTTGTCAACATACATCACAGTGTCGGTACTTGTGCTGTTCAACGGTCCCAATTTGGTCTCATGACTGTGAGGTTTCGCGGCGTGTCCGACTGGTGCTCCGCAAGCTCTTCTAGCTTTAGCGTCGTTAGCACACATGGTTGTCGGAACCATTGGGGCTTTATCTACGTCACGTTCAAATGACAAGTGCTCAGAACCCGTTCTAGCAACAACGCCAAAGTAGGTAAGTGACGTTGCATATTTGCAATAGAAAATTGATTTGACTTTCATTTTGTGATTCTTAAATTTCAAAATTACATATTTATTATATTTTATTTATTCCTACAAGCATCATAATATATTATAATAATTATTGCTTTTATTATTTATTTATATACTATTTTCTAATGGAAATAATAAATAACACTAATTTTAAATGATATTGTACGTTGGCAATTTAAGTTGATTCTTAATAAGATTAATAATATCATTATTAAAATGTAAAATTTTTAAATTTTAATTTTAGAAGTTATTTATAATCTTTTTTAAAACCTTTTGTATCTGATGTAAATGTAACATAAACAAACAATATTGAAAAATAATTTAATTACATTGTATATAAATTAATATCGAAAAAATTACCTATATAATCTTTCATTTTTCATATGAGTTTCATTCAAATTTTTTTATCAATAGTTTTAACTGTATATTGTAAAAGTATTGATTAAAACATTTTAAAGAACGACATAATAACTAAAATTTTTAATCTTTTGCTTACTTTTATAACTTAACAACTTTTGTAACTGCTATTACAAATTTCTTTTTAACGTCGTATATTATTATTATTATAATTATAATTGAATGTAGATATTATAATGAATCATTTAGTTAATAACTTATGTAATTATTACATTTGTTTATTTGTGTAATAATTTCTAGGGCACAATTAAATTATTTCTTAATCATTCTTAATCATCTTAATCATAAATATTAATCTTTTAATACTTTCAGTCTATTCAATTTAATTAGATTAAGTGATTCAATAGAAAGTTCTGTTACGTTAGAATAATGGTTTCTTATTATTAACTTTAACTTTTATTAACTTTTATTAACTATTTATTACCTTTTATTATCTAAAGAAAGTTTTAAGTTAGGTTTAATCCTTTTATTTTATGTTTGTTATAAGTTTTATTTTAATGTTAAGTAATTTTACATAAAATATCTTTATGTAATAATTATTAATAGATTAAAGTTACATTATATACGATTAATATAACTTTGATTTGAATTTTATTTTTTTAAATAAGGATTGAAATTACATACTTGTGATTCATATATTCAATTATAATTTTTTTTTTGTATCAATTAAAAATGTTTCCAATAATTAAAAGTCTATAGATATTGCAAAATAGAATATTTCGTTGAATTTTAATTAAAAAAGAAATATTAATTTCCATCTAAATAATAAATTAAATTTGATGTTTAAATACAATCTTTTATAAAATAAATTCTAAAATAATTCTTTTCTATTTAAAAATAGAATGATGTGATGAATATTATTAAAATTAAATATTTCAAAGTTTTAAAACTATTCAAGAGCATCTAGTTTATAATAAAATTAATGCACTTATAATAGAGGCTAGTTACTTAAAAACATACGTTTTCAGCTATAATTTGGGGGTACGAAAGTAAATTAATTATAAGTTGAATTACAGTAACAAACGGCTTTCTTATTATATAATTGATGCCATCAAATAATATTTTAACTGTGGTAATTGATGTAATATCATTAAATTCTGGAGCTATTAAAATTATTACTGGTTTTACTATTTTTATTTTTAAACACTCATAATTGTATTTCTCAAAATTCTTTGAACCCAGATAACTTTTGTATTATTTATTAAAAACCTTGTTTTAAAAGACGATCTTTGAATAAATTGAATTAAAAACTGTATGTTTCAAGACTATTCATTAATTACAATCGATTTTCACAGATTATATATTTTGAAAGACACGATGAGATTTTTCGATATTGGTTCTCTTTGATCGTCAACTTTATTCGTTACGTTATAAATATTTAATCATAAAACGATTCAAAATAGTTTGGTTAATAACCAAAGTGGTTATTAAAAATCTACATAAATAACAATATTAATAACATTCAAATATACAAAGCTTTTTTACATAAAGTAAGGTGCAAAAACTTTTGGATTTAACAATTTCAGATTTAAAAAGCTTTAACAATATCATTGTTCATTATTATAATCAATTTAAGAATCAGTTTTCAATAACATACACTAAAGATATAAATTTGTAATTTGATAAACTACACATTTTTTATGCATTAATCGCCGTTTATATTTACAAACTGTATTGTAACAGGTCAAATTATAACTATTAATAGTGACAACTACTGAATTTTAGAAGAAATATCGAAAGCTTTGAACTTCACACTCGCATTTAGAAAAATTTCCATTATCACAATCCATAAAGCTTTCAATGATGGTATTATAGACTTCAATGGAAATTAGTTATTCTTATAAACTCGACAATAACTGTTATCGTTTTTTTACTAATTTGGATACTATTGACATGTATGATGAAATATAACAGAAAAAATTGGATTTGGCCAAATATTATTCAGATAATTATTGAATAAAATTAAAGACTTTTTATATTCATATGCAAATTTGATTCGTCTAAAAGTGGTTGGTTATTTTAATTGATAGGCCAAATAAACTTAAATTTTGCGTAAATAAATTTATTTTTTATTACATAAATTTGTTAATACATAGCTAATACAACAAAATTCTAAGTTGATAAATTATTATTTATAATACTTATATTTTAAGTTTATTACAAATTATTACACATTTTATTATAATGTTAAATTTATATTGAGTATTGAGCAATCAAGAATTAATTGTCAATAATATAGAGTAAAAATTGAAACACGTTTTATATTATTAATACTATCATACATATTTAATGAATAATACTGAGATTTCTTTTTAACAATTTATTGTAATTGTAATTGTATTTGACATATTACGTTATAAACTTTTTGATTATTCATTATTTTATATCATATTAACAAGTCTTATTTAACTAAATTTTCTAATAGCTAAAAGTATTATTTGAGGAAACGACAGTGAAAGCAATCTAAATATAATTATCAATCTACGTGTGATGCTTTTTCTAACAATCATTAATATTATTTAATAATTAAAAATCATGTAGGTGATTCTTGGCATTCCATCTTAAAGCAGCCTCGCTTACTCAAGGAGCAGATACTCATTAGCTTCGTGATTTTCATATCCTTCTTTTACATGCCTGGGTTTTACGCACACAGACTTCAAGTTAACTGTAACTGAAACATCCATGAATATTTTATAAGATCATGGAAATCTTTGCGAAAAAGAGCCGCCGTTGGTATGACCCACCCAATTGCGCTGGACACCTTGTTAAGAAGATTAAGAAATTTGTTTGCATTGTATCCGAGTTACTTGGCTAGGACATGATTTAAAAGTATTGTTGAAATGATGGCAAACCGAAACTAAACCTATGTTTAATATATGTTTAGTACATTAAATACATGCTTTTGGATAACAAAGAGAAGATACGCCTTTATTTCAAGATTTTCATATGACGAGAAGTTTGGTAATGCTCTAATAAGTTTGCAGAAAGTGATATAATAATTAAATAAATATCAAGGCATCGAAATTTTTTATGGAAAATGATGATGAACTCGATCAAAATTATCCACTAAAACTTACTATAACACTTGCCGTAGATTCTTTAAGTTACGTCTTAATATTTCTTCTGGAATTGATAGTTTAGTGGATATTCATTTATTTTAATTTTCTTTCAGAATTTTAAATATCTAATATTATACTTAACTATTCTTATGTTAGAGTTAGAATTTCTTATATTTTTCATTATATAATAAATATTCTTAAATTTGCAAGTATGTATACGAGGAAAAATCATTCAATTGAAATGAATGAAATAATCATCTACAAAATATTTATCGCTATTGAACAAAGGGTCATTTTTTAGTTTTTGTTAAGTTGAAAAATTTAGTAGAGCGAGTCTTTACATTATTTACAAGTTAGTTATTAAACCATTTTATTTTTACTAGAATTCTAGTCTAGTAAACTGGATTACTTTTCGAAATAATAATCATTTTTAACAATGGTCATGACTATATATAAAAATGACAAAAAATTTTTATTTTAATTATATATATACATGTTAAAAGGATAAGATTTTCGGTATATAATAAAATTCATTGGTTTGTATTAAGTTACAATTTTGATATAAGAAAAAATCTAAAGAGTGAGAAACTGCTTTACTTAATTACTTAATGTACTATATTATTCATAAATAAAGTATATATTATATAACTATATAATATATATATATACATTAACAAAAACTTACCACTTTCAGTTTTATAAATATGTTAGGTCATTGCATTTAATAGAAAATAAATCAATAATAATGATGTCAACATTTTCCAAAAAGTAAATTAAAAACATTCATCAGTATTTATTGAAAAATTAAAAACCTTAGAAAAAGTTAATCTTTAATCGAGTTTATTTATAATATAGTACATTAAGTAATTGAATAAAGTAATTTTACAATCTTTAGTTTTTCTAATCATATCAAAATTGCAATGTAATACACAGCAATAAATTTTATTTTATTTCATGTCAATTGTATTTAATATTTCTATTTTATGACTTTTTAAAATAATAAAATATATTAGTAATTATCTATCAAAAACAGAGATAAGTTATAAATTTGTAATTTAAATAAAAATAATAATACAAATTGTATAACATTATACACACGCACATATATATATATATATACATATACATATACCTTTAGATGATAAAATATAGATTTAAATATTCGATAGCCTTTTATAAAAGTATCTTAATTTGAATCTGGAGTTAGTAATAATTTTATTGGATATTTAACACATAAATATGAATGTAATTATGAAGCTAAATTTTTTTAAATGATTGGCATTTTTCTTTTTAAATTGTCATTTTATTGATTAGAAGTTATCTGATTAAAAATGAAAATATTTAATCAAATAATAGTGAAATACTAGAGCAACATTGATATGATCGCTTCTAAACTGCGACTTATTGTTAGATATACAAGTGTTAAATAATAAAGTTTAAATTTACATTTTTTTTCATTTCTAAATGAACAAGAATTCTCTAGAAGATGGAACTTACATTTCATTGTATCGAATATTAAACTACTTAGTTGATATATTATTAAAAACTTTTTATAACATTAATCTCAAAACTTATATAAACTTACAATAGAAATTTCAAAAATATAGTTTTGTGACTAATCCCTTGTATATGACAATGTTAATGTATAAGTGTATTTGTAAGTGACAAATACACTTGTATTGTAAAGAAAGTAATTAATAAAAATATAAAATTTTGTGGATGTAACGTTTCAAAAATAAATAATAATTGATCATTGTGAAGTAAATTAGTAGGAACGTGATAAATTAATTATACAAAAACAACTATAACATTCATCATTATACATAAAATTAAATTATTATAATAAGTCTTATCCTTATTTTCTGTATCAAATAATAACGACCATAAAATAAATATGCGTGATTGGTATTTACAATAATAAGTTCGTACAAAATAGTTTTAAATAGTACAAGATAAAAATTATATAAATTTCGTCACAGTAGACTAATATTTAAAGTGCATAAAAATATCTTTATTTATCTGCTTTTATAAGAGTTTTACTTTGTCAAATTTAACATATAATTCTAATAATCTTCTTTTTATTTATGATAAATTTTCCCAAAGTTCAGTTTAAACGCGTTTATATACTTTCTTAAGTAATTGTATAAAGTATATTCAGGTTCTATCTTATATCTTACGATTGATTTCTATTGAAAAGATTTTATGAATTAATAATTAAATATTTTTTAATATTTATGATTCTTTCAAAAATAAAGAATGTAAGAACATTTTTAAGTGAATAAACAAAGAGTAAAATTAAACATTATTCAAATTTGTTGTTTCAATTCAAATTAAAAAAGTTACAGTTTTCTCAAAGTACAATAACAATGAAAAATCTTCATCTTATTACAATATATTTATTTACATATTTAAATCATAAAATTTGTACTGCTGTTAATGAAACAAAAATTGATAAAATAGATAGTGTAATAAAATATATCTTAAATGAAACTCAACCTTATCAAGTGTTAGTATTTTTGCAAAACTATGAAGATAAATACAGGAAGGATACTAATCATCAAGAAGTTTATTTTATAATTCAACAAATTTCAATTGTAAAACCTGTTTTAATCATCAAATCATCGAAACTTAAAGATCCAAGCGTATACGTTCATTTTCAACATCCATTGCTAAGGGACTTACGATATACCACATTATTCATTTCTTTGATGGACGTCAATGTTGAGCACGAAGATTCAATACAATTGATGATAAATAATCTTAAAGAAAATCTGGAATTTATAATAAGTCTATCGCCTAGCACAATAAGACCCCTTTATCTATTTATTGTGAATACTAACAAAAAGATCTCGATAGATTCATTTAAAATTATATTAAATTACGCATGGAAAAAAAAGTTTTTAGAATTTACAATTCTTCAGATTTTATCAAAAGATGGCACTTGTAAAAATGATTTTCTTATAAACACTTATAATCCATTTATCAATTATTACTATACTAGCTACTTTTTTAATGGAATAACCGTATTTTTCAATAAATTAAAAAAAATGAATAATTATCCATTTAAGGTTGCAATAGTAAGACGACCACCAGCGATAAATTTTGATAGAGACTCATCTGGAAATCCTATTAACCTAAAAGGTTATGACTATGGTGCTTTAACAATTATAGCTGACTATCTCAATGTTACTTTAAATCTAATAGCACCTAATGTCTCAACTTATATGGACCCAATCAAAAATAATGAATCTACACTCCTAGAGTTAATTATACATGGTGAAATTGATTACGGTGCTAATCAAGACTACATGTATTTTAATATGGAGAATATGAGTAAAATATACAGTGAACATAGTGATGTGACATGGTTGGATGAGATAATAGCTTTAGTGCCAATTTTCCCATCTTCATTATGGATACAATTTAATACCGCTTTTTTAATGCTAGGTATTCTCGCTCACGTGAGTTTAATGTACCTATTTATAAAGATTTGTAAATTTGACACTCAGTATTGGCCAGCACATTATATATTTCAAATACTTTTGGGTAATACTGCAGCAAAGTTACCCAAGAGATCGATAGAAAGATTATTTTTTGTATTTTTATTTATTTTGTCACATAAGTATTCTACAAATTGGTATGCAAAATTAGCCGACGAAAATTTAAATACATTTAATACAGGTCCATATGAAACACTTAGCGATTTAGAAAACAGTGATATTATTATAGAAACATATAAGCTTTATGCGGGAGTGGTATTTTACGAAAAGAATGGAATAATAGGAAGCTTGCATAAAAAGGTGAAATTAGTCCGAGATATGACAGAATGTCCAAACAGAGTATTACAGAATTTAAATGTAGCTTGTTTAATAGATAAATCCTTGGCAGAGGATAATATATTGCGTAGCACTCAAAATAATTCACCAAAGGTGAAAATTATGAATTATGTTTTTTGGACGGGTCCAAAGGGATTTATTTTCTCAGCGGCCTCACCGTATGTATTGGCATTTAACAGAATTATTGAGCGCATCAATGAGTCTGCTACTTGGGTGAGGTGGGATGTTAGTAATGAAAATATTAACTATAAAATGTATTCAATATTTTATGATAAAAATTCGATTAATATATTTGATCATTTTTTTAAAAAGAAATTGATAGTAATGTGGTTATCAGGATGCTTTGTGTCTACTGCTGCATTCTTCGGTGAATTGCTAGTCAAGATGTACAAAAATATTATCAATCCACTAAAATAATGACGTAAATTTCTTCAATTTTTATGCTCTGTTATTTTTAAGTAGTATAAGAAAAAGCTTGTTTAAATAAATATATTGTTCTACTATAAATTATTATTGATATTAAACCTTTAAACCCTTGAAACCCATACATTTCCTTAAATAGGGCTAGTATAATTATATGGAAAACGAATCAATTTAACAATGAAATAGAAATTATATCAGATTAAAAAATATATTTTTCGATATCAATTACAAATTTCGAACTTATCAAAATTTAAATATAGTACGTATTTATGTATAAGAGAATATATATATTATATTTATTTATAATTATGTATTATAATTATTACATACAAATATTAAATAAATATTAAAATTGCCAACTAAATATTCGTTGTTAATTTCTGATAAAAGCAATGATGATTTTTAAAATGATGTGTTATTAGAGCGTTGCTTAAGAGACCTTATGAAAAGCGGAAAATTTGTGTTTTAGTCTCATTCTGCATATTCTATCGTAAGAAATATTCTCAATTTATTTTTATTTTTATTTTTATGTTTTAAATATTTAAAAGTTTACCTTACAGAATAATATAACTTTTAGACTAATATTATTTTTTTATAAGATTCCACAATTATAAAGCTTTTTGTGTTTCTATACGAAATTAAATAAGGTACTTCCTCATTTGTATTACGGATATCAGCCTTCAATAAATCATTAAAATACTTTATTTTCACATTATTCAAAACATGGAGTTATATATACTTTATAAATATATATTTTTTATAATTTTCGCTAAAGATATTAAAAACACTAGCAAATTTATTAGCTATTGTTTTTTAATTTTTCGCTAAAGATATAAAACATAAGGTAAAAATCAAATTACAGAATTGATGGAATTTTTAAAAGAAGTATGTCTGAAACATAAAAATATTTGCATTAATTAAATTTTAAATAAAGTACTTTAAAAATTGATACATGTATCAATATACTAAGTTATATAAGCAATATTTGAAGTAATTGGCTTTATTTGAAGTAATAAATAAGAGATACTTAATTTAGTTTTAATTTTAATATTATTTAAAAATAGACAAGGCAAACATATTTATTGAGACACTTCGGATACAAACCTTTAAAAAACTAAAAATATAAAATAACAAGTAATAATTTTGATTAAATATTACAAATCAATTAATAAATTAGCAATAACACTTGTAAAGGCTGTTATTATAAATTTTTAATTACAATAAAACGATTACTTATCATTCGAATCTTATACTCCGACTCTGTAATTATTTTTGCAATTATTTCTTCAAGAAAGATCGGACGTCGCGTCACGGTTTAAATCCTGTCAGGATCCTACGTCTATAGAGGCAATCTTCCAGTTACAAGTAACATTGTGTGACTTTCCACTGTCACGAGCGCAACTTACTGTTATCTCAATTATTTCAAGCGACCACCTTTGAGAGCGTGTCGTTCTAATGTTCATTTGTCGTGTCCACTCGGTCCTTGCTTACATTAGGATTAGTAGCGTTATTTATTTGTTCATGTTTCGTGTTTGTTTTATTGAGCTCGTTTTTGTCATTTGGTCGTGATATGATTTTGACAGTTTTTGTAGCAGTTGCTGTTGTATTAATTCAGGCAGACGAATGTTACGATGATGGCAGTGAGTTCTGCATTGATCGCGATGATATTTTGTCTATGGATCTGCTTCCAGGCTCTTTTCTTTTTATGGACCAATACTACGCTAGAAATTTATCCAGATCATCTGATGATATTTTAGTTGATGGTTCGTTTGTCACTGCTTTTGATGAAATGGAGTATCACCGGTACATATAATTTACTTTAGTATATTTGATAAAATAATTTAAAATTTATTTAACGTAATAAGAAGTAAATGTACGTTTACAAACATATTCATTTTGTACATTTTGTGAGAAATCTATTAGATTGTATTAATGCTGGAAGGCTTAAAATTAACTAAAAATTTTCTTCGTCTGTAAATCGTGATTGATGGTAATTTAAAATATGTGGTATTCTTGTTTAATCGAGTAATTTATTTTTGATTTTTATAGAAAACGAATGAACGAATACCTTTGCCATGGATATATGGCCGAAGAAATTTTTAAGGAAATTGGAACAATACGAGTAAAGCGTCGAAATGAACTTTCATCGGAGAATTTGATACCAGATATTTTGGAAGAACAAAATTTCACCGCTCAGGATAAGCTTTTATCCGATGAAGGCAGTACGAAATATAAGAACTGGTTACATAGGTTAATTTTATTTTAATAATATACATATTACATATATTTATATATATTTGTTGCATAATTTTAATATTAATTTTATTATAATTTACATAATTTACATATGTTTTTAAATTGTCACATTAAAATATATGTTTTCATCATTGAAACTTATGAATATTTTATTTATGATTTTATTCAAATTTTCGTTTCTTTTTATATCCAAATTATAGTCAAAATTATTGCTTAAGTAAATTTAAAAAATTAAGTAAATAATTTAAGTAAATTTAAAAAATTAAGTAAATAATTTAAGTAAATTTAAAAAATTAAGTAAATAATTTAAGTAAATTTAAAAAATTAAGTAAATAATTTAAGTAAATTTAAAAAATTAAGTAAATAATTTAAGTAAATTAAAAAAATTAAGTAAATAATTTAAGTAAATTTAAAAAATTAAGTAAATAATTTAAGTAAATTTAAAAAATTAAGTAAATAATTTAAGTAAATTTAAAAACTTAAGTAAATAATGTAAGTAAATTTAAAAAATTGAATACGTTCATGTACAGATAAGATATTAACGAAAAGTATACAATAATGAGAAAAGAATTAATAATAATTTATATAAATTTCAATGATTCAAAGTTTTAATATATTTACCTTATTTTTTAAAAACATTTCATCTTAATATGTATGATATTATGAATATATTTTATAAATCGAATCAATTAAATTATATAAAATGTACAAAAGTATGAAATTATGACAGGACAACAACTTTAGATGATATATATCGTCATTATTCTCCGCATAAAGTGTTCAAGAAAAAACATGAGGTTCATGAAGATTCTGAAAGTGAAGGAGAAATCCAAGAGTTTGAAGGGGAAATAACTGGATATGCTATGCCAGTTCCTATGTCTACTGGAAAAATAGGAAAACCTGGAGGTTATTTTTAAACTTCTAGTATAGTATAATCATTGTGAAAATTACTGAAAGGTCATAATGCACTAATCTTCTCTGTGTCTCTTTCTCTTATCAATAGTATTAAATTTATATAATAAAATAGTTTATCTTTTATTTTTATTTGAATTTGTTAATTTTCATTTCGTTTAGATAATTATTCATTCTTTATTTTTCTAACGCTTATAACTATTGTTTTTGACTGTATTTCAATTAACAATTATTATTAAAAAAGATCAGATTGATACGTAACTTATACTGCTATGCGATAATTTTCTTTACAATTCAGTAAAAGCTTTCTTAATATTTTAATGGATGAAGTATTAAAAATAATATGTACTTATATGTGCTAAAAAGCTTTATTTTTTTGTGAAATAATCAAGGATCATTAATCAGAATAATCAATAATTGATTATTAACCAATAATGGGATTTGTTGCCATACTTTAGTATTATATCTTAGTTTAGTAATATTAAAATGTTTAGCCATAGTTTAGTAGTATTAAAATATTAAGAAAATCATAAAAAAATTGTTGCTTATTGGTATTATAATGCTTATTATAAAATATTGGTATTCACATTACTAAAATTCGAATTTTAATTAAAACTTTTTTTCAATTTTCTTTTGTAACACAAATAATTATTTTTAAATAGTCTCTTTAAACAATAACAATTATGGCTCTTTATCTTTGCAATTAATCAAATGCTAAAGTTATTATATTATACAGTAATAACATATTATGCATATTTAATGATTACGTTTTTTTTCTTGAGAATTAAATTAGAGAAGATTGTATAAATTCGAATATGAATACAAATATTTCTCCATTACAATTAAAAGTCAAATCCACATCGCTTCTTAATATTTCTATTTTTTTAAAAAATAATCCTGACTATATATGTGTATATAAAATATGAATTATACTTTATATTTTTTGTTGCAAAATATGGTAGAAAATACATAACAAGGTAAAAAAATGAACATGTACACTAATTTGAAATGATTATAATTTTGAAACTAGTAAGAATTTTCGGAACTTAATATGATTGAAAATTTAGATGTCGAAATTTAATATTAAAACTTGTTCACATGGATAAGCTCTATTTTATTTTGAATTTTAAACTTTTTTCTACTTGATCTTGATATATAAGTTCAAAAAAATTTGAAAGTTACGATTTATGCTTTCGTTCTACTAAAAAATTTAGAATTTATATATTTTATTATTCATGTAGTTTTGAAAAATAATTTTCGATAATTAATTTCTTTAAATAAATATTGTTATATTCTTCAGAATTTTAGATATGATGAAGGTATTTCGTAAAAAATTATACTTAGTATCGATTATAAATAAATAAGATGTTGTTTAAAGACAACAAATAGGATCAAAATAACAAAATTGAACGTAATATTAAGATTTTTTGTTACGTAATATTACGTAACAAAATATTAAGAAAACGTATTTCAATGACTCAAAATAAACTTCAATCTTGATAATAATATAAATCGTAATATATACTGAAAAGTAATTTTTATGGTACAACGTAAATGTAAAATATTCATGACAAACTGATGCTGTGTCAAAAAAAGATGACCAAATGATATCGGCGTCAACAGGCTTCAACTATCTTAGTTACGGAGCTCCAATGAACCGTCCGCATTCAATACCACATCCACACCAATTTCTGCCGACGATTCACGAACAGCACATATATTTGCCAAATCATCACAATAACCATGACGAACACGATTACGCTCCGGCTTACCATGGTAAGAGCAAAGGCCATGATTTATCGACCAAGGACTTCTTCGAGATTGCCCTCACAGCTCTTGCCTTCCTTGCTTTTGGCCTTTTCATTATCCAGCTCCTCATGAATATTACGGTATGTAACTCATTCTTTAACGGGGTCATAATTGTACTTGATTTTCGAGATCGTGGATTGATCTTTCAGGCAGAAACTTGTGAACATAAAGTTTGCCATACTTGATATAAAATTTTTCGCTTTCGCTTATTATAATACATAAATGTATTTATGTAAGATTTATAAGTGACTAAAACGAAAATAATAATAGAATTAAAATTTAATTAACGTCCTACTGATTATTAACAATTGATTACATAATTAACTGTACTAATAATTCATAATTAAAGAATCAAATATCGAAAGAATTTCATACCTTTAATCAGCTTAAAATTCGATTAAAAAAATTTTATTTTGAGTAATAAGTAAATATGTCCATTTACTCAAACATACATAATCTAATTATAGATTTAGATATTTAGATTATTTAGTCACTAAAAAAATATTAATATCTGTCACATATTTATTTAAAAGAAATTCTTTTTTATAGCCAGTATAATCACTGTTTCTTTTAAATACTTCATTATTTTCTTAATTACTTACGCTCGAAAAAGTGAATCACGATTGCCATAAAATTAGGAAAAGACAAGATATGTTAGTTTCAAAAAATAAAAAATTACAGAAAGATTAAACTTTTGTTGAATACTATGTTTTTGATTAAAATATGTAATCTTATCAATAACTTCTTATTTCAAATCTTTATAATAAACTTCTTTTTAAATGAAGAATTATAAGTTGATATTAATAAGATACCTTTAATAACTTTTTTACTAAACATTACGAGTTACAACTTTTTTTATTTTAATTTACTGTATATCTACTGCGATATAAAATTACCTTGGGATGCCATAACCGCGAGGAAAAGGGAAAAATGGTAGTTAAGTTTAATTTTTTGTTACAGACGCCGATGATGACGACGACCGCATCGACGGTCTTAGCGAACATTGATCAGCGCTACAAGAGAAACGTGTTTAATGGACCTTCACTTGCCTATGCTGACGGCAACGTCGAGCTCAACGAACTCTCGCACCGGGTGCTACGCTCCATTGAGTCCGTCCTCGTGGCGCAGGCCGACGCCGGTAACTGCCTTCGTCACTTCCTATGCGAGGATAACCGCTACTCAACGGAAACGCAGGGCGGACAGCGCATTTGGATTCCCGTCTGGAGGTTGGCTCGCGTTTATTATAATTTCTCATTAATTGAGTGATCTAAAGAAAGCATTGAATTGACTTTTTTCTAATCTAAGTTTATTTTGGAAAACTAAAATGATTTATAGAAGAGAATAATATATATTAAAAAAATTAAAGAATTGAGTCTTTTGAATTGTGAATCGAGTCAATTAATGCTTTATTTTTTGCGTTATAATTTTTGTATTGTACTTTTACATTTTAAATTAAAAATGCTTACATATCCTAAATTATCAATACTAAAACCTTACCAATTTAATTGTAACCAATCATAAATATATTATAGTGTTTATTCGAGTAAACAAATATTTCCTGATTTCCAATTAATCATTGCTTTGAAAGAAAAGTTTTCGAAACACATAAGTCTTGGTATTGCTCGACGAAAAATAGACTTACCCAAGATATTTAAATACTAACTTCTTTTCTGATACAACAACTGGATTCAAAAATTAAACAAGCAAACCTTTTTAAAAATTATTTAAATCTACTCCTCTCAAAACCAACTCCACTATTTACTTATAAAATAACTAGAAATAAACGACGTAATATTGCGTTACAGTTTGGGAATGAGCTGGGTTACGGGTCGAGTATTGAATCGTAACCCCTGGTCGGCAATGTTGGATTCTGTAAAGGCGTCGGTATTGGGTCTGGGTCGTGCCAACTGCGAAGTTCTGTACCCTGACTGCGAGTTATGGAGGGAGCGCGTGAAGAGACGTCGCCGACGCAGAAAGTGAGGGCACATCGGTATTTGGCGCTGCATGGAACAGTGGCACTTGTTGATTGTCACTTTTCAGCTAATTCGATCGGTGGAATTATCTCGTCATATCAGTGAATTTTGTGAGGATACACGTTGTTGTAAAATATGGGATCACAATGTTGGACATTTTCATTTTAGTAATAATGAAAATGAAAACAAATAGACGAAATACTTACTCACCTTCTCACGACATTAGAATAATGCATTTTTGTATTATTATATTGTATTTCATAAATAATATAATATTTGTAATGCTCAGTATATTTTATTCACTTTATTTAAAAGTAAAATAATATAATATCTTTTTCACTTAAATATTAACCTGTCCGATACGATAAATTAAGCAATTTATTTATTTTACCTTATTTTTCTAATATAATAAAAATAAAATAACCAATAATCATTTGCTCATTATATATTCATTTAATTCAGTAGAAGTGGTCCTTTTTTACGAAAGTAAAAAGTGGTTTTACGTTTTTTTTTTTCATTTCGTAAAAGTGGTCTTTTTACGAACTGCTCTTATTAATAAGTACCTACTAACAATTAAAATTAATTATAAAACTTTTTAAATGTTGCAGCACCCCTTCAAACAAATCATACAGTGAATATATTTAGTTTCAGTTAAGTACTCCATATGGAAGTGAATAAAACAACAGTTATTTCAGATAGGATGAAATGTGATTATTCAAACTATGACTTAAAATGATTGGAAATGGTACATTATAATAATTTAGAAATTGAGGAAAAATTAGTCTCTATTAGTTGACAACATGAAAAAATGTTGCATTGTAATAAATGATCAGAAAAAAATTGAATGTTAATAATAATCGATATGGTGCGCAAATTGATGCAATAGTATAAAAAAACAAAAAATCATTTGATAATTACATTTTAAAAAGATAACTACAAAGAAAATTTAGATGTATGAATGAAAATGAAAATGAATTGAACTGATAATATAAAATAAATAAAAAACAGGTTGTTAAACAGGTTCATAAACCAGTTTGTCATAAACTTCGAAAATGTGAGATCCGAGGGCTTGATGAAACATGTCAAATAGATTTCGTTGAAGTGTTACCTTATGCAAAAGAAAATAGAGGTTATAAATTCAAGCTAACAGTTCTATGTATTCTTTAAGCACGTATGGGCTATACCAATTAAACACAAAACAGGTGAATACGTTACATTAGTAGTAGTATAATCTATTACGCGAAGGACGTACACTAAAGAATTTGTAGACAAAGCGAGGTAAAGAAGTTTAAAACAAAAGTTTTCAGTGCCTAATGATATTGATGAAAATTACTCACTACTCTACGTATAGTAATTTAAAAGCATCTATATGCGAACACTTTAATATTAAAGAATATTAAAAAATATTAGAGAATAAAATGTGGATATAGTTTAGCTTATAAGATAATTGCAAATGGTTATATATTTTACCGAATTTAATAAATTCTTACAACGATACAAAGTATGAAACTGTTTGTATGAAGCCTAAAAATGTTACATCTGCTGATGAAGCTCAAATACCAAAAAAATTTAACAAATATCACTCTAAAAATCTATTATTGATTAAGTATTCTTATCGCTTTTGCAGAGACGGGGGTACATTCGGCGCCAGAGTTGTTAATCGAGGCGCGGAAAAATGGTTTCGGGAACAGCGGTCTTGCCTGTTCACATACGCCAATTTCTTTGTTGGCTGGTAACCTGCGGATAGTCTCTATGACAGTGTCTCTTTGAACAATACCGATATTTTATGTGGGGGCGAGTGGTTGGACCTGATGTGGTAATTGTGCGGCGATTCATAACGGCTCGCTTTTTGGCACGCGGGTGCGGGTGCGCATTAGACACAGGGCCGAAATGTGAAGATTTTCAAGGAAGACTGTCACGTTATTGTCCTCAGCCTGGACTCTTAGGTATAATTTCGCAATAAGGCTACTTAGGAGTTCGCTGCTACTGTACTTATGATGTAACAATTGTTTGAATTTCTTCTAGGCGATGAGTAGATTTACTAACCGAATTCGTTGCCAGTTGATTACGTGTATACCTCGTATATACTAATATACTAAAACTAATATACGTGTATACTAATATACCTCCTTGCATTAGTTGATGAAGGTATCGGTGTCCATTGCCTGCATGCCGGCGAATTCGAGTGATGCTTGCGTTAGTGGCTCTGACACAGATATCGTGACATGTCTCTATTTTTCTACGTGCGTATTGTCTTTCAACCGCCCCAGTGCACATCACTTTCATTGACATTGTTAGATTGTGAAGATAATTCATATTTTATCAGATCCATTCGATTATATCTTTAGATTATTAAAAAAAGTTTTTAAATTATAATTTTTATATATCAGTGCATTTCATTTCGCGATTATTTAAGTTATTTTACCAATAGAAATAATTTCAACACTTTACATCAGTTCAAATAATTCCATTTATGATTTGTATTAAATTTTCCATTCGAATCTTTTTATAAATTAATTTTCTTTTTTCGGATGTTGTATAGTCGTATGGTATATTTCCGTTACGTTTTCTGTATAGATATCTACATCTTCAACATCAATCTTGATAATATGTTTTCTTCTCTAAAACACTTTTCAATACTTTTGATACTTTTGGATGAAATAATTTTTATCATTTTTTATATAATGTATTACTTTTATTATCAAGATATGTTATTCTTTTATATATATTTTGTATTTAAATTTTGTTACTACTGCTAAGATCAATACTAGTAATCTTAATAGTCTGTAAATATAGAAACTGTATTTAAACTTTTTATTAATTTTACTTTGATGATAAATTGATTATGATATAATTGATTATGATTTTTAATTGATAAATGATTATAAATTGAAAATAGACAATTTACAATATGAGACAAAGTCTTTAATCCAACTGATTAATTTTATTATGATAAAAAGGTTTCTTAATTAATTTATCCCAGAACTTTTTTCATCTTTTTACTGTTCAAAAATAAATGTTTTACAAAATAATATATCTATGAAAATATATATACTGCTACAAATTTATTCATAGTATATCATCTAAAACTACTTATATTTAATAATATATTTACAAATGAAAAATGTCTAATAGATTTTTATCCAAAAAGATCTTTGTTTAATTAAATATAATGTGTTTTTGATTTGTCACTTATGATAGTAGACATTTTCAAACTTTGATTTTGTGCTTTTTTATCATAGTTACTTTTAAAAAATCATATTACTATTGATCATACTACTACTGATACTTAACAAGGTCAAAAGAATTGGTTTGAATTGGCCGATCTATTCAGCTGATCTTTTTTTTTTGTCCTCTTGTTTTGTGATCGACTAGCTCTAAGAAGGGTAGTTTGTCGCTAGGTTGTAAGTGAATAATTTGTCGTAAGTGTTCGTCCTTAAAAGAACGTTATTGTATACTGAGGAGAAAGATTGTTTCACAGCACGCAAAAGAAATAAAGAAATGCAATAATATTGACTCTATTCTGAGCTAGCCGGCCAAGTCCTCCTTCCTTCCCGAAGCCCGCATGACTGTCCCCTACCTCTTTGCGGTGTCTTCTTGCATCCCCGACGCTCGAGCACTGCCACCCCAATCATTGCGCGGCGCTTCTTCCTACTTTCCTCGACTCTAAGCCGCGGCAATGCACAGGTATTCGATTTCCCGTCAATTTATCCCGAGCGACGCCGCTCCAATCACTGCGGTGGCATCCTAACGGGAAATCTTAGGCTTCTTTTCCTTGATACGCGTCGCTTCAATTTTCAATTGCTTTGGTTGACTCACCATGAGTTATCCTCTCCGGTCCGCACGGCGCGGTCAATGCGGATCGTGTCAAATTTAATGGCGCACGTCAAATCTCTCCATTGGTCGCGACTCATTCATACCGCGCTGACTGGCTCTAATTTATTGATAATGAGTGTTCATGATTTATTCAAATATTTTACACTAATTTATTTTATAACACATATAAAAAAGATGGCGTACTTCTCGTCTGCCCCTCCTTCCGAACAAGTTGCCTTTATTGAAACAAAGACTGAAGAAAAATGTTCCTCGTCTCCCGAACGCAGAGATTGATCTTCCGACGGCCCGTTCCTCTGATGCAGTTTGGCTATGGCGATCCTCTTGAGCTACTTTCATCGTATTGGTGGGTGGTCGGCAGAAGTCTCCCTGCGCGGACTCCTGCGTTTCTTCAGGGCGTCCCCTTCGATTCTGCGGTCTTTCGACGGAACCTTTCTTGGTATCTTCAATCTCGGGCGGTCTCATCTTGTACTCTTTCCTCTCTGGCAGTGGTAAGCTGTCAGGGTCATAACTGGCTGCTCCCTGGGCCCTTTCCACTTCTATCGACGGGAGTGAGTGGTTCTCGTTCCTGGGCGGTTGACAATGTACACATCAGTACTGAACCGTTGCGTGAACATGAAGGGCCCTGTTCACTTCGAAGTTAACCCAGCATTGAAATATCTAGCCGCGTCGGACACAGAGTGGTTCCTGATAAATACTCGATCTTCGCTCTGGTTGTGGGCGGCTCCGCACTTGGGCTCCCTGGCTGCTTTAATCCTCGCTGATGGATCTGCAGGCCCTCCGGGGAGAGTCTCCCTCGGTCGTGTGAGATTATACCCGAGAAGGAGTTCATTGGGAGTCAAGTATCGATCCCAGTGTTGCTGCTGTCTGTCCTCCATCAGGCTCAACCTCAACCTCTTCTTGATTTTTTGGTTTCGGTGCTCCGTGGGTTGTTCTGCGAATAATATGCCAGTGTGGTCCATGATCGGACGCTCCACTAATCGCAAATCTCTGATCATTATGGTCGCGGAATTGCGATTCACACTATTGTCAGTGAGGAATAACGCGGGTATTACCTGCGCGCAAAAACCTCCTTTGTGTGGTGTTCGGAAACACTATAGTCAGCCTTGAGAAAAGGTCGGTAGCCATAAGGATGAATCGCTTGCCTCGAGAAGTGTGGGGGTATGGTTCCATTAGATCTAGGGCGACCGTCTTCCAAGGCGCTACCGGTTGACGAGCTCTCAGCTGGCCACGGATGGCCGGTGGCATCGTCTTGGTAATGGCACAAGCCTTACATGCCCTCAAGTAGAGGCGGGCGTCCTTTTTCAACTCCAGCCAAAAGAAGTCCTTCCTGACGGCGCGCAAAGTTTCCGTGTTTCCTGGATCTCCGACCAAGGTGTCGTCATGGAAAAATGCATTCTCAAATAGGAAGAAGTTATTGCCCTCGCAGCGAAGCTCCTGGTTGGATGGAAGCCGGGTCGCCGGTCAGCGATGTGTGCATTCAACTGCCTTCACCTCGTCAACCTGAGCCCCCGTCACTTTCTCCTTCAGTGAATCGACGGCGAGATGAAGGAGGTCTCCTCTCGTTTCCAGCGCTCTGGTGGGATGAACCTCTCCAATTCCCCTTGATTCTCGAAAAAGGTCTCCTGGCTCAGGAAACGGAACAAGGCGTCTGGCAATTCGTTATTCCTCCCTGGGACGTCGAAGGAGAAATTCTTCAACAGCATTGCCCATCTGAACAACTTTCCCCTCTCGTTTTGGATTTTCTTGAACCAGGTAAGGACGGTGTTGTCGGTCCAGAGTATGAAACGCTAGTTTTCCAACAGGGATTTGTACTTCTTTAAGGTTTATACCACGAACAAGAATTCCTGTTCGTTGAAGTGGTACCTCGTCTCTACCGTGGTGAACTTCGCAGAGGTGTATAAAATTATCCTTCTTTCTCCTTGAACACCGGTTTGGTACATCACTGCCTCCATCCCGATCTTGCAGTCATCCGCCTGTAAAAAGAAGTGGCAGAGTGTAAAGGGTTTCCAAAAAATTTTTTTTTTTTCGTTAAAACGGTGTGACGTATCACTAATTCTATACATATTGGTTCAATCGACTCTATTCGACTGACTTCATTTCAGTAGGCCGGATAGGCTGGTTTACCTTTTAATGGTTCCGTCAGTGCCGTTTTGTTATTCGTTATTAGAAATAAAATATTTTTACTTACCTGGCTTGATGTCCGAAGGGCAGTATGGGCAATGAATGGCTGTATTTAAGTTGCGTAAGGCAGTCGTCTCCACTCCAGGAGTTTGTCGCCAGGGCCTTGAAGAATCCCTCGATGAATGTTGATATGAGATCAGAAAACTCGGTTTAACTGATAATGTGTTTGTAAAAGAACTTGAATTGAATTTCAATTGAAAACAGGCGTTTCTAATAATTTAAAAAATGTATCGAATACTCTTATTAAATTATATACGCAGACAATAGATGAAAGTAAGAAAAAAATAGTCTGTAAACTACGATAACTTACTAATAAATTCACTGTGAAAATTATTTCATCGAACATTTATTAGAAACTAAATGAAATAGTATATTTTATTCATCATAATATTCTATTTATAAAATACAAGATTTGTATATATTTAGTTACGAGATCTTAATCAAAAAATTATTTGATATAATGAAATATAAGATGAAATATTTCTAATCAATTTAAATAAAACAATAAATATAAAAATTCTCATTTTATGAAACAATTCACCAATTCACCATTCGTATATTTTTAAAGATAGTCACAAAAATTTTAAATAAATAAAATGTATACCAAGTATAATAAAAATATATAATTTTTAAGAATTATCTTTTTTAGGCCATTGTAAACAAAACTGTATTTTCTAATTTTTTATTTAATTTCTTTACACAGTTCAAATTAATTTCTTATTATAATTTTCCATTAATATTTCGAGTTTAATATTGTATACATTCTAAATTCGACTCAAAGTATATAGTACCAAATAGAATCTCTTTGTTTTTAGGATTAATAAGGGCAAATGAATGTGTTTCGAAAATTGAGTAATTGCACCGCTTGTCATTATTAATATATACTGTATATATCGATATTCTTGCAGAGAGCAGAATAATTTCATACTCAAATAAGCAAAATCGAGGATCAGATAAACAAATTTGTAATTATGCTATAATGGTTTGATTCCGATCGTAATTCGGTCCGGTACGATTTTCGTAATTCATCTTGTTACGATTTATCCTTCCCTTACTTACTTACTTCTCTTTCTAGCGGTGGCGATTCAGCTTCTTGCGCTTCTTGGCTTCCCGGCCGAGATCGCTCGACGTCGAATCAGGTTCGAGGCGGGAGGAGGAAGCGTGATGAGACAAGGGCGAAATAAGAACGGCTGTTTTTTTTATTATAATTAACTTAGCAAATTTATTAAATTAAACACCTATGGGTAATTTATTATTCCTATTTATGGTGCGTTCATCGCTTACAAGATGTCGGTGCTATTTTTTCTAACTTATCATCGAACACAGCGGCGAGTTATATATTATCACGCGTCGGCTATCATTTCACATAATTTTCGCGACGGTGTTTTATTATACGGGTAATTCCGGCCACGTACGATATACTAACAGTGATTTACATTATATTTCGGCAATGGTGGTTAACATTATATTACGGCGGTGTTTTACATCTTTTGACTCTTTTCTTCTGGGTGCGCCTAGCGACTATATCCACGGCTTAAAGTGCTTCGACTGGCTGTACTCTTTGAAAGCGCCTCGACAAGCTGCACTATTTCCAGTGTTACTCCCTTAACCAGTTTTACATTTGCCCATGTCTTGGACCTTAGGCTTGGCTGTCCTCCGCAGCCCTCTTACACACTGTCCCGCACTTGGATTTTCATTTTAATTTGTACGACTCTGCACTGTCTCCACTCACTGTCCCTTGTCTCGTCAGATCGCCTCCCTTTATTACGTAAAGAGATTTTTCTCTTCTTGATTTTTTATCCGCCTTCTAGTGGATGAAATAGTCGTTCGCATTCGCGGATGGTCGGCCTTGCTTAGTTAGCAGCGGGGAACGCATCGGTGGCAGTGCCACTAGCGCGTTTCACTTGCTTGGGCAATGCCTTAGCCGCCTACAGCTAAGGCCTAGTGCATAGCCAAGGCTTGATGTGTAGCCAAGACTCCCTTCCCCAGTCCCATTCTCGCTCTCTCTCACTCGCTTACGCAAGACGCAGTGCTTCTCCACTACGGGGCATACTCGTGCTCTCTCACACACATTGTTGGATGTCGAGTACTGTTTTTTTCCTTGTTCCTTTCCCAGCTCTTCATCTGCAATGTCGGCGCAAATACGCAACGAAATCTTTCATTGTATCGTAAATAACGTATAATTACTAGGTTTATGAAATAACAAAATAATTTATATAAAAATTTTATGCGAAGAAAAAAAGTTTTTTTTTACCTTTAAATATTTTGCACAAAATTAAGTTATAATGTGTTTATTAATTAATTGATTTAATAGATTATAAAAATGTTACACATCTAATAACTTATATATATGACGTGTCACTTATTTCTATAAAATATATTAAAAAGATTAAAATAATATCTGATTTACTAACATGTAAAATTCTCAATCCTACATATGAGTATTTCACGCCTCAAATTAAAATGATAAAATTTTTTATTTTATCATTCTTGTCTATGTCATAATATGAGTACATATTATATTTATATTAATGAAAATGTAACTTTTTATTTTTTTACATTTATTTTGATCAAATAAATTATGATCAACGTAATTTAAGAGAGAATTAATATTTGATATTGTAAATTCATTTGAAAAGTAAATAAAAAATTATATTTCAAAAAGAGTATATCATAAAGTTACTCTAAGAATAATATAATACTTTTATCAGTGTATACTTAAGCCATAAATTATACAGAATAAGACTATAAATTAAAGTACATATATTCAAAAGTTTTTTTTAATTATAATAAAATTGAATAATATACATTTTATAAAAAATAAAAAATTTTATTAATTTATAAAATATTTATTTATTTATTAAATTGTTTAAATAATGATAATCAGATTAGAATCAATATTTTCAAGCAATGATTCTTGTATATCAGTATATTTATAAAATCATGGTTTCTAATTGTATGAATATTTTTCAAATGTTTTACTAATGAAATAGTATTTCAATAAGTTTTCCAGTTTTTATCAAATAAAATTTATGTATCTGTACCAACATTTCTAAGTACATATAATATTCAGGTATCAAGTTTAAGGTCTTTAAATATAATGAAGAGTTGAAAATATACAAATACAACCATAAAATGTAGTTAAAAATTGAATGTAATTGTAGTGAATATATATTGTTCTACTTAAAATATAAAAAAAATAGCATAAATACAATTTAGAAAATATTTCAGTTTCAAAAACTCTCAATGAGAAAATTTCTCAGGGAATTATTTAACAGAAGTCATTGTAAAACGATTGCAGATAAAGTTAAAAAAACATCGAGATGATAAGCTTTATGAAAATGAATTATTCACATTAACTGCTGTAATTGAAAGATACGTCGTCGCCGATGGATATAAAAGAAACTGGACAAGGACCGATTTATTTCGGAGTACATCCAGATTATCATCGATGACATTATTATGCAAAGGGACAGACGATTAGAAATGTTATTTGTGAAGATCACCAGCTTCAACGAAAAGTGAAAAAATCTATTTTCACAGCAACACTGAGTGAATTTGAGGAAATTAATTGCAAAAAGAGTCAGTCACACATTAGCCTGCATAATAAATATAAAGCGCGTATTCTCATGAAGCCATGTATAAACTATTATTTAAGTAATAAAAAAATTATGTGACATGTTTTTAATCGTTTTAGATTAAGTGCATTATAACTGTCATTGATTGAAATATAATGCCAAGTATAATAGAAATAAATAATTTTTAAGAATTATACTTTTTCTATTAAACTAATGAATGTAACTTAGAAGTTTACATTTCTTTTATAATTTAAACAAAAATTTAAGTCATATATATGAGTTATGGAAGGCATAGACAAAGAAATAAAAATAATTTCTATAATGAATTTTAACAATTATTCTAAGATCATTTGATATTTTAAAGGTTAAAATGAATGTTATATTTATAATAGAATGTCTGATTAATCTAAATACAATAATTAAAAATAAATAATTATCCAAATTAATAATGGAGTTCAAAAGCTTATATAATGATAGTTTTGAAGATTAATACGTTTATGTGCATATTTATAAGAAAGTATTTGAAAGAAAATAATATAAGAATTGAAAATAATAACAGTAATATACTACACATTTTTCTAAGAAGCAATAATAATCATACAGATAATAATAATAATTCCATTAAGATATATATAAACAATCTGATGCAAATACTACAGGGCTTATGTGTAAAGAACCTTACTCGTTGTTAAAAGACATATCTATGTAAAAATACGTAAATAATCATTCACAAATAGCCTGATCAAACATGAATGGTAGTATTACCAGGATTAATATACAAAAATATAAGTAATATTTATGAAAAATAAAACTGTAGTATAAATTTTAATTTTACCTTTTTTGAACATACATCTATGCATTTTGATATAGTCTACAATTATGTAAATTAATTATGAATTAATGTGGATTTGAAGATAACTCAATTATTTAAAATTTTATATTATTCTTTAGTTTACTTCAGCACACATTATTTTGGGAATATGTAAATAATTTTAAATAATTTTTCGTTCATATTTCTAGATTTTAAACAAAATTATTTAAGTTAATTTTGTAAATACTATTATTTGAGATTGTCTTTAATGTAAAGAACTATCTTAATATATGCTTCGCAACGGAGAATTGTATGTTTACTTAAGAACGTCTTGTTATTCCATATATTATAGTATCAAAATGTATTATTTAAAAGCAAATTTTTCAGTTTTTAGAGATGGATTAATACATTTTATTCTACCAATAAAAATTTAATATTCAGTGAAATTGTCTTTAGACATTTCATTTAAGTATAAATATCAAGCTTTTTGAGATAGGAAATTATATTATTAACGCCAAAAGTATAGTAAGGTCCTCCACTTATAAGCTGGTAAATTTAAAAGAGTGCTAAGTTTTTTAAAATTAATAATGAAGAAGTTATTACTTGTTTTTATAATTTTTATCGCAGCTTATAGAGGCGCAGTAAGTAGTATAGTTTTTTAATGTCTCAAATATTTTCATTCAAAATGTATTAAAAAGGAAAAGTTTGGCAATCATATTTATTTTTTTAAGAATTCAACGTCAAACGATGATTTCAAAGTTATAGCTGATAATTTATTAAACAGAATAAAATATTCAATAAAAAATATAAATAAAGTTATATTGAAAGGATTGATTATACAACAAAAATTGAATGAATCAATAAAAATAATCAATGATAAGATATTGCACGATCCACAAATAATTGAATTAAAAGTACGTAAAAAATAAGTACTGCTAATGTTATCAAATAATCTACTTACTATTTTTTTAATTTATAAAAAAACGCAATGATTTATTACATGAAATATTTCAATATGAGTCAATCATTAAATAATTTTAATTATTAGGACAATTTGGAAAAACATGAGTTTAAGAGGGGTGTTATATTTTGTCAACAACTAATGGACAAAAAATCTGAAACATTAGCAGATGAATTATATAATTTATTCTTATTAAAGGTAGTTATACAAATGACAGCCACGAATACAACTTTATTAGTTATATTTAAGGTATATAATTTTATTTAAAAATTTAAATTCAATGTATGTAAATTATAAAATTATAAACGTAATTTGCTTTTAAAATTAACAGCAGCTCTTGGATATTTCAAATAATCTAGTAGAAAAATTAGACATTGAGATCAAACTTTGTACAGACTTTCCTCAAAATTGTAGACTTACAATTGATTATCCGAAACAAATAGACGATAGTGACAGAATTATCAATCAAAACGATGCCTTAATATCTACATTAATAGATAATACTTTAAAAGTTTCAGTGGATCCAATAATGTCTAATAAAATAAAAAATGTAGTTTATAATTCAGTTACTGAATGCATAAAGAAGTTATAAGTTACTATAAATGATATATTTATAATTAATATTGTATAAATGGATAAAAAATTTTTGTTTTTACTCTTTTAAAATTATTTACTCGTTATTCAATAATAATAATAATTATTATAAATTAATAAATGTTTACATCAATACGATTAAACAGATTATTATTATTTTATGTTAATATAGCAAAATTATTTTAATATTTTGTGATCTCGTAATTTACTATTATAACATATAATTTTTTATCACCTATTTATATTATTGTGATAAAAATTACAACAAGGCTATATTAAATTTAAATTAAACACTAACTTGACGAATAAAATTGATAAAATAATTTGTATGGATGAACTTTGATCATAAATTTTGAAAGCTAGTTAATTTAAGTATTAAAATAAAGTAGAAAAATAAAGAAGTTAACTAATTAATGTCAACTTTAAAACCTTTCAACTACAATTAACCTATTAACTTTTACGTAATAATAGTACAATGTGAATTTTTTTACTAATCAAACTTTAGAAATTAAATTTCAATAATAGGCTATAAGGAATTAGATTTTTGTACTTTAAAAGGTTTAATCTTATTAAGATTGTAATTATTTTTTTGGAATATCTTAAATATTAATAATTATCATAAAAATGAGAAATATCAATTTACAAAAAAAATTAATTATAAATTCATAATTAATTATTAATGAACATTAATTAATTAATTGTTTTAATAAATTTTTTAAAATAAAACCTTCTAATCTCCACATATTTTTAGAGTAACAAATATCTTTTTGTAAAAGACAAAAGAAGGCTACATACATATTTTTTTAATACTAAGTTATTTCTTTGGAAATTCTTAAGTACGCACAAATGAAAAATTGAGCATACGTTTTAACTGGGAAGTCATCGGCTTATTATATACATTTATTTACATTTAATATGAGTTTTTGAATAAATTATTATTTTACAATCTATCCCAATTTTTTTCTTTATTTAGTGAAACAAAAAAATCTCTTTTACCTTTCAAATTCCGTCGCATCCATAGATGTTTTAAAAAGTAATTTTGGTTTTATGATTTCTTTTTTTTTTAAATTATTATTATAAAAATGAGTAGGCTAAAAATTATAATTCTGAAAACTTTATAAAAAATCTTTTAAATAATTATCATCGACTATTTATTTTTATTTAACTACCTTACGTCGTTTTTTAAAGTTTTTAAAAAATTAATAAATAGAGTTTCATCTCTCATTGTGATTCGATACGAACTTTGGATACAAATTTCGATATAAATTTCTCTAAGTCAAATAACTTCAGACAGCTAAAAATTGTTCATATTCAAATAATCTCGAAAAAGTCACTATAATCATTACTGAAAGTTGATTAATCCAAACGAGCTAGCGTAAACACGTAATAATAAATATATTCATTACATAACGAGCTTCTTCGAATCTAACCTAAGTATCCAATAGTTTAAAAGTACCTCAAACCAAGCTGCCATAAACCGTAGACCAATAGTATGGATAAAAGGCATAACTTCATCACCAATGGAACAAATTCAATGTTTAAGATTTCTAACGTAGACTGCGTGCCGCTTGTGCCGTGTAACTTGAAAGTTGACGAGCCTCTAAAGGAGGATCGGCGCCTAAAGAACTGGCATCACTGGTTGCTGGATCATCAGCGTCATCAGGAGCGCCTAGTTAGGAACCTTAAGCGAGAACCCTTAGAACTTGCCTTGAATGCCCATGAGCGTTCGCGAACGAAGAATGAGACCAGATACCTAATAGAGGCGGCCTCGAGGTCCGAAGTGACAAACCAGGATAAGTACCGGGGCAACCCGATCTTCTGGCAGCAAACCGAGAGCTTGTCGAGAACTAATTGCGAGCTGGGGGAGGTCAACGAGAAGGATGATCAGGAGATCTTTATGACAATGAACAGGAATAGGAAGAATCTTCCACCGGAAATCACGAGGGTTGCCCTTCCAAGCTTTATTCGTAAAGAGAAGATGTTATTGGAGTCATATGTGGATACTCAGAAAGTCCATTGTAATTTAATATTTTCAAATAGTACTTAGATTTGTACTTAATTAGTGCACAATTGTTGTCATATTTAGCGAGGTTAGTTGTGAATTGGATATAGAAAATATACTCGAAAATAAAGAAGGTAATAGAAATTTTGACAAATCTGTGAGAACTAGTTTTTACTTAAATACATAAATTATAGCAATTAAATTATAATAGAATTTTTAATATAGCACAGTGTATTATATTAGATTATTTGTTTTTTAAATGTGCAATAGTTAAAATATCATGAATATTATTTAAATATAAACTTTCCAATTCTTTATTATTTTTCGAGATTTAGTAAAAGTAGCTCAAATCGACAGACAAAAAAATTTGTACTTTACCTTATTTTCTTATTATTATTAATAATTACTAATAATGTTATATTAGATTGCACCAACAATTTTAATCTATAGAAAGAAAATAAGAAAATGTCTACTATGTTAAATTTAGTTTTGGATTTATAGAATCTTTTAAGTATATGCAAAATATATAAAAATATGAAAATATAAAAATATAAAAAATATAAAAAACGAATGTATTATAAAATAAAAACTCTTAGTACCTTAATTTTATAAAAATACATATTACGTTCTTATTCTAGACAATTAATTAATTTTAATTTTTTAAAATGTATTTTGATTTATTCAGTTTTCATATTTTGTACTAAAATAATTGCTTTATAGTTTCATAATGAAGTCTTTAATAAAAGTTAAAAGTGTGCTCGTTAAAGTACATTGGAAGTCAAATTTTGATTAGATTAATAATAAATAATAAATAAATAAATTATTATTAATAATTAATAAATAATAAATAAATTATTAAATGTAAAAATAGAAATTTAATTAAAATGTAAATTATCGGAATATATATATAACATAAATAATTCTATAATTTTATTACTGATTAATATAATTAATTACTTTTTTTTTCATTTTATATTTTTTATTTTATGGTTATCTTTTATTCTAACAATTTTCCAAATATTAAACTTATAACTTCTTGTTTATATTTTAAACTTTTAGGCTTTTATAAATCTAGATTATTGTAATTTTATTTACAAATAGTTATCATCGAATTAACAATATTATTAAGTAATAAATTAATTATTTCAGTTAATTCAAAATGGGAACGGGGAAACTATTTACGCCAAAGAACAGCAGATCTCAAGAAGGAAATAAAGGCGTTGGAACCCAAAAAACCAGAAACAGAAGATCTTATAGTTATCGGAAAAAATTTTCAAACTTATAATAAAGAAAAATTTATTAGATTACCTGTAATAACTATTACATCTCATGAAGATAAGAAGCGGCTGCTCAATTATCCAGACGAACGAATAGCTTTAAAGATTCAAAACAGACATTTTGTTTTTGAAAGTGGATATTTTTTTGAAAAATTATCACGCGAGGAAACAGAGAAATTGCAACAATCAAAGGAAGACCTGAATTGTAAAAAGTATGCATACTCGGTCTTCGAAACCAATCGAGTATATAAAATCCTTTCAAAAAAAATAAAACCCATAATTTGGTCGCTAAATTTTCAAACACATGGCAACGAATTATGCGAAAAGAAATTTATTTTAGAAAATAAAGGAATACAAACTTTAACGATAGATTGGCGAAATGTAGCCCCAAAATCAGAAATAGCTATTCCCGATAGAATTAAAAGTTTTTTTTTTTTCAACAAGAATCCCATCTCGATACTACCCGGTCAAAAATTCGAGGTATCTATTTGGTTTCATTCAGAGCGACCTGCAGTGGCAACGGAGACATGGAATCTCTTGATCGAACCAAAGATTTTTCCAGGAACATTGAGCTTTCGACTTTGGGGAACGGCTAATGGTAGCAGTTGGAAGCTTGAGGAGGCCCAGAAGATGGACAGTGTTAAAGAGAAATTAAGACGCGGTATTCGAAACAGTATTATCCGAGATATCATCGAGGACGTGTTCAGGGCTGCAACCAGAGAGCCCATTCAAGCAGAAGTGCCCTATAGTAAATTCTTCTTGGAGGCAGACATTTTCCATGCTCGAAATCCTGCACATTTCTATAACTCGATTCTCGTTGTAGAACTCAAGTGTATATACAAAAAAATTACTAATCAAGAGAACTGGAGCCTCTTGTTGAAGGAATTACGTACAATTTTATTAAGAATCGAGGACAACAAAATGCGTCGCGAAATGCTATTGCGTTTTAACGAGATTTGTATGCAGTGCCTTCGGCCGAGTAGTATTTATGAACCACCAGTTTGCTCGCGACAGAAGTTGGTGTATTGGTTACTTTGTACATTCTTTAATAAATTCGAGGACGAAAGTACTTTTGTTTTGAGTAACTGCTGCTATCAGATTGTATCCGATGACCTAGGCGAGGTGGAGAGTGACTCGGAAGCTGGAGAAAGTGAAGCTGAAAGTTCGGTTATAAATATGGATTTCTCCCTATATTACGAAGTCTTTTTCATCAGGCTTTACTATTTGTTGGGCCAAACTATAGATAGGGTTTGTGCAGCTGTTGATTCACAAATTTACTTGAATTAAAGGGATATTTTCTAAAATTCTTTATGCTAATGTAGAATTATATTAAAGTTTTATTTTACTTTTACATTATGTAACTCATAAATAATTACTGTTTTAAATCAACATATTGCCTTATAAATTCTTCTGTCACCAAGATGTTGTATTTTACGGCGATTTGTCTTTATTTCCTTACCCTTTTCATTTTGCAGCTTTCTAAATGCTGCAACCTAAAAACAAAGTATAAATTAATATCCTGCATTCATTAAAAATTTAACTTTTGAATCTGTACTTGATCCGATCCTATTGGTATGAAATTAGGAAATATAATCCAAAGCGCACATTCCGGATAATCATCTTTGTTATACGAACCATTGTAGAAATAATAATAATTGCAGCAGTTAGCCATGCGCATCCAACAAAGACAATCTACGAAGAAAATTTTGAAATTTATTATTCTAATATTAATCTTACAAATAGTTTATCAATATTAAAATTTTCTTTCCTATTTAAAATTATAATTTTCAAAAGCCTAAATAATTGTTTACAAGTGTGTTACTTTAATTCATAATATAAAAAATAAAATAAGTTTTTATCTAATCTCGAACCTTTATAACTATATAAAGTTAACCTTGATAATTATATACTATGTTTTAATTAAATTTAGAAAAAAATACAAAATTAATAAATTATTTAAAAATTATTTAAACTAGGCAAATATTTATAGCGTTTATATATCGTATGAATTCAATTTTTTTCTTACTAGCTGCAATGTTCGTTTTTGAATTTTTATTTATGATGTCCTTCAAACTATCAGTAATTTTTTCAAGCTTAACGCAGCTCGTACAATCATCCGTATCTTGTACCTGAGTCAATATAATGGACTTAATGAACGAGTTATTTCACATCATTATATTATATTATTATTTTATATTTTTAAAGCTTTTCTCTTTTTCTCTTATGTGTAAATAATAGTTATTGTAATTTTGTAATGAACCGCCTAATAATGCTATATAATTTACTTGTAATGTAAATATTTTTTAGGATAAATTACAATTAGTTTTAAAATAGTTAAAGTTCTGCATAAAAATAAAAACTAATCAAATTATAATTAATTAATTAAATATATTTATATTTATATTTATCTCATTTAATAACATATTATAACGTAATATAATATGTTACTAGGTAAAATATTAGTATATGAATCTGTAAGAGTTACCAGAAATAAATAGACTAGTATACAAAGTCCATCTTCGTATTTTAAACATTCGTCAAATATCCGATATTTTCGATTCCAATGCACCGCCTGTGCTTCCATTGAATACCTAATCAATGCAAATATATAAGTAAACTAATAAATGTATATATCAAATAATCTTGAAGAAATAAAAATCTGGACATATGTAAATTTATTTAATTTAAAAATTATTTAATTAGTAATTATTTAATTAATAATTCGTACAGATCAGAAAAATTTATAAAGTCATTAATTCTTACAAACTTAATGAATATAAATAAATATTACATATTTAATAAATTTTGCAAATTCAATCTTATTTTCTTAGAAAATTATATTTATTAAGATAAAAATTTCGTTTTGATCAGGAACTTATGTACTTAAAAGAACTTTTTCAATTGAAAATAAAATTATAAAACATATAATAGATAGAAATTATGTTAGAAAGAATTGTTTATAACTCTTAAAACAATAAATTAATGTAAGATTTTATTCTATGGACTCTTACAAATAAATTGATATAGATCTATTTCTATTTTATTGCCTTAAATATACATAATATTTAAGGCATTATATAATAAATAACTTCTTCGCAGTATCCATACTAAATCCTGATCTGTGATGTTGTATGTTTGAAATAATATTAAAAGCCTAAGCACTCTGAATAAATTTTACTTAAGTAATAAAAGTTTACTTAAGTATTTTAAAAATGCGATATTTATTACTTTTGATTAGTAATTAATATGATTATGTTAGAATAGATTTTTTTTATATATGTAAACAAAAGGTTTTATTCAAATGTAAAAAAAAGATTATAAATATAGATTTATAGTAGAATGACGACGAATATCTAGTATAAAATGATAGACCATCGATTTTTGAACTTTTTGTAATTTTTTCAAAATTAGATTTAATACATATTAACAAAACAGAAAATAACTGTACCGAAATTTTTTCGAATAAACTAATAGCATTGAAATTAATAAACAGATAGATAATTAAGTAGATATCGTTACAGCCCTACAAATAGAGTTATTTGGTTCATTTCTTTTAATAAACTCTCATATGCTGTACCAAGTTCCATTGATGGTGTGTTCTGATCCGTAGCAGTTGTCTACACCCCAGTAAAAATGAACGTCATAAAATTCATACTCATCACTTAGTGGTCCGGATTTGATAATCGACGGTATCCTTTCACCAGTTAAGGTAACCACAGCTAAAAATTATGTCACTTACTAAAAGTATAATTGATTGACTTACATATTTTTAGAAAAATTCCATCTTTTTAGCTATATATGTTTTTTTTCTTTTAAATATAAATTTTGAAAAATATTTTTTTTTATATAATTAAATATAATACATAGTTTGATACTTTTCTATATTTCATTAAAAAAATTAAAATAAAACAAAACTTTTTTTTTATCGCTTTTATATACATTCATTTAACGGCAACTTAGTTATTATTGTAAATACATTTGATTAATTTTAAATTAATATTTCATTAAAATCAAGTAAAGTTTCAGTAAAAATTTCATTAAAAAAATTATTAATTATGTATTGTTTAATCAGTTGCTTTTATATTACGAAATTTAAGTCTGAATTTCAAACATAATTCTAATGCATTGAAACATCGTGATAAATTAACAGGTGAAATTTTTGTATTAATTGCTATATATTACATTGCTACATTTTTATTTGTTAAGTATACGATATAATAAATTTACAGATATTAAACTCATGTTTATTACTGATGTAATAATACTGATGTGAATAATACTGAAAGATATGCACTAAATTCATATAAAATAATATAAAATGCCAAATATTGCATAAGAAATAGATTTTATGATTTTGTATTTAAATTTTAATCTTAATTGTGAATTCTCTTCATATTATTAAATCATCTATGATCATTTTTAAATACACTAATAAAGGTGTTCAAAAACTAATTTTCTGAAGTACCATGTTTTCCATTGTTAGTTAAAATTGCTATTCCATCGTTAAGCCAGTGTCCGTTTAATGTCAGATGTGGTAAATATATCTCTCGTACAATTATGTCCAGAAGATCGATTGGCGATTGTTTTTTTCTGTTAAGAGCTAAAATTGATATCAAAGTAATTAATGAAATAAAAATACATTTCTTATGATTATGTTAATAGTGATATTACTTTTTAATTGATTTTCTGTTGCCATTATTAAACTTGTGCAATTTTTATTACTATATAAATATTTTAATAATTAAAATTTAGAGTATTAAATTTTGAGAATTTTTAAAGTTTGACTTGTCAAAAGGTTATGTTAATTGATGCTGAATATCTAAACAAAAGACGAAAATATGTTAAGGAAATTTAACAGTCAACGGCGTAAAAAATCTTTCTATACTGAATTTTCTGTTGTGATCTAAAGTTGGAAGTAATGTATTCAACTTTGTTATTATAAAGACTTCTAAAGGCATCGATCTGTAAAAGAAAACATGAAGCTTAGAAGAAATAATTTATTGTGCATCTTTGTTTATCGTACTATAATAACAATAATTCAATCTAATATATTATTTAATAAAATAATGGTGATAATAATAATAAAATAATGTTGTTTAACTTTTGAAAATTTTATATATTTATTTTCAGTATTTATATATTATACAATGGTTTTACTATTAATCCTTATTTGTCCATAAAAAATGTCAAAACGGCATATTATTGATAATAATTTTGAAGAAAATATAAATTTATAAAACAAGTAACTGAATTGCATAATTGTTAAATAATTTTTTTAATAATCTTATTAACACCTGTTTTGCCGAAATCATAATTGGTCGTGGTACAACAATCCATGTCACACACTCAGAAAATGGAGGTGTGGTAAGAGATCCAGTGTAAGTATAATATCCAGGTTTTGAACTAGCTTCTAATATCCACTTCAGGCAATCTGTAAAATATGTAATTAATATTAAATTGTACTATCTAGAAACATTACCTTATGAATTAAATTAATCAGTATATTATGTTATAGTATAACTACATTAGTTTACTAAATTGATTCCTGAGCTCAATTTTGTAACTCAACTGAAATAAGTACTTTAAAAATATATGTATGTATGAGCCACTAAATATATGCAATATAATAAATAACCTGGACGAAGATCAGTTTCTCGATCAGCGATTTTTATATGAGCCAAATTGTCAGTAATATTTAAAAAATTTGGATTATCCGGCATATCAGGACAGCCGATTACCTAATAAAATTATCACTTGTTGGTAAGCTTATAATTTTATTTATACATTATTCTTACATCTTTACCATTAACTTAGCTAAAAAAATTATTTTTTGAATATCTTCTACTTTTTGTTATTAAATCATCCAGTATACAAACATCTTAATGATCAAATTTATAATCAAATTTTCGAATTCTCATTGTATAATGATAATCTTTTATTTTGATTTTATTTAAACAAATAAATTAGTTATTTTAAATATTAATGGTAAAATATCTGGATTCTCTCAGCTTAGTATATTATATTTATTGTAATAGATTAATTTCATTGAAGAATAAACTGACTTGAAATAAATAAGCAACAATGGCGATTCCATCGGTTTTTTCATAGCATTTGTCAATGGATCCATAATTCGTGTTCCAATGTATGGCTTGGGCTTCCATAGAGAACCTGAATTCATCCGTAAAAAGAAAATAAAATATTTTAAATAATTAAATATTTTAATAATTCTAGTAGTTATTACTCTATCGTAATTAATATTAGAGATTTTTTTAACGTTTTTTGTTATTTGAATTTTATTTTATTTTGAAATAAATTTTTAAAAGCATTGATCTAAAGTTACAAATAATCTATTGTAATCTTAATATTTTAGTGGTTCTTTCTTGAAAATGAAGTAAGTGTTTTACTAATTATATAAAATTATATTTTTTTCGATCCAAATTTTTATTTAATTACTATTTTGGATCAAATCATTAAAGTAAATTTTAACAAAAAGTCTTTTGAAATATTTCTGAAATTCTAAATTTTCACCATATTACCAAAAATTTATCTTCGAAATAAAATTAGATTTTTTAAATTTTTCAAAGAATTTACTACATCAGTCTCATTTTTTAATTGAACAGAAATTATCAGTAACGAATGGATTTTCTATTTTGCTTAAGAAGATAACGCGAATTCTAAAACAATCAATGAATGAAATCATAATGTGTCTACAGACTGCCTCTCTGATTTCGAATTCCATTAGTACTGTAGAATCGTAAAAGTGGAACGTGTGCAACGTACCAGACACCGTTGATGGAATGTTCGGCGCCGAAGGCATTGGTCGAGCCCCAACGAAATTGCATATCGGAAAATTGATATTCATCAGATAGTGGTCCACCCCTCAATTTAGCCACTCGCCCACCTGTCAATTCAATTTTTACTGCAAATAAAATTGGTATTTTATGAATTTTATGTTTTCAACACCGTTGATTTTAGTAACTTATCGCTACTGAAATTTCATCCTTTCACATTCTTGGAAAATTAATTAAATACATCAAATAAGAATTCATTATTACTGATCAAGATAATTAAGAAATACTGGATTGATTGAATTTTCTTTTTAAATTTTAGTAGCATTAGGACAAAAAATTTATTTTATTTTATTATCGAATTTTTGAGTTCTTTAAATCTTCTATTACAATATTATTGTTTTAATACGCTATAATTAATTTAACAAAATATAAAAATAGTATTTTTCTAAAATAACTTCTTATAATTACCTGTATTTCCAGTATTTGTTATCTTAGCAGATCCTTTACACGCTAAGTGTCCTTGCAAAATTAAACGCGGAAACTTATGATGCAAAATGTACATTTGATTCAAATCTATCGGTGACTGACTCCATTTTGGTGTTCCAGTTGTTGACGTCCAAACTGATTCTCCTTTAAAATAAATAAATAAATAAAATAAGAATGTTAATAATTATACAGCATATCTGTGATAATAGAGACCATGTGTTCTTCTTGTTTTTTTTATCATTTTTAAATTGTATTCCTTTTTTAATTTATTCTTAATTTAGAAAGTGGTTTTCATGTTTCGAAATTTTTAAGTTAGATTTAGAGTAAAAACGTAGAATTTTGACGTATTGATCGCTTATAAAAGTCTGAAATTAACCTACACAGATATACTTTCAGTTGTCGTGGTCCGATTGGTGTTCTAACTACTGCTGCAGACTTCATTGTTTTAAAAAATGGTGCTAATCGAATGTATGCTTTTAAATTATAACGTAAAACTTCTGATTTATAATTAATGTACTTCTGTGTGAATTGCTTTCGCAAATTTCTGATTCGTTAAGACAAAAATAATGGATGTAACATTAATAGATTTTGTTATTATTTGCAGCAGTATTCTTCTTTTTGGTATGATAACATTATTTTAACCTTAATTTGTGTTATCGGGAGCAATTTACATTAGTATAGGACGGTATAATTATTACGGTTATTACAAAATTTAAACGTATAATTTTAAACTATAATGAGCAGATTTTAATTGAAATTAATATAGGTAACATTTATTTGTTATTTTTATGTTAATAATAACAATTCTAATTGTAAATTAAATTTTATTGTCATTACAAATGTTTATATAATTTGTAGATGTATCGTTTTCTAGTAAATATTTGCTAAACTTTAAAAATATTATCTAGATTTGAGTCTTTTTACGTGAAATAATTCTTCATCGTTGCAAATTTTCGTATCGAATATAAAATTTATAAAAATATTTTCTTTCGCGATCAAATTTTTAATTAAAAACATATATTCTTTATAATTAAAAGCGTAGAAAATATGTTGCTATTTGATAAGACGAATTTAAGGTAAGCATTAAAAATACTTATGAAGAGAAACTTTTGTAAAAAAAAAAAATAAAAACTTCTCACACAATGTAGAAGCTTATAGTTTTATGTAATATACAAATACTTACAGAAAAAGTTAACATTTCTTTTATCAAACCTTGCAAATGTTATTTGATATAATTTTTGCCTTTGCTACCTAAAAGACACTTTGTCCAGTAAAAGTTTGATATTTTCGCTAAGAGTTACCTGATTAAATCTCGATTAAAAAAAATCGATTTAAAGAAAGAGTAAATATAAAACGAGGAATGATTTTTGATAGCGATGTTGCTGATGGAGTTGCTCGACTGGTTGTGTTTCATCTCGACGAACAATTATCCGACGTCCGGATGGATCTGTACATTCTACTACGGTGAAGAGAACGGACCGAGCTTCTGGCAAATAGCTTACCCAGAGTGCCGAGGTTGTGAGCAGTCCCCAATTAACATAGTCGCCAAATGTGCAACTGTCCTTGCACCCTCGGAACCGTTGCTATGGCACGGATACTGCCAGGAACCGCTTTCTATGATCCTCGTCAATGACGGTAACAAAGGTATACTTACCGATTATTTTCTTCGATTATAGCAGCTTGCAGTATCGATTTCCATTCTGAACGTTATTAAGTTCTTAATTATTATTAATTTACCGAATCATTCGAGATATTTGACAACCTATTAACAACCGTATGCGGAATCTCATTATGGTTGTGTAGAACATTAGTGCCAATATGAACCATAAGTACACCTATAAATTCTGGTGCTTTTATCTTTAGATATTTTTGAACGTAAAGTATTGCTCGGAAATAGTAAAGTACGAAGAAATTTGTTTTAAAATTATCGAACTTTAACATATTTTAAATGAAAGAACATTCAAAACATTTACTAAAATAAATCAACTTGAATAGTATCAAACTTAGAATCGCTGATTAATAAACATAATATCAATAATTAATGTAACGATATTAGAGAGTATCTACAATATTTTACATAATATTAATAATATTGACGAATAAACACTGTAGAAATTAAAATGATATATAAGTACTTAAAAAATAATAATTTTTGCTTTTCTAAATTACAATACTTATATATGAAATACAAAGGCTATGTAAGAAATAGTAGAATTTTTGTTTGAATTTATAAATTAACATTAAAGAAAATATGTATTTAAAAGAATAATTACTCAGATATAGCTAATATTTCCTCATAAACTGCAAAAACAATAGAAAAATATGGTATTAAAAATGCTAAAACAAATTTATATTCAAATGAAAAATAAACTAAGAAGCGTGTTTAACAAAAGAACATTTTAGTATTAGTTTTCAATCTCTTATTTCTATTTATTCGCATCCCTGATTTAGCAAAGTATTTTTTCAACTTTGAGACATTATTATTATTTATTTTTAAACGACCCACAAGGAGTTTTTTAACCCACGCATTTACAATGAGTCTGACGTTTTTGACTACATGCGAATTTGCAAGAAACTATTCTGCTTTAAACTTAAATTCCTCTTTTAAAAATCATTATATGTTATATAAAAGTATTAAGCACATAAATGAATGTAAATGATTTTTATTAATACATTTTTCAATAAAAACTTGCTTAGAAATTGCTTAGGAGTAACAAATAATTGTCAACAGATTAACTTTGATGAGCGCTAAAACTTTGAAAAAATGAAAAAACTAAAAGTATTGATTTGAGACGATTATGAAAAACTTTGTTTTAAAATTGCAAACGACTTACTTCCGTCATCTACCGCAATTCAATTACTGCTACGATGTTGATAGGCATATTTTATGTACACGTAGATCCCGTAACGTGCTTGAACGCTAATTTGCATAAAAAAGTTCATCTGCGGAAATGTTGAATTATTAACGACGGTCGTTGCTTTTGTTGCCTTTTATTCGGTCTAGAAATTTGCTATAACGAAATTTTTCAAATGCAGACCATTTATGGAAATATACTCTATATTGAGAAATCGATAAAGATACGAAGGTGAATGTATTATTGTTTCTTGCGTGTGAATTAAAATAAATTGCAGGGAAAATAAAAATTTCAGAGAAACACATTGTCAACACTAATTTTTAAAATATAAATATACTTTATATCAATACATAATGACATATTAAATATTTATAACTCAAATCTATAAATGTAGTATAAATATTGTATAAATATTAGGATTTAATAACATCTAGTAGATATTATTTATAAAAGTGTATAAATACAACATCAAATGAAATCCCAAACTTAAAATATATAAAAAAATATAGGTATTGCTAAATATAGATATACTTTTAACAAGTCATCGGTAGCTCCATATTTACATGTATTAGTTTTGACTGATATATTCCATGAATTTTCAAGAATAAATAAGGTACATTTATTAATACGTACGATGGTGTCCATTTTTTTGATTCATTCGATCCTATTCTTATATAATAATTATATGAAGCGTAATAAAATAATATTGTACAATCCATTATATTATGAGAACAAAGGGGGATAAAGCAAATTCAACAATTTTCTACATTTATTTACAATGCATCGATGTACAATCGATTCTGCTCGATGTTTTCGGAAGAGAGATTTTTGAGAAAGAGAGAGAGAGAGAGAGAGATCGTCGAGACTTCGTTTCGAGTATCGTTCTCAGCCTCCTTCGGGGCATGGGTGATGAGTGAATCCCAAGGTCTTTCGGACGTACGTTCTTATCTTCTTCGGAAACGCAACTGTGTATCATACACGGGCGGCGTTTAAGGCTGCGAATACACAATTATTTCTTCAGCAGTGGCGATATTGTTTCTAGAGGGAGTTCTGCAGAGTGTTTCAAAGGGGATTCACGTTTAGACTGTCGAAAGACCATACTGCCATAACGAGATACTCGCTATTGGCGAGCCTGAATGACTGCCGTGATAGGCCGGGACCACTCAGGCTTCTTCAGTGCCGAATAAACAAAATACTACCACGGCTGCACAGTCTACCTAAACGCTTGCCCGAGGCAACGCTAGAACACCGCATCCCGAGTGTCTCGGATCCTTGGGCTTTTACCTTTCCTATCATCTACGGAAGGCTTTTCCTCCTTCGGTTGCCCCGCATCGTTTACTGGTGGAACAATTTTTCTCTTTACAAACTTAGACCGGTACGATTTCATTGGAAAAGGGTGGCGATAGATAGGCGATCCCTCTCTCTATGTCTACGCTCTCACTCATTCGGTGCTTTCTCCCACTTGCTCAGTACACTCTTATACTGCGTTCACTTTGCCTCCGTCGTTTGTCCGACTATCATTGCAATGATCAGTTTCCTATGCATTTCACACTGCGCTAGAGCCACTTTTCCGGCACTCCTGTACCCTGGAGCCGCGTGCGTTGCTTTGACCCTCAGACCAACGTAGCATAAAGGGCGGTCTTCCTCCGCCGTTGTTTACTATCCCGCTATCAGTTGTAACGAGTTTTCGCGACGAACGCTCGAAGAAATATAATATAGAATATAATATAAAAGAATATAAGAAAGAAATATAATATAGAACAACATGTTATGTTATTGATTATTGTCTTATTTTTACTATATCTTTGCTTAATATTTCTTAGATGGAGTCTGATCTTTAACCAATCTTTAACAGACATTACTATAATTCGACAATTGAACATATATATTATGTTCGTAATTTCTATAATTATATTTTTAAAAATTAGATAGAACAAATTCATTTGTAAAAGCTTCCTTATAGTATTTAAATTATTTCTTAATTTTCGTTATTTCATCTTGCACATTATTTGTATTTGTTTCTTCTTGTATTTCAAAATTCGAGAACCATTAAAATGTTCACCAAGAGTCAAAAACAGGAATGGTTAAAGTAAGTATATCCTAATTAAACATACAGTATGTACTCACTTAATTGAAAATTCAAAATAAAATAATTTACAAATTAAAAAAAAGAATCAGCAATTTGTTTAACACGTGTTACAAAGAGAAATTTAGTTTCCGATTTTAATGTTACACAATCTTTTAGAAGACTGTGTAAAGATTGTTTACACTTATGTAAAGATTGTGTAAAGATTGTTTTATTGGTGACGGTACGTAATAAACGCAACACTTTCTTATACACTAGACGGTGGTATTGTGATTTATAACGATGATAATTACATAAGTCTTAATTGATTACGACGACGGATACCTTACGTTTTTACGGCGAAGAGAATCGAGCCGCGTAGTTCTTTTCTCTGGATGTGTCAAGCGACTACACTCACAATGTTCATTGTGCGTCAACAGACTACACCAGAATGCTGTACTATTCCCCGTGTTATTATTTCCCTACCTAGTTTCTACATTTGTTCATGCTTTGTAACTTTGGCTGTACTTTGCAGCCTGCTCATACACTGTCTCGCATTTAGAATTCTCACTGTGGTCCATACGCTACTGCATACTTTATATTCCATTCACCATATTCCATACTATACTTGTACTTCACTATACTCTGTATTTTTTTTTTAGAGATCGCCTCCTTTTATCACCTAAAGAGATTTTTCTTCTTTTGGTTTTCGTCCGCCCTCTAGCGGATGGAATAGTCATTTCTACTCGCTGAGGAGCGGCACTGCTTAGCCTTTGCTCTTTCAAAGACTGACGGCAGAGAATGCAGCGGCGGCGGTAATGCAAGCGCGTTGCGCTTGCTTACACAATGTCTTAACCGCCTATGGCTAAGGTCTAGTGCATAGCCGAGGTTTGACGTGTAGCCAGGGCTTTCTTCCACTGTCACATGCTCTCTCGCACTCACACTACGTGGGCATTCTCTCGCTCACTTACTCGGCACTCTCTCTCACTTTCATACACTCTACACAGTCTTGTACCCGTCATTATGGCACACACACTTGCTCTCACAGTCTTGCGGCCGACGCTCTCTTTCAGACATTCTTTTTTACACATACATACATTCTTGTGGTAGACGCCACGTACACTCTTTTTCACTTATACACATGCCGCGTTATACACAACTTTTACTAACACATTCACTCTACTCTACACACACAGCACACTCTGCGGAGTCGGAGCTCTATTTTTCCTCTTTTCTTTTCCGACTCTTCACCCGTGATGTCGCCGCGAGCTCGCAACGAAACCTTTCGTTGCACATTAGATTAATAGAATAGGAAAAGATCAATATCAATACTAATAAATCAATTGATTGATTAATGAATTACTTTAACAAAATAAAATACGAAGAACATAATATATTTATCTAAAAAAGAGAACAAATAGCAGTTGCTTAGCAACCTAAACTTTAGTACACAAATATTATTTCCTTGTGCACATTCTTACTCTATTTACTATTTACATATTAATATCTTCAGTTTTAATTGATCACTTTTACTCTCTGAACATAATGTAATAGTATATATACTGTTTCTCTCATTCTCCTTATTTTCCCTTTTAACTTTCTTCTACTCTAATCTATGATGCTAAATTTTAAGGCTTAACTGAAATTATCACATATTATAATCTATTAAACTAAACTCTAAACTTCTTTAAACTTCGTATCAAATTTCTAATGCAGCTCTATTAACTAATAAATACAATCAATTTATTTGGAATCTATTGAAATGAGAATTTGCGAAATTATTGAAACTTTTATTACTTTCTCAACTGCGCTTGCATATTAGATCGATCTTAAAGTGAATCATATTTTCCTTTGGAATGAAGAGCGCGTGAAGGACTATTTCAATACGAGTTTTACGTTTTGCCTAAGTTACTTTTAAAACTTGATCATCACTAACAGCCGCTTCTATCTGTTTACGTAATTGAGAGAAAAGTGCTCATGCGGTACACAGTTGCATTTGTTTATTTTTGTCCACTATTAACTTAAACTAAACATATCATTAAAGTATGGTTAAATATATACATACCTTTATTCATTATCTTTCGAAAATATGAATGAAAGTATTATACTATATTATGTCATATTATCATATGACATTTTTTAAATTCACACAAGAATTATAATTTTGAATTGCTTTGATTTTGTATATAACGTTATTTTATTCTCTTTAACTTTAATTTACTAAGTGCGGAACATTTGCTATAAATTCTGCAGGGCCTCCTATGTCTTACATGGATTATTTAAATATTTCCAACTTCTTTTCTCATTACAAATAGTGCTAATTTACCTAATTAAGTCGCAGTTTATTCCTTTATTTATTTTTTTCATAATAATTTGGTTGCTTTGTTTTTTCGTTCAGAACTTTTTAAAAAAAGTTTTATCTGAAAATTGCATGCAAATCGTTATAAAATAAAATATGTTGAAAAGACTCTCGCGTTACGCCGGAGCACAGGCCCGTAGTGTAGCTAGAATAGTTTTTAATATTCGGGAGGACCTTCGCGTGATCTTTTCTTTGGTCGCAGCAAATTGGTCTTCCTTTCTGCTTTTCTTCTCTTCAGTCCTAATAAGGGCAGAGGTTCTAAGTCACCGGAAAAGTCTGAATAGTTTGTTACTTGGACGCCCTAAATGGTAATGTAATAAAATACACGAAATGTTGAGTTTTTCAATAGCCAGGGATAAAGTCCGGATGCGGGAAGAAATCTCGATGTCTCAACGAACTCTTGAAAGATAGTGAGAGTTAGAGTGTCGGGAGTCTTCTTCTGATTCTTGGAGGCGGCGTCCTTCCCCTTCGGCCGTCGTTGGTCCTCTGGTCCTGAGGGCTCCGTAACCCTTCCTCTTCTGGCTACATGACAAGCAGTGCCGTACCAATTGCCTTGCAGGCTGCCCTTCCAGTTCCACCAGACCCAATAAGGATGCAGCTGCCACACACAGCGAATTCCGGGAAACTCGGTAGCGTTGATGGAGCAAACTTTCACCGGGCTCGATGCTCAACCTCCCCCTCATGCTCGATCGCCCCATCGGAGCCAGCCTCTGGGACTGACTCCTACTTGCCGTCGCCCGGCTCATACAGGTCGAGGCCTGCTTCGTGCACCAGCTCGAGAATTTAGAAAAATTCTTTTCCGCGGAAAACGACGCGTCGAAGTCATCTTGCAAGCGTCAACGTTAAATAAGAAATTAATTCATTACTTAAATTACAATATTTTTACATATAAAAATATTTGTTAAAAAATTTTATAAAATATTATTTAGACTAATTTTAACTAAGTAATTGAAAAATAATAATAATTATAAAAGAAATTCAAAGATTTAAACAAATTTAACAAATCATAATTATTAAAATATTATAATTCTGATAATATGCATAAATTTTACCATGTTTAATTTCTATTATATGTTAAAAATATTTAGGCGTAAAAATCGTATAATTATTGAAAGCATTATTCAAAATAATACGTATAAGTATTCTTTAAATTCGTAATAATAAAATGTATGTTTTAATACATAATTATATTAAAACCAGCAGTTGTGGAGATTAAATACAGTAAAATATTTTAAATAAAAAAAAATTTATTAAATAATAAGAACTAATACTTTAAAATAAATTCACGTATATACAAATACAAGTGACGTACTTTCATTATCCACTTTGTTCCTATTAATAGAATCAATAATATGTTATCGTCTTCTCAGGGCCACACAAAATTTGCTGCTTTCTCGGAACCGTCGAGATCCGATAACCGATTAAACTATTTTGGTAATTAAATCATGCGAATACAATAAATGTGAGGACACACATGGTAACATTTTCAAAATTTTATTATACTTCGACTAATTAGATTTACATTTGATTATAGGTATTTTCTAATACGATAATGAAACTTTTCTTTTTAACAGATTGTTATGTTTAACGTATTAAATCTCATTCAAATTACATATACGTATGAATTAAATTAAACGTATTAATACATTTATATAATGTAATATTGTCATATTATATTAGAAGGAAAAATATAAATAATATATAATCTGTTATGGAATAAATACACCACATACAGCATAACTGTATTAATCTATATAATGAGTGTGATTCAAATGTTGTGTACGCATACATGTTTCCTTAAAACGAAATCAAATTATCCGTGGTAATGAAAGCTTCTGTAATATATTTGCGACGGAAAAGTCCATCGCGAACTTAGAAGTGTATATGTAATAAAGTGGATATGTAATAAAGTTTATGTGTAATGAAGTGTTTGTGCAAAAGACATGACGAGTACGTGAAAATGGATGCTTGCTTGGCAACATAGTGAGTATGTAAGTGAGAAGGTGCGCGGCGTAGCGACGGCTGCAAGAGTGCGATTGGAGTGAGAGAAAGTGTGCGCGGCACAGTTTCGGCCACAAGCTGTGATAGCAAGTGAAAGAGTGGTCGGAATGAGTGAGCTAGTGAATGTCGCATAATGAGAGTACGCAGCCCGAAATACGTGCGAGAGAGAATACCGAGTGAGTAAATGAGAGAGAGCATGGAGCCGTGAAGATTATCCGTTCAGTTTTGGCTATGCCCTAGGTAGCGCAAGAAAGATATAAAAAGGGCGCGCTCGTGCAGAATCAAGAGTTGGAGATGGAGTTCGGGAGTCGAGAGTCTTCCAGTCATGTTGACGTTTGAGTGACTCCTAGTGCTGATATTTAGTGTGCCAGGGAACTCCAAGGAGTGCTGGCATTTGGTGCGCTTCCAAGAGAACACTGATGTTCTGTGCATTTCTGATTATGCTGACGTTTGGAGTATGACGCCTAGTGTTAACATTCGGCACGCTAGGAACACCAGGAGGTATAACTCCTCCGTCGTGCCCTGGAGACACAGCCCTGTGGCTAGATTCTTCCCGCTGTTTTCCATCGCAAGTTATAGTAAGTAGGTTCCGCAACTTAAATGTACAAGACCCCCGCTGTTTCACGCCGCGATCAATAATTAATAATATAAGTCCCGCCTTTTAATGTATGAGATCTAGTGTACAAAAAATCTCCGAGTTTAATTTGTACTACCGCCGTATTATACTGTAAAATTATGCAATCTATATAGAATAAGAATTTCCGTTAATATACTGAACGCTGCCGGAATTACACTTATAATAAATTCCGCCGCTGAGATTTGTGTAGAATAATCATCGACTCGACATAGTGTACAAATCGCCGCTGTAATATGAAAAAATTCTGCAACCGTATCACAAGCCACATTTTACCCATCTATTAGCGCGATACTTGTAAAAGAAAAGGTTTAAATAAACTAATTTAATTTTAATACTAAACAAAACGCCTTGCTTATTTCGCCCCAGTCTCAAGACGCCTCCTCCTTCCTCTACGAATCTGGTCCGACGTCGAGCGATCCGAACCGGGACAGCCAGGGAGTACGAGAGACTGAGCCGCCGCTGCCGCCGCCACTAGAAGAAGTTAAATAAATAAGCAGAGCAGAACAGCAGGGAAGATAAAGAAAGCAAAAACTCACGTTACATATTAAATTATAAAATTTAATGTATTTTAAAGAGCATCTTTTAAGAATATTCCTTTTCCAAGTCTTTGCAGTGTTAAATTCATCGTTTATTATCCTTTCTAAAAATTATAATTTAACTATTAAATTTTAAATATAATTTTTGTATAAAACGTTCACATTGAGCAAAATAATTATAGTTTTCGTATTTATTAAGTAATGAAGAAAATAATAAATTTCTATTATAGATATATTTAAACTAAAAAATTGATTCAATAAAACAAATCAATGTAAAAAGAAAATTACCGGAACGAGTCTGAACGCAGTCTAGTGATACTACTCTCGATAAAATTAGAATGAGAGAGAGAGAGAGAGAGAATAAATTATGAAAGAAATACACGTCCTTTACCTGCTTCATCTTTAAATATAAAAAGGTTTTTCTCTGAGAAAGTAAGACGTTTCAGAGGATGAGTTCATCCGTATATTGATGTGTTATGTGAAAAGGATTTTCGTTGCACCTAAATACTTCACGTGAAAAACAAAAAATAAAATTATCGGGTTACTTTTGAAAAAGAACGGAATGCTTCTATGTACATGTAATGCTCGAAAAGAAAATACAAAAGTAAAATAAGAAAGTTGTGACTTGAGTTTTGACGCAGAAAACAAAAACAGACGAGTGAGATTGAAAAACAGAGACACGTGTCAAGATACTAAGCTTCTATATATTAATTTAAATTATAAGATATTGCTTCTAATATGATAAATGTTTTAATAGAAGAAAGATTAAAATATAACGATTTAATAAATATCTAACTAATCATTAATATGATAATCACTGAATTATGCAATATAAGAACATGTTTTTTGAGAACTTGTATTTAAAACATATAAATACATGCTTATATATCTATTATAATTTTATGATTTAAATGTTATAAATAGATTATGTAGAAAATAATTTTCCAAATTGATTATAGTAACAAATTACTAATTACCTGAATACAATATCTGAAAGATCGATAGAACATTATTACAATTGGTTTTGTTACATCCACTTCCTATTATTACTCATAAAAACCTTACTTATCATAAGAAAGGACAATATTTATTATTAACCGAATAATATTGGGTTATCTCATAAGTCCTACGTGCATATCATCGAGTATTATTTCAAGGGAATATTGTGTGTCACACAGCTTCTTTCATTATTGTAATCTTAGACCTTAACAACTAGAGATGATTGAGACCCATATGCAATGCTGATAATAGGCTTAAATATGTGAAATCACCACAAACCATTTAGTATTAGCTAATTCGAGTAGTTACCGCATGGGATTACCAAAGGAAGATAGATAATTATTACACCTGTGAGCTAGATAATGAATAACTCGCAAGTATATTCGAATGAATTAGTATACGAGTTGCGTTCATAATGAAAAAAAATATTGCTTGCATCCAACTTTACTTTTTTATATCATCTCTTTCATAATTTTATATTTATTATTGTTATGTGTTCAGTAAAATTCGTCGAAGGTACTAATTTACTCTCCTTACTTTATTTATTTTCTTCATGCCACAAATTCTATAAATAGATAATCTTTTAAACATCGTCGCGAGCGAAAGGTTCATGTATCTGAGTTTAGATGTGAATCAACCTCGCGCATCATATGCACCGAGTTAAGAGCAATGTTGATTTAAACACTGAGTCAATGCTATCATTATAACTGACTAATACTATTTAAATAATAATAATGTAACTCTATTATAACTTGATAATACAAGTTTCTCAGAAAAAAGAAATTTGTATTCATTAAAATCTAACAATGTATTAAATAAGACTTCAATCATTCTAGGTTTCATATTATCTTATTCAATATTTCTTATAACGATTGTTTGACAGGGAAACATTCATAAAGCAAGATGTGCACTATTTCTAATAAAATACAAATACTCTAATAATTTTTTAAGTATAAAGTACTTTATTTCTAATTTAAAGAAATCAATAAAGAGCTTTTAAAGTTATATTTAATGTTTATTTTTATTGCAAAGTACTGCAAAATGTCAAAAGTAATGTGTCACAAAAATAGTAAGAGATAAGGAATGGAAACTTAAAAAATTGCGTTTCAAATTTGTGTATTTTTCAAAACTATTCCCATAATAAACATCAGCAATCAATATCTTTTCCAAAATCATTTGACAATAGACATTATACCTCCTCAGTGATGCTCCTAGGCGTATGGACGTCATCGATGAGGCCGAGACTTGAGGGTGGACCACTCAAAGGAAGCTATGACTTTTGCTCGGTGGAGTTCCGTTGGGGTCCAGCCAAAGACGAAGGCAGCGAGCACAGCATCGACTACGTACGTTATCCTATGGAGCTTCAGGTAGTGCATACGAAGCAGTCGACCAACGTTGCATCCAATGAGAAGAATGGACTCACAATCGTCTCCTACTTTTTTCAGGTTTGTACGTCGGGAATGGGTGGAATGATTAATGTTCATTATTCAAAGATTTAATGAACAAAACTCATTACAGCTGACGAGTGCCGACAATCCGTACCTCGACCATGTGGTGATGAACCTCTGGCGCATCTACAGCCCGGGCTCCCGTGCGTCTATACCGGCTTTTCCACTCGAATGGCTTTTGCCGAGCTTCGAATGCAAGTTCTACACGTATTGTGGCTCTCTAACGCAGCCGCCATGTACCGAAAACGTCACCTGGATCATCAACCCCCAACCGATCGCCATATCTGCAGGACAGGTCAGTCTCATTTATTTATTAGGCACAAAATTATACACAAGGGCATTTACAAAAGAATAGTATAATAAAAATTATTATTAGATATGTATTTGTATTTTGTATTTACGTTTTCATATTTAATTTTGAAAATTAAAATGTGTGATCTGTTTATTTATCTATATTCAAATATTTCGTCAAATAGAGACCCTAACAATCGAAACATTTTTAGTAAAAAAAAATCTCTTGCTGTAAGAAAATTTTTTATAATCTGCAATACAATTATCTTATATAACTTTTTGATTTGGATTTTATTAGATTTATTTAGATTATATACAGTTTTTATTTTAAATAATTTTCTTACTTAGTGTGTGTAATAAGTTTTATGCAATATGTCTACTGTACACTACCAATGATTATTTTTGTATTTAATTTTAATATCATTTAATATCATTTGTCAACGATTACGTTCAAATTCTACGTTTAATTTTCTAATTTAATTAAGTTGTGGATAGTTTAACAATAAAATAACTAGTTGTATTAATTTCATTTTATATTATTTAATTATTTTTTATTCACTTTTATTGAAAATATATTTGAAATATTTATATATATATATTTATATTCATGTATATTTAATTTTTTATAAGCTTTATTTGATTTTGGATTATATTCCATTTATATTAAAAAAAGTAATGCATAATAATAACGTAAGAAACTTATATAATGTACCTTTTATATATTCGAAATTTTTCCCTAACATAAAGTATAACTGTAATATAGCTATCAGTTTATACTTTAAAATTTAAGTTTTGATTTGAAGTTAATGATTGAGTAAATATAAAAATGTATGTTTTCGTAAAGGTTTTAAGGCATAAAACATGTTTTTCTAAATTAGTAAAATGAGAAATTAGAATAATTTTTGGATTAGGTACCCTTTAATAATATAAACAATTGAATTTATAATATAAGAATAAAGGTTCAGTTAATATCGACTAAATTTAATTAAAAAATTTTCAGTCTTTTGCATAACTATATTATGCAAACTATTTTACTACCATGCAGATCATTTTACTCGAATAAATTAAGAACCTACGATAATTTAGAATACTTATCTAGAAAAATAAGAAACAATCATATTGAATAATATACAAAAGTAGTTTGAAAGACAATATCAGAATTTCATAATTATTATATTAGTATTATGCAGTGAAAATTATTTTCAATTAATTTCATACTTTCGTGTGATATAATGTTAAAGGAAATAATTGAAGCTTGTAATTGATATTATTTAATGCAAAATTAATTGAAAATAATTATTTATTATTTAAGATTTTAAGAATATTTTTAGATTTATAATATTAATATTATATTATTTGATATTAAACAATTTTGAGCCTTGAATGAAAACTTTTAGGTAAAATATTTATATTGTTTGTTACAGATTTCACAATTTCGTAAAATTTATTCTACGGAAGGTCCAATTTTATCGAATACCAGACCAGTACAAAAACTAAACGATCGTCAAATATTTTACTATGCATGAAAGTAAGAACATGTTACCTATAACTTGAAGTTGCATTACTATTAAACAAAATTATTTAACGATTTCAAAGTATTTAAAAAATATTTTTAGGTAATGAAAATTATAATAATTTAATATAATTTTTGTATTTATAAATTCTTGTAAATCCAACATGATATTTTGTATCTCTATACTGTTTAGAAGAATTTATCATATTTTTCTGCTTTTTATTTTTTTATACCATTTCTATTTCAAAAATTTTTTTTTCGATTTTTAATAAAAAGTAAAAGTAAATTAAAAGATGTAAGAATACCTTTTAGTTCATAGCAAACAAACTTCATTAACTATAATATACATGAAAGAAAAAATGAAAGATAAAAATGATTACACAATTATTACACACAGAATAATATCTTTATTTACAGATAAGTTTTTACATTTTCATATATTTAAGATGGACCGTTTCGAGGGTGAAGATGATGCCGTCACTTGGCACGTGTTTTTCTAGTTTACATCATAACCTAAATAGATACATCAATGTTCTTCTTAACCTTGGACGTGGCTTATAACTTGCGTACTTACATACTTATATTTGTTTATTTTTTGTTTTTAAAGTATTTTTATATTTGTATTTTTATTTTCTTTAACTAATAAAGATGTAGAAGATTTTACAAAATATATTGTAATATATAAATGCAACAAATACTTTTTACGAGTTGAGAACAATCAGTATGAAAAATAATATTGCTTTGCGACTCGCAGATTCATAAACATATTCGTATTATTTCATGTAATAATTTTTTTATGTTGTTTTAATTTTCTTTAATTTTTTTATACAGTTTTCATTTTATTTGAAATGTTGCTACTAATACATTATTTATTATTTTATGTTTATAAAAAGGGAAATTATCTTCGTATCTTTTAACGTAAAGCGTATTTGTCTAAAGAATTGAAATATTAAGTTTTATAAATTTACAAAGCTTTAAACTGTACATTGCTTACATAAAAATTTCAAGCAATTTGCTAAAATTCTCTTGAACATAATTGTGAAAAGACACATTTTTCAATTACATAATTATTAATATTATCTGAACCTACAGTTTCTTTACTAACAGAACTTTTATCATAATCATGAGTTACGTCATTTTTATTGATGATGTGAATAATTTGTTTAGTGTTTGTAAAATCAACGTTCTTCAACATTCCGTCATAAGCCTAATTACTAATCAGTAGGTTTATATTATTATAAAAAAATCAAATTTAAAACAATTACTTTTTTATAATAATAAAAAGAGATTGTTTTTTAAGTTTAAAAATATAATGTATATTGTCACTCTCGTGGATTCTAAACACTTAATAATGTAGCTCACCCATATTATAAAAGTTAAAACCAGTCAAAAAAAAGAAGACTTGCCAAACATAAGTTATGTAAAAATGAGAGCTGAAACCGAATGCATCCTCTTCGCGAAAGCAGATAATCAGATAGAAAAGACGTTCATAAAAGATTTTTTACGAGTGTTACAATGTAAAGAACAGCTGTAAATGTAGACAAAAAAAATTTTGCTTAAGAAGTTACCATTGGACAGAATCTATCTATCAAATATGTGCTTAACTAAAACTACAAGTTTCAAGTAATATTCGTAATAAACGTAATGTCTTAACCTGTTAATCGAGCCTTGAATTATTTCTTATATTATATAAAATAACTCTTATTACTTTGAATTCATTCACTTATTGAATTCCTTATTTTGAAAAGTAATAGTAGACACTGTTTCACTGTTACATTTTATAATTGTAAAAACGAAACTGATTTTTGTGATTAGTTTTGTTTTGTAAGAACCTCTGAATTTAGTTATATTTGTAATGTATAGTGACAATGAATTAATATTTTGATTCAATTTTCAATATATATTTAATGATTATTTATTTACTATGGTTTTATAGTAAGTAACCGATTAGAAAATAGTTTTATGACTATACTAACAATTGAAATTGTTTATAAACAAACAATTTGTTAAATACTTTTATAAGTTTTAGCTCTTACTGTATATATATATATATATACCATTTTATACTATATTATATTAACAATAACTAAATTATAGACTAATCATATCACTTTGTTATAATACTGAAATTGAGTTCAATTACATAATTTTATTTAAAAATCGTTGGTTTATTTTTTGTTTCTAAAACATGATTTACCTACCTAGAATTACGTAATTAAAATATTCAATATTAAACATTACGATTTTATATGAATATTTTATAAATTTTTGTTTTCTGAGAACTGAATATTGATGATAGTTAAGCTATATTATATTGCCACATGTGTATCTCTATAATAACTAGAAATAATTAAATCGTCTCACAATTATACCACTTATAAGACTGTGAAAACTTTACTTATAAAACAATGTTTCTAAGCTGAACGTAGAAAATTTTAATTATTATTTCTTATAAAAGAAGTGCTATTTAATATCGTAAAATGTTAAAATATGTATTCGATAAAATAATAATGATAAACTATTATTATTTACATTATGAATGTCATACTTAACCTACAAATTATGTGACTCAGAGCATAATTAAAAAATTGTAACTCAATAAAATGTATTTTTAAAATATACACTTTAAATTAAACTTTAAATTAAAAGTGTGAATTGTAATGACTAAATTAAAATTTAAATAATAATTATTCGAATTATTAAATTAATAAAATAAATTATTTAGAAATTTATTCTAAATATCATTAATTATAAGGAATGAAATGTCTAAAACGTTTGAAAAAACGATCATGTAACATTGGATACAGCTTTGAAAATTTATAAGAATAGAATATAAGAGTGGAAGAAAGAATAGAATGAAGATGCTTCTACGTTACCGATGCTTGTATATTTAAGTGAAATATTTAAATGCTATTAAATTTAATGCTATGTTTTTTTTATTTATTACAAATATGCATAAAGCTAAATACAGTTAGTGAAGTTAGGTACTTCATTGGTGACAATATGAAAGCATTGATAGTTGTAAAAAATTCATAAAATTCTTTAATAATATATGTTCTAACTTAAACCTTTTAATTAAAATGCAAAAGATACATATTTATTATTTATTCACACATTCTTATCGAATAAGTTAATTTAATCTTAATATGTTGAATACACGAATGAGAATTTTAATTCTAATGTGTAATGAAGAAATATACAAATTTCGGTATTCTATTTTTAATATAGAAATTTACTTAATTTTATTGAAAAGCAACTTTATAACAACATATTCTTAATAATAAATTAGAATTTTAAATAAAATTCTAAAATATTTATCTAGAAATACAATTTATTATCATGGACTCGTTAAGATATTTATTATAAAAAAAATTGATAAATTTTTATTAGAAATATTTAATATTCTTTAACTAATTGGATTTTCGTGAATATGTTAATCCATCTAATAGACGACATTTCATAACACTTTGAAATACTGTAAAATAATCACAAACGTTGCATAGTATCTTATTTCATACTGTATAAAATCAATGGAATATGTATGATATTACATATGTACAATGTTATCGAAGATCTTCTGTAGATTATTGCGAAATTGTATTATATCATTAAGTGTAAATCATATGTATAGTTTTACGTAATATTCCATGTAAAATTGTAATTACATCATTATGTAAAATTTACCTGAATCTTACATCTTCAGTACAAATTCTTATTTTTAAAATATCTTAAAATATATTTTAAACAGTTATTAGGCTCAACAGAAAAATATTCAGATACTATATGTAATAAACACATTCAGGATATATTAATAGATTGAACACCCTGTTGTTGATATCAATCGACATTACAAATATCGATAATTTTTCTATTGCCCAAGGCATATAATGAATTATATAAATCTTTCATGCTTTTCTAAATATTAGATCATAAAATTTTCAAGAACTTAATAAAATTCTGCCAAAATTCTTAATAAAATTTGTAGATTGGTAAAACTATTTTTAAAAATTGTAAAAATATCGATAACAATAGAGGATAACAATAAATAAATTACTCTAATTAAATTTGAAAAGTTGGTAAACTAGAATAAAGTCGATATCTCATACTTTCAAAATTTTACATATATTAATACAACGAATTTATATTTGCTTAACAATCTCAAGAAATAAGCCAACACTATACCACCGAAAAGCTTGATTTTTGGTATCGGCCAATCCTGCTCTAGATATTAATTTTTGCAAAAAGGATTCCATAACACTTTTCTGTTATGAATTTAGGCATTTACCGGTTTCTGTAAATTAACCTCTTAAAAAGAAAGCAGAAAGCAGATAAAAATACTTTTATGAAGCTTTCCAAATATAATTAAATTCTTTCTACAATAAAATCTGAAAATGATAACACAATCGAATAAGTATACGGATTTTTCTAAAATCTGCACGCACGACGGAGTATAAAGTAAAGTGTCGCTTGCAGTTGAACCTGCGATAACGTAAAAATGTGGCTTTGAAAATTACAGAAAGTTGACGTGTCAGCGACGATGATAAGCAACAGACGACCGAGACCCGGTTGGACTCACCCCATTCTCTGACTCACTTGTCCTCTACTTTATGCTCCAGGTGCGGATTTCCCTTCGTGAGTTGTTGCCGCTACCGCCGCTCCCGCGGCTGGCGCGGCGGTTATGTTATCCTGTCTGCATGTTCCTGATTCGCCGGCAGAGGAAAGCCGAGGCGATTATGCCGATGGACTGAAAACCAAAAAGAAAACATTGTTCGATGTAGTCCTCCTTTATTTCGCTCCACATAAAAAAACGTGAGCATGAAAGAAAGGAATTGCTATGATTTATTTTCAGTACGCTTATCTTTGAGCTGTGTGGCATTTTATACGTTGCTTCGATGCTTTTACATTTTCAGATGAATGAAATATTAATATTTGAAATTTTTATGGAATTATGTTATTATTATATAAATTCATATTTTTTAATACTTATGAACTTTATGTATAGTCATTATATCAAATATGTTTCGAATGGTTTATAAATATTTATCAAACCGAAATAAGTAGATTAAATTCACTTTTTATTTAAAAAAAGTGTAATAATAATATTTGCATGGTATAATAATATAAAAGTACAGTGATCAATAGAAATTATCAATGTTCACATAAAATTTCAACTACCACATCGTTTATCTATTTTTCGTATAAGTAGAATATATTATTCTTTAAGTAACAATAAAATTTTATCGTCAGAATATAGTAATCCATCTAATAGACGACATTTCATAACACTTTGTTATGAAATAAAATAAAATTCTTGAAACAAGAATTTAAGATTAAAAGAATTAATAATTTCGTACAATTTATTTATAAAATTTAGAGTAATATAGAAAAAAAAAGTTTTGTATAAAATTTTCATAATTAAAAAGAAAACTTTTTCTTTTTCTATTCGTTACTGAGTATAGAAACTAATTAGTAAGAAATACTTTGTATTTCTTGACAAATAAATGAAATTTAGATTAAAGTTTTAAAGTATCATTATTATATAAATAGAAGATTTATTTCCAATTATTTAATTATTAAATAATATCATCGGGTATAAACAAAAAATAAAATTATAAATTATATTAATTATATAGAACATTGGTTAAAGATCTATTGAGTCAATCATATTTTGTCTGTTTTTTTTACCTACAAGTTCTATGAATTTCTTTAAGATGAGTATTCAATTATTATCTGATTTTTCTATGCTATATATGTACAAAAGGATGAGCTTTATTGCATAATTTCCGAGAAATAATTTTTATTGATTTACCTGAGCACCTGCTATTATTAGAACAATAAGAATTACCGCTAAGCCGTCGTATTGAAGCCAAGATTTTACTTTTCCCAGACAACCCTAAAACAAGAAGATGAAATAAGAATTTCATGTAGTTTAAAATTATTTAATGCTTTTTCAATTTTCAATCTTTCTTATAATTATCATTGATGAGATAAAAGAATCATACATTTCATTAATATAATAATTATTTTTTATTTTAATATATCTTTAATATATATTATATATATTTTATCATTAATATAACAAAATTATTATAATAAAAGTATTATTCTATTAAATTAAAACTTCGTTTAAAAGATTTATAAGTATAGTTATTCAAATAAGTTTATATAAAAAATTAAACTTAGAATATAAAGAAAATTTGTATTAAACGTTTTTAATTACGTATTTGTAATAGCTTGCGAAAGAATAGAATTATTGGTAAAAATTATCAATCAAAGAAAATATAATTCTAAATAACTATTTGTATTATAAGTATTTAACCATAAAAAAGTAAGAATATATATATTACGAATAATTTCAGATAGATTTATGCAAATCTTTCCTTAATAAATTGGTTCAAAGTACCAATAGATGCATTTTAAATTTAATAATATTTAATTACAATATATTGTCTTGTATACATCATATTTAGAATATTTTTTATTTAATAATCAAGTACATTTGATTTTATTAAAGTAGACTAAAACATAATTATACTTAAAGGGATTAAAATATAAAATGAGAAAAAAAATTAAAATATAAATTTACTTCTTTATGTCTAAAGCCCTCGTGTACCGTAATATCCTGAGCTTGACAAGCCGATTCATCTTTTGGCTGTGGGTAAAGCCATGGTTTTTCGTTCTGAAAGAATATAAAAAAGATATATTCATTACGTGTTTCATGTTAATTATTACTTGTTCTTTTAGTATATTATATATAATAGAGTATTTACATAAAACTCACGTTTTTATAAAATACCCTGGAGATAACGCTCATTGGACTTCCAGTATTTTTGGCCTTAAATTGAGTTTGATATTAAATTAGTTTATCAAATTTGAAAAATTTTAATTATAAGAAATTGATATGTTTTACTTATAAATAATTTTGTAAATTTAATAAATAATTTTACTTATAAATATAATATGCAGATAGAAAACATATCAGGCTAGAAGCAATAAGTTCCTACAAATGTGATGGTAATACGATGATTTTTCAAAATATAGGTGTCGTTAAAGAAATTTTTTTTTAATTGTTAAACGTAATCTTATATATCACTTTATATGAAAGAGATGGTTCTTCAACAATCATATAGAATTTTAGCTATTATCAAAAGATTCTTAGGTATAAATACGTATAATGTACGTACTATACTTATGATTATACTTATGATGTACTAATGTAAACATCATGGAAATGTATTAACTAAAATATCCTGAATTATTAAAATTATTATAACAAGGAAATTATTATTATTAAGACATATTTATTTAAATAAATGAAGTACTCATTAATAAATTTGTTAATATTACAGAATAGTCTCTATATTTATGAATTCGAAACGTTTTTGATAATCTTACAATAAGTATTCATGTATTTACTTACATGCATTTACATACATATGGATGAAAAACTGTTTAACTTTATAGAGTTTTGTATTGAGATTGATGTATTAAAATTGTTACGTACAATGTTACAACTATTTACATCATCGAGAAAATTAATAATTTTATTGCTACAATAATAAAGGGTAATTTTCTTGTTCAATTTAGGTCATTTATAACTATGTAATATACTTTTCCTGTGAAGTAATAAAATTCGATAATGGTTAATCAATTATTATGTATATAGAAGCTTTTACTACAGTTAATAAAAAAAATTATATCTATAAAATAAAAGAAATAATGTAATTTTTTGATGAAAGAAATGCAATTTCTTTACGTCATTGTCTATGATTTTTTGATACAATCTCTAGCTCGTGTCACTCAAAATTGCAGCCTTGTTATTAAATTAGCAATCTTAATTCGTTAAAAATTTTAAGTACAGCCAATGTGCTAGTTAATAAAATTGAAAATAGATAGTTGTAAGAGTGGAAAATGGAATTATTCGAAAACTCTTAGAAAATCTTTACATGTACGAATTAGATTTTATATTGTGATATAATGAGTTTCGCTGCACATAATAGATTTATTGCTTAGGTAGATCTTCCATTTAATTAAGAAGTATTATAAAAGATGAGAGAATGGAATGAGTATACTATCTTTGCACCTGTATTTATATTCTTTAAGTAATAAATTAAACAAAAACCAACCTCGGTGTCTTTGAGGACGCAGCAGGTGAGGGGGACCTGCCTCCTGGTACCGGAGATCTGGCTATCATGCCACCACGCAGTGCCATTAAAATCTACCTCACTGTGTATGCCGCAGCAGTTGAACTGGAAAATTGAGAAAGTTATTCATCATGTAACTATTTAATTTTTAGCGCTTAGGAAAAATCAATACCCTCTGTGTATCGGACTTTTGAGATTTTAATTAGCACCGAGGCTCACAATTTTTGCATCTGGCGCATACAAAATCCACGTGCAGATATCTGGCCAAGTGCTTAACTTTGTTTTCGAGTGTTCGATGCTATAAAATTGTTCACTAATGGAAAATCCGAATAAAAATTGATATTTATTTATAACCTTTATTCTTTTTATTCTTAATTTAATTTCGCGCTAGTGGGTGCAGTTACCTCTGTTCGTGTCAAAATTAAGTAAGCTTGATTAAACTTATGAATTAGCTAATAATTAACATTTTCTCTTTATATCGTAAAGAATTTTCTTATTTTTCGTAATAGTTAATTACTTTCGTCTCTGCTGAGAAATTTCATTATTTTACTTAATATGCAGACAATTTTTAATAAATTTTTCGACAAACTTACTAATTATTGTATTCATTCTACCTGAATTTCTGCAACTGCTTAAAATTCATTTCCTATATAAAATAAAGGAATAAATAGTATATGTAAACTTTAAATTATGAAAAAAATTGATAACTGTTTAATACGTGCAGTTAATAAATAAATAGAAAAATATCAGATATAGTACAATGCTTTGTATGTACCTTTTGTAAAGTAATTTTTATTATTATTTAATTCAAATGCATATATTTGAATATAAATTCATTTAATTCCTGTTTAAATTAGCTCATGTTTCATTATATAAAACAACAATATTAAATTTTTTTATTACAGATTGGTGAGCTTTCATCAGAATGATTCTTCTTATCCATTAACGTATTAATGGATACCTTTAACATATTTTTAAAATGAAAACTTTATTTTAAATAAGCGACACTAAAATTATTTAAATGAATTACATTTCTTATATGAAAGTAAATTTAATATTTGAACTTATTTGTTTAATGAAATTAATAGTTGTATAATAATTATATAAGTAGTTCAAATTATTGTACACATTTTCTCTGATTTGATCTTGTAAATAAATAAAATACATGTTTCTATTAGAAAGTGCATTTGAAGCATACTTCTTTACTAATGATTCAATTTTAATATACTTAGCGTACTATTTGTAACAATTATAAATAATATGGTATCCATTTATCAAACATTTATACTTTGGAATATTACTATAAATAATAATAATATTGATTGATAGAACTACTTGAAAATGAAGAAAAATTGTAATGACTAATTTAAAACGGTTTTTTAATTATTATTAAAATTATAATAAAATTATTACTTCTATTCATAAGTATTTTATGATTTATTAAATTACAATATATAAATTGAATAAAAGTATTCAAGAATTATTTTTATCTACAAAATTTTTTCTATGCAATTCTTCTATTTAGTGTACTTGAAATGAAGCTTCATGCATTACGCAACAGTAAAATTAGCACAGGAATTGTATTTAATACACAAGTTCAATTACAACAAAATACACAAATCGTTTCTTAAAAGTAAAGAAAGAAGTAAACTTCTCTGATAGCGAAGAACACAAAATATTTTGGGAACGAAAATAAAAGCTGCAGTTGCATTAATGCATGCATGTATTTTTCATACAAAGGTGTAAATCAAGTATTGTGACATATTTATATTTTTATATATTTTGTTGGTGATTAAATAAAAATATTTTTGTATAAATGTTAAAGAATATTAGATAAAGAAATAATCATTTTTGCTTAAGTGGAAGAAAAATTCATGCAAAGTACAATATTATACCTACATTGAGTAAATTCATATATTTTAAATATTTAATAATGCGCAACTATTAAACTTTAATAGTTTCATAAATCTAAATTTGTTTTAACTTAAATAATTATTAGTAATAAAAAAGCATTTTTTTCTCATCATAAACAGCTATACCACTATTGTAAAATGGAATAGTTTTTTTATGTCGCAATTTAACACTAAGTTTGTAAATATTTAAATGTTTATCAGGTTTATCTTAAAATAGCAAATTCAGCTACATGAAAATACCACTTTAAAAGTATTAAGAATATATACATGTAACAAAAAAATCCAATCTGTAAACGTTGTTTCTACAATTCTAACTTATATCAAGGTTTTTAATCACCACTTAAAAGACAACGCCATGTATTTTAGATTACTTAAAAAGTTTTAAAAATGTAAACAAACATACCCTCGAATAAGGCTGATAATCATTAGCTGAAACCCTCAAAAACCGAATTTGTCAATATCAATTTAAAACATGCACATTGTATTCAGATAAAAAAAACTGTATTTGTGCTTAACTATTATTAGACAACGAAAATCGAACTATTTCCATCTCACTTCCTTCCCGATACAAATTCAGATTTAAATCGAAGATTTATCAGAAAGCAACGTATTACAAACCTTGTATTGAGCGTAATCAAGACTATGACTAAAGCTAATATCGCTTAAAGCATCGTGTCCGTAGTACTCAGATAATCGTTCCGTTAAACGTGCCTCCAACCCCGAGAGCACGCGGTAAGTCATTATACCCAGGACGGCCGCCGTCACTAGCTCCGTCACGATAAGCGCGGTCAGCAAGGTCATGTACTGCAACAACGATGAAGAAAACTCGAAGTTAATTATTCCTTAGATTCATAAGTATGCCTGAATTTGACAGTATGGACCTGCCTGGTTATTGTTTTATTTAAATGGGTTATTATACGAAAAAATTGGGTTATTGTATAAAAAACAAAGCAGTGGTTGTTTAACTAGTCTAGGTTATTAAACCAAAAATATGAACGTTGTTAAGTAACTCGATTGATGATCAACAGTTGTTTAAAAGTTTGAGCCACAAACGTTGAATTTTTTCCATAATTTAACGTGTAGGTTATCGAATTACATTTAATTATTTTAATTATAACCAGGTAGATTTAATAAATAAGAATAATATTTCATTCGTGTTAATTATCAATTTATATTTTACCAATGTATGGAAATACCCAAATATTTAGTTTCGAGTTCTAATTATAGAATAAGGAATAGAATATAATATAATATAAGGAAAAAGTTCATTATTGATAATGATTATTAAATATAGTAATATGTACTATCGATATACTATTTTCAAATATCTAAATAATATAAACAAATTTAGGTACCAATTCTAGCAACTTTTATGATTCTTCTCACGTATTTTCACTGAATAGAAGCATAAAATTTAGCAATGAGCAAGAAATATTCACGCAAACGCTGATATTAATTAAAAATTATTATTTGAATTCAGAAAACTATTTTGTTAATTTCAAATATTTATCATTTCTTTCTTTTTTAGAAAGTTAGAAAATTACTTTGTGCCAGGTTTATTGGATCATGATAATTTAGTGTTTTTTACTTTGTCTTGTTATATGGTTTAAAATGTAAAGATAAATTTTGTGAAAGTTAATAAAAAAAAATTATTTGGATTTCTTTATTTTAAAAATATCATCAGATTATGTACCGTTATATTAAAATTAATAGAAAAATTGGGAAAGCAGAAAACTATCCATTTAATTTTTAATTTACTGTCGCTCATAATCAACTGATAACTAGAGTTAGAGTTTCTTTTGGCTTTTCCTAAGTCCATGAAACCATGTAACTATTTTAAAAGTAAAATAATCTATACTGACCAAGTAATTAAATGTGAATAAAATTGATACGATCAAAATTAAAATCTAAGATATATTTTACTTATAAAACTATATTACTGGTTTAATACAAAAGATAACATAAGTTCATTTTTGCTTCTATTTATTTAAAAAATATTAGCACGATTCTACAGTTGGTACAAAATCTTAAGAAATATTAAATAAAAAACATAATTCTTTGGATGAAAGTTCATCGCGGAAAGACTTGAAAAATTGAAAAACATCCACCATCATGTACCACACCGTCCCATCCCTCAGGCACATACGATTTATCACTATTCATCTACACTTAGTACTATTTATCTAGTCTTGCGCTTTAACCGAATTGATATCGCCACGATTGCTTTTACTAGGTCATGTTGTGACGTGCGTGCGCACACGTGGATGCAACAGTGGGTTAAAAAAATCCATAATGACCGCGCGGGGTGATATGAGTGTTTTTTGGATAATGAAAGCAAGGTAACGACATGGTTCTTTGTTGTCGAGTAAATTGTAATTCATTACAGGTTACTCGAGAAATTATTAATTAATCGCGATACTTATCTGAATTTCAGTATTCTTTTTGTTATTATTTATAGAAGCTAACGGGTGAGCATGGATACATCACTGACAGCAGTTTGATCTTTGTCTGAGAACAGGATTTCATAAGTTATACTTTAAAATCGATTACTTTAAGAAGGAAAGAATTATGAAAAGTTTCAAAAACACGTTCGATATAAACAACTCAACGATTATGCTTATGCAATAGCAACTATTTTTTATATGCTTAATCACATGTAGTTTCAGCTTTTGTTTTGAGAAATATAAAAAGCTTATATAATTATTCAGACACAATATTTTCGCGAAATAGAATATGTATTACGTAATATTATATTGCAGACTTACTATTTTCTTCTATAAATAAATGCTTGCAATATATTATTGATGCATGGAAACTAATGACTTAAGGGCATAACTATAAGTATATCCATATAAGTAGTCCATATCAGTATATATTTATATATAATCTCTTTCATAGTTCAGTTATATATTCATTACATTTTAGATATAACCTAAAAGCCGATTTCTTTGGATTATTAAAAGTTAAAACATTGAAAATTTATTATTATTAAGCATTACGTTTATAAAATACCGAAGATTATCGATATCTGATATAATTAATGTTGTATGTATAAAATTATACAAATTTATGATATATTTCATAATAAATAAATAATCATTTTTAAATCTTTGTTTTAATTAACGACAATGTATATTTATTATTTTAATAATTAAAATCAATTATTCTTTAAAATGGGTGAAATTTCATTAGTCTAGTTATAATTAATTTGTTGTTTATTAGATTTATTTTTTATTTTTCGTCTGTATCTTATTTCTTATTTTTATTAATAATAATTAACATACATGCTGAATTATATTTATACTAATATCCTGTACATTAATATTGTATTTTTAATGAAATTTTTAAATAATTATATTTTTATAATTAAATAATTACGGTATAAAAATAATACATATAAAATTGAATATTTATAACCTTGTGTAACTTTATGAAATCAATAACGTAAATAGTTAGTTTACTAACATATTTTCAATGTAATTATTAAGAAAAGTAATATTTATTTATAACGAAGTTTATAAATTTAAATTTGAATTTTATGAATAAGAATTTTGAGATAGGTATGCGTTAAATAAAAGTTAGAATATTTGATACGTAAGGTAATATAAATAGAAATTAACTTTTAAAATTTTAATGTCAAATAATTGAGTACTATAACTTACTCTTGACGAGTGATAAGACTTACAATGGCGAGAGCGCACTGACTCTCGTGGAGGGCGGCACGACATCCGAAGAAGCCGACGGTAAAAACGGTGAGTCCTAATCCTAGGAGGCTATAGGCCACAAAGTAGATCGTCTCAGAGGGAGTTGTATGTGAGGCAAAGAGGTTCAGCAGGTGTCCTTTGCTCGGTTCCATCAGCAACCACACCCCCATCACCATAACCATGCAACCTGCCAACTGAGAACCAGAACAATGCTTTAATTTGCATCCAAATTTAATTTAGGATAAAACTTGAAACTTGTAAATTGATGTAAAATTAGACATGGTAAATTCTTTGTTATTTTAAATATTTATCAATTAGTTTCTTATCATTCCGTGCAATAATTTTTTATTTAGGTATTTAAGTAATAAATTATTTTTATTCATAGCAATGATTTATTTAAATTTATTTTAATTAATAGACCGACGCTTTTAATCATACTTACAATTTATTACGGATATAAATACTTACGCGTACTAAATTCTAACGGAATATTCTTCCCTAGATAATATTCAGTACTACTAACAAGTTACTATTGCAAGGTTACATTTTTATTAACGAAATTTTATATCAGCCACGAAAGCAATTGTGTATATTTTGAATGCATTGGTGATATTAAGATCAAAGGTATTTTCTTATATGTATTCCTGATACTTATAAATAAAATTCTAATTAATGTTAACAAATTCATTTTCCATGATTGTTCAAAACACATCACAGTTTTATAGACTTGTAAAGTAATTCATAAATAGCCTAACGTTTATACTTACAACAATATATAATCTTAATTTATTGTTATGTTTATTTATTATTCCAAAAAATATTTTAATTTAAGTAGAATAAATTTCGAAGAAAAATTCTATAAAGAAACTAACTACCAAGCATTTTAACCAAAATCTAATTAGTATGATGTTTAATAACTTTTCATTAGCTATTTTCAATTTATTAATCTTCAATTATTCTTTGCAGTCTACAGATATATATATTTTAATATATAAAATAAAATATTTGTAAATTTGGAAAATCACAAGGCAATTAGTACATGTACAATCTTAGAATTTGCAAGAAAACTAATAAATATTATAATTATTTTAAACTTTATATTATAAATATGAATTTATTTAAATTTAAATATGAAGTTATTCATAAAATAACATCTATGATATATATTATAATTAGGAAATCCAGTGCAATCATACTATATTTAATGCAATACACTGAAATATTATACACATATTAATTTTGTTTATTATGAAAAATCATAATCCATTCATTTTAATGAATGTAGTATCCTAATAAAATTAGAATCGAAACAATATAAATATACTAAACTATAATTATACTAAACTAAATACATTTAAATACTAATAACCGAATATAAACAGTATAAGCAATAAAATAATTATACTAAACATTTAAATACTCATGTAACCGAATATAACTAGAACTCATTGATACCGTTACTGCTGAAATTAACTAGTGCATTTGCGAATAAGTATAACTACGCGGTGCTGTGAATATAGGTCAAACATATCTGTTAATTATATCTAAAATCCAATCGAAGCTTACCTGTTAATCGTGTATCGAAGTTTTTGAAGATATTTCTCAAGATAATAATGAGGCGTTACCAAATATAATAATCAGGGTCCAATTCAGAATTCAGTAATCGGATTTTTAAGTACCGAAATGGTATATTCTGAATTTCTTTATTCACAAGACTAACTATCGCAAATTATTGTACGATGATCGTATATTATACTTTTTTAGATAAAAAATAATCGGAGTTCCTAAAATGTGATTTCGGAGATTTTCTTCATGCTGTAAATTAATACGTTTGTCGAATTGCTTTCGACTCGATGCCGAAAATTTGCATTAATAGGAGTAATTATATAAATACTAATTATGTATATAATTAATAAATGACTAATTATGTATATAAATACTATATAATTATGTAAATACTAAATAAATGACTAATATGTAAAGAAAGATTATCTAGTATATTGTTTACTTAAATAAGCAAAACTCAAGAAGATAAATGTTACATGATCGTTACAAATTTGTAAAATCAAAAAATTATTAAACACATTTATGAAAACGCAAAGAAAAAATTATCTTAAAACGCAATACTGTGTTTATTCTTTATCGAACAGTTTATTTTGAGTGTAGAGTAATTATATTAAATACACTCATTAAAAATTATATTTATTAAGGAAAAAAAGTATTTTAAGAAATCAAATTTGTTTTCAAGCGTAACTGAGGAAAGCTATTTGCCTACTATTTTCGAAAATAATGTATTAATATTTATTATGTACTATCAGTTTAATAAGAAAGTTTAATAAATAAAGAATTTCAATGTTTTAATAAACATGAAAAACTTAATTTTTCAATATAATCTATAAGAAAAAATATTTAAAAGTAAATGGATCTATGGATAATAATAAATATATTTTTATAGAAAAATTAATGTAAAATTAATGAAAAAGTTATAAAAGAATTAAAATTTATAAATAATGTGCGATTGTGATCTTCAAATATTTATTGAAAATCCTGAATGAGTGAATTCTGTTCAATTCTGACCATCATAATACGTAGAAAAAAAGATGAGGAAAGTAGGAAATGAAGTTTGTAAAATGCATATTATGATTATTGTATTGCTACATAGTAAATACAGGTACCAATGAAAGTATTACTTTATGAAAGAGAAGTGATGGACCTTGAGCCATTAAAGTTTCTATCGTGAATAAGATGAGTTATTATAAGTGATAGGTTGCTGTAACTATTTGTTCAAATTAGTAAGATTCAAGGAAAGCTGATTTTTATAAAAGATCTAGTCAATCTTATAAAAATAACTCTTTAAAAAAATTGGATCTCGGCCGCTTATACTGTCATTTGAATATTTAAAATCAAGTAATTAATAACTGATCCACAAATCGACAATGAATGCTTACTTTCTTCATTAGTATATGGCATTTTAAACTAAATTTTCATCATTCCTTATCTATAAATGCATAAGTTTCTCCGGCAATCAATATCATGAATCTAGTTTAAATTGTGCTTTCTGAAGTTGTAAATAAATATATATATTTATTTATATACGTAAATTATACATACACATGTATATACGCAAGCGGTGTGGAAGGTTAAGTCTCGAGAAGTTTATGTTTATAGCCGTTTTTTAGAACCAAGGTACAAGAATCTAATGACGCGAGCCTTTAAATTACAATATTAATGCTAGAGAATGAATGCCATACATAATCTAGATTTATATTACTGCTTTGATCTAACATTACTCCAATTCACTTTTTATTAAATATAATTAACAAACTTAGATCCATGAATTCATGCTATAGAGAGTTTCATACTGAGCGCAAAACTTTTTAGTACATGCTTGGCAAACTACTATTTTGATCATCCACAAATCTAGTTAATACTCACTTCACTATTACTAATAGTTATTTCGCAGCCATTAATTAAATTTGTACTAAGTCTAAAACTTTTTCTGAGACTTAATCTTTTTAATATATTCATAAAAGTATAAATGCAAAGACAGACAGGAGTATAAATGTACTCAACGAGCTGATTTAATATGATTAAGTGCTAGATAAATCTGAAATATTAGTTGGAAGAAGAATATATTTCAAATGAATTTAAATGAATATATTTAATCATTGTTTCGTTTTTAATATCTTCGATAAAGTATACTCGATGATAATAAAAAGTAGTAACCAATTGACATGCGTTTTTTTCGCATTATTTGTGCAAAATTATATCACTTAACCCCGTGTAAACGTAATTAATTACCCAATGATGGACTACTCCATTAACATCCATATTAATGTTACGATGAAGCTTTAAAACGATCGAACTTCAGGTATCCTTAGCTTTCATGTCATTACTATATATTAACAGTGAAAATTGCTAAAATAACTTAACAACACATCACCATCTCACAGGGGCTTGACAGTTTGAATTTATAAATTTACTAAGGCAATCCTAGATTAACGAACTAGCATTGTATTCTCGTAACATATGAATTGATTTGGAGGTTTTTGAAAGAATAAACTATTTTTATTTTATATAAACAGAAAATTTTTATTCCTTGAATAATTATTAGTTTAGAATTCATATATTTATATTAATAAGTGATTAATTTTCTTTAATATGCATTATTCGACTATGTAATATGTACTATAATAGGTAATTTCTTACTAAACTCTTCGAATACCATTACGGTTTACTCCTATAAATTTATGAGGCACTTTGATCATTCTATTCGAATCAACATTATTACCATTTACAGAATTGATGGATATCTTCGCATTACTTAAATCAATATTTGTGAAGTCGGTGTTATATGTTTAAAGTAAAACAAAAATATAACTGTACTAATATTTAAATTTGCATTGATTTCAAAATTATTACGTTAGATGGTCTCTTTCCTCTTTTATGGGTAAAACATATTATGTTTTCACGTATGCACGTTATTTTCTCTCTTGACAATGAGTATAGTTACCAGTTGTACATTTTTGCAGTAAATATTATTTTTTAATGTTATTGTTTCTTGTAAATAATAAACGGAATATAAATATTTTAAAGCAAACCAAGTCAATGAAAAATACAACCATAATATGTTACTGTTTTCAAAAAATGTTGAGAAGTTCATGTTATGAACTTTTTTCAAAGTAATTAAATTAATTTAATCCAACTTAAAGAAGTAACGTTAAAGTAAACGTTTTGATCTAATAAATCTAGTTATGCTATTCTTCTTTAATTAAAGACTATTTTTATTTCATTGTTTTATTACTTTACCTTTGTTAAGTAAGCGTGTAAAGACTTATTTTTTATTTTTTAATCATCGTCTATTATTTTTTATTTTGTTTGTTCATATCTCTCAATAACTGTATACAAATGAGTGTATTTTCTTTTAGAGTGTATAATTACTATTAATACTTTTACAAACTAAAATTTTAACTTGTTTACAAAATTTACATGATTATCTTTGTGAAAGTTATAATTAACAAATTTTAAAAGCGATATAGAATTAAACTAAGTTTTAGGAGATACACAAATATTGGCATTATTTTAAAGTTCAGATTATAAAGCATATAGCATTTTTTACACTTTAAAATAGATATTTATGAAGTATTAAAACAATTAATTATTTATGTTAATAAACATTTTTATACTAAATAAGAAATTTTTTAAATTTATAGCTGTTGGTTATTATAAAATTTTACTTGTTTAATAAACTTAGTTACCCATATTAACAGGTTGAATGTAAACAGCACCGCTTTCAGACACTTCATTCTTGACAATAGATTTTGATAATCATGAATCTGCAACAAGTAAATTAGACACAATAGATAAAAAATAAATAATATTTTATAAATTACAGTTTCTTATTATTTTTATTTTTTATATTCTTTCAATGAGTGAAAATATTTAAATTCAAGGAGCTATTTTTTTAGAACATAGAAGTCATACATATTGATGCAAAAATAATTTTAAGTTTAAATTGTGTAATACAATAACCCTATTTTTTCTTGTATAAAGACTGTATTTTTTTTTTTTTTTATTTTATCGACTTTAGTAAGCAAGACCTGTGAGTGGTTTCACAAGAGAGAGAGAGAGAGAGGTAAATTTTTTTAAAAACCAATATAAAAGAATATATTTATAAACAGGTTATAAATGAAGTATTATTATTATTATTCAATAAAGTTGCAATTAATTAATTTATTATTTATTGATCATAAAATAAATAGTTATATTAGATCTTATTAAGATAAGAATCAATGTATAAAAATATGAATAGCTGTAGTTAATCTATTTATTTATAAAAAAATACGTTCAAATTTTATTAAACAGCCAAGCATTACTCTGGAAAAGATATTGTAGATATCTAAATAAGATTTTCTACTGATTTGTAGAAAAGTAAATATGCAAATGCCCTAGATCAATCCTAATATAATATTTGCATGTGTTCTGAGAATAAAGTATTCTTTAATAATAAAAATTTATGTTGTGAAATATTTTCCAAATATGACAAACTAATCAAATGGATTGATTAGAGTATATAATTCATTAATATATAATTTACCCTTTCAAAAATATATTTAGTCATATTTTAACCTTAAATTTTAGTCGAATATGTTACAATAATAATGAAAACGTATATAAGTAATATTTTAATTAATTTTTTGTGTTGAACCTCAACTATGTATTTTCACATGGATTACGGAGAAATTACTTTTATAAAATTATCTTGTTACTGCTTCTATAAAGTATAATTTGCGACGAATAACTTCGTCGCGAAAGGGCAACATTGCCGTGGGAACCGGGCCGGAAAATAAAGCAAAGAAGAGGTCCGGACTACAATGCCCGAAGAAGTAAGAGTCAAGTATGAGAGAGGTAGTGCGTGAGCGTGTAAGTGGGAGTGGAAAGGGGCATACGACACAGCGGTGTCTGTGAGTGAGAGTCAAGTATGAGAGAGGTAGTGCGTGAGCGTGCGAGTGGGAGTGGAAGGGGCGTTCGACGCAGCGTTGCCCATGAAAACAGGGCACGAGAGAGGGAGTGCACGAACGTGCGAGTGAGTACGAGAGGGTGTACGGCGCGGCGGTAAAAACGTGATCATCGGGCGTAGAAGGAGGAATGAATGGACGAAAATATAGTATGGGGCCGTGGAGGGGAACCTTGCGTATAGCGCTGGCCAGGCTAACGCAGGGCGATATGCGAGTAAGCGCGACGCGCTCACACCGCCGCTATTCCCCCCCCCCAGCTAGGCATGCGACCGTCACGAGAGCGGCTAGGCGGCGCGACCCCACCGCGAGGCCCGCGAGTTTAGACACGTGAGGGGAAGCGCGCCCGAGTAAAGGTATAAAAAGGGCGCGCTCACGTGAAATCGAGAGACGGGGGTGGAGTTCGGGAAGCGCAGGTTTCCCGGTCGAACGACTTTTGGCGCACGATCCCTTGGAGCGACTTTTGGCGCACCGGGGAACTCCAGGAGATGGAGTTCGGGAAGCGAAGGCTTCCCGGTAGAGCGACTTTCGGTGCACGACCCTTTGGAGCGACTTTTGGCGCACCGGGGAACTCCAGGAGGAAGAGCTCAGGGAGCAAAGGCTTCCTGGTCGAGCGACTTTCGGCGCACGACTCGTAAGAGCGACTTTTGGCGCACTAGGGGCTCTCGGAGGCACGACTCGTGTCGTACCTCACGGTATAGGTTTAGGGCCGCGGTCGCGTGCACGGAGTCGCAGCCATCGGGCTGGACTTCTCTCCGCCGCGTTAGCGTACCGGCACAGCGATGGTGGGAAAGTGTCGCACCGGCGAGATAGATCATAAGACTCTTTTGTAAGCGGTGAGCGCACCGCAAAAGGCAAATACCATAAAAACCGACTCCGTTGTAAGCGGTGAGCGCACCGCAATAAGATATAAATTGTAACCGTCATTTCAAACGTAAAAGCCTCCTTTGTAAGCGGTGAGCGCACCGCACGAGAAAGGCTAATGTAAATGAAAATCAATAAAACACGTTAAAACATTCGCTACGAGAAAAAAAGGCCTTGTTAATTTCGGCCCGGCCTCTCTGCACTTCCCTCCTCCCGCCACGAACCTGGCCCGACCTCGAGCTCTCCGGGACGGGACAGACGGGGAGTACGGGAGACCCAGCGACCAACAACAGCAGAGGGATGAAGGAGTAAGGAAGGAGAAATTAGCAAGGAAAAGCCCGTCGAACAACGAACACGAGTCCGAAAGTGCACGTGGCGGATGGGACGAGGCACCGTAGCAACGTTACATGGCGCCCGAACAGGGACTCGAGACATAACTCGAGCAACAAACCGAATAGAGATAAAAGGCGTAACAAGAGGAAACTCGAAAAGTGTAACGGAAGAAACCCGAGATAATCTCTCGGAATAATACCGACCGATTAGAAGTGTAACTCGAGAAATAAACCGTATAGATATTAAAAGGCGAAACCCGAGATGACCTCTCGGAATAATACCGACCGATTAGAAGTATAATGAGAGAAGACTCGAGAAGTAACTCGAGAAAAATAACGGAAGAAACACGAGACAGTTTCTCGAAACAATACCGGCCAATTAGAAGTGTAACGACAGGAAACTCGAGGAGTAACTCGAGAAAAGTAACGAGAAGAAACTCGAGGAGTAACTAGAGAAAAGTAACTAGAAGAAACTCGAGGAGTAACTCGAGAAAAATAACGGAAGAATCCCGAGATAGTTTCTCGGGATAAGACCAACCATAAGATTAAAAGTACGAAGTAAATGTCACCACTAAAAATAGACGAGCTCACATACGACCAATTCGTGGCTGAGCTAGAGGCTAGAGGGTTATCGACAAGGGGAATTATCCCTACTTTAAGAAGACGATTGAAAACGAACATGTGGGCTCACCACTCGCTGAGAGAAGAAAGCCTGACAGACGATGAGGCCCGCGGATTAGTGCCAAGTATGGTCAACGTTAGCCTGCAGGAGTCACCGCCAAATCCCTCTACGTCAACACCGAAACCAACACTATCGGCAAAAGAGCCTCTGCAAGCCATGCCAGATCCGCCGAACAAAGCAAAACCGATCACGACGTCACGGGAATCGACCTGCAAGCCGACGGCTGCAATCCTGGAAGTCCCTCCACCCCCCGACTACCGCATAATGGATCAGATTCGCAAGTGGAACTGCCATTTCGATGGAAAGAATATTTACACATTCGTGGAGAGGATCGAAGAACTGCAAACTGTCTACGGGCTTGCAGATGAGCACCTACTTCTAGGGGCACCAGAACTCCTCAGAGGCGAAGCCCTCCTATGGTATAGGAGTATGGGTCGATTCAACACATGGACAGACCTGGTAACAGAGCTAAGGAAGTTTTTCCTCTCCGCTAACGAAGGGGGAGCCTTATCACGACAAATAAACGATCATATCCAAGGATCAAACGAAAACTTTCGTTCTTTTGTCCTCGTCATGACAACAATGATGAAGAGACACGGTGGATTCTTCCTCGGAGAACAACTAAGGCGTATACGTGAGAATATGCGCCCAGAACTTTCAATATACCTTCCCGAGGGAATCGAGAACCTCAGCGACTTAGTGCGCCGGATAGAAGGTATAGAGAGTAAACTCCGGAGAATTAGGGGAGAGCGTCCGCCGGTCCGCCGAGGAGCGGTCGCTGCCGCCACCGCCGTAACATATGACCGACTCCAGTGCTGCTGGAGATGTAAACAACGAGGACACCACCGCATCGACTGCCGAAACTCCTATAGGATGTTCTGTTCGTTTTGTGGGAAGGATGGAGTCTTAACCCAGAGTTGCCACCCGGTCCTTCAGGGAAACGGGGGAAGGGTCGGCCCACCCGTCCCTCAGGGACGATCCGTCGACTACGGGACGAACGATGCTTCATTCCCATCAACATCGGCAGTCGACAAATCCAAGCCCTCGTCGACACCGGAGCAATCAATTCACTAGTAGGGAATAACACCGCAAATTGGTGCCGCCAGCAGGGCTGAAAAGCCAGCCATAGCCATTACATCGCTACGCTAGCAGACGGCAGCAGTAAAGAAATCACCGAGGTTATAGCAGGGCCCGTCAACATCAAGGGCCGGATGATAACCGCGACATTTCTCGTCCTTAGTTCGCTCGATTACGAGATGCTGATCGGCATGGATATGCTGAGCCAAATCGGCCTACAACTAATCTTGGCCGGGGAAAAGATCTTCCCACCGACTACCCCCATCTGTCCAGTAGGTTTAGCTGCATTGGAAAATGAGGAAAGACGGAAACTAGATCAAATAATCAACGAAGCAAAACAATTATCGGCCTCAGTAAGAGGCCCCACGCATCTAATTGATTATGAAATCCGTCTATTAGATGCAACACCGATCAAGCAACGCTACCGGCCCCGAAACCCCGCCATGCAACAGGTGATTAACGAACACATAGATAGCATGTTCACGGAAGGAGTCATCGAGCCTTCCAACAGCCTATGGAGCTCACCGATAGTGCTCGCCCGAAAAAAGGACGGGAAATACCGGTTCTGCATCGATTTTCGCCGTCTTAACGCCGTAACCGAAAAGGATGCCTACCCGTTACCGCAAATCAACGCCACATTACATAAACTACGGGGGGCACGCTATCTATCTACCATCGACCTGAGAAATGGATATTGGCAGGTGCCTCTAACCGAGAGCAGCAAACCCTGCACAGCTTTTACGGTACCGGGAAGGGGACTCATGCAATTTCGAGTCCTCCCGTTCGGATTGCACTCCGCTCCAGCTGTATTTCAACGCCTCGTAGATCGGGTCGTCACACCGTCGCAAGAACAGAACGTGTTTTGTTACTTAGACGACATAATAATAGTAACAGCCGACTTCCAACACCATGTCAAACTCTTGAAAGAAATACTACGACGTCTACGAGAGGCGAAACTACAGCCAAACTGGCAGAAATGTCAGTTCGGGCGAAGGGAACTAACCTACCTAGGACATCGCATTACCAAAGAAGGGATCCATATGGACCCCGATAAGGTAACCGCTATCATGGTTTTAACGCCGCCGCAAAATATTAAGGAATTGTGCTGTTTCAATGGCATAATGTCATGGTACAGACGTTTCGTACCAAATGTCGCCACTATCACGGCCCCGCTCAACGAGCTTCTGCATAAGCGAGTTAAATGGGAATGGGGAGAACGACAGCAAGCTGCTTTTAACGAATTAAAAGCACGACTAGCTGAGGCACCGATCTTAGCTTGCCCCGATTTTACAGAACCCTTCACGCTCGAGACCGACGCCAGCAATGAAGGACTCGGGGCGGTGCTATCCCAGAAGCAAGGCAAGTGCAAGAGAATCATCGCATACGCAAGTCGAACCCTAAATAGAGCCGAGAAAAACTACACGACGACTGAGAAAGAGTGCCTGGCGGTAAAGTGGGGGATCTGGAAGATGCGCGACTACCTAGATGGCTACCACTTCACCGTGGTAACGGACCATCAAGCTCTCAAATGGTTAGCAAAGATCGATAACCCCTCCGGCCGATTGGCCCGCTGGGCAATCGAATTAAGCCAGTGGGACTTCCAAGTTAAGTACCGCCGCGGCACCGAGAATGAACTAGCCGATGCCCTCTCAAGGGGGCAGAACATCGCCGCCGTTAACACCACGAGAGACTGGTACAAGGCAACACTCACCGAGGTACAGAAACATCCCGGAGAATACCCGGACTATATGATAAAAGAAGGCCGTCTTTTTCGACGCGCCCTAAACTCTTTGATTTTCAAGGAGCAAAGTTCCGATAACGCTTGGAAACTATGTGTAAGGGTGGAGGAAAGGGCCAAAATCTTAGGCGACAATCACGACGCCCCAATAGACGGTCATCTAGGAATCGGTAAGACTATTAGCCGACTAGCTGAGCGTTACATTTGGCCCCGGATGTTCAGAGACGCTGCTCAATACGTCCGCCGCTGCCACCAGTGCCAAGTAAGCAAGGCACAGCAGCAAGCCCCTGCTGGTAACATGTTGGCCACCAACGTTGAGGAGCCATGGGAAATGGTCTCGATTGATTTGGTAGGCCCACAGCCGACGTCACACAGTCAGAACGTGTGGCTTCTGGTGATACAGGACCGTCTCACCAAGTGGGTAGAGCTGGCGGCCCTACGAAAGGCCACCAGCAAAGCCGTCACGGAAAGATTCAAGCAGTTGGTCGTACTACGACATGGCTGCCCGGCCGTTGTTGTAACAGACAACGGAAAACAGTTTGTCAGTAGAGAATTCCGCACGTTCCTAGAGAACTGCGAAATCTCTCACCGCCGTACCCCGCCGTATACACCGCAATGTAACCCTGTTGAAAGGACCAACAGGGTCCTGAAAACAATGATCGCGCAGTATGTAGGACAGGATCATCGGGCCTGGGATAAGTACCTCCCTGAGCTGACTTTCGCCTACAATACTGCGCAATCATCCGTCACCGGATTTACTCCGGCTTACCTGAATACCGGGAGAGAGCTAAACCCGCCAGGCTCTCTCCATCCGCGAGCCGGCCTACTAAACAGGCCTGGCCTCGAGAGCCGTATCGCACGCATAAAGGACGCCTTAGCCCTGGTGAAAGTAAACCTCGCAAAGGCCTTCCAGAAACAGAGCTATAATTACGACCTCCGGCGCCGCAAATGGCAGCCGGAGCTGCAAACGAAAGTACTTGTAAAGACCCACGTACTTTCAGTAAAAGCCAAGTACTTCAACGCGAAGCTTGCGCCAAAATTTATGGGTCCGTACACAATAGCAAGGAAAATTTCCCCCGTGATCTTCTAGGTACTCGAAGAAGAAGGAGGAAGAAGAAGGCGGGTCCATATTCAGGATCTGAAGCCTTACAACGAGACGGTTCATAACGCCATGCAGGATATTGGACGAGAGACTCGTCCAACTACAGGCAAAGAGAACGGATCTCCGTCCGAAAACGCCGCACAGGAGAACGAGAAAGAAATTTCCTCGACCGCAGAGAATAAGCACGGAGCAGCGGCCAAGAACGCATCAACAGGAGCAAACCTCCATAGGATCAAGAAACCCGGAGCACCGGCAGAAGATGGAGGAAGCCAGGGAACCAGCCCACCTCGACGCCGAAGGAGACGCCCTATCAAGCGAAGAGGACGAGGTCGAGCTCCCACTACATCCAAAGCGGCGCCTAATCGAGGAATTCAGTTTCCGGATCTAGTTGCGCATCAACATGTACAACTACCAAGTGATGGCGCCGGTCGACGCGAACTCCAGTACTACGATCATAAGCGAAGAAAAGGAAACCCTCTGCGAAAGGAACGGGGCGGAATGGATCTGCGGCCCCGCACAGCTCAGGGTCGGACGTTACCTCCAACGTCGACTCACATCATCAGCGCAAGGACAAGGACGTCTTCGCCACCCGCAGCGAGAGGAAAGCCGCTCCCGTCATCAGCGGAAAGAACACCGGCCTCACCGCCCGCGGCAAGGAGGGAGCCGCTCACATCATCAGCGGTAAGTACGCCGTCTTCGCTGCCCGCAGCAAGGAGAAAGCCACCTTCGCCGCACGCAGCAAGGACAAGGACGACTTCGCCACCCCCAGCGAGCGGAAAGCCGCTCCCGTCATCAGCGGCAAGGACTCCGGCTCCACCGCCCGCGGCAAGGAGTAAGCCGCTCACACCATCAGCGCCGCCCGCAACAAGGAGGAAGCTGCTCGAGTCACCGGCGCCGCCCGCGGCAAGGAGAAAGCCGCTCGCACTATCAGCGCCGCCCGCGACAACGAGGAAGCCACCCGCATCATCAGCGGCGAGAACACCGACAACGACCTACGCGACGCAAAACCAGGCAGCGCCGGTACATCGAACTACTGGAAGGTCCGCCTCCCGGAGGGGATCACCGTCGATGTACCACAAGGAAGACGACGGTGGCAAGCCTGCTACGGAGGATGGAAGAGGCAGCTTTTCCTGTGTCTAAAAACCGGGAAGTTACTCGGGTTTAAAGGGCGACGGAGCGCAGGCGAACTGGGCAGCATCATCTCCCCCCCCCCCCCGAAGAAAGAGTGGGATGCGACGAATAACTTCGTCGCGAAAGGGCAACATTGCCGTGGGAACCGGGCCGGGAAAAAAAGTAAAGAAGAGGTTCGGACTACAACGCCCGAAGAAGTAAGAGTCAAGTATGAGAGAGATAGTGCATGAGCGTGTAAGTGGGAGTGGAAGGGGGCGTACGGCACAGCGGTGTCTGTGAGTGAGAGTCAAGTATGAGAGAGGTAGTGCGTGAGCGTGTGAGTGGGAGTGGGAGGGGGCGTACGGCACAGCGGTACCTGTGAGTAAGAGTCGAGTATGAGAGAGAAAGTGCGTGAACGTGCGAGTGGGAGTGGAAGGGGCGTTCGACGCAGCGTTGCCCATGAAAACAGGGCACGAGAGAGGGAGTGCGCGAACGTGCGAGTGAGAACGAGAGGGTGTACGGCGCGGCGGTAAAAACGTGATCATCGGGCGTAGAAGGAGGAATGAATGGACGAAAATATAGTATAGGGCCGTGGAGGGGAACCTTGCGTATAGCGCTGGCCAGGCTAACGCAGGGCGATACGCGAGCAAGCGCGACGCGCTCGCTCCGCCACTATTCCCCCCCACCCCTCCAGCCTGACCCACAAGAGCGGCTAGGCGGCGTGTCCCCACCGCGAGGCCCGCGAGATAAGACACGTGAGGGGAAGCGCGCCCGAGAACGGTATAAAAAGGGCGCGCTCACGTGAAATCGAGAGACGGGAGTGGAGTTCGGGAAGCGCAGGTTTCCCGGTCGAGCGACTTTTGGCGCACGATCCCTTGGAGCGACTTTTGGCGCACCGGGGAACTTCAGGAGGTGGAGTTCGGGAAGCGTAGGCTTCCCGGTCGAGCGACTTTCGGCGCACGGCCCTTTGGAGCGACTTTTGGCGCACCGGGGAACTCCAGGAGGAAGAGCTCAGGGAGCAAAGGCTTCCTGGTCGAGCGACTTTCGGCGCACGACTCCTAAGAGCGACTTTTGGCGCACTAGGGGCTCCTGGAGGCACGACCGTATCGTACATCCCGGTATAGGTTTAGGGCCGCGGTCGCGTGCACGGAGTCGCAGCCATCGGGCTGGACTTCTCTCCGCCGCGTTAGCGTACCGGCACAGCGATGATGCGAAAGTGTCGCACCGGCGAGATAGATCATAAGACTCTTTTGTAAGCGGTGAGCGCACCGCAAAAGGCAAATACTATAAGAACCGACTCCGTTGTAAGCGGTGAGCGCACCGCACGAGAAAGGCTAATGTAAATGAAAATCAATAAAACACGTTAAAACATTCGCTACGAGAAAAAAAGGCCTTGTTAATTTCGGCCCGGCCACTCTGCACTTCCCTCCTCCCGCCGAGAACCTGGCCCGACCTCGGGCTCTCCGGGACGGGACAGACGGGGAGTACGGGAGACCCAGCGACCAACAACAGCAGAGGGACGAAGGAGCAAGGAAGGAGAAATTAGCAAGGAAAAGCCCGTCGAACAACGAACACGAGTCCGAAAGGGCACGTGGCGGATGGGACGAGGCACCGTAGCAACGTTACAAATTGAATACAAAGTAAAAACTTCGACCACTATTGGAGAATGTTATTAGCTGTTGTTTATCTTATATACTAGGTATGATATTTTCTAGAATTGTGAAATCAACGTCATCCGAATGAAATAAACATATTAGATTTGTCTAATATATATTGAAGAAACACAAAACTAAACTTTATGCTTAGAAAAGTAGACGAAATGCGCATTTAATACAGCTAGAACAATATTTTGAATAATTATTTCTTTTCTTAAAGCTTAAACATTAAAAATATATTAATTTTTATACAGTAATATAATAGTACACTAAACACTAGTAATCCGAATAAAAAAGTTTAACAATATTGTAATGAAATTTACCTCATCGAGCGGGTATTTAAGAGTCGAGAAATTTTTGTACATGTAAATAACTTTTAATAATTCGAAATGATTCACATGAATGTATTTTATTACTAATTAAAAAATAAAAATTCTATAACTTATGTTTCATTAAACACAAAACAAAATACAAAATAATAAAAATTTCAATATTTATAGAAATACATAATTTTTGATAAAATCTTTTATTTTTAATGTATTAACTGATATTTAATTCTATTTAGCGATGAGTTCATATAAGTAACAAGTTGAAAATTCGGAAACACAAAAGAATAAGAAATATTGTTAAGTAACGAAATATACTTATTTTATTACTATAATTAATTATTCATAATTAATTATTATAAATTATTTTGCATAACAAACTTGTACTATTTGTTCGCAATATACATTAAAAACTAATAATTTAAAAATAATAAATTTTGACAAATATCTTTAAATAATCATTTTCAAAACACAGGTGAAAACAATTTCATTTTCAAAGGCATTTATAATGAATGAATGTCATTGAAGTTGTCTGAAAAGTAGAACAATTCTCAATATATAGATAATTCTTTTATGACGTTACAAGACAAAGGAGACACTAGTGATTTGTACTTCGAGTATTTAAATTTCTTTCAAACCGAGTAAAAATGTCTACTACAAGCCACATTTTATGTGAAGAGGAATCCAAGCTATTCTTCGTAGAAACAGAACAAACACATTAAGTAAACATCTATTAAATATACGTGCCATTGAAAGGACTTATTATCGGTCAAGGTCTGCACCTTTAATGAGTTTTTCAAAAGTTATTAGCTTTTTTTCACTTAATAAACTATTAATTAGACTTTATTCTATTATTTATTAAAATGAAAAATAGAATTATTATTAGTCTCGAAATAAGTTTAGTATGTCGAGAATCTTCGCATAAACTTTTCAATAAAATGAAAACGCTTTTTAACATTATTAACAATGCTTAAAGTCTTTCTTTTAAATAGTCTTTATTGTATACAAATATATACTAGAGCATTTTCTCACATTTAGTAATAAATATTCATATAACGAATTATAACTAAGATAAACAAATATTGAGCGAACTATAATCTAAAAGTTTCATCTATCTTCGAATGCCATACTGGTCGTACTATTTCTAAAATCAATAAAAGAAAATACATGAAAAAGCGTTCTATATCTATAATAACTAATATCAATGTGACGTCAGCAAAGTTCGAGCCAAGATTTATTTAAATAAAAAGAGGACAACATGAAAAATTACTGTTAATAAAAGAAAAGATTAAAAGTACCAATAGTGAGGAATAAAAATAAATTGAATTTAAGTGTAGAGCATAGCAATTGTCGCTGCATGTGAAGGAAAATTAAAACAACCGTGAGCATATAGTTAGTGGCTCATATTCCATTTACAAAAGTCGACTGAACATAAGTGAAATATCCGTCCGATTGATTAAAAAAGTGACTAATAATAAGAACAAATATTCATCACTTATTCGAAATAATAGAGTTTAGAGCGATGTGGAAATCATTGAAGATAAAGAACATGCAAAAAACGGATTTTATGAGGCGATGCGCGATTGCACGTTTCCAGATTTTGCGCATTATTTCTGAAATTCATGTACCAAACGAGCGGTAGTAGTTCGATTTTGCGCAGAACAATCCAACGACTACTGACCGATATTCCAAAGTAGAATATGAATTTGACTTCATCTTACGAAACCTTGGTAATTTTAATAAGTCAAGCAGGAATTCACGATTAAAATTTAATTTGAATTAATGATGCATCAATGTAAGTGCATTGCTATATAATTATAGAATAAGTAATTAAAAAGAAGGTTTGTTGATGTGACATTCAAGCAAATTTTATTAAGGTACACAACCAACTTTATGAATCTGGAATATATGTAAAAAATAATTCGATATTTTTTAATTAATAATAAAAAAAAATGAATATAAGACATACAGGCTAAGTACAATATATAGCTTCAAATTTACAAAATTGAAGTTTCATTGAAAAGAAAATGTTTTAAAATGAATATTTCTTTCAAAAATGTTTGTTTATATATATTGTATAATATATATATTAAAAATAAATTTTTATAAAATGAAAATGTAAAACTTTTGCACCTATTTTCACCACCATTCAAAATTAATTACAATAGAATTTTTTTTTTATAAAATTGTAACAATCAAGTTTATTGTGAAAATAGTTTTAATAATAATAATAATAAATAATAATTCATATCATTACAAAGTCGTTATAGAATAAACAAGGAATATTTTGTTTAATTATTTTCTGTCCATATGAACAGGAATGAATAGATTTTGCTATTTTTGTAGTATATGAGAAATATTTATGCTTGATAAGGTTCTACGATTATTTATTTAATATTAATATTGTTTAAAATTTTAATTTTTGTCGGAAATTCGATTGAATTTGATTTTATTGAAGGAATTTTTTTGGAAGCTATGGCAATTATTTCGAAAAGATGAAATATTACTTTTTCACGATTATTATAAGTTTAGATTTAATATCGAAAGCTAAAATTACTGCTTAATAGTAAACATTATGTTTTTTAATTATCTAATGTTAGGTATTTCTTAATCTCTATTTTATTTATTTATAAATTTAGTGACGAAGCTTATATAAAAGTAATAAAGTTAAAATTATCTTAGATCTAAAAATGTTGATTTAATACTTTCTATTTATATTCAACTTATAGAATTTCAATAAATATATGGTTTTATAGAATATTAAATATTGTTTCAATACTTTATATACTGATTAAATTTATATTAAAATGGTAAAAGCTTAGTAGAAGTAGCTGTTTAAATACTAGATATACATTATTTGTTCGTATTAATTTTATGTCATAATATATTAAATTATGATGGTAAGTACTGTTACATGATTTATCTGGTCTAGTAGGTTTCAGTTACTACGGTGCGGTACTGTGTGCACGGGTCTCGAGACGATAATACTGTTACGGTTGTGTCATTCTGATAAATATACGTAGAGAAAATTTTTCTTTTTTTTGTCTCTCTCAAATAAGAAAAATTTAACGTCAGGTAAATGGTCGCACTTGAATATTTGACAATGGAGACCTACCCATACACGAACACATACAGCAATACCCTCTACTGCGCAATTGTAGTCTCTGGAAAACATTTTATATTATAGATCTACATATATATTTATATTATTGTTACGTAATTCTTAAACTAATAAATAACCAAAATAATTAATCATATAAATATTATTTAATGCCAAAATAAAATTATAAACAAATCTAATAATGTTAAAGCGTTATAAATCATAATAAACGTTCAAATATCTATAAACACTAATGTATTATTATAAAGCAACTAAGTAGAAGTCCGAATTAAATACTGTAGTTATTACTATTATTATTCTAAACATTTATCATACCGATTTTTGTGATTGTTTCTTAATATATTTTCAAACACCCCATAAAAATTATAAAAACAAACGAATAATAATAATAACAATATAAAATAACAATAATAAATAATTATAATTTGAAGGGAAATTAATAGTAATAAATCAGTAATACTATCAGTAATACTAATATATAAAATATCAGTAATAATATCAGTAATAATAATACATAAAATATCAGTAATAATATCAGTAATACTAATATATAAATCATTATAACTAAATAATAATTACTACGAACAAAAACAAAAATTGTAACAACAAATTGTCATGAAATTTACTAAACAAATGGATAAAAAACTATAATTATATAACTACGAGAAATTAGACTACGAAAAGTATACAGGCTGTATAGGGGTTTCTAGGAAAAAACATAAAAATCCCACTCTACCTATACCGCCTGTACTTTTAATTTTGTATAGAAAGGACGAAGTTTCCCATATACAGTCAGTATATTTGAGTTCAACCTTTAGATCTCATTACTAGAAGTAAGCTTCGGATCTGTATAGAAGTAATTAATATATAATCTTTTAAAATTTATTATGTAGTTTTTTCTTTAAAGGAGGTTGACTTTTTCTTTATTTTTCCCGTCCCTAAGATCCTTCTTTATATATTTATCTTACTCTAAAAATAAACGGAATGCTATATATGGTATCAATTGGGAACCTTCATTGATACCCAGCGTAAGATGTATGTTACGGTGGTCTTTTGCGAATTCGGTAATCCATTTTCTAGCTAGAATGGCCATTATGGATGATGGATGTTCGGCTGGCTATGGTTGGGTTGTGGTTCTAGTTACAGAAAATGAAGAGAAGGATGAAAAACGGTTCCATACGACAAATAACGTACTGCCGGGAAAAATCTTATACGTCAAATAATCTACGAAAGAGAAGGATCCATACATCAAAGAACGTCGAATCGGCGGATAAGGTGACGGTACAGCACTGGTAACGAGGCAAAGCGACGATACTGATGGTGTTATAGCTCGTATTGTTTGGTCAGATAAGGTTAGTCCAGGCAACTATTATCGTCGAAAAACGGTTGATGATGGTGGTGTCGTGCCGTAACGGCAGGCAAAGGCGGTAGTGCAGCTCATATATAGCAATAATGTTACGAGGCTTATGCTCCCTGACTACACTAGATTAATCCAAATATCTTGCTAGATGAGCAGTTGTCAAGGAACGATGCTGAGCCGTGCTCTGCAGTCCTTTTTATAGCCTAAGTATGACTCAGTCGCGTCCTCTTGCTCTTTCTGTGGTAATGAAGCTTTTTTCTCTTCTTTCTTACTGTTTTTCGTCTATGCTTTCTTCCTCCACTTATCCACGTTTGTAGCGACATTTAGAGAACGTTCGAGAAGCTTTGCGCACATTCCAGAAACTATAACAGCGTACGGCTTTGCTCGCTTTATGTTGTTCGTCTTTCTGGTTGGGACCATTAGTATTTTGTTTGCGCAATTTGCAACTTACAGGAATTACTAATCTATAGTTGTAATAGCAAAACAATTGTTTTTTCAGATTATGTTAAAACATCTTATAGAATTTAGATAAACCTTTTGAAAATTGGAGTATAACAGATTCCATTAATTAATTTATAGGAGTTTTACAAAATAAAATTACCTTTTTTAAAAATTAAAAGAAGATTTTCTTTTAAATAGTACTTCAAGTTATAAAATTATGATCAGATTTTTCTTTCTTATTAGTCATAGAATATGCTAGAAACTAGTTTAGATTCGAATGAGTTTTTTCAAATACATTATATTTAAATTTACTTTAGTATACAACCGTAACAAAATTATATAATTTATGTCTAATCTTTGTATAATTTTCAAAGTTTATTTAAAGATATTATGAAATTGAAATATAATATTAACATGAAGTATTTTAAATTAAATATAAAAGAAGAAAAATAATTAATTCTATTAATTTATTACAATTTCTTTTATAATAATGTATATAAAACGAATATTTAATTATAAAAAATTAATATAAAAAAATGATATGCTAGTTTTTAATATAAATTTTTTTTAGTAAAGAATTAATTTAATATGATGCGGATTTACACAGTTTTTTTTCTTCCTTTTTAAGAGTAGTACCTTTAAATCTGAAGGTATTTTTTATATTTTCATAGAATTTTAAGTCAAATTGATTTTTAAAAAGAAAATAAATTATTTAAATCGTATTTATATATATGTTTAAGTTATCTGCTATAAAGATTGTAAAAAAACGAAGAAATATTTCAAAACTAAAACTACAGAAAACAAAATGAAAAAAAAGTTTTTAAAAAGAATTTCATAGATTTCATATTCATTCAATTGCAAAATATAATAAAAATTATTATAATAATTTATAATTAAAAAACAGTAGTTTTGAAAAAAGTTTATTTATTGATATTTTTTTACCTTAGATATTGATTAGTTTACTTATTAATATTTTTTTATTCAGGGGTAACAAATTAGAATAATCAAATATGCATTGAAATTATAATCAGTATTTATTTAAAAAAAAATATTTTTCGAAAAAAATGGTAGCTAATTTGATTATTATAACCGTAAACAAAATATAAAATTTTATATAAATAATAATAGAATGAAATTTGATGGACTAAAAGTAATGCAAATTAATGTATGACTCGTTTGGAATTATTACAGTATTATAATTTTCGATGTACGATGACAAAAAAACTATATTAAAACCAAAGCATCGGAGTAAAGTTGTATGATTAAAAAATTCAATATTACGATAAAGTCTTTTTGAAAAGTGCAATTTCAATTAAAATATTTACTATAATGTAAATAGGCAGTCTACTTTTAAAAGAAAGAAAATTAACTTAATATTTTTTTTAAATGAACTCAATCATAGAGAAAATAAATCAACAAAATAAAAAATATAATACCAACATATCTTGAATAAATTAAGGTAACGTTATCAAAATATTGCCTGATTATTAAATACTGCTGTAAAACATTCAGGTTAAAACAAATTAAATACAAAATAGATACTTGTATTTTTGAACATTAAATAGTATGTATTTGTATATAAGTAACTTTTGTTTAAATTATCTTTTCTTTGAAAAATTAAATTTTTTATTTCATTTATTTTAATTTTATTCTACTGATAGAAGCATTATAATATTCATGAATAATTATTATTACTTTTAATTAAATAAGGATATATTCTCTTAAAACTATTCTTATAACTAATGACAATAGACTGCATAAATAAGTATTTCTTTCTGATTTTCTTTCCTTCTATGTTATTTCTTAAATATTTATAGTAAAGAAACAATTAAAAATTAAATTATGGAATCCATATACGGTATTAATATTTTAAAAATTATTATATTTAATATTTCCAAATGTATATATTTGTATATATACATTCTGGAGTTTCTTGTTTTAAACTTGCAATAATTTTTCATAGTTACCATATTACGAATCATCATAACAAAGCTTATTCGTGATTTATTAGACTTTTATTAGACTATTTACAAGAATATTATTAATTTTTTTTCTAAATAGATATATACTTTGAGGGTTTTCTTAAATTTTTTAAAGATTTTTTAATTAATTTTTATATTTATAATGCTTAAAGTAGATCTTCTTAATTCAATACGTTCTAATGGTTATTATATACTGGAAACATGCAATGATGCTAACATTCCCTGACGTTGTTGCTGGAGCAGGTGAATGATTATGTGCGCTACGTCAATATCTGGAATGGGCAAAGCGCCAACGGACTTTGCAAGAAACAGTCTCATTACAAAGTCGTCAAATGACACGTCATGAGTACGTTGAGGACGTCATAGCAATTGGGGACTGCAAGCGAGACGTACGCTCTTGAACTTTCCAAAGGAAACGCGTTTGAGCACGAAAGAGAAAACACGAGCAGGATTAAGAGAACGTGGGCGCAAATAAGTATAAGCGCGAGATAAATGCAGGACCTACCGCCGCAAATAGAGCAAGCACTACTGTATATGAGCTTTGCCATTATGCCATTAAACCGACAACGTCTACCGATTGTCGCTCACAGCCACCGCCTAACTCGACTCGTCCCTTTCCACTTCCCGGCAGTACGTTATTTGACGAACTGCCATTTTTCCCTTTACTGTTTATATGTTATTTAATATACTGCCATCTTTTCCTTCCGTACGTTAATTTTTATATTGGTCCTATGTTCTTGTACGCTATTTGACGTGAGTTTCATCGACAATACGTTATATGACAGACTATCATTCTTCCTCCTCCGGGCAGTACGTTATTTAAGTATCACCTTTCTTTCATTTTTGTACATTACTTGACGTACATGGGCCCCCTAACTGCTCATTATTTGACGTGCAGTTTTTGTCCCACCTCTCGCCGCATCAAATAGAAGTGACAAAAGCAATCACGGAATTTTTCATCTCTCCAGAGTATGGAGAAATATACATATCGGTGGCAGAATTGAAGATAGTAATGCCAAGATCGGCCAAGTGTTTACAGTCTTTTGCAGCTAAAAAGGAAACCACCGTATTTTTACGTCAAGAAGCCAGAGAAGGTGACAAATGATCATCAAATGATCATAATGGAATCAGCTAGATATGAATAAAGGATCCCATTTGATCTCGAAAATAGCATCTTTTCATTTTTTGCTACTCCACTTTCTTTCCCTATAAAGAACTTTACATTGATATTGAGCTATCCTCGTATCCCGGAGAAAGACAATAAAAGAAAGACGGATAACAGTTAGATGGCGCAAAGAAACGTCGCCTAGGGACTCGTGCAAAACGCCGAAGAAGAAAGCAAGATGACGTTTTCTCCTCTTCTTGTCTTTTCCCGTGAAACTCCGATCATGAAAAAAGATAGGATTTTCTTTACAAACATACATAATTTTAGATGATAGAAACGTTACTTTCTTTTAAATTAATAAAATAAACAAGTGCATAAGTAATGAAATACTTATAATTTATTATTTTCAACAATGCATTTTAAAGGCACTTTTGTTTTTGTTTTCACTTTTGTTTTCTTTACGCGTGCATATTTGAATATGCTTGTATATAATTGCGTACATACGATGCGTATGGCCCGTGTGAAAAACTCGTGAATGTACGCGCTACCCGTACCCATCTTAGGCAACCTGCGCAAGAATACGCTACGTTCTATCCCTACTTACTTAAGATTAGTCTGTGCGAGTACACGTAGTTCTCAATGCGAGCATATGCAACCCCAACTGCTGATTGAGTACAAATAGTATGCGCGAGTTTCCCCCCAAAGAGAAAATAAGACCGTGCACAACTCAACTCGTTATTTTGCTCCTTACCAATCCTGGACAATGATCTGTCCTCCTTTGCTCTGGGCGTTCAGTTTTCTCTACACCCATATTTCTCCTGTGGTGACGATTTTCACCACACTGAGTCTGCTTTCAATCACAATCCTCGTTGCACCGAGTCCACCTCGTGACGAATGACTTCGAATCCACCCATCGATAATGTCGCTGCACCAGGAAGCCATCGAACGATACGCTTTACCTGGTGAACTTACTAAACCACGAATACACCAAATATAAGTACACGGGTGTTGGAAATATCGGAATATATTTCTTTCTGATTAAGCCTTACTAAAAGATAGCTAAACGTAAGCACAAGAGCGCTTAAACCATATTGGACACGATTTCTTTGATTAACCGCGTGCATTCGATTAAACTATATTGAACTAAATTGTATATCGTATTCTTATATGAAGTCCATGTATTCTACCGTATGATTGCGTAGTTATGTGCTGCGCTCGGCGACGCTACTGTAGCTGTATATTTTGTAATAAATTCTACATTTATTTATTTTATGAATAGCATGGATAATATATAAGAAATAAATTGCCACTGAGTTTAAAACCCAAAACAAATTGTTAATATTATTCCGAATTCCCTATAACTCTTTTTATGTAAACAAACCCTGACCGACTGAATATGAAGAAAGACGATCACTGCCGGAGGAATAAGACAGGAAGAATTTTCCTTTATTTTTCTTTTTTTATTTCCCTTTTTAATTTATCTGAATGTATATATGGACATATTTCTGAATACATAACTATTAAATCATCTCTATGCACGTATCTTAATATTAGAATTAGGAAATGCACAATTTCATGCCATTACTTCTTTTTCATAAATACGAAGATTAATGTTTCTTTAATAAAATTGTGACGTGGTAGCCTCGTCCGACCTGACACGTCACGTCACGTGTCCTTTCGGACTCGTGTTCGACGTTCGACGGGTTTCTTCTTCGTGCCTTTCCGTCCTTGTACCTTCGTCCCTCTGCTGTTGGTAGTGGCTTAGTCTCCCGTACTCCCCGTCTGTCCCATTCCGGAAAGCTCGTAGTTGGGCCAGGTTCGTGGCGGGAGGAGGGAAGCGCAGAGAGGCCGGGTCGAAATGAACAAGGCTTCCTTTGTTTCTTAATCTATACTTATTATTATCTTTATTACCCTAAACTTACATTAGCCTTTTTCTTGCGGTGCGCTCACCGCTTACAACGGAGCCAGTTATATTTTATTTACTTTCGCGGTGCGCTCACCGCTTACAAAGGAGGCTTATATTCTATTTCCCGGTGCGACACTCCCGTACCATCACTGTGACGGGACGTTAACGCGACGGAGAAGAGTCCAGCCCGATGGCTGTGACTCCGTGCACGCGACCGCGGCCCTAATCCTATACCGGGAGGTATGACACGAGTCGTGCCTCCGGAAGCCTCTAGTGCGCCCAAAGTCGCTCGACCAGGGAGTCTTTGCTCCCTGAGCTCTGCCTCCTGGAGTTCCCCGGTGCGCCAAAAATCGCTCGACCGGGGAGCCTTCGCTCCTCGAACTCCACACTTGTCTCTCGATTTCACGTGAGCGCGCTCTTTTTATACCTTTACTCGGGCGCGCTTCCCCTCACGTGTCTAAACTCGCGGGCCTCGCGGTGGGGTCGCGCCGCCTAGCCGCTCTCGTGACGGTCGCGAGCCAGGCGGGGGGTGGGGGGAATAGCGGCGGTGTGAGCGCGTCGCGCTTACTCGCGTATCGCCCTGCGTTAGCCTGGCCAGGGCTAGACGCAAGCTTCCCCTCCACGGCCCCATACTACATTCTCTATTCATTCAGTCATCCCTCCTTCTCATGCGTATTTCGGGCCGTCAACTCCCACTATGCTAGCCCTCACTCATTCTTCCATTCTACGCCTGATACTCACGTTTTCTCCTACGGTCACTGCTGTGACGTACGCCCTCTCGCTCTCACTCGCACTTTCGCGCACTCTCTCTCTCTCATGCCCTGCTTTCATGGGCAACGCTGCGCCGAACGCCCCTTCCACTCCCACTCACACGTTCATGCACTTCATCTTTCATACCTGACTTTTACAGACACCGCTGTGCCATACGCCCCTTCCACTCCCACTCGCACGCTCTGACAAGTATACGTATACATTCGCTCGCTCTTTCTCTTTCACACTCATGCTTTGCCGCACGCACGTTTTATCGCTTTCATTGTATTCGCTCGCTCTTTCTCTCTCTCACACTCATGCTTTGCCGCACGCACGTTTTATCGTTTTCATTGTATTCGCTCGTTCTTTTTCTCTCACTCTCGTACCTTAAATCTTCGGGCGTTGTAGTCCGGACCTCTTCCTCGCGATTTTTCCAGCCCTGTTCCCACGGCAATGCTGTCCTTTTGCGACGAATAACTTCGTCGCAAAATTATAATTATTTTAACTGCTTTGCGTTTGTCAATTATGTATTATCAGTTTTTGTTAAGAATTTCTTTACGATAACTAGTACACAAAATATTATTACAATAATAAATAGAAGAAAATTTTTAAGTTATTCTAAGTATTACTTTTGCTATTGAAATCACAGAAGCAGAAAAGATAATTGTTTCTATAGCTACTTATGTAATATTTGTAAATATTTTAAAATATTTAAATTAAATTATGAAAAATGGTTAAATATTATATATAAGAAAATGAATGTATTTTTTATAAGAAGTACATATTAAAAAGAAATAATTAATAATAATAATAATTATTATTATTATTAATTAGCTGTGTTTTTTATATTAAATAAATTAAATAATCTGAATAAAATATTAAATATATTATATATGAATTTGATATAAATTAATAATTGTATTCTCGAAGTTACAATCTAATTTTAGCAATGTTCAAAAAAAAAGATTGAATTTTCTTAAAAGTGTATTTTAATATATTCTTAAAAGATTGCACTCGACAAACAGAATTCAAACCGCAAAGAAATGATAATCTAACACATTATGTAGGATATCTTAAGTTCAATTTTTCAAAATAAATAAATAAATTTTTATATTATGCATAAAATTTTCATGAAAAATTACACTATTATATATGTACTATTGGTTTTCAATAGTAAATGATAATTTGTAATAATTATAAGTAATAATAAAAATTTTTAGAAAAGAAATTTTTCTCTAACAAAATATAAATTAACAAATATTGATATGATAAATTAAAATTAGTGTATTTATTATATTTTCTAATTATTATTATAAATTGTATAAATTTTAAATATAAATATAAATTATAAATATAAGTGTGATAGATTATAAAAATGTTCTACTGTCTTATATAGTTATTTCAAACATTTTTTAGTGAATACTACAGTTGATCTCCAAAAGTATTTCATTTAGTGCATAAAAACTAAAATGCCTTAAGAGTAGTGCCTCTTTAAAATGAAGAAGATAGGTACAGGTAAGAATACTACTGAAGGTAGAAAAATTCAATTCAATAGTAAGATGATATCCTTAAAGAAAGGCCATATCAATGAAGAATAAAGATGATAAAATATATTACTTAATGCATTTAAAAACTGATTATATAGATGTAAAAAATTAACGTGAATTAAAAAATATGATTCCTTTTTTCAAATATAAATAAATAAACTTCATTAATGTATAAGATTAATAGTCGATACATATGTAAATCTAGTTTTATAACATGAAATCGATATTACTTAGAAACTTTCAATATAAAATATACAACTGAGAAGTTACAGATTGTACTAACAAATTAATATTATTGTTACTTAAATAAGCTTAAGTTCTATAAAAAATGATGTACTTTTTTTATAGAAAAAGCATATCTTTTAAAATAAGAAAAAGTATTTATTAAAAGAAAAAAGTAATCATTATAACTGTATTCTTTTACATTTAAAAAATTCATGTTTTGTTTAAAAAGAAATATTGCTGTTTAAATATTCTTTAAAAAGAAAACTGCTAGGTATTGTTTTTTATTAAGTAGAGTTAGCAATGCATTTATACATACAAGTAAAAACAATAAGTACGAATATTTATATAAATATATATATTTTTTGGAATTATGAAAGTAAACAACTTTTTTAGATAATAAATATAACATATTAAAGTGAATAGATAAACTCATGTTTACGGGAAGTCTTTTCTATTATAGAGGTACATATATCTTCAAAATAATTATTTTATAAAAGATCTCATTGGTAAATTTAAAAAATCATTGCATTTTAATACACCAAGTATTAACTTCAAAATAATTCAGGCTTGACTTATTTCAAGGACTCTAAAGTCTCATAAAGAATGCTTCTCGTTTTATCTAAATTTTTTTAGCAAAGGATATTCAAATGTTTGAATATTCCTGCCATAATTAAATACTATAGTCCAATTAAAAAAAATAATATAACATTAATAATGATTATTGCACACTAAATCATATCACAATGATAATATCATTTACAAGAAGTGTGTGTCTTCCAAAACCATACGTACTCTGATGACGACTCCAAAACCCCATTATACCACTTGATGTTTACGTTAAAATAAGAATGAGAATAGCAATTATTGGCACTATATCTACGCTAGTGAATATTTAGGTCGAACATCTAATATTTAGTGGTATTAAATAGCAAAGTATCCAAGTATATGCGGAATATGAAGTGCTGTTTACAGAAGAGCATGTAATTTCCGAATCTGAGAAGGTGTTACTTTTCCTGTTTCTATACCTTAATATCGAATATACTAATTCATCTTAACTTATTAGTAAGCTTATTAACTTGTTACTCATTATTAATGACTGTCTTGAAAATATGTTTTCATGTATACGTATTTATAAATCATGTATAGGTATTTATAAATCATGTATATATAATTATAAATCATATATACGTATTTATAAATTATGTATAAATAATTATAAATCATGTACACGTATTTATAAATTATGTATAAATAATTATAAATCATGTATATGTGATTATAAATAATGTATATGTAATTATAAATCATGTATATGTGATTATAAATAATGTATATGTAATTATAAATCATGTATATGTAATTTTACATTCCGATAGTATTAGAGATAATTAATAAGATTGTGAGCATCTAATGCACGTATTTTCTTATCCCGTATACCAGCTTGTATTTTCTAATTCCATCACTTATCATTTCTTGAATATCACGTTGAATCTTAGAATTATAAATACGATATTATACGTGGATTTAGTAAATATTTAAAATCTACAAATGTTAAAATATGAAAACGTGTACACCTTTATAATTTATTTAAGTCCCCGTAATTAGAAAGCTTTTTTCCCTTTCTTTTACATCTAATGTTATAACCATTAGCATATAAATAAAATATTATTGCATATATAAAGTATTTCAGATGTTGCTAGTATATAAAAATATGCGAATAATGTTGGATTCACAGTGTTGGCGTTTAACTGTGGGTTTTTGATATGTGGTATACGACAATTTATGGTACTTCAGTACGTGAATTATAAATATTACAAAGCGCATCTTATCCAAATAAAGTAAAAATTGATGGTTTTGTAAATTATTTTCACAAAATAAAATTATGTTCTTCGGAAACTGATGTTTACGTTTAATTCATATTACGTTCATTTCAGTATTCACTGGGTTATAATTATTACATTTCATAAAGATTCATAAAATTTTAACAGCCACTATATACAAAATATTATTTATATAATTCTTTATATGTAAATTTCATTTATTTATAAAAAAATACAATTTTTTAAAATTTTACAATCTATAAAACACACAATTTTTATAACTCAAGCTTTCCTATTACAAAAAATTGATTGTTATAACACATAAAAATTTCCGATCAACTAATTATATGTTATTTTTGTTATTGAATTATTGCTTTATCATTAAAAATATAACATAACTACAAAAAGAGAGAAATCTGAAGTTTTTTCAAATAATTCAAGAAAAATAAGAAAGATCTGATAACTAAAGTTGTTTCATTTAAATTATTATAATTAAAAAAATGAATTTTAATTAGTAAAATATAGGCTCTAATAATAATAAGAAATAGAATCATTTTTTATCTCTATATACTATAAAATTGAATAGGAAATATTCATATAATTTGCGAATGTTTGTGACGCGTCCTCCCGTCCCCAACACGTGTCCTTTCGGACTGTCGTGCGACGGTCGACGTGTTTAATCTCCGAGCGTTTCCGCTCTTGTTCCTTCGTCCTTCTGCTGCTGGTGGTGGATCGGTTCCCTGTACTCCCTGTCTGTCCCGTCCCGGAAAGCTCAAGGTCGGACCAGGTTCGTGGCGGGAGGAGGAGGCGCGGAGAGACCGGGACGAAATGAACAAAACGTTCTTTTTGCGTACTTTATACTTACAATTATTTTTATTTTACTAAAATTACACTATTGTTTTAATTTTTGCGGTGCGCTCACCGCTTACAAAAGGATCCTTAATACATGGTATTTATATACTAAACGCGGTGTTTTTTTCTTTTCTTTTTTTTTTTACAAATATCCGTTGTGCGATAGATCTTACACTTATAGTCGGCGAATAATGGTTTGTTTGTGCGACATTCCCGCACATACAATACGGCGCGATCGCAATAATGGTCGATACGTCGGAATTATACAACTTAAAACTAATTACAGCGGATTACATACATTTCCGCGACGAAAACTTACATACTAAACTGTGCGGCAATTCCGCACATCCGCTACGGCGAGGTCTTGCTTGTTAACGCGGCGCAACATAACGGGGAAGAGTCCAGCCCGACGGCTGTAACTCCGCGCACGCGGCCCTAATCCTATACCGGGTGATACGACAGGAGTCGTGACTCCTGGAGCCCCTAGTGTGCCAAAAGTCGCTCGACCGGGAAACCTGCGCTTCCCGAACTCCACCCCCGTCTCCCGATTTCACGTGAGCGTACCCTTTTTATATTCCTCCTTGGGCGTTTCCCCTCACGTGTTTATACTCGCGGGCCTTGCGGTGGGGCCGCGCCGCCTAGCCGCTTTCCTAACGGTCGCGAACCAGACTGGTGGTGGGGAAATAGCGGCGGTGGCATTGCGGGCGCGTCGCGCTTGCTCGCGTATAGCCCTGCGTTGGCATAGCCAGGGCTAGACGCATAGCCAAGGCTCCCCTCCACGGCCCCAAACATTCTTCAACCCATTCGGTCATCCCTCCCTCTCATGCGTATCTCAGGCCGCCTACTCCCACTACGCGGGCATTCTCTGGCTCACTCACTTAGCCTTCCACTTTGCGGCCAACGCTGTGCCGCACGCATGCTTACAAGTTCGCTTACTCTCTCTTTCTTTTATTCAACGGCCACTGTTGTGCCGTACGCCCTCTCACTCCCACGCTTGCACGCCTTCCCTCTCTCTCTCTCATGCTGTCCCTCACGGACACCGCTGTGCCGTACGCACGCTTTCTCATCTATACACACACGTTCGCTTGCTCTCTCTCTCACTCTCGCTTCTGCACGTCTCTCGATCCATACCTACATACACGTTCGCTTGCTTTCTCTCACTCTCTCTCGCTTCCGCACGCTTCCTCGTCCATACACACACACGCACCTTACTCTTCGCGCGTTGGAGTACGGACCTCTTCCTCGCGATCCTTCCAGCCCTGATTCCACGGCAATGTTTTTCTCTCGCGACGAAGTTATTCGTCGCACATTTAATATCATTCATTTTATTAATAATTGCTTCTATATAATTGTTAACAATTAATCATTGTAATATATATATATATGTTTATGTATTTAGAATATATCATAATTATATAAACTTTAATACATATTGTAAAATGTATTTTTTGTACAAATTTTTCGACTTACATAATCAATCAGATTTGATTATTAATTATCAAATTATTCACAAATTGCGAAATGATATCTTATATTTTAGGTACAAAGCTTTAAAAAGTTTTGATACATTTTCTGTCAGTGGTATAAATTGTATGTTTATTCAGAAGTTCCACTGAAAAGATGTAAATATATACACAATATTTTTTACTGATCATTTAATAAAAATTTATCTAATACTAAATCAAGATATTTGTAATAAAATTCTGCAAATATTTTGTTATTAAATATTGCGATTTAAATTATTAAGATTAAAAAAATAATTTTTATGTTAATTAATATTAAGTTTATATACTATTCCTTATAAAAAATAATTTTTTCCCCATTAAAAGTATAGTAGATATTATTCTTGGATGAAAGATTTTTGAATCTTAATAAATTTTTGAGAAATAATTACGCCAAGTCATTTTGTATAAGTATGGAAAACGATTATAAGTATAGTTTTGTGTTATTCAAGAAATTTAAAAAAAAAACATAAAAAATACGTTCAGAAATTTGGTTTCTTTATCAATAGTAGCAATATAAAATAGAACAAATTAAAAATATTTTTTTATTAATATAATCAATTTATCAATATTTTTAAAACTGAAGAAAATAATCGTCAAAGAATTAAAAAAATAATAAAAATAAATTTAGATTTATAATAAAATCCTTTAACTTAGAAAAACTGAGTTTCGAATGTTAATTAAATTACATGATTCATTATAAGTAATTAATTAAATAATGCATATAATTAATGAAACGAAATGAAATAAAACTAAAATGAATTTAATAAAAAGTAACAAATAATAGAATAAATTATTAAAAATCATTTAAAACGTATATTGTTGCAAATTATTATATCTAAGAAAAAAGTATATTACATGCAGAGTAGATATTGTATATGATTGATGTAATAATTCTGTAATGTAATAATTGGCAATAAATTTTGCAAAAGTTTAAAAGTATTAATTGGTGATCATTTGCTTTTTGTTATAAGCTGCATAATAATGTACGTAATAAGCCTATGAAGTGTCTTAAAAATCTAATGTTTTATTTGTTTCAAAATAAGGACTGCACTAATAATATTAAAATATAAACAATAAATTGTCAAAGAAATAATTTGGTTTTTTTGATTTTTGAAAAGATATTAGCACATTCTCTTCTACATTATTATTCCATTCTCTTTATTTGTACATCTACTGTATAGATACATTTTAAAATATTACTTTTATTTATATATATGATATATTAATAATATTCATATCAATATTGTAAACGTATTCGATAATGTAATAAGAGTGGACATTCAAGATAGTCAGAACCATGATTTTTATGTCGATTTTAAGAAAATTAATAATTTTTTTAAAATAACAAAAATTAAATAATATTATTATGGATAATGATATTTAGTACAAAAGTATGAAAGTTACCTCAAGATTAAAAAGAAAATGAAAATATCTTTGCTAACAATTATTTCGTTATAGGAAATGACGTACAATTATTATTTCAAGAGTAAAAATATTGTAATTTATAAACGATATTTTTCAAATGCAAAAACCAAATTATTTTAATAATATTATTGTAATAATATTATAAAATATTTTCAAATATTACTTATAATAATATTCTATAATTTAAATTATATTTGAAATTATTATTCAGTATTGATTCTTTAATAATTAAAATTTTGTGTTTTCAAAATATTTTTTTAGATTGAAAAATCTTTAAAAATTATTATATCAAAGCTTTAAGAAATAACTAATAAAAAATTAGTCATGAAATAATATTATATCAATAAATTTAATAAAATTTTTTTAGAGATTTTATAAGTTTAATTAATTAATTTAATTTAAATTTTTCATAAATGTATTTAAATCTTTTAAATTGTTATAGGGAATATAGCTAATATTAAGGACATTGTAAAAAATCTGTTTTTTTAAAAAGTTATATATTTTATTCTAGACTTTTTCTTTTTCGTTTTTATCGGATTTTCTGTCGTTTATTATCCTCCAATACTTTCGACATCTCCCTTCATCATTTTCTGTGATAAGTATAATTCTTGCTTTTGAGAAAAATATATATGAATTATATTAAGTTGAACATTGTATTGAATAAGAAATAAAAGTCTTGAATAATAATAGCAATATTTTAAAGGTGTATTATCACGTTTTGAGTAAAACATAGAGTTTCATTATTTTTTAGATAAATTTCATCGTTTTTTAAATTCTTGTTCAATTAGATTTAGAAATATAATTTTAAGTAATTATCTCTTACCTAATAGTGATAAAGTACATTATGTTAAGTTTATAAATAATAAAATAATTTTATTTTATACTTGCTGAAAAAAATATTTTTTATAATAATACAGGATAGGTATAATTTCATATTTAAAAAATGAAAATATTTAAATTGTCAAAAAAGTTGTTGGAGGAAAATTTATTAAGAGGCCAACATTTATTAATTTATTCGTTAATTTATTTTCTACACAATTAACTTGTCGATCACGTAAATTAGATGTGTCTTCTTAGAAATTGTATAGTAGTTAAAGGTGAGACATGAAAGAAAATTTTCTTAATAAAAATGTTACAACCTCAGATATCTTCTTTCTATTTGATCTAACTTTCATTTTGTAATATAAAAAAGTATCTTGTAAACATTGAAAAAGATTTGGATGTATAACAACCTAATTAGTTTTATATTTACATGCATTTGGCGTTATTTCTTTCTTTTTATAGTTATTTTATATACTTTTCCTTCAAGGAAAGTAAAAATACTAGTAAAAATATTTTCACAAATTAAAAATACATAGATACAAAGTTTACATTATTTCATATAGAGTCGGAGTAAATTTGTGTTAGTTATATTGAACGAATTTTTTTTCTATATGGAATTATTTCGAAAATTAGATTGGACCATTCACATTTATTCAGCTACTATTTAATCTAAAAATGTAAACAGTACAGTTATATATATCTTTAAAAGACGAACAAAAAGTATTCTAATATTTTCTTAAATCGATAATTTACATTAAAATTTACATACGAATATATATATATCGAAATGTTGTTACAATGTAGTTCTAATAACATTGGAATCAATCATCATCTACATCAATTTCTATTTCTTATTTATATAGATTTACTATTTTAAAATTAGTAAAAATTATTTGATTATATCATCTAATAATGAAATATGTATTTTTTGCATTTATTATTTTAGTTTTTGTCATTGCACTTACTTACTTCATTAAATTTATATGTCTCTTAATTTCCTAAATTATAAGTACGTTTTAACATGGATTTTTAATCTTTTTCATACAATATATACATGTGAATCAAATTCGTAATTTGGAAATTTATTAAAATTTACAAATGTACTCAATTAGATTATTCGAAAATTTATATTAGAATAATTACTTATAAAATATGAAACAATCTTTTTAAATAAGAAAATATTATACTAATATATTAAAATAGATTGTATATAATATTTTCCATAGAAATTATAAAGAATTTAAGTTTAAGAGGATAGATAGATTAATAAACTAATAAGAATTACTACATATTGTTATACAATAGTCACTATAAATTTATATACAAAAAATTACAGATAGAAAAAGTTTTTACTTGTATAACATTAAAAATAATATTTTCAGTACGTTGTCAATAATTCAATAATATTAACATTTTAAATATTTCTCACTTAGAGAAAATCTAATTTTTATGTAAAAAAATTATAATTATTTATGATTTTAAATACGAGTTTCTATTATTTCTGGCTATAACAATTTTGATGAATCAATTTTCAAAAATTTCATGAAAAAAGTGTATCAAATTTATGAGATATTTTTATACAATATTTACATAAAATAATGTATCTAAAGTGATTCATAGACTTAATTTAATTGAAAATATTTATCGATGACAAATTAATATCATATCAAAGACAACTAAAATAAATCGATGAAATTAAATATAATTATTTTTTATCGAGCAGGACATATGCGCTTCAAACATTAATAATTGAATGATTTTGAAATTAAATATACAGTAATTTATTTGTTGTTATTTGACGAATACCATAATAAATCTATTATTCAAAATTTACGTATAAAAATATAATGCTCAAAAGATTCTATTTTACATTTTAAATAATTAATATTCATTATTTTATTTTTTGGATAAGTACTAGTGAGATACTTATTAATTTTAATATTTCTATAATCAATATATGAAAAAATTAAAATAAAACTAATATTTCTTTTTATTATCAAAATTTCTGTAAATTTATGCAAATATTATTAAATCTAATTTAAAAAAATATTTTTGTGTTTATTTGTAAACGTAGTTTATGCGAGTAATCTTTGTTATTTATAGTTTTATACCGTAAGTGTATTTAAACTTCAAGTTGTACATTGTTGTAAAAAATGATTTTTTTGAAGACTTCTAATTACAAATTATTAAGTATCAATGAATAGATAAATTAAGTGTCAATGAATAGATAAATATTTTACTGTCACACTGTAAAATAAGAAAATGAAAGGATTACTTTAAATTATTATATTTCAATTTTTTAAGTTTCTCTTTATAAGTCTCATTTGTCGTTTTAAATTTAGTGATAAAAGACGATATATCAATTTTTTATTAATTTACTAAATGATTATTTGTCAAAATTATGTATTATTTAGGCTTAAAATATGTTAAATAAATCATTTAAAAAGTCAATGCTATGGAAAATCATTATAAAGTAACGTATCTTTTTAAGCAGTATCTAATCACATTGTTAATCTAACAAGTGTTTGCAACATAGTTCTATTCAACACCATGAAAGTTAACGAGAGAATAAATTGACGACTATTACTTACTATTTTTACCTGAAGAATATCTGTAAGAACTGTATCTTGAAATGGCTGTATTTGGATGCTCTATACAGGTACTGAGAACTGTTGCGCTGTTAGTTTGTCAAAGCTAGTAAGCTGCCCGAAACAAGACTATGACCCATCCCTCGTCATTTTGAAACATCGCTGCGTCACATCTATCGAGCACAAGATGTCCACACGAATTAAAATGTGGACTACTTAAGAGTACAGAGGTTCAAGTAAGGAGCACATGAGCCTACATATTAAAATCCATAAGTTAGAAGCGCTTACGCAGCTCAGGGCGCGCGGTTGCATTGGGAACTGTTGCATCGGGACGCGATCGAAGGGTATAGACACCTCATCTCAATAAGCAAACCGCTCGAAGCCTGATGGCAAACTGATGCTACTTCATGGCTTCGTCTTCCCTCCGGATCCGGGTTTATGATTCCCCTCTCCATCTGGTCCTACTACACTTCGGAGTGCGCGCGCGCTCTTGGCTCCACGAATTCATTCGTACTTGAGATGCTTCGCGTGAGACTCTCTGTCGCTTCTGCTTTTCGCTTTAAATTCACACACGTGAAAGTACGTTTTTACTTTCATAAATAAGATCGCATGAGCGGAAACACGGTTATTGCGAGTAGAAGGGTGTTTGTCTAATGAGCGCATCAATTTTCATTTGCCTACGTCCCTTTTTTTACTTAGCTACACGATCTTAAGCGAAAACTACTTCTTTTCATGTTTTCGATGTATTCTTGGCACATTAAAACTACGCTTTTAGGTTAATCGACATTTTAGTTCATCTTTCTTTCTCAGCGTAAGCTTTATTAAATTAGGAGTCATTTAGATAGTATACAAGAACGTTTAAGAATTTTTTATACAAGATAGTATACATTTCGTTCAGCGCAGCATGCTGCAGCTATTTTAGTTGAATTACCTTGGGCTTCTATTGTAATTCACTTAATATTATTACATTTTCAAGTTATTCGTATCATTGACTATACCGAAGGAATTAATTTGCATTAAAGGAGAGTATTGTTTTATGATTTCTAAACTAAATTTATAGCAATTCACTTAAGGTTTTGTGAGAATTCCATATTCTTGGTTAATAACTGAATAATTAATTTATATGTATAGTGAGCATGTGCTTATTTACTTTATAAATTTGTTCCTTTTTCAAGTAAAGCAAATATTCATTTATTTTTAAATTAATGTTTATCTTTATGCAAATCTTTCAAAATAGTCGTTAACTTCTTTTTTTGTACATCAAGATTACTAGTTTCAAAAAATTCAAAAAAATTAATTCTCAAATTAGTTATTTTTAAATAACAAGAAAATAGTTGTCTAAAGATTAGTATATTTTTTTAAAGTAGATATTCATCGTGCCAAGAAGAAAACATCGTAAGTAAAATTCATAGATAGAAAAAAACAGTGCAATAAAATAAATTATTTGCATAAAAACTTTAAAACACTACTTTTTACATCCTGACGAGTCATTCTAGATAAAAAGATAATTTTTTCATTAATTAATTAAGATGTAAATATGTCTAGTCGAAGAAATAAAATTATAAATAATATGAATTATCAATGGGTTGATACAAAAATATTAGATTTGAAATATCATTAAATTGCAATATATTTTATCGGACAAAATAATTAATCTTCACGTTAACAATTTAGTTGACTGAAATCGCATGGTTCCCTTAAAGACATTTTCGAGCAAAAAAAGAATAATCAACTTTATAATCTAAAATATCTGTAGAAATTGTAATGAAAAATATTGATTAAAATTTAACTGTACAATGCAAGAAAAATTGAACCAAGAAATTATTCTTGTTATTAAATTTTTGCTTGTTCTCTGTTTCTTTATAATTATTTATTCGTTTGACTAATGTCTTAATTTATCTCAAATATCATTGCTATCTCTCCTTGATATTTTCTGCATTCCTATTTTCTATTTAATTACTAAAAATTTTTTTTACCTGTATTTCGAACTCCACGAACATTCGCTTTTAAACATTTATCTTTAAATTTAGTTTTAATTTTAGAAATATTTATAAACATATAAATTCAATAATTATTACTACGGAAATATTATGGTTTCATAAATTTAACGCATTTTTTAATTTTCTTTAAAAATTCTTTTTTACCATTATTCATTACTCTACTTGAATATAATGACGTAAAGACGTACTTTAAAAGAGGCATTTCTTATTATCTCTTTTATTTTAGAATATTAATATTATAAATAAAAATTTTACACAGCAGTAGTATAAAAATAAATATATATTTATAAATATATATATTATCTTACAGAATGTACGGTATATGAAAACTTAATTACTTAATTAATTCTCTTTAGTAAAGAGCGTTTATACGAATTTTAAAAAATTACCAAATTATCAAATAGTATTGTTTAAAGATTAGATTTATCTGAATTTTTAGTATATTTCTTCTTATTTTTATAAATGGAAGTTCTCAATGATTATAAAATTACAATTAAATATTATATTCTTTTTAAATTCATATAATGTTACTTTTAAACAATTTACTTCTAACTCATCTGTAATTTAGAAATCGTTCTAATTTTCTCAATTTATAAATAATGTTAAATACTTACGTTTATTAAAAAATTGACTCATCATTAAAAAGAATTTATGATTTTAAAATTTTCACATTCTTCAAGTTGCAATAAATTTAACAATTATTGAATTCGCCTGTTAATTGGAAACCATTAAAATTAAATACATTACTTTGTTAAATATTTTATTTTAATTTAACTTATAATGATAATTAATAAATATTATTGCGGATGCATTAGTGAAGATATCGATGGAATATTACATTCACTATATAAAATTTTAAAGCTGTGCTATTAATTTTAATATTACGGTTACTAATATTAATATTATTAATGTTACTTATTGGTATAGTAATTAATTATTCTGATTCATATAAATTAAAATATTTTTAATTAATATGCGACGTACACTTCCGTAGTGAACACTCGCTAATATCGCGGGTCGCGTGGCAGAAGGAAGTGAAAAAGGAAAGCCGTCCTCTACGCCAGAATATTATAAATTAAATAATATGCGCGATTTTTCGCGGTTACGGAAAATTTACTCGGACTATGTACAAGTAATTGCGAGTGTAGAAATGAGGTTAAGATGGCACGGCGGGCTACCAAAAGAATGAACAGTGTGAGAGAAAAAGAACGAACTAGTTGTGTCGGAGGACTGGCCGGACCATACGTTGGCTAAGTCCTGCACCTATACACGGGGAGTAGCTTGAGGCGAGTTGAGCGCCGTTTCCGTCATCGTTGTTCAAAGACTGCAAGGATAAAGCTAAGGTGTAGTCCCTCAACCGAGCCATTGCCACAACAAAAGCGAGCACGAGTCTCTGACTCGAAGGTATAAAAAAGACAAGCGGGAGCATTTTGGAATAGTTTTTGAGGCAGAAATCCTCGCGGAAGAAGACTTCCCCTATCAGCGCAGCCTTTCCGTAGCCCTTTTATGCTTACGCTTTTAACGTCAGTCAAACTATCCGCGCATGTCAGCGCTCGTACCTAAAGCCCGAGTATTTATACACACGTATGGTTCCGCGCTCCCACGTCCGATGACCAAATTAAGACTATGTAAAAAGTACATTATCCCATACTCTCGCACCTAACGGCCAAGATGGACCCACACTTCAGCGTATGTCGAAAAGCTCTATAAATCGCGCTGTCGATTCTAGGACAGTGAATCCGCCGATCTAAATTTTATAAAAAGCATGAATTTTGAGGTAAACTTTGCATTTAAAAATATGAATAAAATTGACATTTGTGATATAATTTTTAGTGATATCCCGCGTAACCACATTTCGCTCCACATTTCTGTAATCAATCCGATCCGGCTGAGACTATTAAGACCAAAATGAACAGGACAAAATTGAGATGCCGTAGCTTTACAATGTAAAGAAAAAAATTAAAAGTAAAACCGATACAAATAAACCAAGTAATTAAATTTTTTTTAAAACAAGGTATTTTGATAAATTGAAGTATACGTGTTCTTACGTGAAACCTTACAATTGAAAGTTTATAGCTCGGTAATACTATAACAGAATCTTTTTGAATAAATGTAATAAAATTGTTTATAATATATTACAAAGTGTATTAACAATATGAATTTTTGAATTTTTAATGAAATTAATGAAAATTTTTCATTAATTTTTATGCAATTTTACAGAATATAATGATTTCATTTAATATGCGAATTTCAGTCAATAAATTTATTGTAAAAGTACATTGTTATTGTTTATATATTACTCAAGTATAATTAGATTGTATATTAAAAGTAATTGGGGAATTAGAAAAAATTATCAATATTGATACTTGCGATTGAAAAGCTTGTATACAAAACCTTTTTAGATATTGAATGAGTTTAAAATATTTTAATTGTTATACTGTATTAAAAAATTATAAAATTTGTAGTCAATAAATTAAACTGGTAATTTAAATTTAACTAATGTCTTTAATACCAATATATTCAATAAAAATTATTGAAATAATAAATAAATTTTAAATAAAATCGTTTAAAATATTGGTTAGATTAGCTGATAATAGAAATTATAAAAACTTGTAGAAATATTTTTAATATTCTCAACACTACAAAGAAAAATTATAGTTATTTTATATGCATTAACCAAAATATAAAAATGGCCATTCATCCTGCAAACTATTATTATTATTTTTGAGTTTACTGAGAATCAATGTGTTTCGTGTAAAAATGATTTATATTTTTATATAAAAGCAAAAGAATAAATCTAGATAAATCAATATTTACTCAAGGTTATGGATGTATAAGTATTTGTAAAAAAAGTACCCCAGAATCAATTTAGAATTTGATAGGATTAGTAAAACATTCCTAGTTACAAAAATATTCTAAACAGGTATTTAACTTCATGGATAATTTTCGAATAATACTTTTCTGTAAAATTTTTGTTAAACAATTTAATTATTATAAATTTGATATAGTTGTTTAAAAAAATCTATTAATAAAAATAAAAATTAGTTTTACAATAATTTAATAAGATTTAAACACTTACATTAGTTAATTCGGAAATCTATACACTGTAGTCTATCAAACAAGTCTTTTATCGTATAAAACGTATAAAAAAATAAAATATCTATTTTTTTAAATTACAACATTATAATAGAAAAGAACTTTGATTAATATAAAAATTATCATTATATCAAATCAGAAGAATTAAAATAAATAGAAATATGATATATAGCACACATAAATCTAATTTCAAGCCCGCATAGATATTTATTAATAATAATACAATTTAATAAGTCAAACATGTGTTAAATTTAGATTTTTTAGAAAATGAAAGAAAAATGCTTAGATTTATTAAGAATTTTCTTTTTTAAAATACTAATAATATTTTTACAATTACTTATAGTATACGTTTTATAATATTATTGTATAATATAATGTAGTTGCTTTTCATCTTTTCTCTCAATTTTTTCATCACCTTAACTTATTTTATATTTATTTCAGCTAAAGTATTATCTTGAAAAAAGATTGAAATTATTTAAAATACGTCAAAGTTTAATGAATTCTTTAAAACTTTTCACTATTCATAAGAAATTCAACAAATGCTTCCTTATCATTAACTGTTTAAAATTTTATTCTTTTTTGTAAACTACAACAAATATCAAACATTTTTCTTTCAATATAAGATTATTTACTGATATTAATTTACTTTTTAAATTATAATTATTACAATGCAATTTATATGTAAAAGCGTTAATTATGATCAATAAAAGATCAATGACAATAATATTTTAACAACAATAATATATTACTTAACAGACTTGTTTTACTTTATAATTTTATACATTATTAAACAAAATCTAAATTATAATATTTAAAATTAATGTATTTGTTAAAAAAGTAAATAAATTCACATAATTTTTAAGCCTTTAAATAATTGCTGCTAGCCCCGTTTTATACTAATATTTGAAAATCAAAATTATCTTCTTATGATAGATTTATAAACTATATTTAAGTTGATATTATTCTTGCGTCTGCATTTTTAATGAATTCTTTCAAATAATTAAGCGGTATATATACATTTACCCTTAAACTTATGAAAAATTCATTTAGAATAAAATCCAAAAATGTTACTTTACATACAGTATTCTATATTTTATAATTGAATCAAAATATGTCATGTTTTATTTTGATTTTTATTTGAAATATTATTTCAGTTGGAATAAGGTCAATTTTATGTATATAATGTATATTAATAAGAAAGACTCGCAATATCGAATCAAACTTGTGACTATTAATGTATAAATTAATAATTCTTTTAGGTTTATATTTAAGCTCCTCAAAAATCCGAAATCTATTCCAAGGTTCAAAAATCTTACTTTGAAGACGTCATGTTTAAGCAACCTCCACGTTACTTATTTACTCTATTTATAGAATATATTTAATATTTTATATATTAAAACTATTGTTCAATTGCATAAATCAAATATAAAAATAAGCTTTTAATTGCTTGAAATAAACTCTATTAAAAACATTATAAATCATTTCTGATATTCATTCATTCATTCATTTAGATATTTTGAATTTCATAAATATTCTTAATTAATAATGTAACTGATAGGTAAAGCGAGAAGAAAAAAAAGAACGATTATTCGTCATCTTAACGTATTTACAATGACGGATACCACAATTTTACAGCTGTTGCATCTATTACATATCGATTGTATATATCGCATTTCGAATGTGTAATTATAATTCTCAAGCAAAAGTATTTTTCTTATATAAATGTCACTCTACAACTGAGTTATCCAGGGATGTTGCAGATGTAAGTAAAATGTAAGAGGATTGACGCGTTTCTTTACGGACACATTATCTAAACATACACTGGTGTTTCTTGACAATTTTCGTGCGTGATAGTATTGAAACTTTCACGTGATCATCATTCGACTATACTTCTGTATTATCAAATATTACATAAAACCACTTCCTGATTTTCAAATACTCGATAGTTTATCTTTACATAAATTCATTTTATTTTTTGAAAACTATATTTTTCCTTTTTCGAGAAAATCATCAGATTCACTAACACAGCACTATGATTTAATATTTTTTAATTTTTATTATTTAACAGGCGTTTTTATGTCTTTAAATTCGAGCTTTTCCAAACACGAATTTCAATTTGATCTTTAACGGCAGCTTCTTTTTTCATTTTTTTTAAATGAATGCTTTAAAACTTTATTGTATGTTGCATATCACTTAATTGAATTTTCTTACACTATTTTTTAAAAATTTCTTTCTTTTTTCATTATATGCTCAGAAAATGTTTACGCTGATTTAATCTTATTTCACTAACAGTCTAAATGTGCTTCTATCTGTAACAAATGAAGAAGTAATAATGATTATTATAACAATATCAATACATTTTCTATAAAAATACTATAATAGTATTACATAATACAGTAATTTCGAACAACTTTTTCAAATTAGAAGTGAAATAAACGCATCAATTGTTTTGTAATTTACTGAAAGAACAATAAAAGAACAATAAATTCAGAGCTACATATTTTGAAGTTTTTCTATAAATATAGTGTACTTAAAATAAAAGTAAAAATTCAATATAAATTGAGGTAAAACGAATTAGAAAAATAAATGTGCCAGTAAAATTCAAATATACCAAGTGAAGTAAGTTTGAATTTGCATTTTAACGAGTATCATTAAATTCTCTTAACCAAGACTTGTTTCGATTATTAAAAATCCTAAAAATCTAGCCTACGCGAAAATGTGTTATAATCCGATCTATTAATCCGCAAAATGTATTTTTAGTACTTAAAGAATCATAAAGAAAGAAGTCGGTCCTACGCGTATAGACATTGATTGGTCAACTTGAAAATGACAATAAGAAACGGAAAATACGGTTCATTTAGGTAGCCACCGCTAGGGGTTTTGGTCGGTAAACAAAAGCGCTCGCACGAGCTGAGTGTTGAAGCCGATTACACACGGGATGAGTTGCCACGCGTCACTCAATCGTCACGCCTGACCTTCCCTTGATGCACACGTGGATGAATCCACACGACCTATTAAATAATCTCGATCTTTCTGCTTCTGTTTTATGCTGAAAGAATACGATCCTAATAAAGTGAAAACACCTCTAATAAAGGAATTCTGTAGGGAGTTATATGCGAGGTCTGATAAAATATTGATCTCTTCCACTTTTACACCTCCCAACTGCAGATTTATAAACTTTAAAGATTTTTCCAGATGTTAAAAAGTTCGTATAGATCAATAAAGCTACCTATATAAACCTTTTTATTGTACAAATAGTAGTAGTCGTACAGAAGTCGAAAAAATAAACTTATTTTTAAAAAGTTCACTATAATAAATATTTAACTAAAGCAAATTGTTGACTTCATATAATTTATACTATTACGTTTTGCTGATACATCATGTCTATGCTACTAAAACTCATGTGTATAATATGGATACTGCTTAAAATATAAATATGTACATAGTGTAGAAAAATTTGCTCAGAAGCCTATTTTATAATTAATTTTTTACAAACTTTACAAAACATATCTAAAAATGAACTCGTAGCTTTTCTTGTAGTCAAATAAGAAAAAATAGATTAAAATTATTATCATTTGAATTTTTATTGATCATTTAAACAAAAAATTTTATCATTGAAAATGTTATTTTATAATAATGCCTATAAAATAACAAATTAGGATTATTAAGAATTAATAATTAATTTTTATAATTTTAAATATTTGAAATTTTACGTATGACGTAAATTAAAGTATTTTCTTGTCTTCACTTGTAAATAAAAAAATAAATATTTAAATTGTAAATATTTAGAAAGCTAATTAATTTTGTCATAACATAATTTGTAAAACATTAAATTATAGAGAAAAATCATGTTTTTAAAAATTTTATTGTGTGAAAATGTTTATAATGGAAAAAGCTAAACGAATAGTAAATTTTACTTTAAAATGAATAATTTTGATTTGGCATAAGGAAACGATTTTTTTGTGCATATTTTTTATATATACAATTTGTGCTACAACCTAAATAAATACAATAACCAATGTATATCACGAATGATAAATGTATTCTCTTAAACTATAAAAAATACTGCAATAAATTAAATAGAGCTCAATAAATTTTGAATCAATAAATTTATTTATTAATATTTATTTCAATCTAAATCGAATTTTAAAGAACATCTGTTTTCTTTTAATATTAAACGTATAAATTCTTATATAAACAATGTAAATAATAACGTAAATGAATAATAATCTGTGTAGATATAGTTATATAGCATGTTTCGTTATTATCTTCACCGTTTCGTAAGTACTACACTATAATATAATTTTTCTACATAAATTTTAAATTATACTTAACTAACATAGCACTATCTTAAGACAGATACTAAATACGAACGTTTGTAGTAATTTTAAATCACGACTGTGTTACTTGATCATTTTTTTTATATAATAAAATAAGTTACGAAAACTGATTCCATTCATTTCTTTAAAATTCGTAGATGCTTAATGATGTATAAGACGTGTCCAAATGAAGGTCCTGTTTATATTAAAGAATTGTTCGAGTCAAGTGTCACAATTATATCTAAATTTCGAGAACTGTAAGTAAAGACATTTAGAGATACATTTTCTTATAGAAAAAATAGTAAAACATGATTGACTGAGTCTTTATGTGTACATCGTATCTCCGGATTATTGGAGCAAAAGGGCCGAGGAAGCTAAAGAAAAGGTACTAACTTATAAAAGGGATAATATTAAATTGGAGATCGTTATAAAGCTTATCTGTAAATTAAATAGAGGAGCTTAATTGGCTTATAAACAATAATGTACATGGTTTCACGATAGAATGACAAAGGATGTAGGAATGTATGTGATAATTTTATCTACTTTCTTACTCGACATATGAGCTCGACGGATAATCGACTCCTAGCAACAAAAAATATAAGTACTTTTAAACTGAAAGTTTATAAGAAAAAGAAAGAAAAAAGTGTGATAGACGCTAGAGACTTGGTTACTTTATCCAACAAAAGAAGCATTGGCGCATGCATATGGATCTTGTTATTTTCTCCGGCTCCCTTGAGTATCAGTTTAAAAAGATTTCACTTTGTATCAAAATGTAAGAAGGTAATCACAGTCTTATTAAGGCCTAACGTAATTTTATTAAAGAATTTAATAAATTATAATTTAATAATTTTTTAGATTGGCATTTGTATTATTTTATTATGATACATAATCGGATTAAATTTTATAAAATATTTTCTTTCTGTAAAACCATGCAATTGAAATATTAACGTTTCTAAAAATGTTTATGAATAATATGTTTGTAATAAATTATCCACTTTCCTGAAGCTAATTAATTATTTTATAAATCTTGAGTTTATTATGTAGCCTTTTGATATTGAATTCCATTGAAGTAACTTTACCAATTTCAATAATTATTCGGTGTCTATTATCCGACAATACTAAGTTATACGTCGGTTCGACAGTCATAAAAATATTACGTTTTGTTATAATACTGCTGACATTGTAACGTTGGCGTTTAGCTCCGCTGTGTATATCTATATTAAAAATTATAGCGAAGGGAATATTTCGATCCGATGAATCCGTTAAATTAATATGTTCTGTAATTGAAATGTATAGTGAAATCTTATTTCGTAAGTAACTTACTTTGTAGTAAATCATACATATGTATACGAATAGAAAAGCAATATTATACTTTATCTTTATACTCATGATAAAATTGATAAAATTCAAAATATGACCTAATTTTATATTTCAATTTTAAAATTCTTACATGTAAAAATTACATACACGTGTATCATACATACATATATATATATATATATATATATATATATATATATATATATGTTTGTGTAAATATACGCAAGTTCATATGCTTTAGTAATCATTCGAACCTGACACATAAACAATTATAATTTTTAACATCAATTTGTCAATAAAATTAAGAACATTTAACGTGCGCTAGGTGCGTCTGGTGCATCATTAAAAAAATTGCCGAACTCATGCAATAATAGTAAAATGTAGACCTTGACTGATATGGATGAGATCGCCTATGCACATGCTTCCGCTAAAGCAGAGATAGAGAAAGAGAAGAGAGCAGTAGATAAGCACTGGAAAGGACACAAGGTTTCCTACCCAACCGGTAGACACGCACGAGAAAGGCCCCAGGATTTCCACTTAAATAACACAGCCGATCTTCGGTCATGGTTACCTGTGATTGGTTCGTCAGTGCTGCATGCCAATTGGGGCTGGTATCAGCGGAAGGGAGCATTGTGCCACGATTGGAATTTAGCACCGTTAATAAGAGCTTAAAAAGAGGTACACAGACTATCGGATTAGTGGCTGCTGGAGCAGCGGAAGGACGAAGTATTAGGAAGGTCTCTTTTTACTCTGTCCAAGTATTTTGGGGTGAATTGGGTATGCGATGTGTTTATGCTTCTACAACGGGCTAAAGATTAGAAAATGGAAACTCTTGGTCTATCTTTCTTTTCTCTTATCTCGAGCCTCTATCTTTCGTCTCAGCTACGCATTTGGATCGTCTCCAAATGGCCCTTATCAGGACGAATCTCTTGAATTGTGATTTATATCAAAGAGTTATTCCGTTCTTTCAAGGGCGAAACTAGTAGAAATTAGTATTCTGCCTTTCTCAGGGAGATGATAACCTTGGTTGTAAGCAGAGAAGCAAGATTAATCGAACTTGCTCTTCGCATCATCTTGAGATCGACGCCATTGACATCAAGCTTCGACAGTCACTTCACTATTGTATCCTTTTTTGAAAAAATAAATATATGATTTCAGTTAATATTTGATACAATTTCAACGATAATGATTTTATTTTCCTGTACAATGTAAGTTCAAATTTATATTTATCGCTTATATTTTAAATCGGCAATATTTTAGTTACTTCTTATGTTTTCAAAATTTCTCGTTTTTATTATCCTGTGTGACGATAATAAAATAATTAAAGTTTATTATTAAGTGATATAGTGTTTGAGAAGATTCTATACTAACTACTTGTAGTCAGAAATATCAGATAAATTTGAAACGTTATTATAATGATATAAAGTATTTATATGCCTTTCTGATAATATAATATATTGAATATGAAACATAAATATTTAAATTCATCTTATTATTCTATAAAATCAATATTATTAAATATTAGTTATAAAAGTACAACATCTCAAGAAATGAAATTTTGAATTGTTTTCTAAATATTATGCGACGAATAATTTCGTCGCGAAGGGACGGCATTGCCGTGGAAGCCGAGCCGGGAAGAAAGCGAAAGAGAGGACCGGAGTACGACGCCCGAAGGTATGAATGGGAAAGTGCGAACAAATACATTGTAAACGATGAAACGTGAGTGTGAGAGAGAAAGAGTGAGAGAGTGCAGTGAGAACGATAAAGCGTGCGAGCGAATGTATAAGTATACTTGTAAGAGCGAGTGAGTGGGAGTGGAAGGGGGTGTACGGCACAGCGGTGTCTGTAAAAGCCAGGTTTGAGAAAGTGCGTGAGCATGCGAGTGGGAGTGGAAGGGGTCACAGCGGTACTGCGAGTGAGAGTTGAACGTGAGGGAGGAAGTGCGTGAGCGTGTGAGTGGGAGTGGAAGGGGGCGTACGGCGAAAACGTAATTATCGGGCGAGTGAGGGTCAGCATAGTGGGAGCTGACGGCCCGAAATACGCACGAGAGGGAGGGAGGAAGAATGAATACAAAAATATAGTAAGGGGCCGGGGAGGGGAACCCTGCGTATAGCGCTGGCCAGGCTAACGCAGGGCAATACGCGAGCAAGCGCGACGCGCTCGCTCCGCCACTATTTCCCCCCACCAGCCTGGCCATAAGAGCGGCTAGGCGGCGTGTCCCCACCGCGAGGCCCGCGAGTAAAGACACGTGAGGGGAAGCGCGCCCGAGAGAGTATAAAAAGGGCGCGCTCACGTGAAATCGAGAGACGGGGGTGGAGTTCGGGAAGCGCAGGTTTCTCGGTCGAGCGACTTTTGGCGCACGATCCCTTGGAGCGACTTTTGGCGCACCAGGGAACTCCAGGACGTGGAGTTCGGGAAGCGATGGCTTCCCGGTCGAGCGACTTTCGGCGCACGACACTCTGGAGCGACTTTCGGCGCACCGGGGAACTCCAGGAGGAAGAGCTCAGGGAGCACAGGCTCCCTGGTCGAGCGACTTTTGGCGCACGACTCCTACGAGCGACTTTTGGCGCACGAGGGGCTCCCGAAAGCGCGACTCGTGTCGTACCTCCGGTGTAGGTTTAGGGCCGCGACCGCGTGCGCGGAATCACAGCCGTCGGGCTGGACTCTTCCCCGTCATGTTGCGCCGCGCGTTAGCAAATTAAGATCTCGCCGTAGTGAAGGTGCGGAATTGTTGCACCGTCTAGCATGTAAGTTCCCGTCGCGAAAAATGTTTATAATCCGCCGTAATTACTTATTAAGTTGTATAATTCCAACGTACCGAACGTTGTTACAATCGCGCCGTATTGTGTGTGCTGAAATGTCGCACAAGTAAACCATTGTTCGCCGGATACGAATAAAGCACGAGAGAAAAGAAACACCGCGTTTAGAATATAAGAAAATACAATGTATCAAGCCTCCGTCTGTAAGCGGTGAGCGCACCGCACGTGAAAAGTCTAATGTAACTAGAAACAATAAAACAGTTTATCCGCGTTTATTAAAAAAAAAAAAAATAAAAAAAAGGCCTTGTTCATTTCGACCCGGCCTCTCTGCACTTCCCTCCTCCCGCCACGAACCTGGCCCGACCTCGAGCTCTCCGGTACGGGACAGATGGGGAGTACGAGAGACCAGCGACCAACAACAGCAGAGGGACGAAGGAGCAAGGAAAGAGAAATTCAGAAAAAAAGCCCGACGAAAAACGTTACATGGGGACAAGGCGAGCGAGAAACCGAAGAAACCGTTACAATTAGTAACATAAGTTTGTAATATATTCTATAAATATAGAATGTATTAAGAAGTTTGTATTTGTGAGATCTCTAGCACAATACAAGAGCGTTTTCCAAAAGTTTGTTCTAAAATAGCAGTGTCACTTTATAACTACATTTTCATTCATTTATGAGTGAAAGTAATCTAGAAAGAAAAATAATTCTGGATACATAATTATGTATCATATAATTTAGTTATTTGAATATAAAAATCAGAAAAATAATAGTAAAAAATATTGAAATTACGATTATTAAAATTATTTTTAGAAAATAAAAATACAGTTTTTATGTTATATTCAAAATAATCTTTATGTTGAAGTTTTTATTAAATCTAATAGTATAAAACCTGAAATATTAATGAAAGTTATGTATATGTAAGAATAAAAGTGCTTCAACTAATGTTTCGCAATAAAAAATCCAATTAAGGAAGCATATATGTTAACCATGGTACAAAATAAATATGTAGATGGTACTGTCATTGAATTTTTTAAAGATATTATTTAACAACTCGTTTAAATAAATAATTTTCTTATTGTGGTCACACGCGTTGTAAAGACTACAGTAAACGTAAGGGTCAAAACATTTCCGCACTTGTAGGTATAGGTGACTCTACTCAGACTTATAAATGAGTTATTTATAATTATGAAGTAATTAATTCACTAAATAATAAAAAATAAATCACTACCTTCTCTTTAAGTACTTCAAATAACTCGAGTAGATACAAAATAAAAACCAAGATAAAACCCATAAGCATTATTGTCACGCTTATAAAAGTAATCCACTAAAGTAAAGTATAAATCACTCTATACTCCACTTTCATAGAACGAACATTTCAAGTTTAATAAAACGTATATTATTTAAGATGTGCTAACCATTATAGTTACAGGAGTATATCTTTCTAATTTTACATAAGATATTTTCACAAAATTGTTTATTAAAAGAATACCCTAAGTTATAAGGGCAATATACTATATATTGAGAGTACATATATAAATAAATAAATTATCCAAAAGCATGATCATTATTACCCCTCGAATCATATTAAATTATATAATCTTACGTGTTTCTCAAAATCCAATAAAATTGTGCAAAATTTTACAAAAACTGGTTGATAAAATTGATATTAAGGATTAATTTATCGGTACTAAATTAATTTTGATTAAAGATTATTTTAGATATATACGATTTATTATTGCAATTTTGCAAACATTCTTAAAATATAGCATTAGGAAAATACAAACTTGAAGGACATTTGTACTTTAAACATTTCAAAATACTTTCAGTTGTTATAATTCAGAAAAACATTGTAAAAAGTTATTTCTTACATTATTATTAATTTCAATATTTTATTTAAGATATAAAACATATTGGTAATTTTTCTGATATTTTTAAATACTCTGAAATATGATAAATTTGATAATGAATGTATATAAAAGGTTGAGAACACGATGAAAGGCTTGCATAGTTTTTCTTAAAGATCCATTTTATCAATATGAAAACTCCACAATATATAAGAATTATTATAGGAAATATATTTTTCAGATGTAAATATTATTTTATACTTCAAACTGTAATATTTAGAAACAAATTCAAAATAGTTAATAACTTATTTTTACTTGTTATAATGTACATCATATAATTAATGTACTTTTAGGCCCTAGTTATAATATGAAGACATTCTGAAAAACGCCTATTAGAATTGACCGTACATTAAATCTTCGTCTTAAAAAAAAGTATAAAATTGTTACAAATCTTTTAAATGTACGTGAATTGTTTACTACTTTCAATTTTACTACGGAAAACAATTTTTTAAAAAGAGCATTGATAGAAATCACGAGAAACACACGCGCCGTCACCGCGAGCCCCGCATCACGAATATAAGTAGAAATAAGGAAAATCACGAGATAGAAAATAAGGAAAATTGTAATTTTTAGAACTAAATACGTGTAAGTTTTTAATAATATCGAAAAATACCGTGTTTCATTTATTTATAACGTCCTGAGAAACCTTACGCAACAACCCCGGTCTGGCCCGAGCTATCCAAAGCAAGGATTTACGAGGTAAGGAAAATAAATCCAGAACAACAACGAGAAATGTGATGTGAAAAACAAGACGAAGTAAAACCGTCAGAAGTTCTCTTGAAATATGATTAAAAAATGGATGTACTTACTTTTACTAGTATAAATAGATGTTGTGTAATGTATCATTTGCAATACTCAATAAAGTGATGTGAGTTTGTTACTTGCTTTTGATATCAAGAACGATTTCACTTTTAGTGCATTGTAAGAATTTGAATAAAATATTTTGAATAAAACCAAATAGGATTTGTTTTCAATAAAAATATTAGATCTTAAAATAAAACAGTACTTTCTCATCACTCAAACATAAAATTTTCAATTATTGTACAATGAGTTAAATATCTATGCTTTACAAAGAGATAAAATATGAATCAATTGCTGAAAAGCTCTTATGAGTCGAAAGATGAATAATACATCGGCTGCTGGAGGAGAAGGTAAAAGTAATGGAGAAAGGCTAGTCGAATTCTAGGATTATGTTGCTTGTGAAATTTGTTTACTATACAAGTTACTGTATGTAAAGTAAAAACACAGTAAATTTATCAATCAAAATGAGTTATACATGTCCAAAAGATCATAAATATATTCAAATGCTTAAACCATTGGTGGAACTAATTTACAGAAAAATTTAATTCATACATAAATTAGGATGCATTATTTATCAAATTAAGTTATTAAGCAGATTTCTTCCTTACTCAAAAATTATTTACTTAAAGATTTATGAAGGTGTTATAACTAACCAAAAGGTATGAAAAGCTAAATTAATAATGAAAATTATCAACCGAATAGTGGTTATATAAAGCACAGTATCGATAAATAAAAATACACAAACCAAAGTAAAAATGTAGTTCTTCTTATTGCCAAATAGTTTTATTATGTGAACACATAATGCTTTGATCAAATTAATGATGAAAATTGAAGACAAATAAAGAAATGGTTTCACTAGACTAACTAAGATATTCTAATGGTAACTTTCAAATAATTATTGTAAAAGCTACATTTAAAGACTAAGTACTTGTAATCGAAAATGTAAACTTTCGGTAGTAATAAACAATTTTCATAAAGCATCAAATGAGAGTAATGTAATATCTTTGCATTTATTACTTATATTTTTAGGTAAAACGGGAAGAGGAACAACAAAATACATGCAAAGTACCGATAACTTTTATACGTTAACTTCAGTTTTTGTTTTTTTTTTGTTTTTCAATAATCAGTATTTGAATAAATCATCATAATCAATTCATAAATTTTTCACATTTAACTTTGATAATACAATGTTTTTTATCACGAAACCAAGTGTCATAAAATTGCTTTCAGAACTTGAAAACATCAGTACTGAAATTTCTTGTTATATATAATAAAATGACGAGAGTCATAGTTTGTGCTATCCATATCTGCAATAAGTTTATTCCAACGGACGTGCACCATTTTTGCATCTCCAAATCATTCAAAAATAAAATACAGCATATGCGCTTTTTAGAGAAATAACTGTTTATGAAGCTCGATAAGTTTCTTAAAACGAGCTTCAAGCAAGGCAATCTAAACTCTTCAATTTTAACAATCAAATCTAAAATAAGATTTAAATTAGAAGCATCTAAAATAAAGAACAAATGGATAAGAATAATTTAATATCAGGTTCTAATGAATGCGTATCGTTAAAAAATTTTAAAGTTTAAAGTTTTTAATCACGTACGTTGAAATTTTGTTAAAGAAATTTTTATAAATTCATTACGCTGTAAAATTCTGAATTATAACTTTTACTTGGCCTAGTAAAAAACTAAATTATTTTAGTCTTGACTACGATAAATTAAGATTAAATTTTTTTAGTTTCTACTGAGTTAGTTAATTTATCTTATTTATGACATTAATATTTAATTATTATTTGATATAATAATTCAATGGTTAATTTTAAAATATAAATCTGAACAATGATATCTTTAGTTCGACGTATAAATTTGTAATTATGTATTATTAGAATATCTCAATTAAGAAAACAAAGGAATATTTTACAGAAGATTTACAAGAATATTTTACAAGAAGATTTACAAGAATATTTTGCAATTATTATAATGAATATTTTACGTTGTATTTATTCAAAGACACGTAAAGATTTATTTCTAAAGTAGATCATTAGTCAATGTATAACATGCGCATTAACTTTACATTCAAATTAAAAAACAAAAATGGTTTTGAAGATCGAATTCTTTCTTCTAGAACCGATACATAGAATCAGTTCAAATTATAATCCTAATATTAAAATTATTCTAAAACGTCAAAGTAAATTTGAAGTTGTGAATCAAGAATATTTAGAAAAACTCGTAATACGTTATCAAATTTAGCTTTCACTGATTGATACTTAGCTTGGTTATTTTAAATTTTGAGATATTTCGAATAACTACAATATATTAATAGGTTGATAGTAGCTTATAATAAATTATTATAATAATAAATTATTAACAGAAAATAAAAGTAATTATTATTTTATTATAAGCAAATCTTAAAAATTGCTCTTTAAATAAAAGGTAAAATTTGGTTTTATGAATATAGTTAACTCTTATCAAATGTACAATTTATTTGCAAATTGCAATGGTGTTGTTTAAATTTAAATATTTAACTTTCAAAAGCAACTGCATCAGAATGAAATAAGCTTATTTAAATTATAAATATGTATAAATAAACATAATAAACTCTATATGTATAAATAAACATAAATTTTTTACGCATGTGCAACATGAGGAAGAATGAGCAAGTGTATATAAAGATAATAGAAATAAATTTCAACAAATTTTAATTTAAGACATCATCACGATGATTTTATCAATTTAAAATTAAAAAATTTCATTTTTTTAATACACAAGTTCAAATTCTGAATTATGTTACGGATGAACTAAAAATCACATTATTACAGTTACTTAAAATTATAGTTATTATTAAAATTATCACTAATTGACGTGACATTTTTTATGATATTTCTTCTTTCCAGGAAATTATATTATTTCTTTTATTTTCGTTTCTATAATAGTAATATATATATTTCACGTAATGCAAGTAAACATCGCAGAAGCTTTTTTGGATTAAGTTGAAATAATTTCATACTGCGTTTTAAAATATATACGCGTTCATCTTTTTGATACACGATAGTAAATGTGATATCCATTTTATGGATTATTTTTTCACTTGTAAATATTATGAAATCAGTTATATTCTTTAAAAATCTGGAGTTTTTTAATTTTGACCATTTTATTTTTATCATAGATAATATTCATACAAGATGTTCAATTATTTCAAAAAGTGGAGATGCTATTTATATAAATATGGCTTTGCCAATTTCCTAAAGTTCCTAGTATTTACGACCTTTGTATTTACAAGTTTATTTTACGTATCAAACACATATTATCCATATATATCATTTGTAATACATATTGCATTTTTATGAATAAGTAAACTATGTAAATATACATCGATTTTTTCATACACACTTGCTTCATTTTCAAATTTCTAATAAGTTCATCAGTTCTATAGTAAATATCAGCTCGAAATACTTCATTCGTGAAAATGGATATTTTAGATTGAATGATTTTATCGAAAGTATTGAAAGGCTTCTCTTCCTGTTTCACTATGATTTCCGACAAATTGCGAAAATATCGCTAGAATATTTCATAAATATTAAAGTTAGGCTGATGTAAATAACTATGTAAATAGTTATATTAATTTTTCTGGTTGTCTTAACAAAGTAAAACCCACTATAATTTGATACATTATTATTCTAGCCATTCCATGAAAATGTAATCATATATACTATAACGAAGCAAATGAAAAAATATCAAAAGTTTGACAATAAGTATGATCATTATAAATTTGGTTTGTGAAAATGGTAACTTTATGAAGAAAACTACTTGAATGAATTTGATGGCTTTAGTATATTACACCACACCTAAACATAAATGACAAATAAAATTTATAAAGTTAACATATTAGTAAAGTTAAACTTACATCGTTTTCCTATATTAAAACATGAATACTCCACAGTTATTGAACTAATTTGGAAAGTATTACAAATAAAGTTAAAAGTATATTAATTAAGAAAACATAAGTTACAATTTTATTCATAATTTTGCATTATTTAAAAACATATATTACTTATTTTATTCATTTACATCTATTTAATAAATAGAATTACATTTTATTCAAGTGTATAGTGATTAGCGTTAATAATCGCAAAACTTATAAATTAAAATTTATTACTATTATAAGTATAAAAATACTTACTACCATAGTTATTCATATGGATTACGCAATTATGTACCATGAAAGTGATGTAAAAGGTCTTCTTTTATGTTTATTTTTGAGATGTGTAATTATATTAGACTATAACGGTCGTGTTCATTTACAAGCATTAATTATTGTTAAATACTAAGTAGTAACTAATTGTTCTATTGATAGTCTTCAAGAATTAAACGAAATTAAAGAATATTTATTCATTTTTCATTAAAGCAATGGTAATGGCAATCGCAATCTTAATAATTTTATTTTTTGTTCAACTTTAAGCTGAAATTGTGAACAGTTTCTTTATTTAATTATATACTTTTTGTCATAATGAAATTTTCACTTTAAATTCTTCTTTTTCTTTGAAGTTCAGTTGAAAACCATCCAAATAAAAAATGCGTTTATCTGCACTTAATACTTGAGTCATCAATTGTAAAATTTAAAGTTGAATATCATACACATTTAATGACCATAATAATAGTTTAATGTAATTTATTAATAAAAGAATTACTATATTTTTATAGATTTAAAAAGATATTTAGATTCAGAATTTAAGAGATGGTAGATATCGTTATTACGAAAAACGCATATTTTAACAAAAACAGATTCTTGTTTAAATTTTATATTCTTTTAATTACATCTTATATCTAATATAAAAATTGAAATTCTAGTACTTTGAAAATTTAGATATAAATATATGATGATTGAAAATATGAATATTTTAAAAAATAATGAAATAATAATTAAATATCATATAATAATAACTAATAAGTTGATGTTCAAATTAATACATACCGTAGTGCTCATAATTACAATTTATAACGTTATAACTAAATTTTTTAAGTTAAATGTACCATTAATTATCCTTTCTTTTTGAAGTTCTTTTGGTTTTTTATTAAGATACTAATTATTTAAAATCGAACAGCTAAAGAAATTGTTTTAAAATAATGCAATTTTTAAAGCAGAACTGTAGCGACCATCATGTTTTAGTTTCGTGGCACAATTTCTTTTAGGGAAAAGCTTTTATAGTTCTGCCAAAAGAGTTTTATATTACTTTTATATGTAAAAATACTCGTCACTTTCCTTATTTGTATTATAAAGTACGTGTCCGAGTAAGTACTTGTAAATACGATAAGCTCCTTAGAATCGACTACGCATATAATGCAAGATTTTATTTTTTTAGTTATTGAAAATAAGATTTCTATTAAATAAATACGACAAATTTAGTTAAAAAAGAAATTTTATTAATATAAGATGAATAATATGAATAATTAATAAAGAATAAAAATAAATAGGAAAAGAAAATATAATATTGAAAAGATGCGTGTGTAAAATTAAAATACTATACAACAACAATGCATTATAAAACAATAACTTTAACGGTAAGAACTTGATTAAAATATTATTGATAAAATATTAGGATATATACAAATACTTGTGCATCTGACTAAAAGAAACTAGTCAAAACAGGTGGGATCGAACGTTCGAGAAAATATATTCGAACTTGAGCTGCAATAGTAAAACAATTGTCCTTTCGAATACGATATTGATATAGTCTACGAATATTGAAATGTAAGACACTTTTGACAAACGTGTAAAAGTATATGTAACTTCGAACCTTATAGAGCACACGTACATACTACTGTTCGTCAAGAAGTAACAATTTTCTACGAAAGAGCACTTTCATTTATTTAAATAATTGAAAATTTATATCTAAACATTTTTAGTTATGAATGACTGACGTAAGAGAATCTGAAATCTTTGTATAATCATCCGATGAATGACACAAAAGACAGAGAAAGAACTAAGAATTTTTTTATATATGAAATCATTATTATTACTATAGTGGGATATTTAATATCGGATGGAGTTTTTAAAGTTGAATTGATAATTAATTATATGTATCAAAAGAAAACTGTGATATACTTTTGCATAATTCGGAAGTTACAACATTAAGCAGAGAGTAATTTTATTTTTGCATACTTTCCCCGTTTTTATAAATTAAAAGCACTAGAGAAAAATTTATTCAAATCTTAAGCAAACTTTCTATTTATTAATAACAGAAAAAAGTAAGAAATAAATTAACTTTAGAATAATGATTTAATTTACATATATATGCAGCACTGCTCGGACGAAATCTTTACGAATGCTTTATCTTATCTTTTACGTAACTCTTTCGAATTTGTATATAGGATTTTAAGAAATTCAGGGCAATATGTAAAATACTCTTGTGTACTTTCTTTTATACACATATATGTATATATGCATAAAAATACTTGCATTAGTGAATACTGTTGTGATCTAATAAAATACTGATTAGAAATTTTACTTTAAAAATAAAAATTTATAATAATAATATCTTTCTTCTTATGTGAGTATTTTTGTTTTATTGTATAAATAATGTACCATCTAAGTTAATTATAAATTTCATATCTTTGTTTATTTAAAAATGACATAAATTATTACGCGAATATTTAATAATATAATTTTTTCTATGAATATTCATTACATATTTTCCATATATTATTTTAATGTTTTATAAGTTATAATTTTGTTTTAATTAAATATTAAAAATTTTAAGTTATTGAATCATTCTTTACTTAAGTGATGGATCCAGATCTTTATACATGTCATAATATTGACGTTACCATTCATCAATAGTGTATAAATACACTCAATCACGTACGGATAGAGATATTCCTGTGACCGTGTTTGATGAGTTATTGCGATATATAAATATAAAACGTTGTTTTAAACTTACAGAATATTGCATTTCTTTACTATTGCGTGTTTAAAAGTAAACATTCAACGTATTCTAAGTCAAATATCAATATATACTGTAATCAAAGAGACCAGTTTATATTGCATTATAATTTATAGTTATTACCAATCCAAGTGCAAATAAAATATTATTAAATCTAAATTAGGAATAGTGTACTTTTTCGTTTACGCACATATTATTTATGTTTGTAAATGTTTGTAAAAAATATCTTTCGTATATTACATTACTACTAACGTGTAATATATTAATAACAATCAACAATTGTCGTTTCATTAAATACTTTTATTTTAAACTAGAACTTTTCATATTGTTTTAAAAATTTATTTTCAATTTTTATTTTGCATAGTTAGCTTTACGGTTTCACATAGAGACTATTCCTTCAAAGTAAAAACACTTCAAAGTACTAAATCAGCTGTGTAATACCGATTTTATCGTTCTACCTGCTATACTGACAATATATTAATACATGACTATAATTAAAAAAATGTCTATTTTCATATAACTGTATTTGTAATATTTTCTATTCAGCTAAGATAAAATTTTGAAAAAATGAAACTATTCTAGATTTTCTAGATAGAATAAAAATATTGAAAAAATTCATTAATTAAATTTATGGAATTTTCATAGTTGCTTAGAATGCAATAACTATTTGATTTAACATTACAATTATAAGCGGTACATTTATATTTATAAGCAGTACAAGCGGTTTATAAGCAGGTACATTTTTTATTTAATGAAAGCTTCTATTTTCTGTATAATATTACGTATGAAAAATGTTATTATTAGTTCGAAGTTAAAAGTTGATAATAAAAATTATTTCAGAAAATTTTTGCAATAACGTATTCTTTTTTAGATCAAAACATTTTAAACTAATGAAACTGTAACAAAAAGTTAGAGATTGAAAAATATTCAACCCTACATTAATTTATACGTGTTAACATGAGCGAATGAATTGTTGCATTTAAATAAATCATTTAGTTAATTGGAAATAGAATTAATTTAGTTACATGTAATTATTTAATTTAATTTTATGTGCAGAGTTATAAGATGTATAAAATAGTGAAAATATGATGCATATATAAATCATGGATATTACAATTATTGTATTACTATTATGATTATTGTTTTATTGTACATTATAATAATTTAGTTTCTTAGAATTCTTTTATTATTATCGTAACTTAGTTTTTATTACATTGAACATATGTAATTATTTTTTTACTTTTAAAATTATTGCCTTTACTAAAAATTTAAATTTTAAATGTATGAATGGACATAAAAATCAATAGTATCAGAAGTAATTTTAGTAAAAAAAAATTCTGTAAGTGTAATAGATACATTTTAATAAATGAAATTTCTAAACTTACTATGTTCTAATTTCGTTTGTTTATATAAATTATGACAATATGAGTCATGTATAAGAAAAATTCATCCAAATTAATAATTCTTTTATGTTTTTTTTTTGATTGAGTAAAGATTAGTATCAAAATAATCATATTTATATTGAAATATATAGTAAGCGACATTATTTATCAATAAATTGATGAATCACTTTAGATATATTTGCAAAACAACTTTTCTCTTTACATAGAAATAATAGAATTAATATTTGAGTACACATTTTGGATTAAAAACATTTAGTTTTAATATTTGAATTATTCTTTAAATGATCTTAATTCATACGCTTCTTATAAAATATAAATAAGAAATTTTTTTAAATAGATCAATTAATAAATATATTTTTCTTTTTTATAGTACTTTTTAAGCTACGATTAGTTTTAAAATTGTTAAAAAAATATATAAAATATATTCACTTTATCATTGCATTAATTATATTTAATATTTCTATTTTAAAGATCTAAAGAAGTAATATTACGTAAACATCCAATTTATAGAAAATACACTGTTTTATTTCTTATTAACATCAGTATAAAAAGTTCACGAGGTATTTATAATATACTATTAAATTATTATTAAATTTTTATAGTAGAATAAAGAGAAAATAATATCCAAAACACATAATTCTACTATAGTACGTAAACAAGAACTATGGAATAAATAGATACCAGTAATTTATTAATATAAATAATAAACTTATACGAAATATTGTTTTATCAGTAATTTAAAAACGTTTTTATCGCTTTTGACTAGAAATTGCAAATAATTGCAACAATTTGATCTGAAAAATATTTATTATGAATATTAATTGAAAAATTTATCTGCAATGTATCTGTGATATTTAAATTTAAATTAAAGCGCTAATAATTAGACGTATTATTATGTAATTATGATTGAAATTTTATGGACTTGATTGTATTTATACTTTTAAAAATTTTAGAAAACAATTTTTCTATAAAGGCGGCACATACAACTAAATAGTATATGATTAACATAATTTAATAATATAATATTATTGTAAAAGATCCTGAATTTTTCAATGTTTATATTAATTAATATACAATTGAAATATATATTTATTATAAATAAATAATTGTATTTTTAAACTTATCTGTACTATAGAAAAATAGACGCATGTTGATGATTAATGATAATAAATATAGTGCAACTAATACGTTCCTTTGAAATACAAATCTGTAAGTATTAATAAATTATTTTACGTTAAGGATAAAAGTAACAATACTATTTAATAATATAATAAATTTATTATTATGTCTTTAACAATAATTTTTACAAATAGTTTTCACCTTGAACGTTCATCTGAATAATAGTGACAAATCAAGGGAAGATTACATTATATAAAGAAAAGCTTACATAAATCCGTCGAGAACAAGTATGGAATTAAGTATGACTAAAGGCACTTTCCCTGGCCGACCGATTAAAAAAGAAATAAAAGAAGATACTATAATCGTCAAAGGGTTTAAGTCATAGAATGAGATTCTTGGAAAGAAAGTAAGGAATCGATTTTTTCGCAAGATTCCACTTTTTAAAAGCTCTTAACTAAATAAAACTTTATTGTACACTTGTTAAGTTAGAATATTACTGTTAATAAAAATATTAATTTTATTATTATTAATGTACTTGAATAAAGACATTTTTATTCGTCAAGTTCGCTTATATAAAAAATATGTATCATCGACTTAAATAAATTCAAAGACAACTTAAGAATCAAGCGATCGGTTTAGGTGATATTTCAGGTAGCTTTTTTTGTTTTAAGTTACAACTAAAGAATAATTTACAATTGGGTAACTTGTGATCGTTCGATTCTTAAGACTACGAAGATGCTTTTCTTCTTATTTCTTATAATGACGAATGCATCCGCATACAAAAACAAGTACTTTCGTCCTTTTAAATTGTATATATTATCAACGCAATTAAAAACTTAGGTCTACGGTTAGCAAACATTTACAAATGTCGATTTTCGCTCGACTTAATTCTCTATCACCATCGAAGTAACAATCAATATTTTCTATATAAAAAAATTAATGAATATAGAGAAACTAAAAGACTAAATGTATATGATAGTTACATTGGACGATAATTATATTAGAGTCTTCAGTGCTGTTAAATGAATTTACATAAATGATGAAATCAATTAACGAATTTTTTATAATACATAAATGCTTATTTCATTTGGAAGATCTAGAAAAAGTCAGTTTACCGCAGTCAGGCATACATTATCCAGGCAATACTTCTCTCTCTCTCTCTCTCTCTCTCACTTACTCTTAACCTCAAATTAAACGTACTTTACATTGGCCGGTCATTTGGCTAAAATCAAATTTATAAAAAGACACCATCAATTGCTTTCATGATTAATAAAATGTAGTTTTTAAATATTTAGTTTTATATATGCGCTATTGGATAAAAAACATTCGTACTTAAACTACTAAGATTAATAAATGTAATTGTAGCATTAACATTCATATTGTTTTTATACATATCGAAATTGGATTTAAAAAATTTTATACTTCTGAATGTACTTGGCAGTTTCGCAATCATTTTCTTTGATTTTAAGAGTAATATGTTTTGAATAAAATATATTCAAATTAAATAGATTAATTTTATACATTAGTTAAAATTCCTTGTCATTTAAAAGAATTGCACTGCAAATAGAATTACAAATAAGCCCTACAATAGGTTTTATACTAATATATCTTGAATTTCAAATTTTCAATAATGTAATTGCCGTACATTGACTTATTTAGTTAACAATTAGTTATATTTAGTTAACAATATTTTTATTAAGTTATTCCAGTATTAAAAGTTACTCGGTATTAAAGAGATATAATAAAGGTTCAGAAATATAAAGGGACAGATATCATGGTATTTTGGACGTGTCTATAAGCAATGATATAAATTCCATGTACATATACATGGAATTATTATTTTTAATAAACTGTATTTAGTTAGGAATTTGTATTTAGAAATGAATTATCGAATATTAAAACTTTAAAGTGTATATTTAGAAATTATTAATTCAAATAATGAGCAGTATAGATATTACTTTTGTTTTTAAAATTATAAATTCTGAAATTATATACATAAATTTTAGTAGTTGATATTATTAAAAATTGATAATTAGAATGTTATAAAAACAAATTTATAATTAATTTAATTGCTTATATTGTACCACATTACATTGTATAAACATTGGGACATGGGAGAATAAGGTAAATTTTTATACTTAAGGAAACATATACAAATTGAGTAGAGGAGAAAATTATTAGTAAGAGGATTAGTAGTAAAAAAAATCGACGAGGAGAAATTTGCTTTAATTGAATTAAATTATGTATTATACTTTCTTATTTTTCGATAATTTCTCTGAATTTTCACATTATTAGAGAAAAAAGAAATGATCTTTTGTTTCGATATCAATTCAATTACAAACCAAAAAATTTTCTTTATAATTAAATTTTCTCGATTGCAATGCACCCATGGTTCTACATGAGGAACTCGGTAAATGTTCATGGAAAGGTATTAATACTTATGAAGGATTATGAGATAGATTAATTAAGCTAATGAATTACATTTCTATATTATTCTATTCTTTCAAATAATATTAATTGTACTACCAATGGTTGGAATCTATATATCTATGTATTGTCATTCTTATACAGTAGTTGCCTTTTTTTAATCTATTCATAATCTTAAATGATTAATTGAAATTTATCAAATTTTCTTTATATCATAGGTTTATAATACACAATCAATAACAATTTATTACAATGATTTGAGATTTTTTACGTATTAACATTTTTGCATTTACAGTATTTCAATTAGTAAAAATAGTTTATTTTTACTACCAAGTGCAATTGATTTTTTCACAATTGACAACCATAATTTGTTACTAATAATTCACTTAAACTGAAAGTAAAAAGTATTACGTAATCCTGATATAAGGTACACAATAATAATATAAAACACTATATCCGAAACATTTTTGAACATTGGCTCACCAAATATCTCAAAATTTCTAACAGTAGACTCATCCATCAACATAAAAAATCTCCATCATTAACTTCAACAATTTTTATAATCATTAATATTTTAGGTTCGCAATTGCTCGAGAGCAGCATAACAAATAATCAAACGAGATTATATTTTCGTATGATTATTTTATGATTCAAATCTCTGGAAGAGTGAAAGATGTTAAAGCACTGTCAAGAAACTTTTGAACAATAATTTAGCAAAATTCTTCTAAGCAGTTTCAGGCACTAAAATAATCTTCATCTTTAAGTCTAACAATTTCAATTTCTTATTAAATGATTTTCAACGAAGATAACTTACAATTCGTCCGAAAAATCACTTCATCAATAATTCGAATATCGTACGATCTTCTTTCGAACTTTTCAAACATCACTTATTTCACGATATATTTGCACTTAATAAAAGAACGTTTCGTGAAGCACAGACATTTATTTCACTATAATTCAGTAGTGGTTTCAACGGGACTCTGCTCTCCAAGATACGTGAATCCCAGATGTGAGTAGTCCTTCCTTTCTCTAAAGATGACATTGTCGTCGGACGGATTGCTACTCATCAAATCGTGATTGTAGAGAGGATTGAGTACTGGCGTATCTCGGTTGTTCAAGGTATTGGTGTTGCTCGTCTGACCATTATTGCAACCATTGTTCTTATGCCCTAGGGTGGAGCGTCTCAATGAGTGAACGTTAGAATCCAGAACCCCGTGATTGCCGACGATACTCGAGGCTCGTGCTGTTGTCGCTGTCTCCGAAGATACTGGACTCTGCTGACCTGTTGACAAAACGACAAAAATTGCAAGTAGAATATTCTATTTTTTTCGATTACCATCAACTCTTAATAAAGAACAGTAAACTTTACAAGAGAAAAGGAGTATAATTACTAGTTGATCAGAGATAATACACAAATAAATGCAAAATCTAGTAGGTCTAGTTGGTGCATTTTAATCAATTGATAAATTTTGATCAATTGATAAATAAAAAATATGTTTATAAAGTTTTATTAACGGAGATAAAAATAATTGCTGTCAGGTTACAGCTCTTTATAATTTAAAAATATTATAGCTTTTGATACTTTAACTGAAATAACGACGAAAGTAGTTGTAATTACTTGAAGAACCTATAATAAAACGAAATAGTAGCTGAAAAAATAAAAAGTAGGCGTACCGGTGCTCTCGCCATTCTCCTTTGTAATGTAGCTAACGTTGTCAAGGCTAAATGCATGATTTTTATTGCTGAAATCGAGTTGCAGATCGTTGTAGCTGTCATTGTCATCGACCGGAACACTCATCTGCAGTACCTGCGTCTCGTACTCCTTCAGGTTGGGCTCGACGTAAACCGGATCGTAACGTGGCACGACATACATGCGCTGCATGCGCTCTTTATACGCCTTGTATCTACGAGTCGACAAAATCAGTATACAAGATTTTTTTGAGAATGGTATTATTTTTTTACTATTTTTGAGAAAGTATTTTGATATAAGAAGTAAATAAACGAGTAAATAAGATTTAAATAAACTGATATTATTAAAACTTATTTTTAAAATAATAATGATTTATATTATCGACAAGAAAAGGTTGATAGATTAAGAATGAAGCGATATTTGTATGTAACTTTTCCTATAAGCTGATAACACTAGTACTTGATAAAATAATGCATTCTGAATATAAAGGATATGCAATCTGTCCTCAAACTATTATCAAGTACATAATCTCTACCAAGTAATCCCGATCCAATTTGTATCGAATATGACCTTTCCGAGGGATTTCATAGTTGCTTAGATACCTTTTCCTGAAACATTTAAATTTTTCTTACTTTTCTGCCTAATTGCAACTACTCGAATGATTTTTCAGTCGACTATTAATTTTTTACCTAAATAATGCTACAAGAAATTATTCTCAAATAATTAGCATACTAAAATAAAAAAATAATTTTAAGAACGGAAAAGAAAATGTTCGCATAATGCTTTTGTTATTCTAATTATTATAATAATAACGTATAAAATGTATAATAAATACAAGTTTTAATAATAATAATATTATTTATAATATTTTTATATAATATAATATTTATATTATATTATATTATATTATAATAATATAATATAATATTTATAATAATAATAATAATAATAATAATATTATCCAAAATAAAGCATAAATTTTTTCCAGATTATTTTCAAAAAATAGGCAGTGAAAGTAGTTTGTAAATTTCATTTACTAAGGTATAGAAAAATTAATTGTCTTGTCATCATATTTTACTTGTATTAAATAATATCAATTTTACTTTTACGTAGAATATTTTGAAATTTAAAAAATAGAAATAGTTACAGAATTGTTCTTATATGTTATATCAGACAAAAACGAATAAGATAAGTAATAGATAAGACGAATAATTTTGCTTCATTATAGTAACAAAATTTTAAATTACGTTTAAAACATATTTCTCTATTATTGAAAATCCTAGTACGTTTACACGAGTACACAAAAATTATATTCTCTTTCACTTGAATTTTTTGACATATTAGTGATACAAATATTTTAATTATAAATATATTATCAAACGAAATACAGTGAAAATTCCAAAAAATTTTAAAAAAGGTTTCACAAAAATTAACGGTTTACATCCCATTAATTTTACGCTTTCATAGAAATATCAATACATCTGATAAATCTAGGAAGATCAGATTTGAAAGAAAGTAAAAGTTATAGATTTTTATTTCATGGTTCACAAAGTTGTATCAGAGTAAAGTACAAAGAGTATAACGATCGAATCGTTATTTCTTTCAAAACTAGGCTTAAAACGGACTCCCTATTCTCTCACCAGGCCATGTAAATAACATAAGTTTCCCGGGCCCGCCTAATAATCTCCGTAGATGTGTTTCACTCTTGCTTTCACACTGTCGAGAAAATTCATTTTTCACCAGGTAGTTTAATATATCTTATGCGCAGATCCTGAGCGACAATGAAATTGCGCTTAAAAAGCAAATTAGCTGCGACTCACATAACAAGACTTAAAACGGACGTTACATGAGTGCAAGAAAGATGTGTTGAGGGAAGGTGAAAAACCCAAAAATACTTAGGGTACTTATATTTTATTGCTTCTTATGAAGAGTTTTCTATGAATGTTCTATGAGTTTGCTAAGATGCATTCGTATTACTTGCTGATGGTTTAATTAACGAGCACATTCAATTGAACGTATTTGTTCTGGTTTCTTTGATGTCGATATATTATTAATTATAAACTGGTCATTCTTAAAATGGAATTAATGATTTATTATTCAACATTTGGCATTCACGTGTTATTTTATAAGTACCATTTAATACTCCTTCAATTTTGTAACTTAAGAGGAATGTAAAAATTTTCAAATGATATCTTATTATTACAATGAAATATAAACCACCTATAATTATTATATAGTACCATCTATTTGCAAGAATAATCTTAAGTATAATATTAAGTATACAACAACTAAACAAAGAATACCTTAAATTAATAAATACAAATATAAATTATATCACTACTTATTTACTCGTAATATACTCACAAAATCTGATTTTGAATATTTAAAATTTTTTGTATTTCTATCGCAAAAAAGATGTCCATTTATATATATTACTTTGTTAAGTATGTCATTTCCAACTAAAATGTAAGACCTCATTTTAGAGATATTATACGTTGATTATTAATAGATTTAGCGTATAGAATATTCTTTATAAGAGTATTTTACGAATCAAGTTGAAATATAATTTAAATGTATAATGTTAATATGTAAGAAGAATAAATTTAAATATTAATCTAAAAAATCCAAATAAGAGTTTAGTCGAAATTTTCATATCTAATGAAATTAATTAAATTTTTTTACTATTTTTAAACAATATTTTTATTTATAAATAAATTACAAGCACTTTTGCTTTAAAAACAATAATATTGTAAAAACATTTGGATAATCAGCTGAAAGGTAATAACTATAAATATTTGAAAACAAATAAATGAACTCATTGTTTTTTATTACTCTATAAAATCAAGCAATTACTATATAATACTTTTTTTTCTACTGAATTTTTCTAATTTAATAGCTAAATGGCATTTTTGGAATATAATATTCAATAAATTATTAAATTTTCTTTTATTTCCATAACATTTTAAAATAAAATTTTAAATTTATTATATATTGAACTGTTCACAAATAGATAAAAAATAATAAAATATAAAAATTTATTCGTTACATCTATACTACTGGATACAAAAAAGTATTCTTTTCTTTTTAATTTAAATTAATCATTACTTGAAACTATTGTAAAAATAATATTTTGTCTTAACCTTTTCGAGATTTATTTTGCTGGTTTAGCATTAGATTTTTAAAGTCAATTTCACTTTTCCGAGTATTAAATAAATGGAAAGTCCGAATCAATTTTCATATTTTAGAAAGTTTAAGATATTAACTGTACTAAAAATGGAGGTAATATAGTCAAATTAATTTAAACCATTCTTTACAATTTACGTTCATAATTAATAATGTAATTAATACATTTTAAAACTGTTTTTCTTTTTAATTTCGGAAAGTTCTACTGAATCTGTATTATCATTACATAGCAGATAACGGTTACTAGCAGTTTGTACTATTGAAGTAATGTATCAATTTTATTCAATTTATTTTACATCCAAATTTTCAAGGATAGAAAATTTCCTCAAAATATATGATATAATAAAAAATATGAATTGCTATTAGAAGTCGATTTGTAAACGCAATATTACTTTAAATAAAAAACGTAAGTAAATGTTTTATTTTTCTATTATTTCTAAAGTAAAATCTATATTTGGAATTAATTGCATGAAATTATCGTGATAATAAATAGTAATTTTGTTCGAAAAAAATATAGGTTTTCTTTGACAAACGTGAACCTTGAATAAAAATAACTTTTAATTATTTCTGAACTTGTAATCGTGAAAAATAATTCTCAATTAAACCGCGAAAATGTTTTTTGCATAATCAAAGCCGAATAATACATCAATTTTAAGTTTTTTTTTCTAAATCTGTAACATTATCTTTATAATATAATTATATAAATTTTTATAATTATATAAAAATTAAACAAATAATAAATAATTTGAATTTATTATATTTGTATGACATTTTACTTCAGATTAAAACAAGAATATCTTAATAGATGTGTGTATTTATAAGTATCTAATAAAAAGCAAAATAAAATAATAATAACATTTAAATGTTAATTAAAACTGCTTGAATTGTTGGGCTTAAAGTTACAATTTCTCAGAAAGTTACTTAATCATTTATCAGCTCTAGTCAAATTTTCTTATTTTGAAAAATATAAGTTCGAAATTAGAATTTTAATGATTTTTTTATAAAATAATTCTAGTTGTTTGATGTACAATACGTAAGCTTATATTATTTTATATACTTGAACTATTTTCTAACGACATCAGAGAATGAGTACTCTTTCAAATTATTGAAATTTCACGTCTAAAGTATGATAATAAATAATAACTGCAGTGATTATCAAATTAATAAACAAAGTCCGAAACCCGAGGTGCAAAATGTCCACTTAACCTCCATATGCAACTATCGTCATACGGGTACATGCATTCTGAACGAGTACCAAGCGATAAAGCAGTGGCCTACGAAATAATAAAGACGCGCACTCACCTTGACCAGGAGATGCAAATGTAGACAATACCGGCGATACCCAGAACCAATATGACGAATGCGATGATGATGAGTGCGTAGGGGAAAACCTCGCCGCTGAAGGCGACCGCGGTATGCGTGCGAGCGGGCTCCGGTTCCATGACTGGCGCGTGAATGCCGATGGCGGTCGCCCGTAGTAGTGGCGACATGTCATAAGTGATGTTTGCCGTCGCCTCCTTGTCCAGTACCAACCTGCGCCGGGGAAAGACGAGAGCGCCTTACATTAGCTGGTCGAGGGCGAAAGTCATTTTCCCTACGCGCTTACGCAACGGAACGTTGAAGCGTGGTATAAGTCGCTCTTGTACAAGCGCATACTAGCGATTTTCACGCCCCTTTTCATCACAACTCGACGTACTAGATGCCGACGTTTATGGGATATGCGTGACAATTATTGCTTTTTTATGGAAGTTCGTTGCGTGTTTGCTTATTGTTTATTTGCTAATGAAAGCCGGGTGAAAGTCATTCGAGGAGAAACATCGTTTGTTTTCTTGCGCGTACGGATATCTTCCTTAATTTATCTATTTTGAGTAGATTTATTTTCTTTTCTTTTTCTTGTAATAATGAATGATCAAGTAATTTGGAGTCCGGCGGTCGCTTAATCCATTTTATTGATAAATTTCTCTAATAAAAATTGCTAACATTATGGATATTTATAGAATCGTCAAGTACCTTCTCAAAATAATAATTTGAAAATGTAACTTTGTAATTCCTACATTCGTTAAATTTTAAGTTTAAATTAGATTATTATATTCATATTCGTTATATAATCTTTCTGCAAAAACGATGTTTATAATGCAATTTGTTAACTTCAAAAGAGGCACAGTTGTTCTACAGATAACGTTAACGCTGAAAATTTCTATTAGAATATTTGTAATGAATGAAATGGTTCTGTGAAAATATAACCTTATTTCACTTTACACCTTGTCAATTATTTAAGGTTTTTAAGCTAATAAACAATTATTTTTCTTTTGAGATTTCTCAACATTAATAATTTAACTTAATACTTTGCAGTACCAAAATTGTGAATAGCAGAAAGCAATTAAAAAAAATCCTGAATAGAATTCTAAATAATAACTCAAAAGAATAAAAAATGTTGTACATAGGCATATTCATAATTTAAAAAGCAATTAAAAAATCAATACATTTAAAATTATATCGGGATAACTGCAACATATTGCAGATATAAAACTCGATAACAATTCATCAATTTTCCAATCTGTTATTACAGTCAGTACTCTAAATATAAATGATTTTTCGATTCTATATAATTATTAGGACAAAATAAGAAACGAAACGCCGTCATTGTTCTTATATTCCAGAAAGTTTATTGTAGTATCAGCTTAAAATAATAATATAGAAGTACATTAAAAAGTGAAAGGAATGGAAAATTTTTAGCAGCATTTATTGCTCAAGAATCATTATAGTTAATTTACATTCGAAATATGTACAGTTATTTGAAACAATCAAATACTTAAAAATGTTGTTGGTGAAGTTGTGAATTTTCTTTTTTTAAATAAAATTGTAAATAATGTGAGTATGATGCATTCTGTTCATGAAAGAATCAGTCCTTGATCTATAAACATTAAACACATGCATTTTACAACGACTTTACTATAAAACTTAGGACTTAGTTAAGTACGAAGATAATTCATGAGGTAAAAAGTAATAAAGAAAAAACATTTGCATTACACTATCAATTTTTCATCTTCTAATCTTATTTTACATTCATGCCCTAATAATATGAGTCGCTCCTTTCAAAGTAACGGTGACAATCCAGCAAAAATCTCTTGGAGCGTAATCGTTTTTCGAAAAACTTAGCGACGATGCGCATGCGCAATACCTGGATACTCGCCACGTTTGCGCATTAGCAGTGATATCGATGAAAAGCGAAAAGTGAGAAGTCACTGTGGCTCGCGAAAGGCGACCGATTTCTAGGTCGATTTCTAATACACGCACCTACAGGAGCAAAGTAAAGTCTTTAACGAGCAAACATGCGCATGCGCAACGGCGGCTTTCTATGGCTTTGCTTACTTTTGGGGAAACTGACAAATTGCGGTAGCACGAGACGCGCACGACTTTGAGGCTCATTGGGCTATGGAATTCCTTTGTGTTATCACGGTGTTTGATTTTGCAATGGCATTCTTCACGGGTGCGGGATTCGAACGCGATACCGTTAACATTGCATTCGTATGCTCGACTTGACTTTTCGAATTCGTAAAAATTTAAATATCTATCGGTATCTGCATGTTGCTCGGGCAGTAAATGGCTTCTTAATACGTGCAGTACGAGTACATCCTACTTGTACAGTCTAGTTGGTGCAAATATATTTCGGCACGTGAGTTTATAGGCTGAATCTTTATTTTGTCGACTTAATCATCGCGCACTGTAGATTCTAAAGCAACGTGAAAATATTCTTGGTAATCATAATAGCTAGTTTGACCGTATGAGTAGACTCACAATTTATGTGGGCATTTATTACTGATTAGATTATGAGAATATGAGGTATATATTTTATTTTTGTTAAAAAATTTTTACTATTATGCGTATAAATTTTTATTTTGTTTTAATCAACAATATATATATATATATATATATATATATATATATATATTCAAATTAAATAACGATATAGAAAACACTGTTCACTTACTTGAAAGAATCTTATTTTACTCAGTAATTAATTTTTTATTCTGTATATTCATGTTATTAATTATGATTTAGACATTAATTAAGGTAAATTGTGCTAGTATATAAGTATATAATACATCCTGAATAATGTTTCTTGACATTAGCAAGTTAGTCATTCAAGTGTTGCACTCCATCAGTTCACTATTTGAATATGTAAAAAAATTTTTTAGACTGTTCATAATACTAATTTTATTTGCAAATCTTAAACGAATATTGTATTTAATAATATATATTATTAATGTTAACAAACGTAGTAATAATAATAAATTAACAAATGAATATAAACGAGATATATCAAGTTTGAACTTTGATATTATAGTCAGCTAAATCTTTGAGGTAAGCTTCAAAATTTCAGAAATATGAACATTCCATAAATTGGAAGTGATTTTAGTATAAATTAGTAATACTTGTTGTCATTTGAATAATATTTTCAATGTATAAAATTGTATTATTTTAAATGAACTACGATAAATTTCGAAATTTTGACAATTTTGAAAGTATTTATGATGCTCTTTCATTATTAATACGAATTTTTAAAATCAATAAATTAAAAATTAAATAATAAAATAAATTTAGAAAAACATGTTTATTATTTTATAGTAAATGTAATATTAATTATAATATATACGTTTTATAATGTCTTTTTTACATAATAAACTTTACAACTTATATGTTTCAATATAAAATGAAATACTTAATGTAAATACGTAAATAATGTAAAAGATATATATATATATGTATATATATAATAATTGCTAACTTCATCTTTAGAAATTTTATTTATCTAAAATCAACATAGATTAAAATATTGCATACTATTATACAATTTTTAACTTGTATAAGTAGTTGTTAATTATCTTTTTAAGACTTTATTTAATAATGATAATGGATTCAACTATTAAAATATCGAAATATTTTCATAGTTTCCTGTAAATACAAAAAGAAACTCTGCTGCGTTATCAAATGTAACTGTAAAGGTAATTAATAGAATTTTGCTTTTATAAAATCAATATGTATCATAATTCTGGACGGAAGGATTTGTAAATTTAATAAATCGAAGGCACATATATATTTAATTGTATATGAGCGTATTTTTCATCATTTATTGTTAATCATTATTGATTTAATGAATCAGAAATGAGAGGTTCTCACCTGTGCAAGAGACTACTATTTCTGAGCAGTATCTTCTCACTTTTGGGATCAATGGCATAAAACCAGACGTCCGAGTCATGATGGCGCACCTCAATCGTATTATTGACCGATAGCAGCCTGCGAGAGTCGATCTTTTCAATCTCGATTAATAAGCCCGTCCTATCCTCGATTACACGGGCGATCTTCGCGCGGTCCTTCTGCAAGGACTCTGGAGAGGCATTCTGCACAGTAAGGATAAGGAAGTTGTCGGGGCCGATGAGATTCACAATTACTGGAGCCTCCACCACGTTGGAATTGTTTGTCGAATTTGGATTGTCCTTAGCCTGGACAATAAATCTAGTAGAAAAAAATGTACATTTTAATCATTTATTTATTACACAGATTTGGGAAAAGAAATTATTAAGAGATCATACTGCAATTTATAATACATCTTTTGTACTCTGTTTTATAATAATCTTACACTGTATTTAAGGATCTCATTTTACAATCGAAATTCAATAAAAAAATTTGTAAACTATTTATACAAAACAATCATTAAATAAAAATCAAATATTTATAATTCTGGTAAAGATATAATTGAAAATAAAATAAATTCAGACAAATTCATTCGTTTTAAATAATTCATTGTATCTTATTTGTTTATTAAAATATTTTGTTAAATTAAATCGCTTTATAAAATTTTTAGATATAATAATTATTTTACCATTAAAAGTTAAATATCTTAAATGTTAATCATACTTTATTAATCACTCATTTTAATTTTGTTATATAAAGTATAATACAACATTAATTAGAATAAAATTTTAAATTTATGATTTTGTAAATCTAATTAAATATTACTATCAATAATCTAATAATACAGAAAAGTAAATACTGTTTAAATTTTCCTCTATATTTTTCATAAAGCTACGTAAGACGCAAAAACGTGAACTTATTGTTAATTACAAGCTGCATTTACGAATATCTAGTTTTGAATATGTTATCTAATTTAATCCAGTAAAATTAAAAAATGATTATTAACAAATTCGTAAAATTCTACTTTGAAAATTCAAAATATCGTTCATCAAACTAATTTTTACTGATAAAAAATTCTTGGTAAACTAATGAGCATATAGGCTAAATCACCTGAACGGCAGTTCCTGAGGTTCTACAGAGTCGAAGTTGGCCATAGTACGTATGATACCAGAGGTCTTGTCGACGGCAAAGAAATCGGCAGCACGACTGCGTTCCCGATCGAATCCAAGAGAGAACTCGAGCTTGCCGTATTTGCCATTGTCCTTGTCGTGGGCTTTGACTTCGAGAACCGTGGAGTCGAATTGCGCCGCCAGCGGCACCTTCGCGAAGTAGCGGTCCTTCGTCAGATTAGCCTGAGGGAACACGAATTCAGGGCTGTTGTCGTTCACGTCAACCACCTGGATCTTCACCTGTGAAGGAGATGATTACACCTCATATTATTTTCCTTGTGACTGAATACATTTGGTGGCGCAGTATTTATACGCCGTTTTTAAGCGTTTTCTTGGAGTTAAATATTATGAGGATTAATTTGCTTATTGAGAGTTAGAAATAAGAATTAAATGTATAAAAATCAGCAAGTTTTCTTTAAACGCAATCAATGACAAATGCTAGATTTATTTTACATATATTATATTACTTTCCTACACTTGTATCTAAATATAACGTAAAAACTAGCTTCTCAATATAATGAAATTACACGTGATATTTAATTAATATTAGCACATGGATCAAAGCATAATTTAAAATGTATATAAAATTTTGTCGTTGATAGAAAACTTAACCTGCCTATATTAATATTTTATACTTCTTTGAGTTATATACATAACAGATCTATATTCTGCATTAACTTTTATTATATTATAATACACAGTATGATATTTTTATTACATGAAAATGCGATAATTACTTTTAAACTACTCAAATCCGTGATATTTTTGGAATATTATACAAAAGAGAAAACTTTTTCAGGAATTAGAAAATAAATTTCTACATTATAAAAAACATTTTTTTATAAATTATTCATTCTAAAATTAAAACAATTTCAATAAAATTAAATTTTAAGACAAAATTTCTTCATTTATAATTGGTAATATTTTTAATATTTTTAATAAAAATTTCATGAGCGGTCTAATATATTCTACTATTCTTAAAAAAATTAATCTAATACTATTCAAGACGACCCAAAATTTATTTATCAGATCCACATGTTTTTGAATAAACTTAAATCATATTAGTATTTAGTATCCTTAATTCACATAAACTCATTATTTTTATTCTATTTAAAAATATTAACAATAAAAGATTAATGATAATTACAAAAGTTGAAATCGATCATAAATTGAATATTGAATGTGAATAACTGATATGCGAACATTTAATTATTGTCTAATATACTACAGACATTGAAAATTAACAAAAGATCATCAAAATAGTTTGAAGCGTTAAATAAAAAATAAATATTTAACGATTTCATAATTTATGTTAAAATTTATTATACAAGCTCATTGATTCTTACTTTATTATTTTTAAATACGGTTTATCCTAGATTATACTTCATAATCCTAATTCAATTAAAATGTATATTCGGAAAATATGAAATAAGATTTTATAAAGAATTTTAACTAAAAATAAATTTACTATATAGAAATTTAACTATTAAGTAACTTTTTACAATCGACTTTATAAAAACTTTTTATTCCTTTAATTTTTTCATTATTATTTGCAAATCTCGATTTCGAATTGTATAATTTTTGAATAAAAGATGAATTCAGTAAGTTCGTAAGTTTATTTTTCTATCATAGCATAGTTTCTGGGAATATTAATCAGAGTATGAAAAAATCAAGTAAACAAAGAATAACGAAAAAGTTAAAAAGCGCATGCTTTTCATAACCATTACTAGCTGCTCCGCTGTAACTAAAATTATTTAGTAAATAAAATTATTACTAAATTGTTATGAACTATTATGTTTAATAATTTCCAGAAGTAAACGTAGATATAAATGCAGCAAGTATGCATTTATTATAAATCAGAAAAGAAGAGATTTGTATGCGACATATTTATTTGTCCACAGGCGTTGAAAACAAGCTCTGACTCGAACCAAAACTTAAAATCTAAAGGAAATCTCCTCACCATCGTGATGTTCCTGCCGCTTTTCAGCATCCCCGACAAGGTACCAAGCTTGATCTTGATCTGATAGCTCTCTGTATCCTCAAAATCGAGCTCAGCTTTTTCCAGCCAAAGCGCACAGTTGTGCTCTTCGGTGATGTTCGCCCCGAAGAGTCCCTGCTCGTTACCGTTATAGACCTGGCACTCGAGTGCAGTCGGTCCGTCTCGCGGATTCCCGTTGATGACACTCAGGATCTTGATGAGGGTTCCGGATGCTGCGTTCTCGGGCACGTCTACATTGTAGGAATCCTCGGCGAAGCCTAGACCGAGTTCACCCGTGGGCATCGCTACGTGGTGCACATGCACCGGTACCGTGCTCACCGATGACAATTGCGGCTCCCCCAGGTCGTAGACTCTCACGTCCACCTGAAACTCGCTGTCCGTCACCTTACGTAAATCGTCTCGGACGCGTAATACACCGCTGTCGGAGTCTATGACAAAGTACTTGTCAGCTGGGCCCCGACCGATCACGTCGTAGCGCACCTGAAAATTTTGAGTTGTAGTTATACGTCAACACTTCACAATGTTACAACCGACCGAAAGGACGTTCGATCATTTTTTTGTTTACTTCTCATAAGCACAGAAATCTATTCTTCCGTTTATTATCTTTATGCAGTCACTCGATATTGCTTATTGAAAATCCAATCATTTGTTAATCTTTTCTAATATTATTTAATAAAAAACATCTATAATGATCCAAATGATTATTTAAAGATATTCTCAGAGCACATCTCAGATATGCTCTCAAATGTTCGCTTAATCAGAAGCATTCACTTTTTAATACATTATGTTGCTGAATCTTGATTATTTTTCATTCAAATATGCAAATTACTTCTGATTATTACTTTTGATACATATATCTTATTATTTATTATGAAATTGTAATTTCACAGTCCAAAAAGATTTTTAATATTATTTTAGTTTGTATATAATTACTTTGATTAAAATAATCATTTTTATTAATTAAGATATAATAGATTGATTATTATTATTAGAGATTATTATAGATAATAATATCTATTATATCTTAATATATATTAAGATATAATTTTAGTGGGAATAGGAAATCTATTAAATATGTAATAAATACACTTATAAACTTTAATTTTATGATATGTTTTTATATGGGAATGTAAGTTTGCGTGAGTTTTTGCTTATGGGCATTAATAATTATACTTTTATTTTACTTTGTCAGTAACAAACAGTTTAAAATATTAAATAACTTCTTATATTTGATAATTTAAATTTTTCCACACTTCTAATTAAACTCAATGAATCTACAGTGCTTTACTTTACTATTTTCATACATATAGTATGGGAACTTAACAATTTTTTTTTAAAAAAATTTTAATTTTATTGCTTTAATTTATGAAACGTTTATAATAAAATTTAAACTGAGAAAAAATAAAGGTTTTAGATTAAATTTCTAACTAATTTAATTATTCAAAAGAGCTAACCAATTTAATTATTCAAAAGAGCTAACCAATTTAATTATTCAAAAGAGCTAACCAATTTAATTATTCAAAAGAGCTAACCAATTTAATTATTCAAAAGAGCTAACCAATTTAATTATTCAAAAGAGCTAACCAATTTAATTATTCAAAAGAGCTAACCAATTTAATTATTCAAAAGAGCTAACCAATTTAATTATTCAAAAGATCTACGTGAATTAAAGTTGATTAAATAATTATTCTTGAATAAGGTACAAAATTATAACCCAAAATTGTACCCCATGATGAAATATTAAATATTTAATGGAAAAATACCACACTTTACTGCAATATAAATGTAAATAAGATAAGACACCGAACTTGTGAAAAAAAGTTGAGCGAATCTCTGAAGCACCAACCTGGTTTCCGGGTGCAGTGCCGTCGGAATCTGTGGCGATGAGGTTGACGACGGTGGCGCCGATAGGTATGTTATCGTCAAGGGTGATTGGCCTCGGTATCATTGTAAACACCGGCGGTATGTCATTGACGTCCTGGATGTTAATGACGACGCGAGTTGTCGAGCCTGGTAAACTGCTTGTGTTCTCCACGGTACCGATTAGCAAGACGTGTTGACTTTCTTGCTCGTAGTCGAGGCCCCGAATGGTCTTTATCACACCGGACTTCGGGTCGATGCTGAACAAGTCCGTATCGCCCTGCTTTATTACGTACGTCACCTGCTTCTTTGTGTCCGGGTCGTCAGCCTGGAGGAATAATTAAATTTTTAATTTACACCAACTATTCAACTCCAAAATAGTTGTCGTATCAATCGCATTTAAAATAATAATAGTATTTTATATTTTAAAGCATGTTCCGCGTGATTTAATATCGTAATTTTTCTCATTAGAAACATTACATATTCATCTATTAGTTGAGTTAACTATTTAAAATCCTTTGTACATTTTTCTATTTTTATGTTCCATTTTTTGCAGGAGTTTAAGATAGAGAATTATATTTTTAGTATGAACTAACTTGTTGAATTAGGAATTATTGTTTTTAATAATAATCTATAAAAAATGTTTAAATATCAATAAAAATATTTAAATATTTTGAATTTTAATATTTATATTAATTTTAAATAGCAATTATATACAAAAGTAAAGCTACAAATAATATTACAATAGAGCTTTAAATAATAGTTTTAGAAATATAAAATAGAATTTATAAAATTCATGATTACTAAGCAAGTAAATAATCATATTTTTATAGAATATTAAACAATAAATTTGTAATTTTCTAACGTTAATATTCTACCACATATTGTATATTGTTTTGTTAAAATGTTTCCTTTTCAAATATATAAACAAAATAATGCTTACTGTAACAAGAATGACTACGTAATCGGGTACATTTTCCTTAACACTTGCTTCGTAACTTCCTTGATGGAAAATCGGTACTTCGTCTTCGACATCCACAACATGAACTGTTACAGTTGCAGTTGCTAATCTGGGATCTGGTGCTCCATCACGTGCAGTCACGACAAACTTGTATTCCTTGAAGATAAAAACATTAATTTTAATATTAATATTTATATTCGTATTAAAAATCGGTATTTGAATGCTTTGAAATTAGCAAAATCAAAATCAAATATTCGATTAATAACGAAAACGTATAATAATTCAATTTAATATGGTAATTTAATAAGATTGGTCATGAATAAATAAAGCTTTAATTTATTTCCTGGTAATAACAAGAATTAAATTTCATTTAGAAATAATTTATAATAATTTATATATATTAATTTATAATAAACATACGTTTAAATAAAATAATATTTTAATGTTGTGATTGAATTCTATTATTTTCACCATAAAGTTGTATTCAAGTTTATTAAAATTATATAAAATACAGAATCACAAATATGTACATATGAATATATTGAAACTAAAAATAATTATTTGCTATTGATTTTGAATTGGTAATATTCAATACTTAACTATTTTATTCTTTCCTTATAATTTTGTTGAATTAAAACACGAATCTATAAATATATTTTTCATACTTATTGTATATCAAGATTTTAGACATTTTAGACACGTAAAATATAAATATTAAATTTATTTAATCGAAACCTCTAACGATATTATTTATGATTTACATTTACACATTTATGATTCTACAACTTATAACAATCAATACATGATTCAACATTTATTAACGTTTCTTCTTCAATTCCTGGACTTTATCAGTGTTCTGTTTTCGATCAGATTGCGCGATTTCGATGCAAACGATGGATACTCACGTGATTCTGTTCGTAGTCAAGGGAAACTTTGGTAAGCACATCACCGGTCTCGGGGTCAACGGTGAAAGGTATATCGTCGGGTGCGAAGTATGTGATTTCGGCGTTGATGCCCTCATCAGCGTCCTCGGCGTGAACACGACCAATTAACTTCCTGGCCTCACCCTCCTTCACCGTGAAATCGTACGGTAGTCCTTCAAATTCCGGATTCTTGTCGTTGATGTCTGTCACTTTAATGTTCACCGTCGTCGTACTCGAGAGGCCGCCCGTATCCTCCGCTTTGATGATCTACCACCACGAAATGTTGACATTAATGACGTTATTTGATACACTTGCCTCACTTCTTTTATGATTTTTTCATTTTATGTGAGAGATATTTCACACACAATGAACCGTAAGTCCATATGATTTTGAGTAATGGTTATTATAAATCTTCCAAGGGATTTCTAATAGATATCTCAACCAAAGATTTTTTGCGCTATCAAGAATTTATTTTTCTAGATTTCCGAACTTTAGCATACAATAATTAGTTGATACAGAAATTTAGGACAACATAATAGGTATCGTAATTAGAAATATTGATAATAATGTTATTCGACTTTGACTGGATTAACATTTTTTTATTAGTATTCAATTAGGATAATATATTACAGGATATAAGTTTACATAATGTATGTAATGGGGGAGGATATTCAATACTTCGCATCGTAAAATTTATATTCGATGTAAATCTATGAATAAATTATCCCATAGATAATGATCATTTAAAAAAATATAAGCAATGAAATCCTGGAGTGTGTAGATGACGAAATTCGTAGTAATCAGCTCACATGGAAAATAGAAAATTATCTAAACATTAAAAATACAAGAAACATAAAAATAGTAATAGAAACGTATTCGAAGAAAAAATTGATAAATATATGTAAATAATTATATATATATTATATTATATATTTTCTTATATCAATCATATATCATTTACTTGCATATATTACGCGTAATTATTCTTACTAGATATTTTCAAAATGCAATAGAGGACTAATGTAGATTTCAGTAATTTTCAATAAACTTATAAATTATAAATTCTTATCGCAATAAATAAATGCTTCATTAATATTCAAATTGATATGTAAAGAGTATGTATATATTACTTTGTATATTCTCGTAATAATTTGAAAAATGAAAAATGAGCAATTATAAAATACAGCGATTAAATACAGTTTTTATATCAATCAGAACTGTTCAGTAATTGCATATAAGTAATTAAAACTACAGAAATTCAGAAAGAAAAGAAAAGTAAAAAATATGTCTGATATATTAAAGTAATAGATCAACGAATCAAATTCCAAAAAGAAATTCAATAATGAAAATTACGGTTAGATGAGATCAATTGAATTAAAATACTTTGTTTTCATTAAGTACGAGTTTTATTTATGCTTATATTAGGTAAATATCAAGTTCGATATTTCTTATGTAATCTTTGTTAGAGAAAAAATGAAAACGTAACATAAGAAATTTTATCATCATTAATTCACCATAAAAATGTGTGTTTACATCGCTACTTCCATCACGCATTTTTAGTACAATAATAACTTTTCAAGATTTATATATACATCTTATAAAGATTTTTAAACTATAATTTTTTTAATTTTCATTCAATAAATTATTATTAGTCGGTATATCGTCTTAGGTATAATAAAATACAAAAAGTATTATTTTAAAGCGGCACGAAATTAAATTTTTTTAGAAAAATTGATAATCTCTTGGAAATAAACGAAGTAACCATAAATTATGTATACATCTAAAAACTGTCTAAGGTATTGAACAAATTCAAACCACTTCTATTGTCGGACAAAGAAAATTTAATTTAGTAAAAATGATAAATTGATCGTGATCGCTCAAGGTTATTTATAATAAGCGAAAACTGAAGCAGTGCCATATTCACGAGTTTTCATTAATTAAAACAATGGCCAAGTGTAAGCATACATTACTTGCACAAACAATTCTGGTGGCGGTTAAAATAATAAAATAACTGCCAAGAACTTACCAGCTGATAGCGCGTAAGATCCTCCCTGTCCAATTTCCTTATAACGGTAATAACGCCGGACTTGTCGCCGATCGAGAACTGCCGGAGGTCATTACCGGAGACAATGGAATACGAAACAGGATCGTTTTCTGGATCGATGGCCTACAAAACGGAAGCTGATAAACGAATGTACGCTTATTAATTCTATGAGCCGTGGCATAGCACAACGGATGGCCATATTCAGAGAAAGCATTTATAACATATGATAATCCTTATTTAATGGCAGTACTATTCTCGGTATATTTTCGTATATTTTCATGCGTGTTACGCCGACTACGTGTAATGAGTGTCTCTTGAGGAAGATTATAAAGGCTTAATGTTGCCTTATAATGATCGAGGAAAAGGTTTCATTAAACATCTCATGGGACTTACTTTACACTTATGTAGAGCTGGAATTCTACCTGAACAGTATAGATTAAAAATTTTATTTAATAATTTTCTTTTACGAATGAAGTAGTTAATTAGTACTATAAAAGCAAACAAACGCCCATAAAAATATTCGACACTGATGTTGAACGCAAAATGCAATTCCTACTTTATCCTGATACTGAACACTAATTTATTATAACAGTATCATACACCATAGATGCATTCTCATTGTCAAGTCTTTTATACGAAGACGTATTCTTTTTAGATACTTTTTTAAGATAATATTGAAAAGAATCAATTTTTCGTAGAAATTCTGAAAAAAGTAATAAAAAATGAATTAATCCATTTTAAATGATTGTGAAAAATTATAGTTTGCATATACAGTATTTAATGAAATTTTAAAACAAATATTTAGGTATTTATTTTATATTTTTTTACTTTTCATACTTTAATTTACTTTAATTTTCCAAATATTTTAATTTGTTTTTCATTTTCTAATCAGCCTCAACTAAATACATTATTTATCGTTGTTCTCTCTATTCGAGAAATTAAACAGTTTAAGATACATTTGAAAGTAAGACTCACTATTAATATTAAAGTAAGAAATGCAATTTATTGAAACTGGTTCTGAATGAAATTGATATTTAGTGCAGTATAATGATGAATAAAATATATTAAAAATCAAACGAATGAATTAATAAAAGTTCTCCATATAGAACGCGCATAGAAGCACATACTAATAATTACATAAAATAGAACTATTCGACCATTTACGATTAGTAATTCCGCGTTGTTATACTTGGAATCATAAAATACAACATATTGCAACATCAGAGAGTGATAAACGAGTTCGCCTAGCGGTAAAACTAGTCCCGGGGGTATTTTCTATTAAAGAAGCGACGTTTCTTAACGCACCTACAAATAAATCTTGTAATAAACAAGCACTTTCGATGCAGCTCGAATCGAAAATGAATTGAATAACTTGGTGAACGCAATCCTTGCCAGGCGAAATAAGAAAAGAAACATGAAAATAGGAAAAAGACTACCGAATTAGAACTCACCGTGATAGTGGCGACCGTAGAGTTGAGCGAGGCGCCTTCGCTCACCTGGACCTCGTACACCTGCTGCTGGAAGACGGGACTACGGGTATTGGGACCCGGGATGACGTTGACCTCGACGATAGTCTGAGAGTAACGGCCGCCATTGTCACTTGCCTGCACGGTGATGCTGTACTGCTCACCCGCGTTAAGCTTCCCCACAGACTCGATCAACCCGCTCCTCGGCTCGATCTTGAACTTCTGCAGACCGTTGTTAGACACGTGATAGATACTGTACGTTATCTCCGCATTCGCACCCTTGTCGTTATCTGTTGCATCCACCTGGACAAGAACGGGGACCTAACTTTTCTTGTATACGAAACTCTAATCAGGGCGGATTTATGCACTTTTCTTGACAAGTTTATATATATCAGTTTGTTTGTTTGTCGTTTTTGTTTTTTATTAATTTCTGAATTTTAATACTAGATTAATAAAATAAATTATTTTTTACTTAAAATTAGAAAATAAATTAAAATCTTTTATGGTTTGAAATGCAAAAAATTTCAGATAGAATTTTATATATTTATTTTTATTTTTATTAAAATTATAATAATGTATTTCTTATGATTCATATTGTTTTAATGTTTGTAGCCTATATGAAGTTATATAAATTTTTTTACACTAATAATCTTTATACACTAACATAATTATTTATAAGAAAAAAGAGCAATCTAAATACTTTTTAATTTAAGTAACATTTGTTAAAATATGTGAAAAATTCTCTTTCTCAAAGTATGTTATTTTAATTTACCCCTAACTATATCTTGATCAAAACAAATTTCTTAAATAAAGTATGTTCATGTCTAGCCAATTAAAATATATTCTTGGTCATTACAACTGAGATTTCGTTGCTCAAACTGTAGCTCCTCGTCTACACTGATATGATTTGAAATAATAATACAATTCAAGTAACGCAAATAAATTTTTCCCGACCATGCATTATGTAATTCTGATGGCCCGAATCTAAAAATCCGAAAATCCAGAGCTGCAGCCAGTTTACCTTGATGACCTCACGCTTGGTTTCTCCAGCTTGTACTGTGATGGGCGACGTCATCGGAAGCATGGGTGCATTGTCGTTGACGTCATTAAGCGTGACGACGAAGGAAAGAGGTGCCGAGGCAGCAACGCCGTTCTTCTCGCGCGCCACCACCTGAAAGCGGAAGCGACCGGGACTCGGTGGGTCGCGGTCTAGGTTCTCCTCGTTCACGACGAGGATGCCGCTGCTATCGATGGAGAAGAAGGTCGTCGTCAACTCGAACGAGTATTCCGGTTTCGGGTCCTCAGCGCCCTATTGCGCAAACGAGATTTAAGTCATTTGCTCGAGTGTGTCGTTGGTGGGAGGATGGGGAAAAAGACGGAATCAAGACGGAGCAATGAAAAGACGCTGAGTTCTTATTCCACTTGAAGCGCTTCACTCTTGGAAGTATATTACTTTGGGTAATTTTCACATTCTAAAGGATTCTAAGGATTTCTATATGTTTCTTTTATCAATTTGGCAAGGTATTTAAAATTTAAAATTTTAAATTATGTTTACACTTTGCATTTTTACTTTATTTGGAATTTTGTCACAATTCAATAAATAAATTTATAAAATGTATAAACCTAAGCTACAACCACTAAGGTTATCACGAAGTAACATTGAGAACAAAAACTTTACTTATTTTAAAAAATATTCATAAATTTATTCATTAGGTTATATTTTCTACAACTGATAACTATTGCTGAAACAAAATGGTATTTTTCTTTACAACTACTTCAATACTAAATAAAGTATTGAATTTATTTAATTTAACAAGAAATAAATTTCTGATTAACTACATTAATTACTGCATGTAATTAGTATTGAATAAACTTTTATTAGTCATAAAGATTAAATATAAGCTATGATTTTTATAAACTATATTCTTATAATCTAAAACTATGTTATTGCAATAAAGAAGAAGCTTAGATTTCGTCAGGAATGCTTTAGAGCTGTAACAATTAACGTCAGTAGCAATTAAAAAGCAAATATAGTCAATTGCTAATCTACATTTTCTTTGAAATCCTTCCACTTACTAATAAAACTTTCATCATTTAATGGAAAATACTCATGCCTAATACAATAGCATTTGAGAATAAATTTAATCGGCATATGATCAAATATTAACATTAATTACATTTTTTCTCTTCTACAAGGAATACAAAATGTAAGTTCTTAACGAGTCACTACGTATTCTAAAAGCGACATAAGCATAATAAATTTTACAATAATGTAACTAAGGTGTTTGTAATAAGAATATAACATTTTTCAATTGAATAAATAGTTTTTTGATACAACCATAAATATCCAATATTTTTAAATATCAATTAGTCTTTATAACTTTATAATGTTTTTTAGTGCATATGAATTTTATGAATATTATAAACACATTTACTTATGCCTCAGTATTAAATCACCTTTTTCGAATAATCTTTTTTTAATACTTTACGTTATTATGTAAAAATTTAATCAGTATAAAACTAGCAATCGTAGGTTAAATGGAACTAATAGAAAAATTAACTAACCTTCCCTGCATTACCATAAACATACCGGAGGCTGACTTTTGGCAAAGAAAAAAAGAATTAACCTTTATTTTAAATTGAGCGATAGATCCTCCAAAGGAAAAGTAATTTATATGTAAGTGACAAAATGTGGATGTAACTATATTTCACCCAAAAAATTGTCGCAAATCATTCATTTCTCGTATTTAAGTACGTCTTGAAATGTTTTCGTGTAATGAATCCGTTCGCGAATAATTCGTATTCTAACATTGACAAACTGATTTACAAGTTTTATCGTCGAACCAGCTTTTTCTTATTAATTTTTATCGTTGTTTTCCAATGTAGAAATAATTATTTACGGAAAGTTACAAGTTGGAAGAAAGCAGTCGTAACTAGTATTTATCGAGGATGAATTATGAAGCTGATGAAGAATTTTGAATTCAGTAATGAAAAATGTCAGTCAATTTAAGAAGTTGCCATAATCTGATGAAGAATTTTGTTTTATTATGATTCATGTTAATAAGAGAGGTATATCAATTAAAATAGTTTTTTTAATTTTCATAGTGATGTTATACTAAATCATGAAAATCGAAAATTGAAAAATTATTTTAAAGTGTAGAAAATTGAATAAAAAGTTTGTGTTTGGAAGTACTATTTGCTCGACAAACTTTTCACAAATCGCAACTAAGAAAATTATGGTAACCGGGCTATTAAAAATTTGGACAGTTTCATGTTTAAAAGCTTCATAAATTAAAGAACTTTCTAATGTAAATAGTGGAAATTAATTTACGAGTAACGTAAGTAAACCTAATCTTAGAAAAAAAATGAAATTTTTTAATTTGAGCAAGTAAAAATATATATAACAATATTTATTCATTGAAATTGTAAATTGAAATATCAAAAATTTATGTTAACTAAAAATGTAAATGTTCACAATTTTTTCTTAATATATACAAAATAATTAAATTATTCATGTATTAAAAATATTTTGAATGACGTTACTTTTATTACTAAGGAAAAATTACAAATATATATTTAAATGCATTTCATTAAAAAATTAGAATTTCCATATTTCTTAAAAATATAAAACAAGGTTTCTTTCCGTACTTCAAATTACAGTGACTTTACTTCCATGAAATAGCAAATAATTGAAAAATGAAAAATACCCAAATTAACCAACACAGTGTATTCTAAATTGAGGTACTCGTTAAGAAAATGTATTGTTCGTAATAATGATAAAAGGAAGAGCGTTAATGCATATCGTTCAGGATCCCTATAATATACAGACCATCATTCTCTTTTATTACTTATACACCGCATTCTTATATGTAATCTATCAGCTCACTCTATGGAAACGACAAGCGATAAAAACAAAAATACACTCATGGTTTAGAGACAAGAGCTCCTTATACTGAAATATTTTCTACTCACTCTTTTTAAATATAGAAGTGTGTCATGAACTCGTCAGTATCCATACCTCAACAAACTTACATCTAGAGAGATTATCCAATATTAGAGGGATAGAATGATTTATTGGAAAGAGATGGAATAGAATAACCTTCGAATATGGATCTCGAGAAATTTTAGCAAAATCCATGAATCACAGTTGAGATACTTGTAAACTTTGATTAAAATGTATATTTTAATGTACGTAATTCGACGTATATATTTATTTAGAGAATAAATTAAAATGAAAAATTACACAGAAACAAGAAAATCCTTTTCAACTATTTTTCTGTTCAGCGAAAAATCGTTATATACGATTTTGAAAAACCTGTTTATTAAAATATTAATTGTGAATAACGCAGATTGTTCAAACTTACATTATGAATTGGATTTATTGTATTTTTCTCAATAAGAAATTTTTTTCTTGTAAATAACATTATAATTGCAATAGGATATGAAGATAATTTAAAATATAAATACTGAATATTTATGCATATTGATTTTTAGAAATTGTCTAGATTTCATGCACTTAATCTTACTATTGCTTAGCATTATATCAATTATGTTTATGAGTTATTCAAATTGTTTATAAGTATTGAATTAAATTAAATCTTTTGATATATTGTAGAATTAACCGAATTATTGAGAAAATCGATAATAAAATATAGATTAAAAAATACAAATAATAAAAGATCAATTAAATTTTGAAATTTTGTTTTCACTTTAAATGGAGAAAAGTGGAATAATATTTTTCAAATACGTAAAACTATCTCTTTCTATATTTATATTAAAAAAAAGAACAAATCTTTTTTCGAGCTAAACTGTTAATAGTACCATTTAAACACTTATTTTTAACTTTGTTAAATGATAAATTAGTATACCATAAGAAGAAGTAAACCTGAATTTTATATTAATTGAGGTTTTTTATTGAACACATTGTATATTATTCATAAAGTAAATAAGTTTGTGATATATATAGGAAAAGTCTTAAGTGATCTTAATTGAATTATTCAATTACTTTTGCTGATAGCAACAATTATTTATAAACATATTCGAGTTATATTGAGTTTTAGATCACAAAGACGTCAATCCTCCGGAAAAATCAAACGCACTCGAGTACCAAAGTCATCTCAAGCGCTTAAGAAATGAAAAGGTCTTAAAAGAAAATTAGACAAAATCGTAAAGACAATGACAAATTATTCACCAGGTCAGCATCCGAGACAGCGAGTAGAATGGGTTTGTCCTTAGCATCTACGACCTTGGTACCGACTGGCGCGTTCTCGTCTACGAAGCCCTCGATGGACGAAGCCGTGATTATCGGCGGATTACTGTCTACCGGTTTCACGGTGATGGTCAGCTTGGCGGTCGCTGAACGTTCGCCTTCTGAGTCTTCCACGGCCTTCGGGATGATGGCAACAAGATGCGCTGATATTAGTAGGTGAAAGCATCCACGATTGCAAGGATATTTAATGAAGTACTTACGAGTTGGGAGTGACCAAGAGTTCCGAAAAGAATTATTAATAAAACAGGGTCGGGATGTGGAAATTTTGATTGACCAAGTTCATGGTATATTTGAACGTTTCGATACCTACTATGGTATTTCGATGCGTTTCGTAAGTAATACAGTTTTTATCATGTATGAGAATCTTATTACGAATTATTAATCCTCGTTCTTATATTACAATGTGTATTTTACAACTTAGAGTATACACATTTTAATTGTCTCGATACCATTTATTTAACGCTTGGTTATATTTTTGCTACTGTTAGAAAATTTAGAAAATTTTGAGCTGTTAATAGAGAAAGATAAATCTCTTTTCTTATCAAATGTTATTGACTTCTAACACTCAATACAAGTAAAAGATTTGCACGAATTATGTTTATTCATTACGAATGTATAAAAAGATATCTATGGGCATATATTAACTATATATAAAAATACATAGTAACTAATTAAAAATATCGTAAAACAAGAATCACCTTGATGATGATGTCAAATTTTTTGGTAACGGTGGTGTCGACGGCGCGTATCTGCTTGACGGCGCCGGTGCTCTGGTTGATTTCGAAAAAGTCCCTGTAATTGGTGGGATTGCCGCTTAGAAAGGAGTAGCGTATCGGCGCGTTGATGCTGTCCATGTCGACTGCCTGAACTTTTTCCGGCGAGATGTTGAGAATTCCCGATAATACACCGCTGGAGACCTGGTGCGAAAAGAACATTAGCTCGAGTAGAATCGAGTGATCGATATCGTTTTATGGGCGATATTTTTTTTCTTGTTTACTACTTTTTCAATTTTTTTCATATGCGAGTTTTAACGCACACGCAGCTTACTGAGTCAGTAGTAGTAAAGTACTGCATTAAATCGACGTGTATGAGCTTATGACGAATCGAAAGTCCTTGAGATACGTCTGATCTTTCTTTTTTGACCGCTAAATAGATTAGTGAATCGAGTTCATTTGTACCTATAATGTTTGTAATCTTATGAGTGGTCAATTTTAATTCTTCAATTATGATTTTTTCATGTCATAATGGTACGTGCCAGTAATAATACTGTGTTAACTAAAAAGAACATCAGTTAAAAGTATAAGGTTTCGAGAAAGAAAAAGACCTTTTTAATCTTCATCAAAGTATATTCAATCGTGGTGTATAGCTTAATATGACTTAATATAACTTAAATTAAAATTAATATTAAAATGTAAAATATTTTCAATAGTGAGAAAATGCAAATTTAATATTTAATAAAATAAAACATACAGATATGGTAAATTTTTAAAAACTTTTATACATATTGCATTCTTCTTTTTAAATATTCATAAATAAATTATAGAGATTTTAGATGGTAATTCTTATGTATTTTATCTGTTGACATAGAAGTTCTATTTTTCAAAAGTATTTCTCGTAATAGGTTTTCAATGAATGTTTCAATATCAATCCAAGTACCACATTTCTATTTTTCCTATTTGTACTAAATCGTTCTCAAACTAACTTAAATATTTTTTATTACCATATTGAAATTCAATTTATCTTAAATTACACTTTCATTAATAATCCAAATACTAATAATGTAATAATTAGTTTAAATCTCGAAGTGTCTACTTGGACCAAATTAGATTCAAGCAGTTTGAACTTCATCTACGTATAGTAGAGCAAGCATTTAAGATCATTTATATATGCTAATATTCGTTAATTAATACTTAAAAAACAATTTGATCATAAAAGTGGTGACATCTCGCTGTAACAATATGTTAATACATATATCATAAAATGTGATTGAGTACCATTGAGAGAAATGCAAGAAAGCAAAGTAACTAAATTACGTACATGTAGGTGTCAACTACTCGAATAACCTTAAAAAGTGATACATGAACAAATGAATAGAGTAACTCACCGAGGCGGAGTATTCGGGATTGATACAAGCACCGTTAAGTAACATGCAGCCCTGGTATATGAAGGAGGGATCTTGGTCGTCGTCATCGCGGATGTTCACAGTTAAGGTCGTTGTCGACGTGAAACGCTCCGCAGGCTTTATCGATCGATCCTGAAACAAAAATTTGAGAAGCCTCATTAAACATCATTATTCATGAAGCTGACTATAAAATCGCGTAACGCACCATTCATGCCTAATAACGTGCTTTTCCATGTACTCTGGATAATTATTCAATAATTATCGAACATATTCGAATACAGAAAAAACGTAAGCGTTATACTTTAAATATGGGATCGCTTTTTCATTTGTAGAAAAATAGTTTATAATCTTTAAAAGACAGAAAGTGATCTATTCAATACTAACTTTATTATTGTAAGATGAGAAAAAATTGAAGTTTTCAATATAGGATTTGTTATAAAATTATATAAATGTAATGAATACATAGTAGATACAGACTGTTACTAAATGTTTAATTATTATAAATATATAACTGCTGATTATTCATTAACTTTTTTTACTTCTAAGTGGATCAATAAATAAAAACATACATTTAATGAAAATACGAATAAAATATCAAGAAATAAATCTGTCAGCAAATTTGTCTCTTACAAAAAAGGCCTCAGGAATTTCAAAAACTCAATTCGAGAAGATTTTTTATATAATTTTGCCCTTAAAACTTAAGTTCAGAACAAATAGAACTGAACGGACGTATGAAAATCGTAAAGTCGAAAAAAATATAAAGCTACAAATCGAACTGGCAAATTGAGAATGAAATTCCATTACGAATGTATTTTATGTCCAATCACATTGCTAATGTCATATAATTTAGGACTGAATTACGGTTCTTGCGAAATTATAAGCCGGTCATTCGAATGAGTTTTCAAAACGTCAGAAAGGTAGCAAGAATTTCATAGACTTTTTCTGTTATCCTTAAAATGTTTGGTAATCTTGACCTCATTTTGCGAATCTGCCTCTTACCGTTAATCTTAAAATTCGAAGAAATGGTATTAAATTTAGAAACATAAATAATTCCTGCAGAAGTATCATTGAAATTTCAGATCGATGTTTAAAAAAAATAAGATTATGCTATCTTATTTTTATTATAAGTAATAATTACATTAATTATTATTATAATATTTAACTATTATATTGTATATTATATATATCATATTATACATCATACATATAACCAATAACTATGATAATTCTAATAATACATTAAGATTGAAAAACTTAAAATGTTGACAAAGTTAATAGTATTACTAAATTATAAGATTGCATAGGATTTTAAAATATATATATTAAATTAAATATATATTAAATATATATAAATATTTAAAATATATATTTTGTGAAAATTTTCGAGTCCTAATAAATCGAAACCACTTGTAATAATGGTGTTGAATAAAAAGTATTTTATGTATATGTAAAAATTATAATCAAAGCTAATTGCATAAAAAATAATTTACATAAAAGATAAATTAAAAATAAATTAATTCGAATAAAAACTTGGACGTTTTTGTATTATCTCATATTTTCACAAAAATAATATGCAATATAATCGGTATAATTTAATTTTAACACTATTCCATCAACAGTAATTTTAATTCCTTATTAGAAGGTACAATATGAAAATATAAGTAATGAATGAATTATTAAATATAACAATCTAAGAAATACTTGTTTTTGCTTACTGTTCGTACGATAAAAAAATTTGCAATCGTGATATAAGTCTTCAATTGTTTTTTTGTAACATTGGCGTTTTTTCATCGATGTTTCTATAATCTATTAATATCTTGTAATCAATATGATATTCCATAATAATTGTATATGTTAAAACAAAATTTCAATTTATGTAACAGTGAATCCTGTCAATTAATTTTTTATATACAAGATCTAATTTATATTTTTAATTATTATTTAATTATTAATATTAATTTATAAACACATATATTTCTAGTTTTAGAGTATAAATTATAACTTTAATAATGATCTGGATTAAATGTTTCAAGTTTAGTATCAAATTCATCTATGTTGTTGTTGAAATATTTCAAGACATTCCAATCAACCTCGCTTTAAATACTTTACGATACATAAAAATACTGTTATTTCTGATATGATTTTTGCTGAATATATCATTAATTATCTGTTAAGTCCGTGCTATCCATAAATTCCTAATTTATGGAGTAATTTAATGCTTGTTCTGGACAACTTAATTATAAATGATAATTTTTTCTGTTATACTGATAGACATTTATTTAATATATAATAATTATATACATATATATTATTTTCATAAAATTGATCAATAGAATATCTTTTATATTAACAAAGAATTAACATGCGATTTTTTATGGATTTATATGCCTGTCGTTAATTATGGATTCAAAATGCTATTAAATCGAAATAATTTTACCCTTTTTTACTTTCTATATTTTTATTTCCTTTTCAGCATAATTTTCAATTATGTATTATAAATTATTTCAATTACATATTTGCAAACCATTAAAATTTATAATGCATAATGAATTTTACATCGCTAATTTAATACGTTTACTTGCATCTTCTTATATGATCTAAATTCTTGAATGAGTAGTGCACAGTAAAAGATATCCTGTTAAACATTTAAAGAACTAGATTTAATTTTATATTGCTGTTTGAAGTCAAATGATGATACAATGGCAAATAAATTTTAATAAAATGATGTTCTTTTAAATATAATAACTGCATATTCTTACATTCGTAATATTTTTTAATTAAAATAAGAGTTTCATATCTTTCCATAAAAAATTATTAATATCAACTTGACTTTTAAACTCATTAGAAAAATATCGTACGCATTTAATAACTAAAATAATACATTTTAAAAAACTTCTATTTTAATTTTGTACGTTAACTATTAAAAAATATTAAAATCATATTAAAAATATAAGTTTTACCTATAATTTTTTAAAAAGGAATATGTGTGCATATACGTGGGTACATAGTACTAAATGTAAATAGATAACATTTCTTTATTCAAATATAAAATTTTCAGTAGATATTAATTCAATTCCAATAGATAATATTTACTTTTAAAACTATTGTTAATTTTTATGTAAATTACAATGAATATAGAATATAATATAAATACAATGAAATATAGCAAATCTTTAAAAATTATGAAACTATTATTCAAACATAAATAATATGCTTATACGATTATTCTATATATGTTAATTTACTTCTATTTGCAAATTCTTTAGTCATTTGTAATTATAAAATTGGTCATTTCTTAAATATTCTTGCTGTTCGAAAAATTATTTTGAGAAATCAATGCTATCAGTATAAAAATTATTTACTAACTTCAGAATTTTAAATAATAACCAATTAAATTATACGAAAATTTCTTAATACTCTCATAGGTACAGAAATTCTAGATAAGCATTAAATATTGCATCACATAAATATAATAAATGTTTACTCGTGAATCATACAATTCATAAATTAGCGCCTTCGAAGATGTACCAATCTTCAATACTGAGTAATTTATATTCTTATTACTATTACTTACTACTTTCGAGCAGAACTAAAAATGTACATTATCTTCTAAATTATTATGTTTCAATTTTAAATAATTTCAAAATGTAATAGCTAATAATAAGAAAACTTAATATAGAGAGTATATGTCACAGTATATACTCACTAGGAAAATAAAGGCTAAAATAATTTTTGGCTTTGCCATTTCGATATTCATTCAACCCATTCGTTTCAATAAATTATTTTCATTTATTTTATTCAATCTTTTACAAAATTTATTTGCTTATTTTGTGATCTATATTTAAAATACTTTTATATAATAATATTGGATTTTTAAATGTTGATATTAAATATTATTATAAATTTTTATTTTATATCATAATACTATTGAAAATAGTTTTCTAAAAATGAAGATTCTAATTTTTGCAATTTTAAATTTATTAAGTAATATTTAATATACGTTAGAAGTATAAAAATGTTAGAGTAACGAAAATCACTTGCAATGTATTGTAGTAATTTAAGATTTTCGAGAATTGATCGTCTATTGATGTAGAGTTTAATTCATTTTAGATAAATCACTCAAATTTAATTCAATTCGTTAGAAAATATGATATAAAAACAATTTTATTTCACACTTTTTTTGTAAAAACTTTCATTGAAAACAAGTTTCTTGTAATCATGTTTTTTTATTTTTTTGGCATACATTCTTTATTTATTTTTTCTTGACGCATACTACTTTGCATTTCTATTCAGAAAAAATAAAAAAAATAAATACTGTTACTATATATTGTTAATAGTACCATTTCATAAGTCAGTTTCTTATTTTACCTAAAACTGATATTATGTACTACAGTTTATGATTCTTATTAAATTATTTGAAATATTTTATTAGAAATGACAGTTAATTGATTTAAAACCTTTCGCACAATGCATTTACTTACTATCATTACTTTACACAATCTTACAATCTCTAAAATCTTTATTTACTTATCTTCAATAGATTATTTTATAAAACTTTTACTTATTTATTGCATTTGAAACAATGGTGAAAGGTAACATTATTTCAGTCTTCCGCGTAGTGATGATCCACAATTTTACTTCTCATACTTGTGTATTTGATCAATTGTCCAAAATACACGTTCTACATACTAGTCAGTAACGTCTATTGTTTCAAGACGCAAGCAAATTCTTTTATGTTTTGAATAATCTTCAACTAGGATTCGAATGGCTAAATAATAGTCGATAGCTTAAATATTTCCTAATTATGAAACTAATCTTATTAATTTCAATTTCGAAAATATTTTACGATTTTCCTTTGTCTACAGTGTCGAATTTCTAAATAATTCATGGTAGTTAATTAATTTTATTAAAATAAAGCATAGTATCTTATTATGTGATTATTATAATAATCAAGTTTTTTAAATCTTATCTTATAAACTGATGACATTTGTAATAGCAGAAATGATTTAAACTCAATAAATGTTGTTAAAACATACTTTTATTATATAGTATCAAAGAAAAATTTGATCATCTTTTAAATTACAATTCACTGGATTAGGTATAGTATAATTATTAAAGTTAGACCAATCTTAATTTTGAGAAATTATTTATATGAAAAAAATATTACTTTTTAAAAAAGTAAGAAAATCAACAGACAAGGTTGATGTTATTTTTTAAATGTGCTTTGCAAAATCTTGAACACTTAATAAATTCATATAGTCAAATAATTTTGCATATGAAAATAACATAACTGCAAAAGCTGATCGTTCTCAATGCAAGAACGTATTTGAAAAGTAATAATATGAATTCTCATTATAAAAGTTTTTGGATTCGAGGCAACGACTGTACTGATAAATTTTAGGCAATGGTTCGTACAGTACATGAAAAGTTTGTTTTTCTGGAATCATGATGAATAAAATTGCTATTAAAAAGTCTCAAGCAGATCTATTCGAAAAGTTTCACGAGTTTCATGTATTATTTTAATTCCTATAAAATTACATAACATAACAAGATAATACGAGTTTACCTTAATAAAATATGAGTGTTCTTTTAAAACTGAAATAATAATTCTGAAAGTTTGTCCAAGAAAATAATCTATATAAAATTATTTTATAATTTATTTTAATAATAAGTTGTTACATGCCCATTAAAATTATGTTATATTATATTATGAATCTATTTTAGCGCTTACAGACCTATATTTACAGTTTGCATTTAACTTAGTTATTGTTATTTATTTCAGCAAACTTTGTAATTTATTTCGATTATATCAATCATTTAATATTAGCAGTATACTTTCATATTTCATTAAGTATTTAGTGTGTTATTTGTAATATTAATCAACTAGAAGTTTATATAAATTCACTCAACAATTTTATTTACTTCGCGTAATATTTCAAAAATTAACTTTTAAATACAAAAACTATAAATAGCATGTATTTACATGTATATTTAAAATAAATCCATTATTGCAAGTATACTTACAAAGGAGTTGCTTTTCAATTGTTAAACAAAGGAAAAAAATTGAATCAATTAACTTTCGAATAAGTAAGATCACAATGTAAATGAATCGAGATATTACGAGGCTTCGTCAAGAACTAGAAAAATCATAGTCATTTAGAGCTCTTTCGATTAGCAGGAAACAGGAAAACGACCGCTAATCATTTATTCTTATCATTTTATGCAGGAACTTTGTGAAAGGAAAGTGGACACAATGTTATTCCATTGGAAATCATGATAGAGGTACACATCTTCGTAAACAATACTGCGGCATATTTTCAAATCAGTATCGCGTTGGTCTTTTGTCTGTAAGAAAGAAGATTATTATTTAGACATGTCAATAATATTTATTTCACAGATCAACCTTAAGGATACATAAAAAATACGTTAATAGCTCGTACATTTCGTTAATTGCGAAAATTTTGATACTGTATTTACAGATTCCAATACTAGTTTCGTAAGATACTTATCACATAATTGAAAGGTTTTAAAAACAGAATGTGTATATTTTATAGAAGCAGATTATATTATTTCAAAATATGAACTTTTTTAAAAATAACCACGAGTATTATTGGTAATTTTAATTATACAAGCATAAATAAGAGGTAGGTATTAAAAAATCTGATGATTATATAAAAGTACAAAAAATTATTTTATAATAAAATAAGGTTCTCAATCCATTATAACTATCTAAATGTAACAAATTAAATAAGATAAGCTCTGACAATTTTATTTATGTGATAAATGTATATTACATTGCAAAATAATATCTATTTTTAATTACTTTTATAAAAATTACAAAATTACATATGATAGGATTTATAAATGAATATATGAAACATGAATATTCGCTTGTTATATAAAATACATTTATTTTGAAGAAGTTTCTTTTTTCAGATTGCAATATTTTTCGTGTATGTACAATATTAATTGCCAGCCTATCGAAAATATTACAGTCGAGTTCTTCAAAGCAGACTTGAAACTCGTTTCTTCTTTGACACTCTAGATGTGTCTTATCAGTTATTATTTATTTACAGTACAATGATGAATCGTCGTTATTCATTTTCCATGCTTTCCGATAATAGAGTGATCAGCGAAGGAATTTTAAAAATCCGAACTCAAAATCAAAACAGAGTTGAACCACCGTCATAAATTTTAATCGTACCGTAATCATCTAATCAATATCAAAGTAAAATGTAAAGTAAAAAGATATATTCGACAGCTCAATCGATTGAAATTGAGGATAAAACACAAGAATCGAAAGTTAGCGTAAGAATGCATAGCGGCGCTACTGGCAACTTTCACATTTCACCAAACCGCAAGAATTCGAGCTTGTTTCATTCGTTCGTTAAAAAATTTAATTATGAAATTGAATGATAATCGGGATATACAGAACACGTACATCATGCTTATGTCTTAATAAAGTCATCCGACGATACGTTCACCCAACGGATCTTTCATTGTAATTCAAGAGAGAAAATGACATATTGCGATAATCTAAATTTAATAATTGACAGACATAAATTATAAAATGAAATATTTTTGCTCAATGATTTAAAGTATTTGTAATATTTGTAATGTTTTTTATTAGAGTAGAATATTTTCTTTATTAATAACAAGCTGTTATAATTGAAAACTAAGAATTATTCATTTACAAATATTATATATAATTATTTGACATGCGCCGTTTTCGATAAGCGTACATATAATTTACAATTAAAAAAATAATTGAAAGCATCACTTTTAAACATAAATCAAATTATAATTACAAGTAGAGAAAAAAAATGATTTTTTATGAATACGGTAGCATTTTTAATTTAATCTGAATGTAACAGCACATTTCGCAGTTTTGTGATTCACCGTTATAAACATGATTCATAATTATTTAGCAGTGCAGAACTAAATTTGAATAGATTTAAAAAGATATTTCATTTTTTATCAAATGAACTGCTGATGAGATTTAAACAATTTATACAATGAATAATTGCAATCTGATGTATTTGCTATGTCAACATATCATGCGATAAAATACAGGTGCATTCATTTGTATTAATTAAAAAGCTTTACGAAGAAAGTTATAACTTCATATAATAGCGCACTGGATAAAATAAGACTTATGATTACATTGCATTCGATCAGTGCTACAATGTAAAATGTTAAGCTTAATATTTGCATTTTAGGAATGGTAGATCAAAGAACTTTTTATTAATAATGTACAATTACTTTGCATAATTAAGCATAATTAAACTGTAATTTTTCTATGTATTTAACTAGACATAAAAATTATTACAGAAAAAATTATCAACAATATGGTATTTTCTAAGAACATAGGAGCATTGTAATCGTAATAATAATGTAAATCGATGATTTAAATTCACCCTGGTATACTCAGCTTTGAAAATTAGATCTTTATGAATCAAATGAAATGAATACTCTCAACCACATAACGAGTCCTTAACATAACAACAATTTTGCCTAAATGTCTAAAGCACTATTTCATATAAACTAGTTACCATCTCGAGTGTAGGTAAACAAAGCAAATAAAAATTTGCTTCCTTCGCTTGGACAAAATAGTTGCAGCTTTCCGAGCGAGACCATCAGTCGCGTTTACCATCAGTCGAGGAGTGAAACATAGTCTGAGGAATGGACCTACATGTGCCGCAACTCAAAACCGTGGTTTTCGCGTGATTAACAGCGCCGATAAACGACTCGTCAGCGTTGCGGCCCTTTTTAATCAGACCTTGTTATTCTCAAGGGAGGGAGAAGTGATATTTAATCAGTCCGTAAATCGAATACCCAGAAACGACGCTGATATCATCTTTCGCCCACGCAACGATTGTTCTCACACCGGAGCTACATTGGATTTTTCCGAAGCAAGTGCTCATAGTCTCGCGTGAGCTTTCGGCGATTGCTCCAAATGGTGATAAGCCAACCCTCATTGAGATACTCGACAAATACTTACTGAGCTACTTTACATAGCGACTCTAAGTTTTTATTTTTTATTTGGCTAATGGACGATATTTGAAAAATGTTTATTTCATTACTAATCTAAAACTGCGTGTCTTCAATTTATTTCGTTATAGTATTATAGACTCAGTACGTAAAAATCATGCTAAAGAGTATCGAAACTTTATCGTTTTTATTTATGAAAAGCAAAATTTAATTATCCAGATTCTGTATTCTGAAAATTAAATTAAAAATTTTACTTATTATATGGAATCATGTTTACACAAGAAACTCAAATAAATTGAGCTGATTTTACAGATTCCTATCCTTTCAAAGGGAACAAATGTGTGATTATTTTATATGTACATATTAAGATATGAGAAATCATATTCCTAATACAAGTAAATATATTGTAGACTCAGTGTATTCAATTCGTAAGGGTAAAATAAACTTTTCTAGACACAATATTTAACGAGAAGGTTATTTAATTATTAAAAATATGAGTTCATTGGGCATATTCAAGAGTAAGTAAAGAAAATGAAAATAACTCGTAAAGTCTTAAGACTATATGCTAAATTAAATATACAATTTATATATATAAAATTAATTAGAATATTTTCATGACATAATATTTATGATATTTAATGCTATAAATTCATGGCTTCATTAAATTCAAAATTCAGATTTGTTTTTTGAAAAATATAATAAAATTTAATAGACAGCTAATATACATTTTAATTAGTTAAGAAATTATTTTTACAATATAATCTCTCTTAGTATTAGTACTTATCATGTAATCACAAAACAAATAATAATTAATTGTTCTTTGTAAAAGATCGTTATTAAAAAAAGCAACCTACACTAATTTTTCTGAATCTACATTCTCTACATAATATTCAACTAGTTGTTGCAGTAAAATGAGGTCTCAATAAAAGGTACTATTTGGTTTAGATGTAACTATCTAATTAAATACAATTACTTCTTATATCAGTCTTTATGCAAACAGATGTAATAATGAAAACTAAAACGTTTTTACAAAATAAACAACGAAACCCACCAATGACAAATACGTAAAAGATCTCCAACAAAATACCGGCTTTTCGGAAATTTCAACCATTTGCAGGCAATAAAAGATAAAGGAGATTAATAACGAGCATTTACGTCTGTATCCCGTTCGAAATTGCGGCGCTCAATATTTATCGTATAAAATAGAAAAAAATGCGAAGCCGAAGATAAAAAGCGCCAAAGAAGAAGGAAAAAAGAACGAGGAACAAGGCGAAGTTGCTCTTACGCGTAATAGACCGAAGTACCATTGCCAGCTTTTACAAGCGCGAAAAGGCTTTGTCAAGCTGGAGAGAGAAAAGACTCGCTTGACTAACGCGAGTCAAGCAATTCGTGGTTTGAGGGGATTATACGAGCCGATTTTTTAGCCCCACCACGCGGTTAATTTTCGAAACAACGTACTGTGGAAGATTACGAGGTGCTTTTCCTTTTGTTTCCGATGCCGGCAAAGAAGCGAAGGTTGGCGAAACTCGTGCGCTCTTTTTCACTGCTGCGATTGGGATAGCTGTAGATTTTCGAGCTCCTCTTAGTCGATTTATTATTTAGGAAGCTCGGTACGCCACGTTTAAGTTCGAGTTAAAAAATGAAACACTCATGAGATAAGTGTTCATTTAGTTTCGAAATCTACTGCGCACACTAACGCGTTATGGAGTGAAAATACCTAGAAAGAAGTTCCCTGTTTTTTGTTTTATAGTTGCAAGAAGTACTTGCAATCTGAATTTATTAGTGTGGTAACGATAAATGAGCAGAATAGCACTTGATATATTACAGATTTTTATCTCTACACTATAGGGCTATCTACTTTTATGGACTTTCGCAATCTTTCATATTTATTTTACACTAGAACCTTCAACTTTTTGAGAGATTTTTAATTATTTAAAAGTAAATATGAACTAATTATTAAATCTGAATTTTATTCAACAATTACCATGATTTATATCATATGAAATTCTGATTTAATATTATGTGCAAATTCATGTCCAATGTATTACTTAACACATATTTTCGATATCTTAAAACTTTAAAATGCATACATTTTACTTCTATCAGTCGTGAAGTAAAGACATCAGTATGCTGACTCTTAACTGAAATACAAAATTAGTACACCTTTTTTATTCACTAATACTTTTTATAAATAAATTTAAATGGATATTACGTATTACGAATAAATTCTAATTTATTTATATCTATTTATTTAAATATACTTATCGAAAATTTAAGAAATTTTTTTCTTATAGGAATTACTATCTAAGTTATAGATTATCTAATATTTTTTTAATTTTTAACAAATTACTTGTATTTAAATATTTTCTATTTAAAGTTCTCATAAAAAATTTAATTTGTTCATCACAAATAACAATATATTCTTGTTTAGTATAGAAACTACCGAAAAATCCTTATAACTAAAGAATTTAGAGCGTTTTCTTTTTATGTCATATTTTTACTATCATAACTAAAACGTAATTATAAAATCAATAACAGCAATTTCACACTCTGGTACCTAGTCATTTGATTTTTCACGGTGTATTTATATGACACTAAACGCAAGTAAACACTAATTCAATCTCGATATTGATCGGATGGAAATGACAGTAATGGCTTTGAGCAGTTACTCTCTTATTGCCTAATTTAGCATATATCATGAGACGATGACAAGGAAACGGAAATTGTACGTAATAAATAAATATTGGTATTTCTAATGATACATTGATTATGAAAGCTCTGTAGCGTTATAGTTATATGCAAAGACAAAAATTACTCAGGAGCTTTTTAGTTGATGTAGTCTCGTTGGAAACTTTCATATTCTTCAGTGCGTTGTTTTTTATACGCATGTATTACATTTGTATATCTGATAAATAAAATGCTGATACTTGTTTTTTTATTCGTTCTAAATATCAAGAATATAGTTGTAATAAGTGCAGCCAATTATAATTGGATGGATATTTTTATTGAACAACTCACTCAAACAAGAAATTATTATCAGTTCATGATTTTCAAGAACAATTATACTAGTGAAACTGCAGAAGAAAATTACATTTTACGAAAATTAGTTGCTGAGCTACCAATTACTATCATTGATTTAGCAAAAGTTACAAATAAAACTCAATTCTTACCGGTTTCTAGAAAAACAACTGTTTATATTATATTTCAGATATCAAATGTATATAATGAAATTATTAATTTAGAAAACGCTCAAGCTAATCTAGATTTTATTATTCGCTTATCATTTCCTAGAATACATCCAAGATGTATCATGATGTCTTTTAGAAACAATTTAAATTCCAAAAAATTCTTCGAAGATATTCTATTGTACGCTTGGTCGAACCAAATTCTGGACTTTTCAATTATAAATATAAGTTTATCAGATGCCATGAAAATATTCTATTACGATCCGTTTACAATGATATACAATACAAAATTCTATACATCTCAAGTAAGTCTTTTTCCTGATAAACTAATCAACACGCATCGCTACGAACTGAAATTGCCATACCTTGAAAACACACCCTATATAATAAGAACTGGCAATGAAACGTACGGCGGAGTAGAATTTAAAGTAATAAAATTTATAGCTAGTGTATTAAATTTAAAATTGATTATTATTGATTATAAGACAGAAGATTTGCAAAACATACTTCAAGATCTACAACTCGGAATTATTAATCTTCTGTCATTCTCTCTCCCCATCACGCATCCTGCATTTAAAAATAACCTACATCTTGAGCGTGGATCGGTCTTCACGTATGACAGCTTTTGTGCAGCAGTGTCGCCGACATTTTATGTAGATCCTGCGATGCTCTACGCACCGATAAAAACTATGACGTTAATTATAATTGGTATCGGTAGCGTGTTGTTTGTTATTATTCTGACCGACCGTGTAGGGATCACTCAACAACGCTGGAATCATTTCATCATAGTTCAACTCATTCTAGGAGCATCTGGTGCAAAACAACCAAAAGAAATTAGGGATAGATTCATTTTTATTAGTATTGTGTTCTTATCAATAACTTATTTAGAAAACATCTACTCAACTTTCACGGAATATGAATTATCTAATAAGCCGATACCCCTATCAAACTTTCAGGAGATTATGAATTCGAAATTAACGCCTTATGCGAGTGAAGCTGGCTTTCATTGGATGTTTGGTGTTCCTGACCAGTCGCTTGATGAAATCAAACCGAAAGTTAAAGTGGACTATATAAAAAATTGCATTCGGTACATTATGTCATCATTGAGAGTAAAATATTGATTTTATTCAGCTTTTAATTGCCAACACTTTTCTGTGCTATAGTACTTTGGTATTTTGGTTTCCATTTCTTCATATCAGCTTCAATAATTTGCGTTTCTGATAATTTTACGTTTTTATATTTACGTTGTTTTAGTATGAAATGATTTATACCAAAAACGCAACATTTTATTGTATTTGTTTTCTTATATAGTCATTGTGCACTTGTTGTTCAATTGTTACTTCAATTCAAATACAAGTAGGAATAAAGTAAAATGTAGATGGTAGTTGTATACGTTAACTTAATTGATAGTTGTAACCATTTGAGAAAACCCGCTAGAGTTAACTTATCCTTCTGTTAATATGCGAGAATATGTTATTAGTAAGTGTATTTACTACTGTATAATATAAATGTTGATTTAACTTTTCAAAACTTTTAATACTCAAAGTTAGTGCAATATATGATTCCATCTGTAATTTATAGTAATAAATAAAAAAGTAATAAATAAAAAATATATAGCTAATATAATAGATGTGTAAAAATGCACATGTTCACAAAAAGGTTAAAATCAGTTCAAAGACATACTAAGAAAATTCAAATAAATTTTGAAAAGGTCTTAGTACTTTATCTTATACACATTTCTCTTTATTTTTTTAATAGTTTCTATCATTATATATTAAATATTAAGTGTTTACTAGCTAAATTTTTTATCAAATACACTACTTGAAATACTGTATTTGATAAAATAAATGTAATAATAGATATAGAGAATCTATTAATTTTTGTAGTTTAATTTAAAAGGGCGTGAAAGTATTTAATCAACCATATCATGAATAAAACATTAGTTTAATGAAAAAACACTTGATTTCAATATTAAAGTGATGCATTATCAATCAATTCATGATATATTTACTTTATTCTAGTATATTCTATTAATATAATAATGTTAAAAAGTAAAATATTGGAAATTACTTAAGAGTACTGACGATAATATTGTAATTCTTCCGTAATAATTTCTGTATAGTATAGTATAGTTTACAAATATATTTCAATATGTATTTTATAATGATATCTATATATCTTATAACTCTCAATATTTATTTAATGTCTTAGAAAAGTTTATTGATTCACAAGTAAACTGAGAGTTTGAGATATTGAGATACCATAAGAATTTTGATAAAACGTGATCATATATAATATTAAATAATTTATGCACATAGAAATGTAGAGAGCCGCTCACTTGAGGATTTAAATTAAATTAATACCTTTTGATTTGAAACGGATGTAATGCATTGAATTTCATAATTTTCCGATTATAAACTAATGAAAAAAAGGATGATACAAGTTTCGGTTCATAAGGAATATTTTTTATATCTCTTTTATTTTACAATCTTATTAAGAAGTTTAAAATTGATTACTTTTAAATAGTAGCTCAAAAATTTTTATATTAAAAAAAATTCAAATTTTTATTTAAATGGATGTAATATAAATATAATCATGATTACTTGAGAATTTTAATTATTTTAAATAAAATATTTTGTATGAATAAAGAGTTTTATTAGAAAATTATGACTATTCCTAATTAGGAGATTGATTTGAAATATTAACCATAAAAGAAATTAAAATAAAACTGCAATATATACAGATATGTTAATAAATATAAACTGTATAAAAATGTAATACATATAAAATTGATTATTCATAGACAAATTTTTTTATTTACGCCCTAAATTATAAGCTCATATATTATTTTTAACAAACTTAATACTTTGTATTTATATTCAGTCCTTATATTCAATATTTTAAAACAAATATTTCTTTAAATTAATACTATAATCAATCAGTAGACTTTTTATTACATGTAGTTTGATTGTGCATTATTTCGTCACGAATCACAATATATAAGTGACTAACCATAAGTAAATGTTAAAAAACGTTAAAAATCTTCATGTTTTAATTATTTAAAATCATTAAATAATAATTGTTCAGACATATAAATATGATTTTATCTTTTATTCTCGATGAATTAGAAAAGTATTATTTTTGATCCTGTAATGTACATAAATTTTTTATCCACATTAAGTGAAAAAAAATGCTAAATGAAATGATTAAATTGGCAAAAATGCCAAATGAAGTTTTATGTAAAAGGATAATATATACTAAATATTATTATGCATAAACGCGATAACATTTATCTTAGATAAAAAATAGTTTTTATAAAATTGAATCATATACTTTTTTTCATCGAAAATATGATATTTGAACGTCTTTCGTTCAAATTTAATGTTCAAATTTATCAAATTCAAAAAGAATTTAATAAATATTTAATAAAAAAAAAATTTTTGTAAAATCTAATGTCATGCTTTTTGCACGTATAAAAAAGAAATAAAACAATAATGCTTTCACGCTAATATTATCTGCATAAATTCTATTCTCTTCATTTTAACAGTAAATTTTATTATTAGACAGATTGTTAAACGTAAAAGCGTTATTTGCTTTACGGTGAAATCCAAAGTGAGGATGTATGAAAGAATATACAAGAAACCAGACGGTAGTTCTATGATCAGGATCGGCGAGATCAAGTTCCTCAAGAGTGGGAAGAGTTTCTTCTTCGAACCTGGATTTCCATTTCTCGAGAAATTCGATTCTATTGTCAGGAGAATGGCTGAGTCAGGAATAGTGGAGAATTGGTTTAAACAGAAACTCAAGAATAAAATGATGAAGGATCACAAAGTTGATAAAAATAATTATGTAATATTACCATTGATTATTATTTTAATTATCGGAGAAGCCGCTTCGCTAGTTATTTTTTGTATTGAACTAATATGTAAATGTTTTAGATGATTTAATGATAATGATATTCTGTGCACTTTGTATCATTAATTTAAGTTAAAAATAAATATAGTACCTCGAGTGTAATTGTAGATTCAATTTCTATATACAGAAATACAAACAATATTAAATTACACAATAATTGCATTCATAATGAAGTACTGTTAAATATCTAGTTGTTATCTAGTTTTATTTATTAATAATACATTATATGAAAAAGTATTTTATTAATTGAAAATATTATTTGTTTATTTATTTAAGCTATAAATTTATGCTATTATTTGTTTGTGCTATGAACGAATATGAAAACTTTCTAACCTATAAATGGGAATACATTTTCGAAATATTTTTTGCATATTTTCCATAACTTACTTAAAAAAATGTTTTCACCTTTATCAGTCATCTATCGACGTGACAAATACAAGCATAATTCCTTCAATCAGTTGTAATACATCATTTTTTTGTGCGGTTATCTTTTTAGACACGATCAATACAACAGCTTGCACAATAATATATGTAATGAAAGTAATAACTTCAAAAAATATTCACAACCGCTTGAAAACTTAAAAGAACCGCTAAAAAACTTAACTTGATACATTAAATAAAATTGCTTTAAACAGTAGTGATGCCGTATGAAACAGAGTATTAACTTCAGTGATAATAATTGAAAATAAGCGCTGTTAGATAATATGTAAAGATAAATAAAATATGAAATCATTTTAATTCTTTTATTTTTCTTTCCAACTCATTTACGACTTAAAATTTTGGAACGTTATTTATTTAAGTGTATATCGTACATAAACGTGTGTTAATGCGTTAAGGAAAAATACAAATTTTTTAAATTATTAACTTTTAAAATTTGTTTAATTAACAAAAAATTTTACTATTATATAAAAGTAATGGTTTAAAACAAAAAATAAAAATATAATTTTTCAATTATTAAGAATTTTAAATGTATTTTATTGTTTTAAGAACGACAAATCTGTCCCGAGGCAATAATTTTTGTACATAATATTTTAAAACAAATTAATTTCCATAATAACAAATGTTCTATTTTTAAAATTATACAGCAAATTTATGTGATAATGAAATACTAAATATCATACAAAAAGTTGCACATTTAACAATAATTTCCAAACGTAAACACATTTAATAAAGCAGCATTAGGACAGCCAAGAAGACCAGATTAAACTTGTACAATATATACTCAAGGTGTCACATACAAGTTATCGATGATAATACTACTTACGGAAGCGAGGATGGTGACGAGGTACCGCTGCGTCTTCTCGTAATCTAAAGTCCGATTGACGGTGACCTGACCCTGGTGCGGCAGATTGATGCTGAAGTAGCCATAGCCATCGGCGGTGGTCACTCGGTCGCGACCAACGCCGTCGTTATTACCAACGCGGGTCCCATCGCCTGGAGCTATCGAGTACTCCACAAGGCCGTTGACACCCGCATCCGCGTCCATCGCCACAACATTCTTGAAAATCGTCGAACCCACGGGTGTCAGCTGCAACATCGGGAACGGCAATTTTTAAGTGCTCATGTAAGACGAGATTGTGTTATGTATGTATTCGTTAAATTTGTAATTTTAGGATTTGAGAATAAAATAAATTAACTGTTTTGTTAAGTTTTTGAACAAGATTGATTTGTATTTCAAAATATATTTGTAGGTTGCAAAACAGTACTGCAGTGTAATTATATTCAAATTTCTTATGAAATTAACTATTTATTGCGCTAATATATTTAGCTCTATTATAAATATAGGAAATAGAAATAGCATTATCAAATAATTTCCTTGATATTATTAATACAAAGATGATAGATTTAAATTATATAATATTGAATTAAATATTTATTGCAATTATTTTTTCAGCTCTGGCAATGCCTATTATTTTAAAAAATAATGAAATTAATTGTATTAAATTATGTAAGTGAAAAATTACAAATTCTTACTAAAAATATTAACAATTTGAAGCATATTTCAAATGCATCCTACTTAAAATTGAAAGAATTGAAGAAATGTAATTTTTAAATTTTTAATTTATATACGTATATAAAACCTGATCTTTCTATTTATTATTATTTTCCATCTATCGACTCCAAATCAAGCATATAAAAAGTTAAAAAGTGATAACATAAACTTGAAACAATTTTTCTTTATTGAATTTGAATAAACAAAAACAAATTTCACAGAACCATTAATATAATGCATGTATTATAAACATAATATAAATGTAAATAAGAATAAAAATAATTGAATCATTTATGAAAAAGGTGTCGCATTCAAGGAGAAAGATCTAATCGAATAGACTGGAAACAAGAAACTAGCAACAGTAAATCAGTGAACTTGCATCTATGGGTCACCCACATTCATATGTGAAAGTAAATAATAGTTCATATCCTATCTGTGCAGGTCTAGCTTCATCAATCGTACGTAAGAAATCATGTTTGAATTAATATGTTTTGCGTGTCTTTAGTGGAATAAACGTTAAAATATATGTTTAACAAACTGTAATAATCATAATTATTCCAGTTTTTAAAACAATCAATAAGACATTGTAAGATGAAAATATATTTGATAATTATTTTTTATGATCACGGTAAGGAGCGTAAACGTAGCTACAATAAGCAAATGGAAAGCACATTGGCATTTTATAAATATATAAAATTAAGGCGCATTATATGAAATAGGTTTTAAAAACTTATAAACTCAAAGTAATAATAAGAATTATATTTTTCCATTTTCAATTCAAAATTTTTTACGGCATGTTGTATTAATAACCTATAAACTGTCTCCTAAATAATAGATAAAACGTTTTAATTTTTATGCAAAAAATAAATCTTATAATTTATAATAAAAACATTTTAAACAAAAATTGAAATATTTAAATATTATTCACCTCTTCTTTATTTATTCTTCTGTAATTTCTGAACTTTAATACTAAAAAATTAAACGAAAATTATGTATTCAACTAATGAAATGAAATCTCTCTTATATATATATAAGATAAATTTAAGACAAGAATTTAATTTAAATTCTGAAGTTTGTTTGGAAATTAATTCTTGTAATTGAATAAATAAATCTGTTGAAATATTATCTTTGAATTGAAATTTTATTTATAAGGTTACATATTTTACAGTAATTTAACAAAAAACGTTGTTGAAATGTTGTTCATGATCTGTTTTTTATTGCATACATTTACTCAATAATTTTTTATAACATTTTAATAAAATACTATTAAAGCTATAAGTATCTGACTTCAATAATAATTCAGTTGCCGTTTCGAAATAACAAATATATTTACTGCAACAAATTATGTTTTTACTTATCATTAGTACAACACTTATTGAAATCATTAACAAAAATCGATTTAATTCGATAACTAATAATCATGTAATCATCCTCAAGTATCAAACATGTCATTCGCTCTAACTTGATTGCATCTACGACATGTGATACATATTCTGTTTGTAAAGTTGTTATCGTCATTCATTCCATTTACCCTAGAACGCACATAAAAAGAGTACTTCTATTCCTTGTAACTTCGATTAAATACGGAAACGTACTCAGGACTAATCACTCTTTATAAACATTTCCAATTCATACGATGTGGAAAAGCAACGTTAATAATATGAATTCGTAAAATATGAAGCGAACGTAAATATACTCATAAATAAGGATATAAAGAGTTGGTAACGTCGCAATCCTTTAAGTCTCTTGAATTTTGTTTAAGAATTTTATGTCACCCGTATAAACTGTATGTCGATTACGAGTGCACAATTATATATAATTTAACATCAATTATTAGCGATACAAGAAGCGTTACATAGCTGCTTCTACTTTTTAGTTAATATTATCTGTGTCCTAAAAAATAATTAGTACTATGCTGATTTTCCTTTGGTTAATGTGCCACTTTGCAACACTGAGATATATAGAATCAAGATTCATAGAATCAAGATCGACAAACATATTTTATATGGATCTTGAGGTAACATGCAAATTCGACATCCATAACTTCAGTACTGCAATTTTCAAACTGTAAAATTGTTCAATATCTTTAATCTAATAAAATGTAACAATTGAATAGTGTAGGAATATCACGCTTTTGAATAGAAAATATTACTTAACAAAAGCATACTATTTTATTTCGTTTTTTATGAATTAATAATACTTGAAAATACTTTAATTTGAGATATTACGATTCTAATAGTATTTCATACTTTTTGAAAAACTCAACACCCAAGATTATCTGTTATTATAAGATTATATAAAGATTACTACAATACTATAAAATTAACTATCTTAAAGATTATTATAAAGTTATGTATCTCAGTGAATAAATTATTATTCATAAAGTTTACAATATTGATTATGGCTTATTCGTTTTTATTTTAAATGAACGATATGATGGATATATTACGGGTTTGTTGCTGAGTTTCATCTTAATGCTACCTCAGGTGCTTTTTGAATAAGTAAACTTGTAAATATAAATTATTCAAAAAATATAGGATCATTCATTCATTTCTTTGTTATTTCATGTTATTTCAATTACTATGAAATTCCAAATTCTAAATCGTAAATCCTAAATTTTAAATCATGTGAAAGTTACCAAACTTTTTTGCTAATCTATAATCTTACTCCACAACATGACCACAAATCTAAATATAAAATTTTTGTTTTATCGATTTCTGCGGTTAACGAAAGGTGTTTTCTGTATAAAAAAATTTATCTTTACACGAACTCTAAACTTTACTTTAAGACGAAGAGCAAAGTTATTATAAGAAGCTTGTTTTTGAATTTATAACTTCTATATTTATCATATTCTATGAAAATACTTCTAAGGATAATTGAAGAGTTTCTTATAAGATATTTTACCAATAATATAAATTATGTTAAAATTATTTAAAATATTCGCAAAATATTCACACAAAAATGCTTATTTTTGAAACTGAGCAAAATTGATATTTATATGTGAATAGTTTTAGTATTTATTACTCTCTTGAAATAAAATATATTATATTGATTTTATAATAACATTAATTTTTTACTATAATTAATTTGATTAGGTTAAAAATTTTGCTACATTAAATATTCATTTTAATATTTTTCAATTTATTTTAAAATGTAAGAAGTTATGGATATAAAATCATTTCCTTAATACTGATTTTATATTAAAAAGTTAATTAATACTATTTATAATTTACTATTGGTACATAAATGATTATTCAGATTATTATTCTAATGTCACTAGTGTCTTCTTACAAGATTAAATTCATAAAAAATATTATAACGTTAACTGTTTATATTACATTTATATCTTTTTTATTATTTATTAAATATGCTTCGTATTCTGACATAATTATAAGCTTTAAGACTAACAAGAGATCTCGAACTATTTCTGGGCTCATATTTTTCAAAACCGTATTCATGCCCATTTTGGTTAATGTAGATTATATTTTTACACATGACACTACATACTCACTCTATTTATGCTTTTTAATATCAATAAAATTAATTAAAATCTTATATTGAAATGGACAACATATACCGTTGTATATTTCATAGTATGTTTAATAAGTCATAGATAACTTAAAATGTATAAAATTAATAGTAGCAATGATAATGATATTTCAAAATATTTCACGATCAAAATTACAATTGATCCTCTAAATTTGTTAATAGAATAATACGTATGAAATGATATTCTATTTAAATTCTATCTTATGATGAAATAAAAATCTATAATGTCCAAATTGTTTATATAGTTTTAATGAGATTTTTTCACCTATAATAAAAAATAGAGTAACCTAGCTGATATTTTCATAATCGAAAAATTGGCAACTGTTTTAGTTGAAAATCGGTCCAACGTAATTTACGAAGAAAAAGTACACAATGAAAATAGTCGAACCATCAGTTGCAACTGATTCGCGAATAAGATCGAGTATAACTTTATAGGTATTGCGGATAATCCACGTAAAGTTTCTATGTGCCGATTGCAAAAAAGATGAATTTAGAAGTAGCTCACACATAACGAGCTACAAAGCGAATTCACGGTTGTATTAACGATTGATTGCGCGAGCAGCAGAATTGGAAGAAAGTCGCAAACCGTTGAAAAACAAAATCGATCGCGTACACCAGCTATTGTAAGGCAGAATAATGGAAGCACGATCGATGCTTTAGCGGACCCATTATCGTTTCCTACATTATTCGTAATGGATTTAGTATGACCGCGTGTATCGATGCGCCGCGCCGTTACTTTTCTCATTTTGTACGATCAACACTCTCCGGTAGCTTCTTCCATCTCGACTATGAGGCTGATGAAATGAAACCGATGTAATTTATAACCGTTTGTCTATTTTTCGATGCCAAAAGAAAAATGATAAAAGCTTTGTGATAACGAAGATTACATCCCGACCGGAACATGTAATTAATTTTTTTGAGTTAAAAATATTCCATCGCATTATACTGCATTTTTTGTTTTTCTTTCAGTATTTAGCTATTAATATTTACAGTGATTTTATGTAAATCCTTCCATATAGGATTTTGTTAAAATTTTAGTATCAGACATTTTTCAACGAATTAACGACTGAGCTGTCTCTAATTTTTGGCAATTAAACGATTCCGATTATAAAAGAAGTTCTAAATACTTATGTAAGTTTTACTTCCAGAATTAACCTTAGATGAATCTCTAGTTTCCAATTTTAGAACTCCAACAAAAAATAAATTTTTTAAAACTTTAACTTTCTTTATAAACCTACGTAAACCACTATGTTGTATATTAACAAAACACTCATATAACCCAAAAATACCACCAAAAATAACCCTTATTAGGGGGTCAAAAATTGAAAAATGAAGAAATTGAAAAATTTGAAATTTTGACTTTTCCAAACAACAATCATCATCAACTAATAAAAAATTTTAAAAATGTTATTGTACATAGGAACTTATTATAAATAAATAGAAACCGCTGTGCCTATGAGTATATGCAGAAGACCGCTCCGTACAATACTCTATAGACACAATATTAATAAAAAAATGATATATAATCCTAAAAACATCTTTAAAAACAACCCTTATTAGGGGATCAATAATTGATAAATTAAGAAATTGAAAAATTTGGAATTTTCACTAATTATTCTAAAAATTATCATTATCAACTAATAAAGAAACTTAAAAAAATTTTATTGTACATAAAATCTTATTATAAATAAATATAAGTTACGGCGCGTATGAGTAAATGAAATAGACCGCCCCGTACAATACTCTATAAATATAATATTTATTAATCTTTTAACAATAAAATTAAAAAATTCTAGTGTCCATGAAAAAAGGATAGGAATAACGAGAAAAAAATCACAAAAAATCTTTAGGAATATTGTAAAAAGTATCCGCAAATGAACATGTCCAATACGTTACCGATAAGCACATGCGTCTACCACATAAATGATTAACAAAATGATGCTTTTAGGATTCCACCACTTTTTATTGATAAATTATGTTACTGATATAATGATAAAAAAACAAATTTTCAAGAAAAAACGAGATTCTCGTTATATTTAAAACATTGTTTAAACGACTCCGTATGTAGACGAAAACCGTATATCGTAACAGTTTATTGTTAATAATAATATGTTACCGAGTCATATTACAACTTTTTATTATTGAATATTATTTTATAAAACGATGATCTTCCTTTCAACCGATCATAACTAATTTTCAAATGAAATAGTTAAATTAAAAAAAAATTAATGTTTATATATATATAGGTAGATTTAATATTCTATTGTGACTAGGCATTTAAGTTTTTTTGTTTCTAGTTAGTGAGCTAATTATCGCCAAATATTTAAAAGTTTGTGAAAATATTATATTGTAATTCTATATTTCTGTGATCTATAAAAATAATATCCTTCATGTTTTTGATAGGAGATGTAATAACTCATATTTTACAACAAAAAAAAGCGAATGAGAAAGAGAATGACTGTGTGAAAAAAGGATATGTGTTTCAAACATTACGTTCTTTGTTCATCATAATACAATTGCGTTTTAATTACACAGTGAAATTATATATATAATAAAAAGTTTTTTTGAATATTATACAACTGAAATTGACTATTTAGAACTATAGCAGCGAGGCTCATAATTTACAACAAAATTCGCCGATCGGAACCCAAATGCGCGTTCATGCAACTTTTGGGAGATTTGTTCTTTTCTTGCGTCTTTCTCTTGCCGATGCCTCTTACCCTCGATGTGTCACCATATTTTCTTCTGAAAGACTCAAGAAAAGAACAAATCCTTTTTCAAAATGTTAGTTAACGACACCAGCACATTTTTGGAAATGTCGAGCTAATTATACTGCTAAAAATTGCCCACCATTGGCATCTCTTTGATTTTTAAATTTTTTGTAAAACATTAATATACCATTAAATAGTTTTTTCATTGAATAATTAGTAATATAAATCGTAAATTATTATAAATAATCAGCTTGCAGCACATACTTATTTATTGATTTTATTGAGGGAAAATTTATTTCAAGCAAACGCAAAAATAATAAATTTAGGATGTGAAAAAGATTTTTAATTTTAGCAGATGATATTTTATAGTAACAGTGTAATCTAAATATAAATGTATTGGAAATTTTTGTTTATGCATTAGAGGTTCTACAAAAATGGCGTCGAAATTGTACATTTTTTAATAAATATAACATTTTGAAACGCTAGAAATTGATTATCTATACTAACAGATTATTTCTTAGATTAACCTAAATATCTGGTATTCAACATTATATACTAATATTACGACATAATAATTTCAAAATTTTAAAAAGTAACTGAGGAAAGAAATTGTTATATTAGATATAAAATAAATTATAAATAAAATATGACTATATATAATATGATGTTTACAAATTTTGAGATTTTATTTTAGCACTCAAAATGAAAAAAAGATCCTAAAAGTTAAAGTTTGGTAATAACAATATATTCGTAAATATGTTTATAAAAGCCTTATTCTATTATTTTACTTATGTTAAAGTATTAATTATTAAAGTAGCATTTAAAACTACGAATGATTTTTGTCACAAACTAACTCCATGAACTGAGCGAATCGCCAAAGCGTGAATCTTGTTTTCCTTAAGTATACATGGTAAACAAATGACACTCATGGAAAACACTAAGCTAGTTTTCGATCAGAAGACACTTTTTTGAAAAAATCCAATTCCTAATCAATAATTTATCCAATATATTAATTTTTAAAACTTGAAATATTTCTATATGGAAAAATAAAAATATGATATTAATAATAATATTATTGCAATATTAATAAAAGTTCATAAGAAAATCTAAATTTGTTAAATATCGTGTATTGTGGATGTGGACGCTTATGATTTAAAACTTTTATTTATGCTTAAAAAAATTTCTTTTCACATATTATCAATTGTCGATAAGATTTAAAAGAATCTCGATTTCTAATACTTATAATAGGAAGAAATATGCAAGTTAAGCTCATATGAGGCAAATTCAAAATGTTCTATTGTTTACATGTCGTCGGCCTCCGAGATTTCGGCCGGAACTACTTCAAGTGCTTACACACAAGCACTGACACATATTAAGTGTACAGAAAGATGTAACAAGCGACTAAGAACTTCTCAAGGTCCATCAAATCTAGGTTTTATTCTGCAACAAATATATTTACAATAAGCTGAGATATACGAATGTAAGAATTATAACTTCACTTTTTTACTGTCTTATTCTTTCTCTCTTACTCACTCTCCCTGTCGCTATATCATTATACTCTCTCTTATTAGGCCACTCGCAAATTATAAAAATTTCCTCATAAGTCTTTTTCTTTCAATATAATAATTAGAATTTCATTAATAATAAATCAATCGTAAAAGGTTTATGAATATGTTCATAATATCTCAAAGCATTAATTTCCATAATAATCTCATATGCTAAGTAAAAAATTTTTTATCTATCTAGAAAAGATACGTTTTATAAGAAAGATATTCTATACGAAATTGATTTGTATGATTTTTGTGCTTCTCAAATAAATTGTTTGAATACGCAACGATTATATAAATATAAATGTTCAATAACTAAAAGAAAGACAAAAAATTCAAGTCTTAATACTTTTTTTATAAATCTATGTTCAAAGTATTTTAAAAATGATTAAGATAAAAATACAAAAAAAATTGTTTATTTCCAATTATACAGTAATTTTATAATAAGGAATGGGTTGCGTAGATAATCATAAGAACAGAACGTAATGGTAACTGATTTTAATGTTTTAAATGTTAACTGTAATAATTCAAATTTGAGTGCATTAATTTATATTTAATTATTTGGTTACTTCGTGAAATTTACTTATTAACTTTTATAAATTTCTAGTAGGAAAAAGGTAAAAAATTATGACTGAGATAAGTTTATATCCCAATTAAGAATCATTCAGTTAACAAAATTTTGAAACAGATTATTAAATAATTATCAAAATTTCTTTCTTGATAATTATTCATTAAGTGTCAATCAAATTCATCTTCTTAATCTAGATATTAAAACATTTAAAAACATAATTAATAATTAAAATATACATGTATCAGGTGGTCAGCTCGGCAGTTTAAATTAAAATATTTAAACAATATTTTAACTATGACAAGGATCTTATTTTTTCTTGAAATTTTTTTTTTATTGATCATTATATCAGTAATAAAATTCATCACTTTTGTCGTTGTTCCTATCCTTTTTTCATGGACACTAGAATTTTGTAATTTTATTGTTAGAATATTAATAATTATTGTATTTATAGTGTATCGTACGAAGCGGTCTACGACACGTACTCATATTCGCCGGAGCTTTTATTTATTTATAACAAGTTTCTACCTAGAATAAAATTCCGTTTTATTTTTTTTATTATTTAATAATGATTGTTGTTTATAATAGTTAGTAAAATTTTCAAAATTTTCAGTTTGTTAATTTTTTAAAATTTCATCTCCTAGTAAAGATTATTTTTGGCAGTGTTTTTAAGGATCTATTATTTTTTTGTTTTTTTACATCGTAATTATGTGGTTTACAAGTTTTTAAAGAAATTCAAAATTTTAAAAAATTTGATTTTTTGTTGACTTTCAACGTTAGAAATTTTAGACTCATAACGTTAATATTGTTCTATAAAAGATTTTTTTTCTAAATATTTTAATTATATTTTTGTATAAATAACTTTATCTTCACATATTTGCACGTATAAATATTTTTTACATTTTTACTTGAAAATATTACAAGGATCTTCCTTCCAGTTATAATAGTTTTATTTGAGAAGTATTAACTAATTGCATCACTATTGATCTTGTAATCACGCAAATGGTATCCTTCAAAATCTTAATGGAATGAAAAATGTTAAAAAATCAATTTTTTTTATATAACATTTTTTAAAATATATATAAGTGTTTAAAATTAAAATAAATTAAATTAATATCGCTGATATATATATTTATAAAAAAAACAATTTCAAAACTCCTTGAACGTTTCTTGTTTCAGGGCCGAGAACTTGAAAAAAAACTATTAACGAATTTTTTCCGAAATTTTTTTTAAAGCATGATTTATTATACTAGAGCGATGTTATTATAAATTTACCCGTTTTCATTTCAATCTAAATTTCTAATTTTAGAAATGAATAATTGTCAATAATTGTTATTTTTGAAAAATTGGAATTTATAACTTGTTATAACCATAATTATGATTTAAATTCACATTTTTTAAATCCAATTAATTAAAAAAAAGATAAAGGTACATACTAAGAAAATCAACTTGTCACTGTAAAATATCTTTTTAAAAAATCACTCCAATGCAAACATATGTATTAGAAATTTTTAAATATTCTTACACAAATAAATGTATATGCTATCCTTCAGTGATATTTCTTTTACATTTAAAGTTTCATATAAAGAAGCTACTAGTTTTTTGAAAAAAATTTCCGCTACTAAACTTCCTTGCCTCATAAATACGTATAGCTCTAAATTCCGAAAATATAACTATTTTTAAACGGCTTTATAATATGAGAAATTTTTCGAAACACAAATTAATATTTAATTTATTTATTAGCTCACTGAAATGAATAATTGGAAATGCATTACTTGCGAAATATTGCAACGATGGTTATTAGTTAAGATTAATAAATTGAATGACGGCCTTTTTCTTGGTACTATAACTATATATGTATAAACGAAAGTTCATTAATAAGTTTCTTTCGATTAATAAAAAGAATCACAATTTAAAATCAAACTGAAAAAGAAATTAATTTAAAAATATCCAATGTGCATTTTTTGAAACACTTCGAGATCAGTCATCACTAAGATTCGCTGAATCAGTGGTAAACATTTAAGTACAAAACAAAATACTTATCATTACTATAGTTTATACTATGTGATGTATCGTTCATGATGAAAATACAATTTTATATATATTTTGGAAAAAGAATTTCAGTAAAAGAAATTTTATACGTTGATTCAAATTAATCCACTTCTGTGATATAAATGATCGCCTATGAACTCTTAAATATATTAGAAACTATAAAATTATTAAAAACTTCTTTATCCGTGAACATACATACATATGTCATGATTCGTGAAAATTACGATTCGTTTAATAACTTATCATAGATAAGCATTATAAATTTTACAATAATTAATAGATTCAATATCTAAAAACATTATTCCTTCTGCTGATTCTTTATTAAATCACTTATTTTAACTGATTAGACTATTGTTAAAAAAATTATCGATAAAATTCTTGAGCTAACTTTACATTAACATTACTATTGACAATATATTTATTAAGAAATAAAACTACTTTGTAATTATCGAAGAACATTTCTTTTATAGATAATTAAAATTTGTGTGATAATTTAAAATGATATAAATTTATATAAATATGAAATAATACCAAACTTAATTAAATATTTATACCTATATTAGTAATTCAAATAAATATAACATTGACAAAATAATCAAGAAACATAATATATTACTAGGAATTAGTAAGATATAAAATTTATCTCAATTCTTGTTTAACAATTATAAATTAATTTTTGTAAATCTTGAGAACAAGGCCATTAGATACAAAAGAGAAGATCTTAAAATCTTAGAAAATTAAATATATTTCATTAGACTGAAAATTCACAACTTATTTTTTTGACATAAGTATAAAATAAATTGTACAGCTTATCAACATTTCTTACTCATAGGAAATTCATTTTAATAATTATAACAATTCTCATATGAATCTGTTGTTCAACTCTTATGTAATATAATATAATGTAAAAAATATGAATCAGAAAAGAAAAGAGTAGTTTTTCATTTAAGTCTTTAACGAATGTAACTTACAGTACAGAATATTGCGATTTAAAGTAATCGTGTTTCAATTATAAATATGTATATTTTATCACCAATTTATGAATCTATTAATCTTATTTAATATATTTAGACTTGAATGAAAATCTATTTTTCAATAATAAATTTTTTTAGTGATTTTTTATCTTTTATTCAGGACTAATGTAGGAAGTAAATTTTTTTTGTAAAGTAACTCATTTCCTAATTCGTTTTTAATCTTTTTGTGAAAGTTCTTATCTATTCATCATGAGCTGGATATTCCAAATTATTTTATACTAATATATTTTATCAATTTTAAGATATTATAGAAATTATAATATTAATTTAATGTACATATGCCTAGAAACTATATATTTTTCATTTTATTTAGCAATATTTTTGTTATTATCACTGAATTATAAATTATTATTATTGTTGTTGTTGTTGTTGTTGTTTTTGTCGTCGTCGTTGTTGCTATTATTATTATAATTCACGACACTTATGGTAATTTCATTCATATTTTATTCATCGTCTTTTATGGAATAAATTAAATATTTAAAAAATAATTTTTTCATTTTATCAATATGATACGTATTAAAATAAATAGGATAGCTCAAAATCTTCCAAACATTTCAAATATTTATTCTTAAAATCTTAATAAAATAAAAGAAAAATCTGTAATTTCCGGAAATTATAGCACAGAGAGGTTTTATTAACTAAAATCAGCGTACTTACCTCTGGTACTGTTGTTTCATAAGGAGTATTAACAAACTTCGGAGCATTATCGTTAATATCCGATACCCTTACAATCACAGGAATCCTCCGATAGCTGTTCGTCTTCCTCACAGTGCAACTCAACTAAAAAATGAAATTCATGTTCTAAATTGTTGCTTTACAATAACTGATAAGATTTTTTTATTTAAGGAAACTATTTACTGACAGTATAAAATATTGCATAGAAATTTTTAATATAAACGTTTTTCTAAATTTGTCTTGAAAACTATTTAAATCAACCTGAAAATATCTCTAACATTCTTGAGCAATTAAAAAGAATATAAATAATTTCCGAATATATTTTTTCTAGTACTAACATCTACTAATCGATGTTAATAATTATTTCAAAGCAAAGATTATTCTAAATACTCAAATCTATTCAGAATTTTTAAAGAAAGAGAGCATCTAAAACAATTTCAAGGTGTAGGAATTCGCTTTTATGCTATTCAAATGCATGAAATTAATTCATAAATCATTTTTCAACTTTCTTCTAACATTTTTCATTTTTATATCAGATATTCAGACTCGAAATGCTAGGAAATCATTTATGAATCTAATATGATATTCCATGTTGTTCACCGTAAAAGCAGTAATATGCCAATAATTTTTCAGAATTATTTTGTCATTACAGTTTATCTATATTTCATTATCCAAATTGGCATTGAAGACTTCATGAATTTTTGTTAAAATTAAGACGTTTTTACCTAAACTCATGGCATCATTAGGAAGTAAGAATGATACATTAGAGTTAGAAATGAAATTTCTGAGTGATCAAAGCAGTTTCCTCGCCTTATTTCGATTTATTTTTAAAGAAAGTTCTGGATCATGTAACTGTAAAGAAGGCACAATCTTTGATTAACTTACGCGATAGAAACCTCGAATAGGAAGACATTGAAACGAACAATTTCACAATAAGCGCAACTGATAGTGTCATTTAACAGCCCGAAACATCAAACAAGAGCCGCTGCACCTGACGAAATTTTAAAATGACGTGAAATCACAATCAATGGTGTACATCGCGTAAAATATACCATCTGGAAATTGTACCGTAGTTATAAAATTCTACATATGTGCTCAACTGCAAACCCAAAATTTTCGATTCTTATTTCCAGAGACTTTGCAAGCTAGTTGAATTTCTCGCTAATATTTCGCGCAAGTCGATAGACTGATGGTGTCTTTAGTTTTTTCCTCGTCACTAGCGTTCGAAATACTCACAATAATACAAAAAATATATACGATGCATTAAAATGTTTACTTTGGTTTTATTGCATTTAAATACATTTACTGTCAAATGGATATAATATATAATATAATATAATATAAATAATATAAATAATATAATATAAATAATATAATATAAATAATATAAATAATATAATATAAATAATATAAATAATATAATATAATTTTATTAAATGTATAAATATCAAAAGCTAGTAGAGAAAAGTATCATTTTATATCAACAAATAGCTAATAATTTTTACTTTTACAAAAACTTAGTATAAATATTTTTTGTTATAAGTTGTCTGATATATTTTATGGAATAATGTATAATTAAAACATATTACTATTTTGAAAATAAAATAAATCGATAATATTGAAATTAATAATTAAAGCATCTGTATCGTTCAAAACGTATTTTATACATTTCAAAATAAAAATAAAACAATGAATAATTTCACTTATTTCAACAGAAAGCTTCAGATTTATCTAGATATTGCGAATTCAATTTATTATCACAGCTCATAAAACATAATAATATTAATTTTAAAATACAATATTTTTTAAATATCAAGTAAGAATTAATATTCGGGTCATAAGCTTAATTAGTCGATGTTATTGAAATATTAAAAATGATGTTTTGTATTAATAAAATACAGTTTACGTTCATTAGTTTCCATGCAAGAGTTAATAGAACATTTGTTAAATTTTATTTTAGCGTGCTGTTCAGACTATTTTAACTTAACTTTGTAAAGTTTAAGAAACAAGGTAATAAAATTTTCCATATTTTCCTTATTTTCTTGTTCTTAAGCAGAAGTATCAAAAACTTTTGATTTTATTATTTATAACTACGTAATATTATTTGACACTCGATTACTTTTCACGCTTTTCAAATCTATCTCATAAATATTATTTTTGGTTTTATTAATGCTTACAACTTTTTTTACTTTCCAATTTCCGGAGAAATTTTTATTAATAAAAAGCCTTGATACCTAAGTTAATTTGGATCTAAAGTGAAGTAAAAAGAGCAAGGACTCTGTATTTGAAGAACTTTACAGGTCGAAGGAATGGACGGTGTCAGAATCGATGATACGATACGCAATTGAAACCTATAAATTTTCATTTCCGCGTGAAACGAAATGGCGACGGTGGCGGTGGTGTCAGGCATCAGACGAAACTCTGAAAGTATGCCGTGCGAACGTACACATAAGTAACGCAGATAAGGGCACAAAATGTGAATGCTCGTGCCCTCCACCTCAGGCGACATTTCTATATTGACGCGTGTACATTTACAGTTGTGAAGCGCGATGACCTGGGGAGATTATTGAAAATTCGCGCACGCGCATTTCCGACCTCCGAGGTCTTTCAGTCCTCTGGTAAAATCGACAGCACATCGAGAGATTCTTCGAAACCGTGAATTATGTTAACAGGACTTTGCTTTTTTCGAAAGTCAGAAGATGCGATTTCCACTTTGATGTCCGAAAGTTGTGAGTTTATACGCAGCAGAAGTAGATGCGTTGCATTTGCTTCGATTTCCCATTGGTTCCATTCGAAAAACGAGGTCAAGCATCTCACATACGGTGTTGTTTACAATGACATTTGTCCAATTTCGTGGATAATACGCAAAACTTGTACTTTCTCTTATGTTGCTTATTTATATGTTTACGGCGTAGAATATGTCAGTTCGAAATTATGTATCAATGCCCATTTTTCGTAGGTATTTGAATGTGAAATTATTGGACTTACGTTACACATTCAATGAATAATAAGGTAAAATTAAAATGTTCAAAATAAGATATTATTATTTACAACGAACTTAGACTCTTCTGTAAGTATAAATTTCTTGAAGATAATTATCTAATTGCCTTCTAGATGTTTCAAGCTAAATTGGCTATTTTTCAAAGATTGAAATGAAAATGCAGGCAAATGTCTTATGTAAAGGAAATGAGTCAATAAGATTTACCTTACAGATTAGTAATGAAGTTTTTTTATTAAGTACTTTAAAAAAAGGGTCGTTAAATTTCAACGATTATTTCTTATTATTACGATCCCTTATCTCAAAATATTACAGATTCTTAAAAAACATTTAAATTCTAACTATATTTTTATATTTCTTGAGATAAAAGAACGTAAACTGAACAAAAATTTACAGGTGTATAAGAGTATATTCTTTGTAACATAAAACACGTTTAACGATGAGAATATTTAAAAGCAAGAAATCTAATTTCGATCCAAATTGGTAAATATAAATCCAACTGTAGATCAAATTTCTCAATGGTAATAATATATGCTATAATTGAATTTCATTATAATCTTTCACATAATTAATTTCCTTAATCGACACAATCTAAAAAATATTCTCACGTAATGCAATTTATCACTGGTACATTAGGTAATTCAATAGTCTATTCAGTTGATTGAAATAATCATCTCTGTAAAAAATAAGAAAACTATAAATGGATCTAGAATTTACCTTAAGTATGCGGAATATACTGGCATTCGCGTAAAAGTCGTCGCAATGTAATTTAAACAAAATTTATTTCCAATTATCGCACAACGAATCAAAATACTATTAGAGAGATACTGAGTAGTTCAGATATAATAGATTTAGGAAATTCTTCTCTCACAAAAACAATTTTTTCTTTAAGAAATCATACGAACGAAATCATCTTTGAAATAATATTTATACTAAACAAAGACGTTTTAACTCAAATAGCGAGAAATGCATTGAATAATCAATCTATGTAATTTAATGGACTTTTCATTATTAAACAATACGCTGACACTCTCAAACCACTCGTAATTTTAAATCACAAAAAATAATCTAATTATTATTATTCTTAAAATATAATGATGTGTTGTGTTTATAATAGGGAAAGCATTCTATCATAACACGAATATACATTCGATGGATCATTTGAAAATTAACTAACCTCTGAAAAATACGAACTTTTCATCCCGAGGAATTTATAGGTTAAATAAGCGGAATTTTTGTATCCGTAAAGTTGAGAAATCATTGACTATCTTTACTCTGTCTCAGTGAAATCTCACTGGGAGCTATTCAATGGCGGTGTAAACAATGAGGATCCTGGCATCCTTATCTAACTTCACCACCACAACAACACTGACGCTCAAACGCTCACCTGGAAGACGACGTGCGAATGATATTCATCGTCCCTGTCGAGGGGTCGTAAAAGACGGAGTTTCTTGCCATCTACAGTAAAAAGTGGTTGACGGCCAGCGGCATTCAGCTCCAGGATTGTCTCGTTGTAAGGATCACCAGTTACGGGTAGCTCCGCAGGCACTGTCTCTTGGTTGATGGCTGGAAATAATTAATGTATTCGTGTATATGTGCATATATGTATAAATATATAAATATAAATATAAATCAATAAATTAACATATTTAGATGCAACCGCATGCTTTTTTCCATTTGGTTTTTCAATAAATTTGTAGAACTCTCGGTGTGGTCTATATGTTTGCTTTGAACAAGCGTACAACGTTTCCTTCTAGCAAAAACAGACTGATAACTTATTTTGCAATTATAGAGGGATATCGCGATGACAGATTTTATTATACTTTATTCATAGCTACGTTAAATATTTACATTTAGAAAATGCAAGTTTCAAGAAATTTAAATATTATGCGAAGATGTCGGTATGGACTGTAAAATCTTCTCATCAACAATATTTTTCTTAAAATCTATAAGTTAAATTAAGCCTTAATGAGAAAGTTGTATGATACTTGATATCAATGTACAATTTTAATAAAATCAAGGAATATTATAAAAGATAAATAAATAAATAAGTGACACTATCAGATGTTATAAATGAGTTTAATAAGAAAAAAGTAATGTAAAAGTAAAATTACATTGATTTTATTTTCAAATGCAATGACCGAAACGCCTCCCAATACAAGTTGTTCTATAGAAAAATTCATTTTCTAAAAAAGAAAATGGAAACTTAAATTCCATATAGTTTTAATCAAGGCGTTAATATCGGTTTTCTGTATAATTTAAAATACTTCCAATAAAGAGTAAAGTATACATATAAAGTTCAAAATGATTGCATAAATGAGCGTGAGAGGGTAATAAACACCAATTGTACTCTCCAGTATGTATTCCTTGTAACTTACAAACATGTTTTGTTTCATTTTTCTTGCGAATATTTTTCCAAATATTTCACGACAACTACATATCTCTCAAATAAATATACTGTAACTATCAAATTACAATACTGAAATGTAGTTACAATACATTAGAAACTTACTGTATAGTAAACGGAAACAAAAAACCATTAAATACTTTAAAAAATATTTAACTATTATTTCCTGTATTATAAATGATTTAATTATTAACTCACTATTATTTTATAATAACTCATAAAAAATATTCATTTTTATTAATTGAACTATGAATTATTTGATAAAATAAAAAAGAATAAATTTAGTAGAGACTAATATTCTTATGTAACAATACAGATTAATTGTAACTTCGCTTTTATTTAGAATTATTGTAAAAATATACCTTAAAAAGTTATTTGTTTGTCTAAAATCTATAAAATGATTTTATAAATAAATTTAATTTATATCTTTGAAAATTAAAAATATCAATAACTATGTTTAAAAATGTTAAAAAAACGAATATTTACTAGAGTTGAAAATAATTGATTTCATATTAACAAATTAATTTTTTTAAGATACTAACTTTTTAAGATAAATGATATGTGAAAAATTTAATTAATCGACGCTTAATATCAAAACTTAAAATTAAAATATTATTAAAAAAATAGTAATGTATTGCCTATACAAATAAAAAATTTTTAATCAATAAAATTATCTGATATTTTTCAAAATCATATATTTATGACATATTCACGTAGTTGTAGTACATATCTAGGTGTAATTTTAAGCTTTTATAAAAAATTTCTATAATTCCACACATTCACTATTTGTAGTCATTGAAATATCAATACATAGGTTCTAATACATCAGCAATGGAAACTAAAAACGCTTGTTTAGATAGGTTTATAGATGCAAATAAATTTTATAGCTCTAATAATATAAATAATAAACGTTTATCTGAATAGAAAAAAGCTCGCGTAAAAATTATTATACCGAATTATAGACGAAATAGGAATTGGATAAATTACAGTTTTTGTTTCAAGTTGTTCACTAGCATAAAGCTGTGCAAAAAGGAAAAGAAAATACCTCTTTGAAGTTCTCAAGGTTATTTAAATTCTGTGATGTGAAGATTGTTTAAATTCTAAAATAATGTGTACACAAAGTGTAAGTAAACTATCAATGATACATTGTTTTTGCTTATTTGATAATATAATATTCAGAAGACATAAAAGAAATCCAGAAATACGTATATTTAAAGTTCATTTTTTACTAATATTAAAATTCTATGTAAATAAACTATTTTATTGGCAGTACGAAGTACACTTCTTTGTATGCATGAACTTGAAATATATGCTGTTGCAAAACGTGAAAAAAGTTATCAATGACAATATAAGTTCGATAATAGCACATTTTACAAAAATATATTCTTGAAATTCACACTCTTAAATTGTACTTTTAAAATAGTAAAAATTATATCAACGTTCTTGTAATGCCTAAGGGTTAATTTTTATTAAAATAGTATGGCCGATTTTTAAAGTATAAAATTTTAAAAAACAAATTTGCGTTTTTTATTAATATAAGAGTAAACTTTTAAGAAAAAACTATATTTTTAACTAGAAAACATTAATTATTTAACATTTTATATAGCAACCCTTGGAAAAGTATTGAAAAATAAGTAATGCATACTTCAGTGTAGTTAAATATTTCTGTTTATTGTAACGAAAGATGTTCATCTTTCGACTTACACTCAACAAATTTTTTTAAATTACAGATACTGTATACTTATGATATAAATGTAGAAATCTAAAAATTTCGTGTTGACAGTGTGACAGGACCGAAAGAGCTCAACGATGCAAACATATTCTCGAAGCAGGTGAACCCTGTTGAAGTTCACAAAATTGAGAAAGTGTATGTAGAAAAATAAAGAAAATGACATAAGAGAAAATGAGAAAAAGAAAGAATGAAAATGTAGCATAGAATGAATAAATCTCATTTGCTCGTTCATTCTCACTCTCTCTTTCCCTCTCTCTCTCTCTCTCTCTCTCTCTTTCTCTTGTGAAATTAACACTATGAGACTCGGTAAAGAATTCAGATGAGAGCAAGAGAGAAACTATGAAATAGAATCAACTTATTCAAACGTTAAATTGTCCATAATTTTCGAAACAAGTCATGCAAAGTTATAATTAGTCGAAATTCAGTTCATAAACTGAATTTTGGTATATGAAAAGCATCAAAGATGCCAAAATAATGAGTTATTGCACATAAGTGCTGATTTATGTAATTGACAAAAGAAATGTAACAGTTATTTGTAACTCATTTTTACAAAATTAATTATATCATGTAAAACGCTTTAAAAAACACTTCAGCAGTTTCAAACAAAGGAAAATCAAGGATGAATATTCATGAAATTAAATATTTAACTTACATTTTTATCCCATGTAAATTATGAAATATGTTCACATTTTATTTTAAAAACGATAATTTTTGAAAAAAGTTTTACATTAGACATATTTTTTTATAATGAAAATTCTCTTTTTAAGATCATGAACTTTATTTTGCTGAATCATTAAAATTAATTATCATTTTTTTAATTCATCAATATCATTGAATTTTATCGCCTACACTATTAAATAAATAATAGTCGTAAAATATTAGACTTAGCGGCACTTTTCACGCAGTTAACATTTTAAAGATTGAACAAGCGAAGTTAGTAGTTCTACTTCATTTTTGCTAACTGGTAGTTAATACAGCTTCAAACTGTCTATGATTTTACAATTCTTATTTGTCAAATAAAGCGTTCACAAAAATAATTGCAATAATTATATTTCCATAGTTTGATATCATCAAATAAATAAGTAAATAATTGAACGATGTAAAACTGACCACTTATTTTATTTTTGAAAAATATATCTACTCAGTTATGGTATGCATAATGAATTGCTCGCAGTAAAATCTTACAATTTTATGAGAAGTCGACTTCCGAGGTTTGACGCACATACAAGCGAGATCAACTGGCGATGAAGAAAATCGACATATTATATCGACGATAATTCAGACGATGGTCGTTGTAATGATATAAATTAGAAAAAGCGTTGTTATTAAAATTAATGGTCTCAACATTGTAAATGATATTTAACGTGCCAGTGAAAGTAAAAATATCAATATAATGTTATATAATGCGTAAACATACGGACTTATTAAAATAATATTAGTCTGAAATTCTTTTCACGTTGGAGCTTTAATTTTTCCTCGTAAGTTGTTCTAGTGGAAGAAATATAATTTTGTAAAATTGCAATGGTGATTGACTGAGAATTCAAACAATAAATTGCATAATGGAGAAGAAAATTGAAAATAACGAAATATTGCTCGTAATCTCTAAAATTACTATAGAACGATTATTAAATATTTCAATATTAAGTAAAATTAGTCATGAAAGGCATCAAGATTAACTTAGGATAAAGTAATATGTATTTAATACATATTTGTAGTATACGTAATGTAAATTTATATTTAAGAATTATTGCTAAATATATATTATTCCAATTAATTAAAAATTTAAGTTCTATGAAATGGTAACAAAATTTGAAATTGAAATCCTATTTCGCAACTTTTTATTTATTTATTTTATTGTCACTCATTATACTTTGAATATAACTATAATAATAGCTCTATTTAAATTAGTTATCATTTTAATAGGCTAATGTCAATTTTAATTACTATTAAAGATAATATAATAAAACTCTTATTTCATACATTTATGAACTGAGTTAAATTTTCAAAAAATTACGAATATGTAATAACAATAATATGGGCATTTGAATATCGAGAAAAATTTATCATGACATACGTACTGAGATTTAAGAAGCTAACTTGATGGAAATGATAGTATATAACTAAAATATCAATTATTCAGATTGAATGATGTATGCAATTAATAATTGTTAAAATTAGTATTTAAGTAATCGTGTTTCTCACTTAAATGAAGGGAGAAAAATTTAAATTTTATTTAAATATAAATAAACTGACGTTCAAATAAAGTTATTATTCTAATTCTAAACGCACATGATTCAAAATGAATTGAGTTAATAATTATTATTATTATTAATAATTAAGGAATAAATTAGATAAATGCAAAAAGTGATGTGAATAATCAATGAAGCGTAAAGGATAGTCTAGCAAAAAACTAAGAATTATTTTATCACTTAAAAAAGTTAACGTTCAAATATTATTGGAATATATTTGAATAAACAAATTAAAACTTATTACGTTCTATATTATCAGACAAAATTATAAAATGTATATTAATTATTTTGAATATCAAAATGTAAAATGAGATATAATTCTTATTAATTATACACACATTAACTTAAAAATATAAAAACTATTTTAATTTAGTCTTGAATAATATCTTCCCTTTCAAATATCTTTCTGTTAATTTTTTCGTAATTATTTATATATAGTATTGATAAAGGTAATAGTTATAATATAAATTGAAAAAAAATGTATAAAGGAATGTATTGATAAGTGATAATTATTATTAAAGAAGATAATTATTATTTCCTAATAAAAAATATTAATTATAGAAAATAAACATATAGTTTGCTATTCTATAATAGAATTTTTAGTTATGTTTTCTGTTTTCTATAATTTAAAAAATTATACGTATTTTCAATTTACCTTAATTAAATAACACTTAAATAATAAAATAATTATATAACGTAACTTACATTTAATTAATAAACAGCTCATTTAAAATAAACATAATAGATTATTATAAACTTCATTGTTTCGATTTATTATATTAGATATTTCATTTTTCATATCACATTTTAAATTATTTTACTCTTGTATGACATTAATTACATCTAATTATATTATTTTATTATTTCATTGTTGACTTGTAAACTACATAGAAAAATTATGTTTTCATTTTCAAGCTACGATGTTAGCCTCAAATATTAATTTTTAATGATATCTTATTTGAATACTTACAATCTCCTCTACTCTCTTCAATGTCAAGGATAATATTTGATTGATCGATTTCTAGCTCACACAAGCCTAAAAAAAATTAATTTTTATATTAATATATATCCTGTGTAAAAATACTTTCCTGTGTAAATTAAGAACATTTGTTCAATAATACATCGATAAATCATTCTAATTAAAAAATCTTCTTTTATTTATAGAATTACAAAATATACCCTTCGTTATAAAACAACATGACAATATAAATAATTTAAGATGAATAAACTAATAGTATCTTTTAAAGACATTGAAATATAAATTAATAATCTAATGGAAACTTTAGGAATAACAGATACTTGGAAGGTTTTATAATTATTTATCATTGGAGCAAAGTGAACTGTTAAATTTATATTTTGCATAAATCAAAATTTCAATTTAAGGTATATAAATATTGTCAATATATCAATTTATATGAAGGAAACGGTTATATATTACTGCAGATAAAAATTTATCAGAAACTTAAAATGGCGTGAACCAGTTTTTATTAATTTCATTTTATGAATGCCAACTGAGTTGTTAGAGTCACACTGACAAATTACAGGGTCCGGCACATCGCAACCGAATCAATACTAAATCTTTTTACTCTGTGTTATAAAAAAGGCATATATTTAATTTTATTAATAAATGACAGATTTGTTATTTTTATAACTACAAATTTATAATTTATTCTTCTTACATCAAAATTCAAATAGTGATCATTTATTAATAGTATATTTTTATTTGAAATATATATAAAATACATATAAATACGTTAAAATTTTGTAAAAAAAATTATTACGATTTTTTTAGTTATAGTTAGTAACAAAAATCTATTAATACGAATTTTAAATAACTCAAATAATATCAGAACTATACAATATGGGAACAGTTCAAAAAAATGTCTTGATAATTAATAGAAAATATGACTCTTAACATTGATGTGATTTTTAAAATATTTATAAAATCGCCGACAACTAAGTGAAAGCGGATAGTTTAATCTCACATGACATTTACGTGTAGGAAGTTATGTATGATGAGGTTTAGCTTTGCTGTGTAAAAGAACCCCTGTATTCGAACCTCATAGTCAATTTCATGAATTTACATGTACAATAGAATACCACATCGGGACTTATGAAACTCTGAACTATAATTCTTAGACTTTGCCATTAATGACAGTTTGCATGCATACACTGGGGTTAACATTTTATTATTCTATTAATGTTTTTATTTTAAAAGTAGACTTAACAAAATTTTTAGTTATATATTTTGGAAATATATATTCTTAATTTTAAAGATAGAACCAACATAATAAAATAAGTTATCCATTCAAAGAATGAAATTAATACTTTAGTTTTGTAAGTCTTATATTATGAATTTAATATTGTATCAATACTCGATTTATTAGAATTTAAAGTGCTCTTTAGGTACATATAACGGGAAACGAAGAAATTTAACCCTTATTTTGCATTCAATTTTGTATTATTCAATTTTATCGTTAAAAATTAAAAAATTCAGTACTTCTTGTATATAAAAGTACTCCCTCATTTCTATTTTCTACTCGCACTTTCATCATACATTATTTTACGAAGATAATTCATTAACAATAATATAATGGAAAAAACAAAAAAAGTAGTAAAGATTTCCGGAATATCGTACATGCTCTATCATTATTCAATTGTAAAAGAGAGTTAATTTTGCGAATATTTTTTTGTAAAAATTGCCACAAATTCAAGTGTAGGGATTAAATGTGAATTAACTTTATATTAAATAATCAAGCCTCGTATCTTTAATATTCATAAGCTCGCAATAACATCTAGAATCATAAAGGGATAACTTATACGGTAATAAAATAGAATGGTTCAGCCAACGATTAAAGCAAAGCCTAATAATAAGGAGAAGGGATGTATGTAATTATCGAGTACGGACAACCGGTCAAGGGTGTTAATTCCGCAATTTCACGCACCTATCAAGTCTCGTAAGCTTTTATTTCCAAAAGGATGGATTTCTTCCTTGCGCCTTATACTTTTCCATAAACAATCGTTTAATTATATAATCTGATAACCATACACCAATCTTCCGATGAAGTGCGCGAAATCATCTCTAGAAACACATTCTCTCATCATCGCTGAAATATTAATCATGTAAAGATTGATAGGATGAAAAAGCGAGTTATTGACTTTATCTACATCGACAGCATTTTTTTACATATTAAATGTGTTTTATTATATTTCAAGTTTACGTATGTCACTATGATCGAAATTGTTTATCCATCAAATTTATTCTTTGAAAAATCTTTAGATGAAAACTGTTATTCATTTTCGTCCTATTTTATTTTCATTCAATCACATAATTCATCATTATATTTTAAAATATTCAAGATGGGAATAAAAATATGCATTTTCTAAATTCAGACGAAATGAATGATGAAATCTTAATTTCCATAATATGCGTTCTTTAAGTTTGGAAAGAAAATTCATTTTTTAAAAAAGTCCCATTCTTTTGTTTCTTATATTTGTAACTACTAGTATGCCTAAAGCCCAATGATAAAGCAAAACTTTTTAGATTATTATCTTGTAAGAATTTTATATTTTAAGTTTATATTCAACACAAAAGATCGTTAATCTTCTTTCTAGTAAAATCCATACTGTAAGAATTATTTAAAATAATTTAACAATCTTATATGTATTCATCTGGAACCTTTGTAAGCAGAATGCATGACGTACAAGAATCGTATTACTTCTACATCTCAACTCATGTCTCCCCAATACGGGTGAACATACGTAAACTAAGAATCGCTTACGTACATTCCAGTAGACGCTTATCACCGCTCGAAAAGCAGTCGCTTGTAACCATTCCCCCAGTGAATCGCTGAACTTTCGCTTGGCTAAAAGTCCGCGAGAGCCAAGTATCTTTCGACATCAGAGAAATCTAACCGCACCTACACCGACAAAGAGCGACTCCTCTGCGTAATTAACGCCAGTGCAACCGAAATTACATCCTTGGTGCAGGGCTCAGAGTGCATGAGGTCAATAATAACCCGACAACTTCGTGTGTATTCCTCTTTGACATTTTTGTGCGAGCAGTTGAAGAGTTCATTCTGCGGAATCATTGCGAATGTTCCCGAGATATTTTCAATTGGAGCACCGATAATTACTGTGTATCCTCGGTAACCTCGCACGCGAATGAGTTGTAAAAACTTAGATGAAAAAAAGAGAAAGCACTATTTTAATTAACTCGAGCTATTGTTGCATTTACTCTGAAAATGCACGTCACGGTGTTATGAAACACGCTGTTTGCAATAATGAATAAAAATTGATATTTAACGCAATTGAAGTATCGTTAAGCGTGGATTATGCAGGCTGACAACATCAACGGGCCCTTCTTTTTTCCATAGATTTCCAATAAAAAGTAAAAATGGCAGAATAAATTTTCGACAGATGGACGTAAATTAATACGTTCGCGGCTCTCGAGCAGCGTGCATTAACCAACAGAATTTTTCTAATTTTAATTGAATCATTATAGAATATTATTCTTCTTAACGTAGAAAAAATATTTTATTTAGAGAAATGATCTGAAAACTAATTTAAGCTTTGAACAGCAAATGCAATTTGAGTTAGATAATTAAGTAATTAATTAAATTCTTCAGTACGAAGGGGCTTTATTATACGCTAATAGAAACTGATACTCTATATAATGAAATTATGAGGCTAGTGTTACGAATAATAACTGTGAAATTATATGACTTAATGAAAAAAATAAAAGTAAATAAAAAGTCATAAATTTCATTTAAAACGTTATGTATAAAATATGATTGTTTACTTTAATTAGTAATTTTTTAAATATTTTAATAATATTAAAATAGTCGTAAAACTTACTTCTATAGCAGATAAAAAGTTGCACAATTTTTAGCACATCTAATACTTTACTGAATAAAATTTTTGTGTATTTATAATTTTTTATAATAATGGCAATATAAGTACAGGGAAAAATTTTAACTAAGTTTGACAGTGTCCGGTTAACTTAATCTTCCCTTGGTTTAAATAATGGTTATGTAACTTTAATATTGTCCTAGAATAGATAATTCCTTTTTTTCTTACGTACCTTATTAGAAAACTTAATTTTATATACATTGATTCTATTAATAGGATTAATATTAATTATAAAACTACAAATATGATTAATTGTGATTTATTGAATTTCGATTTTTCATCATACGTGCACAGTTTGAATTATCATACGTTTAAAGTATTATATAAATATTATACCAAACTTTCGTAGACTTTGAAGATGTAATTTATATAATGATAAAATAATTACTTATAATGAAGCCGTACATATCCATACTTTTTCAATTTAAAGTTTTCATAAAGAAAATATTGGAATAATATGCTGATGATATTCGTACTGCTTAATGTCATTAATCAATTTAATTAGCTAGAATTCGAAAAAATTGAAAACAATGTGAAAAACTACTTGCTCAATATGTCTTGTACTCTTAAAATGATTGGATGCGATCTTTGAAAGCATCTAAAAAATGCAATCATCAATATGTAGAATATACAACGTAGATTAAAATCAATAATTCAAAAAGTAAAATAATATGATCCTTCGACAAATCGTACAATCACTAAAGAACAAAAAGGCTATTTCTTTCGTGAAATTAAAGAAGTCTTTGGCGCTGCAATTGAATGTATAACGTCAACAATTGTACAGTTAACAGACGTGACACCAACGGTATTACGTAAGAATTGTGTTTTTAAACTCTGTGAATTCTCAGTTTGGAAAAAGTAACCAATGGCGAATAACCTTAAGACGGATTTAATCGATGCAGTTGATCGCATTATAGTTCTCATGGTGCGGTGGTTAAGAGATCAAAGTCACTTTTCTCAGTCTACAGGACATCGCGGCTTTTCTATACAACTCTATTGTCACGCATTGCTCTATCTTATACGAGTATAACTTTACAGTTTGTACGTCGGCTTTCAAATTTCTTTTGTCCTTTGGTAGTTAAGTTTTCACAATACTTCGTATAAATTTATACAACGGTATTCACTTGCTGCAGGTGAGTGTAAATATAAATTAATTTTATTAGTACTTATACGAATAAATAGTTTTCATTAGAATGAAAGTTATGTAAGATGTTTGCGGTCACGTAATTCTATTTATTAGTTATATATACAGTTAGAAATTTTAACTGTTTCTGTCGTGAAAAAAGAAAATTTTAATAGGTAAAAGGTCTTAATAATTTTTACGACTATTTTATGCGGTAATTTAATAGAGAATTAAAAATATTGTAAATTATGATTTAATTAAAAAAATTTGTTGATTATTTATTTTTAATTTATTACATTTGTGAACCTTACTAATGAAACTTTAAAATAATATATGATTATAATACGTAACTATATTTTATAAGTATCATTGTCCTTATTTTTCCATTTGGTACTCGTATATCAGTTAATTGTAATGTGATAAAATCTTGTTTTAATCCATAGACTATAGTCTACTAGAATAATTATGTTGTTAAAAAATAATGGCTTATTCTGACAATTTATAATTTTTTATGAAACGTCTTTCACAAAAGCATGTAAATAACAATTCAGTTATATTTGCAGGAGTATTTTTCGTTTATAATTTCATATTTAGAGTAATTTCAAATAAAAATCCACTTTAACTATAGAAGCATATATATCGATAGAATAATTAGCTGGAGAATTTTATTAGTACAACTACCCGAATAAAATTTTAATTCATAATAATTTTTAATATTACAATCAGTATAAACATTACAAATATCTGAAATACAATCATCACGTCTACCGCAAAAACTTATTTCGCTCCAAATTGTAACGAGTGGATAAAACATTCCAAAAATTTCTTGAAGAAGAATACATGCTTATTCCAATTGAACGAAAGATCTATTAATCATGAAGCAGTCCATTTTCCGTTGTTTTTAAAACGCGATTCATTCGCGAAGCGTAAAATATCAGGATTCAAATAATAGTTCAAAGTCGCAAGACACTGAGACGCGAAGTTCGTTCGGATGAGCTTTGAAAGCTTGGTCGACTAAGAAGCACCGAAAGACCTTAGAAAGTGCGCAGCTTCTCAGAAAGCACCCACACGGGGTCAGACCTCAGTACTTCGTGCCGCTTATCCGCGTACCGAATGCGTCTAGGGTGGCAGTGGTGGGGGCGCCGCCGAGGTCGAGCAAATACGAGGACAAAGGCGAAGCATCCTTTCTCTCTCTCCCTCTCTCGGTGAATGTTCTTGAATCCTTCGACGGGTGCTCACGACTACTTTTACGAAAGGGGCGGGGAGGCATTTTTGCTACTTTTTGCGTTTTTCCCTTTCGTCTGGGCTTGTAGCTCAGCGTTATACTAGACGGTGACGGTTATGTGCTTGTAGACTATGCAAAGGCACAATCACAGTTATCTTGAGAGCATCCAATAAGATCCAGAGTACCCACAATGTGTATATTGGCGGTGAAAGAGAATCTCGGACATGAGCCTTGAAGCGACTGGTTTTTAACTTTTTCATAATGGATCTTTCGATCATAATAAATGCATTACAAAATATATTGTAAACGTCAGGATTCAGATACTTAGAGCATATATAAATAACATTCATTATTTTTCAACTTTTAATTCGAATATTTACGCTGTGAATTTTGAGATAATTAGACAATATTTAATATATCTGATTTCAATATTTTCAATATTGACAGTCTATCAACTATGAAAACATTTTATTAAGAATTATGGAAAACATAATTATAGAGCTACTGCACGAAATAATAATATATAGAAATGGATTTTAGTAAAAGAAATAGATTTTTATTACTTGTTTAATTACTTATCCATTATCAAAATTAAATGCCTAAATAAGTCTAAGAATATTTCTTTGCACGCGCGATTTCAATCTATATTTATATAATTTGTAGTTGAAATTGACTAAGTAAGCATATGTACCCCCAAATTTGAACATCTTTACTTTTAAAACCTTAAGATATGGAACTAAAAAATTTGATTTGCTACTATTCACTTTATTCAATTGAACAATAAATAATCCATCAAAGATAATGCAGAGACAAAAATATAAATAAATAAGTGATTAACTTGTTTTAATATGTACGCTTTATTTTCTAAATTCGAAAATTAGAAACTCTATTTTCAGATAATTCTGTTTAAACTTACTTAAGAAATATTTGAACATTAGTACAATGATCATAAACTTCTCTCTTCAAATTACAAAGCATTTAAAATATAATAATAATTATACAGTTAATTCCGTAAAGAAAAAATCTAGATTTTAAGATAAAGATAAATTAAGGTTCATTGAAGTATTAATTTTAGAAGAATTGCTCTTTAAATAAAGTTACGTTTATAAAGGCCTTGTTGACATTGCAAGTAATCGCTATTCTTAACTGATGTATCGTCAATATTATTTACAGAAACGTTTATAAAATCAAATATCAACGAACGTCTGAAGCTTCTTTCTAAAAACGTCTCTTAGTTTTTGGCTTTCAATCGATGAGCCTCGACGTAAACTGATTAATCTAGGGGAGGCGATAAATTTAGCTCCTCGCAATCGTACCTGTAATCATAGAAATTAACCAAGGTCGTTTAATATTAAAAAGGACGATATCGAGTTTTGATTTACGGACGATTGGCCACATTTTCTCACGACTTCTATTTTGTATGAATCGACGTAGATTTCGTCACATCCAAGTCACGAAAAAACTTATTTGTTTTCAATAACGTTGTGACACTCAAAGATTGCGAGTGCTTTAAAGCCAACGTGTTCGTTCGTTAAATTTTATAACGCGCCTACAAATGCACAAGTTCATCTAATTACGAGCCAATTGATCCTACTAGTAACATTGGAAGTAGAGAGGAGTTTACAAATATACAGAGGACAACTCTTGTAAAATACTTTCCGCAATGCGTTAGAGTGTCTCCCGGACTGATTTAAGACTGACTACTTCGTAAATTAAGTAAATATTATTAGTCTTTCAATTTGACGGTATCATTCAGTATTAACGAATTATTTCATTCTTTTTGAGAATACAAACGCAAAATCGAAGCCAACCACATGATATGAAAATAAATCGACCAAAAATTAAACACAAAATTGACAATTCAACTAGTTCAACGTTGGGATCGTAAGCTTCGAAGAGTAGTCATCCTGAGGCGTTCTTAACCGCACAGCGCCGTGGGAATGTAGTGTCGCGGGTCTGATCGGCTTGGAGTTATACTCAAGTTCATGGGGCGTCTGTCCTTGAGCAAGCGATTCCTGCACCTTCGTAAAATAAGCGACTTTATCAACATCGACGTCCTGCTAACTACGGGATTGTCTCTCCGAGCATTAATAAAAATCATTTCGCCGTGACACTCTTAAGCCTTCGATTATCTTGCGTCTCCTTTTACACTGGCTCTTGCTTCGTTCACTGCATTACGTGACCAACGATCTGCCCTTTTTCAATATTGTCTTCATTTATCGTCACTTTACTCGTGGTTTTATAGAAACTTATAAGTGCGAGAACACTGTGATTTTTGCATTTCCTTCACTTAAATACTTTTTGACTTGCATATTCATTGTCGATAATTGTCTTTTTATAAATCATTTCAATTTTGTGCATTACACTGTATGCTAATTGGATTAAATGTATATTATAGTAAATTTTCATAAATTTTTCAACATAAGATAAGTATCTGTATGATCTACAAAGAACATAATTAATAACATTTAAGGCTATAACATATCTAACAACAATCCTTTTTACTTACAGTGAACGATATGGAATTTTTTGTGTCGTTGTTCTTTCAAATTATATCTAACTTATACGTAAACAATAAGTATGTATTTTATTCAATGGAACTTATTTATTGAATAGACCCACATCTTACATAAAACAGAAAAATACATTTTAACATACTTCAACGAATATATCTATCAAAAAATAACTTAAATTCCTAAAATTGACTAAAAAAACTAAAAGTATTTTTATCTGAATATATGTTACATTTTAATATGAAAATAATAATTAATTAGAAAGAAAATTGTAAAATGTATACAGGAGCGACGTTTTAAGAAAATATGTTAAAGTACTAAATAATGTTTCATATACATTATAAAACGTCTTTTAAAAATATGGAAAATTATTGTGCAATAATAAAATTTTTCATAAATTGAATAATTATTTATTATCAACAATACTTAAAGTATGTATTATTATTTACGGACTAAAATAATAAAGTGAAGCGTCAACTTGAAACGAAGTAGGAGTAACAAATATTTTTTATACTATTTTTTAAGCCTGTACATATACTTTCATATTTGTTAGTTTAATTGTCATTGTATATAAATAATAACTATTATTTACTTCATGAATTATCCATTATTGCATACTCTTAAATATATGAGAAGACATTTAATAAATTCTAGTTATAGTGTCTTCAGTTTTAATTCTACTTTTTGTACTCGCATAGAATTTACGTAAAACTGTGATTTACTCGAGAAAGTTTCTGAATTTAGAATGTTTGTAGAGAAAAGCAAAAGAGTCTTTTAGAATATTCAATCCTGTAATGATAAGTATGCGAAAGTTTTAGTCTAGAATTGGCTCGCTCAGTACATTTTATCTTTTCATTGAATTTTCAATTTGACCTCTCGTATCGTTTTTAACAATGTTTGTTAAATAATAAATCCATAATGACATTTTCATTTTGAATATTATTCAATCAAATATTCAATATTATTTGTTATAAATGTAAAACGAAGTTTTTGAACATAAAATATTAACTAAAATTTAAAAATTATTGAAATAATTGCTTCATATTTTTCAACAAGTTTTGAATTTCTCTATGTTCGATACTGATTAATGTTATATAGAAGCTTAACTGAAAACATAAATTACTATATTTAAAAAAATCGAAAAGTGCTTGCTTCATTACAATAATAAATAATCAAATTAATTTTATATTTAAGAAGTAGTTAACGTAAATTCGAGAAAATTACAGTAAAATACAATCGAAAATCATCTTAGCAATGTTATGTAAGGTAATTGGATATTTAAATTATAATTATTAATTGGTATGGAAAGAATATGAAGGTGCATATTAACACTGTGAAACATGCATTACCAGAACAAAATGAAGCTCGTAACGATGTAAGTCAGAATAATAGGCACCGATTTTTCAGATAATTACTATTTAAATAGAATACACGAAGTATCATATTACGTTATACTGCATGATAACTAAGCATTTCCGAGTCATGCGAAACATTTAGAATAAATAAAAATTAAAAAATGCAAGCTTTGGTTTTAAAATTATTACACAATTAAAAGCATGTTCGTGAAGCATGTTTCTAACAAATAATATTCAAAATTATAAAGATGTAAAAAGCTTTATAATTACATAAAGTATTCACATTTTTCTTATTATTTTAATGTATTTTCAATTATTATGATCCATTAATAATAACTATGAGTGAAAATTAAATGAACGTGAAAATAATGATGAAATTTGTTTCTTGATATATACGATAAATTTGAATGAGAAAATTTTCTCGGACAGCACTGTAATTGTATATATCGAAAGAAATTATAAATATCAAGAAGTCATAAAAATATTCTTAAAATATGTCATCGATAAGTGTTGTCATCGAAAATTTAGGTTAGTTCAACTAGGCGTCGACGACGTTCCTTGAAAGAAGAAATAATACACAAGCAGTCTATCGGTCTTCGATATCGGACTTCTTAATAAGCCAAGTTGAAGGGTAAATGACCGTCTTCATTTTCTGATATCAACGATCGTTTAGATTAAGTCCTCCACGCAAGTGTTGCTGGTTTATGCAGTTTCCAGGTATGATACGAGGAGTCGAGAATCACATGACGTAAGTAATTGTCAATTAGAGTTGAATTTATACCGACGGAGAGGATTCATCGCGCAGTTGTCATTTATTGCGGAAACGAAAGGAAATTGCCTTACGCGGGTGGTAGTGTACGCAAGGAAGTTGCGAGAAAAACTTAAATTTTGTCTTGGTCTTGTAGCTTCGAGAAAATATTTTTATTTTAACTGCGTTGAAATGTCTTAAATGGACCTTAGAACATATTCAGGAAGCTTTTTCAGTTTAAGAAGGATCTTATCAAAAGAGAGACTTTTAATAATCAAGGGTTATGCTTTTTAAGAGCTGTCTTCTTGCGTACGAGTGCTTTAGTGCATTTTAGAATATTTTATTTGAATAATTGTTACCCACTGTAGGTAACCACAAAATAAACTTTGTGGTGAATATATGCATTTTCCTAAAAATATCATATATTATGCTTTTATAATCATAATATATCAATTGCATTATACTGCTTTCGACAATTACGTACTTATATGAATTCGTATTTTAATGAAAATTTTCAGGTTAAACCCGGTATGTGTTATTTTGAAGTTTTACCTTGAATGCATTTAATTCTGAAAGTTTAATGATGATTAATTATTTAGTGAAATCGTTGGTTTATGACAATTTTATGAAAATGAAAAGTACAGAAAGTTATTTGATAAGAAGTTAACACAAAAAAATGTTTTTTTCTATTTTTACATAAAACAAGACAAGTAGAATACCGCAATCGTAGTTATTTATACCACATATTTAATAGAATGAATGACAAATTACGTTTGATATTTTTATTTATTAAATTACAATGATTTTAATCTGTTGACTTGTAATATATTTGACTCAATTATTTATGGTAAATTATATATTTATTTGTATTATAAAAATATGCTTTATTTTTGTATAACTTAGAGATAAATTAGTGAACTTTTATTAGTGAATTCCAGATTAATGAACTCTATTTGACTTTACAATATGTTACAAATTTCATAGATTTTATAAATAATTCCGAATAATATTTCTTCGTATTTTTTAGAATAAATTTTAAAAATTTAGAATAAACTAAAATACTTTACATATTAATAAATAATTAAGACTCACCTTTCGCAGCTACTATATTTGGTAGAAGAAGGGTGACAATCAGATTGATAAAACATGTCGTTATGAAAATCTGAAATAAAAAAATCAATTACTAAATAATATTAAGAAAGAAGCAAAAAATTTTTCTTTAAAAATATACATTTTATAGAGTAAAAATTATAGATCTTTTATGTGCGCGCGTGCGTGCGTGCATATATATCCGAGTGCGTTTATTTGATTTCAGTATAGTATATTCTTTTTATTTCTGAACTCAATCAGAGTAAATTGTACAATGTAGTAAATAAAATTAGTATAAGCCATAGTAACTCAATATATCAGAATTTTGATCGTAAGTTAAAATAAATTCTAATATTTTTTAAATTATAAATATTTTTTGTTAATTCAACAATAGAAGATTATTACTTTTTCGGTATCACACACTAAAACTAATAGCAGCAATCAAGATTTATAATTACATACAACCATATTTAACGGCAATCATTAATAAAACTTCAGGGAAACCGACAAGTGTAAAACAAGCATAGAATGAGATTACACTTTTGGCTCAGATATATTTATTGCGCATACTTCATTGCCATTTGTAGGATGGCACTACAAAATAGACAGTTTGTTGAATAATAATTCGAAAGAAACAAACATAAAAAATAAAAGTAAATTAAAAGGAAAAAGAGAAGCAGTTTACGTAGTATTAGTGTGTTCTAAATCGCAGACAAAGGGCAGAGGCGTAACCGTAAACGACGCAATTCCAGATGGATATTGTAATAACGCAATAACGAAAGAGCGCGCGACGTTTCGCCCCACGTTTTTTGAAGCTCGATCGAACATTTATTAATTATTGCCCCCGGTAGCGATCAATTGCACTGACAATGAATTATTCGCCAAGACAGCGCTGCTAAACTCGCAACCGGCGACGTTTATTGCCTTCATATGTACTTCAATGACGTTTAAAGGTACTTTTCCTTTTTTGCGGTGGGCGTTTTTACTTTGTCGGATGAAACATGCCAAAGTAATCGAGCTTCTTCGCTTTAATTAAATGTCCCACTCGGTAGAAGCAAAAAACTATATCGATTTCACTGAGTAATATTTATTCCGCTTCGAGTAAGCATACATACACTTCTGCGTAATAATCGTTATTTTTATTAGAGAGAAGACCGAGATTGTACAAGCCACACAAAGTTTATACGTGTGGAGTAAATATGAGTTAAGTGAGCTTTTTAAAAAACTTTGGAATTTCATATAAAAATAACAGCTTTGTTGTGAGAAATTGAGGAAAAATATAGAACTTGCTATGCGCAGTTTTTAATTTTCATTCCAATTATATATAGTTCAATTATAAATACGTATATGTACCAAATATTATTCATACTCGTTAAAAATCGTATCGGATTCGAGCTATAATATTATTAAGATAAGCACTTTAATTTAAGCAAAACATAATCCAACAGAAAAAAAATGTTTCTTTTTAACGAAAATAAACACGGGAAATTTATTTTTCCCAAAGCATGATTATTTTACTTCATTGTAAATTGTGCCCTAATTTCATATTTTCTAGCGTAGATACGAGAATGCTATTCATATCTTACGAAAACTTCTTAATTATGAATTCGAGCGCGAATTTAAAAAACAAGAAAAGCAATTCACGAGAGTCAAACGAAATAAGCTTAAGTATGTGAACATCGCGATTCTACATTTTCACAAATAAAATAATTTACAGTCTAAATTAATGCTTTTATACAATTGAGATTGAAATTCGAATAAAACAATACGAAATTAATATGATAATCGAATTTTGTTTATTAATTGTCAAAAGACATCTAATCTCTTGTTTTTATAAATTAACTTTTAAAATCAAATTAAAATATTAAATAAGTATTTAATATTATTAAAGATTTGATAAGCTTATACTTGATCAGTACTTAGTTTTAATGTAGATTATTTAATGTATGTTCGTTTCTATGATATGAGAAATTATTGTTACCTTATAAATATTTTTAATTTATTTTAAATTTTATATTACTCTAATTAAATTATTTTCTAAAATAATTTCATATTTCAGCGAACACAGAAAAAAATTGGTACGATCTTAAATTAAAAATTATGAATATATCACATTAATGTACTACGACAAATGTCAATAAACTTTTGAGTATAAATTATTGAATGAAAATAGAAAATATTCTAACGATTATTAAGAATAATTTCTTTCGTATTGTAATAAATACTGTACTTCATTTTCTTAATCACGGATGTATTTATGTATTGGATATAGTCTCTCATTCTCTATTATTTTAATCTTAATTGCTACTTTATATAAAATAACAACTATTCAATTATTAATTTGTTTGTTATTTTATATATATTAATAGAATATTTAAATAACTTATAGTTGATGGAATTTTAAAAAGCAGTTTATTTTGATATATATATATATATATTTTAAGTCTGTTATTGACAATGTTTAATTATTTTAGAAGACTTAAAAAATAATATATTTGTTAAACTATCTGTTAAATAATATTAACGAGTGTCTTGACAATTAAAAAAATTCTGTTTTATAAAAAGAAGGAATAATAACAAAGATAAAATAAATGTTGTTTAAATATAGGAATTAATGTCATAAATATATATGCGTGTTTGTATGTAACTATAAAACCAATATTTTTTCTTAACAATAAAATAAAACTTATACTTATTGAAATTTAATTGTTTTTAATTATTAATTAATAACATTATAGAGATATGTATTCTATGTGAAACATTTAAATCAGATTTTAATATTTAAATTAAAACCATTTTAATAACTTTATAATTAACATATGAAACTATTAAATTAATTTCATATCAAATTAATAGATATTGATACATAAAAATTAAGACATTACTTTAATTCATAGTTCATAAATAATATCTGCCCGAATCCATTCTCGACATTGTTTATTTACAAAAGTATTGATTCTTTTAACCTCACAAATACAATTTATAGAGTTCTCAAGGTCATATTGTTGAAAGGCCAAAGAACATTTTTTCTTATTACATCCATATAAATTAATATGTTTGTTCGAGCGTCCTTAAATAAGACAAGTCTAATTTTACCTGTTTTATATGCACAATTAAAAAGCACAACAATTTTCCTCTGTTAAAAGAGATACAAGAAAGTTCCAAGAGAAATGCCAGGTTAGTAGTCATTTACTCATTGCTTTACAGACTTTTTAATGTTAATATGCCAGGCGGAGTTTTGACAGGCGAGAAATGTTAACATTTTATCCGCTTATTTTTTACCGCTTTGTAATTGTATCCGTCCTACAGCAATATTAATTACGTGAAAAATAGTGCCCATGTAACTTTTCAACGACCTGACGCGTACCACGGCGTCCAAGTCTCTTGATGGACTAACGAAGGAGCAATTTGTCATCAGGGCATCGTTGCCCCAAGTGATGGACTATGCGCGTGCCTTCGGGATTTAATTTCTCAGATTGACTGAACTTTTTACCGGCACACACATATGCATACATAAGAGCGCACACGAACAGCACGACACAATATTTAACTTTGATCTTTTGCTTTTAGGAGGACGAGTTTTGTTGAAAACAGTAGTAACCAAGCTATAAAACTTAATGCATTCCAAATTCCTGTGTCTCTGAGAAAGAATCTCTTCTGATTTCAAGGCAGAAAGTAATCTTAAATCAATTAAAAGTATTTTTTCAAGACAATGTAACTAAATTGATCGAACGAGAAACTATAATTGATTTTCAAGACTACTAAGTTACGAATAAATAAGCGTGAGCAAGTTACCTGGATTCCACATTTTATCACTCTAACCTTTAAATTACCATCAAATATTTGGTTTAAATTATTGCACGTCATGCTTTTAACAAAACGTAATCTACGTGACTTATCATTATCGAATTGTTATGAATTACTATTAAGAAGAGTTTCATATGCAAAATAATTTCTATATTTAATTTAATTTCTATATTGTCGACGACTGATTTGTAACTATTATACTTGTATTTTGACTGTAAAAACCATGTCGAATTTCAAAGTAAGACATGATAAATCTACTTTGATTCTATGTAGTTTAATGTAAATAATTCTCCATCATTTTTAATTTCAAGTGGAACAGTTATATATGATGACACATTTTTGTTTTTCATAAGATTTTATTTAAAACTGTGACATTATTGTATTGTTAGATAAGCAAGTATAAAATATTATAATTAATATAAAATTTCAAATACACTTTCACAGCGTACATTGTAACTTATAAAGAATAAGAATTGTGCAGCAAAATAATAAATCTGTTAAATTTACTGTATCTTAGTGCGGTATCTAAAAAAATTAATAAAGTTTTTATTATTGTAAAAAAGTACATTACATAAGTGTAAGCTTTTAAACGTGCAATGCGATGCTGAGACCATGTTTACGATTAATTCTAGAAAGGCTGTGTCATTTTACGTTAAATTCTTTGCTTTCAGCTTATATTTCTATGTTTATGCTGAATTTGTTAGCTTAAAAGTATACCTTACTTGATGGAATTATGCGATTGCGCGATTTTTTATATTACAAGCATAAAAACAATTTCTTGACGTTTTAATATATTATACGTATATATACAAAATATATTAATATTCTTCGAGGCATAGAATTAGTTCTTAGCATTTATATTGAATAGCATTTATAGTCATTTTTATTGAATGTCATCGATCTATATCGAGAGTTTACCTATATAAATGAAGAATTGTGAAAACATCTATTGTTTGATCAACGAATTGCTCTGTTTATTATTTTTTTTCTTAATCATTTGTAACAAACATTTTTATAAAGCAAGATACATTAATGGTAGGATCTTCCACAATCATCGTTATTAATATGATTTAAGAGTAGCTTACGTAAAGTAACGATTTCCGTAATTTTTTCAATAAGAAGAATCTAACTCATTGTTATCCAAAGAATGCTAACCAAAAGCACAGCTGCACGGAAGCCCTGGCATCCAGCTCATAACGTTCGTTCGCACAGAAAGTTTCACACAGCGTAAGCGCGTACAAAATATCCTGTAAATAAACAGACACGAGAGCAAAACGAAAGAGTAAAAAATGCGCCTGTATCGTCGCGGTGCATCGTTAGGGGGGAAAACCGAGCAGCGCAAACACGTACGAGAAAATCCAAAGAAACAGGGGAAAGAAAAAAGATGCGCGACTCTAGGTGAGAAACACCTCCCACACCCGCAACAAGAGAAAGAAGAATGAGAGGATGATGATGATGAAGAACAAGACGCTGCACAGGAGATGCGCGGACCCGATAACATTGTTTTCCAGCGCTGCTCTCGCAATTTTTATCCTCACTCCCCGTCTACTCGGGCCTACGCGTGCGCTTCTTTTTCGAAACCCTATAGGAGGAGGACATTAGCATAGGTCGCGGCTACTTCTGATGCGCACCTGTCTGCCTAAGTAAGACCTTTTAGAGGATCTGTAGTCTTTTTTGTAGAACTGTTCCGAGAAGACGGTATAAGCGATGGATGCCAATGTTACGTTGCTAAACGAAAAACTACGATAATTGGATAGAATTATGAAAACAGTGTGCTGAACTTGAATTCATAGACAAAGAATGTATTCGGTTGTAAGGTGACATAGCAAAAGTAGAAGGATTTATTGAAATTGTGCTTCTTGTGTTAATGAAATGTTGATTCTTCGTGATGACTTACGATCAAGCATACGTTAAATAACGAATTGTATAGTTCCCATTCAAATGAAAGTTAAAATGTGCACTCAAATTCAATAATACAGAAAATTTGTGATATAATATTGCATTGGATTAATCTGCATTTTTAACTTTATAGGTACTTACATTAATTTCATTTAATTTAATAAGAATGATATTTCATGAAATTACAAGTGTTAGATATTTAATTTAAAAGCGCTAAAAAATGAAGCTTTTATATAAAGAGATAAATTAATTTTATATTATCAAGTATAAGAGAACCATTTATTATTTTATACTAAATTCATAAAGTATTCTAAATATAAATTTTTGAATAATACCACTTAAATAAAAATTCCTTGTGTTATTTAAGACTAATAATAATATTACAAACTCTGAGATATTTAAATATAGAACTTATACTCAATATTTAATTACAAGGTAACCAAATAATATCCATCGATCTAGCAGAGCCAGACTAATGCGTACACAAAGTGCAATTTCGAACAAGCCCTGAATAAATTGTCACGCATCTCTGTCAAACTTCACAGCACTTCGCAACATTCTCAGCGAGCTTCTGTTTCCTCGATAAACTCATGCGCGAAACGCAGTGGCACTTTCAAATGGCAACGACAATCCGTAAATCCGTTCCACAGCCTAATCGAGTACTTTATCTTGCTCGACATAATTGTGGACGAGTACTTCGGCCACTAATGATCGTCGCTTTTGCGGCTTTACGCGTCGGTGGCTTTATTTCGAAGATAAACGCCGATCGATGCGGATCAGCCGCGGATGGACGTTCACCGCTCCTTCAGGTCGTTTTTGTAAAATCGAAAGCCATCATGCCGCAAGCGAAATTGATAATACTGCCGCCTCGGTATAGGTGAATTGTCCTGAGCTGCGTTTCGAAATCACATTTTTGCATGTAACTATGGTGAATATGTCTTTCTTCTGTTATTTGAGAACAATTTTATGGAGAATTATAAAGGCTATATAAAACGTAATTTATGTGAAAAATTGTGGGTCAATCGGAGCTTAGGAAGCCTGAAAATTGATAATAAAATGTGATTAAGACGAAGTTTCTCCAGTACTGAAAGTTCATAAGATCTTTATATTCTTATAGAAAATCCAACGCTAAAATTTATATGAAACCTTATGGATAAATTTTTCTTTTATCTCTTTTTGACATTTGATAAATTATATTTTGGCACAGGTTTAATTCCCTGGGTTTTGCATATAGTACAAATTATTTCACGAATGCATACATTTTATGCAGGTTTCTGTGTTCAACGCATGCGTACAGTTAGTATTTTAATACAGATACCATACATAAAACAGACAATTAGGAGGTACGTCCAATTTATGCTAAATTGGAAGAAATGCTAAATCCATGTTAAAAATAATATACAAGTTTAGCTACATAAAACCTTAACTCTTAATAAATAAACAGAACCAGAATTACAAATGATATATTACCATTTCATTTTTACTTAAAAATCTTGAAAACAGTTTGTTTGACATGAATTAGAAAAGTGCGTCTACATCTTATAATATAAATCCGAAATTGCAGTTAAATGATCAAATATAAATTATATAAGAAAACTTGAAAAACTACGACCAAAGCATAAAAAGCAGTGCAAAAATTGTTCGCTTTATTTGAAAATGTTGCACGGGCAAATGCGCAGCTCTGTAACTTCGTCCTTTGCGCTAAAAAAATCCCGTTTTATTTCGCTCAGTTGTCGAAAGTAATAAGACACCAAAAAGGGTGAACACGAACTTCCTGTAATTTAAAAGTGAATATGCGCGAAAAAGGATTAAAAAGTAAACGAGCACATAAACGGAAAAACGGAAATGAAATGGAGGGCAAGAAAAAGAAAGGGATAGACTGTTCCGTTTAGACGAGATGTTTTTGCACACGTACTTAGCTTTTTATGTTTTATACATTATATCTTTTAAGGTTCGAAATATGTAAATTCAGAATTTTTAAATTTAAACCACTTTTCCCTTTTTCAAAGATTCAATAAATATGAGCTTATAGCTACTTCTCTTGCGAATGATTCGATTATAATAATAGTCGTTATATCCGGTTTTTTAATCCATGTTTCAAGTAATTTTAATGTAAAGTAAATTTCAAGAAAAGTGCAGACATTATATCAGCTGTTAAATGTCCAACAATATCTAATTTACAGTAATTGTAATAAATTCAGTTGCTCTTAAATTGAATTATATTGTCTCGTTAGTCTTGGAACCAAAAATAATTCAATCGATATTAATTCTCTTGTTACCGTATTACTACAGATTATTTATTACCCATACGTTAGAAAAAAGAATCTATCGGAACGATGATCTTCGGATAGTCCTTGTGTTTTGGTAATACGGGTGAACAAAAATAGCAAATTTCTCTTCGATCTACCTCGACAATATTTCATCGTTGGTATCTTACATCGTGAAATCCTTAATAAATCATTAACTTCCCTCTTTATTTATCTTCCAGTGTTGGTTCCTCGAATGCCACGGAGATTTTTCGAATACCGGCCTTGCATTTTTAACTAACACTTTGAATTTTGCGACTTGCTCTTCGAATATTTAAGTTCTTTGTTTGTCAGGTCATTAAGTTGCATATATTTTAGATGCGTGTACGTAAAAAAAATGAGCTCTGAAATATCTCCAGGTATCCATTTACCATGTTTGATTAAATATATAAAAAAAAATAGGAGACTCTTTTTCAATATTTCCATGACTGTTGATAAGTAATTAGGTATTACTGGATAATGTGCCCTCTATTGATGAAGGTAAAATTCCTTATTGATCTATAATACCGACAGAGGAGAAATTTGAGATACAAAGTAGATACAAAGAGCATCTAGTGAAATATTTAATTTTAGTTAAAATGATTTATTTCATTCTTTTTACAAACTCTAACTTATATGTAACAAAGACGTTATAGTGACAAAATAACACTTAAGCAAATCCATCTATGGATGCGAAGTGGATAAAAGAGTCATTGTCAAAAGAGCTTAGTTACAGGGCGTGGTGAATTCATTTCAAGATAAATGAATTATGATAAAGAATTATCGTTTCGTATAGGGTATGTATCTTTATTCTACGAGATGTATATCTTTTATTCATAATCATTTGAATAAATATTGTATTATGAAATATATGGAATTCGATTAATGCCAATTACTATGACGGTATTAAAAATAGATCCACTTGATTTCCTCATTCTATGTTCTTTAATCAAAAAAAAGGTAATAAATTTTTTATTTATTATAAATTATTTATTTACATTATTGAATAAATTAATTTTGATAATTAATAAATGAGAGAAAGCTGTTCTCATTTAATTTATGATCAATTGATAATTTTCGAGGAATTACTTAAATTGAAAAAACATTATTGGCTATTAACTTAAATAATTATGAATGAAGAAGTTAAAATAAATTATGTCGAACATTAAATAATACTAATCAGAAAGATATATGGAATTAGAGTGGAAATAGAAATTTATTAGAAATGAAAGTTATATGAATTACTATTGATTTGTTTATTTCATAAAGAATTACACTTTACGTGGCTCTTAGCAATTTAAGAATATTTCGAAATGATTTCGTAGATTTATCAAATTTTATAATAGAAAGAAAAATTGAAATAAAAATGTCGAGTAATGCGTAGGGAAAATAAAAAATACTATAGAAATCATTAACGCCTTTAAAAATACTATAAAGCGACTGCGTTACATTCATAACATCATTGAATGTCTTACATTTCAGAATGTGAAAATGCGAGTTAAACCTGATTTTAAGTATTGTGATTGATTTAATTGTCCATAAATTTATACCTTCCAATAAAACCAATACTAACATTGGTTTTATCCATAACATACGGATTATTTTTATTTTTCGTACTTTAAGTATCAGTACATATAACTTTAAAATAAATCATAAATTAGAAATTTCAAGAATTTTAAATTTTTTTATCATATTTTCATAAATTTTGTAAATTATGTAAATAAAATTAATTTCTATTATCAATAATAAACTTTCGTTGAATTCAAATGATTTTTTTCAATTAAAACTAGTTTTCTATTAACAAATTTATTTAATTAAAGTACAAGTGTCTATTTTTGTATTCTGATGATGATATGAGAATTATTTGATACAAAAATCGCATTAACACCGACAAGTCATTTGGTGGTGAATTTAAAACTAAGGATACATTTTTATAAGTTCTCCAATTTGTATTATTGATACACATAATTTAACCAGAAATTAGCTTACGAAATAAAATATATCTTATTTTCACAAAGCACGTAAGCAATTGAAATCGATTAATCGAACGTTGAAAAACAAAATACCAGATAAAAAGTACTATTAGAATAATTAGAGATTAGAAGGTAGAACTGAGCTACGCTTTTCAACATCTATCGGACCAATTTCAGAGACTCTTATCCCAAGAGGACTTAATTAAAAATTCACTTCACGAAAAGCCAGGCGCCAAAATTTTTGACATTTCCTTCTTTTTCAGGAAAAGAAACGACGAATCGTCAAGGACACGCCCCGTTATTTGCCTTATTAATCTCTGAAGCTGGATCGTCTCTTTCTCTTATCTGACACGGAAGAGAATCGACACACAAGGGCATTACGAATGTAACCCCTTTGTTATGTAGGATGACGTGTAAACAGGTCACGAGAGTGATAAACCGTGAATTTACGAGGTTTCCCGACGATGTGCACGAATACGTAATGCACATCGTGTGAAAGTTTTGCGCGTGCTCTCACTCATTTGTCTTCTTTTATTTCCCTTCTGCTCTGGTGGTATCTTATTTATTGAACTTTTTCCCTCGTTTTATCATGATCATAAGGTAAAATAGGAGGCTCCGGGAAGTACAGGGATGTTATCGAAAGCTTATAATTGGAATGCGCGCATGTGAATATCTTATCGTAACTGACACGTGAACATCAAAAGTTCTATCACTGGAAATACAACTGTTGATAAGAAAGCTCTATTAAACTGCAAAGAAATAACCGGTGTTACGTTTTGACTCGATTTACTGTTCTTTCACGATGAGCATTACTAGCTGGATAATATTATATATGTAATTTCCTATTATGATATACATAAAATATTTAAAATACAAGGCTACTCTTCAGTCCTAATTATAATTTAACACTACCATTATCTCAGATAATTCGTTATTATTTATAATATAGAACCATGGAGACAATAAAGAGGCAAAGTTGGTCTTGTTTCCACTATTAGAACCTAATTATCTGTGAATATTATTCTACCGAAATAATATCCGCTAACGAGTACCTCTAGACCTATCTGTACCGAATAAGGATGATGAACTGTCTTAATTTGAAGAACTAAAAAATTTAATTAGTAAATGTAAGTATTAAGTATATAATTCCTAAATCTCCGCTAAAATTCAATTTGAAAGACATACGCAAGAAAATGTCCACGTCACGCTTCATTTCAATTTGGTTCATTTAATTTGAATTGTTCTCCATATTAATAATAATACAATTTCCTATTATGATGTATTTGATATTTAAAAAGTGTGGACTAGGTGAAATAACTGGTCATATTGTGCTACCTATTCCATTGTATTATATATATTATATAGTTTAAATAAATCGAAGTAAGTAATATTTCAATTAATTTTATAATGCGTTTCCCTAAATCTGATCTCTATGCACTGATCCCATTAAATTCCATCTCTGTGGCGGTGTCGAGACTCTTCCAAATAAGCATTTAATTCGCACAAAGGAAATGCGGAGCGCAATTCTTTCTTCCTCTTTGTGCAAATAATTTCTTTATTTCTCTTTCTCTCTTGACTCCTCTTGCTCACTCACTCATGTATTTATCTTTCGGTTTCTTCTTAATCTCATTTTTATTATTCGAAATTCATGCCTAAATTTATTTATATAATTCCAAATATTCCGCCGATAAAAATATTATCAGTTTGAAAATATTTTCTTTGCATACAATTCTAAGACTAAGAGCAATTCTACATTCAAACCATTTTAAATTTGAATTTTTTGTCAAACAAATATAGATCCCTAAAAATGTAGTTTAATCTGAATGAATATAAAATATATTATTGTTTTTTATATGCATAAATTATTTTAAATTGTGCCTGGAATTTCCAATTTCTATCATTGTTTCTTTGAAAGTAATAGCTCATTAAAATAATAAAAATTACAATAACCTAGTTGATAATGTATTTTCTATTTATGAATTTAGAAACTAATCTATTATTATTATTCACTCTATGATTCATTAAACGAAAATGAATAATTAAAATTTTGATCGCATTACAACGTGAATCGTTTCAGCCTTTTATTAACGCTTAATAATATATATATATATATATATATATATATATATATTTCTAATGTCAAAATTCTTTGGTGGCATTCGTCATCTAAGCAATAAGCTAATTACATAATATTTTAAAGAGTTTCAACATCATGTCATTTCTTAATAGTTGTCTTCGCTCCAACTTTTCCCTTTTCGAGCTTGCAAACGAGAAAAGAGGAAGAGGCTCTTCGAGGTCACTTATTCACCAAGAGCAGGTGCATATTTTTCACTCTATGGTCAGATATGCATATTATATGTATTTGGTATACATGCATATTACACAGCGTCAGCGAGCGCAACATGTTACACGCCTACATGCGGAACGCGTACCTTCACCTGTATCTGCACGTCCGATGTACTTAAGACACGTTTACGGTCTAAAGTGCACATTATCGACTCACAAAACGTTGCTCTGGAATTCAAAATTAATCATGCACTATCTCGCAGAAAAGTAGTCATCGAAAGTTTTTAAAGTCTTAAGATTAAACTTGGCTAAGTTCAATCGTGGTTATGTTGTTATTTTAATCTATCGTACAATTACCTTTTCATATATGATTATTAAAGTATTATAATAAAAAATCATCGAGACAATAAAGAGACAAAGTTGGACTCGTTTCCACTATTGCAACCTAATTACCTGTGAGTATTATTCCACCGAAATAATATCCGTTAACGAGTACCTCTAGATCTATCTGTACCGAATAAGGATGATGAACTGTCTTGATTTGAAGTACTAAAAACAAGAAATATTTTTTTATAGATATATTCGTTATTCGTGATAAAAAGAAATATCATGCCAGTGCTGTTATGAGTTACGCTCGCGTTTGAGTCAACAAAGCCGAGTTACCAACATAAGCTTTCACTCAGTATCACGCCACCGAATCTCATCCTCGCCCTCATAATTAAAAGCTTATCGTACATAAACTATCCCCACGAGTAGAATTGCTTGCCCAGGAAAGAAAAAATGCGCCTCTCCTGTCCAACTAGAAAAAGAGGGAAAAAATTGTACACTACAGCGAGAAGCAGCGCGAATCCAGTCCTGGACGTTGAGCTTGTTTCACGTGTAAGTGCATTGTAAACAGCGGGCCCGAGCGAATTTCCCATTTATGACGTTGCGCACCGATGTTTACGACGCGCGCAGCCCGGCATCAATTGTGAGAGCTACCTTTATGCGCTCTTGCAGCCGAATGATAAAGGCGCGCTACCGTATACTGCACTGCCCGATAATAACGGGCTCGTAAAACGGACGGCGCAACGCTCTTTCGCGGAATGTTGCATAATTGGCGGCACGACGGGAAGGGAAAGAGGCGCGTTGGGCATCGTAACGGTAAAAATTCCTCTTTTCGAACGCTGGACCCCCGGACGCATGCGCACACACGGAAGAGCGCGTGTACACCTGTCGCGCTAAGTTGCGCAGCCGTGTTTTCCTTTACCCTTTTCTTCTTGCTTCGCCGCTTTGTGCCCTAACGCCATTTGTGATCATATATCAATGCGCAGGCAGTTGTTGCGCTTTCATTTTCGATGCCCGTATATTCTTTACAACTGTTATTAAATCATGATGAGCGTCTCGCGTATAACCTATTATGTATTCATATATTTTTCTAGGTCAACTTGGACACCTCTTAGATTTCACTTAGTTAAGACTTCCTAATGAGACGCACTTGGATTGTTCGTTCGCATAAGAAGAACAACTGGAATAACTTTGGATGCAAGAAATTTCCGGAGGCGTTTAAGCTGAATTTAGAGAAACTTGTACTTTGTTACTTCCTCTACCGACCATTCTATCACATGAGATTATCATAATTAAATTCAATCGAATTCGTTAATACTATTACTACTCTATCGTTATAAAATTAATTTATTTCGTATAAAACGGTTGTTTACGTGTATATAGTTTTATAACTGTTAAATGAAATTCGCAACTCATACATACCAAAATCCTCGCGACACATTTACAAAGAGAGTAAATTTGCTTTAAAGGAAAAGTATGTCAATGTGAATTGAAACACTTTCGCAAGTTATTAAGGAGTTCTCGGTATTCCTTCAATCACCTGCGCATCAAAATAAATTTCCTGGCCCGCGATAATAAATCCGAATTTAGTTCAGACCATAAAACATTTCGTGCGCGAACTGAATAACCGTAGTGTCTCCCATAGCGCAAAAACATTGGTGAAATAAGTGCACACGCATACGTGTAATCGATCTTCATAGCCTCTAGGTCGCGCACATTGGTAATCACCCGTCGTTTTTCTTTTTTCCTTTTCTTCTTTTTCCTGTAGACTACGCGTGTACCAGCCAAGCCAGGAATGTGCACACACCCGCGCCGCCGGGGAGGAAGTCAGTCGAGGATTATTTATCGTTCATTATATAAAGATGGGTATAAGTATTTTACCAAGTCGAAGAGGAAGAGAGAGAGAGAGAGAGAGGAGTACACCTCGCCACCCGAGAGCAGAAGCAGAAGAAGGTAAAGAATCGACAGCGCGATCGACTCCTCGATAAGGATCGAGAGTCGCGACCACGTACATTGCAGCCTACGATTTATCAAGTTTTCCACCAGCTTTAAATACATCAATACGTACATAAATACAAGCATACACATTCACTGTTGGTATAAACGTAGATTTAGTCATAAAGAATTTCTCAAATGTACGTATATAGGCTTCCATTGAGAGATATCATAGACGCTACTGTCTAGACTATTGCTCTCTTAAGCTTTCAAACAAATAATTCGATTTTAAATAAAGACTGACACTATTGAGAAAGAAAAACTGGTACATCATTCGAAATTGGACTTCAATGTCATTCAAATCAAACTTCTGATTTCTACATTATTAGTCACTCAGAGTTTTTAAAATTTACTTAGAATTTTATACAAAAAAATAACTAATCTAAATTTTTTTGAAAATTCATCGTAAATATTGCAAACAATTAATAACATTAAAAACGATAATATAATAATAAAATTAATATCAATAATGATCTACATAAAAGAATGGGTTTTAAGCTTACTTCAGGAACACAACTTTACAGATATTTATTTTCGTTATTTAAATGAAATAAGTTTAAAAAATCAACTATAACTTTTTATATTCAAATCGAAATTTTAATCAAATATGTTTAGATGTATCTAACATCAAGAAGTATGTATTAAATCACTATCAAGATATTGATATCAATTTTGTAATTCACAGCAGTAGCACATATTTCTAGTTAAGATGTTTCTAATTGCATTACGAACTTGCACAAGCCTAGGAGTTTACTTTTCAAAGAATCAATTGAACACTAAGACAAATTAAGCACAGTCAGTATAAAAATAAACAGTTTCTTGTATAAAATTCTAAATGGAAATTTAATAAAGTATTCAATGTAATTATGAAAAAGTCAAATTTACTTTAAATTATACAGTAACAAATACGTATATTAAATTATATTATATTATATTATATTTATTTTAGACATAACGATCTAAGTATTGCCAAAAGTGAAATCGAAGGCATCGATACGTGTCCGTAAGAAAAATGGTGCAAGCAGTGGATGACATTAAAGCGAGTGCATCCATCAATCGTAACTAAGTACCCCCTAATGACTATTCCTTGCGAAAGAATGACCAAACAACATCGTAAGATTTGCAATTGCAAGTTGCAAAAATATCTGCGAAAGGAACATCGCACGTGTGTATATACATCGGAAGATGAAATCTCCTCTGGCGACGGAAAAAGTTAAATGATTCTCTGCATTCGCTTATTTGAATGCGTTAGAGAAAGAGATAATCGCGATGTGTTCTGTTTTGATGTGGCGATGATCCGATTAGATTTTAAAGACGCGTTTATAAATGCATGTAACACGCGCGCTCGAACGACTGCAATTATTGCATCGGAAAAAAGCGCGGTTGATGATTTAAGGAATGTCCTGATAGTGCTAAAATGCTCGGACTTTGGGAAATTCGTGTTCGAGATTTTATACTTATGGATTGCTCAGGTTAAATGTGATATAAGAATTGTAAGGTCTCACCGTGTGTTTACGTAATTCGGAACTGCGCCCAGTCCTGCGATCTTAACAGTGATATATATTTTATAATGCAAACGATTCAACAAACTTATCTATTTCTTGTGGATTATACATAATTCAGTCTCATGCAAATAAAATTAAATCATGTGAAACGACTAATGTTTAGCGCGCTTTTTGAATGTTGAAAATAAATTAATAAAAGAATTCCGCATATATCTGTATTATTGTGTTATGTCGCATTCCTTATAATTTTTATACTTTGCTTGTCTAGTGAAATTTATATTTCTTTCATATTAATTGGTTTTAAATAAAATTCTTGAATTGTCGATATTTTGAAATTCGTTACAATTCGCAACGAATACAAATACACTAATAGATTCAATTTGTTTACACCATGGATTTATGCTTTTTAATGTTAAAAATATTTAAAATGATATTTTTTAAATGCAACAGAAAATACTAGAATGATTGTACTGAAATACTTTTGAAGTTTACAGTTTTAAAAATAACATTTCAAAACTAGAATTTTACTTTACTTTTGGATTTTAAATTTTTAATTCTATATTTAATAATTAAAAAATATAAAAATAAATTATAAAATTTAAAAAATATATATTAATATAATATATAATAATAAAATAAAAATATAATAATAAAAAAATTATAAAAAATAAAAATATAATAATAAAAAAATTATAAAAAATAAAAATATAATAATAAAAAAATTATAAAAAATAAAAATATAAAAAAAAAGAAAAAATATTTAATAACCTAATTTTCAATTTCATATACACTCTTTTTTCAAGTTCACTTCTATACGGATGAAAATACTCTGTCCATAATCATTTTATAAAGTATTATTTTCATAATCAATATTTGCTTTTTCTTGAAATGCCATGGAAGGACAGATTCATAATTTCTGTTAAATTACTACGTAAATCTGTAAAAGATTCAGAAAGTGAAACCTATTGTAAGTGACTTTCATCTAAAATGTTAGAAAATTACATAAAGTTATTCGAGTGAATATTATGATTGATACCAGCCTAGAACATATTTTAAAGAATAATTAATAGACTGTTAATAATAACGTAAGATAATTTAATTTTGTAATCTTCTTATATATTGAATTACTGCACCTTCATTGAGTACGAATGCAGATTTTCTCACGATTCATAATGTTATTAAATAGAGTTTAGTAACCGCTTTCAAAATGAAAATTATAATAAGCACACTGTATATGATTATGAACTACTGTAACTTTATTTTTTCATCTCGATCTTGTCTGCAATCATTACTTTTCGTATAAATCGAGTAACAACACGAGCACATATAAATGTATTTACCGATTTATAATCTCCTGCGAGTAAATCATTTAAATAAATCTATCTGAATGTATCCCGAATCCACTGAAATTTCTCGCTCATTAGACGAAAGTACAATCGTTGCATAAACAATCCAAGCGATTCGAGAAAGTGCTCAATGATTTTCTCAGGGTATTTGGCCGGCCAATAATCGATTCGTATCGGGGATCGGTTATCACAAGGATCGGTAATTCAGCATATGAATAAATCGCCACTTGTTACGCCGGCGCATAGAAATTGCATTAGATTCAAGTTAACCATAGCTGATTTAAAAGGAAACGAAGTATCGGCCGGATAATGATATAATTTGCTGCTTTAATGCCCGAGATTAATATTAGCTCTATTCGAGACGATTTTGTATAAATGGCTATGAACTTAAATTAAAAGATACATACAATTGCCGAATTTACATCAAATAAAATAAATAGCTTTTTACTGTCATAGGATTTTTTAAATCTAACTTATGATACTTAAAAGTGAACCATATAAATTATATTTGTATTCAAATAGTAAGAAATAAAATTAATGGCGTTATACATCCAATAGCTCAACTTCAAGTATAAGTTACATACTTTTATTCTAAGGGTATTTGATTGTGATTATATGTTAACTTATCAAACTTTATACATTGGTTTTTACTTAATAATCTTTACGGCACTAATCGATTTTTATTTTAAGTAATGCTTTCATTATTGTATAACGCATATTTAGCTTAGAAAATCAAATTCTATGGTCTAAGCGAAGACTATATGCTCTATAATTTGTGGAGTAATAATTGTTAAAATCCAATTCAACTGTCATGATTCATTTAATGAAACTGAATATCTGTTATGCGACCGAGACTGCACTTTTATACGGACTTGTTTTCTATTTCAAATCATAATTTTAATAAAAAATTTTTAAAAATAAAAAAGATTGAGTAATTTTTATTAAATATTATAAGCAACTTTTATCTACAATTTTTTTTTAAGTTATTAAAAAATTAAAAATTAAATTAAGCATAAATAATTTATTTTAATAATCCATACAAAAACTAGAAATCATTTTAATCATATAACTATTTTATATAACTATTTTATATAATATATAACTATTTTATGCTCAGCTTTAAATTCTGTGCTTTTAAAATATTGCATTTACTCTTATTAATTACAACGATATTGTATAAAATCGTATAAATATTGGGCTTCGAAGAAAAACTATTTCTGACTGAACACAACTAAATCAGTGTACATTTTTACGAAGCACAGAACAGAAATTTTTGTGACTGTTACTTTAGTCTAGAATAATATCGTAACTTCGAATTAGTGTATTTACTCAAAAGTATGTCCTATTAGCCTCGTTCAACAATCCCTTTAAATAATCAAGAGCAATTTTCATTTAGAATTTAAAAATATGTTTTACTCCGAATGATATAGATTTTATAATTTCCTTTCAAACATGAAAATTATCTTCAGACTCCAATTATATAGATTCAAAGAATTCTAAAACTAATGTTCACCTGCTTCAAAGAGTTAAATTTCGAACGCATGTACCAAACTCATTAACAACTTAGAGTCAGTTATCTAGAAGAAACAATAAGTATAATGCAAGTAGGTGCATTGGACAGCCCAGACCGACGCTGATTCTTGCCGAGTCGAGAAAATAAATATGATTTGTAGTGCATTCGCAGCCATCGACTGACTTCCGATCGACTTTCGGTAACACTAGATGGTCCTCGATTGCCACTAGATGGTCTTAGACTTTCGTTGCCTGATGTTGCATTCTTTCCCACTGCACTCGGTGGTTTGTGTTTTATATGTTTTAGGAAAATTAATGGGTATGATACCTCTTTTGCAGCTATTACACACGATAGCGTGTTTCGACCGTAAAGTTGCGTCCAAATCGTGTGACATTAAAACTTGAAAGTGCGGTAACACACAAGGAATTATAGTAGGCTTTACGGTTCTACTGACAATGTACGTATTATTAAAGGATACGTGGAAATTACATTTTTGCTTTTTATTTGTTTTATCTTATCATATTTTTTTCTGACACTCAGTAGATTATTACATAAAAGAATTTATAGATATATTGTAAATAAATACAAGTATATTAATCAAAATATAACTCTAATTGTATTTTCTATTGATTGAGTGAAATAAAACAAAGCATTTATAATTTAACTAAGTAAACAGTATTTAATATATAAATTCTTTTAATAAATACTAGCTTTGTTACCTTCTATAAGATATACCAAAACTTTCTACTCATTTATATCTTAATGAATATATCTAAACTGCTTATAAGATTCGTTATATTTCAAATTTACATGCATTCATATTTAATCTTGAATCTTGAAACTAATACTTGCATAGTATTTCTGATTTTCAGTTTTTGTAAAATATATTATTTAAGAAACATTTAAGATAAATTTATTATCACTTCAAAAACTAAATGTAAGAACGTGGTAAAGTTATAATAGAAGTTGCTTTGTGAGATGTAGAGGATAAAAATCACCATGACAGTGAGACTTTAATTTAATAGTCTTTAAACAAAAGTTCGATAGAATTGAAACCTTTGCATTTGCTAAGCAGTATCAATATGTTTTAATTAAATGAAAATATTATAATTAATAGTAAATAAAATCGTTAATTTACATCAAAAGTCTTCCGACAACCCGAAGATTATAGGTAAAAAGTCTTCTAAACTCCAATTGAGCTTCTACACAAAATTTAACAAAATGGTTCGAAAAAGATTTCAAGAAAGAAATGAAACAATTCTATTATGTTCTTGAAGTTTAAGAGATAATTATTAAAGCCAAATAAAATGCTCATGTATTATTATCTGGCTATATTGAATAATCTATAATAATCTAGATAATCTAGGAGAAACGTAATATAGTAAATAAGAAGTTTGATATTTTTTAATTGATGGACTTAAGCAATCTTTACAGTGGTATAGTTAATTAGATTAATGGGACATTCAAACTTTAAATAGAAATGCATGCTAAAAATTCCAATGTGTAATTATCATACTATATTAAAATATAATGAGCTTGTTATCGGAGAAGTTTGGTTAATGGATATTTCATTTTAAATATAAATATATAGCGAATACAAACTCGAATAAAATTCTACTGAGGGATGAATTTTATCGAATATCATCAAGATGCATTAATTTACAGATTCGGGATAATTAGAACATGGAGTGCTTTGTGACGGAAGAAAATGTGACCCAGTACGGATTATTTAATGAAACATCATTTCAAACTGTTACCCAACCAAGGATAAAATATGGAAGAAGTAGATTTTTAAAAATATTTGCTCTCATAAAACAACGTGACTAAGATCACTTTATTCATGATAAAACTTGTAAATCGAATTGACACTATGCTTAAAACAGAAATATTCAGTATTTAATTGTGAACGTACCTACGATAAGCAATTTATATCTATCAATTTATATCTATCGACACACCAGTAAATAATTTTGGTGGAAATTTTCCATGAAATTAGAGTCTTTTTTTGGCGTATCGTTTACGCTACTCGTACTTGAAACGTCGATTGCTCTTGTAGCATCACAAGAGCAATACTGATGTATTAAATTTTTTTATTTTTACGACGCATCACTCTCTTACCCACACGTTCTTACTAGATGCACTTACTCAATCTGGTGTCTGTAACATTTCACATATTGAGATGCCATAAATGTATAAGGCATCTGACAATTGTTCGATTATTCTTATGAATCAAAAACAAATAGCATTTCAGAATAACTGAAAGTCTTTGTTTAATTATAAAATAAAATAAAATTCATACACTTATCATATTTTGATTAAGTATTATTTTCAATATATTGATTTGTTCGTTAGTGATCGAGCACAAATATTTTAAAAATACTTTAAATTAATAAATATTTCATGAGAATGAAATCATATAAACAAGATTTAGATTTTAAATAGAAAAGTGTAAGGATCACGATATCATTATTTCATCAAATTAGGACCTGAATAAAACCCTTTGCAACTAGAAATGAAATGTAATCTATAAAAAGAATGAAAAATGAATCATTAAATTTTTCGTATTTCTCAAAAATATTATAAATAAATACAGAAGTATATAAGACTATAGATATAGTTACTATAGGTAAATAATTGAAACGATAAAGAGGTCAGTCACATAATACAAAAGAATTTAGATTCAAATTACTTTTTTCAATAAGCTATGCCTGAAAAAATCATAATGAGGTGTGAATAGACCAACAGCAACAACTACATTGACAAAGATTGGTAACAAATGCTACTATGTTTCAATGTATGAAACGTCAAACGAAATTTAATGAAAGTGACATACGAACATACTGTACTACAATAGATATAATAATATATTATCGGTTAATACTCAAATATTAGAATAAGAGTATGGATACAATAATAAATAGATACTTGGCAAAAAGAATACCTAGAAATATATTAAAAATAAACAAGACAAAGTTAAACAATGTCGCAAGCAGATAAAAGCAAATATTTTTTACAGAATGCTATAAGAGTATTTTACATTTCTTGGTTAATTATTAGATCGCAAATAATTATATACCGTTTTAGAATGAAATATACTATACAACTTAAATAAGCTTAGAGTGATACTATTTACATCAAAGTATCATTTAATTAACTCATTAACTCAGTTTCTAAATAATACACTTGGTGTATCTTAAAGCATCAGCACGCATAAACAAGAACGATAATGTCTGTTAAAAAATATGTTTGGAAGTTGAACATTGACAGAAAATTTTTAGTTGGTTCAAGTATAGTCATAAATTTCAGTTATATATTTCTTCATAACAATTCAACTTAATAACAGATCCACTGAGTCATTCAAATATATTCAATCTATATAAAAGTAGGTTAAATATCTTCAGATATATAATAGATTTTAAAAAGGTATTACAAATTCTTAATTTGAGAACCAAAATATTATTAGATATCTAGGAATTGCAAATTGAGAGATAATTTTGAAAAATATGAAATATTTATAACAAAGCTCCAAATACAGGATCTTTTTATTAAACATTTTTATAAATTAAGTCAGAGTCTACAATAATTAAGTTCGGTTTTGATAAGAGGAATGTTGCAATATTTTTTAATGGACGATTCAAAGATTTGAATGAAAATACTTTTAATGATAACCAAAAATATATATGTAACAGGACAAATATGTTTCGTAAATCCACTACCTCACATAACTAAACCTTAAAACAAGAAAATTTTCTTTAAAATGTGATAAATGAAACAAGCTTAAAAAAACTGCGGCTATAACTATATATTCAGAAGATAGATATGCACCTATGTAAATTTGGATAAACTGGTCGATGAACGTGGTTCTTCACTGAACCTTTTCGCTTGCGCGTATCAAGTATTTCAATACCTTAAACAGACGAGCTATGCGCGCGCCACCTATATATTGAGATAAGAACTCCTAGAATCATGACAGCTGCCGAGTGCTTTATATTTTTTGTCAGTTTTTGTCAGTTTAATACGTGTCGTACACCTACTTTAAAGTGTTTAGCATTTTGAGTCAAGATTTTTTTAATTTTCTGAAAATAAAATCGTGCTCCCAATAATTCGAAACTAAAAAAGAGCTTATATTGTCAGATATTTCCTAGTAACATTTTGTAAATGCTTATATTTTACAGAAATGTAAATTTAATATGATAAAATTACAACATAGTAAACTCATATTTCTGTAAAATATAATAATAATTGAGAGTATTTTTTTAATTTTTAAAATTACTGATAATTTCATGAAATTATTTATCAATATTAATATTTAAAAATAGAAACTAGCAAACTTAAATTTTAATTTTTAATTTTAAAATATTTTAATACTTTTAGAATAAAATTCTTATATCTCTATAAAATAATTTATATTTAAAAAATAAGATATATTTTTTCAACGAATAAATCATTTTCTAATACCATTATTGAGAGATTCATTTCTATTTCTTGCTATCTCACAATATACATATTCAGATTAGCTTCTTGAAATGCAAATGTAATGTGACGTGAAAATAAGTTTCAAAATATGAAAATTTCTTTTACTATTTTGACTGTTACAGGAATTAAATCCATAATTTTGCCTCTTAATAAAAGAAAATCATAAACTTGTATTACAGAAGTGAATAAAAAATCTTTTACATTAAAACCTAAAATTATAAATATCAATGCAAAATATGATAACTTTCGAGGTACAAGTTTGAAGTTTTTATTATTTTTACTCGTTTCATATGTATGGATAAAATTAATTTTTATTTTGATATATTTCAAAATATAAAAAAATAATAGAATTAATAAAGAATTTGATTCTTATTTATAGTTAAGAATGTAATTTTGAACTATGTTTCAAAACTTGTTAAAAATCATAAAGAATAATTGTAAAAGTTAGAAAAAAAGTTTTGAAAGACCATTTTCAATGTATATCGATATACTTTCATTAAAATGCAGGTAGTTTTAAGTGAACTCGTTACATTTTCTAACCCATACTACTTCTATTATTCTTAATTTCTTGAACTAAACACTTTTTAAATTGAAGTTTTTATCGTAATGAAAGCAGTTCTCGTTTTAGATTACATATTTGCTCTAACCAGAGCAAAAATCTATTATTATAGAAGGTAATCAGACTAAAAAATCTTTAGTTTCATCCGACATTATTTTAAAGGTATATTTTTCATTTTAAGAATGAAAAATCACCGTGAATCATGTTAACGTAGTCAACTAAATCTCGAAGATAGCTAAAACGTCGTGGCGCAAAAATTTAGAGAGTAATCATGCGGAAGAAGCAGAGCATTATGCTGAGTGCGTAAGTGCAACAGTTCGCGAATTCTCACGGGAATCATAGTCGAGGATCAGAGCTAAGAAAACTCTGCGATGAGTCGCTTTACACTTGTACACCTATTCACTTATACATCCATGCAGCTACGTATCGGGAAATATAAAGAAAAGGTTTTGTGTCTTATGGGATAATAATGAGTTCCAGAGTGCAGTCATTGTATAAGCAACTGTGTATGTGGAAAAAGGTAGCTATAAAAATTTCGTAAGTACATTTAACTTGAGAACAAGTTTATTTAGAAACGTAACTTTTCTACAATGGCGACAGTAACTTAGTAGTAGAGTAACTAGAGTAATTTAGAAAATTATTGTATAATATGAAGTTAAAGAACTGCTATGATTATTTACAAATATAAACAGGCATTTTACAAAGATGAATACGAGCCTGTACGCTTATTGAGAGTAAAAATTGGTGACTACCCTTATTATAATTTTATATCTGTTATCCTAAAGTAATCCTCGCTGTAATTTATGGAAATATTTAAAATTAAAAATTATTCTACTTAATATTTTACGCTACAAGTTCAGAGTCACAAGCGAGTTTTTCTTAAAATAACAGTACGTAGGAAGAATAGTCAATAGTAAATAACTATTCCAGAAGTGCATTAAATGTCGTTTGTGCTATCGCTCAAAAAAGCTATACATTCCCGGTAGGACATTTCAGTCGAAGGGCTATTGACCGGCGAATGTCGTCAAGACAAGTGCCTAATGGATCCCCACTTGAGAACTATGTCTTCTCTTCTTCTCTTTTTAACGGTGCTTAAGGTCCGCTAGTTGCGTCGGGGAAATAAGCTCCGACGAATGGATGAACTTTTGTTAGAGGACGTTGCACTAGGATTCACATCGTCAGGCTCATTAGAGGGCGTTGATGAAAGCAGTCGTTGGTTCAAAATTACCCTCCGAAGAATTCTTTTCGTAATGATACGATTCAAGTAATACGTGCTTGCGGAAGATCACGACATCTAAAATATTTGTAAAAACAGAATTCTTCGTCGCGGCAATCGAGGGCCACTTTATTTGTCGCTGAAACGTGTTGTTTAATCTTTTTAAGTTAAAGCAGTTACTTTATGAAGGGAAGTTGATGCACAACACTTAGAGTGAAGCTCTGCTGTTCTTTTGCTGCGTATCTTCTTCGGGTTAACGGAATCATAATTTAAGCAAATGAAAATAATTTTACGTAGTATTTCATTATTTCACAAAAGAAAATAATCTCACTTTAATCACTATACTAAAGATTTTTCTTACGCTACAGCAAGGTACATTTAAGCTTACTGTAAACGATATTCGATTTTAGCAAAAGTAAACTGAAAATTTATGTTATACTATTTCATCGGGTATATAATTTAAAAGAAGACTCGAATAATAACATAAATTGTCGAGGTATAGGAAGAAATAATGTCATTATTATATCTTTCAAAATTTAAAATAAATTATTTTGTATGAATATTTTATGATATAAGCACACATTTATACATTATGCATAAGCTGAGACCTCATAAAAAGTTAAAATAACTTTTAGAAAGTGGCTTTTCGATTTTCATAATAAGCTGAAAATTTTTATGAGACTATCGTAAAGTAAACCGATTTAGAAAGAAATAAAAAATATATACGGTTTCTTGAAAATTCATGAATTTTGAAAATAAAGATTTACAATAGAGCAAAGTGAAAATAATTGTCAACACCTTAAAAAATAATTTTAATTCTCAAGATATTTAGTAACTTCCAACAATAATAATCTACAACATCTTTTAATTCAAAAAATACTAATATGCAAAGTTATTACTATCAATTAATTTGTATATATTAATAGACTATTAAAAATATTATTTAAGAAACTATAATACTAAAAATATGTAATAAAAATTGAATCTTTAAATATATACAAAATTTACAGATTTTTTTCAAAAAACTATACTTTGAATTAAAAAATTTGATATTATCTAAATGTATAAACTAATTGGAAATTCACTTGAATATATAGTAAGATAGAAGTACATAGTACAATCGTCAAAAATAATTAACTAAAATATTTTCTAATTCCTCTATGAGTTATTCGATTCACCTTATAATAATGTGCATTATTATAATAAATAAACATATGTCCATCGATTTTACATTGCTCTCCTACTAATTGAAATCCATGCATGTATAACTTTTCATAACTTTCATGACTTTTTTATTCGATTCTCTATTCTATCTCATTAGTAAATAGGTTTTAAAACATATTTTATTACCTAATCAAGAATATTTTTAGATGAAATAGTATGATGTCAATCAACGAAATTATTTTATTGTATTCAAAATTAAATTTAATTATTTAAATAAGTACTTATTTATCATAAATAAATGGAATTTTTCAATATTTTTACTTAACATAAAAAACCAACTTTATTTTCCTAAATTTTTTTTTCAAAGTACACAGAAGTACAAGTTTTCTTAATCAAGCATTTTAAAAGGATTTTTTCAATCACACTAGAATACATCAGCACTTTTTTATTTCTCTTATTCTTTTTTTGTTGGTCATAAAACATATTAAATTTTTAGAATACAAAGAAAAATTCTTTCTATATTTTAAATCAGAGCAGAACATTTAAACAAGTATTTTAAGATTTTACAACCGGAAAAAATTCGTAATTGTTACTTAAATGAGAAGATAATCATAACTAATATGTTTTATCATTACATCTTAGTGATTTCTTATAATTTGTAGTGATTATAATAATACCGTAGCAGCACTGAAAATTTAAGATTCAGGCTTTATATTGATTAATGATTTTTTTAAATCAATGTATAAATTATAGATAAATGTAATATTCGATAATATAATTTACTAAATATTTAACAAAAGCAAGAGTTACTTAGTATAAAAATAGTAATATAATAGAATAAAAATAGAATAAAATAAATAGATAAATAGAATAAAATAAATAGATAAATAGAATAAAAATAGAATAAAATAAATAGATAAATAGAATAAAAATAGAATAAAATAAATAGATAAATAGAATAAAAATAGAATAAAATAAATAGATAAATAGAATAAAAATAGAATAAAATAAATAGATAAATAGAATAAAAATAGAATATTTAATGATTTACTGTAACGTAACATAAAATTATATTCCATAAAAAGAATCGTGACTTAGATTCTTAAATTACGAATTTTTTCTAATAATTCAATAAGTTTGATATTCACTCTTATTGACTAATACTGAACATACAAGTATTATTATATTAACTGATTTACTTTATTATATAATCTATTTTTATTAATCTATTTAATTAAATAACTCTAGTTGTGAAACATTTTTATATGCAATGATTTGCTGTCTTGAAAATATTCAAAATATAAATTAAAATTACTTTAACACGTCGATAAATTAAATTTTTAATGAAATAATTTAAGCTAATACCCTTACTTTAACTAAATAAATGGACTTGTTTATTTTGTTAACGATTTCGTAAATATTTCATAAATATTTCATAAATACTTTGTAAATTCATAATTATTATGTAAAAGGACTTTTGAGCATCTACGAACAAGTAAAAAGTGCTTATTTATATTAATTGGAGCCAACAAACTGTACTTTTTCTGTTCCAAACCAAAAGATCACTTTTAACATTATCAAATAATTACTTTATAACTACTAATAACCCTATTTCTCGACTACTATATTTTAAGTATCTTGGCTTCTTTTACCGTTCAATAATTATTTTAAGATTTACTGAATCTAGTAATTAAAAAATTTTTGAGTTCGAAATTATTAAATACTAAGATTGTTTTTCTCAGTTAACTACTATGTTACTGACTCTGAAAAAAATAATAGAACTCATTAACTATTTACTCTTGCAAATAAGATTACAATCAGCATCAAACTTGAAAAAATAATCTTTAGTAAATTTGATAATACACATTAGAAACTGTGCATTACTATAATAATGATTTTACTTTGTAGATTAAAAATTAACAATAAAAAAGTCAATGTGAGAAAAATTCAAAATTTTTTTCTAAGTTAACTACTTAATATAAGCTACAGTATGTATAATAATTTATTAAAACTATATTTCATCTAGTTATTTGATGAAATATTCTTCTCCTACTTGAGCTCTAATTGATCATTTAATGTATGAAATAATAGATATTTTCAAAGTTCAAATAACAAACTAACTATTAATAAGATTTTTCTAATTATAAGTAGAATAAAACATAATGTGGACGCTAACACTACTTTAATATATGTAGCACTTCGGTATTGATACTTTATTTAATTGCCAGAAGTAACTATTAAAATTGATTGAGTCGTAAAATAGACTTTATGAAGGATTAATATTTATTATAATCTTTTCCCTTTAATTCAACCAAAGGAAGTTTCAATGATAAAAATTATTGGAATATGTAGAAACCTTTTACTAGGTGTATAATAATGCGTAAAGTTTGAACGTATTAAAATGCTCGTGAACTGAAACATTCGCTTTCTTGAGCACTCGTATTTATATTATCTAGATCATTATATATTTTAGCATTACAAAGTTATATTTTGCAGAAAAATACAAGAATTTCATCTAATTTCATTAATGTACTCTGAAGTTTTAATGTCGCAAATTTTAATAAGGATTGAGTAGTATATTTTAGAGAAACTATGCAGCTCATTACTTGATGCATAGAATTTTTATACCTTAAAAATCTTATTTGAAAAAATTGCATCTATAAATTATTGAGCATAAGAAATTGTTTATTGGTCGAGAATAATAAGCCACTTGAAATAAATAGAAGGAAACATCTTTTCGTGAGTATCCTTAATAGCTTAATAATTGAACCTGTGTTCGTGAATACTATCTGTCCTATTTTTTGGACTAGCGCCTCCTCTTCAAGATTCTCACTCAAATGAACTTTCTATCATCCATGACTATATACATAAAACGAATAACGGTGATTTCAAACTTGAATTTTAAAAATATTGATAATGCTCAATTGACGTTACAACTGAACATATCACCTTAAAAAATTAGATTTTCTATTTTCCTAAAAATACGAATTTTATTAAAGATATGTGCTATATTATTTTACTAAAAGATTAAGTTACTCGATTGAGAAATATTTCTTTATACTACGGTGTATAAATATTACAAATTGATTTTAGACTGCTAGAAGAACTTAAGCAGCAACAAAATACTTATTTAACAATGTCTTTCTAAAAATATTCATCTAAGGGAATGAAGTGTAAAGTAAAAAGACAGTTTTTCCGCTTTTTCTACTTTAAATGTGAAGGCGAATATTTACCGGAAACGAAGAAAATTGATTGTGGTACATGGCTTCTAATCCAGGAAGTTGCTCCTGGATAAACCCTACCGCGCCTCATCACCGCGATCTGAACGCGAAAGTGGAAAAGGAAAAGCCGTGAGAACGCAGAGTTCGCCGACAGAACTTTCCCTCGATGGAGCTCCCAAGGGAAGCGCCTAATTAAATGGAAAGCTCTAACTCTCGGGGGTGCGACGCGAATGGAGCGTGGATTCCCCGCGCGAATGTGGGAATAGTCACTAATATGCATTAGAAAACACAATTCACTTTCGGCATGGAATTTTTCATGCCGAAATTACAATTATCTGCGCGAGAATAGATATTCTTGCTACAGTGGGAAATAGAATATTTCCACTATGACGTTACAGGGACTTTTTGACATAGCAAGGCTTCAATTATGTATTGTTTTTTGTAATGTTGTAAACATTCACAGAATAATTATAACTAAAATTGAAAAATTAAGATAATTCCGTGATTCATCATTTAGAATTAATATATTTATTGCGTTGCTTCTAGATAAATTTAACTTCAGAAAATAAAGTAGAAATACCAATGCAGTAGATTAGCAATTTAATATAGATGGTATAAGTTTTTCATTCTTTTTAAATCGATTTTCAAGACTTTAGCGAATAGGTAACTTTTGAAAGCATATACTGCATACATAATCAAAATACATGTTGGTATATGCATATAAATTCAACATATAAATATGATTTTCCGCGTACTAAACTAATAATAATTAAGTACACTACACATTCTCGAAGTAAGAAATACATTCATACGCTTCCATAATTCATTTGATATATTTTTAACCTATGAAGGTAACTGTAACTTTACCGTAAATAATTATATTATAAAAAAACATTCTGCTTTTCAATTCATTCTTTACAATTGAATCATCAATTTGAAATTAAATTGGTGAATTTGATTTAAATTGCATTAAAAATATAGATTAATTAAAAAATTTTGATGAGGTCAAATGATTACTAATGTCCTTTTATTGGTTGATTGTAAAGTAACAAATAGTTTTCTACCTAAGAACTATTTACTACGTATAAGATATGCACTAAAGTAAAAATGTTAAGAAAAAAGTAAAGAAAGCATCAATAATGTCCCATAATAATCTAATGTTTACTTAAGCTTGTATGCTATATAATACAACGTTAAACTATGGAAACACCTATAAAAAATGCATTATATACGTATTATAAAAAAATTTACAAACTATTGAAAAAAGATAATGTATAATTTTACAAAGGACACTGTATGATTCATGGTACTTACTCGAATTTTTATGCAAATAACTTATACATTTAAATTAAAATAAACTTTTCTTATATTTTCTTTGACAATTCGTGCTCTTATCCGAATACAAACATCGACTTAAATTTGCGAAAATATAAATACAAATAAATTTCAGATGGCTTTAGGGGCACTTTGAATACGATTCAAAGTGTTGTGAGTCAAATGCTGACAGTACGATAAACTGCGTACAAGATGCCTTTCGGACGTTTCGCGTTTCGAAAATGTAGAACGGATAGAATTTACTGTTTGTAGCATGCTATGAATAGTACAGTATTATGCAAATGACACAAGTTTATGAAAATTTAAATAGGACAAAATTCTTCGAATTTTTTAATGAGATGGGACAAAGAGGTCCCAAAAGATACATTATGGTCTGATATTAATAGGAAGGATACTACTCGGTCATTAATATTCTTGAATACAATTTTTATTAAAAAATAGGAAGATATTTTAAATTAAAAACTATTTCTTATTTTAGTATGAGGGCACTTACTATGATTAAATCCAAATATTTTATAATAAAAAATAAAAAGTTTCCTACATTGTACCCGATAGTGTACACAACTTTTTAACCGATCAATATAATAATTGTAATAAAACATAATAAAAAAATAAAAAAAATTAAATAACTAGCGTCAGTTCAATAGGAGAAGATCGAATTATCGTTAATTATATTTATATCACCATTCCATTTTTTTTATAATAATGAATTTCTATTTTTATAACTGATTCAATGCCTTAACAAGCGTTATTTAAAAGTTTTAAAATAGATAATGTATCAATATTACAAGAAAATATAAATATTTCTTTTGTTTCATTAAAACAGACGTATGATACTTCAAATTTCTTCATAATACATATTGTTTCACAAAGAAAAAGACAAAGTCAAAAATAAAGTCAAGAAAGACGCCTTTACTGCCAAACTATGCTGCATTTCGCATCTGAATCACTCGATGAAATCGGAGAAAAATTAACTATTGAAAGCCGGTGGAAGCATAAGAAACAGCGCCCAGTAATACCAACTCGAGCGCCAATAAATCACGAATATCGATCCATACCCCTACGTACTTAGGCATCGACTTAATTAGAAGGAAGTGCGAACAAGCAAGACTTTATTAAGCGCATCGATATACCGTCGTTTTCGAGGAGAAGAAAAAAGAGGACTTCCCAATGGCCCGAGGGTTCCATTTGATTTATATAAGCTCGCACAACTGACAAAGCCGCAAAGTGGTTAATTAAATGGCGCGAGAGGCATCACATCATGTGTCATCGGTAACGAGAATCAACGAAGCATACGTCGTTGCTAGTAGTTGGTGGAATTAGCACTGTCTTGGAAATATTTATTCAACTCCCTGACTTCCTCCTTAGCACCTAATGCACTTCGCGTCTATTTCTCTTTTTCTTGTTTTTACTTTGATCGCTGCAAAATATGATGAACTTCAGTGTAATGGCGTGGCTTTTATAATGAGTGATCGATACGGTATTAAAAAAGTGTGTGAATCGTGTAGGTCACCAACATATTTCTTTCTCTGATACCGTTTGCTGAACTAAAATATTCCTATTTTGAATCTCGAACAAAAATTTGCATCTTATTACAGCTATTACTACTTATCGAGGACACTTTCGAAGTTCTTACATAAAGAAACTCGTTATTCTACGCTCAGCGCTGTAATGCTATTTTTAATATTTTTAATGAAAAATGTGACTATTAGATTACCAGACGATAATATTTGGTAAAAAAACCACGTTCAAGAATGCACATCTTCACGGATCCTGTAAAATAGCAAATGACGAAAACTTATTAGAATATTGTTTCTTGACCTCGTTTTATACGCAATACTAGAATTATATTATAGAAGTCATATTTTCTCTTTTTATTTAGATGACTACAGTAGTTTATAAGTTCGTAACCTTAAATATTTGATTGATAACCAGTAATTCAGAATTGTTGTAAGATTATTGTAACAGTTCATTCCGTACAAATATTTTTAAATCAATTGCAATCATTCTTAGCTGGATAAAAAAATGTATAAATATAAGTAAAAACAGATAACTGACAGAGCTTGATAGTAATTAATTGTCGGTAAGCACAAAAAAGTAAATATTACTGCCGAGTAAAATACACCTGCCGAGTCATCAAGGCTATGTTTGTAATAGGCTCAAAAATCCTCGGCTCTAAACACTGTGACGGCAAGATCGAATACGCACCTCGAGCATGAAAGAAAAGAGAAAGAATCCGATTAGGGCGCAAAGACATTAAAGATCTGAGCATACGTTCGTACCATAAATGTGGTGGAATGACTGCGAAAGTAAAGTCAGAAATGACTGCGAAACTTAAGCTAAACAGTGCGCATCGTCCTTCTCACACATTTGCAAGAGAATCTGCGCATTGTGATACTTGAATTTTAGACTTCGTAGCAAAGTAAAGTACCATTAAATTAAAGTATCATTATATCCATAGCGTGAAGTCATTGACAAGCCTTTACGACGTGCTTGTAATATACCACAGTAACGAATTCTCCAAGTTACATTGTTCGTAAATGTACGCGATCGTTATGTGCGCGATCGAATTTCTTCATTCTATTTATTTAAAATGTCTTTATTCGTAAAAAAATTTTATTTATTAAATTTTCAATGTTTAAAGTATTTATACTTTATTTGTTATCATGAATATCCTCGTCCTTTTTTTACGTTTACTTTAATAATAACATTACAACTATTTCGTCTAACAAAATCATTTGTAAATCTGTAAATGGAATTTTTAAAAATAAGAAAATAAATATCGTGAAAAAAATATCTGCATATTATTATTATTATTATTCTATCTATTTATCATTGTCTGCAGTTATTAAATAACAATTTTTCATGAACCTTATTTCAGATACTTATTTTAAAGATTATTTTTTCCAAGTAAACTATAATTTATTCTCAAGTCTTTATGTGATAATTTTACTCCAAATAGATAACTGATTTTAAAGTATAGAAAAGTTACGGCTCATTAAACATCGTCACTTTAAACCAATTTTGCTAGCCAAAATCAGGTTTGAAAAAGAAGAAAAATACATACTTTGTAATATCATTGTATAATACTTATTAGAATAGATGGTTACATACCAAATTTATGCCGTTACACTTAGTGCAGGAAATTACACTTGCAAATAATTTTGTAAAAGTCTTGTACTACTTTAATTTCTATTATATGCAACATAATAATTGATTATTTATAGAATACATTATTTGAATAATCATTAAAACTTCCGAATGGAACATTTTAGGATTGATTACTAGCTTGATATTTTTATGTTATCAGAAATCTCTATAATAACGATTGTTACTAGAATAGTAATATTGATTTAATTATTTATCGGAATTCAAAAAAATTTTATCAAAATATATTGTACGAACTTATCAAAAAATTTTCGAATTAATTTATGTACTATTGTTACTATTATCTACTATTTTGATTTTATGTTTTTATACGTAAAATTATCAAGCGTGTTTGGCATCGTTTTGTAACAATTCACTTAAGGTGTTATAATTGTAGCTTATAACTTTACAATTAATTTTTTTATTTAAGTTACTTAATTAATATATTAAGAAGAAAAAAGTATAAATATTATTATCATACTACTGCACAATATATGAAGTAAAATGATGAAAAATCCATGTAGCTTATTTATTCCAATCTACTCTATTCTATGTAATCTATTTCAATGTTCAATTTCTCGAAATAAATTAGTTTTAATTTATTAAAGTGAATTACTGCTCAATAGTGTAGTGATTTGATCTTCTATGAATTAGATATATAATAAAAGTTACTTTTACGTCTAAATAACTTTACTTCTAGAAATATCTTTTATAAATAATTTTTCAATTTTTATATGCATACGCATACAATCAAATATGATCACTTGCTTGGCTGGAATTATTTACTAAATATCAAGTTTTAGAATATAAAAAATATCAATCAAGTTTTCGAATTACGTCATGAATCTCGATGAAAGGTGTAGAACATCATCGATCATGTACCCATAAGAAAAAATAGACAAGCAAGAAAAAATCGCCAGGATACACGCATATCAAATTTAGCGTAAAAAGCCCTCACAAGTTCTCATGCGCTGGACTCCGAGCGTTCATTGTCATTTTTTCAAGTAATCGAATCGATGGAGATGGTCTCCGATAGCGGAAAGGAGAAACAGCCGAGACTTAGAAGATGAAAAAAAAGAAGCGCGAGATAATTCGATAAATTCTTCTCACGGAATCTCCTCGGCCTTCCGGCTCTCGCGCGCATCTTTTCTCCTCTCCTTTATTTTTTTGTACTAAGTATTTTTTAGAGGGTGCTTTTTGCGAATGTTTATGAGATAGCGAGGATCCCACGTCGTAGAATACGTTTTGATTACGGGAAAAACTCGTGCAACCAGTTCCGTTCCGTCGAGCGTTAAACGACTTTAATCTGAAAAACGTTTTTCATCCCTTTATCCCTGCGAAAGATTCAACGAGTATACAACGGACTCAATTCGCAGCTAGAGTCGTTTCACTTTGACCAGGTGGCGATTTTCGTCTAACCTGACTCAGTTTTATGCCTCGTGATTCTAAAGTACTTTAGAGGGAACGGAATTCCATACTTTACACAAATATTTCTTTGCGCAGAAAGAATGCAAGGATAGTTATTTTTTTTATTATATGTATATATCTGCGTTTCGCAGTAAATATAGAGCACCGATATAATTTTCAATAAATATTATAATTAATCTTCCATCCAAAGTATATGAATGATTTAAAATAATCGACTCAATTATCTGTATTGTATTATGTGGTATATGTGAATACTTGTATTCAAAGTACTTTATGTTATTTAGGCAGAAGAAATATGTTCAAAGGTTTCCCTGTTTCTTACGAGTTCAACGCAACGCGTTGTGTATTATAAAAAAATTAAATACGAGTTTTCTGAATTTCAAATAAAAGTTCAGACGTAAGAAATGATAATTACAAGCGCTCGATCAATATTAACAATAGAGCATATTTTTAACATCTTAACGCTATGCTTCCACGTAGATTAAAGATTAATATAATACGTTGAAGTCCCAGTAATAAAACTACTTATGTGGACTATTGTAACGTATAGTACACTTAATCATTGATGAAAGTCACTGCAACTCTCATAAAAAGAAGCACTCGGACTCCTCAACACGTAGAGTCTTGAGATTATTTTCCTAAATGAAATGCGTAATCTCTGATTGTGCTAATTCCAATTCCATTTTTTGTTGTGAGATATGGATTGCCGCATCGGATTTAATGAACTTTTCTTTCACTCGTAGATTTATCGCTTCGCGCCTCTAGTAAAAAAGTAATATTCTTTTCTCCGTATTGAATAATTACTGACTGGCAGTCGAAATTGGATCGTTAGTTCATAAATTCGATAGTGCATTTTTCACAGAGGACAAGCAAGAATCATATATTTTCAGAATCGAAAGTAAACCCATTTTTTTCAACTCCTTCATTACTCAAAATAACGGTTTTTAGTTTTTGAAACTTTAATTAGAATATAGCTTACATTTTTATGAAATACATTTTAATTATTAATTTATTTAATTATAATTAATATTGTCAGAATTATACATAAAGTCAACATAACATATTCAAATATTAACTACTTTTCAGTTTCTATTTCTCGTGACTTGTTTTTCATTTCAACGTTAATTTTAACTTTCATGGATAATTTAAACAGAGACTTTACGTATTTAAAAAACGTGATATTGTGACTTTTGACGGTACTAAATAAAAAATCTTCACTGTATTAATATTCGCTTTCAGGCCATTATTCTACGATTGGACAATAATGATTGATGAATTTATTTGAAATAGATAGCTTAATTAAAATCTCAAAGTTTTAACGTACAAAGAAAATTGTTGTTTCATAAAATCGCCCATTAAAGTAAATATTTTATTTAGCCTTTCCTATATTTTATAACCATCGAATAATTCATATCATTATGCAATTTAAAAAGTAGAAAGGTTTATCGCGGCAATATATACGTAGACTGCCATTTTAAGCGAAAGAATTGTCGACGATGCCACCGAAATCAGAGAGAATTGGAAAAGCGAGTCATCATTAATGCTTATTGATGAAGATATCTGGTTCACAGATCTCGATATGAAGTCCGAGTTGAAGTTCATCGTTGAAGTCGAGTTAAAAATAGTATGTCGGTTCTGTAAATCCCAACTGAATACCAGCAGTTTCCAGAGTTTCGAGAGTTGTTCGTTATTGCGAGTCCTCTTTATGGGGAATACCGTAATGAAGATACTACAAAGACGGAACAGTCAGCGACTATCCGCACGTGAGTGCCTAGTGCATATACGCGCAATGAGAATAAATTGACTAGAGTCATCGTGATGTAATGAATCGTACAGTTCACTCCCACGGGTGAAAGAGAAACAGAGAGAGAGAGTGAGAGAGAGAGAAGAGAGTCTTTTTAGTTTGTCAACTGCATTGACGTCGCTCGTTATATAACGTCCGAGTGTTTGATCGGTCGGTAAAACATGTGAGGTGACGTACAGCTTTCTATCAACGTTCATGAGGAGAGTCACTCTTATTCTATAATCGATAGCCTCGATCTCACTCGAGAACAAAAATCTCATGGAAATTAAGGACACCGCTCGCGCACTCTAAAATTAGCTCTTTTGTCTCGGTTCTTGAAAATATACGCAACATCACGTTTATTTGTCCCGCACGTGTTTCTTGTATTTTCGGATGATAATGGCATCGGCTGTGGTAATAATCCGCGCAACATCGTTGTAAATGACAAAGTTGGCATACCAGGAATCACGACGCACGCGACAGCCTCTGAGAAGAAAGGAAAATAAATCAGCTCAATGTGCACATGAACTGGCGTCGCGACGCTTGAGCAATGATGCGATCGAGGAAGCTATTACTTACAAATACCTGAGTCGTTCATGAGTTTTGAGTCTTGAGTTCTGAGTCTTGAGTCGTTCATTTAATAAAGACGATAAATTATTTAAAACTAGTATTTTAGAGAACTAGTACGTTTTTACTAGTTTACTATTACATTTTAAATCAAAGTATCTGAATCGTAGTATAGACTTAGACTTATGTATATTTGATATGACTCGTTTTCTTCCAATTAATAAAAACGTACTGTTTCCTTGTTTAAAAAAATATTTATATCAATATATTACTGCCGGTCAAACTTTACTATTTTGTATAGAGGACTCGATTTTTAGACAAGAAATATTACTATACAATGCTTTAGATAAAACTACACTAATGTATTTTAAAGTGAAAGATATATGGAACTAACATTAATCTTATACATATCTTTTTCAAAAAATTATCTAATACGTTATTCAAGAAAGTAAAATATTTTATTCATTAGACAAATCTGATGGTAAAACTTTAGTTGGAAATACTTATGTATCAATATTATTTGAACGCCTTGTCTACAAATTTAAAAGACGACTTTATCGTTGGTATTAATGAGAAAATGATATTATTGGTGCATGTACTTTTTTCGAATCTAAGAGACATTGAAGAAAATTTTATGTGTATTATAAAAAAGGCTCTTTAATAGGGTTGATAAAGCATTATGTTGAACTTATCGACGAAACCTTAATCATATATCCTTATATACAAACTAGATACTTAAAATACGAAATAAACAAAAAGAGCAAATAAGGAAGGTATTTTAATTAAATCGTTAATTTCTTCTTCTTCCAATTCAAATTTCATATTATTAAACAAGGAAAATGCAAAAAAATAAATAAAGAACCAAGATCGGCTTTTTTATATGATCTATTAAGCTTTAAAAAACTAATTAATTCTGCATAAATTTGTAGTGAGTATTATTATTTGAAAATAAATTTGTAGTGAGTTTTGAAATTTGTAGTATTATTTGAAAATAAATTTTCGAGTAAATTACATCGTTGAAATATTGATATTAACTTAAAAAATATTCATTAAATCTGTAAACCAATGTTTAAAATAACATATTTGAATTTATAAAATACTTTATGTGTCTATATCGCATTCTATAAAAACATAATGAAGTTTTCTCGCAAAACTCCAAATTTTTAGAATATTTATAAATGTTGATATCATATTCTACCTAAAATTACGTATTATCGAAAAAATTTATAGAATATAAACAATGTGATAAAAATCTAACAAGCATATACATAATAAAATCTCAGGTGATAATATTCTTGCCACATTTTAACTCTTTAATAATATTTCCTCTGTATAAAAGATGATTATTTTCAAAAGACCTAGGTAATTCAGAATAAGAACCGCAATCTTTTGAGTACTATCTTTTCGTACGCTGTATACCTTACATAAGAAACTATGACTCTCTATCTATTTAAATATATATTAGGGAGAGGTAACGCAAACACTTAGCTTGCTCCATATTATCCAATCAATCAAACAACATCGATACTTAATATTCCTAAGAGAATAAAATTCGTGTACAACGCAGAAATTGTGCAGTAGTGTTTGGATTCTAGAGGGGCGTGCAAAGAATATTTATTTACCGAGCGCCGATCAATGAAAGCCTTTAATTTAATGAACACTGACTTTTCAAATGCCACGCACACTACATTTTGTCGGTGCAGTAACATATCGTCGTTCTTCGAGGTTCTCGCTTTGCAAGCGCATATAGAAATACTATCTTTACGAATAGAGTAGACCGTTTTATGAAATTTGATAACTTTCCTCCAATGATCTTGTAAAAAATCGCTGTTATATTCGCTCGTGTGCTCGTAGTTATATTCGCGGTCGACACTGGCAATAGCGGAGTTGTCGATGGTTCAAGTTGCGACAGATCCTCTTATTAAAGCAGCAGATTTTTATCTTCCTGTTGACTCGTTGCTTTCAAATAAAAGGGATAAGTGCTCGTAGACTTTTTCTTATACTTTGTGTGGGATTCCTTGAAGAAATTTTACTCTATAAAAGAAAGAGAGGCATTTTTCTTGCCGCTAATACTGGATGTCTTCGATTTAAACAGAATATTAATGTGATCTATACGTTTTAAAAAAATTAAAAAAAATAATAAGCATCGCTTGCATTGGCTTTACAAACTGAAATATTCAATTTGAATTTTTCTAACGAGATTATCTACAACTTTAACAAAAGCCAGTGCTTATAAACGATCGACTTTGCTTTTCTTTATATGACAATACAGTAAAAACCCGCAAAACCATCATCCATTTTCACTTCAAATCATTGATACTGTCCACTAAAAGGGACTAAGTTTCCGAGGCTATTATTAAGACTTCGCTAAATAATGCCAATCAGCGAACGAGATAAAGCGTTGTATATTTCACGGGTAGAAGCGCACATGAATGGCTTTAAAGAGTCGACGAACCATTCAAGGTGTTCGAATTTCTTCTAGACGTAATGCGCAATTCACGACACATGGAAACTTGAGGTTAGCCCCGCAATGCTGCAATTTGTAGCACACCAACAACAGAGTATACCAAGGTGCATCGAGGATTCGTAATTAGGTGGATCACAGCTCCCGGCAGGTGGATTTCAAAAGCGTCTCGTAATGTGGTCGGCGCATGCACGCGGTCACGCGAAAGCCGCATCCAATTATTTTAAATAATTAGCTATGATCGATTTATTGTCGTACCGTTTCCTCTTTCTCTCCCTGTCTCGTTTCTTGCTCATTTTATTTGTCTATCGATTAAGCTTATGCAAGTAATATCGATGTCGATGTGCACTTAAGCACTTGGATACACTTGAAAATATCGGTGATTGACTTATTATAACCGAATTCACTCTCACTAAGGCCGGGACTTTCCAATAAAACTTCTTATGCTCGTGTGCTCTGATACAAATAGATTAGGTTATTTATGTATATTACAATGTGGGATGAGATTTATCATAACACTATTGAAGTTTAAACTCCTTATTCAAGACAATCATTTATTTTTGAGTAATGCATGAAAAAAATTATTATACATCTTCAGTAACGTGTAAATTATAATTTTAGAATTATACAAGTTTTCACGGCAATAATTTTCAAGTAATTTTCTATAAATTATACCACAGGTACAATTTAAATGTTTGCAAAATGATACCATATAGTAATATAATATGCTCGTTATAAACAACGTTTTTTCATCGTTTTTGACCGTATAATTCTTCTTGCTGACAATAAAAGTTTATTACACAATAAGTATCACAATAGAGATAAAATCTGTCAGATATTCAGAGCAATTTGGTAGAACTCTTAAAGAAACCTGTTATTACGAATATAGCAAGCTGCGAAGATTGTAGTATTAAAACTATTATAGCTTAGAAGCCATCAATTTGTCTGAGAAAAGCTGGAGGTGAAACCCTTTTTTTACCAGTGACATAGTTCTAAGAAACTCTTTTAAATACTTTAATTAAAAAAATGTTAAGGCGCTCGTCGTAAACAATGGTATACTAAACGTTATTGATAAATAATCTGTCAGTCAAACTGTCTTTTAAAATGAATGAACGAATTACATTGACCTTAATTATTTTAGATCGCATATTTCGATGCCATAGAAATTGTTGGTTAAGTATTTATTGTATTACGTTGTTAAACGAAATGTTAAACGAAAGCGTACATTTTTCACTAATTTAGCCAACTCGTCATTTCAATGTTATAAAGTTATGTTCAAACCGAATATAGTTCATTACTATCATTATTTCAAAACTTTAATAACTAAATAGTTTAACACTAAATTCGCTTAAATCGACAATTGTAAATTATGTGTGCTGATATGAATGTATTTACTTTCTGCAGCTATTCAGTGTAATAGATAACGCTTGCTTTTAGCAGTAATATTTTACCTTCTTCTATACAGAAGAAAAAACAGAGAGCATTTATAAAACCATGAAAGTGTCAACATCAAACTATTTCTTTAATCATGACTTTAATTTTAAGATTTTTCAATTGCTACATCACTATCAATTAAAAATATTATTGAAATATAAATTGCGTAAAAAACTTCTCGTCTATTTAAAAGTAAACGTGTAATAATGTATACAAATATTTAAAAAATAACAAAGTCTATAGCGTTAACTATAACTTAAAAATTGTAATGATAAATTATTGAACTGATCTTTCATCGCAAAAATATATAATACAAATTAAATTGAGATACAGAGTAAAATATCGCTAATTCAATTTATGAATCAAACACATATTACACAATCTTGATTGGTTTAAATATTGAATAAAATATCGCGTATTATATGAAATATTTTCATTTTTTCATGAATTATAATTTCTTTTTGCATCGAGCGATATTTCCATTTTCAAATACGATGTAGAAAAACGATTACATGGTGAGTGGCTTTTCATTTAAACGGCGCTTTCAGATAAACGGGTGTAAGCACGACCATTAATTTGCATGTCCATGTGCTTCGACAAAAAAAATGCTTTCCGGAGCCCTGAATCATTTCAATTCACAGATTTTGTGAGCACTGCGATAATTATCAGACAGGCTATATGTCGACTTCCCTTTGATTTTTGGCTTAAAATTGTAGCTCTTTAGGTTTGAACGTTCACTAAATTGAAATTTAAATGTAAAACAGTGAGAATATAGAACTTTACAGACAATTAATCGGTGAAACGTACAAAATAAAATAGTTTTAGTAGTTCTGTAATTTTTCTATAAATTTCAAATATGAAAGTCATCTTGAATATTTTAAAAAATGGTACTTTTCGTTTAAAAAATATTGATACTTAATATCTGATGAACACTGTATAATTGAGTGGTTAATATAAAAATAGTTTTTCTTCGAATTCTATGCATATTAGTTTATCGGCGAAATAAATGTAAAATTTATTTAATGGTTTTATAATTGGTAAATTAAATCGTGTAGAATAATTCAAGAAACATAATTATAAATCAGCACATAAGAATAAAAGTATTATCCAAACTGCATTTAAATTTTAATCTGATAGCAAAACGTACTCTAAAATATTAAAAATTTCTTATATATTTATTCTTTCGTGAAATATGTTATATTTAAAATTATTTTTGAATTAATTATAAAAAGCATTTGTATTGCACAAAGAGGAAATTGATAATATTGAATATTGAAAAAAAATGAATGAAATATCTGTATTAATTAATCGAATATAAAATCAATTTTTCTTGATTAATAACTGAAATGTTACGTTATAATTGTAATTATCACTCTGAGTCAATATTGAAAGAACTAACCGAGTGGGTAACAAGAATGTATAAAAATTATATTAATTAACAATTATTATTACAAAATTTTAATTCAACTAATTCATTATTGAACTTTTAACTTTTTTTAATACATATCGATCCAAAATTTTAATGTAACATAAATAATCAGTAAGTATGAATCACACTTATAGAATACTGATAAAATATTCGATCAACATTGACACGCAATAATTTAACTTTTTTCTACTAGTAAATATTCCACTTTCCTGAACTAAAATATCCGATTGCTCATTGGACAACGACTGTTCTTTAATTATTTTATCTGATTTTTATGTAATAAACTTTTTTCGTAGTGCACCGTAGATTTATTCTTATACAAGCTCACGCAACAAACAAATTTCTAACTCACCACTCGCGCGTTTTCAATCACTTACACAAAAAACTCTATTATTAGGAAATTTCCATTAACTATAGGAAAATGCACCTGCAACGGTTGCGGTCAATTTGGTAATGAAACGTAAATATAAGCTTTTTAATATCTATTATTTAGTGGAAGTTACTGATAACAAATAACTTTAATGTTTATAAGATTGTAAAATTCTATTATGATTATCGTTTAATATTGAAAAATTTCTGGTAAATATATTACTTAAGGTTAATACGTATTTTATTGAAAAACTAAATATGGTCAATTAAACAGAATTTCTATACAATCAAGTTTCCAAATCATAATTTTTATTATTTCAGTATGATAATAATTTAATGTTGAACTTACGATAAAATGCTTTATATAAAGTACTTTAAAATTCTTAAAGCTATTTTATTTTATTCAGATTATAATTAACTCAAAAGAAAATCTTTGTATACATTTATTATGATTTGAATTAACAAATTATCGACGTATACACAGCAAATTTAAAATAAGAAATTATATTATCGCAAAAAGATTCACGTAGATTTATTAGCTACGAAAAAAGTGTTATGTAGAAATTTTATTAAGAACTAATTTTTTCGTAAAGGTCTAGCGCATGAATACCACATGGTAAGTAAAAATCGTGTGTAATAATATGCAATAGCAGACTACCGCTTAATAATTATCAGAGGCTATTTTCAAACGCTATCGATGTATGGGTATCTAAATTTTATTTTTCGCTCAAGTGCTTATTATAATAACTTGATTCCGGATGATCTTTCAGAGAAGAAATTCAGGATCGAAGATCAATTCTAGTCAGCATGAATTCTAGTGCACAAATTTGTAAGGATTTCGGGGTATAAAAATCCACACGTAAAAAGCGAATTATCAGTCCTGGAATATAAAAATATGCAATACATTTGAGAATTCGCTTTCTGACTGGCAATCGAGGCTTCATATATTAGCAGGACTGTGCAACTCGAACAAATGAACAAGACATTTGAATTTACTCAAAGGAGTATCCTTGACTGGAAATCGTTTCATAATCACACTCGTACTAATATTTTTGAATTACCTAATATCTAGATTTTAAATAGCAAGAGTACCAAATAATCTGGTAGCATATACACTAGGAATAACTGTTTGGAAAAATACGATTCTTTTCATATTTCCTGAGAAAAAGTGTAGCGCTCATTTATTAGATTAAGATATAAATATATTTATATACATATGAATTAACGTTTTTAAAGAAATTAAGAAAGATTAATGGAAGTTGATTAAACAACACGGAAACTTTATCTATAAATGGAATACGGGTTTTACTGTAGCAAACCTATTTTACTTAGAGTATGTATTATATATCAAGCCTTTCGTTTAATCAACTTTAATGGAACTCTGTCTAAGAATTTTTCGCTCTTTAATCAAAAATTTATTGATGCAATACAGAAGTAAAAGTTTCCGCAATTTGGTAGATAATTTATTTCTGTATAAATAGAAATGTAATTGTATTGCTTTATATATATATTATTTTTTAATTTACTCTGTAAATTAAGAATTAATAACTAAAACATAATTAATTCTATATTTATATTTTAGAAATAATTAAAGAAAATTATTAAAATATATTTTATTGTCAAGGTAAAAAAAAATTTTATGAAATTAATTTTTATAGATTATTCCAATTTTAATTTATTTATATCAGCATATATTTTTTTTATAATAAGGAATAGTTCGAATAAATACATTGATACTGCTTTCTAAGATATTTGCTATTCTTTATGAGTTTGAAATAAGCAACCTTGGACTTAAAACAAAATTAGAATTTCTTACAATCAAATTTTACTTGAAAAATGTCATGAAGGATAATTAATTATAATCGGAAAATGATAAAATAGACAATTTTTTTGCAAATCATCCTTAAAAACTACTCATAGCTCATAGAGGTGGCTGAAAATTTAAACAATTAATTACGAGAAAAATATTATTATTGCTGCACAACAAAATATCGGACTTTAAATAATCAGCGCAATACTTATCATTGCATGATTTTAAAAGCACATGCACTAATATATATTATACATATCGAACGCATATAATAGTTTAAAACAGTTTTTAAAGAACATTCATCTAATTTTTACATTATATTAATTTTCTACAATAAATTAAAGAAAGATACGAAATTCCCTATCGATGTGCTGCATGCTTTTGAATATACATTCATGAAAAATAAATGAATAGGTAAATTTTTAACGCATAAAATTAATTCTTCAGCATTTCTTCAACAATTCTTATTAAATCATAATTTCTCTTCAGTTTAAAAAAATAACATAATTATATATAACCTATTGAAATGATTCTGCATATCATAATTGCTGTTTTCAAATGATCTGAAATTTCAAATCTTTAAATCAGTATTATAAAAGTTGTGAATAAAATAGATCTTCTCAGATATTTATTACAAAACGACATTAAATATTGGACATGTTATAGAAAATAAAAATGTTAAGTTAATGCCAATTTTATGTAGATTAACGCAAAAAAAATTATGCAAAAAATAGTATACACGTTAAAATATTATATATATATATATATATATATATATATATATATATATATATATATATATGCACGTATATTGAAAGAAGCGTACATTCTGTGAAGAGAAATACCGATATCCAATACTTTCTTATACTCAAAAGTAATATAAGTTTAAGAAATATCGATTAAACGTCCTTGTAACAAATTCTTTGAATACGCAATATTATTAGTTAGAGAGAAATTGAAAATTTATTGTTTGATTTTGATTAACATTATTTATTAGATACTCAACATAATAAAATTAGTAACCCAATTCGGCGTCATTGCATGGACAGTCTTAATACTCATTTTTTTATGACCGTTATATCCAAATTATATAAAGAAGTGATGAATTTAGATTAAGATGTGAAAAAAAATATTTTTAGTACTATTTTGATATAACGACTATAGAAACTTTCGTTCACTGACTAAGCATTCATTTTTGGTCAGTGAATTATTTTCGTATCGGCAGAAAAGTGAGATTCGATAGTGAAAGCGCAAGAGTCGCATACAGAAAAAATGGTTGGCAACATTTTCTTCCCACACAAACAAGATCACCGAATGTACCTTATACTTCTACTGGAACAGACAAGGACAACGAGTGCACAGATACACTCGTAGAAGGATATCAATGCACGCGAGCGTAACGAGACTATAATCAGTGTCCATGAGTGCTGGTTGCCCAAGGCTTTTCCAATTTACCGAACGCGTGTGTATGTACTCGTGCGTTGTAATCCTCGCTCCCTTGGCCCTCTTTTATACGCTTTTTAGCTTGCCACCATTATCGGCGCTTTCCCAATTTCAGTATGCAGCGATGCTTCTATGCACTCCGGGATGTTATCGAGCTCACGTTAATTTTCCATCTGAACCACGTTGACTGAAGCTTTTGAAAATTTAAGATGAATTAAAAGATCGAGACTCATTGATATGTGCGTTCTTTATTAGCTAATGGAATGATATCAAAATAAATCTTCTTTTATTAATCAGCCTTTTTATCAATAAGATTTATTCTTTTTTAGCGAACGTTTATATAACGGTGGATAAAGGGATGAGAATTTTTATTTTTCAATGGAAAATTAATCTAAACAAAAAGTAAAAATGTACAGATATGCTGTTCATCATTTCTGTAATTTATCGGAATATTCTAATTCTGAATTTTAGTTCGTGAATGGATACTCAAATATTAAGGGACCCACAATAAATTCGTGATGGTATTGTCGCATACTTACTACGAAACTTTAATAAGAACTTATTCATTGAAATAATTATTCATTCTTTCAATTCAAATTTAAACTTTAAAGGTTCAACAGCTTTCGCAAAGTAATTAACACTACTGATACCTATAATTAAATAAAAAGTTAAAGTTAAGAATCGCTTCCAAAACTGATTACAAACATAAATCACGATTGCACTGAATCGATCCCAGTGCTTCTCAAACTACAACACGTAAAATTTCATGCGATTTTCCAACAAAGACCTGCAAGGTATTATCTCAGCATTCCACGGCATTGAATCCATCTTCGCGATTTTGGAAAAAAGTGGAGATGCATTTCTTCTGAGATGCCCTGGAAGTAAAAAATCGCCCTGTGGCATCACACATATATACAAAAGAGCATCGCGTGGAAATACGATGTTCTTTTTATTTTTGAACGTTGAATAGAATTTCGCAATATCAGAAATCTACTTGGGAATGAGGCTCTTGTTTTTGGAATTCGTAGTATGAAATTTTGCGATGATTTGGTTGTTCTTCGATCGTGTGTTCATTGTCAGCGTGAGATGAAAGATAGACTGTTTTGTCAAACTTGGTGATTCTCAAATTTGAGATAAATAATTCAATATCATGATAACGTGAATATGATGAATGTGATCATCAATCGTATAATTTTGCATGTTATATTATACATGTACGTAAATGGTCAATTTTTTAAGTACGATGAAGTAGAAAGTAGTTGTATATTATTATGATCTACCAACTTGCTTTATTTATTTTCTATTATCACCCATCTTAAAAATTTTAAAAGAAGTCACAATTAACAAAATATTAACTTACTTGATGCAAATAATAATTATTACAACAAACTATAAAATATCTTTCTAGTATACTGTACATTTATGCACATCATAGTATGAATGACAAATTTTGAAGCGCGATGCTTAGAGGGAATGTGCAGTCACCAGGTCGTTTTCGGTAAAGGCCATAGAAAGTTTTTCGCTTCGCTCCTTTCATTTAGCGTTCTAGGATGAGAAGTTATACTCTTATGCTGATATACAAATATCTTTCTATTTAATGCAGGAACTACTCTTTTCCAAACCTGGACTTAGATGGAATACTTTCCGCACACACGTGGAAATTTCTCTTTTATCTTAGATATGCGAGTGAATTAATACGAGAAACTGATATTGTAGTAGCTTGGAGCATTGACTTTTCTGCAAATAAACTGTAATTCAATATTCAGATTCTATTAACTAATTATTAAATTAAAAGCATTCAAAATGGAGTTTTCAAACCAAACCAAACAGGAGTTTTTTTTTTCTTACGTTGACTAAATTAAACATACTTTATAATTAGAAACAAATACAAGTACAGACTTCAGAATAAAAAGAATTTTTATTTTATTTTCATAAAATTAATAGAATTTAGTTGATTTATAAAATAAATGTATATATTATGAATTTCGTTTTATTTATGTTTCAATGTTTTGTGAAGAGTAAAATTTATCAATGTTTACTCAAAAATATTTTGAAACAATTTTTAAATGTAAAAGGAAAAACGAAGTATTGGGAGTCATTAAAAAAAGCTTTCTGTAAAAGAATCAATATTCACATTTTTTGTTAATAAAATATTTGAGTACAGCTTAACTAGGTGTGTTCTTTAAGATATAATCAGATTTAAAACATTAGTTAATTTTGTTACAAAAAATTAATTTTGTTGTAAAAAAAGAGAAGATAATATTTTTACATGGGTATCTTACTTTTTTACACATTAAATTTATTATCCAAAACTTTATCTCATATTACAGTTAAATAGTATACTATTTACTTTTCATATTATTGTTACAATTACATTTTTATTTTTTATTGTACCCATGATCATTATATTATTGATTTGAAATTAACGATGCAACGCATGATTTAAATTTTAATCAATGATTTTCATACTACTAACGTTTAATTGAATTTTAATTATTTTTATTTTTATTTTTATTTTTTATTGTACCCGTGATCATTATATTATTGATTTGAAATTAACGATGCAACGCATGATTTAAATTTTAATTAATGATTTTCATACTACTAACATTTAATTAAATTTTAATTATTTTAAAAATATTAAATATCTTCATATGACGACTACAACCATTACGTATTAACTTTTTTCTACTTTTATTTAAAAATTTATAATATATAATAGTTCATCGATTCCTTATAAGTACATTCTTTTAGGACTTTTAACTTGTTATTATTAAACAACTTTGTAACTACGTCTATAAAATGTTACAAAATTTCAATCGGAATCTAGAATAATACATTCTTATACGTTGTTGTGAAAAAATGTAAATGCAAGAGATAATATTGTTTTACAGTTTTCCAACAAAATGAGATATTTTCCAAGATGTATACATTTTTATTGAATAATTATGGAGAAAAATAATTATTACAATTATTAAAAATTATTTACAATAAAGAAATAGTGTGATATGCTTTTACTTACATTGGTCGTATTTTTACGCGCTGACACTGGCTGACCTGAATTTCTTGATTTATCACAATTCTAAAACAAAAACAAAATAAAACGAGTGAATTCAAGTTCAAATGAATAATAAACAATTAAAGTAAACTAAAGTAAAATTCGCTTTTAAATAAACTTATAAAATAAAAATCAGCAATTACAAAACAATATACTTTACTTTAGGACAGGGCGTCTAATGTTTACTGCAATTTGAGTAGTTTTGTACTTAAATATATATATTAACTAGAAATATACAATTTAGAATAATACAGTGCACAATATAGCACAGGAAAATAGGCACTATTTGATGTCGTGTCACGGTTTGATAGAGACTACTGTAAAAACAGATTGTAACTTATGTCGAGGAAGCGGCAATCAGAACACAAGTCCCGCGTACACGGGTAAGGAGCTCGGATTTTTTCGCAGGTTCACGCAACATAGTAAGACGATAAGAAAAATGACGGCGAATGGTTGGATTAGCATCGTCTCAGAATGACGACGGCCGAACAGGACACAAGCAGAGGCTACGTTATACCGTCTAAGAAGAGATAAACGAGCACCCAAGACGGACATGTAGCGCACTCGTGAGTAAAAACCGAAAACGAAATTCTGGCAAGGAGATGGCGATCGGTGTACTAAATCCTTCAGCCTTACTACGTTGGCAGGAAATCGCAAAAAAAGTCCGAATGGACACGGAGCTACCATTTATAAGTGTCTTCAATCTCCGCTTTTCTTTTCGGAGCGACAATTATTATACTAATGACCGCGCGAGACGTCGCTCGATAAAAACTGCGACGCTGAGATTTTCGCTTCTTATCTCGGACTTGCGATCCACGAGTCATACATTTTACTGTTTTGCCGTTGTAACTGTCTGAAACTTGTCGATGAATTATATTCTTTCAAAAAAGGGTTTGTTACTTCGATTGTATTAATTAATGAAAATGAAGAAGATTGCGATTTCACTAAAATAACGAAAGTTAAATTCAGTTAGTACAGAGTCGAACGAAAGTATATTGGAAATTTTTAAAATGTAGTTACTGTAACTACAGGAAGCTGAAAATTAGGACTGAAATTGTCGATCTGTGAAACTGAATTCAATAGAGATTTAATTCGGTTTGAAAGACGATCAGATTGTAGGCTTGCAATAAATAATGAATAATAAATAGTTAAATACACATAACCTTTCTAAATTATATACATAATCTAAATATATAATCTTTCAACAAATAAAATACTTCTCTCATAAACTTGCACCAAAGAAAGAATCCATAAAGAATTTTAACCGACTGCACACCTAAAATAATAATTTCTAGTTTAACCGTAATATTGATGTAGGCAAAGAAAATGTTGCGTAATTTTATAACAGAAGTATTTGAGCTACTGAAAATACTTACACGAATCAAAAGTAATTAAGCGAACGTAAATCAAGATACAGTCTCGAACAAAATGCTCCTGTAACAAACAATGAGATCTCAGACTTTGGCCAATGGTATTACAAACCATAGGAGCATTAGTCGAATTAAACGCTTTAATTTAATTAATTTCCAAGCCCCCTTATGACTTTCTTTCCGTCCGCGGCTGTTTAGGTCAACTTTCCGCTATTTTCGCAACCAACGCTTCGTACATGGACAGTTTTTGTGGAAGATCCTTATCTTTCTCTTCTAATTGCTGATCTATCGAGGCACAAGAGAGTTCACAGGTTCGCGCTGAGATTGAAATTCCGCGCGTCCGTCCACAACTGTTAGTAGCTTAGAGCAATTCACGAATGCTTGCAGTGAATGGTAATTAAGCCGCTTTAGTAGGAGGAGAAATTTTCTCGTTGATAAACAGATAACAGGTGCTTTAAATCTGCGGGAAGGTGAAGGATACACGACGCGATTTATTCTACCTGCCATCGACGAATACATTGCTTATGTTAATATTTACTGATGTTACAACTATCTGACATTTATATTGGCCAGTATGAGTCTCGGCTGACGATTGTATATTTTAACAATTGAATGTTGATCTATTCTATTTTTGGGTGATCCCTAAGTAATAAAATTTACAATTGCTTATCGATTGCATCGATAACCAAATTTTGGCTTGTGAATAATAAATATAGTATAATATGGTGGATGGATATGCGTTTCACTTTAAGATCTTATTGGTGAATGTTTATTGAAGGAAGATAACTGATAAGTATATTTTCAGAGAACCTGTTGATATTGTCGTAATTTTAATTAAATATACATAATAATAGAAGACGAAAAACGATATCATATTTAAACAAAATATCGACTTCTTATTATATTGGTCTTGTATTGTGTCCTAATAGTACAAAATTTTCCAAAAATTTCCTTACGATCCCACCCACAATTAAAAATTCAATTATGCACGCAATCGATATTTCAATATGTACACAACAACAATTACGCTATTCTTTCTGAATGAAAATCTCAGTGGTGCTGACACATCTGCATATTCAACGCATTCATTATCGAGGGCAATTAAGTATAATGTTTGCGCTTAACTGTAAATGTGCACTAGTGTTCGTACACGCCTGTAGCTCAATGCATTGAAAGTAGACTTCGCATAAAATTTCAAACGTCCGCAAGTACGACAAACTTATTTCCGAGCGCGAGAAAAGCGTATATGTTATTATATGTTTCGTTTACGATCTCGTCGGAAAAATAAAAGTTGAAATTTAAAAAGAACCGATTGCACTAATTATAGTCGAAGCATGGTAATTTGGTGCTCATCTGTATTTAACCTCGCTTCGACCGGCCAAAGAAAAGTGAATTTACTCTTAATAGTTGGCAAAGCTCCATCTGACATAACATTATATATGAATTCAAATGAATGCCTTTATTAGAGGTAAAAAAACTCATTAACCTATTTTCTTCGACTCTTTCTCGTCAGTGAATGTTACAAATATCTGCGATTTATACGTGCTTCGACTATTTGAGCCTTTATGTCATGGATTTTTTAACTCATTGCTTGTTTTCTTTCTGTAATTTCATACTTACTGATGCTTTAAAATGTTATAAACGATTTTAAGGGTAAAAGTAGAGCCGAAAGTACCAAATCGCCATATAACAGCATAAAAATTAAGAGTAATGTTTGCATCATACATGTTTTAATACGAGGTAAAGGGTTGAGTGGAAATGTTTATATGTGTAAAAATAACAGTTACTCAAAATTATACTAGGACAAAATGAAAACGAAACTTGTGTATTAAATAATTTTAATAATAATATAAACCACAAATAAAATAAATTAATAATAATATGAAGAAGTTCTAATATTATTATTAATGTATACAAACAAAATTAAAATAAATAAGAAGTTAAATTATAATGTAATCAAATGTACTTTTTGAAACGAAAACTTGCTTCAATTAAATAAAGTATGCATATAACCATACCGCAACAATGAAAACGGAAATATTATTATGTATTAAGCCATAATGTGCAAACAACGTTTGTGCTCGAGCGCACACATTCACGCACTCTTGTGTAGAAATTGTCGGTCGGCTTGGTGTGTAAAGACTGATGATTTTTTCGCGCAGCTATTTATTACTTTCTCTGCTTGCAGGAAGCCCCGAGGATCCGAAAGGACGCAGAAGGCATCAGTTGGAATACAGCCATCAACACGACACCCACGAATAGAGCGTGCATACTACAGTACACGTTACACATCCGCATAGAATACAGCTTATTCGCTTTTTATAGACATTTTGAAGACATTCATATTTGCGACACGCTCGTATACTTTTATACACCACCGCCTGTACAGTTATAAATACGATGTTCGTTTAAATAAAAAGCATCATTATCTTTTACTATTTCAAAAGATATATGTATTCCACAAGTTGATATACAACGACAGTAGTTACCATATTTTTCTATTTCCTATGATCTCAAATTTCTTTTAGGATTAGAGAAGAATTTTTGTTATTACTTCAAAGTTTTATGTAGGATGCGCAAACTTTTAAATGGCTATTTCTCTTTAGCTAAACAGGTTTCAAAGAGAGATCGAAGACTTTAAGATTCTTGATTTTTTTGTGACATTTGTAATTTTGTAGAAAATAAATATTATGAAAAACTCCATTTTCCGAGTAATATAATTCGATTAAAAAGATATTGTAAACGTTTTAAACGAATTGCTTTAAAAATTAAAAAAAGGCACCCCATTTATAAAAGTCAAACAAAAATATACTGAGAAAAATATACTGCACTGTATATGAAACATTTTAAGCCGTTCACGCATCACTTTCTAACTTTAAAAATATTTAAAGTTTTATTTAAAAATTTGTTTAAAGACTTTTCAGATTCACAAGAATAAAAAAATGTAATATGACGTGTTTAGTATTTAAGAGTATCATTATAGCTTTTTTCCTTAAATACAATTTAATTTTCAGATTGCAGAATTTATTTGACACGTAATGCAAAAAAAATAACTAAATTGCTAAATAAACTACTGAATGATAAATTTTTTTTTATTTGTAAAATATTCAACTATGAACCGTTCAATTCATTTTAGTTTCTTTGTAAATTTTTTATGTTTTCACTGTAGTTCTTTTAATACTTCTGATGAATGTGTAATCAAACTATGTCATTAACATCAGAACGGAAATATAAATATTGAATAAATTATGAAAAGATTTCTTGTAATTTCTATACTAGTTGTAATTTTTCTCGAAAAAATATTGTGCGGAAGTAATTATTGCTTGACAAAACTAAGATAAATTATTAAATATAACCTTTTCAAATTAATCTATGCATATTTTACACTAAATTGGTAATATTTGTATTCATTTACGGCAAAAACATTAATTGCATTCAACAATTTATATTCATTCTATACCTTTCTAATATCAGTTTCACTTGTTATTAACTTCAGTAAAATTATCATATATAATTTATTCCCAAAAGGAAAACAAAGGGAAAGATCTCAATATTAAGTGGAAGTTGAAATATACGCTTCCTACGTTGGTATCGAACAGTTTACTTGAATACATATTCATACGAATTCTTAATTAATTTTTTAAATACCCGAGACTATGTTTCCGTTCACGATTATTCACCCGAAAAACTTTCGTTTTCGTAAATATTCAAACTATATTGGAATCATAGTTTGTGTGTTATCCAAGTGCGATCAAAATGCTCTGGGTGGCTTTCTTATGTTTTTCTCGCATTTTTTCCTCAATCACCGTTTTTCATTCATTTAGAGACAATTCTTCGTTTAATCGAGCTGCTTTGTTTCTTCTTTCCTTCCTCCATACATCTATCTTCGTTTGCCACCGCACGAAAATAATGTTTTTCGATTTACTTTTAATTGATCTGATTTCTCCTTGAATCCGTGCCATTTGGTACGATAATATTAAAACTATACCCAAACGTACGTCGTTAATTCAACTGATCTTCACTTGAACTCTTTCAAAATCTATTTTACAAAAATAAGTATTTATTAACCATAAAAAATGGTTTTCATTTGTTCAAATAAAGCGAATGTAATAAAATAAAAACTATTTAATAATAACTTCTTAAATTTACGAATAAAAAATTCGAAATATTCATTAAAATTATTTTGTATGAAAAAATTGAGGTCGTGTATACACCCTGAAAGGTAGATTTGACGTTTTATCAATATTATTTAGTTTCATTTTCTTCCTGTTGTGTAAAACTCCTTGAATTTATCTATATATTTAAAAGTTAGTTGCTTACTAAATATTCATAAACGAGTTTTATAATTATTCTTTTTCAACAACGATCAGTTATGTCTACTTAATTCTTATATAGTAAGAGTGGATACCTCACCTACTTTCATTGGAAGTAACATTTAATTAAATGTACACCGGTTTTCTAAACGTGATTACGTGTCGCAGAATAGATTTTCGTAAAACATGAAAATTTTTGTTTCGGTATCATTATTATATCCACTCAGATTTTTGAAATAATTTAAAACGCAATATACTTAGTATTTATAATAAACGTGTACGATGATCCATTTATTGCCTATAACCTGAAGATGCACAACTACAAAGGTTCAATAACAATTGACATAATGTCGAACATCAAAGTCCCAAAACACCGCAAACTTAAAAAATAGTTTCGAATAAAAAAGAAATAAAAAAGTGATAAGAAAAGAAAAGAAAATAACGGTAATGTCCGTCTTCTCTATTTTAAATCCCTCTTTTAAAAATTCTGACTAATTTAAACTCCTCGTCGTCCTCCTCCATCTCCTACTGTTGTATTGCGGTGCCCCTTTGGAAACCTTTACCACACGGCGCAATCGTTTTTCGTCCCTCCCTCTCTTTCATTTGCTTTCGCGACATAAACGTCGCTTGACGATGTTAATGAGGCGTTAGTCGTCACGCACTGGATTCCGGTCTTGTGGTAGCGGCCGCCGCTTCGACGTGCCCTTCGATGTTCGACTCTGTTGCCGCGGAGAAAAACACATGGACGTCGGCGTCGGAGCGCGTGACGCCTTCCTACTGGCCAGAAATTTCTATTTTATCGGTCTCGCAATTAACAGTCTTAAGATGTTGTTTTCTTTATACGCTGTTTGCGCCTTGAATTACAACCTTCTTCCAATTATTTATGTAAAGTAAGGGAAGAGGAAAGTTTATTTCACCTTACATCATTGTTTCATTAACGGTTTTATCCTTCAATCGATTATTTTACAAGCAATCGATCAATGTAACAAAACTAAGTCGTTCCTCGACGACTGATAATAAAATCTGAAACTTAGCCATATTTTTACAGATATTTTTACAACATTTTTGCAGTTAAGGATGTTTTAGAGATATCTATTTTATTTTTGTATCAGTCGTTTTTGATAAAACTTATCACTTCATAGGTCAAAATTTAGGTTATCTTTAAAGCTTTTTTTAGAGTTAAAAAACACAACCGAAAAAATTTAAGATTTTTTATTAGAAACGAATTTCATCACTGATTTAATTCGAATATTGAAACGGTCAACTTCCGATATTACGATTTTATTTGTGTAGATTGCAAGTGTGCGATTTAGATATCGAAAACTAATCCCATGCATTACAGAGAAGGAGAGTAGAGTACAAGCAAAAAAAAGAAAGGATTGAGAGGACACGAAGGTTAGGAGTAAGAGTAGCTGAGATCTAGCTTTCATTTATTATCAAATATTCTGATAAAATAAATTGTTAAAATTACGCACACGTTTTGTGTAATTGCAATAAGTTGACTCCTACTGCATTTTTAGATGTAGAAAAACATAATATATGATCTGCATATATTATTTCGAAATTTCTCTGTGCATGCGCATTCAGCTTTGAAATGTAGCATTTAAAAACGTGTATTTTATTCATTCAGATTATTATTATTTTTAAATATATTTATTTAATTAATATATACAACTTATGTATATTATATTATTATTATTAGCAGATAACTCTATATATATATATATAGAAGCTAAATTTTCTTGTTATATAAAATATAGATTTTGTAAAGGATGATAGATATTGATTTTGATAGGTATGATAGGTATGATTTTGATATTTGTATCAAAGTTTATTTAAAGTACATACATTATATATTTAAAAATTAGTAATGAATTATAATATTTTCTTATTTCTAGTGAAAGAAAATTTTAATAATTATGTTAACGCAGAACCTTCTTTGTTACAACTATACTTTAATTGATTGAGTATTGTAATTTTACAAAATTACAAAATTATCAAATTCATTTCAATTGTTAATAATGTAATATGTTTCAATTTGTCTACGTGATTGAGTAATGTTTAAAATCTTAAATGAATACAACAAGGTTTAGTGAACTTAATTTAATAGTTATATTTTATCATTGCACATGTAGATACATAAAATATACAACATATATTTATAGAATTGACCTATAATTATAATTATTCATAAGATGATTTTACTAGCTAATTTTGATAATCAGTTCCGCTCACAATAACGATAGTCCACAAAGTAATTACGATGTTAGTTGCTGATTAAACTAACTATAATGCAATTATCAGTGATATTTATTTTCAGTTCAGAAAATTATGTCCATCACGTGATCTATGGGCTTAGAACCAATTACACTAAAGATACATACGATACCTGCATACGAAATCTTTACAACGAATTTTTTAATTTCGACAAAATTCATCGCACAAATTATACAACAAATAAATCATTCTCAATTGATTAAATGCTAATTAAAGTTTTTGAGCCTTTACTAATGAAAGCAGGTTATATGTAAGTGTTTTTGTCTTTAGAGTTTTTACAATCAAACAGTTGGAAAGAAACTTTAGCGAAGCAACCAAAGTTAAAGCAATCCTTCTCTAAGCACCTCATTAAAATAGTTCATAGTAAAGAAGGAAAAAAATTGTAAGAGTTCAGGGTTAAACGAATTTTCAATGTTGCGAAAAGACGGAAATGCATCAAATCTCGCGACAGTGTGTTTGAATTTTTGTATCCGTTGATGAAGAGGCGCTCAGAATCTCCGGTCTAAAAGAACGGGCGGAAGCACGTCGAAGTTTATACGCTGCTAGTGAAAATGCAAAGCAAGGATCCACGTTGAATGGCTTAAATGCATGTGGAAGTTGAGGAAAACAGCACTTTGGCTTTTTAGACTTTTACAAATTAAGATTAGTCGAGGGAGTCATAATTGATGTAATCTCACATTCAACATTCTAAAGCACTGCTGACAGTGTTAAGTATGATATATATATTGAGGATAGACTACTGAAAATCTTTAGTATAATAGCCACTAATATTTATATCTAATAAATTGTTATTATTTATTAGATTATTTATTAGCGTTGTATTTCTTTATAAAAAATTAATAAAATACAGCATACATTAAACACTGACTTTATATTTGTGTAGAATTGAAAAATTATGGAAAATATTGAATCGAAGCATACATGCATTGTTTTCTTTGATTCTCAATAAATAAAGCATGTAAATTAAAAACTTCATTGTAAATAAATACTATCTTTTTAAGATAATGTTTAATCGATTACTTTTCTTAAGAGGAACTTATATTCAACAATTGTAAGTCAAATATTTTCTTAATTAGATTATGATTAATTGACTAATTTGAAAAATATGATTTATTCATTCATCAAATGTACATTATTTTTGCAGTGGATTAATAAAGGATGATAAAGGTATTCAAATTTACATTTGTAAAAGTAAGAAAATTATTATTATTTAAATTTAAATTAAGTATGTTAATCTACAATGTTAAAATGTGCATTAATTGTAAATTAACTCAATTACTTCTTATCGTCTTACTATCTGACTTATATTACTCTTTACGCAAACTACAACATAGTACGTTAATTTTTATATTCTTTTGTATTATATAGTAAAGAAAATAAAAACATAGCGAACGACACGTTACAGTTAAAAGATATAAATAAAAGATAAAGCTATGTATTAAATACAAATAAGGTTAGCTGTCGCAAGTATAATTCATAAAATTATATTGTCACTACATATGAGGGCTAATAATGAGAACGAGAAATTGACGTAGAAATATGCTACATACGTTTCAAAACATTTCTTATAGGGCTTTCAAGAAAATAGAAGAAAACGAGTACCTGGAGAAGAGAAGAAGAAAGAGACAAAACGAGACTAGCTTAGCGTGCATTTATCCTCTGGTTAAGTGATCTGTAACGGTGAAAAGCATGTAAAGAGAAAAAGGACATTTCGTGTTCACCCACATGTGCTTTCAAGATATTTTTCAGACAAAGTTGTAATCAACTGCACGCGACATTAGAAATTCTAATAGTTCTCTTTCTCCTTGGATTACGGTGTGTCCAGCATTATTGTACAAGCAATTGATAAACTTATTTTATCAAATGTTTCCAATACGAAAGGCCAATGTCTAAGTGGCTCGTCGCGTTTTAAAAAATATATTTGCATTATTAATGATACAACAAGGAAGACGTAAATCTGTCTTCGTAAGAAATTCACCTAGTGCAATTTTTCATCCATAGACAATATTTGACATTAATGATAAATCTTGTTTACTACCGTTATTATACAGAGGAAAGGGATGGAAATGCACTAAAATTCAGGAATATTGGGAAATGATTAATTTATCTCAATATTTCAGTATTGAATTACGAAATTTATTTTAGTATTAATATTACATTTCCTTTACGTTTACTTTCTTCGTAAGGTCTCAATTTTTATAAGCAAACAAGATGTATGACAAGAAGTTGAATAAAAAAATGTAAATAAATAATTTATACTAATTGACAAGAAAAATCATGAAAATTTCCGTACATACGTACACACTAAAATCATTTTTGTTTTATGTTTTTCTTACTAACATCTTTACAAATATTTCAAAAATAAAGGCTAGAACTGAAAATATATATCCACAAATAAGTATTGACATTGATTGTTTCATTATATGATTGTGTTTGTCGGCATTTAAATGATTGATTTTATCTTCAAAGCACACACTTTTTTCCTTTTGATTATGTTCCCAAAGTTCGAAAATTCCAGAGTCCAAGAATCGTTGTACAAACCAATTAAATTTCTCAACATATGGAGAACCTTGTCCAAAATACATACTACTTCTTACACTAAAGAATTCAAATTCACTAAATCGTAATAATGGACAACCATTGGATTTTTCTTTTAATTTAATAACATCCTGTGCCCTCGACTTGCTAGTGAAACAAAGAATTTTCTTATTCTCTTGTTGTGCTTTAAAACAGTCCCGATTACCTTTGACGATCTGTAGTCTTAATTTGAGTTTTCGAAATTGATTGCGAGAGTCTTTAAAGTAATTCGCATAAAATCCTTCGTTAATCTGGGGTAACATTTTCGACTGTACAATATCCTTAGCAGTCGAAAGTGGTAGTTTATAGGTCTTAACGTGCGTTTCCGTCACTTTTGCAAAAATGTTGGAGAAATGCGTCAACGATAGGAACACAATACAAAAAAATATAATTCTCTCGCTTGATCTTTTTGGTGCTTTTGTCGACTGTCCCAGAGAAACGCCGATCAGTGCCAAATAGCCAAAACTCTCTTTTGGTAATTTGAAGAAACAGCTTATAATAATAAACATCAAGACAATACACATATTAATCATACAGTTACAGAGCGCAGCGAAAGAAGTATCGACTTGTACCATCGCCGTTACCGAAACAAGGATACCAAAATTGTCGAAAATATAAGGTATACTTTTCTCAACATTTTGCTCCTCCATCAAAAAGCCTGTCGGATAAAATGGTACTGGTGACATATCGAATTTATTATCCCGTAAACTTTTGACTACTTTTTGAATTTTCTCTTTAAGTATAGTTGAACTGTCATGAACTAAATACTTGAGCGATATGTTCCCCTTAGGAATTTTTTCTGTAATTATTACCTGTATAGTGTAATTTATAACTGATCCAAAACTTCGTAATAATTTAATTCCAGAACCATCAAAAATAAAGATTTCGTTAATAATGTTAACCGTCATCAATGGTGGTATATAAATAAAAGGTGCCTTCAAGGTGTATCCTTTCATGTCAATAAGTTTATCGGGAAATAGCTTCGTCTCTGACGTATAGACTTCACTGTAGAAAGTTGCCGTAAAAGGATTGTAATTGTATACATCTGTACGCATTTGCTGATCATACATTGAATGTATTCTTATGATCGAAAAGTCCAAGAATCGCATGAACCATGCATAGCGTAGAATTAGTTGCAACCAATTAACAGACATAGAGTTGTTCTTCAAATAAAGTAGCAAACATTTTGGCCGTATTGTTCTTGGTGATATATTAACCAAAAAGTCTAGTAGAGTTTGAAGTTGTCGTAGATGTATGCCTTCACTGTAGAATAGTCTAGACAAAAATACAATGTAGATCGTCGTTTCTCTTGGATAACCAAATGCTGGCATTTTCACAATTGAACTGTTACTGGTTTCTACGATATTTGATAAATCAACAACAACAGTAGGGGATAGCACTACAATTTTTTTAATAACACGATCTTCCTCAATAGAACTGGTTACCGAAGTATTTCTAAAGACTGCAATTTGATATGGGTCTATCTGATGGATATGACCAACTAAGGTGTCCATCCACGTGTCTTCATTAGCATTGACAAAGACAATACTTAAGCTAAGAATACAAACAAAAAACAGCATTTTGTTATTCTCGGAACAAAAACCTGGAGTTTACTGAAATGCTTCACTTACTTCGACTACAAAATAGCAGCTTATCTAGGATCATATATACACTGTCTAAATATATATGCCTACACAAATATTGTGATTTTAAATGATGCTAGTAGACTACACCAATTAGATTTGATCCCCTTTCGATAATGGTATACCTATTTTATTATTCTAGTTTTACATGATTTCTTTAGATTTATCATTTTTTAATTCTCATAAAAAATATTTTATGTTAGGCGTAAGAATAAAAGCTCATGCAATTATACTTACTTATTTGTCAATTATCATATCAACTAAATATATATGGTATTTATAACTAGTATTCTCGAGGTTTAATTAAAACTTACTTTTCAAACTCTACAATTGCCTATCATTTTCTTGATAATTAATATGAAATTTTTTATACTAAAATACCTATCAATATTTTAAAAGTAAAAGTTTATTTAAAAATTTCATTTTGTTCGTTACATATTTTTTATTTCATATTTAAAAGAAAATCCCCTGTTTTAATAGTATTTATTGTAATAAATATTTGTTTTATATCATATTAATATTATATAAAAGAACAATTCTAAACACTAATAATAAATAAAAATAAAATTGTGTTAAGATTTATAAGAAATTCTAAAATAATTTTAGATACAATTTATATAATATGACTTTAATTCATTTATTTTAATAATAAAATTTTCAACGGTAAAATAAAATCTGAAACATTAATGTCCCCATAATAAAAAATGATAGATAAAAATTAATATAAAAAAATAAGCCATTATATAAAATTTGGGATATTAAATATTTTCAAAAAATTTTCAATATTCTTAATATTAAAAACCTATTTTTATTAATTTTATTCTATTCAGTTAATTGGAATGTTTTACTTAAATAGTATTTTCTTTTTTATTTTTGTTAATATGTTACTAAATAAATTAAGTGATATTTTAAAATCAATTATTTTGTTCTCAATACACTTGTAGTAAAAGCTAATTTTATTAAAATATAAATATATATCTTCTAGTTCAACAATATTATTAAGCTTCATAGATTTTCTATACACATATGTTAAATTAAATTCGTTATAAAATCGTTCTGTTGTTGATATAAATGTGATGTAAAAAGAAACTTATATAGTTTTATTAAGTATATTTAATCTAATATGTTTTAAAGTTTCACCTACAGAAGATAATATAATTTCTTAATATTATTCACTACAAATTTTGTATGTCTTATTTTAAACAAAGGTTAGAACTCTTCTTGATTAATTTTAGAATAAAAGAAATTAAGTGGTAATTTATAAATAATAAAAGTATTGATAACATTTTTAATAATAACATTTTAATAAAGTCTTAATGTCACGCATATAAAAAATGTCTACGTGTTTTCAATTGTATACATGTATTAATACAATTTATACAACTAAATAATTTATAAGATATTAAAATAATGAAATATTAGCCTCTTTTACAATTTGCAAATATATTTCTTCTATAACATCATTATTTAACTTAAAGTCGTTTACTTTTATGATTTATAAATACATAAAAACTTATTTTCTATCTTGAAAAATAAGAAATTCTATTGTGAATATACAATACAAGACATTATAACGGTAATGACGCAGCGTTAGAATTAAATAGCAATGAAGCCATTGATATACTCGATTGTCGATTAAAGTCATACTGCCAAGCATCATGAACATATTATTATATTTACATTTATGATCTTACTTCCGAGACTGAACTTCAAACAAACATTGTTTATATAGCCTCATTGAATTTTCCTATAAAAGAAGATGCTCGCTAAAAAGTAAACCTTCAATTATTTCAGATAGAGAATTTTTATTGGAAAACTTACGTCATAATTGTTTTATGTAATAACTAAAATTCATGTATTTTTCAAAGCAATAATAATATTGTGTTTTGTTTATTGTGTTGTTTTCTTGCATCTAGTTACTTCATCTGTATATATATGCATGTATATATATATATATATATATATATAATCGATTCACTTGAGAGAAGAGATTATCAAAATTTCAATTTTCTTTCATTTGTTAATATTTTCTACGCGTACTTAAAATGAGTAAAATTGTAAATAAATCCAATATAATATACTATCTATAAGTTACCTATAAATAGTTGCTTTATATAAATTTGTGTTACAAATTAACTTCAAAAGGATTTTCAATGTAAGTTAAGAATTTTATATTATTAAAATTTATGTTACACTCGCTGCTTCTGATCAGCATCGGTGACTCGCGATAATAACGTACTTTTCGTATCTCGATGACACTTTATCCAACTACGAATCAGTCGACCCAGTTTCTCTCATCTTTCAAATTCCAGTTCGTCTGTTTCTACTATTTAGTTATTTAAAACTATTTAAATTGCGGTTACGTGTAACGTGACCTTTTGATCTGGGACTTTTTTTAATGAGGAATTGTCTGTGCTAACTCTTTTACTTCGAGACGACGATGCATTGCTGATCGTTAACAGTCCATGCTGACAATAACCGGTAAAGCGACCGGTGGTATTGAATTCGTTTGGTGTCTCCACAGCCTTTTATTTCTACATACTTTGTTCACTGAATTACTTTTCTCAATGATGCTTCTCGATCGATTACTCGTATATATCAGTTTAAATCCTTGCATATTTGCATAGAAGACAGCCGCGAATGTATCAGAATATCTTGAATATTATCAGAAATTTACAATACTCTTATATTAATTGGTGTCTATTTTCAAATTTTGAAAATAATAATACGTTCATATGCTCTTTACTTGCCAATTTACAACTCTGCAGTGTCGAATATCCATGAAACAGAGGCATCGAGAAACTCGCCGACGGCTAATGTTTAAAAATTCGTAGCTGATGTGACATTATTGTATAAGCTATTGCTGTATGTGTATGACAGTTGCAGAGCTGTTATAATACTCTTTATTATGATTTTCCTTTTGTCACTCTTAGTCTTTTATATAGTTTTTGGTGCATGCATTATTCATATTAATTATTATATTTTAAATAATTTAAAATAATACGTAACACGATGAGTATTATATAATGCGTAATATTTTTTATTGGTATTGTTTTATTATTTTATTTGTTGCTGAATTGTTCATCTGCAAAAACCATAGGTAAGTACATCTTCAATTCCTCATTATTTTAAGTGGCATACCATATTTCTCGTGTATTTGTGGGGTTCCTCTTATTCTCATTTCCTACTTCCATGCGTAACTCTTATATTACTTATTTGTAGTTGTATTGTCATATAATGTTGTTATATAAAAAATTACAATTTGTTTTTTTTAATTTACTATCGTATCTCACAGGAGAATTAACAATAAAAATATCCTAAAGCATGAGTGGATGAAATGACATATGGATTTACTCGATCGGAAATTGAATCTAAAACCTTCCACGAATTTTCCTCCAATCGAGCTACTGATGTCGATAAGTTTCTTTCTTCAAGTCGTTCTTATATTGTGATCGTAGCGCAAAATCTGACTCTAGCACTTCGTCATATAATTGACATGTATAATTTTATCTCACAATAGGCAAATTTAGTGTTATTCATAAATCAGAAAAAATAGTATTTCACAAGAAGTACCTGTTTCGTGAATTGTAAATATTTTAAAAGCTTAATTTGTACATACTTGAATATTTCAAATTTTTTTTTTATAAAAAATTGAATTGAATTTTTTTTACATACTTTTGAAGTAAATAAATACACCAAAGTAGAAAATTGCATTTACAGACAAAATTTGTAAGCTGAATCTCCTAAAATAAACATTATTCATTTGTTACAATATTGACAAAAGATGCAGAAAAGTGAGGATTTAGCTTTCAAACCAAATTTAAGTTCAGTATTTTTGTGTGAAAACTGATCCTGAACAAAATATTCCCATAAGAACAAATATTTTGCTTTTTATAGTTGTAATATTATCAGAACTTAAAAGAATATTCAAATACCAACATTTAACAGGTTATCAGCTACTTCAACTAGTTATCAATAAACAGCTTTGATAAAGATATTGGCAGGATAATTATTAGTTTTTTGATCATAAAAATTCGCTAAATAGCTAATCTCAAATGCAGATTAAGATATTACATGAAGAATTTTACCTTCGACACACCCATTTCACTAGATTGTATTTTGTAATGATTATAAGAAACAGATAAACACAAACCTTGAAACTTTATTATTCATAAAAGTATAATTTGTTTGGAAAAAGTCACTTATATACAGCACTTATTAAGTGTCAGGTGCAAATAATTGAGATTTTAAAAAGTAGCTTTAATTTTAAACTTTATAATTCATAAATAAATAATTTATGCTCATAAATTACGAAGTACAAATTAAAAATTGTTTAGCAAACGTGTCGAAATTCGTAGAAAATTAGAAGTATATAAAGGAAAAATCATATAAAATTACATAATTAAGTGAAATTGGCAAAAGGGCATGAGGTCTCATGTTTAGGAACGTTTGACATACATAAGTGATACTTTCATTCGCATTCAATAATAATATTTGTTATTATCGCAAACAAAAACAAAGCGAAATATCAAAATATAAAGTACGTCGATCGTGTTACAAAAGTTGCATAATTTTTTCTTTACGTTATTAAATTTCACGGCACACATACCATCAGCGTGACTGCACATATGACTTTAATGTAGTGAGCTAATATGTGACCACGTGATGATAGGACGAATAGTTGTATACACACGTATACGTGGTATTCGATTCAAGTATTTTGGCGACGTAAAGGTGAATCAAGCTTTTTACAAACGTGCCAAGTTTCTTTTTGCGTGCTTTCTCTTAGAGAAAGATTTGAGACTATGTAAAAATGCCCAAATTAATGGCCAGTTAATATAGAATCCTTCCTGCATTGACGAAGTCATAGGAATATACAAGTTCTTGAGAGATTCATAGTTTCCTTTTTGTATTTTCGAACGCCTGAAGCTTGAAAAATGTGAAAGTCAAGAAAATTTATTTCATTGATATTATATTATAATTCACTATCTACACATTTTTACAATATAACCTCTTCTAATGCGCGACTCTTTGGATGATGAATAAATATTTCAATTATGATCAACAATCATATTTTATAAAATTCACTTGCTTTGTCACCATATTAAATTTGTTTAATGAGTATATCCGCGCTAAATTAAAATTAATGTTTCAATAGAAGAGAAATTTCATATTATCTTAAACAGTTAAGCCTTTCTTATTTTTAAGTACATAATTCCGTCCCGTTAAAACATAAATTATAATTGTTTTGTTAATATCATTTATTCAATTTATACTCAAATTATATTAAAATCGTTATATCAATGCGAACTTATATAATCTTCGAATAGTTCTTTTATTTTTTATTAGAATGCATATTATCGAACTAAAATATAAATGCATTGTAATATCTAGGAACTGTTGGATATTAAATTAGTTCTAAAAAATTAGATATTGCATGTCAAAATAATATTATCAAACGATAATTGATATTTTTCTTATTTTTATGAATGCCGAAAACAAAATGGAATATTTAGAAAATGTATCCATATTAATACTTTAAAGTTATTATTATAAAAGAATTTTAACGATACCGTGTACCAAGTACATTTATAACTTAAAATTATAAAAAATAAACATATAAGATGAAGTAATATAAGGTTATTTGGATACATTTTTATACTACACGGTTCAAAATTAGTATTCGAAATTATCGCTTATACATTGTCATAACAATTTTTATTATTTATTTAAGTACTGCTTTTTATATGTATCATAAATATTTACTTATAATTGTTTTGTAAAAAGTCATATTCACAAACCAGTTGAAATGATAATATCTGGTACTAAAGCAATATCTACTTATTGAACTGTAAGCATACGATTATAAATTTTAAAAGTATATGTACTACTTGACACGAGAAAAATAATGATTTACAATTGCATTTAAGAAATACGAGAAAGAAGGAACATCAATACTACGCTTTAAATATCGTTAATTTTCGTTGCCACGTCCTTGCACTGCATTTCATTTTATCACATTTCAATTAAAAATAGAAATCCATACTTCAAATGATGTAATTTAAGCCGTCTAACGGAAACCAAATCACAAACACCTTTCAAATTATACCGCTAATACAACAACTATGAGCTAAATAGCGATCGATTGAATTAAGCGAGCATTCAGCAATTTTTAATATAAAACGTTGCGCATATAGGTAGTTGAATTTCGTCGAATTTTCAGCACTTAGCGAATGTGTAGAAGAATTCTGAAGCCGATGGAGGGGATTTCTGAGATATTGGCAAAAATGAGTGCGGATTCCCACGTATCAGTCGGTAAAACAGAGCTGTCTGTCGGGATCTCTCACGTTTCCGTCCGCATAAAAATACAAATGCGCACGCAAGCGACCGGATAAGGATGCAAAACGGAGGCGGAGTAAGAAATGAGCGAAGGAGATTGCCAATGAGTGCGTGCGCACGTCAATATCCCGCGCGATCGCGAGAGTCGGGACGCCGAAGAGGCGGAAGAGGAGTAAAAGAAGGTGAAGGAGAGGGACCGCAGGTAAAAAAGAGATGGCGAAAAAACGCGGCGCCGCTCGAACAAAGGGACGTTCTAAAACGCAATGCAAATACGAGGGTGCAGCGGCAGCCGGTTGGCCTTGAATATCAGCCCAGGCACGTACGCCTCTCGCGCAGGTATTCCTGAGGGTATCTCGCGTCGTCGTGCTTCTCACTCTTTCGCTCTCACTCTCGACTTTCATCTCGGCTTCGTCTCCGCACACCACTTCTAGTCTGCACCAAGAACGAAGGGAATTTCCACTCTTTGCGAGCGATCGCTGAAATGCTCGGGGCCACTTTCGGCTGAGCATTCTTCCGGAAGTTTGCTTTCGACCTTTTTGGACGCGCGAATTCATCACTTGGAAAACTCGGCTCAAAGGCTCGTGCAATTTTTTCCAAAACGAATATTGTTACTCAAAGTCCAAAGTGCATTGATTTGCAATAAGATAAGTATGCCATAGATCTAAGTTGAACTACAAGACTACCTCTTAAGCAAAATTTTCCTCTTTATTGAGTGCGACAAAAATAAATGACCTTTTACAATTGTATTTCAAAAATGTAAATTGTTGATTTATTATTTCTGACAATCAAGTAGAATAAGTGTTTTTAATTAAAGAGAATCCTGTAAATAACATAATTATAAGCGCCTTTTAGGAAATACGAAAATATAAAATACCCATAAAAAGAAATGTCCGAATGTTATTGACTTACCTTCTTATTTTAATTACCGAATTAAATTATTATGAGAAAATACAAAGTTGAAAGTGTGTTACAACCGTATTTTTAGTCTGGCTTTCAATATACACTTTTAACAAAGATTCGCACAATTTGTTCGGAATTTTCAAGGTAATGGAGTTTATCGAGTTGCTTTTGAAACATTGCGTAGAAAAGTAAAACCAGATCCTATCAAATAAGTCACGACTAGATAACTAAAGAAATAATAAATAAAGCAAGGTTCAGTGATTAAGGATAAATAGTTGATGTACTTTTAATTATACTATTTTACTATTTTAATTTTAGCAACTTTGAAAATCACTCATTTAAATTTCTTTTCCGATGTATTAGTTGAAAATTCGCTTTTTTTGAAACGTTATCTTCTTGATCCGGATAAAAAATAATAAAATATTTTTAAAAGATTGAAGTTTAAATATTTAACCGAACAAGTACAAAATTTATGATTTATATTATTAGATAATGAATCTAAATATAAATCTTAAGAGCATTTGAAAATGATTTTCAAAAATACAAGTATGTACTATCTTTTATGGCATCGAATTTAAAACAATAAAAGTGTAAATGGTCAATTTTTTGATGGAAAATCATTTTCTGAAACTTACTAAAAAAGTAATTTTCTTATTCTTATCAGTCAAAATAATTATACCAATAAATTAAGAAAATAATTTATATTAATATTTTCTGATCTTAAAAATATAGTGTTTAATTAACAGATATTTATCTCGAATTTTAACATTTTTTCTCTTACGTACTTATACGTACTTATATATTATTTCAATGAGTTAAAACACTTTATGAGAAAAAGGATTCCAAAAAACATATTTAGTACATCAAGTGATCATAAATCGTACAAGCACATTAAATATACAAGAGTAATCTAAATAACTTATGTTCTATTTTTCAGTATTTATAATCTTAATACAAATTATGTTACAAATGAACACTAAAAATCAGCAACGGGTTCCATTCTTTTTTCAACTTACTCGGATAAAAACAATAAATATTCTAACTTTACCTACTTTGAAAATAAAATTAGAAAGATAACACTTTATATCTAACCATTACTTCTCACTTCCTTCTACAAGATGAACATAAATTCTAGCAGTGCATGGGAATACTAAAACTGAAGGAGAAAACGAAATCTGATAAAGCAATAAGAAGGATTTAAGGGCTACTGATAATTATAGTTATGTGAGCGCGTTTCCTTTGTCAGTTCTCTATATGTTTTGTTGCTTTTCGCTGTATTATAGTCACACAGTTGAGTCATTGAGAGAGTCCAAGATATAAAGGATATTACTATCTAATCCACCGTTCCTTCAACGTTTTAGAATAGAAATTAACTTTGTTAAAGTGCATTTTTACTTTAAAGTCGTGAGATTAGAAAAAAATGAAGAATATAAATGCTAATTGAAGCATCCTTTCAAAGATTTAAAGGAAGAAAAATTAAAGCTTTGTATTATCGTTTATGATGAGACGTAAATATTTTATAAAGCTATAATTACCTCTCTCTCTTTCTCTCTCTCTCTCTCTCTCTCTCTCTCTCTCTCTCTATCTATCTATCTATCTATCTATCTATCTATCCATCTCTCTGACATTCTCTTATGCATTATTTAAAAGAGTATATTTATAGACAGATGAATGGACATGTTAAAAAATACAAAGATACAAACGTACATTTTTTATATTTATAAACAGATGTTAATTAAATAATTTGAATAGCACCGTCAACTATATGGATAAAAGAAGTATACTTTGTAATGGAGTCTTTGTATCTCAACATCATTTAAGAAGTCTTTTGCAGCCATTTTAAAAATAGCATATTTCGTTGATCTATTCTGTATAAGTTAATTACGCACTCATTAGCACTATTATTTTTTAATAATTTGCAATAATATAAACTTAATGATGTTTCATACAGATTTGAATATTAGTACCTATGTAATAATAGTAATAGTAAAATTATATGAATGCCACTAACCTTGTACACCAACATCTTGTAAGGCAATGGTTCATTTAAATCATAATTTACTACAACGTTATTTTTGCCTATTAATTAGCCAAATTTATTTTGAAAATCTTATTTTCTAAGCCTACGGATACAGCATAGTTAATAATGTTTGCACTTTGAAAAGTAAAATTACAAACGTACTAAAGCGCAAATATAAACGTGTCGAATTAATATAAAAACATTGTCAATTTCATCAAAATATATAAACATTATTTATGAAATTAAATTATGTAAAAGTTGCATAACATATTATTTTTACAATTTTTAATAAATATGTCGCGCATTTTGAAATTTTATATAAATAACATTTGTTTCTTTTGTAAATGGCAATTTATAAAAATTATAAACTTTATCTTTTATTGTACTATATAAAATATAAATTTGTGTATTTTATCAATCCAGTGTTTAATCGAGGCAATTGATTTGCTTAATTATAAACAAGCGAAAATTACAGTTTGATATAGCGAACCTTAAGAAACAGAACAACCGCGACCAAAAGTAAAGGATGCAAGTCATGATTAGCAAGATGCATTTAAAGTAGCAGTCATTTCATGTACTTGGCTATACGCTCGTAAATTATGTGTATCATTGACCGGCTGTAAAAGCACTTGACATTAAACGAAGCCTCCGCCGCGATATTCAAATATTCCCATAAAAAAGTCACGTATCGACATTTTCACTCTTCCAAGGATGAGATTCAACCGCCGGATAAATTTCGGCGGCATTTCATTCGGCGATCAATCGGCGCCGATTTGCATTGAATGCCATAACTTATTGTAGCGTACGAACATCGTCTGAAAAGTAACGGACGGTGCTTCTTGATTAATTACGAGGAAACGCTTGGCTTACCTGCTGCTCAATCTCGCATCCCTCTTTTTCCTCTTGCGCGTATCCCTTTCATGGCCGGTCGATAATTTATCAGACCCCATAAAAGGTTTTCAGTGAAATTTTAGTCCCGAGCCTACGATTGCCCGAAGCGTGGATTTCCTGCGAGGACACAACGTATTTTTGGACACGAGAAATTGAACGCGATAAGATCCACTCCCGCGAGGGAGTGACGGCCTCATCTCGAACGTGATGAAGAATGGATTTTTGCGCTTCAGTGCGTTTTATCCGGCTTTCCTTTCTCTCTCACGCTCTTTCTTCTTTCTCTCTCATTTCTTTCACTGACCGATTCCCATGCCGATGCAGTCTCGCGATAAATTATCCCTTCATTCATGTGCTCTCCATGTGTCCCGCAAGAAGTCGATAGAAAGTGAATGAGTGCAACAAAAATAAAAACAGGCTTCATTTGTAAGTTTACAAGACTTGAAGTTCTCGCTCGAAAAATGACACATTTGGAAAATGGAAGGAAAAAATATACCGCGCGTCTCGGCTTCTTAAGAAACTTATTGCGACTCTTTCACTCTTTACACGGTAAACTTTACTTTTATTTCTATTCGTTTAAAGCAGCATCTTTAATGTTCAATGAGAAAAGGATTCATAAATAGGGTACAGGAAATAACGTCTTGTGCTTGGAATTTTTTACGAAGGTATGTAAGCAGGGAAAAATTGTCTCTTATAAATTCCACGTAATGCGAATGAATACTGTTGTATTATAAAATATTCTCTTTAGTGCTCCCCTTTATTTTCGTTTTAATTTGCCTTTTTTATGACATATCTCGGACTTAAAAACTCATTATCTTATTGACAGAAGAATGTCAATTTTTTTATTACTAAGGCCAATATAGATTAATAAATATTTATAAAAATGAATCTAAATTAATTTCTCCAAAGTTAGAATCAAATTTTTTATACAATTAATACATTATAAAACAATGTAAAAAAAATTTTCACATAAAAGTAATGTCGAATTTCATTGTCTTAAGCCTTTTTAATTCAACATTTTTTTACAAATTGTCTATTTAACAGATGTTAGCTACTTGATGTTGGTATATCTTTTGAAAAATATGAAAAATATAGATTATCAAATGATATTATATTAGTCATTCTAATAAGCTTGTTTACAGCAAGCATTTAAATGAAGTACGTACAAATAGAACATATTTCATTTTAACCTATTGCTTTGCAACAAACCATATGCTAAATACAATTATATGATATTTATTATAATAATAATATCATATTTGAAATATAAATATTTAATATATAATAGTAGAGTAACTTATAAATATCTTTAAAGAACTGATTAATATTATGAAAGAGTAAAAATTATATTACTGTACGTTCCGATAGTTTAATATGTTTAATTGTCTCATAAAGTATTTTCTACATATATTTGTGTGTTCTCTAAATTTTTCAAAATGCTACTTTATATTCTTTTAGACTGCATGAAATACATTAATATTTTCCACGTTTTATTCTTATTAACATATAACATTTTATTACTTATTTTAATCTTTCAATAAAAATAATTTTGTATTTATTGCTTTTAATAAAATATTTGAATAGAAAAATAAAAATTATGTTTCCAGATAAAGAACAAGTTTTGAGTAACTAGTTTGGTTTGATAAAATGTACAAGTAGGCGTTATGAACAAGTAATCGAGCTGAATAAAATAATCATTGCGTTTGTGCATTTCAGAATTGTCCAAGAATATCTTTTACATTTTCCTCGAAAGAAAATGATTGCATTAATTAGGAAAACATAAATCATCCATCAAATAATTAATTAACGTCTAATAACTCCAGTATAAATTACTTTTAGTACCTAAAAATCTCTAAATTATCGTTGTCTTTTATTTTAAGCATAAATTGTAATCCTATCATTTTCCAAAGCTACTCAGTGATTGTTAAAATGTATTCAATAACTAGAGATTAAATATTATCCTTATGTTGAACAAAAAGTAGAGACTCCCATAGCATGATTAGAATGGCAAAAAAGAATAAAGTAAGTCCTTAAGAAAAAACTTAATTTCAGATTATTGTTAGTTTATAATTTTCCACTTGTTTATTATTGAAGCGTGTATTGAACTCCATTCACCCAGATTAATCGAGTTAAAAAAAATGAAATAAATGGAACAACTCAAGCAAGCATTTTCATACTTTGTCTGGCTAAATGAGCAATTCTTTTCCCCTCGTTCACCTCTTACATGCAGCCATTTTCTATCTTTCTTTACTATATTTGTTTTTTCTCTGCTCCCTATGAGTTTCCAGCTGGACTTTAAGATAACCCTTGCTGATTCTTTTATGCTGCTCTTTTCGAATTTGTAATCGCATTGTTTACAAGAAAATTTCTCATTTGTCACTTTCATTTTATCACACATCAGATGTAATTATCAAAATAATATTATCAAAAACATTAAAGCGTCAACATCTTTATTCTCTGGGAGTATATATATGGACGTCTAAGATAAACCTACAGTACTGTTTCAATTTTCAAATTACACTCATAATTTTAAAAATGTATAAACTTTAGGCAAAATTGTCAAACATTAATTTATTAAATAATAAAATTCAAGGTTTAATATTTTCTAATAATATAAAATGTTATTCTAAACTTATTATGGGTGTTATGTTAAACTCCATGAGCAAAAAAGAATAACGTCAGATCAAAGCTTCTCTCGTTCTTTACATGTTAACTTTACTTCTGAACTATAATAATATAAAATTTCATAGTGACAGAGTTATAAAAATTTTAATAATGATGCCAAATATACAGTAAATTATTTTCCGAGCATGAATTTCAAAATTAAATTTTTCTAACTAATAAATCGAAGTGTATCGTTTAACACATAGGTACAATACGTAAGTTTAATCAGTTGATAAATTTACTTTGACATAAAGTAAACAATGAAACACAATAACGAGTGCAGAAGAAAGCTAAAGTGTACATATAACACAGTATTCACAACAATGAAGGATTCATCTTTAAGCTGGTTTTTTGTAAATATTCATTATTTAAATAAGAAGCATGAAGATTTGTACAGAAAGACATTGCATTTATTGCAACTGCAGCAAAAGTTTCTCTAGTTATTTTTCTTATTATACCTATCAGGTAATTTTGATAAGTATAAGGAAAATGTTGTTTTAACTTTAGGTTTTCATTATGCAGATCATTTAAACTTATTCGTTATATTGCTTAAAAATCAACAAGTAAACTGATAAAACTATATGAAATATATGCGATTGAGTTTAATATTATTTTAATCTGATCAATTACGATGTAAAGTAAGTAACGTTTATTATCTAAGTTCGAAATTATTGAAAAATAAATTCCATCAGTATAGGGAGTTTTATTCCTAAAATAAAATTAAGTAAAAAAATAACATGTTTATTAATATATTTCAAAACAGTAATAAATATGTAAATCCAATGATTATTACGTAATTATTTATTAGAATGATCGTTCAACAAATGTTTTTTCAAAATTACTCTGTAAACACGTAAATTATTTATATGCGAAAACTTTTACTGCAACGAATTTATATTAGAAAGGACTAATTCATCACAAAAATCTTTCAAATAGTTTCATATAGATAATGATAAATTCATAAATAGATAATTTCATAAAAAACATTTAATGCTATATTATTGTTTTTAAATTCAACTTAATAACATCGATCAACGTGTAAATACAAAATACTGTAAATGTTGCGAATTATCATAAAAATATCAATGATAAAATATTCATTGCATTAATAAAATAATATTTAATTATTCTGATATATATTATTCTTTATTAGATTATAAATTTTAATTTCAAGATTATTTGTATACATACGCTGGTGTATATATTTTATCCATAAAACTTGCACTTATAAAAATGCTAATAATATTAAAAAATACAAATTTTTAATATAATTTTAATGAAAATATGTATTTTATATTACATACATTGAATTATATACTTGAACAAATATTAACACTCAAAAAAAGAAACCTTTACTGATGTATTTCATATTATATTGTGATTAAAGTAAACTAATTCTTTTAGAAAAATAAATACTCTCCCGAGTTAAAAATTTTGCTTTTGTAAAAATACAAAGTTGACACCCATAAAGATAAATATTTGTTACCAGAAAACATTTAGTATTATTTTTGAATCGCGTATTTCATTGTTCGAATAACAAATTCTAAAGTACCATAATAAACAAAATCATTTATTGCAATACAGAAGAAAATATATGTATGTTTAAATATAGCAGAAAAAAATTTCGTTACACAAACGAAAGAATCTACTTATATTTTTACTAGCCTTTAGTAACTAAGTCATATTGAACATTATAGAATAACTTTAATAAAATTTATCAAGTTAATCAAATTTTTGTCGTCTTAAAAACTTTAATTAATGTAACGTCACTTACCATTTAACTTTATATTAAAATTAAACTATAGCATGTAAAAAGTATTTGCTTCAATATACTGTAAATAGAATATTTTTATTTAATACTGGATAGTCTCATCAACATTATTTATATATTATTTTTCACTGATCCGTTAATAATTCTCTAATTATTTAAAGGCATTATTTGCTTGTTCAATAAATGTATACTAGTCGTTGATAGGATTTCAACTATTTACTTGAAAGTAATTTTAATAAATAATTTCCATAAATATTCCATCGAACATTTAAATTGTTAGAAATTACTTTAAGCAACCAAATAAAAACAAATACTCTGCATCATTATGACATGATTTTCTTGTATATATTTAAGATTTAATAATTGAATAACATATTGCTTGCAATATAATTAATTTTTATAGTTAATTTATGAAAGTACTATTTAAAATAATAGGAACATACTTGACAAACTCTCTAAAAACATTAATTATTTTCAGTATTATGTATTAGCTACAGATACTCTTATTAATAAATAAATACATAATTATTTTAATTATTGTTGTCTCAGATAATTTATTTGAAAAATAGTAATCTAAAATAAAATTAAGCCGTTGAAAGATATTTCTCCTACAGACATATTTTCAAAATAATATTACAATTTTCATGAATTCTTTTATAAATATGAAAGTTATGAACTTATATTAAGAATATTATTTGTTATACAGTTATATAAAATAAGCTTATTTTCTGCGTAATAATAATGATTGAGCCTGTCACAAAGTTCAAGTCAACATTATCAGTGAAAAATGTTGGTACGTCTGAACAAGACGAATGTTTATAGCATCTTTTGAGCATTCGCTTATATCATACGATGAAACTTATACTTAAGTCTGCAAAATAAAACAATACCTTACTGTTAAGTACTCACGTGCTCAGGTTGGATTTAAAGCAAATCGACAAGTTCTAAAGCGTAATGTAAAAAGTCAAAATTTTTCTCTTTAGAGTTTGCTCTGGCACTTCGTCATACGTGTGCATCTTACTTCAGTGGTTGGTGTCTATATACTTAAGCGAAGAAAAGACAAATGCAAGATTTAATTCATCGATACTATATGCAAACGAAACGATAGGAAGAGAAATAAAAAGGGAGAAGAAAAATAATTGTAATTGCTGGGAAGCGTTTGTTAACAACTCCGCACTAGCTCAGCGAAAAATTAACGTACTATACTGTGGATCAGTTCGTCTGTATAATTATGTTTTTAAATTGAGTGCCGAGTGTTTTTTATATAGTCACTTCTCCTTCTTCTTCTCTTCTTGCTTCTTGCTTGTGTCTTTCTTCGACCATAAGTTTGAATTAAGCATTGAATTTATGTAATTGTTGACTAACATCGCAGAATCAACTCCTAATCGGTTAAGGGAATGTGCTAAAATTTGTAAATTAAGACAAGTATACATTTGGCAGTCGATTTTTTTCATTAATACCTTGCAATACTGTAAGTTTTTTAATAGTTTCTAATTATACGTTGCCTAATGTTTTGCTTATCAAACTCTAATAACCGTATATCTTGTCTGTTAAATTTACTTTATTTGTAATTGCATATATTTATATGTTTTCATAGAGTTTAAATATTGTTCATTCTCGATAAAATAATTATTCAGCTAAAACTATTTTTTATTGTATTAAACAATATCCAAAGCAACACATTATGCAAGCAATGCAATATTTCTTGAAACCAACTGCTATGATACATTCTGTGTTCTTTAATACTTATTTTTAATGCAATTTTCTTTGAGAAGTTAATAATAATATTTTAGTAAAATTGCATTTCATATTTTAAAAGCAAATTTCTAAAATATTATTAAATATAATCGTGTGTATAATAGAAATTATTTTACAGAAACAAAAGAAAGTTATATAATAATTCATTTTCTTAAATATTTCTTTACTTTTAATCAAAATAATAAATAATACTAAAATCAACCTTTTTCTTTATTAGTGAGAAATATTTTTCTGTAATGCAATGAATTTGTGGGACAAATAAAAATACCATAATGATTAATTATCATGAAAATACATCGAAAAAATAATAAAAATTAATAATATTTATGAGTATTATATAATAAAGTTATAAGTAATTAATACTGAAGAATTAAAAGTTTATCTAAGTCATATTATAAATTAGAACGTAAAATCACAAATTTTTAATCTGTGATTACTATAAATACTAATTTGTGATTTGTAATTATTCTGTTATAAATTTCACAAAATAATAAAAGTAACATAAAACTGAAAACATCATTAAAAATTAAAGTAATCATAGTGTACTGAAGAAGACTATCATAATTAAAATAATTTCATAGTTAATTAAGAAACAAATATTCTTACGCTTAAAAAATATATAAACATTGAATAATAATTCTATTGATCATTAGAATTATCTATAATACTAAATTTGGTATTGATATAATTTCGAATTTTTTGTAAAAATTTCAATCAAGCATCTCTTTTCAGTGTAAGAAATGTCAACTATAACATTTAAAAAAACTAAATTTTCAAATAAATAGAAACGAACATTTGGAAAGTTACGCTGTAAATAGATACCGAAACTATTTTGAAAATAAAAATTTTACGAAACATGAAAGCTTATACGAAGGAAGATAAAAAAACCAGGTTAGAATTTGCTCTCTATGAAGCGATGATTAATATCTGTCAGTACTTAAATGTGAAAGATATATGTCATACAGTGTACAATTATGCAAGTAAGTTAATCAGAAAAAACATTCACGAAAAGTATATTTCTCTGAATTGTGTCAATTATTTCCTAAAGTCTACGAGATACAAATCAAGTATACGATTTCTCTTCTCCCCTCTATAAGTATTTTCTACACTTTTCAAGGCACTTTTTTAACTACCTACGCAATCAAGATATTCATCTTTCTGTACTTTCTCAGTTCTAATAGTCTGATTTGCATTACACTTCTTTAGTTTATATACGTCATGTTAAATATAATTATACCTTTCACAACTTATTTAGATTAATTTATGATTTTATTTTATTACCAAAGTTAATGCAATCGCACTACCATTTTCTCACAATTTACGTTCACAATTTATTTCTATCTGTGCGTCCTCGCACTTACATTCTTTTTATACTTATATTTTTATCGTACTCTCGTATTTCTTTTATCTCATAAATCACTCTTGATTAAAGTAATTATCAATTTAAATATCTTCACCGAATTACCACCACTACTAATTACTAATTTGCGTAATAGGAACACGGGATTAATTCTGTATAGTCCTTTGCTTTTGCTGACTCGCGACGTTAATTGCGCACGCCAACATCAATGGTCTCATCACTCACTTCACTCAAATCAAGGTTCGTATTATGTAGTCTTTGCCATCACACAGAAAAGTCTTGATTCGTAGCGGCTTATATGTATTCCTTTAAAATATAAGTAATGCGATATAAGTAATATATATATATATATATATATATATATATATTCTTGTCAGACTCTCAATATAATATAATAGAAAATTATTAATATGACGCATTATAAAAATTTATCATATACATGTATCAAACGTTACCCACATTAACTTTTTTAATAGTTCGTCTTCATGTTAGCTATATTTAGTTCACTTTTATTTATAATAAAAAAATTTTATTAATTTAATAAATTCATTGTCATACATTTTTTAAAGATGAATTTTTTTACAGTTAATCGTAATTACTTGCTTGCTAGTTTCGGTTTTCTGTCTTTGGATGTAACTGATTTTGAATCTAATGTCTTTTGACATGAATTTGAGACCTTCAAAAAACTAAAACTATTTTAAGTTTTCGTAATATATAATAACTTTTCACATAATATTTTAATAATTTTAATATATTATGTTAAATATATTATTAGGCATTTTAATAATTCATTAAAATAAATAAGAATTCTTATAGCTTATGTGATCAAAGTGAAAAATATTTTTTTTATATAGAAAGTACACATTTTGTTGAAAACATGACCATGTTATTTAAATGAATAAATTTATTTGTATTAAAGTCTAAGAAAATCTAAGTTATGCTACGTCATTAAACAAGTGTATATTAACATCATTAAGATTTCATCATATAAAGCCATGAATTAAAGAAAGAAATATAATAATTCGTAACTACTCAACATGAAGTACGTACAAAATTCTGGTAGAAAACCTTTATGTATTTCATTGCTATGATGAGCCATTCGTAAATGCGTAAATCGATAAAGATTATTTAACGAAATTTAGCACTCGCAATAATTCAAGCAACGTGCTATCGCTTACAAAGCTCGATTTCTGAATAAGCTGATAGTCGTGGGCGTCGTCATCGCGTTGATCGATAAGAAGGCATGTTACTTCCCATTTTACAACGAGATCCTAGACAAAGACTCGTCGTCCTCGTCGAACTACCGAAAAACGTAAATAAACCAAGTTTGTTCTCTGAATCAATTACTTTAGGTCACCAAATCTTGAAGTGCTTGTATCCTTGGTTGTAATTCCAAAATGCAGCTCCTATCGGTGCAATGTACCTATTTCATTGATTGATGTTGCATTAAACGCAAGTTCCGTCTGTCTGAATGTAATCAAAAGATACACCCGAGAAATACGAGAGAAACTTGTTTACAAGTTTCTAAATGTGAATAATATGTTTAGAAATTATTGTTTCCTTAGTTTTTAGCTTCATTAATAAATTTTTTAATATAAGAAAATCTGAAAATGAGGATTTATAAAAGAATTTTACTTTCTAAAATAAAATAATGATTAATTCACGCAAAGATAAAACAACACAAATATTATTCCTTAATATATCGTCTAGATCTTTAAACGTGTAATTTATATAAAAATTCATTATTAAATATCATTTTTAACTATTATATAGAATATTAGTAAGTATTTCTCTAATGATTCGTTCTAATTTACCTTTTTAATATTCCATTAAACAGATTAGTATATCATTAAACAGAATTTGAGTTAGAGAGAAGCGAGAGGATGACAGAGAAGCAACAGGACAGAAATTCAGTCATTGTGACAAATCATTCAGAATCTAGATTTTACGCAGGAGCTATTTAACACCAATAGGTTGTTGTAAATCCGCTAAATTAAAAAAAAATTATATTTTTTAATTTTTAAAAAGCTTCAAATTTTCTCGATGTTAACACGTAGGGAACAACATATCGGTGTGGAAGCAGATTCAGGGATTCAGCACGATCTAGCCGCTCTGAATTCAGTTAACCTCTTAGAAATTGAATTGGGTTAGGAGATAAAGCACACAGAAGTCGACAACACTTACGTCATATCAAAAATGAATAAAAGTACGAAATAATACGAAAATAAAAGAAACGGATGCAAATGTACTAATTCAAATGCAAGCAGGTGAACTACTGACATTACGCGAGAGCTGCCGGATGTTAAAAGTCTACTGATAAGCATGAAAACAGTACAACACTATTAATTATATTATCGGACTAATAAACTAATTGAATAAGAGCTCAAATAGATATTACATAAGAGTTTTATAAGGATATTTTATAATATATTTGATAAATGCGGCAAAAATAATTTGCGACAAGTTAAAATATTTAATGATTTTACGTTCCTGGGGCATTTACTAACATTTAATTTATTAAATTAATCTTGACAATATATTTAAATACATATTAAATCGAGGTTACTAAAAGTATGTTTCATAATATTAATAATGCTTCAGAAACTTAAATCGATACAATATTATACTCACCAGATAAATTAAAACGTTTGTAAATTTATAAAACAAAACTTATGTTATTATTTTCAAAAAAACAGAAAAATATGAATTATAGAAAGTACCAATTCTGAAATGAACGAAATCTGCGATTAATCCTATATTATCATGGTAATTAAGTTATGTAAATTAAAATAAGCTGCACATGTAACTATAATCATAATAAAAACAACAACTTAATGATGCTTAACTGAAACAGTGAAGTATCAAAGAGAAGAAAGTAAAGTTCATAAAAAGTCTGTTTTAAAGTTATCGATCCGATTTTAATAATAATAACAATAATAATAATAATGACAGTAATGATATTTTTATTAAATATAATGAAACCATTACAATTTTCTAAATTTATCTTAATTTCTAATAAAATTCAGGAAGAATAAATTTATAAAATCATTGTATAATTATTTATATATAAGTATATTTAGAGAAATTTTTTTATTATGTGCAATATTTTTCCGCACAAATATCTATATAATATTAAAAGAAATATTATATTTTGCATCTAAAATCCATTAGTACATATAAAGTATTTTTAAAAGACTTCAAAAAATATTATAAATTATATTTGAAAAGTCTTGAATGAACATTAATAGATTTTTACTTTTTCGTTACTGTAAGGATATTCACAAAATATTTTAAATTTCGTTATTAAACTGATATATTTATATCAAAATTCGTTATTTTAAAACCAAAATATGTTAATGTTCAATAAAATAACTAAATTTGAAATCTAAAGTTACCAACAAATGAATAGACATATACTAAAATATAGGAACTTTTTATTGCATTAATATTATATCATATTTTAAAGTAATTTTTTTTTCAATTATCATGCAATTAAATATTATCTTGATTAACCAACTACAAATATTTAGCAATTATGACGACAATAATCATTTAATAACATTTTACTCGGTAAATATTACATTTGTCACTCATTACACGTACAAAGCTTTTATGAGCGCAATTTAAACAGAATTCAAAATAAATCAATACCACTCCTACACTCATTGTTAGAAAAACGGTCAAGTTCAACATTCAATCAATGCTATTATATCGTTAACATCTACAAAGAAGAAGTATAACAAATCATCCATCATTATCAAAATGATTGAAAATAAAGAAGACGTACTGAGTACTTAAATGAAAACGTTAGAGTTGATCTCACGCAGCCATCGAAGGTGGAAATTCTGCGTTGCGAGGAGAAACTTTCGCGTAAACATGAGAATGAGAAAAATAAATTAAGGGACCCCGCAGTCATTAGTCTGTGAGCCGCAATCAGCATAAAAGTCCGATCCATGAGGGCCCCCGCGAAACTTTTTGCTCCGACAACACAAAGAACACATAGCTAACAAACTGGTGGACTCGGTCGATGCATAACTGCCAAGTGCCTACGGACAAACTTTTTCTCTATCTCTTAATTTTTCGCTCGATAAGGGTTGTATATATTTCAAAATTAACATTGGTGTTTTGTATTTTGTACGAAAATTAACTTTCTTTTAGGCAATTAATAAATCGTATACTATAACTTTTACCTGAATACGAAACAAAAAGTTCCTTAAATAGTAGCAACAATATGTCAACTGATATCGCGAAAAGGAGAGAGAAATGTAGATATCGAGATATTGGATGTAGATGATTACGGAGATGATGCTCATCTTCGTAACCGCAGGGGCATCTCTCGTTTTTTCTTTTCTTTATTTCGTCCAAGGAAATATTCCCCGCTTTATATTTCTCGAATGACTATTATTGAGAATGAAGCAAGAAAAACTGCCTTACCAAATCGTTTCAGTGCAATTTTTTTCCAGGATCCATAATCACTTTTCGCAAATAAGTTTAAAAATGTATGTCTTGGATTCTCTTGTAGTGGTATTTATTAAACAATAAATATTGTTTAATATTGTTTTATTTGGAGTAAAATATACTATAAAATATATATATTACTGCATAATTATTTGAGTATACTATGTATATTACTATAGTATGTATATTACTGATAATAATTAATAAGTAGGTTTATTACATTTTATAATTATATATTATTCATTTTTAATATAAATATGTAATATCACGTGATCTAATTATTGCAATATTGTACGATGTTATGTCACACATCTTTTCTAACAATCACACGAATATGTTAAAAAGATAATTGAATATTGTCGAATTAGATATAATTACTATAAAATCTATTAATAATATCTATAAATTTAAATGGAGGCATAAATGGATTTATAGCAACAATATTACAATATCAGCCTAGTATATTCTATGAAAATAGTTTTTCATGGAAATATATAATAAAATAAATTGTCATTTTATAATAATAAAAAGACCATTATGCGCAAACAAAGAAAGTAATCGGTTTCGAAAAAATATTTTTACAAAGAATTTGAAATTTCTATTATTACAAGTGCATAAGCATAAAATAAACAAACGATTTTTCAAAATAAACGTATAAAGTAAATTTCGACTATACTTGGAGATTATTTCCATTAAATGCGAAGAATATGCTGTTAGATTGCCTCTTGGAACTTTATCTAAATTCCAAGCGACTACAGTTGCTAATAAAAAGTCAATTTCAAGACATTCAGTCTAGCCATCGAGTGGAAATTCCACTCGATTCTAGAAGATTCAATATGTACGGCAAGAAAGTACAGTTGACTCTCAAATGTTTTTACAGTATATATACACACGATTTACATTATTTCTACATGTAGGACCTTTTACCAAGTACGCGTGCAATTTGTCAGATTACAACGAGGACTGTAATTTCTCTTTTAATATTTTTTTGGGGGCGTGCCGTTGGCAAAATACGTTCGTTTCGAAAAGTGCAAAGCCGTAACAGGAAGAATACGAAATTTTCCCCGTTCGTGGGAAATTTTTCTTCGGCAACAACCAGCACTTCGATGAATCAAAGATAACATCGTGCTAATGTTTCAATCAATGATAGTAGCTATAAAAATGCAGCTTCTCGTCTTCGGGTAGATTTTACATTCAGCAGCTGCGTCGCGAAGCGACTCAAAGAGGTCAGTAACTTTGAGCCTCTGCCGACAAATATTAGGCTCCGGAAGGAGAGAAAAATTCGTACCACTTGCTGAGCAATGACGCAATACCATTTGGAGTAGAAAAAATCAAATAAAATAAACTTCGAACTTCAAAGACTGGAAGCTATTTATAATTATAATGGAAGCGAAGAGCGGAAACAGCATGAATTTAGAATAGAAAATATTGCAGATTGAAAACATTTCCGATTATTTTATTCGGCGATGTTACAGATACGCATTATCTTTTACGATTAGTTTATTGTTTAAGTATAAGCTAAGGCTATGAAATAAATTAACTAGTATTATGAAAAATAAAATTTTTCAGTTTAAAATTAAAATTTTAAAATTTCGTAAGTGTGATATATCTTTTTAGCTCTACAAGATAGTTTATAAAAGATATTTCTTTTAGAACATTTCAAGTTTTTAATCGATTTTTTGTTTGATTGTTACGCTCTTGACGTTTTAAAAGTTCAATAAATCTAAAATGAACAGTGGAACAATTCTATTTCGAAGCGCCTGTCAGTTATTTTAGTATATTTAGTAACTCGCAAGAAATGAAAACTAGATCAACTTATACAAATTTATGTATATTTTATTAATTAAACGTAATTTTAAGAAAAATTGATAAAAAAACGTTAATATTTTCGTATTTCTTTGCAGTATCGAGAAACATTTAATAAATAATGAATAAAAATCTCAGAAATGTCATCCATGGTAAATGAAAATACTCTTTACTATTTTCTAGATTCCTTGAGTGAACCTTCGTATTATAAATGAATAAACATTACTATTATATTGCGCTTGTTTGCTGTTAAAATTGTAAAATGTATTGTGTATTTAATGTATTAAACTTTTTGACCGATAAACTTCGATTAGAAATTGAAGGATTAATGTATTGTTTGTTGTAACTCATAATTTTCTAGTGTTGTTTTTTTAAAATTAAGTTTCTTTTTTTGTTGTTCAGATTAACGAAATGCTGCTGAACGTCAGGACTTTTAATAAAAAGAATAATATGACATTGAAATATTTGGATATAAAGTAAATGTTACTTTGCAACTTACGTAGTGAAGCTGTATTATATAAGTGATTTCACGTGACTCACCTGAAACACAATAGATTATATTTAGAAAAAAATTAAAATAATATCATAGTATATGTTTTGAATACTTTTTCATTATATCATTACTAATTTTAAACTGCATTAATGTTGAATAAAAATTGTATTAGAATTCACTTGTAAATATTAATAAAATTAAACTAAACCAAAAATTTTATAAACTTGATATATACGGTAACGACAAAATACTATTTCATTATTCTATTTAATAGACCCTTCATAATGCACTATTTTCAAATGATACTTTGACATGTAAATGTCAATTTAAATATTATTATTTTACTTAAGTAGCACCAAAAATTTTTTAGTAATAAGTAAATGCGATATTAAGCTCTTCAACCGATAATAATCATTTATTACTATTAGAAATTAATAGTAATTTTTAAAACTAGTATATTTTAATAAAATATATTTTATGAATTCCGAAACTTTTTCTTCTAATGTCAAATAAATTCCTTAAACTTCGTATTTAGTTTGTTTATATGAATAAATTTGTTTTCAGTATATCGTAATTTAATAGAATCGATATGTGCGTGTCTTAAATGTATGCGTAATAAAAAAATTCTTACTATGTTTATTATCTACCAAAAGTAATTTACAGATACGCTTTTTTACGTCAAATCTATGATAATTTGTAGTTTCTTCTAATTTGGTGAATTTATCTTGAATTGAATACTAGATGTTTGTCTATGAATTTGTGAAATATAAGCAATTCTTTTTAATATAAGTTTTATTATTATATTGATAACGAGAAATTTGAAAAGGCAATGTCGTCTAATAAATTTTAAGTGAAAAAGTTTCCAGATCGTTTCTCAGATTGGTTTCCTTACCAATTTCACAAAATTGGTAAGTATATAAGATATAATCATTCCTACAAAAACGAAATTGTTGTTGAACTTTAAATAAGCATAAAATATAAATTCAATGATGTGAAAATATCCGTATAACGGCTAAAAATGATTAAATTATGATTTTATTGTAATAATTGTTTATTATTGGAGCTGAAATAAAAAAAAGTGTTTAACTTATCAAATTAATATTAGAGCACAGTTGCGGAAAATACCGTTATACCACAAGCATGCTATCTTATTAAATTACTCGTTCAGTACTATATTCTTATTTATTATAGTATGTACTCCGAACCCGTATTTATTATTTAATTAATTTTTACGTCAAATTTTTCTTAAAAATTATTTTCTTATTCCTTTAATAATTTATGTAGAAATTCGACAAGTATATGATATTTATACACCAAAATAGTTATACTTGATATTACTATAATATCACACGAACACTAGAATATAAAACACCATAATCTTTTACTGTTACATCAAGGCATCATTTTTATAATATGCAGCATATGAAAGATAATGATCATCAGAGAGAAAAAATCTGGAGCATAATCTTCTGAATTAAGTAGATCTGCAACTAGAACAATGAAGAAAATACATTCGTAAAATCTTAAGAGAATCTAGCTACCGATACTCATGTAGGCTTTGGATAAGAAGTACTTAGGATTAAAGAATTCAAGGCACGCGCTGTTGCAGAACAAATCGGATTAAGTGCAAAGAGCATTTTGACAAGCTCGCAGCATTGGTCTCACTTATTCGTCTATCCTATCAGTCAACACACTGAATTTCCTCCCTAATCGAAGCTCCTCACGCGCTCACCATAACTATCCAAGCAAAGCGAAAAGAATAAAAAACATCCCCGAGATTCAGCCGTGAAAGCCGAGAGCGCAGCCGCCAATTTAACGTAGGCATCGGCATCTCCGAGAAATCCAGCTAGAAGGAGAAGAAGATAATGCCTCGATCGGCATAAAAGGGTCGACCGTTATAGTTAGCCGGATAATTGGCTTCGTAGCGTAATGAATGCGGTAGCAAAAGCGCGAGGCGCCGACTTTTCTTTCTTTGTACCACGGGGGGCAATTAATTAAGGCTCCTTCCTCGCGACATCACGAGCGTATTTTAAGCAGAGGAATGCACGAGTGAGTAGGGATACTATGCTCTTTTACAAAGACGAGCGACCCGAATCACTGCTCTCAGGACTGAGCGACTCTTATCTTTCGTTGATTGGGACAATTCGCTCGTTTCTAATAAACATTTATTTCGTCTAGCCGAAAGTCGCACTTTCTTGAAAATAATAGTGCCCGAGTGATTGGTTTGCTTTTCGGGTCATGCAAAATTGCATTCGCTTGAGCTAATTCTTTCTTCTATCGGAGTAATAGGAGGAATAGGAGTAATATCTCAATTAGTATAACGAATACCATTAGATCTATATGCACAAACTTATCACTGGATATTTGACACCATTGGTAAGATCTATTCATCTTTAATATTACAATATGGAATAGAGATCGATTCACGAAAGAAACAAACGTTTTCAGTGAAAACATTTTCATTGTTTATAAAATATAACAATGACAAAAATCCTGCTTATTTGCATGAATACAAGTAGTTATAATTAAGTTTACCTAATATTTAGGAAATAGATTTAGATTTAATTCTCAATTAACAGTAATTATAAATTATTACAATTTATTATCATAATTATCGTAAATTAAAATTAAAATTGAAATTTATATAATGATTAGTTTACGAATCTGATACAAATACATAACTTCTTAAGCTACAACAAACTATTGGTTGCGTTTAAAAATACTTATTGTCTATGTAGAAGTACGATTTATATGACAAAAGTGGTTCATCTTAGAATCGATAGTTTAACTATAAAAGCAGGCATTTTAAAATATACGTTTCTTAAATGTAAAAATATTTTAGTTTAGTGAATTTTTATATTCTTCTGGAGATTTAGTTCGCAAAGTAATAATGAACTAATGATACATAAGGTAATTCAATTTTTAATTATTGCATTTGAATTTATATCGAGTATCTATAGAAAAATTTTACCGTTTCATTATTATTAGAAGTTAATAAGGTACTTCAACCAATTTATTCTTTTTTTCAGTGGTTATATTACAGTATTAAACATTTCGTTACTTGTTATCCTTTGCAGAAAAACAAATTGTGTGAATATAACAAGCGAAATACATATTTATGCGAAATACATATACATACATAATATATCATGTGAGAATAAAAAACAACGTTGATTGTTAAGATTTTCAAACGTGTATAAATGACAATCGTAAAAGTCGAGTGAAAAGCATTTATTAGATTATACTTTTATTTATGCAATATATAAATTTCTGTTTATACGTCCAACTGTTGAAATGATATAAATTAAATACTAATTTTCAAAAAATAAAAGGTTGATGTACGCTCAAAAAACATGAACACGTTGATACGTATAAGAATTTATAGCATAATTTATTTCGGACTCAAAACACGCAAAGTTCGTAAACTATCGACACAATCAGTAAAACGATTTTTCGTAATGTAATATAAAGACAAATTTTAAAAAACCAAAGAAACATGTAAATCCTTGGACCGACATCCAGTTGAAAATTACTACACAGAATGACACTTTCAAACGTCAAAGGCATTAATCCCGGAATTATAATAAGAAAATATTTATTCCTCAACCTTTCGACGCTCACGCAGCACAGCTTCGATTTTCTTAAAGCACGATAAGTTTAATCTTTTCTTGTCTGCTCGGCTATTACGTAACAGAAGCAGGGAAAGTCAGTTTTTCCGCAACTCATTGCATAAGTCTGGAAAAAACAGCACGCCAAGTGGCATTACTAATTCCAGATCAGCGAGCGATGCTTGAGATTTTATCGGCCGAGGAGAAAATCGAGCGTGTGCTCGCGTAATAAATGAGTTTAAGCGGTAAAGCAGCCAAAACTTAGCGTGGTTCCGTGTCTGGTCGATCGGTGTAGAAGAGGGGAGGGGGCAACATTGTGTAATATCGCTACCGATAATAATGTATTACAATACGCTTGTCTTAATACTCGCTCTATTAAGACATCGCGATTTATAATTACGATCACGATTTTAATGTTCACGATGGATCTCTCCCTTTTCCGCCTTTCTTCTTGCCTTTGTGCGCGGAATTAATTATAGCTTTGCGAGAATTTAGCTGGACAGAGGCGTGTTCAGAGTTGCTGCTTGGAAGCGACGTCGTGGTAGTACGTATTTATTGATTATTTTTGATGATTAAGTACACATTTCTATAGATGAAATCGATTTTTTATGCTCGTAATTAGCCTGTTCAGTAGATTTTGTTTCTTCATTCGTTAATTTCTTTGCAGGCACAATAATTTTTTTCGTTCATTAAATTATTTTATAAATTCTAATATAGTAGATTGGTTCTTGAAAAGAAAATTTAGGTACCGGTGCTGGACAAGCCCTTCGATATTTTTAATAAAGATGAAATAAATTATATTACTTGAAATTAAAACGCAAGTCACTCGACAATTTATAATTTATCCATTTTTCTGTGTACATTCGATTTAATACTGTTACGTTTTTAAAACTGAAAATAATGCACAGCTACAAATAAAATAGATAAAGCAAGCCTTGCAAATAATAACATGTAGTAATAACTAATTTTTATTTTATCAGTCATCAATTATTGTAAATTATCTGAAAATTATACAGTTGGATTAAAAAACTTAGACCAGTTCTTTATTCTCAATCTAAAAAATATTAGCTAGTAATTAAATTTTTGCATAAGTAATTATCAGTCTTCATATAAAAAATGTTTAAAATCATAATAATTGTTTTAGTATTATGGATTTTATAATTATATTTAAACATCAATCATGCTTTCAATACCTTCATTATATACATGCATACAATTCATTATATGTGAATTGCATACCCTTTCTTTAAATATTCATCTAATTATTTGATATAAATAAAAGTATGCTTTGGTTTAGCAACAAAGTAACATTTTTGTAACTTCGTAGTGCGAAGGCATATTATCTTAAATTTTAGTAATATAAATGAAATTTTTTGAACTTCTAATCTGAAAATAACCGGCATATTTCGCTCTAAGAATAAGTTTAAAACTTATAATATAATGTAGAAATTCTTACTAAAAATCCTTCTTTAAATATCTCCAATAAAAACGGGATGATATATTTGCGATTCTACAAGGCATTCAGTACAGTTTGAAACACTCAATCACTTAGACTCAATCACTTTAAAAAAATATATGTACATGGGCACTTGAATACTCACAAACTTGTAATTTTTATTACAAAAAAGAGTTAAAACAGAGCCCACAGATAGAATGGATTAAATGGCAACATCTGTTTATTTATCCAATAAGTCATCTGTAATGAAAAATAAATCTTCGAAATATGCAAAATAGAATTTCATGTGCTTTCAATTTCAAGAATAAATTCTTTTTAGTGACTTAATTAGACATTCCAAACAAAACTAGAAAGAACCAGATACCTTCTATATGAATGTTGATAGATGATTAGAATCCATTCTTTTTGCATCACGCGGCGTTAATAAACACTTAAAGGCTACGAGACTCGCGATGTTCGTTTATTGAGAAAAACGAACATCTTCCATCGAGTGCAGGGCCAGGATATAACGATCGGTCTGAGCTCGTTACACGCGCTAATCAAGCGTATGAGACACCCGCGCAGGAAAAGCGGCTCTTCCCAACATAAATAACCGGCTCTCTCCGGGTCCATCAAATATCAGAACACACTCATACGATCGCAGTTTTAGTAATTCGTTCAGCACATGAGCGCAGCCGTAGCGAACTAGCAGAGAACGCCGGAGTTGCATGTAGGCACACATATAGGTATTCAAAGAATAATTATCCCGAGAATAATTAAACTCGTATTATAAGTTTTGAGATGCTCGCCACACGCGTTGCTTATATTAATATATAATAGTTTACACGGGTTGACACACCCATTCAATCAATGATGCCATGCTTCTTACATGTTAGGACATGTGGGGTTTTCTCCCATCGCTTGGGTGGCGCATCCTTCATCTCAAATGATCAGGCTTGTCTTTAATGCCTTGAACCAAAGGTTGAACGTGAGCTGCTCGTTTGCTTCTTCTCCTCCTCCTCCATAATCATCATCGTCGTCGTCGTCGTTGTCGTCATTGCCATCATCATAATCAGTGGCGATAGGAGCAACACATACAGCGAATATACAACGTGATTCATGATTCTACTAAACAGGTGTAAGACACGGCCACTATAGGTACAACTTCTCACGTGAAACTCGGCTAATTGGACTCGCCGGTGCACGATACCACAAGCCGATATCGACTCCTTTAACCTTTTGCCGACTTCGCTCCTCCCTGGTGCTGTTTACACGCGGCGCCCCGAGGATGAAGATACTTAAGCGCTTGCATTAGGCACACAGAAACCGATGCATCGGAAAGAAGTCGAGCGCTCGGCGAGTTAATAATTATTGTTATCGGTACACCGAGGCTTGTGATATGCACTAATTGAATCTCGCGCTCTGCCTTTTGAAAAGATTAAGACAGCTGATGATCCGTCAGATGGCAGGAACAAGACGCTCACGCTCACTATTATTGCGTTTAGCATTGTCTGATTGATAAAGTAATTCCACATTGGAAGTATTCAACTTGATGTCTTATTAGATTGTATTGAAATGTGTTATTGAATGCTTGAAATTAATTTCCTGATTCATGTTACACTTCTGATTGCAATCAATAAGATAAATTTTTCACTTGTCTATCATTTATAGTCTTCAATTTTTAACAAACTAGCTTCGATACGCACATAGAAGTTTTTAGCTTACATCTATGAATATAGTCGACAATAATTTCATTTATAACTTTTATATTTCAGATACTTCTTAATTTTTAACAAAAGATACAATGATACAATTTTAAAAACATTATGCTGAGTTAAAAACATTAAAAATATTATGCTGATTCTCTAAGGTTTATTTAGAATAATATTTTTATGTTATTAAAGAATTATTTAATTATATTAAAGTCCAATGTCCTATTTTTTCTTACGATAAGTATTCAGCGATCTATTTTTCCTTCTTTAATAAATAATAGAAATGTTTAATGAAGTACCTAAAAGGCTGAAATTAATCGTTATTTCAAAATTTAATCTCCTGCCTACATAACGAGACAAGCAATGTCTAACATAAAATGGATTATTCAGTACCCTGGTTAAAATCATTATATCTCGATATATAGCAATAAAGAATCATAATTGACTAAAAAGAAAAAATATGCGTGATTGTACATCATTTACATATGAGTACGTCATGCATTGCCCGTATGTAAAAATGACTATTATACATTTCGCAAATGGTCTGTTTATAATCTAATAATTAATAAAGGGATTTAATTTTTAAAAAAGTTATGAGTAATAAAAGTCAAACAATAATTTTTAATTATTAATAAGAGGCTTTTTTAAGCATATATATATATATATATATATATTATTTCAACTTTCATACACGATATCCTGGCGCTTAAGTTTGAATCATTATATCAACGTTAGCTGGCTTTTAGAATGTTTTCATTGCTTGTATTTATTCAGTGGATCAAATAATATGATTAAAAATAGTTAACAATGAACAGGTTTATTCTTATATATTAATCATATGATTATGTTCATAGAAAAGTAATTAAATTTTAACGAGACAAAAATGAAAATTTTTAATATTTTCATAATCACCTGACCATGGTAATAGATAGAAAGTAAATAATTCACTAATAAACATTAACAAAAAACGCTGAATCATATAATAAGGCCTGAATTTAAGTTTAATTTTACGCCTAAACTAAATAAAATTAACAGTATTTGCTCGCTTTCAGCTGATTCAATAAATAAACACATGAAAGCCATAATATGAATATGCAAAGATGATATTTCACATGTATACCACAGAGCATACCCCATACTCGTAGTTATGTGGCACTTCATAACGAATTCAATGCATAAGATTCCGCCAAGTATGCTTTCAGAGAATTATCAGCATAAACTACACAACTTGGATGATAATTAACGTGCGCACTAACACAAAAACTCATGGAATGGATCAACGCGCGTCAGTCGCAATTTTTTTTTATCGGAACCATGCACACAGCTTCATGAGTTGCTGATTCCATTAGCACAGGAATAATTCGCGAAATGAAACATAAGTAATAAATTACATCCCTACCCTCCACTTTAATGCGAGGAGTAACAAAGTTGACATGGTTATGGCTCTAGAGATCAATTGTATTCACAGTTCGGCATTCATTTGCGTTCGCTCTTTTACACGCGTGCATACGCGTCAGAATGTTGAAGTGTCAAGTAGTTTGTTTGAATGTAGAATTTGTAAATGAATTTTCACAAGATGCCGCAGTGCTCGTTGTTCCTTAATTCGAGCTCGAAAAATGAGAAATTCGAGAATCCAACAAATAAACTAATTTTAACAACTTATTTTCATGTTACCCATGTTTCCTCAATGTGCCTTATCTGAACATGGAAAAAAGAATTGTTTTTATCTGTAGGTAGAACAAACGAGATATTGTTTTGTCACAATATGAATTTTTTAAATTGATTAAAATTAATGTACTTGGATTCTTTAAGCACTTTCCTTGTTCTAAAATATTGTACAAAAAAACTAGTAACTATGGCAATAATATATATTATTTATAGCTTCATAAGTTCTTGTCCTCAATAGTTATCTTTTATACGAGTGTTTCAGGTAGGCTCTGAGATCTATTCTCATGACGCAAAGTAGATAAGGATAATGGCATTAGTCACAACATATCAAAAAGTAATTTTCAAAACTTTTAAGGAAAAAGCCAAAATGATGAAATTAAATTTTGCTGCAGTTCTATAAAAATTACGTAAACAAAGACAATGCTCAATCGAATGGAGAAACTTCAATCGACAAATAATGTATAAAAATAAAAGTCGCAGTCTGACAAGTTTTCTTTTCGCGTAAACTTTTCTCATGTAGACACGTATTCTATCTTTAACATCGTAGGTCCTTAATGATTTGTGCTTTGTGAAAGCAAAACAGTCGGTTCGAAGCCGACAAATGAATCCAGATCTAATTTTAACCGCAACCACTCGCATCAATAACTGTTGACGTATCCTCACGCAAAATATCCATAGAAAATGTACGTCCCTTGACCCTCTTCGATTTTTCTTTTCCTTCCTTCCTTCTTGAATTCTGATAATATTGCGTGTTGGAAACAATGGAACAGAGACTAATACCTGAACTCGAACGTGTAAATATGGCTCTCGCAATCTGATCCAGGGACTTGCTCAGTTTTATAGGAACGGCTATATATTGAAAGACGCTAGCTTTAAAGAGTTAAGAAGAGAAGGAGATAGTCATAATTTTCAGATGTAGTACAGAGAACTTTTCGTTTAAGAGTATGCGCACGTTTTGGTCATTAATACTTTAACGATCACATCGAATTCAGAGTATAAATACTGAAATTTCGCAACATATATTCTCAGATTTATGTAAATTTTCTGTAGAAGAAATACCTAATACATTAGTAGTATTCTCGTAGAAATTTGAAAACCAGTAGTGTATTCAAAAGGATTAGATGGATATTATTGTTTTTAAATGTATTATTCACCTTAGAATGTGCTACAATCCTGATAATCCACTTCCTTTCTATCATAATTTATGTGAATTTTCAACACTGATAATACCTTACATACTAAGTAGAGACCTAAATAGAAATGCATCAGACTGCTCATTTAACATATTCCTTTACTTAAAATATAACTTATTATATATAACTTAACAGCATATAACTTAAAATTCTATTATAATAATTATATCAGTTACTAATTTATTGTATTAATATTTATCAAAATTTAACGTTTATTGCACACAAAATTAAAAATAATTGAATGAATTTCAATTCATGGATATAATATATCACATTATATATCGTTTCTAATTTAATTAAATTGATTTTTTTATCAATGACATAAAATAAATTAAACTTTATAAAGTGATAATCGAAATCGTTTATATCAATAACTTAAAAGGGTTATAATTAATAGCTGAGCTTTTAATATCTTATCTTTGCTCAGAAATAATGTTAACTTTATGTAAATTTTATATATTTATGTATTTTCTTAAATAAACTGATACCGTTGTTTATTTCATAATTATTTCATTGCATTATACGTGATTAATTCTTATGAAATTAAATTACTTATATAGATTTTATATGAATTTTATAAATGTTATAAATTATAAATTCATTTTAATTTTTAATATTACAAAATCGTAAAAAAGTAATGATAATACAATTTTCAAATTGAAGTTTTTTCTTATTTTTTATTGTTTCTATTCTACTGTTAAAAACATAAATATTTATTAAATAAATTTCATAAACACATTACTTCTATTATTCATGATTGTGGGTAAAAATTTTAATCGTCCTTAAGGTTTTTGAAGATATTTACGATTTTCCATTGAATGATTAACCAAAATTGCTCATTTAAAATAAGACATCTACGAATATATAAAAGGTTTTGAATCTTTTTTTTTTGTAATCTAGGAAATTATAATGAAAATGAGACAAACGCAAACCTAACGTAAGTTGAAATGTAAAAGAAATGTACGGGTTTATGGTCTATTAAAATTTTTTTGAATCATACGTTAAAACATGTTAACTCTAAAACATCAAATTCATCATGAGCCATAACTCACCTAGGATTAGGAAGAATAGAGGAATCTGCTGTGGACACAACCATCAATTACTTAATAATCATAAAATGAACGTGTACAGGAAGTCGGAGGTGGTAACTAAAAGTTCAAACGTCTAATTTCACATTCAATTCCTTTCTGATATTATTGTTATATGCTACATTAAAAATCTTTAATTGCACTACGAGGAAAATAACAATGACATTACCATAATTTTATATTGAAAAACTTATTCTTTTATGAAATAAGCTATTTTCTCGGGGATTATTTAATTTATCGACAGACAGAAGTAGAGTATAATTTGAATTTTATTAAAAATGAACGAAGTTGATCGAACATAAACATACGTTTGAAACAGCACATCAATTTTGTGTCTACTTTGCTAATATGCGTCATTCTAATATTATATTTACTATAAATATTATTAAAGTAAAGTAAATCTATAGCAATTCATATTTTAAGAAAGCATTCATTTTTCTTATTAAATTCGATATTCATGTGATTATTACTCCGAGAATAAAAAAGTTTTCAATTTGAAAAAGAAAAATCTAGCTTCATGAGTATGTAAAACACTATCAAGGAAATAAATTAAATGAACATACACAATTTTATGAAAATAAATCTACTGGGTTGCAACATAATTTTACCGACCTTAAATATTTCCTCAATCATCAGTAGAGAACGAAGCTGTTTATACTATCTGTTGTACATGCATGCAATAAAGAAAGAAAAGAACTTTACAGCTCATTGTGAGAATTTAATTTCTTTTTCTTTCTCGTAGAAGTACATATTTAAGCATATTAAATATTGTATTCAAACGTAATAAAGCGCGATAGTCTTGAAAAGATGACGGAATTGCAATCAAAACACTTTCATTTACAATTTCCCGAGAATGTAATAATACAGTGCTGTACGAGAAAGTACATTTATTTTATTTGACTCTTTTTCAGATTAGTTTAATGTGCCGCATAACGGTTTGGGAATTATTTTGATATATTTATTAGCCACTTGTACAGCACTGTGGATTTGAAAAAATGTAAAAATTTTTCTTAATTCTAATACTCGAAGTCTAATTAATTTTATTAATTTTGAATTCACTAAGATGGAAACCATATGGAAGTATGTTATCTGTTTATATTAATTTTAAATATTTTATTAATCCACAGTAACCAGCAATTATGAAGCATCGTTACTAATAATAATAGTAAATGGAACTATTTTAACAAATTTGAACAATAGATCACGTTGAATCTTCATTATTTTCGAAATAAAAAATGCAAATTTAAAGAACCACTTATTGTACAAATAATGAAGAAACTGATTTATATAATTAACATTCTAAACTTATTTCACATGTCAGTTTGTTTCATACGCCAACAAACTTTCGTTCGTCTCATTAAGCACTTAAAATCAGGTATTTCGTAAAAACTTTTGGTATCCAGATTGGTGATAATTTTGAATGGAATATAATAGCGGTGATTTTGGATGTAGAATGCTGTGAAAATTATCAAAACGACTATGCAAAAGGATCAGAATGGCCATGACTGATATTATTATTATAAGTGTCTCAACAGCTCAAAGTGCGCCTCTCAATAATTTGCGAATTGACGGTTTTGAGGGAAAATCAATTTTTCGTTCTTTTAGCGTACATACCCATATACACACAGGCACGCGCAAACACACACACACATTTATACATATTTCTTGAATTTATGATTACGTATATGTAATTATGTCTTCAGAAACTGCATTCTACTCTTCTAGAATGGGGTTATATCAAATTTGAAATTGAGAAAGAGAGGATAAAATTTGCGATTCGAAAGGAAATTCTAAAACTCTTCTATGAAATAAGTCAATAAAAATACGAAAATTTATAAGAAAATATGTACATCATAATTACATGATTGAAAAAGGGGTTAGAAAAATAACAATTGCTTAGTTATTGACAAATAATTTGAATCTTATGTTTAAATTCAAGTTCTAAATTATTATTGTCAACTCAATTAGCGTTATGAGTTTATATTACAATAATAAAAACAAATAAACTCTATATATATAGTTATGGAATATTTCAGTTCATTATGAAAAGATATGTTGAAACGAAAAGTATTAGAAAATCTGATACCAAAATTCACCTATTAAGACTATTTGGAATTCAGTACGAATTGTATTTACTTAAATTTTGCTGTGCCACACGAATGTCTTGATAATATTAACATGAAATAGAGAATGTTTTATAATAAAGTTAGCAATCTCGAACTTTAAATTAAACTTCCCGTGGCTCTCACATATATAAGTAACACATGCGCTCACTTCACATATGAATATCGTATATTTATACTAGTTGCTATTTATGTGGTTCAGACATATGGTTAACTGCAATACCGAAACACTGTCTGATGCTCTTCGAGTACTTGATGATATCTGCCGAATATCAGATGCAATGAAACTCGTAAATGCCTTCGTAAATTTCTCGCCCGGAGTTCGTGAACTACCTATTGTAAGGTCGTAGTTGAAGGAGTTGTAAACATATGTGTATAATATATCTTTTCTTTAGTGCACGAGATCAAACGTCCAAAAAGCACAACGATGTTGTTCATGAAGTTCCTTTTTGCGCACTTACCGAACGATATTACGAATTTTCATTATGAGATCGAAATAGAGTTTCGAATGATTGATATTTTAACCCTAGAGTTTAAAAAGGGATAAATTTTAATAGCCAACATCAAAATATGAGAGTCTAGGTTACTAATATCGAAATTTTAAATATCAAGATTATGAAGTTTCTTAATCAACATTTTGAAACGTTACCTATTTAAGTTTTTGCGATTTATAGTGTTGCTTATTTTGAAATCTGGTTCTCGAGTTTAATACTTGATTCTAAAAAATAATTAAGTAAGATAATTTTGATCACTTAAATTATCATTTTGTATATGCCTTATAATATATTTCAATGATGACTGACTGATTTAACGTACGTATAAAAAGGTTTTAATTTTCTTAAGGATTAACATTGACATGTTGCACTACATAACGTAAAAAATGAACATTATTTCGTTGGATTTCAAATTAGATCTTCCCATCAATAATTACACAGACAAAAGTTTAGTTTCTACCTTAATAAAATAAATTTACATTAATTACCAAAGGTATTAACTCTGACAACGATTTAATTACACTAAGTTAACTTTTCTTAAAATATACTCGAATAATCATGCTTTAAATTCAACACTCCCACTATTAACATATTTCTTTCACCGTATTGCAATTACGACTAATTTCTACGGGCAGCCTATACTCCAATAATCCGGCGTTAAAATAACAAGAAAAAATGAGATCGCCCAATGGTGTATATATTACAGATTAAGTAGGCCGGCGAGTCACACTGCCGCGAGGTGATGTCGTTGTATATGTGTAACCGTTGTTCCCAACAGTTTTTCAAGACGCATCGTTGTTATCTGTGGTCACGACGTCTTAACGGTACGACGTCGATCGTAGGTCACTTTTTCAGTCAGATAACTTGAGCCTAGAGCGTAAGAATTTAACGGAATTTTTCCATTGGAAATGTCAGTACGCTCAAAGCGAAAATTCGTCGAATACCTTCACCGACGTTGGATTTTAGCAAAATGATGATTCTACTAGAACGCATCCTGTTTATAAGCCAATATGATAATTTATTAAATAAAAATATGAATCGTATCATCTCCTTAAGAAAGTACAGAAAGTGACATACTTAATTACATCGATAAAAGATGAACTGAAATAAATAAAAAATTTTGAATTCTTGAGTTTCATAATAATATATGTACTTTACAAAATTTCAATATAATTTGACAATCAAAACCAATAGTCTTATCATTTAATATAATTTAACATGAAATATATTTATTCATTCTATTCTTGAATTATTACATATTTAGTTGAATTTCATAAACTACATCCTTACTCTTTATGGCTGTGGTTTAAACATTTTAAGGAAATGATTTATTTTTAATATTGATATAATAATTTCTTAATGAAAACTGAGAAAACTTTTAACCTCTTTTAATAAAAATGATTGTTATTTATTCTCCCTTCGTTTCGAAAATATATGGATATCTGCTTTACTGTTAACATAAATATTATTTATATAGTTTTAAATATTAGGTACTATTTTATTTTAGTACTGTCATGATAAAACTTAAAAAAGCGTATTGAATTACTTATCAAATTCAAAATGTATGAAGTTCTGACAAAATAGTATTTATTTCATAACGCAAATCCTTATACGTACCTGAAACAGTGAAATATATATAAACTTAAAATTTCGTTGCAAACATTTTCACTTTAAAGTTTTACAAAGGTTTATTATCCATTAATTCTTTCTTCAATAAATTTACAAAAGTCATTTCTAATAATTTTACTACTATGTAAGCAAAACATTATTCAATTTTCTATAATAACTTTCAATAATTGTAAATTTTTAAATATAATTGTAAAATAACATTTTTCCTGATCATTATATTTCTTGCATTTTATCAGTTTTTATTCTTATATTAAATCTACGCAAGTAATTTTTTCATTACAATAAAAATATAAAATATAAAATAGTAATACCAAGCTATAGTTATAAATAATAAAGAATATGGATTTTCAACAAACAAGTTTTGATAGATTTGTTTCATAAAGTTCTATTTGAATATAATTTATTTAAATAAATTCTAAAAATATTCTGTAATATTTTATATTTAGTACGTAAAATATGAATTTTTTTATCATAAAAAGTTAGGAGAATTCAATAAGTTTTCATTGATTTTAATTAACGTGATGTTAAAACTTTAAATAGTAATTTTAATGAGTTCCGTTAAATACTTTATAAGTATCAGTTTTTCTCTCTCAATCAGAAAAATGAATTAAATATTGAAAGATGCGCAACCTAATGTTTCCTCTTTTTTTACTTAATGTCTAGCAGTTATAGCATTTTGTAATTGACAAGGAAGTAGTAATAACGGTTATCTCGAATATTCATTTTTTTTTCTTCTTAAGATTGATATTAAGACCATAAATATATCATAGTAAAACTCCTTTTACAAATTTTTTAAGATTCGATCTCAAAATTACAGTTACTTAAAATTCTAATAATCATTGAATATACACTACTTACAGAATATTCATTGAACAAATATGCATATTTCATTTTACTAATTTAATGGACTGAAAAGCACTTATTCTACTAATGATAAAATAAATATTTTATAGAAAAATTATTTTTTAATTATTTTGCAGAAAATTAAAAATCGAAAATTTTTGTGAAACAGCCAAAATCCTTTCAGCGCCAAATGGTATTACTGATCTTTGATTACATTTTTATATTCCATAATGAACCTAGCAAATTTATTAAGAATAGTTCAGATTTAATAAAATAAAATTGAGAAAATTACGTAAATTATTATTACTATTATTATGTAATAATGCATAAGTAATGTCCAGATGATAAAATTTTAAAGAAAAATATAAATTTATTAAAATAATAATCAAATCCGTGAATTCATTTAGTTTTCAATGTTATTTAAAGTTCGATTATAAAAAGTATCAGAAGTTATTAGACTGAATTATCTATTGCTTAAAATAATTATTTATAATCGAGTTAAATATTTATTGATATAATAATATCAGTACAATTATTCCTAATGTGTGTCCAGAGAGGGTATCCTTAAATGGAAAAGGTCTAATGATAAGTTACGAAGCTTTTTTACTAACTTGTATTTCCTTTTATTCAGGAGCATTTTTTTCTACAACTACAGCAAAGATTTTCTTACAAATAAACGTAAATGTTACGTTTATCTGTAGCTGGTGATGCAGGTAATTATCTTGATAAAATGCTATGTTACTGCGATTATTCCATAAAACTTATGCAACTTATGGAGCAATACTCGGTAAACTTCAAATAAACAAAAAGTATGCGACACAAGCTTCCTTAAGCTTATCAAAACTTGCCACTCATCATTTTTATTTTCCTATGAAGCGCTGTGTAGCATTGATAAAGACATAAAGCTAGGAAAAATTTTTTAATAGACCGACAACCAACACACGCAGATACATATCGTCGGGGCAGCGCAAACTCCGAGTAGCCATAAGATAGAGGGAAAAAAGGAAGCATATTTTTATCTCGTCTCTATACGGACTTATCTCTACGACTCTCCTTTCTTTTTTCACTCGCGCACAAATACAGAGGAAAGAAGGGAGAGCAAAACGGCGCTCGAGGCTCAGTCTGTTGCGACCGCAAGCGCGCGATTGTATGCGCAAATTGCCCGTAGTTTACGAGCGCCAAAGTACCAAGCGAGTTGCGTATTGTTTCTGTCGTTACATTGCTGCTGCTACTCCCTAGTGCACTTGATAATACGACAAGAGCTGCCGGCATTCGAAGTAAGACCTCCTGGAATAACGAAAGTCTCTTTTTTAATTTTTAGCCGTGGGTGCGATTTGGAATTGCGAAAAAGCGAAATTACTGGAAAATAAAACTGAAGGCTATATGCAATATAAAATTATTTATATTTGGATAAAGATCTTAGGCATGGAAAATGATTTTTATCTCGTAAAAATCGAACGAAATTGAAAAAAACCAAACTGGCAAAGCACCTTATTCAACATCATGCGTTCCGACAAAAAATCGCAATCCCCATTTTTATTGATGAGGCTATTTTTAATCGCAAGTTTGCTTTTAATGGTTACTTCAAATTTCTTTTAAACTCTTCAATTACAAAACGGACTATTGGCTTAGTACTTGTTGATGGATAGTAAATGAATTATAATCAGAATAAGCTAAGCATTTTAAGTCTGTTCTTTAATGACAATGACACCAGTCGGTATAGCTTTCAATTATTCCCAAGTTGATGAAAATATATTTCTCAAGTTTCTTTTAGTCAATGTATTATTTAAATAAAACTAAAAAATTTAGAATTGTTCTCTTTCTATGGATGCATTAAATGATATGAAAACGTACTTCAAACTCAAGTAACAAGATTTCTATTCTCTTCGCTAAGAACAACTAATCAAATAAACGTGGGAAGTAATTGCTCATACTTAGTATGTTTACAAATTTAAAGAGTTATTTAGGTACGGAAATATGAATAAATTATTTTGTCGAAAATACATTACGTAGGAATGTGACGACGGGCTATTATTTTGACTCTTACAGGCGAAATTCGTACATAATATAAGGTGGAGGGGCAAGTATGTCTCGACAAGAGACAAATCAGAACGTTCACCAACACTTCGCTTGCCTTCGTAGGTTATTCAATTGAATGTTTCATGCCTTTATAAATTTCTTTAATCGATAGTAGTGTGGTTCCTATATGTCAGCAATTGCCGATATGATACTATAAATCAATACATGATAAGGACTAAGGCGAATGTTTTGAAAAAGCAAGAACACTGACGTATTTCTCAAATTGTACGCTGTGAACAATGTAAGGTGATGTAACGCAATAAAAAATTCTACTCGAGAATGAATACTTTAAATTAATCAAAATATTGCAGAATAATGCAACATCCATAATAATTGTGTAAGTACTTGGTAACTAGAATTTTGAATGATATATTACTTATAACAATTACTATTGCTTTATGAGATTCAGCTTATTTTATTATTATAATTAACAATAAAATATTAAAAATGGAAAAATGATATATAATTCTGTATCTTGAAAAATAGGAATTAAATTTTAGCATGTATGAAGAAACCTCATTTAAAAATTGATACTCAGGAGAAATTAACACAGATTAATCAACGCTTTGAAATTGAGAATAATTTATTTATTATTAATAGACGGGATATTAAGAATTTTAATAGATTTTACTTACAATGTAATATAAGTTTCACTATAGATATATTATTATTGAAATTGTTATTTAAATAATTACTAAAAAAATTTCTTTAAAAGTCGAAAAAAGTACAAACAAATGATAGAGTACCAATTCATAGGCAAAAATATAATTGCATGTATGGTAACATTCCTTTTAAATTATTATTAACTCATATATAGTATTTATGCAGGATTGAACATATTAAAACTCTAACGTAAATTAAAACTCATATTTTATTAAAGTAATAAAAAAATCTATAACTTTTAAACAAAATTTTTGTCGATATAAAATCCCAATGTTTATTCTACCCTTCAAAAATATATTCTCATATGATGTCATAAATACGTAATATTAATTATAAAAATACAAAGATTTTATGAACATTCATTTTCAATGATGATAATATTAACAAAAGCATGAAGGCAAATACTTCGAAATCACCAATAAAATAAAAGGAAGGTATATATTATACCAATACAATAAAACATGAAAAGAGTAAATGAGTTGCACAAAATTAATTATGCTTGGTTATATAGTAAAATACAATGAAAAAAACTATCATTCGAACTGGAAAAATTTCATGCATTTATTTGCTGGAAAATATGCGTCAAGGACTTGAATAATATTTGATACATACATATGTGATCTTGAATACTTTGAATAAATAATAAAACCTATAAAAACTAAATACTATACAAAAAGTTTTAACAATATTAAAAAAGTCATTAATCTAATTCATGTGTAGAGTAAATAAAATTCAGAAATCATATAGTAATTATAAAATGTATATAAATACAAAAATCAGTTCGAAATCCATTCATATATAATTTAATATCGATAAACATGAAAGGAAAAATAGAAATGAAATTATTCATTTTCTTTTTTCGTAATAAAGTAAAATAAAGCATAAAATGAAAATTTTATAGCCTAAAAAGGATGGCATCATGTACTAAAATATAACAATATAATAGCATTGTAATTATCAATTCATTGTGGCTTTAAGAGAAGGAGATACTAACAATAAATTATAAAACAAAAAATAATTATTAACTAGCAATAAAAATGATTAATTTGTCATTTAAAATTTTTTGTATATTTAAATAACCCAAAGTTTTATCTGGCCTCATTAATACAATATACGCAGCTCAAGTGTTTACGTTTGTAAAATAGTTTTCGGTCTTAAAATGCCTCGAGCGAACCAAAAACCCACGTTTGAATACATGCATGTAATGATGCCTGTCTGTTTGTATCTCTTTCTCTCTCTCTCTCTCTCTCGTGTTCAGAATAAATCTTTATATAAATGTGTTTCCTTCGTGCAAAATTCAGGACAAATATATCCTCATTTATTTTTCAACAAATAATATAAATAAGAGGAGTGATATGTAAGAATGATAAATGGCAGTTTTCTAATTTTTTGAAATCTGTAAGTAGACTACATAAGAATATTAAATATGGTAGTCTAATACGGGTATAGATCGAGAACGAGATCGATGGTTATTCAAAAGCAAATATCAATATGTACTTTGATAAGAACTCGTGCTTTGAAAATGATTTATCTTTATTTATTAAAAGAAGCTTTCTTTGTAAATTACAATAAAGATATGTTGATTTATTGACAACAAAATAAAAATAATTTTTCAAGACCTTAAAATAGTAAAATAATTGTTATTTAATAGTTTAAAGAAAGATTCACGCATCGATGATTATGCGTACAATTAATAACATTAAACAACAAAAATATAATATGAATGAGTTACTTTAAAACCATCACGTCTAATATGAGAATATTTTAAATTAACAAGTGGCGAATAGTAAAATACAATCTTTTATCTTGCTTTAATACAGCTAAATTTTAATAAACCGACTCATTGATTTTCAAGTTTAATATTCCAATATCTGTGAGCGCACGTAAATCCTAATTTTCACCTGACTAATTGTATTAGAGCACTCGATATTCGCTACAAGGGCATTCGTTCATTCCATCCAGCTAAAAAATACATCCCTACGAAACACGAAACCAGTTAATCTTTCCTTACCGAATGTACGACGTCACCGCGAAAGGTCCACATCAATAGACCAGCCTCTTTCTTCCAAACAACGAAATGCAAATATCCATTAATGAGAAGTAGAAAAAATGAATTAAGCATTACTAGTATAAAGATTAGAGGTGCATTAATTCTGGCGGAACGGTGCATCTGCTTTTCCACGCTACGTGACGGAACGTCTAACTCGGCACTCGCTTGTGAGCAATAAGCCGGGTTAGTCAGAAAGCTCTAGCCGCGAATTATACGGTTATGATCCCTCGGCGAGATAACCAATGCATCATATTTCTCGCTGGAGCACGCGGACCGCCTTTGTCGGTTGGTACATACATGCATGGGTCTCGGTTTGCACGCGTACATACGTGCGCCAGCGAGAGGGATTAGAGAGGTGGGATAATTTGTCGGCCGATCGCATTGTTGCCTCGGAGATGAGAGCGGAAAGTGGCATAGTGAATGAGAGAAGTTGTCGGACAATAAACAGTTGGAATGGAAAGGCATGCACGTAAACAAGAATAGACAGATGAGGAAGGAGGAACGAGATGAGAGCCAAAGGTACGTATGAGCGCTAGTAAAAGTCCTTATTCTAACCTAGTGTTTCACACACTCATGTGTAACTAAAGAATAGATGAAATCAGAAACGGAAATTAAAGTTGAAATTGAAAATGGTCTGATCTTGACTTATTTCAAGCAAACAGGATAAGTTAGAAAATATTATTGTTTAGATTTGATCTTAACTAGAGATTTATCTTTTTCTGAAGTAAACTGAGAACTAATTTCGAAAATGACTTACGTTGGTACTTTAAACGGTGTCATTGTATTGCTGGAAAAAATAGAAAATTTACGATGACTTAAATAATATCGGATCGTCTTAACTCTTTGCTTTTGCTCACTGAAACCATTTATACCTTAAGATCCCACTGAATTTTCAATAAACTACCATAAATTAAAAAAAGACACGAAACCTTATTTACGTATTTGAAATTATCTAGATTTTTTATAATAGCGCAAATCTACATTTAGAATGTTTATTACCATCGAAGATACTTCATAGTCTGGTAAGATTGTACTATCAAATTTGTACCTGAAACGATACAAATCATAAAAGTGAATTTAATTGGCGAATCTGCAATATTATACTCGAAAATTTCTTAAATAAAAATAAAAGTAAATTTTTGTAATTACATAAAATTTCACGTCTCTGGATTAGCTTTAAGAGCGCGTAAGGCTGGTAGAAAAAGCAATTAGAAATTCAGATAATGAGAAAGGTTGCGAGTGAGCGCGTCCTTGCTCATACCGGAGATGAGTCTTTCAAGTAGGAGCATTTATTTTTCTAGTTTCAGAAGGAAACGAGTGATGCTATCTTGGTACGCATGGGAGAAAAGAATCATTGCACGCAATTACGTTCTCCACTCTACACGAGGTTATGATCGATAGCCGATCGTTCATTCTGAACAAGTGTAGTCATATGGTGGTATAATACTTTTTAATGTCATTGTAATATTGAAAAGAATAAGTAAAATAAATTCATTTCGCTCTCGAGAAATATAATTTGTACTTTTTGCAGATGTATGCAGAATCTCACTCTGTTTAATTACAAATAATTAGAAGATTTTAATGATCGGAATATTTAGTTACAATGCGATGCTTCTTAAATGCTCCACATTAATTATTTTTCAACTTTGTGAAAGAAACTGCTTTACTATCTGGTTACATTTTATTTGACTCTTAAAATATACGTATCGTCTTTACTGAAATATTTAAAAATATTTTGCCAATTATGAATATTCTGAATATATTATCGTATCACGATAAAAGTGCAAAAATCAATGTTAAATCATAATATATTTAATAATCTAAAGAAAAACTGCTGATAATTATTGTGACAATTATTATCATCGATAGAAATAATGTGGACGTGATTTTGTTGTCCCTAAAAGTTTAAAGATTAAAATGATGGAAATTTGTATGATAGAATTTATGTGAAATCTACAAAACTTCAAGATCTATCATTTTGTAAAAGAAAATTATCATAAACTATATTTTTCTATTTTTCCAGTCTAAGCAAATGAAACAGTCATAAAAAAATGAATAATTTTAATGACTCTAACGACCTGCCAAAATAAGTATAAACGTACAAGAGATAAGCGATCATTTAAGAAATACATCAAATTTAAAACTAAAAGACACGAAATTCGAATTAATTACAACCCTAATGCACGTAATAGCAGCAGCTACTCAAAATAATGAAGTGAGCCTGCTTCTGCATGCGAGATAAGTGCGCGATTCGAATTCAATTAAAGTTATATAATCGGGGTCGACAACACGTCGATGGAAACTGAGAAAGCGCGGGAAGAAGGAAACCGAAACCCCTTGTGGCGGTGGCATCGTTCTCTTGTTATCGCATCCACAGAACGCATATTGTATATCCATCTTACTTACCTTTTTTCCTCGAACTCCCTTACAACCGCATTCTACTCGTAGCTGTTCTCGCGGTATCTTTTTGCAAAAAAGAAACGATTCTTGGCGTCGTCGTCGCGAGAAAAAATATATCATCGATAACTGTAAGAAATTTCATTACGTAAATCGTAGGCAAGCCACGAGTTCTCGTTTCAGTCCTCTTTGGTCACTTTTTTTCAAGCACTTTGTGGGAACAGTTATGTGCGAAAAAGAATGTGAGTTTTGATTAAGCAAGAAAACAATAGAGCTCGTGTTCGTGATTCATCGCCGTGTAAATTTATACTTTCTTGTATCAGCTTATAAAACGAGTTTTAAATTTTTTCAGTTTTAAATTTTTTTTAAGCCAACACCTTTTACAGTTAGTTACATGTGTGCTTATATTAATATTTACATTTTTTGTCATTGACATTTTCTCCTCGAAAATTCAATTTTCGAAACGCTTATTAATTTTTACACAACTATTTTAATAAGAAATTATTACTTTAGCGATAAAAAAATTAGCGATTTCATTATAAGCAGATGTACACGATCCATAAATATTTCTATCTTACTTTATTAGACAATTTCTTACTTGCAATTTCAACTTGATTATTAATACCCATTCGAAAAACCGTGTAATGAAAAATTAAAAATGATTAATTATTCATAATTAAAAGCTTATTTTTATTGTGCCTGAACATAGGTAAGAAATGTCTTAAAAATTATTTTATATTCTACTTTAATAGTTTAATTTTTTCCTTAAAAAATCTAATATTTTAAAACGTTATAATCAACGTTTTAATTTTCCTTATTTTCTGCCCACATTTTTTATTATCGTTTCTTATTCGTAAACAATTCTGTCATTTCGTAGTCCTCTCATCCTGTGCACTCACTTTCGAGTGGATCTTATAACGAAGAAGGAGACTGTTACATCGAACAAAAGACGCAAGGAGATCGTTAAATCCCTTAGGCTTGGATTTTTTAGTCTTAGCCGAAATTCACGAAACTGCATTATTATCGCATCTACTTTATCTCATCTGCTCAAAGGAGGAGATTACGGTGATTTTAGTAGGTGGGTTTTCTTTTACTTTCATTGCAAAGCACGTGCGAGTGAACTTTCTAAATTCTGTTATTTCCGGACACGCAACACTTACGTACTGTCTTCCTTGGTCTCGTTAATGCCTTTGGAATGGGCAACTTACCCGTAATAATTCAGTTTGCGCGAGAAATGTAGAACACACATGTCGGCAGTCACGAAGCCGATCTCGAAAATTACACGTTTGAATCTTCGCACTGTGCTCGCCTCATAAATATATTTAGGAGAAATTTACCTTTAAACGGATCTTTCTCGAAATCTGAATCCCTTTCAATGTGAAATTAAATTCTAAATAAAATTGCCTTCTGAATACTTTTTTAGAACTGCCAATCATCGGGTAATTTCTGCAGCGTGTTAAATACCGTAAGTAGTTGTGCTTTTTCAGGTAAGAGTTATACTTTTAATAAAGAGTATGTAAATGAAAGGGAACTTTTTCATTCGAGTACAGTTGTAAATAACTGTACAAGCATTCATTTCAACGGTAGCAATAACATCGATGAAATAAAAATGAATCGAAAACGATTCACCTTGCATGTTAATAAAATTTCAAATATCAATAACACAAGTAATAATTACAAGTTTTACATTTTCAGATAGTAAAAAGATGCTTTCAAAAATAAGAAATCCATTGTTAGTTAAATATTCTCATGTTGCTTTACAATTACAATTTAATTTATTAAAGCTTTTTGTATTATGGCACAGATATGCCACTGCTCATAAGCTTTTTTATACCAATGTGGATAGTATGTTGTTAATTTTCAAAATCAACCGCTTTCAACTTTATGATCTCTGTAACTTTTGAATTTAAAACAATAGCTGTTAGAAATAGTGCTATCTCAGTACTATTATGTCGATAATTCAACCTATCTAAAATCTACCTTTCCTAATGATCTAACAAAAAAGAACGAATTAAAAGTTTATAAATATCCACCTTCCTACAAATGAATATAATTAAACCATTATTTATTACTTTAGTGGCAAAAATAAGCATCGATCATTTATAAAACACACGAAGGTCATATGTGTAGAAAATCTTAGTACAATTGTAGCTGTATGAGTTCATCGTGTGACTTATTACTCACATTAACTAGTCGCAAGTTCGTAATTGGCGAATTAACCTTTCGAATAGTAATTCCGTTAACAACGAGTATCTCGAGTGACAGTCTCGCGCTTTCCAAAGCTACGGCATGTTGTTCGAATTCAACAATCATAATAACATCGTCGGTTGATGCAAGATCGAGGATTCTTCAAAAGCAATTTCAAGCCACAGCATTTCAGCGATTATCATTAACAGTATTTAGTTAAGTCACTGCTTGCCTCGATCTAAGATCGAGTTTAAAAATAGTCTAACATAAGTACAGGAAAGAAAGATTGCAATCGGCTCGCATGGATCTCTTGAACTACAGCAACTGTTCATACGTTTACCAGTTCCAGGAGAGAAAAGCGACGGCCGTGTACCATCAGATACCAAAAAGTGCAAGGCCTGGAAAATCGATACGCCAATGATCAAAAGGCGAACGTTTTACGGTGTATAACAGCAAAATATCGAAAGATCAAACGATCGATGAAACACGCGCGCGTGGAATGACTTGTATAAAAACGGCATAACTCGGACCGATAAACACAAAAGCGAATTGCAAGCGGCACCGCTGCCTGATACCGTTATACCGTTACTCGATTGTACGAATTCTGCGTAGTCGGGTGTGTATGCATGCATTCACGGCAGTCGCATTGTGCATATGTGCAATGAGTATACGGAGTTTCGACTCGCGTTCGCGCCGTTACATCATTTATCTAGGGTTGCCGTGCCACAAGAGAAGCTCCAGGTTCCCTGGGGCTGAACGATGAAGCGCATTTTCTGGATCTCGCGTAGAAAAGAGATTTGAATGAGTTGAATTTAAAAAGAGTTTTATTGAATGTTAGGGCTGAGACTAACGATTAAATAAGTGGACAATCACAGCAACTATCAGCGTTGTTTATGAAGAGTATCAATATTATTTTATTGTAACGCCCGATACGACCTATTATCATCAACATTTTATCAGTTAAAGGCTTGTTTACTAGTTAGATAAAACCACGAATTTTTATACGAAACATAAATAAACTAATTTTTATTTTTTATTTTTATCTTTTCACTGCATACTTATATATATATATACAAAATTTTAGTAATTACAATGATTTATACTAATGCTATCTAATATGAGAGGAACTTAAAATCAGTTTTTTATTAATTGGTACATTACAGTTTGTATACTAGGATTAGGATACATAAATTTATCAAACGAAGATATTCCAATTAAAGCATATTACTTTATTTTACATGCATTTAAAATCTATTACTTTAGAATTGTATATCTACTGTTCTCAAAATGAATTTTCTAATATTAATCATGAGAATATTACGCATAAAGATTTAGTTATAAGATCTGAAATTACTGTTATTCTGGCTGTTTTTATAGATCTTACAAAAACTGTAGAAAATGTGGGCTAGTAAATACGACTATTACATCCATCATATATTTATTCACCACAAAACTAAATTAATAGTGTCTTCTATCATACCATCTTAATATTGTAGGCTACAATAGAAATAATAATAAATAATTCTAAGAACATTACTAACCTAAAAACAGTGATAAGTCTATAGACTGCCATATCTATCTTTTTTTTAAATCTATTAATGATTTTTCGAAGGACACTTTCCTATTCTTAAAATAAATTATATCCAGTTGACCAGGATGAGTCATATTATGTTACTATATACATATACAGATTCATTAAAAATCTAGAAAGTCTTTCTTTTTGAGAATTCCATGCTATTGAATTGTCGGATTTTTCTAATGCTTATGATGTGTTAAAGCAGGTTTTGGTAATAAACCGTGTATTTTTCAAGAATTTAAAATGACTCTCATTCTGAGCAAATTTCGCAGCAATTAAAAGTATTGTATTAATTTTAATAGGAGTTAAGAAATTTTAACGGATGTATATTTGACAAAAATATCTAAAACTGCAAGAAGTTGCTCTTGACAACTAACAACAGAAATTCATAATATATAATAATTATTTATAAAAATAGAATAAAATTAATCAATTTTAATTTTTGATATAACCATAAATATTGTATATCCATTATAATTTATGAATTCGTGTTATTGAATAGAGTCTACAATAATTAAACGTTATTCAGCGTTGTATATATATAATTATCATAAAGTGATTTAGTAAACGATAATATAATTGTGGGCGTATGCATTCGTGTGTATTATATTGAAATTTTTGTTATTAATTATTTTTGTATTTTTATAGTTAATTCACAATTCGCTATATAGAAGACTAAAAGTATTTTAATTAAAATTTGCTTTCAAAAATGAATTTTGAAGCTCTTAATGCTTTTGACAATTGTTATAGTTCCATACATCGTTGATACTTATAAGCCATTAAGGTTATCGCATTAAATTAACAAAAGTTTATTCCCCGATTAGTGTCTAATCTAGACAGATTGGTAGTTGATTGTGGGCATCATGAACGATGCACAAATACTGATTGTCCAATTGAAGTAATAACATAAGCGCATCTTATAAAGATGTTAAAGTAAATATGGCATCTGGATACTAAAAATGATAACAGCCGGTCCTATAGCAAAAATATTACGTAGGAAAAAAGTATTAAACCATGGGTATCATTGTTATGAATAGTATAGCACTCGCATTTTTTCGAGCAGCTATTTGATTCGCGTCCAGGCATATCAATAGGATCGAGGTATTTTACGTAATCACGAATCAGTCATTGCTTGTAAGACGCATGCGCGAGTTTCATATCCGGATTCCTCATCAAGACCACGGCTGTTTACTTTTTACGGCGTTACGCTTCTGTCTCTCGCTCTCTCCCTCTCATACTTAACGCTTTGTTTTTTCGATGACGCACATTAATCGAACCCACGGAACATTGATAATAGGGCTACAATGTAAATTAATGGATATAGCGCGAAGGTTCTAAAAAATTTTGCTATAAATATTCCGAATGAATAGATCGAGCCCTTCATTAGGCTCTTACGTCTTTACAACAAGGAATTATTAATATTAATTAATTTATGTCCATTGTTATTTTACAGAAAACATTATCCGGATAATATTTATCAATCTTATATTGAATTTGCCTTGGATTGAATTTGTATTCGTTTAATCGACAAAATATGTACACTCATTAACGAACATAGAGAACACGATTATGTTATTAATAGTTTTCCAATTTTTAATGCAAATATTAATTCAATTTCTATGGAAAGATAACATTAAATTTGTATTTAAATCATTTCACATATTTAATAGAAAAATTAGGAAAATTTATTAATATACTAGATAGAAAAAGAAATTACAAAACTAGACTACAAAAATATACTTAATGTACTAGTATCATCAATATATAATATTCTTCTAACATTCTGTTTATCTAGATTACTTTCTTGGTAATATAATCGTAGTTTCTTTCAACAATGTATACTTATAATATATTTTTTTTAATTCACACTTAAAACTTTATAGAAATATTTATTTTTTACGTTATAAAGAGTTTTATTTATTATCTTTCAAATATTTAAATTCTTATATTTGTAAATTTAGCTTTCCTAGCTGCTACGAATTGTGCAGTTCAAGTTTAAAATATTGTGCTTGTAAATTTAGTCAGGTAAATAGAATTGCATAACGTATAATATTGCATAATAAATATCTATAAACAAATACATAACAAAATGAATACTGACAATCATATATTATTATTGCAACTACGAATTCTAAAAAACGACTTTAATTTAAAAATTTTAGATTAAAAAAGACAGATTGGTTCAATGAATCGATTATCATACTATAATTATATGAACAATGTTTAGGATCAAAAATGATTTTAGAAAGTTTAAAATATTCAAGTGCGAATTAATTGTGCTATTTCATGGCGGGGATAGAAATTTTTTTAGATGAAAATTCCCGTTACAATATGACGAGCCGCACCAACCTTGACTCTTTCAACTTCATCATTTCACCTCCATACTCATGTATGATCTTCGAAAAAAATTTTCAGCTCGTACCCTTCGATAATTATATGAAGAAGACCTACACACTCTATCTTATCGCTTAATGTGTTCATATTTAAAATGATTCAGCACAAGACCAACCATGAAATATGTAATATTTTTGTTCGAGAGTTTGACAAGGAAGAAAAAGAAGAAAAGCTTTGCAGTTAATATTATATAATTTATAGATTGCACTTAATAACATTACTTGCGAATAGTTTAAAAAAGTAGCTTCAGAAGGTGGTATCGCTAATTTTTTATATAAAAATTTCTTTTTTCTATTTCTTGAAATGAAAAACTACAAACTTTAGCATATCATAGTAATATCGAATCGACATAAAAAATGAAATTTTCATCACACGATATGATAATACGAATTTGAATAAATTAAATATTTTAAAACCTATTAAAAAACAAAAGTTACGTAATAAAAAGATAAAAAGATAGAGACAAAATTTTAAAATGATATTTTAAATAAATATTTTCAATAAAAAAAATACTCCGATACACGTTTAATATATCTACATATACATACAGAAATCAAGAACAAATTTATTGATTCCATTTAGAATTATGCAAAGAGGTACAAACTTATTTGTACCTGATTGCTAAATCATCTGAAAGTGAATTATTTTATTATGCTCGCAAAATAAAGCAATACTTTTTCTCTTATCTTCATTGTATCATAACTACAACTATTATGCATGTATAGAACCTCAATTTCAAAAACGCATTTTGTGCATAATATAAATTTGCACATAAAAATATATCCATTAAAAAAACGCAGCATTTATTTACTAAACAATAGTTTTTAATTTTTAATTTATTGAGTTATACACAACATATGTATTTGATTTATTTGTGATTCTTAACATTTTTTATTTAAAAAATGTTTGGAACTCAAATAATCTTGTATTTTATTTATGAAATAGTAAATATTATAAATTATTTTATACAGTACAGTTAATTTTAATCTTTTTGTTTAGTATATTTTTAAATTTCACAGTTTTTTCTCTCCATTCTATGATATACACCTTTTTCAAGCAACAATCGCTAAACCCGCCATATAAATTTATTTGCTACCAGTAGTAAAAATAACTTGGATAGTCACAAAATAGTTTCTCCAATAAACGCATTAAAGTGAAACGTGGATTAAAAATGTAGTAAGACGGAAAATAAAACTCTTGATCATTCGGTAACATTCCACAATTCCTAGCAGAAGAAAAACAATCTATCCCAACGATTCGAAGCGTTCATGCGTGAATGCTGACTCCGTGGTATCAAACTTCCAGCCACTCTCTACACTCACAAGTCATGTAGTAGCACATCTTGTGCACCTGTTTTATGTTTGCTGCGAATAAAGAGTACCCTGAGTACTCTCTACACCTCGTCAGATGGGAATTACTAAATTATATCAGAGAGGAGAACGGGGAAAGAATGCGGGCGGTGGTGAAGTTGCACTAGATCCAAGAAGCTACGTAAATTCGCGAGTGTAATGTCCGAACGCAGACTTACACTATTATGCGAGAAGCTTCTCACATATTATCGAACATTTTTGCGAATCTCTTGGCCGCTGCTTGATTTACTCCTGCTTAATAAAAATGTTTTATTGTGTTGCGGCGTTCCTTACATACATTTTTTGTATACCATTTATCTCAAATGCTGGCGAATTACTAATTTTATTTTTAAGGAAAAAATGTGTCGTAAGAGATACTGAGATAACATTTCTGTAAAACATCGATTTCGGCAACAATTTCATATTACCACCACAATCAGTTATAAAATGGGTAATTACTGTTGCCATTCCGAATGAATGAAATGTTACAAAATGTTCTAATTCTTATTTTATATTAAAAAAGCTACTTTAACTGAGTAAATTTTTTATACCGTCGCCTTAAGAGGCGTTCGAATAATTGTTAGATTCGAGTTTGTTATATATTATACCGGCGTTAAATATATCTACTCCGTATAAAATACTCAATACTGTTGATAAATTCAATATAAAACACAAATTTTCATTTTAAAATATTCAGATTGTACTTGCACAAAATTAGAATAAAATAATAATTGGAAAATGCACAATAAACGGTAACGCGTTTGTTCATGCATAAATGAGCTTGTATAACATAAGCTATAACTGTATACAATCCATATGCAAAAATTTCCAATAGATTAAAAACACGTTTGCGAATAGGCAAATCTATTACCGGCATATATGAACACTTATAATTGCATGACAGCAATTGTTTAAAAAATGAACGTACATAAACTGCCGGTGATCCATTATTCGAAAACAATTCAACCGTGACTTATCATTTTACAATCCCAAATGCACACGTAATGCCGAATCCTACAATTTCAAATGTCCCGCCGGAGTTGACACCGGTTTACGAACACCACCGCAGGCGCATCTGCGCATTAAACTTCCTCCGGTCAGCGCAGCGCTCTGTTGACTTACACCAGGAGCTCGAACCGCGTTTGCTGCCGTCGAGGTCTCATTGTCCGAGACTCATCGTCAACGTCGCGCCTACATTTGACGCCCAACCCTGGAAAAAAGATCGTCCACGTATGCACGAGGAAGTCGCCTAATGAGTGGCGATCAGCTGTTCCGTGTGGCTTAGAGTGGCGCACCGAGTACAGTGCGCATGCGTCGACTGTTGGTCAGGTAAGCGAAAACGAAATGTCGAGTAGTGTCGTGCAGCTGTATGCTTTAACTATGGATTTTATTTAAAAAAGTATGCGATAATGTAAATATTTCGTGGTAGTTTCGAAGATATTGAAAGAAAGAGGGAGAGAGAGAGAGAGAGAGAGAAAGCCTCTGAATTACAAAAACAAATTTCATCTAAAAAACTTATTTGAATTGAATTTTCAAAACACCTTAGTCTAAAATGACGTGAGCAATTTAGGTTTTTTAACCGACTTCTTTAAAAATAGTTATAACGATATTAAAGATACTTTATACAGTTATAACAAATTTATGCAAAAAATTTGAACTTCAGTTTGAGGCCTACATTTAAGAACATAATAAATGGTACAAAAATTGTTTAAACGTATCGCGATGATCATTGTTTTACATACATAAATAAGAGAATGAAGTAATCAGCTTTTTCGCATCAATAAATAATAAATATATATTTTAAAAAAAAATTGTTTGAGACTTTACAATTTTATTTATTATTTTATTTTTCCTATAAATATTACATTATATATTAACACAATTTTAGAACACTTATTTATTATGTTATTTGGTAACGATGTGATGGTCATTAGAAAATCGGCATTTTATAGATGTTTTCCATATTTTTACCCGTGTCGATGACCTTTAAATATCCGAGACAAAGATAAAACGATATACAAATAGCAGCAGCTGCGAATTAATACATTACATCTTGTGATGAATTTCTCCCTACGTAGTCTTTTCACATCAATTGAAAAGAATTTTCATTTGCGTTGAGTAATCTTTTTGCACTGCACTTATCGGCAAATTATGGTACAAAAAATTCAAAACCGTACAACTTGCATGCAATAAAAGAAGCGAAAGTATCCCCTCGCATCTTTCAATCCAGCAAGTGGGCGATATAAACCTCGCATAATAAAACTAATCGGCATAAATTTGCTGGCCAAACGGCTCATAGACGTAAAGGCAAAAATAAAGTCAGCGTCAAAGTATCAGCGCCACTGCGCATTCAAAATAAGAAGAGGGACGGGAGTCTGCGAACGCGCGTCTCGGCTTATCTCGTCATTTTCATAATCGTAAATCAACGCGCGACGCCGAGTAAGAAAATGAAAGATGCGGTGACTGCGGCATCATTAAGTTTCGCGTCACGGCTGCGCGAAATCCTCGATATTAAGGTCCATTCGTCTCGGGAATATAAGGCTGAACATGTACGGGAAAAATGCCATCGAGAAGATCAGGACAAAACGGACAAGATGGTTGTTAAATTTATGGGAAATGATTAACGATATTTTATTGCATTTTTAAGTAACAGTCTACTGGAATCAAATAGGCTCTAGGCGTAATACTGTTAGTTAGCTCCCCTGATAGTTAACCGCGATGTTTGTTTTTTATTTCAAACAGGTGGCTGTTACACTTACAATGCATGAATTTTTAAAAAACATTGTTTGCATGTGTACTACGTAAGCCATTCGGCGTAACTGGGCGCTTTTACTAATTAATTTTACTGTGATCGAAGCAAAATATTTTTTCATATTAAAAATTAAATAAGAAAGTATGTAAATAATTTTCTTAGATAAACAGTAGAGTCACCTACTTAGACTATTAGTTCTTTATTACTTCTCAATAAGCACAACAAAGAATACAATTTTGTAAATCATTATTAAAATTAGTAGGGATAAAAAGAATTTCTGCATATACTTTTCGGTAAATCAATAGTATCACGTTTTACAGCACCGCGCATGTATTCCAGACGTCTTGTACAAGTTTCTGTACTTAATCTCATAATCTCGTAAAAAGGTCGATCTGATATGAAATACCTTGCTACACAATATTAAAATAAAACAAACTGATCTTAAACTGTCGGACAATATAATTAACGCAGTGATTATTCACGCGTCGCTCCTGAAATTACATCCGTTACAATCGTTCGCGGGGGCCATTTACAAGTAACTCGTCAGCGTAAGACGATATTTTCATTATTAGTGAAAAGATTTATGATGCGCGACCTTGACGGGGGTGGAAGAGATTTTTTCGACCAAGACACGATGGTGATTAAAATCGCGAGGTCACGTCGAATTTTTTACACGCGCGTAACGAGACGCGTAATTTAATTCTGACGCTGACGTACGTTTTTTGCCACCCTACAACGGACGCAAAATTTTCTGCGTAAAATATGAAGCGCGTTCATTGATAGGACGTGTGAGGAACAAGTTTTTAGTTTTTACGAGCGTTTCAATGGAAAACTACTCGTTGAAGATACTCCGTGCGTCCTCACACTTCATTTGATAGTTTGATTTGAAACTTCAAATCAAAGATAAGAAACAAAATTTAAACAGCTAAACTTCTTTTGCTTAAAATTCTGCTGCTCTTTAAAATGTTTCTCATTCTCAGAAGCGAATGACTTAATTATACTTAATGATAGTATATTTTACTTGTACCTATACTTATTAAGTTTATAATTTAAATCGGAAGTGATGGGAATCTTGATAATCTCCTTCGCCTGCGATATCACGTACCGTTGAATTTTACATAGAAAGATATTCAATTACCCAAAGGAAACGACCCACGCAATCAGCTACATTATTCTCTAAGAAATGAACGTTTGAAACTTTTATTATTGAAAACAACAAAATATTTTCATACGTTTAAACATATGCAGTATTCTAGACTCTAACGTTTTAAGTTTCTTTCAAAGATGATGAATACTTCACTCGCGATAGGTTTTCCCAGAAATAAAAATCTTTATTACTGACTTTATCTTTCAGTAATTAATGTTATCTTTTTACAATTATATTCATAAGGTAATAATGAAGTTAATAATACGGTGTCGTGAAGTCACCGAATTATTAAACATATGTTCATATAAAAATATCGTACGAAGTTGTATCTAACGTGATTTAATGTTAGACGGTTGCATTCGAATTCCGATTTCTCGATAATCAATTATTACCTACATTTCAGGTGAAAATAAAAGTCACAATGATTATGTACTTTTTGAAACAAAGCTAATGAAAAGTCGGTAAATTAAACGATTCAGGCAATTTATAGTGAATCCCTAGCTTAAAAGCATCGAAATTTACAACAACAAAAAACGACCTTTAACAGTGCCTAGTTAATTTATGTTTACAATTTATCATGGAATATTTTATCCTAGCAATTTTTTTCTTTTTGTATTAAATTTGTATTTTCAGCCTGCGATTAAGTGATACCTGAAATTTGCGAGAGGAAAAACATCGATACATTCTTAGATGGTTTCGCGACCTCAACCTCCGACAAGAATTCATCATCGAAGGACTTTTTTGTTTCCTTTCTTCTTCGCGCTGTAATAAACGAAAATTAGTCGCTCAACGAATACGCAGAGGTCGTTGTGATGTAAAGCCAAGGGTTGAGGGGTCGAAAGCAGTATTGCAGTAACGAAAGCTCGCGTGTCTTTTAGAAAGCTGCCTTTCTAAAATGAGCTCATTCTACTGCGCAAAATGTCAAGGTTGATCGACGAGTGCGATAAGACTCTTATTATTATCCTGATGGTATCCAAGGGGCAGATCTTACCGAATTAAACACGCTGAAAACTCTCATTTGTATAAAGTTATTATTCCAAACGAACCTCTGTTTTTTTATGTAACGTTCCATGGAGAATGTAACAAACGTGTACATACATATATGTAATTTTGAAAAAATATTTCCAATTCTGGAATTGGTCAGATTGTTAGAAACTATGATATAAAAAAGTTGGAGTTTGTCAAAGTGTTATCTCTGAGAGTTTGTTTTCAAATTGTCAAAATGGAAAAGCTGCATTCTGTGATAATGCGCCTCTGGATTTTCTGCCGAGTGTTAGGCGTTTCGACTTTAGTACGTGTGTACATTCTCAGAATTCGAGATGAATGAGTCGATCTTCGATTTGTCATTGTTATGTTTTTCGTCACGCGAGCGCAGTTAAAACAAAGTTTTTTAAGCTTCTCATAACGCTTCTGTTCTTTTTAATTTTTAAAAAGCTGAAAGTTCCTTAAAAGTGATGTTAAATTTACGTTTCTACTAGATTTAATTTATTTTTGCTCTTTCGACGAATGCTTAATTTTTTAATTATAACAAAAAAATTTTAGTTTTTTCAGCGCTAATTAAATAAAATGTATTTATGAACATTTTTAACTGAATGACGAAATGATATAAATATAAAACATACATATTATTCAAATAATTATCTATACTTTCAATTTTTAACATGACATTTATCAAATACAATGTTTTCTTGTATTCTTTAGTCTTATTTATTTTATCGGTATAAAATGAGAGATATTTTTATTGTAACCTAAAAGAAATTAAAATTATGTGTTAATCTTATAGTTGTTTTCAGATTTATTCATGTTGATAATTATTATTTTACTTTATTTTACAGGACTCGAGTTATGACAAGATTACAATTAACGATAAATTCTTTGAGAAACTTATATTATCTAATGAAACAAAAATTTGTTAGATATTATGCAACGAAGAAACTAAAACCATTAGCCTCTGAGGTGCGTATATTAGAGTAATTAAGTTCTAAAATTTATTAATAAATCAAAAAAGTAATTTTTAAGAATTTTGAATCATCAGAATAAATTAATTACTCATTTACTGTCTGTATTAAAATGTTAAAAAAATTTTAACGAAAATAACGTTTTTAGATTATTGATACTTTATTAGATACTTTATTTAATTTATTTAATACTTTATTATTACTATTATTAATATTAATGTAATTATGCGTATAATAAAATATTAAAATTATACAGCGAATGATTCGCCATAAAAATTACTAAATTGAAATTGAGTTTTCAGAGCAACGTCAAAGTTTTTCGACATGAAATTCAATCCTCCAACATTAATTAATATTTTCTCGCAACATACAGAATTTCACATATTTTTTAACTTTTTTATTCCTTAATTTCATAAAAATCAGTGTAGCGTGAAAATTTCATTAAACCTCCTGGTGACCTTGTAATGACAGAAATATCCGCCGAAAGCTAACGGTTTAGGTAAAGTATACACCTTTAAAGTAATATGACACATAAACATGAGGAAACAAGTTATAATTACCGACAAACGTCAAATGAATAGCTCGCAATCGACTATTTCTTTGCGTGCGTCGACCATGAAATCAACGAGTTCTGAATATTCTAAATAACGATAATAATAACAACGATAATAGTGCGGGGGCTCAGTGCATCGAGTAGGTACTTCCTGGGCATTCGTAAAAAAACGACCGTGCATTCATGTCCCTGTGCATGTGGTTGCCATTAAACCGCGGAAAGAATTTCAAATCGATGCCGACGGGACTACGGAACAATAACTTCCAGAGTCCTATTTGCCTAGGTTATTCCTTTTTTCCAGCAGCGATCGAATTAACGAAGCGGTGTTTCATAATCAACGTTGTATCGCCTGTTTCCTTATTTTTATCAGATTTATGCTATTTGTTGATTATTCTTGATGCTAATTACGTGAAGTTATTCGTTCGAATACATTAACTAGTATTTGATAATGTTATTTAGAGATACCATGGCAATTCTGATCGAATATTATACTTTATTTAAAATTACTTTACATTTTAAAGTATTATTGTTGTACTTATATGTTGCAGGTAAAGATTCTAAAGTAAAAAATAAATCGTATTGCAGTGGACTAAGAGTTTAAAAAGATAAATTCATTTCGATAAAAGAAAATTAGTAGAGATAAATGGCATCGCCTAGTTTATTGTATCGCACTTACTGTAATTTGTGTTCAATCTATTTGTTTGAGATATAATGTAACAGGAAATTCAAATAATGTTCTCTCTCCAATCCTTTAATAGCAAAATCAAAAAAGTACTAAGGATCATTGATAAGTTCGATATAAATACTGGTTGATAAAACGTGATTTTCCGTTGATTTTTATTTGAGGATTGTTTGTATATTATAACATTAATGAAATACATTCATATTTATAACCTAATACTTGATGCAGAAGCAAGCAAATATGTTTATAATTTTGATTTCGTATAACTAATTAAATGATATTTATATGCTATTGCATTAGTAGTAATATTAGTCATAATTAAAAGAAAAAGCACACATTTTAGATACTCTAAAAACATTTTGACATTTAAGCACGATTCCATAATTTTGATTGTAAATGATTATTGCCAATTAGTATACTGTAATTTTCGTTGAGTACGTAAAGAAATGTCATAATTCAAACATGTTCGTAAACAATTAAGAATGATGGCAACTTATCGCGATGAGACAAGGCGGAAGCAAAAATAACTGATGCCACCTGTCGTGTCTAGAATTCCAAAAGGACGCAATGTCTCACGCACAAATGATAAGTTGATGTAAACTTACTTAGAGGATTTGAAATATCGCCACATCCGTATAATGCACTATTACAATGTGAGTTTACGATTGATAGTAGAAGTTACGATAAACTATTTTGTGATAAATCATACGTGTGTTGTACAGCCTATGATGGTGAGCTTTCTAATACCCATGATTTATAATATTATACTTGCATTTTATTTATTATTTTTAGAAATTAGAATACATTACTAAGCAATTTTGACGCATATCTAATCATAACAAATTGAATTATGTGGAACAGATTAGAAATAAAATAACTACCTTTAAAATAATATGAATTTTAAATGAAAACTTTAAAAACGAAAAATTTAGTTCTGAAAAGTTTAATTTTTACATTTAAATATAAATAACAGTTATTACTAATAAATTATAAATTTATATAAATAATGATGTTATAGCACTTCAAAAAAATTTAATTGCTAATCTTTCTTAAAAAATTATTATTATTTTATAAATTAAGAATTTTGTATGATTTTATATAGACTCTTGCTATAACATAAAGATTTAATATGTTACATTTAATAACTTTTACCATAAGTAGCATCATATACGATACATAAAAAAAGCAAGTTAATCCATATAGAGTCAAAAGGATAATTAACGTGTAATATCGACGTCAGTAAATGTTCCAATAAAATTGTAATTGAAATTCTGCATTGATGTATTTAAATGCATATGAACTTTTTGTAAAATTAATCAAATTTTTGTAATAAATATATTCAAAGATGTTGATAATGTTAATTCGAAAATTAATGAATGCCATACTGTTGTTTAAAGTAAAATATAATTAATTAAAACTACATAAGGCACAGAAAAAATAAAAACACGTTTAAATATTGATGCACGTATGTGCACATTCATACACTTCCTTTTAGTCCTTGCAATTTTTTATGTATGTGTATATAGTGAATCTAATATATGCATCTATATATCCTAATATGTGCATCTCATATATCTCATTTGAAATCAACTACCGCTTTTATAAAAAAGGTGTACCATCTTAAAATCTTAGTTTTTGAAGACACGCTCAGGTAACGATGACCACACCGTCCAATAGGTGCTGACCAGCTACCTGGTGCAGATGACTGAGCCTCCGTGGACGTCGTACTTCGTGCGATACATGGACGTGCGTAACGACCAACTAGGCATGTCGCACTTCAATTGGTCGGCTGGGACAAGCAACTATCACGTGTTGCGTACCGGATGCTTTCCCTACATCAAATACCACTGCAGTAAGCGGCCACCACAGGACCTCAGCTTCGACGACAAATTTTTCAAGGTGATCAAGGTCTTGAACCTCGGTGAGAAACGTCTTCTTATTCTCAGGCGCCTATGCTCTCGAAATAGCTCGAAAAGCAATTTAACGTATTTTTTAATCCTGATATAAATACTCCAGACGAGCTCTGATCGATCCAGATAAAGCGACAACGTACTACAACCGGATGGAGGTATTAAGAACTTTCCCGGTTTGGATTATTTTCAGAAATTAACTCCCTCAGAAAGTTTGCGTTTCATTTTGAAACTTGTAATCTCGCGAGACGCGTCTAGTCGCAGCTTAGCTCCAGCGCTACTCTTCAAATAAAAGCAAACATACTCAGAGAAAGAATCATGTTGCTCCAGTTGCATTACGTCAACCAAAGCCTTTCACCACCGATGATTACTTGATTCGTGTAAGCCGCACGGTCACGTGAATAAGTGACGGTTGTTTTCTAATAAAAACGTGCTTCTTATCTAAAATTAACGTGACTGAAATGAAAAACGCGCTTATTATCCAAAATTAATACGGCTGAACTGAAAGATGTCTTTTGTACTTTCTGGTGAACGATGCTTTGGTAAAGATTTAGCCGTAAGATTGGAGCGATTGATAATATCGGATTAACTCATCGGATCAGAGTCGCGATTAAACAGATCCTTAATCTTGTTTTGCACGTTTTCCTTAAAGATGCACGTAGATTAATACCCGCAAACTTATTCGCTTCTGTTTCGCTCGGATTTCGTCAACAATCTATCCGTAATATCACAGAACTTTCGTGCGAATCTATTCAAATTTCTTAAGACTTGTTAATATTAACTGCGCACAATACGTCAGTTTTATCAGCAACAGTCGCTGTAGTTATATTACATCACTGTGACTTCCTTGACTTTTCGTAAATGCGTCAATCATTGCCATACCTCTCCCTCCAGCCCCTCACTCACTCATTTACTCTTTTTCTTACTAGTCAGTGAAATCACGGGTAACGATTATTATATCCGTTCTCACCTTGCCTTATCAGCGTCATGCCTTTGAATCGTTCCTAGCTAGTTGTATAATTTATTTTACATATAAATTTCTATGAATATTTCACTTGGAATCAAGAGAACGACAGTACTTTCATCATTGACAAAATAATGAATTACTCCGCTGGAGCCACGAATCCAACTACAAAAAATGTCCGTACCCTTTGACACTATTGCACTCATCCTTTATGTATTAAAATAAAAGCTATTGAGTGTACGTGCACATACTTATTTCACGTTATTATTTTTATGTACATTAACCGACACAATAGCTTGTATCATAATTCAATAGATTTCAATATCATTTTTTCAATAGATTAGATAATATCAATAACACTCAAATTCTAGAATTCTATTATTCATCATTTTTCGTCGAATATAAAAACATGTAAATAATTATAATAGTGGAAAGTTGGTACGAATTTGACAACTTTATTTTTCCGAAATTTTAATAGCGTTCAAGTTTCATTCAATTTTCGAGATTTTAATTAATTAATTCGAGATTTAAATCGCGTTCAAAATTCTTAGCTCATTCGAATCAGATCATTTGTTAAACTTTTAATTAGCTCGAAATGTAAATTTACAAAATCTTTAGCATTGTATGAATTTATACTGTTTAATTTTTCTTTGTTAAATGGACTCGTTTAAATGTTCACATAACCAAAGAACACCTCATTACCTACAAATTCATGCAAATTTACAAATCCATGCAAAATTATAACACGGAATTAAAATGGGAAACATTAATATTTCTAAAACTTTTGAATATAATAATAAATTAAATAACAAAAATTAAGAAATAAAGAAAGGATAAAAAAATAAAGAATTTCTTATATTTTGTATTAAATTAATCCATTGCTTCTAGAAAAAAATTTATATTTATTATACATTGTTATGTATAATATACATTATATATATTATATAATATAATAAATATATATCAATATTTATTGTTGTTTTATAAACAGTAGATAAAACATAATAAGAATATTTATAGTTATAAAAAAGCAAATTTATCACTCATTATGTTTATATATTACCAACCTTCGAGAAAAAATCTAACTGTTTCAAGGGCTTAATTTTCTGCACTCCTCATCAGTTTAAGTATGTATATCAACGGTCTTTAAAATATGTACAACTTATATCTAAGACTTACTATACAAAAATTTTGACTTTTATATCGTATTTTATGTAAGCTAGAAAAGCAGAAGAATGTATACTTTAACTGTAATATTTTACATAATATTATTATGCGTGAAATTTGTAATTTTTGTTATACAAAGCATTTATTTTTTACAAAAAGAAAATAATAATTTAATTTTATTTAGAAAACTGCATAATTAAAGAAAAACTTAATTGTGAATCTGAAATCAACACCGGTTGATGTTAACCGAATTAACTGATACGATCTTTTTTATTATATTTATTTTACTCTAAAATTTAGAATTACTTTTCAAATAGATTTAGAAACGAAAAAAGAAAAGAAATAAGGTTATAACTTTCCTGGAGAAATCAGAGCTAATATTATTTTTTTTCAAACTTTTCATAAATCATTTGTTCAACTATTTAAGTTTGAATTCGAACAAACCTATTCGTTCATGAGCCATAAATTAACGATTCAGAAATAATAAAAACTCTTTACAAAAGCATGTAATAAATCCATACTTTTACGTATTCGTTTCGCCAATTGAACCTTCCGCCAAACTCACTGCAAAAATCCCCGCTGTTCATTCTTCTCGTTTTGCAAAGAAATCTCGTGGCTTTGGATCTTTTCGGTTGAGCTGAGGCATAACGCTATTAAATTTTATTTCGAATCCTTTCAAGAGCTTTGCACTCTTTACGATATAGCCACATTCTCAGCCTTTTCACATTCGTTAACCTTGTCTTCCAACATACCTCAAATCAAACTCTTTTGAATTCATTATCCGATATGGATTACCTTCTTTGCAATTTTTATCGACTCGTAACTTTACAATTGCATAATGAAAAAAGGTTCTCTGATGTAACGATTGAATAATTATTGAATTCTATTAAGTTACAATTCTATCATAAATTAAATATTTTATTAAAAATGTTTCGTCTCAAGTTTTTAGAAACTCTTACTGAGTCAATCTGAATACAGGTTTTTCTTTACATTATCTCTACTTCTATCGATAATTAAATGATCAACGTATCGATCATAAGACTTATTTTAAATCTTTGAATCATTAATGATAACTACTTTTGTTATTAATCTTATCGATTTTTCTTTGTCTTATAGGTATCCCAACCTTGATATATGGGTTAGTAGCAACGCAACTAATTCGGCATTCAGAAATTGTCAAAACACCCAACGGTGACGTGACTATTTTTTTTTTGCTGCCCGAAGACAAGGGATCTCTATTTTAAGTTTACCGTTCATCCATAAGATTAGTCAATTAAAAATGTTTACATTTATATATCGTGTAATTAAATAAAGAAAGCTTAGACAAAGTTGTAACTATCTTGAAAATTAGTTTTCTTTATATGCACGCGCGTGTGTCTTCGTGTGTGTTAGAGAAAGTTATCTTTAAGACAATACCCAAATTAATATGTTTATAAGCTCTTCGTGACTTCAAAAATATTTGTGTAATTAATCGCTTTTGAATCAAGTAATTAAATTAATCAAATCTCACTTAGATGGGAATACAGTAGATCCGATACATTAATTTAAATTTACTAAGAGCCACAATTAAAATGTTTAATCTCTTATTTTAATAATCGAATGTAATTTTTGTAATTTAAAATTCATGAAATATACGTATAATTGAAATAGCGTAATTTAGTAATATGTATCATAACGTTGCGACACCTATAATATGCATAAATTTTCCATATTATATTATAAAGAAATGTTAATCTGGTTGAAAATGTCTGCATAATTTTGAATACAATTTTACAGATTGTAATTAATCCAACTGATTTTATTGAAAAAAAATCCATTTAAAAATCATTTATTCTCTCTAATAATTTTGCTCCAGCAAACAAAAAAAATAATGTGTATCTTATGTTTAAAAGAATTATTAAAATAAAGAAGTTGATGATATAAGCGATAATTACATTGTATCGTAAATTTTTCATCAAATCTTATTATTCAACTATTAAAGCAAGTCATACTAATTAGTCGAATACCATGATTGTAGTGATTTTTCATTTACCTCAGAAAGGACGTTTTCCATACCAAGATATAAGATAATTGTGTGCTTAAATTAAGATTCGGATGATATGAAAAATCTATTATTGATTTTTTATTTCACTAAAAGGAAAAAAGTTAAACAATATTTGCACCGATTGTCAACTTTGTTTATTAAGGATTTAAAGTATTACTAAGCAAGCAATTTTCTTTTAATTATAGCGACAATGTACGTATGAAAAGTGCATAACATTAGAGAATATAAAACAAGTTTTCAATTTATATATATTATAAATTGTTAAAAAAATACTATTTTTCATTATAACCATGAATTAATATTATATGAATTATTATTATACGTACTAAATATAAAATATTATAAAACACTTTCTTTCACTTGTATATAAATTGATGCACTCTTTTCAAAAATTCACCAAATCAGTATAAATCATTATAATCCAAAAGTTTCGTAAATAAAATAAATCCAATATTATAATGTTTATTAAAGAATTTTCTACCTTACTAAGAAAATATTAATTTTTCGGGTAAAAAACAGTTTACCACCTTCTATCTTAATTACATTACGAAAATTTATGTTCTTTGTTATAGACTTCATCTCCGGATTGAAGGATAAGTTACATTAACTTATTTATATTGCAGAGGCCTGACAGACACCCACTGACTACTTATTTTGAAAAAGATTGACGTTTGTTCTGGATAACATGGAGTAGTTTGAAAATCGTATGAAAGTTAGCTTGAACTAAAGTTAGCTTAATTTAGAATTAGAAAGATAAAATTAAGATTCTTGATAATTCTGGATAATTAAATATTTTTTTACATACGTCTTTAATGGTGCCGATAATTTTTCAATAATTTAAATAAGGTGCATTAACTCGGTGATTGAAGCGTACTTATCGTTTTCACTAAAAATCGATTATTTGTACTTAAAATTACTCGTTAATGTTTTTATATGTGGGCGTTTTCTACACTGACTGACATTAAAGAGTTTCGAGCATATGTTTATATAAAATTTATGTGAGAAATTAAATAATAAGAAATAATCGAGGTGAAACCTTAGTTTATTATAACTTTCTGAGTTTGTGTAGATTTTTTTCGATTTAGATTAAAACCGTTGCAACACTCTTATTTATACAAAATTTATTCAATCATAGGTACTGACTGTCGATTTTGTAAGCAGATTTAAAAATTTATTCAACTTCGGTATTTTCTTTAAAATATTGGAAGTATTTTTCAAAATATGCTAATAAGTGAAATATACGAGTACAATTATTAATGTGTAATATATAGTTTGAAAAAAGCAATGATCACACACCCTTGTAGTCGTCCTGGACATTGAACTGGTCCCATCTGCGTAAGCCTGAAAAATAAAATGAAAATAAACATTTATTAAAACTATGAACTATTTGATTCGGTGTACTATGATTTAAATCTTTTATTGACTAAATTTAATGCTTAAATCTTACATAGTTGTAAGTTTAATGAACATCATATTTTTCAAGAGTTTGCGTACTAAATAACTAGTTGTTTTTACTTCACATTTACATTGTTATAAACATAAATTGATTATTATTGTTATAAATATAAATTTATTATTATAAATTCAGACAAATTTCTTAATTACTTCGTTTGAATAAAAATATTCATATATAATGTATTTAAGCCTTATTTAGTGACTTCCTTGACATGAACATATTGTTTTATAGTATCAGAATGCATTTAGCTTATTATTATCCAGGTATAATTTATGTGGGTGTTTTAATCTTAATTTTTATTTTATTTTATGCAAATTTGTTTATTTATTTTAATATTTTATGTAGCTTCACCATTTTCTAGTACATTTAAATTATAAACTAAATACTAGGCTATTTAAAGGCCTGAAAACTATATTTTATTGTATAAATATAATAATATATATTAATATGCACAAGGACAATTTTCTGCTACCTATTTATCTTGTATAATCTAGCTTCTCAGATGTTTGTTATTATCATTATAATGTTTATTATAATAATAAAAATTTACATTGGAAATATTAGTCAAAAGTCTTAAGTCATTTATAATAAATGGTGGACTTCTTGCGAATCTATAAATAGTTTATAAATCTAAATACCCAGAGACTTCGCTACTATGATACGTCTGTTAGAAAAATTTTTATAGTTTCTTGACTTGTTCCATCGAAACTCACATAGGTCTTCAATAATTTTATCCACCTAGAAAGTGAGTTTTGCTAATAACACATTATGTATACCTTATAGCACGTGGGGAGCGGTAAGTTACACCCATAATTATTAGAGTACATTTATTTCTTTATAAAAATTTAAATTACGATCAATCTGTCTATTCTTCGAATAACGTTCTTTTACAAGTACGTAATATTTATAAGCAGTCTTATAAATTTTATTAAATAATAATACTAAGTAATACCTTGTTAATTCTATAGAAAACAGATCGATCACTGGAATCTCATTATTTTATAGCGTACTAAATTCTGGTGGTGCACTTTTAAAGTTAGTGTGAAATAATATAGTGTGAAAAACTCAGTTCGAAATTCATTTTTTTCAGTCTCAACTTATTAATTCAATAGATTTCATAAGTAAATCATATGTATTTATGACTAAATTTTTGTTACTTCAACAAAAATTTATCAAACTCAAACAAATCTAGAAGCTACAATTTTTTTACCAAACATATTAGCAACTCCGTAATTTACGTATACGCAATACCTTCTACTATTCAAATTCATCCTTTCACTCCAATTGTAATTAAATATTCCAAGAAACTTCCTCTTTATAAAATTTTAAATTGTACTTTTTTCCGTCCCCAGCGCTATCTAGGATTACAAAAAGGAATCAATCCATGTTAAGCTGGAAATTTGTTATGCCTTTATGCCTTGCGCTCGCCCGCAATCGCGGAATTTCAATCACAGACAAAGGAACAATCGCAATTCCAACCCCAACCAACGCCTCTTTTCTATTTCCCGCTTTTTTTCCCATCTCAACGCGACCAATCGCTCGGCCGTTGAGTAACGACTATGCAAAATGCGCCGATCATTCAAGTGCGCGCATGCTTTCTCCACGCTAGCGACACACGTGCTTTCTGATTTATGATCATACTAAAAAGTTTTTTCTCGAAATTTCGCGTGTACCACTTTTCACCATAACCTCCGCTCCTTCACTTATAATTTAATCAAGTAATTATATTTATTAATACATATAAATACGCGAACTCTTGCAGATAATCCCCTGAAGTGTCATCAAAAAACGTCCTTTAAATAAAGGATTATTTTGAAGCATTATCATCGATTAAAATTTGTAAAAAATTTGTATTGAAAAATAAAATGTTAAAGAATGATTTGTCAAAGTTATGAATCTTTTAACATAATAATAAGTTTGAATTAATTTCATCAATGAATTCATGAAAAATCGAAATTTTTTTAATTGTAAAATATGTATTTATTTCATAAATTCAATTTTGCAATATCTTTATAATTGAAAAGGAAACTTAAATAATTAAAATTTTCAAAAACTGCGATTATCGTATACAGTACAATTTCCTTAATAATTATATAAACTATAAGTAAATAGTTAGTATAATAAAATATAATAAAATAACAATTTTTGTTGAAATTTTTGAAAATTTATATCAACAGTTTTCAGGCTTTAAAATGATTTTGTATGTTTAAATTCATTATTCTTTCGCACGTTTTTTAATTTATGAAAAAAGAGAAAATTATTAGTGATTATATTTAATGAATACGACAGTTTAATTGTGGTTTTATTTGTAACCAAAAAATCTGTAAAGTTGATGTCTGAGTTTGTTACACATTATAATGAAAACCCTCTATAAATCATGCTAACATAAATCTATTCTTTTTTATAAATATTTGAATACAACAAAAAATGTTCAAATGATATTATTTAGTAACGTGATAATCTAAGAACATAGTAATGAGAGTTTGCACGAACTTTTTAATCGAACCTAGTATCGATGCCATTCACCAAGTACATTTATCTCCTTCTAGTACATAATGATATTATTTTCAAAGAACTAAGAGCCTATCTGATTTAAATTGATTCTCTTTCAGTCTTGTTAGAAAAACTTGAAATTTAATTTTTCAGGTATAAATAGTGGTGATTAAAGTAAATTGAATAGAGTATCAAGTATGTTAATCCAATTAAAAAAAATAATTAATATCTTTTAGAATAATATAATATCTATATAGTTTGCTTAAAATTATATTATAAGTTACTTATATTGTTGAAACACGCTTAAATATTTATAACCTTAGATTTTCATTCTACTTCTTCATAATAGTAAAAATTATACACTAACGGATTTAAAGTTGAAACTTTGAAAATCGACTAGATATTTAATAAATCATACGAAAAATATTCCTCTAATATACGAGGTTTCGATGACCATAAAACTTTCGATCTTTTAATTTGACGTATACGATGAGCGCTTGCCTCGTACAAGTCCTAGTAAATAGCAGTCAAAGGATCAGGAGTATTAATGTTTAGCTGAGGCCAAACAGGGGTCAATGATACAACCGCGAAAGGGAGAGAGAAAGCCAAAGTATTTTCCTTACCTTAGCTTCTCAGGGTGCAAGCACGTCATTACAGCTATTCAGAACTCGAGGTACTTAAGCGGCGCGCAGCTGACTTGAAGATGTTCAATTGCAAATAGTCCGAGGATTAAATTATCCACTTTTTTGCATTTAAAAAAAGGTACTTACGCTTAATTTATTGCTGAGTTTGTGCTGTGCATGAGAAGGATTATTTTGATTATTTTCAGGCAGACGGACATTGGCCTTTTTAATGAAATTATTTTTGAAACAACATGTGTTGTAAATTTCTCAAAATTGATTAATCTTTAGGTAAAGATCTCTACGTAACACAATTAGTCACTTTCTATTAAAGATAGATTGGAAGACGATTACTTTATCAATCATTTAATCATTAAATAAAATGTATATCTTCAACATCGAATAAAATTTTACATGTTGGTTTTAGAAAAAAAATTCCACCAAACGAAAAATTTATTCCATTGCGCAAACACTGTCCATTTCGAATGCTTCTTAAATTATTTTGAATTAACTCGGTATAACAGTTTGTATCTTATCTTGTACTTTTCATGATAAGCTATATGTAATGTAGGACGTAGCTGTTGAAAACATATATAGTAACAAAATGAAGTTGTACATATTGAAGAACGCTGTATAAATATTTTTCAGAATTGAAAATATCGCATTCATTAAGAATGGGCTTTTATATGTTTTTGAAATGACAATAAGCTTTTATAATTTAATTCATTTCAAAATTAAAAAAAGATTTCCATTCATAATTCAGTAATATATTTTATAATCATTTAATTAGTCATATTTTACTTTGAAAAATTTAAAGAAACTTAATATTTTAAGAAATATAACAGTTATTGATTTTATTTAATATGAAGCCTAATGATATTTCGTTAGCCACATTTCATTATAAATACTGCGTTTTCTAGTTGAATAAAGAAAATAATAGAGTGAAAGATATCCATTAAATATGAGTTTCATGTGCGCTTAGACTTACGAGAAATTGTAAGACAATAGTCTCTATTATTTTAATGAAAAAAATATTGCCGTATGAAAATGTTAATATGATACACACGAGTTTTCAATCACGAAACCTTAGTGAATCTTGATGGTAAAATTGGGTCATTCGTGGGTTGAGTCTTACCCACGGGTTGAGTTTTTTTATTATTTACCAGTGAAAGATCTTAATGACTTTGCGTTTTCTTAATTAAAGTAGAAAATTAGGTAGTTATGAAGAAGCTATTGGCAATGAAAAAGGTCATTCCACTCTCACACTCCCTGCCTAAAGTCTTAATATTTCTCCTAGTTTACAAGCACCACAAAAATCAAATCAATGATACAGCTTTACAGCAATACTCATGTCCCAAAATCAAAACGTCAGTAGTTATCAAAACATTTTTTTAATTTAAATGTCAAACAGCGTCTTAAAATGCCTTCATGCGTGTTATCCCTCTGCGCATCGTAATTTATCGACTTACAGTTTCTCTCCTACAGTGACACAATACAGTCGGTCCGAGGCGTTATCAAATCTCCTTCACTCCTTCACTACTATATTACCCAATTGGCGTGGTAGTATAAAGTACATGGAGAGTCGCGGCTGGATCGCATGGCCCGCGAGACTTCCGCGTTGTCCTTTTCATTTCAATAAAAACAAAATATTGGTCTAAAAAATACGTAATTCATAGAACAATGTATATAATATAAAATTACAACTAAAAATTACTATAAAAATAGACATTATTATATCAGATATAATGTACATTTAGTACTTATCATTTTAGAAAAATCTACGTAAAAGGATCATTAAAGTACTGTCAAGAAAACTTATTCAATCATTTGAGTAAGATTTATTCAACCAAGACTTTAAATGTAGTATAGCAAGTTAAATTTATTTATCAATTGATTTTTACTAAAACTTTTATTCAGTAATATTAAATAAAATAAATTCATTAACATAATTAATAAACAACTTTCATTCATTAGTATTAGACACTCGTCAAATAACAATTTTCATTAGCTTCACCGATGCACCTTTGAATCTTTTATTCATTTCAGTTTTTAGCTTTCCAAGCAAATTCAAACTTCTTAATAATCATCGCACGGCTGTGTATTTATTATGCTACGTGGATCAAACGTCGAATGGAATGCGATACGAATATTAGAAAAAGAAATTTGAAGGTTTCCTACGAGATAATGGAAGAAATGTCATTGCCCTCCCATTTCCCGATCCTACATCCTTTGTTTAAAAGTGAAAATTAAATAGTTAATTGTTTTCAACATTTTCAACGTATTAAAATAAAATTTTCTATAAATATTTTTTTATCAATTTTCCTTATAAAAAGTTTCGCAATATTTAAAAATAATAGTTCATGATGAAATTTGTATTTAACGTCCCTTATTAAATTTAAAAGCCCTTTAGAAAAATGAGCAACTTCTAACTAAAGAATTAACAATGTCAAGTATGGATTTTCCAAATTACTACTTTAAGATGGCGTTGTAAAGAATGCAATGATAAATGTTTCTTTCTTTGTATAATAAATTTTTCTTTAAAAACTATTTCCCATAAAATAAAGATTTATAAATAATAGAAAAAAACTAAAAGAAAAAAATGATACATTTATCTGTTCTAGATAAATGCTTTATCAGTACTTTTTCCAAAAACTATTTTTTTTATTTATAAACCAGTAATATTTATTACATCATAAAATACTTTAATAGCAATAATAGTCACTATTGAATAGATTGTTAATTTTCTATAACATTATTAAATAAAAATTGTGAATGTAGTAGTAATACATTAAGGCAAAGTTTGTTGCCGTAATTTTGTATAATAAGCTTTAGATGTTACATTGTTAATTTGATTTACGAAAGCAATTTTAAATTAGCGCTACGTATGTATGTTATTCTTGCAAACCAATCCGAGGATAGAAAGAAAATATTACGTTTTCATTTTCTCGTGATTCATTTTCTCTTTGGTACTTTTCCAAGTTCACTTGTCTTCTTTACAGTCATAATAAACATTATAAGTTTATGATTTAGATTGTTTTCCAAATACTAAAGTGAAATTAATTATATGACTGAGCAAATTTAGTGATTGTGAAAGTGTTTTAAAGATGACACTTTAAAAAATTGTCCACGTATACATTCATATTTAAACGAATTCTATAAATATATAACAATACACCAAATATCAAGAATAGAAAAAGAAACTTTTTTTACGTTAATAAATGTGTATTGTGTTTATTTAAAAATATTTATTAAAATAAACAAGAAGATAGATGCTCGTTTATTTCATTTTAAATGAATTAATTTTTCCAAAATATAATTAAAAGTATCTAACACCCTACAAATTTTAGTTCTTTATAAAATGAAAAAGATAATTTACTATTAAAATTTAGGTTTATTAATTAATCTCATTTTCACTAGATTCAATATTTTAAATGATTATAAATTCTTTAATAGTGTTCAATTCTTTATCTTAAATGAATGTGTTAATTCATTTTTAAGAGCCTTTATTCTTTTACCACTTTTCAGAAATAATTCAGATTCGTTATAAAATCGATCACTCAAAACTAATATCAACGTTTCTATATATCTTGCAGCACGTATTAATAAACGAAGATTTTAACAAAATTAAATGAAAAAATCTCGTTATAAAAATTTTAAAATACCGAAATCTGATTTAAGTGCACTTAAGAGAAGTTTTCTTTAATGTCTGAATTAAGCTTATATATTGGTTTAAAAGTCATCATCATCTACAATGTATATGCACGTTTGAAGAAAGCCAATGAGCATCAGCTTCAGCATGTAAAGGATTTTTCTTGAATAAAATATTCGCACTACAGCATTCCACTCTAACGTACCAATCGGGTGGTTTTGACAAAAAGTAAGAAGTAAGCACACATCATTGAAAACATATTTCGAAACGTTTTACGCAAGCGCATTAAAGAATCGTTTAGCCTTAGAGACGCTCGTCAGCGCGAAAAGTCGGCATTCCACATTTCAGCGAAATAAAAATAAAAAGAAAAGTATATCATTCCTTTTTTTCGATCATGAAGGACGTGTCGTGTCGTCTTCGGATAAACATTGACTACGTCTCTCGAGAGTCAAATAAACTAGTTTACAGGGGTGTATAATAGAGATAGAAAAAGGAGAGATAGTCGTCACACGATGAATAAAAATATCTAGAGTAGAAAAAAAAAATTGTCTAAAGAAAAGAAAAATCTGAAAAGAGATTTTCAGATTAACTGTTTTTAAAATTTAAACGTGGGTAATAAAATGTTTTATAATAGTTATGCATGAATCTTGCGCTCATACTGTACCAATTTAATATCTGTCAACAGTTTTTTTTCGAAACTGCAATACGTAAGATTTATTTAAATGTAACTGTTATTATTAATATTTTAATAAGAAATACAATTATTATTTATTCAATGAATTGATTGTAAATTAGATTGGAAGTTTATTGCTTGCTATCACGAATATATTTCCTTTACTTGTTTATTTAATTAAATGCTTAGAATATTAAAATACATTCAGCGATTTTTGAAGAAATTGTTTAATTTGCGTTAAATAATGATATTATGTTTTTAAAATTTTTTTATTCTAATAATTACTTAATCAAAATTTTATAGCTGTAAGCTAATTGACATTAATTACATCATATTTTTAGACCAATTTAACGAGCTTTTTTATGCTGCTCATTTCGCGTAAGATCCACTAACTGTAATCCTGTTTTATCTGTACTTGAATATTTACATACTTTATTAGCGTAACTTTTTTGTTCTAAAAAATATTATTTTTCAACCTTTTGTGAAGCATAATTAATGCATTGCTCAGCTGTCTATATTTTTCTTATTTGGCTGACTTATATAGTATGATATCTCAAAATAGTCAAATTTACGTAATTTAGTTTAAAACAGTTAACTACTTATTTACTACATACAAAACAAATACTTAAAAAATGATTTTAATCTGTGTTGAAGAAGAGCAATTGTTAATGTTTAAATATACTGAAAATATTAAGTCAACTTACAATATTAATTATATATCAACACATATAATTCAATATTCATTTGTAAATCTTTTCGTTTAGAAAAAAATAAAATCAACTAATTTAATTTATGGAATAAATTTGTATAAAAATGTAAAAAAAAATGAAAAGAATTCTCAAATTGTTGAAAAGACAATGTTTTCTAAAAAGGAAAAATTTCTAAAACCAATATTAAAAGTGTGATGGAGAATGATAAAAAACAAAATATAATATAAAATTAATAGAAAAAATCAAATACGGAGAAAAATAGCTAAAAAAACCTAACTACGAGTGAAATCAAGGGAAAGAAAAAAGAAAAGAAGTTATCGCTTTGAGATCTCGAACATTAAAAATGAGGCTGTCAACTAGAATCCACGTAAGTGTATCGCGCTATCGAGTGAAGTTTGCAGCACTTATTCTCTCTCTCTCTCTCTCTTTCTCGCCATAGACAACAAGGTGAGAATGAACTCGCTATCGCGGATGGTACAGAATAATTAAGAAAAGTACGATGAGCCGGTCGCACGGAATTTAAGAGTAAACTCAAAGTGGCTTTTCCGATTTTTATTATTTTCCCTTCTTTTTATTCGTTACTCGTTATACTCGTCGGTAAATGCTGGACAGAACTTCTTGTTGTTCGTTTTAAGCCGCAAGCAGGATTATACAAGCGCTTCATGTTATAAATGAAGAGAACGAAAATCATTTTATTTCCGAGCTGCAAGCACTTAGAAATGATAATGTTTATCGGCGTTCTTATCGTTTAATCGGAATTACTTTCAGTTAAACTGATCTATCGTTTTATTATAAAGGTAAAGTGCTTTAATTTCAGTGCTTGTACTTTTGATTCTGAACATTCTGAATTGGTTGATTCGGTGGACCATAATTTTACTTCAAGTCTTCTGTTTTACTTTTATGGATTCTTACGCTCTTTACTTTTGATGACAATCTCGTTTCTAATGATATTTGCTAATCAATCGCAGATCTTTTGTTGTTAAATCCAATTATTTCCATTAAAACTATTTTTTTCACAATTGCACCGAAAAATGTATTTCGAGTCTTGGATGATAATTATGACACTTAACTTCCTATAAATGTTCGTTATGATCAATATACTCTGTCATGAAATATATTCACTTTAATTATGTTTCAATAAAAGTATAATCTTACTCTAGTTTAAAATGTAAAACATTTAATTTATTCGAAGTAAAAATCTTATATTTCAAAATATTTCAATTACTTTATTTTATTTGAAAAATTAGATATGAAAGAAGGTAAATTCAAAGTGTATCTAGTAGTTACATTGTAATCAATAAAGTCCAGTTCAGTTAATAGACTCGTATGAGATTATCAAATGTTGATAATCAGCGATATCAGGTAATCTACGTATTATTGTGTAGAAATACGAGAGTATTTTATACACTCATATATAAAGTCAATTTTGAATTATGAAGTTTGTATATACAGTGATCAACAAGCAACTGGACGATTTATTTTACGTGTGTACTTGACTTACAAAACATCTCTAAGCTGAAGCTTTATTTTTAGGTTAACTTTCAATTTGATGGATATTCTGTTTTACATCTGGTCTTGATGTTACTTACTGTAATAAAGTATCACGGTACCATATCAGTAATTATTTGATGATAAGTATCTAATAAAGACACATTGATCAACTTTTCGCTGACTTATCTTTTAAATTAAAATTTTTTTTAATAAACATCAAAGAACATTAATTCTTTATACTTTTACTATAATAAAGTTTTCCTCCAAAAAAGCTTGTTTGAATTTTTACGAATAATTATTAATTTTGAAAATATCTCTTATATACAACACCACTAGGGCAAATGAATTTTTCACGTGTTAAAGTCCAATGTTAAAAAAATATTTTAAAATAACTGGTAGGTACAAACGAAAAAGTTAGATATTTGATAAAGGAAATAAATGTTAAATGACGTTTAAAGCGTTAAATGAACTTCTCAAATTTTATCGTGTTGAATACACGAATACGAGAGTTGATTATCCTGTGGTTTCTCTATAGCAAAGTGCAATTTCACCTATTGCTCCGTCCTTTCTAACAAACACCAAAAAAAAAAAAGAAAAAAGCATTCCTCCAAATACTGTCGTGTCGAAGGCGAGACTCAAGTGACCATAAGCACGAACTCGTTTCTATTCGGAGCACCACGCATAATATTTACACTGTGAAAGATGCGACCAGGCAATAAAAGGGAGGAAAATTGTCAGAAACCGCAGTGCTGGTCTCAAATAAAAGTGCAGGTACGCAAAAGAGTAGATGATAATCGACAAAGTAATCGGGGATGTTTTCCGTGATGCAAGTGACGGAAAAACGATAATGAGAAGGGAATCCTCTTACGCCTTGAGGCGATCAAATTTCTAGCTACGTGGTCAGAAAACATTGGTTGCTACCTTGACTAAGAACGATTGCATCGCCAACGACGAGCTAAATGGGTAATGATTCGTAAATAGATCAGTACTGAGTACCAGATCCCGTTAAGCGACGAGAAACATGATCACGGTTGAACTTAAATTTATTGAGAATGCTTAACAGTATTAAATAAATAATGAATTCACTTATATAAGCAATCCGTATTTTAGTTGCATTTATCAATTAATTAAAAAACCTTTATATCAAATTACTGTTATACTTAAGATAACTACTTAACTGTCCGCGTTGAAGTCTATTCAATTATAATATGAAGATGTGCATTTGAATTATTAATAATTTATGCTTAGAAATAGTATTCAAAATACCGATCTTCAACAGACTAACCATTAATATTACATTACTATTAGGATTTTTGAAATATCTACGTTTAATAAGAAAATATAAAATTTCTTAAAATTGTAACAAAATAATATATACATAACTAGTAATTTAATTCTCCATACATAATTCTAGCAATATTCCCTGAAAAATTCCATTTTCATTTAAAGTTACTATATTTTTTTCCTCTTTAAAAGATATGGAAAATTCATATGGAAATTTGAGGTTTTAAAAGATGTTTCTTTAGTTTCGCTCTGAACGATTTAAAATAATAAACGTAGTTGATGCTTGAATTTATATTATGTTTGTCTGCAATTTTATAATTTGTAATGTTAAGTGTGCGATATCATTTTATGACACCAGAATTTTATTGAACATTTCATGATGAGCGAATGTACAGTAACTGAATCTACGATGTCATCAACAAAACATTCTGGAAAGCTTGATGACTCTTGTATCTAAAACAGTGGATGATTTGCACATTTTTTTAAGCTGACATCTATTAGGAAAGAATCGCAAAATAAGAATAGTTGTTAAACTACAGAATTTATAGTGGCAGAAGTGATACTATTCTTCGTTTATGATTAAAAAACTATCAGGTGAAATTTTAATTAAACCAAATATTTTTGTTCTTTACTTTAAGAAATAATAGATGAAGATCATTTTCTCAATAATTATTATTAAAGAAATAATTACTACAAATCTTATCTATAAACATGTCTTTTTTAATTCACTATAAATAAAAATAATACAGGTTTTATATCAATGTAGATATTGAAAAACGATCATTGCATCATACTTACTAAGAAAAACTAAAAAATTCTCGCATGAATAAAAAGCACATGTTGGAGTTATGATTAAAATAAATGAATTTCAGTTAAATCAATCAATTGTAATATATTATAACGCATACCAAATATACAAATAACAATTATTTGTCAATCGTTGAAGAATGCCACAATTAGTTTTTTAATGGTACGTTTTTATTCACTTATTTCTTACTAACTGACGGTATTGTTCTCTATTACCTTCGGCATAACAAATATTTTAAGTTATCATCTTGATAACAAGTACTGCATTGTCTACTTTTCGACTTACAATTTAATAAATTAATCAACATTAATATAACATTTTATATAAAAAAACTGAACTCTCAATTTAATTAAAGTAAAACACCAGAAATTTCATGTGCAATAAACAACATGCAGTATAACAAAGTGGTTATTCCTAGCCTGAACTTACTCATCAATCCTCTTTTTTCACAAATACTTTTCTATAAAACGTGAAATTTACATTAAACTAACTAGCTTTGAAATTATAAATAGAGGTGTAACAAACATAAAACTAATGAAAGAATTTCAAATAAACTAACTTGTTATATATGTTCATTTTCATGCTATTCGTTTTAACTTTTTTTGGATACTATCAATCAAACAAAACAAAAAATTTCAAATAGTCAATAATTCGATTTTTTAAGTCTACTAAATAGAAGAAAACATAAGAATGGATAAGATTTAAATTTAAAAAAGCAATAGTAAATCCTTGTAAAAGATTTACCAGGGATCAAAGCATAAAATATCCTTTCAGAATTTTCATTACAGATCTTCTGTCTCTCTCTGTCTCTTTCCTCTCTCTCTCTCTCTCTCTCTTTCTCTTGAAACCTTACTCTTACTATCACTAATATCACCAGTGGTATAAGAGCTCTCGTACCCGCATTTGCATGTCCGATAGGTCAACGTCCACGCTGAATTAGATGTTATCTGCAAGTATGCCATATGTGGATCTATCGCAATATTAAAGACTGCAACAGGTTTCCAGTGTCCTAGCGCATATGTGCGTATACATTAATGCATGCCAATGCTCATGAGAGAAAAGAGAAGAAAATTGTAGTCGCGGGACGAAGGGAATGTAAACAAAATGAATCATAATCATGATTTATTTGAGTATTGGGTAACGTTAAAAGAAATATCTAAGGGTTAAAAGTTTTTTAAATTCCATCTTATTTCTCAAAATGTAACACGACAATTTTTTAATCATAAGTAAGCTGCTACTTTAAAAAGTCAACGCGTAAATACTTATAATGCAGTGAAAATACAAATTATGATTAATAAATGACTAATGCCGCAAAAAATAATGTTTTAATTACACTGACAGTAATCATAGCTGCCTGAAATAGTAAGTTACAATTATAATGCATGCTACACTACATTGAACAATTCTTGTACAATTTTATATTGCAGGATATCGTTCTGTAAATTATATATAGAATGTAGCGAATGTTTCGTATTTGAACTTTTGTTTACTTACTATTTTTAACATTAAAACAATATTTTCATCCTCCTCACCCATTATTTTTAATATTTAATATTAAAAACTTATACCTTTTAATGAGCATGTTGAAGAATAATGTGTTAATCGTATGCAGAAATTTTTCATTGAGTTTTAATTATATACTTTTAAAGAGAGTCTAAATAATTGACGATCGTGCTCTTATAATAAATGCAAATTAAGTAGGTAATTTTAGGCAAGGAATCACGATAAACACACTATGATAATCCAAATGCACGACGACCATCAATGTATGCTCCACTCTTATTCATTCTGGAATCCTCGTCCGAAATACATGTACAAACGCTATTGAAGTCCGATAAATATGTTCCTCGATAAACATCGTAATCGTCGTTCATCACCTACTCGCATTTCACATTTGCACTATGCGTGGCTGCGAACTTCAAGTATTTCGTAATATTTCACTTCGATATGTAAGATAATTAAAAGAACGTCATATATAGAACAATCTCAATTAATGTCATAATGAGATTCAATATACGTTCCTCTGAAATGTATTGATGTTCAATACTCAAACGAAAACTTAACATGGGATGATTTGAGACTAGTTGATTGGTATATATTGCCTTTTTCTTTGACGAGCAAATTGGTTTTATGGACAGACGACTAATAAAGGAAACGATCAACTAACGGTCATGCAGTTCAATTAAAATATATCTTTACACTGTATCTATGCGAATTAATGGTTATTAAATATCGTACAAGATTTTCGAACTAATTTACCCGTTCCTTAATCAGAAATCTTAATGAAATACAATAACCTCAAATTTTACTCCATCTAAAATTTATTTAATAGCTTTTAATTTTGGACAATTAAAAATAGCTATAGACTGAAAGAATATTAATGCATAATCCCACAATGGAGTTATAACACGTCCACTCAATCAGTGCGTCAGCTATTGTACCTGAGCTCTACATAACATTTCTATTTTGCTATATACATCTTTAATAAAGCTTTCTTCGCACTTTTATCAATTATTTCACGCGATTTCATTTAACGTTTAAATGGTTGACTTTATCACCGACCCGTACAAAAATATTAACTTGATATTTTGCACGAGTATATTTGGTTGCTTGTTGCTCTTATTAGTCTTGAGTCTTTTCTATAACTATATTAAAGATCGTAATCTTATTTTTAAAGTAATTTAGAACCAATAAATAGAACCATTTGATAATAATACATTTATTTGTAGTACAATACCCAATATTACGTATTATTACAACACGAATCAGTGATCGTAATATTTTCAAATGAAAACGCACTAAAGTCTATTACCAGAGATACTATCTTATTAATAACTTATTATATTCAGAAAAAGTTGCTGTATCGCTTCTGTATGATCAATAATCAACTTTGAAAATAACTCGCCTTGATGTCTATACCAACGAGTCGAAATCTTTATTATCAAGCTATATTGTACACCATTCAAATGTTTAATACATTGCATTCCGTTTTGCAAGTATAGCAACAAACATATTTTATTAAATATACATTAAAAAAAATCATTGTACACTATCATAATCGGACATCTCTTATCAATAAAAAACAATTTTTCTTTATATTCCTAATTTCACATTTAAATTTTAATTTAAATTTTATAAATAAATTATTAAGAATTTTCAATATCATTCAGTATCAATTCTTGTTTCTTTTATAATAAATTCTTTTCTAATCGCCGATTTAAAAATTCTCGTTGTTATCTGATAATAATTTATTATTATTTATTTAATAATAAATTTAATAAGAATATTAGATTTTAAATTGCATATTTACGATACAATTCGATTTTATAATATTACGATACCATTCGCAACTGGAAGTCATTTGTAAGTTGGAATTAATTGAATCTAGAACTGACACAGATGAGCTCATTTTCCTATTACAATTACATCTAACATTTACATCCTTCAATCAGACACTATTCGGTATATCCTAGAAATATACATTATAATACAGGAATATTCAGTTACACAGGTATTTAGTAACATAATTGCGAAAGAACCATATCAGTTTTCTTTCTTACAATATGTATCAAGTCAAATGGACGTTGACCATTAATCATAGACCATATTTGAATTGGTTATGATTTTTGAAAAAAATTCTGATTAATTAACGATTGAATTGAGCTCTCAGATTTTCCAACACACTTTCAGAGTATGCTTATTTCACTACATTATTAGTATTTAATTCAGCTGATATGTACAATCTCACATTAATTCTATCTTTGCAAAATATGTAAAATATAAAAGAACTTTTCCACTAACATAGCTTTGAAAAAAATACAATTTAACAAACGTTCAAAACGCCGGTACCACAGCGATAATAAAGATTTCGACCCGTTGAGATGTAGATTAAGTGGATTAATTTCCAAACATTCATTACACTATTAGCACGATGTAAAATTATCCCCAGTTAGACTTTTCTCAATTTCCCCCTCCCCTTCATCGATCCTTAATAGCAAGCCATTAACTTCTCTGTGAGATATTATTCTTCATATTAACCTTGATCGAAAATGAAAGCCATCTAACTCCGTTGAGATTATCGGCGCGACTTATCAATCCTCCCGATAATGCATAGATCCGGCAAACAGTTCACGCGTTCTCCCAGCCACGATTCATCGCCGACCGACACATAATTATAGCCGCCAAGGCGGTACCAAGTCCCGATAATCGCACACGCTTGGATCTCCGTGTCCAGGGAGACGAAACGAGGGAAAGAGGGATGAGAACAAAAAGAGGGAAAAAAGAAGAAGAGAGGGTCACTAACGACGGGGCTCGTGTTATTGTCACGAGCGTCAACAAGATCGGCGATAGAACTGCCTGCCACCTTTGCGCAATCTCCTATCGGCAGGAATGCCGATTTTTACAAGTTCTACAACGCAGCGCTTCTCGGTAACACGTGTCTTGAGCTTCACTCCCCTCATGTTTAATATTAAATAACTAAATTGATATGAGATAATTCAATTTTACACTGGAATAAAGTCATTTTTAAGCCTCTTCCTGGCATATTATCTACCCGTCAGCTTTCATTATAAATGACTGGTACATTCATTAATAAGAGTCGAACTTTCTCAAGATAAGCATTAATTGGCGCGATGTAAGCACATTTTCGAATGTGACTGTAACTTTAATATAAAATGTAATTTCATCGTGCTCAGCTTACCATATTTTATCATTGATGTCTGCACAATAAAAAATTAAGTTGACCTGCTTTTTCCTAATGCACCGTAAAGATTTCAGACTGATCATGTGTTATATATTTTCTTGTTTGTATAATTAATCAGGAATTCATGTTACTTGTTCACTTTGCATTAGCTTCACATTCGACAGTCAATTATTTCAATGAATTGGAACTGAATAAGAGTACCGATAGTTTTTCGAAGCAAATTTCGTGATTCTGATTTGAGAATTAATGCTATATATAGCGATATCAGACAAAAACCTTTATCTTTTAAGTATTCATTTATCACTTGTAAATAATTCTCTTAGCTAGCTCTTTTCTTACATTAAAAGTTTTAAAAACAAAATCCTGAAATTATTGGAAAGCTTGAATTTCTTACTCAGAATCTTTCTAGTCATAAAGAAAATTTTGTGTGGACGAGCAAGCATGAAAATGATAAAATATATTAGTTTTGTCGCTGACGATTTTTCATGAATATTGTGATTGCCTTCGTGAAATCATATAGCACTATTCTGCACATTTAAAATTCAGTTTTTTTATAACTAATTTGAATTTCTATTGCTATGATATACCAGTTTGAAGTTAAGGTAATTTAAAGCGCATGATATATAATGTGAAAAGTATTATACTATTAAATTCTCATTATGTGAAACTGGTATATCTTGTTAAGAATAGAAAATAAGGGAAATCAAGTAGAAATGTAATAGTACATAATGTCGACAAAGTTTTATTTTTGCATTACCTCACGAAAATACTTAATCATCATTTTTGTTTCATTTTATTACCTTTGTTTCAAACATTATATCATATATAATATCTACGATTAGATTAAAATTGAATATTATATAAAAGAAAATAAATCGTACTCATTAAGAAACTTAAATATGTATTTATTTTTTTAACATAGAAATACTTCTTTCTTCTTCTATGACTACTCTAATAAAAAGGTATTACATCTCCGCTAACTCCTCGAAACACTTACTAATCATAGAAGGCCCAAGGGAGTTGGAATTAAGGTTAATATATATATTAACTAAATATGTATATATATATATATATTTTTAATATATATTAATATATATTTAATATATAATATATTAATATATAATATATAATATATTAATATATATTAACTAAATATATATATATATATATATTTAGTCATTTATTAATAAAGTTATTATAATATTTATAAGTATGAAATTTACTTTGATTATTTTTAACAAGATTCACCCAATAATTATAATCATAAATTTATTTAGTGTTAATTCAGACTAATTCAACTTTCACTTGTTCAGCTTTAATCAGGTAAAACTCTAATTCATCTCCATGCAACACAAGATAAAACTTTTCATACGTACATCTTATATATAAGACACGTTTTTACAATACTATTTCAATAAGCTTCTTAGATCTGTTTTGCGATAGAAATAATAAAGATCGAAAAGAGTCCCTTTGACGTGATGCATATGTGAAATATTATAGATAGATAATACGTAGCTTCATAAGTAATTTTATAAAATTCCAATAATTAAATCTCGCCTATGTGTACGATCATTCATTTAAAGTAAATTCAGAATCAACTCGTCAATTGAGTGTTTATGTTCCCAGATATTCAATGATCAAGTAAGCTCAAACCTCAAAAACTGACCTTACACGCTAATTACAAGCACTCTCACATGTTTGAAAAAGCACCATTACCTATATTACCAGACTACTACCTACCTACTACTTGATAATCATAGCAATTAGTTTAATAAATTACCGATTTAGAAAAAATGTACTTTACCGTAAGTTCAGAGGTTAAATATTAAGAACATTTATAAGTGAAGATTAAAAATTAGTTTATCTAGAGGAAATTATTTCAATATATTTGATACCCTCGATACAAATAAAATTTCAAAAAGATATTCAATAGAATTTAGTTGCACATTTTTACTCTTTAATATAACTTATAAGGTAGCAAACTTTAGCTATATTTACATACTTATATTTTTATGTATAATCTATTTTTGCTTATCGTGTGCAAGTACGTGAAAGAAGTTATATTTAAATACAGTGTTATTTGATATTTGAAACACTGTCTTGTGAATTATTTGACTCAATGTAGCTGAACAAGATAACAATATTCAGATTATTGAATAACATTTACTTTTCTTTGAAATAGTACTTTTCTAACTAACGAGACAAACATTGAATTTAACAAAACTTAAATATTTGTTTATTTATACTCCACTGGAAAAAAACTTCTTACGCTGAAAAAGTTAATCTATTATTTTTAAATATTTCATTTAATCATCACGAAAAGTTTTCAACCTGGAATAAATACATCGAGATAATTAACAAATGCTCAGACTTCTGTCTCGCTTCAAATGCATTCAAGAGTGTACGTGATTCATGACATTTGTTAGTTTGGTGCCGACCAAATGCACTCGACACCCAGAGACGCATCGTTGAATTGTCCAGATTGCCATCCAGACAATATTAGTAATTCCATCGCATCCTTATTGTCTGATAATGAAGTTATAATGCGCGAGCTTTCTCTTTCTATCTCATTCTCTCTTCTTTCTAGTGCCTCTGTGGCGTGTTAATACTAATAAACGCATATTATGAGTGCAAGTTATTAAAAGATTCTTAGGTTCATTTCTAAGTTAAGTGAATTTAAATATAGCGACCATAATTATTAAGTACATGTTTAATGCAAATTATCCATTTTTCTTGCATTAAATTCTGTCCTCAATCTAATCTTAAGGAGATACATTTGCACATCGTAAATGAACATTTTTATCAGTAATCAACTATATTTATATTAAAGAAACAAATAAAATTATGATTTCGAAAAATTTTTTTATAAAACTGCACAATTTATTGAATTAAAACTTCAGCGAATTAAAAGTGATAGTTATACGTTTCGCAAATTAATTTTCAATTAATTAATCTTCTTAATTAATTTTTTTAATACGTTGTTGTACATATCATATCAAAATATTGACTTATACAATAACAATATTTACAATATACTATAAATATTAAAGTAGCCCATTACTAAAACCAGATTTTGTAATTTTTTTCGTAATATCAATCTTTGCACATATTAGTAATATAGTAATTTATAATAAATCTAATTCACTATGTAAATATTTATATCAGTTGAAATATAATTTTTCAGAATTATTTAATAATGTATTACGATTTCTGTATTAAAGTTATTATAGATCATGAAAATTTTTACGTTATATTTACAATCTTACGTATGAATTACGAAAAATTACCTAATTAGCATATCTAAATGCACTAAAATTTGATATGTTTATTTAATTTTAGAATATCAACAAAATGTATATGCTTCATATTTAAAAACTCAATGTTTTTCATACTACTGTAAATCACTGTACTAAATTGATTAATATCTCAAATGTATGTTACTATTTTAAAATTCATCGTCTTATCAATTTCAGACAACATGTAAAAGCTATTTCCCGATCGATATTTTACACAGTTACATGACTGCGTAAGTCAGAAATAGATTCCTAGTTCTTATTCTATGTCATTTTAAAACTCGCGCAAGTGATCGCGAGGTAGTCATAAAATTATGTTCGGTTCTAAATTTCTTCAACACTATTTCTTTCTAGATATCTATTGATATTTTTTTCATCGTTTTCATTTTGTTATTATTTTATTTTATATCTATTTTATTCCTCTTATAACTGAACATATTTATTATCAATTATATTTGCAAATTTCAAATTATCAAGTACAATTTGATTAACATTATATAAAAGTTCATGTTTATAATTGTACATTAAAAATTAAACTAGTTGAAACTTTTCAATAGTTATTAATTATAACTAATTAGTCGTGTATTCATCTTCCGAATAAAGAGTTTATAATTTTAGTATTAGATTTTTCAACAACAAAAAATGCCTGGAAACGGGAACGTTATATAATGCTATAATATAATACTTTATTTTTATTGCATAATATTAAATTATAACAGCTAACTTTTATTTTATAATAATCTAATTTATGTATAATTTTATTTACAAAGAATCACTTACATACTGAATACACTAATCCTGCGTAATATTTGAAAAATTTGAAAGAAATAATTTTTTCACTTCGTAGTCCAAAAAATTTAATTCTTCAATAGTTAGTGAAGCTACTATCCCTTCTCCTTGGCCAGTGACTCTATCTCCTTTTTTTTATCTCAAACACTTCTGTATACGTAACAATTCGTAAAAATTCATTAACGTGGATAAACGCACACAAAAACCACGGTAATAATCTTTAAAATTGAATCTATAGACTCTAACGCATAAGCAAAGCGCAACGGCTTATTAAAGCAGCAGGTGACGCGCTGCATGGATGCACAATTATATTCAGACGACATTCGTAGTAGAATCCCACATACGACTAATCAAACGTGGTAAGTGTTGAAAATACGTGCGTTCCTGAAATGATTTAGCGTTTAAAGTATATAATTGAAATCCCCTAGATCATCACAGGCATAGATATTTTTAAAGAAGAATATTGGTCCAGAAAGTCTAGTCTGTCAAACAATTATGTACAATCATAATTTATTCGAAGCTCATGATTACATTTCTTAAGCATCACTAATTTAGTTACACTTTTTGACGATTTATGTTCAGATTTAATAGTCACACATGCGTACATCTTTTGATTTTTATTATCAATATAATGTTTCAAGTATTGTTTACTCAAAGGACATTTCTTTTAAACATTAAATCTTTTATACTAAGTTATTAATTAAAGTTTTTAGGAATTACAGAATATATCTTAAAAACAATTTCATTTAATTTATTTATCTTACATGTATAAAAATTTCTCAAAAAAAACTTATAATTTAGTTGTATCGTTGAAATATTGAAAATGTCCTCATATAGACTCTGAACCTCTTATGTTAAACATATACATTACAAAATTGAATGACAACATTGAATTATTACAGTATTAAATGTATTGCAAATGAAATTAGAATTTTACGTTTTTATAATTGATGAAGTTCCCTTTCTATATAAATCGCTTCAAAGCTTCATCTACGTTTCATGTTCCCCTCCGATTTCGCATATCAAATGGCTTATATAATTCAATCAACCAATTCTATGTATTGAGTTCCATTTAAAAGAAACGAGCAGATAATTATAAAAACAAGAAATACATTGAAATTATGTTAAATTCAATCTTCCTTTAAGAGTTTCTAGGTACAAGACCGTTTCACGACTTTTTCTCTCGTACGTATCGATCTCAGACTTTTATCAAAATGCGACTGTGCAAATGATTAAATGAAAACTTAAATGTTTTTTTATTATATTTAAATTTTTATTTTTATAAGATACGAAAATTAATTACTAGAGTGTTTCATTCCAAAAACGTGACGTTATACTTAACGTGGTTTTCTCACACACTATATAATAAAAATTAATAGTTTTGCTTAAATCATTCTGATATCATCAGATATCTTTTTAAAAGCTACTACGTTTAAGATATATGTAGAACGTTATCATATCTATAAGTACATTTTATACAATATTATTATTAAAAATACTTTCTTCTGTTTCTAAATTTTATATAAAAATGCATAAGTAACATAGTGATAATACACACAACATTTATATCTATGTCTTATATATCGAAATAGAACTATATAGAATAATATCGTACATTAGAATCTTTTAAGCAAACAAACTTTGAAAAATAAATCCAATAAGGACAAGAAATCTTCTACATATTTTACATCTTATCAGTCACTATTTCTTTACTCCTGGAGTTATATAGCTTTGTAAAACTAAAATGAATAAGTAAATGGAAAAATAGTGATTCTTTAATGTATGTACATTTATTATTAGTTGTATATATTTATAAAAATAGTTTACGATCTTTAAAACAATAAAAGCCAAATCTCTTATTGTGCATTGTATTGAAAGAGAACTTAACTCATCACTTAGATGAGTTATATGATACATAAAATCCTCACAAATAATATATGAAAAATGAAAGTGTTTATTTAAATGTATGAAAAAGATTCTAATTTTCAATTTTATAATTTTCTGGTAATTGTGTATCGTTATATCTAGGTAAAATCCCTTTTAAAGGAGAATAAACAATTACCATGTTCTAATATCAAAGATTCAATAATAATATTATTAAATATCAATCATTACACTTTTATAATTACGATACTTACTTAATAATAATGTATTAATAATAGTTTCTATAAAAATTAGCATTATGATAAATTTAAAAGTTTTTTAAATTTTCTACACCTCAATACTTTTAGTATTGTAAACAAATTTTAAATAGAAACTCTTTACAAATTAAGAAAAATATTTTACTGGTACTGAGAATTTGCCATTTTCCCTTTCTGTTTTTGATATTTAAAAATTTCTTTTAGGTCGAAGTCGTAAATCCAGGATTAATGAAACTTTTTTACTCAATAATTGTGCCTATATAGTATTAGTACAGTTCCACTAAATATAATTAAATATTTTTTTAATAATTATCTATAAATATAATATTAAACATCAAAGTATGATTTATTATTTAGAATTACATTTAAAACTATTACAGAATTTCAATCCTCGTGGACTCTTTCATTATTCTCTATGGACAGCTATAACGAAAGCGATGGTGATACTTAATATTTCAGACGTCCTCAAGTTTCATTTAGAAGATGTTACAATATATATTGTAATATATATATATATTGCAACAATGATCTAAATGGTTCCAAATAACATCAAAGTATTAACTAATCCTGACGAATTATTACACTATTCACGCGTAGACAATCGGAGATCTATTTACTTTGTAAAATCTGTAGGAAAATTATCAAATTAATGGATAAAAAGTTTTGTTGGCCTATCGCTAAGCATTGTTCGCAAATAAATATGATTAAAGCTGAGAATCAAGGAACTATTCATCAGCGATCGTTCACATTACAACAAATAACGATATTCTAGTGAACGGCTACTCGTGTCTAAACAGCGATTGCAATTGCAATGAAGTGGCCGAAGTAACGTATCTCTGGACTTTCAATCGAGAATAAGTAGCAGCATATCTTGGCTTCTCGGGGCATCGGAATAAAAGGCGAGGCCCACAATACTTATAATAGGCTCGAGGGTCCTTCGAGGCAGACAAGCCAACCTTATCCGATAACCGTTAACTCATTGTTGCCTTTGCGTGGCATCGTCGTGCTGTCAAAAGAAAGACGCCGTTTAAGGCTATCGTTGAGCTTCTTCTTAACGTCTGATTGGATCAGCGGGGGCCGCTAGGAAATATTTTATAAATCGCCATTTGCGACGGGACGCTCTCGTTAAACTACTACCAATAACGCGTGACGTGCGATGAATGGATTGGCTTATGAATATAATCGTCGTTGCACCTATCACGTATCGTTATTTATGTGTGTGTCTCGTAAACTTACCTACAAAATATTTATCCTCTCATCCTCATCAATTTACCGTCTTCTAATTCTATCCGAGCCTATGGAGCTTCTTTTATCTTCCGTCATGATCTTAAAGAGAGAAAAGTCACTCCTTGGCCGAAGAAAACTGAATTTCACTCAATTATAAATAAACATTTCAGTCGATTCTGACCAATTATTAAGCATTATTTATTTACGTAAAAGAGAGACTCACCTTTAACTACTAAACGACTTATTCATCTCTTTTTTGACTTTGAAAAATACAATACGTGCGAATCCTTCTCTCCCTACTCAATCACTGCGATCTAATTCATGTACAATTTTACAAATCTAAGCAAAGACCATTAAAATCGATACTCGAAAGACTTCAATAAAGAATAGCAAGTACTTAATTGACGTTGGTTAATATTCCACGAGGCATGTTAGCTAAACTTGTTTTAAATATATGCATGTTATATTTTAATAAATAGAAATAGACAAGCATCGATTTGTACATTTATAAAAAATGACAGTTTAATTTTTCTTTTGATCGATGCATTGAATCTCTACTGATTTGTACGTATATGCAGAATTTTTATTATGTACAATAAATAATATTGTAAATAGATTGATTTTTTAATTTTCTTACATGAACTAATTGCAGTTATTAATGATTTAAATTATTTCACGTTTATTAATAATATAATTCAATTTGCATGAAAGCAGCAAAATTTGTAGTTTCAATTCTAAATATCGTATTAACCTCTTAATATTTATATTTAAAAATCAAGAAATTATGATATACTTTTTCTTGAAATATTTTATTAATTGTTGCATAAAAAATTGAATAAATATGAAACTATTCAAAAAATTACGCTATAAAGTTCAAATAAAAATATATCATCTCAAAATAATCATAGTCAAATTCAAAAAAGAATGAATCAGTAGAATATGTGAAAATTTCTTTTAGCAACTAAACGTTTTAGGAAGAGAATTATAAGTTTCAATCAAAATTCACATGTGTCATCGATATCCATAAAAATATTATGTTTCTGCAAAAATTAACAAAACTCTTTTGTAATTAACTACTTTTGCTAATTTTACTGAGCACATAATAAAATCATGGTTTCAACAAGGAACATTTTTTTCACTATTTTGTATTCTTTCTTAATACATTTAGAATGTATTGATTGCCTTAACAGAACATCACACCTACTCATGGACGCAGAATTTTTTATTCGTAAAGTACGTGTGTAGCATTAACAATTGCTACAATATAAACCCTTATATAAACCCTTAACCTAGAAGTTATGCACCGCTGCATAATCCATTCAAGTGTTTACCTTGAAAAGTTGCACTCGAAAAGCCGCTCAAGTTTGATGAATGGCTCGTCCCGTACCCACGAAGCCGCCCAATGATGCTGATTGCTTTAAAATACATATAAGTCTATAAAAAATAACGTTCTTGTGAAAAATAAAAAAGCAACAACACGTACTGTTACTTAAGCCAAAGCAAGGAATGCAATATTCACAAATATAAAAAAAATTCAGCATTACTAAAGAAACGACGACACGTGATATTACTTAAAGTGGCTCCTACGTGAGTAGATTGAATATATGCAAATAATGAAAAACTGTCGTTTCCACGAATAACAAAAGAATCTGGCGACACATAAGATTACTCAAATTGATTCCGACATTACAGAAAGGAATAAAGGGATACTTGAAAGAGTTTTGAAGGTCCATTTTAAAGTAAAACGTTTTACTTTTATATACAAAAGAACGGCCATAATCATGAAAAAGATTACATTTTATACAGTTTCATATTCTCTTTGCATGGCTAAATTTGCAATGACTAATTATATGAGTAACTCCCTTTTATATAAATACATATTTTATAAAACTGAAATGATAATTACATAAATACGCCCAAAATATTCATCTTGAATCGTAAATCATGAAAATTTTTAAATTTTGTTACTACTCTCGTTAATTATAAAATCAGTAATCTAATCTAAGTTTTTGTACTTTAAAAAAATACTAAGCCTATAATATCTGCTTTTTCGACAACTTTTGTTTTTAGTTTTTTATGTAGAAACAAGAAGAGGGACTAAAAAAATCATTAATGTTACATGGAATTTTATTGATTCATAAAAATATTACTATCTTAAAAGGAAACTAGAAAAATATTATAACAATGTACCGATCAATAAAAAATACTGTTCGCAATTTCCAAGTTGAACAGAAAAAGACAAAAACAAATTGGTGTGCCGTAGTTCCTCCCAACATATGCATGAACATTTTCTATAATCAGTGTGGAAGTATTTTGATACCTGGGATGTTGTTATATGCTTTACTATTTTATCTGCAAAAGATTCATTTCGCTATAACAAAACTTTCTTTATGCGGATTTAATTAAAATAAGCCAAATTATAAGTAACTTAAAAGTTTGTACATTTTTATTTTCGGTAATAGTGTGGAAGTGAAACTAGTCACGCAAAACAGTGTTTTATAATAAAAATACCTTGAGCTTAATAAGTATATTTACATATAACAATTAAAAGTCCAAACTACTGTTCGATTGAAATACTGTTTTTTACGCAAACGGAGACGTAAAGTAAAGCAAAACCTTCATCATAGCGGCCGGACTTGATGTACAACCACAGACTAAGTCCCAAGTCAGTGCACTCTTATATTTCTGTGCGAGTAGTGTAGTGTGTGCGCATATACAGCGATACATTTCATTATCTACCCTCTCATTTCCTTTCGTACTCGTAGTTTATGCGCTAATTAGTAGCGTGAAAACTGCGATTAAGCATAAGAGGAGGTATTCGTTGCATCTTTTGAGTTACCTGATGCAAAGGAAAAAATAGAAAGATATTTTCCCAGTTCCAGAACTAATGGAATTACTATCGGCTTTCTATTGCTATCGTATGACACCCTGTAAATATACTTATTTACTTTATCTACAAAGAGAACTGAATAGCCATAAAATATTGAATGGAGCATTAAGTTTAATAGTACTTCATTTGGTTATTTTTATTTAAATGTGATTACAGTTTCTTCTAAATTTAGTTACTATTTAAAATACAAATGCAAATATAAATTAATATTTATCTCTTTGTAATCAGTAAACTCTAAATTTCGTAATAAAATTAACTAATTACACGATAAATAATTGCTTGAAATATGTCGTTTCATACGTGATTTTATAAACAAAAGTCAAGTTTGTGAGTCAAGTAGATGAGTATTTACCAATAACATGTGTAAAATGGCATATAATGCTACTTCAATTTTAGTACAAATGTTTTAGTAAAAGATAAAATATAGTATTTAGTTCTAGTATAATCCTATAAGTATCAAGATACATTGAAGTTAGCTCATACACTTAAAGAGCATATTAACGACGAAAACGTCGATCATAAACTTGAATAATATCTGACTTAGAACAATGCATAACCTGAAATCAAGAAAATTACAATCTTCTGAACCTGTAAAGTATCACCAAACTATTCATCATCGCCATTTTAACGATCAAAAATTTCGTGCGAGTTCCAAGCCAATAATTACTTCCTTATACGTCCAGAGTCGCAAGATAATAATAGCGAAAAATTTAAACTCACTCTCATTAGAAGCGCGTGTTCAACATCCACACATGTTTAAAAACTCAACGGTGATATCCGCATGTACAATCAGTGGATACCATGGCTATTTTAATTCTTGATACACACTTTTCATTACTTTGTCTCTCTTTCTCTCTCAAGACTCATGGAATAATGCACATGCACATGCACACAAAGAAACGATCCCGCTGTACCTTGTACGCATTATTTGTAAAAAGTCTAGCGTCTCCCGTTATATTCAGGTTGTGCCGAAGCACACGGTTTTAACGAAGTCAGCACAAGGATAATCCGATTTACAACAGCTAATTGTGATCCGATACCCTACAATGACGCGCCGTTGTTATTCCTCACTTACTGCGTTTTGTGTATTAATCAGTGGTTCGGTGCAAGCGGAAAAGTGTTGTATCGACAATGAAAACAATTATTGGAAATGAAATCACATTGTCTTTGAATACTTGATTAAAAGCGATCAATGAATTCCCAAGCATTTTCTAAGTCGCCAACAGTTCGAATTATTGAATAAAAGATACAATTCACCGAGGATAAAGAAAACAACTGACAGTGGCCTTATTGTCGCATAAATGTGTGCATAAAATATTCATATTAGAAACATTGAATATTAACAAATTAATTGAATATATGATTTTTGCACATCAATTATATGATAATACATTGATAATTAAATACACTTAATTTTTAGTACCAATTAGCCGTAGTTCGATAATTGTAATTTTTATTGAAATTTATAATAGTACGAGTATTATGTATTGATGACTGTGCTTAACAATTGCAGAAACTTAATTATTCTGATAACGATCAATACAGCCTAATTATTTTACATTTAGAGTAAAGCAATAATAGTTTTCAATATTTCATAGTAATCTAACGGTTCATAATAAAAATATGAGTATCTATAATAAACTTAATTTGATGAACTTGAGATCATTAGCATAATGAATTGAATCATTGATGTTAAAATTTATGATGTTTTGCCGACTTTATATTAAATATTTATATTTAAATATTTTCAAAAATAACAAAATATAGAAAATATTTCATTAATATCTGGCTAAATTCCATATAAATATTGTACATATAAAATAAATACAGTATGAGTATTATAATAGACCTTCAACACTTAGTCACAGTAAGAATATAAATTCTTTGATATCTTGTATACAATATTAGTTATATTATCTTAACGTAAGATATTTTGTAAAAATGTACAAATATATCGCAAGGTTTCTAATATTGATTCGTAATGAAGAAAAGGTTTCTTTCATTAAACAGAGAATTATACAAGAGTGAAGATTATGTGCAATTATATACATTATAATTGAAAAAATATATTCTAAAATTAACAAATATTCACAATTTTTCAAATAAAAACAAAGCTATCAAAGGTAAGCCTACAAAAAGTATCATAATGAGCTTGATAAATAACTACAAATTTAACTTTGAAAAAGATAAAGTTAATCTCGTTAACTAATTAAATAAATTACACAATACAACTGTATAAATATCATAATTATATCAAGCCAAGCATTTTTCTTCAACAATAGAAAATTCTTGAAGAAAATGACAACGCAGTCGGGTATAGGATCGTCTGGTCTGTCTCAAGGCGACGGAAACCGCGTATCCAAAGTCATTCATAAATAGAGGCTCTCGTCGAGATTTCGATCGGTGACAAGTTAACGCATCTATGCGTAACTTTAAATGATGCGGGGAAAAACTGGAGGTGGAGTGCGGTTATTAAAATGACACTGCCTTCTCGTCTGATATAATTCATGCTTGAATTTATAAGAATAAGCGGCTTCTCGACTTGCAACATTGCGCAGCAGAAAATGCATTTGCTTATCCGAGATCTCTACCTATTTATGGAGACATTTTGTATGGTCACAAAAGCTAAATAATACTTTCATATAAAGCGTCGGATCTTGGAATTCATAAACATTATACCATTATTTATTCCTGAGAATTTTAAATGTTATCCTTTTTATTTAAGGTTATGGAAACAGTTGAAAACAGGTTACAGGATTCCTTACCAAGAAGAAGTGGAACATCAGAGATAAGGCGAAACTTAGACACATGTATTATAAACCTATTATAAAATGTAATTAGTAGTTAATGATTAGATACAAAATGAGGGTAAACGCTATCTAAGCACCTACTAATAAATGCCCGCACTCTATTGTTACAAGCTTCTGAATTAGTTACATATAATGTCATAATATAAAAAGTATAATAATTCACACATAAATATACAGTTTAATAAAAGCAGATATAATTTATAAATTACCTATGAATTAATAATATTAAAATTTGTTATCGCAAGTATTAGTCTTATAAATATTATAGTAATTGACAAAGATACTTAATACATGGTCTTACAATAAAATTAATTTACAGAATATCTACATTAGGAAGTAGATGTTGAAATTTAAAGAATGAACATTTTTATTAAAGTAATAATTACCTTATATTAATGTATATGATACTATTTATTACAGCTTATATATATATATATATATTTGCTTAAAATAAAAACCTTAATATGAATGCGAAAGTAAATTAAAATCTTGATTCAATATACAAAGAATACACAATATAGAAATCAATAATAAAAGTAAATTTGAATTGTAAACTCAAAACTTATTCAATAGAAATAGATTGTTATTTAAAGAGAAACCGTGAGTAAAATATTGAACTTTAGCTCCCCTTACATTAGACTGCAAATTAAATTCAATTGTGGTACATTTTCTTCGATCTCCATAGCGAATTTAGTCTCCTATTATTTAGAGTATAATCGAGTCAGAAAAAAAAGCCCAAGACTAGAATTCCAATACTATTTGGACACGTTCCCATGGGAATTGTAGTATTATAGATACTACAATAATTATAGATAATTCTCCTTTCGCAACATAAATGATGAACCATTATCCACTCACTGCACCGGCTCAAAGCGTTTACTATTAAATTGAATGCAGAGCGTTGTGGAACGCACTACTTACAGCGTAATTGAATACATATGTTCCATCGAATAAGATAGCCAAAATAGTATGCGCCTCAAACAGTGCTGCTAAACGTAGATAGATTCAAATAGCACACTTTGGAGATATTTAATACGAGCGATCGATGACAAAGTTGGCTTTACCCTGCCGTATCCTTTATTTGTTCATTCCATGCTTTTGTAGCCTTCGTGCACGGATTTAGACGTAAAAGTAGATAGTGATAAGCTTGATATTTTGCTTTTAATGATCGGCTCTGCTATGTGACGTATATTTGATTACAATCGACATTCAAGCAACTTTGCTGACGGTTCGTTAATGAGGGTCTAATTTAACCAAAGTTTTATTTGATGTAATGCTGTAGAAATATAGAGTTATATTTGTTATTAAATATCTCAGTGGATAAAATGGAGCTCTACTCTTTTTTTGCCGCTGTAAATGAATAATTGAAACGTGTAACTAATCAATTCTTCATACGAAATTTTTTTAATCGGGAATTTATCAGCACACTTTGATTGATCGATTGATTCGTTAACTGATTAATGGACTGTAATTTAATATTTTCACTTAGATGAAAATAATTTTAATTAGATGAAAACGTTTCCGGCAAAGTTTGGATCTAACTTTTATTTTAAATAATCTTAATTTTTATTAATATTTAGATGGATTCGCTATTTATAAAGTCAAAAAAGAAAATTTAGTTCTCAAAGTGCTTTTTAATTTCGAGTCTTATTTAGTACACGACTCTAATCTCTAATTTGATTGAGTTTATCGCACTGCGTTATATCCAGCGTGTATACAACATACGTATATAACTGCATAAACTGATACTAATCTAGAAATTAAACGCTCAATTTTGACTTATGCAAAATTCAAACATCAAAACATTTTTCCTCTAAATAACGTTTCTTTTTACATTTTACATAATTTTACATAATTTCTTATTTCTAATAAATGAGCAACAGTGATATGCATTGCAAATGAACTCTGTTACATTAAAAATTGTTACATTAATGATTGTAGTTTATTTGTTAATTTAGGTTCTACTGTGTTCTTGATTTATAATAGAATTTCCATATAAGGTAATATTAGCATGTAATCCGATATTTTAGAAAAGACCAGTTATCGATAGAAACACAAAAAACTATATTTAGCACATTTATAGAAATGTTACATATTGTATAGATCTTTTTCCATTACATTTGATTTATTTAAGTAAAATTCAATTGAAGAATATATATTTAACTAATGATGTATCAAAGGATACATCATTTGTATGATAATACTTTCTCGTAAAATACGATATATTTTATACCAAATCATGGAAAATATTACCCAAATTAACGAATAAGGAAATCGCATGATAAGCGAAATTACACATTAAATAATATTTTAATGATTTTTGTAGGCAAAAACACTGTAACGCAAATAATTAAAATGTATCTTTAAGAAAATTTCACGTTTACTTAGCGCTAGATAAACTATGCAATCCATATACGCAATACATGTAACTCAAAATTATCGTAACTGAAAAAAATTGAATTTCCTTTCGCTCTCATAGCAGTTATGCATTCGGTTTCTCACATTAGGTGCAGCCAGCACAATTAATATGATGAGGTAATGATACATTCTTGAAAAGGACCGACTGTGTTTTACCCAAGTTTATGCGACATCTACCTCGAAATATCTATTCCAGAAGTTTCTTATAAAAGCCTTTATAATAACTTTTGCCTGCATATTAGAATACATATGAGCGTATATCTATGTGCATATTCAGTCCACATTCCATTTTATACTCCAATAGTCCTTTCTCGCGAATGTAAATACATGAGATAATACAAGTTGGACAACGTATAGGACGAGAATCTCTTGTGGTTTGAAACAAAAAGGAAATTAGTAAGTAAAATGATGTTAACAGATTTTTAACTATTGTTAGAATATATAAAACATTCTGTTTAGCTATAAATTAAACTATTTAAATTTAAAAGAAAATAATATAGTAACAATGATTGAAAACAATGGTACTCTTCTCTTTTCAATTTCTCTATTCTACTCTAGCTTCTTTATTACAATACCAATAACGATTTTTAACAATTTCCAAAAACATTGTTGTCAATAAATCAAATCACCGATCAACGATAGATCGATTATTTTTAGCGTAGTATAATAGTACACATAAAATATTAGAACAAATGAAAAAGAATACTATAGCGAATTCTTGCAGTTTCACTTGCCGCTGAAAAATGCAAACTTCCCAATGTGTCAAGCCGCACTGCATCAAATCGTTCTCAACTTGCTCTGGACTACAATAATTCACGGAGCTCATTGATATACAGCTCGTGCATGCAAATCACCTACGCCTCGTTATGTGTACATACGCATATGCATCATATCTCACAGCTGAATAACGCAATTCAAGATACGCAGAACGAGGCATGTGAAAAAGGGCCCTACACATAGATACGTAAGCACGCGTACTTACTGACGCAAAGAGAGCAGCAGACATACAAGTAACAACTCATGCACATTTATTTGTAAAATGCCACATGAACGAACGCTATCGTGTAAGAGGATCTTACAGTTCCATCTTATCGTCAAATGAGCTTAGGCATCGGATAAGCATCGATTGCAATTATAATTTGATCATGAATGTCTTTACGTATGATGGTTATTGCAATGCATGACGATGTGCTCGTATCCGACCAAGCCAGTAAGCCGCTAACAAAGTCGCATGGACTTTTATTTTCATTTTTTTCAAAGATATTCCAAACCTGGATTGTTGAGTGTATACAAATATTTAATTCTGGATATTCTCGTTAACCAAATCTACATACATATATATATTCGCATTTTTTGTAGTTATTGCTTATTAATTCCTAGTGGTGAAAGGTTCTGTTTATGATGGATTGCTAAGCAAATGCTTTCACCAAGCTCGTCAATACTGGCATGTCAATATTTTAATTTTGAAATAACACCAGAGTAACGAGTATAATTTATCGAGTATTTATTTATTTGAAGCATATTACGGAAAATGAGTTATTTCATCAGAATTTAGACAGATAATTCTATTGGATATAATCATAGTTTTCTGTACTTAACAATAACGTAGGGAAAATTAATTTTCACGAAACCAGCATCTAAGAAATAGACAAATGTATGTATTAATTTTTCTTTTACAATATCACCAACATTATTGGTAACAGATAATAATAATATTTACAGAATTGATAATGCTCTATGTCTTTTCTTAGTGACTATATCTGGCATAAATACTATAATCACGAAAACGATTACTCCAAGCAAGTATATTCTCTTTGGATTAAGCAAAATAAAGTGCGGTTGGGGTTTGCGTCACAAGTAATGAACGAATATTTAAGAACATTCTTTTCTAGTCATTACAAATTTTTCCATATTTTTCTCGTCCTTTGATACCTGGCAAACTAAAGTACCAATTTTAAGAAATAATAATATGATTTCGAGTGAAATTAAATGTAATATACTAGTTTTCTAAGGCTTGCTGAAAGCAGCATTTTCTTTTAAATGCGTTTTCTAGCTAATGAAAGACACTCCATTATATATAATAATTTCATTTTAGCATAAAAATCTTAATATATAGGAACATTTATTTTAATATTATATTAATATATGTTAATATATTAGCTAAATAATAAAGTAAATTCGTCTTGATTTCACAACCAATTAATTTTTGCAGCGGAAATGGTCAGAATATTCTTTTGCAAAATATATAAAAAAAGTCTGAATTGAAAAAATTTAAATGGAAAAACTGTAGTTGATAAAAATTAAAAAACAAATATCTCTCACTGTATATTTTTATCTAAATACACAGTGTTCATATGAGTATGGAAAAGTAAATCTAAATGTAAGAATGCTTATTCGTATGTTTGCTAAGTATACGTAGTAATTTTCTCACAAAAAGAAATATTATTATACTTGTAATTTTATTGTAACAATGATGGAAGTCATTTTTACAAGATCTACAGAAGTTTCAAGTTCACTTGAAAGTAGTAAAACCTCTGCAAAATATCATCATTATACTTTGATTTAATAACTAATTTGTAGTAATTTAAACGTGCAAATGTACTGTCTTTAAAAATATTATATTTATAAGAAAAAAATATTCCAACGAAAGCTGAATTAAGATTCCATGCGTATTTACGCCTAAAATACATAATATAAATAATATAAATAATATAAATAATAATAATAATGTACATTGAAGAAGTTTGTCGTTGGCATACGGCGAACGGACCAAATTTTTAGAAATGCTATTGGTGCGCATTCTATATACTCCCAGCATCTGATATATTCTACGTACGAAAGGACAATCGAGCGCAAGAGATCGCAAGTTTATACAAAAATAATCATGGTAATTAACCGAAAAAATGAATAAAACACGGCGAGTGACGATTTTGAGGTCGACCAACCAATGACTTTATTCGCCGAAATCGATTTACGTACATAATATCGTAATTGAGGAATGCTATTTAAATTATGTGCACGTATTTTAACAAGTATCTTATTATGTACAGAACATCTTAACAAGTGTTACTAAACAAGTACAAGAAATGTTCGATACATCAGGAGACAAATAAATGCAACACTCTATATCATTAGTAAAAATTTCAATATATAAAATTTCATAAATCGTTTTTAACATAGAATATTTGTATTACATTTGAATTTGTGCTGTTGATTTTCTAATGCTTTCAAACTGATCTTTTATCTGCGTTTACTTTTATCAGAATACTTTAGACTTTTACAAATATAATGAAAATGCAAATTGATAATGTCATTATATATAAATTTGTACTCCAGTATTATATTTCTAGTAGTATTATTAGTAGTATTATTTGTATTATTGTCTAGTAGTATTATTAGGTTTCATTGCGTAAAATGAAGCAATTAAAAATGGTATTAGGTAATTAACTGGTATATCTCAAAAAATTTTAATATGAGAACTCTGAAGGTACTTAAATGCAATATATTCTATAGTTTTTTCTCTCTTTTTGTCCAATTTAATTCCATAAAAATGTAATTAATATTAAACAATAATTTTCTAAATGCAAAAAGTTAATGTAAAAAGTTCTAAATGTAGTTTCTAAATGTAAAAAGTACTATTATCGCGTACTTTTTCTTCATATTTAGTTGTTCGAAAAAAATTATGTACAGCATAAAAAACTTATCAAACCAGTATCATTTTTTAATACTCAGAGATAAGCAAACACTAAAAGTAAAACACTAAATATAGTTTTTAAACTTTTAACAAACTAACATTCAAAAACAAGTTAATTTCTTACGCTAATTAGAGAGTTCTCAGAGTAAGTAGACAAGAGAAGATCAACGACAGTTCCGCGATTATCTGTGAGAAAACAACAAAGATTTACAAAAAAAAATCTTTATTTTCATACTATATTGCATAAAGGGCCATACTATACACTTATACTTCCGAATTCTCCAACCGCAACAATTCTCCAACGACATTCTCTGATTCCTTTTTCCAGACAAAATTGAAAAATTATTCGCTACCACATCTAGACTCTCAAGTTTTGATCATCGGCTTATTTCTGAAATAGAGAAAGAAAAACCAGAACGAAGGGAAGCATCTGTTCCCCGCAGAGCGCATTCCCACAAGGACTTTTGATCGGGCGAAACTTCCTTTGATGCGATGCGGAACAGGAATGAGGGGGATCCATCGAGAAAACGAGAAAAAACTCGATGGGAATAGTCATGAAGAGCCGTGAGCCACACTCAACAGCCCCACGACAATCTTCATTAATACGATTTATCACGCGACTTAGTCTGGCGAACTATATAAGCAAGGTGCACCGGTGCAACGAACTAAAAGCCCAGGGTCCCACGAAGTGAGAAAAAGAGAGAGAAAGAAGAGCCGATTTACGTAACGTGCTGCTGTATGCACGGATATGTTCTGAAAACGTGTACAGTAGTTGCTAAAAGTATTCGAATGATTGTAAGATATCCGACGATCATGCTGCGATTTACAAAATCATTGATAATTGCATTTTAATCGCTTCTAACTGAACTTTCATTCAACGTTTTTTGACGTCATTGTCGTAGAGTATTGCAATATCAACGTAAGTAGTAATTTTTCTAAAAAGTAAGTGGATATATTTGTATTGTTATGCAGAGCGAAGGTGAACATTTCAGATTGTTCGTGTTTCGAAAGTACTGATCTAATAATATTTAATTAATATACTTTAATGCATTCTACAACAATTACCAGAAAAAACAAAGTTCAGATTTTATTTGCATTAGGAAATACGAACGCAAGCTTATAAACTCAAATTCTTGTTTTTCAATACGAATATTCACTATGGTATTGAATTTTAATTTAAGCTGAATTCAACAAACGGAGCAATTTTATGATAAACAATATGGTAATTTTTAATTAGTTTTTTAGACTGATAACGATGTAAAAAGGTTTTTCTTATGATAAGTAATGATTATTAATATACAATATTGACTGGATGCAGAATACAAACGACACATAATTGTAATTTAACAATAGAGGTTCTTTTACGTAATTATAATTCAAGGTTACGTCACATTAAATATACTGTAATGAAACATTGGTTAACGTTACCTCCTTGTTTCGTCAGAAATACTTACACTGACTTAGTCTAGAAAGTGTTTCTCCAAATCAGCAAAAACAATTTTAAATAGCGAAATACTCAAGACTGTTCTATAACAGTTATGATGACTTAAAAGATGTAACCATTTTTCAATGTTCAGCAGCCGCAAAACATTCAATAAAAAAAATTCTAGTGCTCAAAAGATTATCTTGAACAGCGTCCAATCATCAGAGCTTTAAAAATATCTGTAAAAAATTAAAAATACTCATTTCATTTAATAATAGTCATTGAAATAAAGTTTATCGAATAAATTTTCCAATCGCTGAGACTAAAATATCATTCACTTCTTAAGTAAATATTAATGATTACAGTGATTCCTATTTATCCTAACCCCTAATTATATAAACTTTTTACATAAACTGTATACGCAATAAAGTTTAACTCACGATCACATGTTAATTGGGTCGAATTCAATGAACTTTAGTTCATTCGCACTGTGCATGCACATACGTGTGCATTCTAATTATGATGCGAGCACCATGTGTGAGAAGTTCACAAGCCGCGGATCATTCCGTAACCCTTATATACTTTATTTTTCGCCGAATCAACAGCAATATCTAGGATAAGACTTTACAAGGAATTGACGGTGAAATTCTCTTTTTTAAAAATAATTTCGTAATGCTCATTAACAACACGAAATTCTTTAAATTTAAAATGAAATGTTTTAAATATTACTCGATTTTTATTAAAAAATTTACTTATTTTTCAAAAATCTATCACTATCTAACAAATAATCAAATTAGTATTCATCGAAATTAAATAATAAATTAGATAAATTTGATAAATAAGATATTCTTAAATCTTTATTTAATTAAAAAACAATAATTAATACATCTAATAAATAAAATGAAACTTCAACATATTGTACGTATGTATGTGTATATATATATATATACATATATATAGATTCATATATTTAGATTTATATATAATGTAAAAGATTAAAATTTAGACTTTTTTATTACCATAACAAAATAATCTTTTTTTCTATTATTTATAATTAAATTAACATTATAACACTAAAATTTCATATTGTATCTTTCAATGAATATTAATCATGACTGTAGATACACGAAATAATAAGGAATTTATTATATTAGTAAATATATTATTTTTTATATTTACAAAAAAAAATATAAAAGATATTATTTTAAAAATTTCATGTTTTATTAATCACAGAATAAGTAAGTATTGATTAAATTTATTTATCAAATTTAATATTATAAATAATATAAAATTAGTTAATCAGTTTTTTAAAGTTAACATTTTAAATTACATGTTAATTTTTCAATAGATTTTCTTTCATACGATTTCAAAAATTGTATGATTATCTTATTGAGAATTATGGATTAATCAATTTTATTCAAACATATAATTGTATGGGGTAATAGAATATAATCGAAGCACATTATATATTATTATTTGAATTCTAAAATTTTCGTAATCTCCATAAAATTAAAAACATTGAAAATATAAAATTTATGTCATCGTAATGAAAGTATTAATTCTTTTATAATGAATAATTTGTTTGAATGTAATTGGGATTAAAAAAGAATGATTTTTTTTAAAAAAGATTTTCAGGACTTATACGTCATTTATTCTACAACTTTAAATTTAAATAGTTGATAAAAAGCCAAGAATATTTATCATTTAAGAATAATGTAAATTCATCACAAAAATATCAAAAAGACATAAAATTTAAGTTGAAATATATATATTCTAAACAATATATCCAATTAAAGTTGTATATAGAGTTGTGTTTGAAGACTTCTAATTCAATATAAAAAGTGTAAACTTTTATTAACAAAAATCATTTATTAACTTTTCCGCAAAATAAAAATGTAAATGTATTTTTATCATTTATTTATAAACGAATTATTGGTAAAAATTAAAAAAGTAATAGTAATAGAAGTTTGCAAATACTTCAGAATTCTGTTGAATAATCTATTTAAATCCATTCAAATATCATATTTAAAAAAATAACAGTAATGCGAGACTTACAATTTTTCACACTGTTAATTGGAATAGTTAGTACATTGTAACCATTAAGCTAAACATATAAAATTTATCGTGTTGAACATCTAAGTCATGAATTACAACATGAAAATATTAAAAACAATATATGATCGGCGCAAAATCTATCATAATTCTATTAACATAAAGCTAATGAGAATTTTTCGAACCTCAAAAATCTAATCAACAGCGTTTTCTAGTTTAATCGTTCTCTCGAAAAGATGATGGATCATCTCACCTCACCTCCGCATACTTTTCCAGTGGAACCACTTGTAATTTTCTTCGCCTTCGATTGTAGCGTATTTTTCTGTTGTACAAGATGAAACAACTGTCTTTCACGCTCCATTCAGAGGAAACAAATTTGATTTTCCATTTTCTGTCATTAAAATTTTGTAAAAGTCGAGGATAATTGTCATTTTTACGCGAAAATGTCTTGTCAAATTGTAATTTAAAAAAAATCACTCAAGAATTTCAAACTCGCAGTTTATTTTTATTGTTCACAATACCTTTCATCTAAGACAATTACCAAATTGAAAATGAAAAAAAAAATAGAAAGAAAGATACTTATTGTAGTAATTGTGAGAAAATTATGTATTTACACATAAAATTCATCTTTTTAAACATATATCGTTTTTAATAATATAAAAATATTTATATATTTTGATTTAATTTCCAAACAGATTTATCTGTATTGCATCATTCAGAATTATAATACTTATACACGCGTACAATATCACTGTTTTTATATACTTTTTTCACTAGTATTATTATTTTTCTTAGGTTTAAAATAGGTTTAAAACTCTACTAGTAACGATCACCTTTGTATAATAATGTAATCTTGATGATTATCTACCCAGCGACCTATTTACATTTACATTTTCAAATAGACGAGTTAATGATTTTGATGAATCCCAAACGAATTAAAATATTGACGCATCAACATTTTTATATTCATTTGGTCATACCACCCATCATCCAACATATAGAGGATTTTTATATCGAAGAGTTTTTTACTTTTTATGACATAGTGACTTCATTAATTTAATATTATATTCAAAATTATTTCCTCACTCTTTAAATACTGATTCAGCTAGCCATTTGGCGTATTAAGTTGATGTGAAAAATCTATAATTAATGAAAAAATAGCGTTTTAAATAAAAATAAATTTCTTGCTTTGCAATAAGTATTCGTTTAAATTAAGTAGTAACATATTTTTAGTTTATTTATAATTAACTTATAATGAGTAATGTGAAAAAAAATCAAAATACTCATCAATGAGATTGAAATTTTAAAAGAAAAATTATATATTGAAAATATTTTTAATTCATAGATTTAATTGATGAAAATTAAGAATATTAGTATTATTATATTGGCAACTGACAAAACCAGAAAACATAATTTGAGAAAATTAATATTTTCAAACGTAAACCATAATTACAAATCTGCACCAAAAAATCAAATATTACAAAGTTAAATAATAATTTATAAGCCATATTCTGCAGTTAATATGTATGTACGTAACTAATATGGTGAGAAATGGTGAAATATACACATAATATAAATTCAAATTAGCTGGGTATAACTTAAATAAGCGTGAAATGATTTATTCACCGAGATCACTTATCATACAATCAACATTGGTGTTCTTCGTATTTTTATTTCTGATATTATCAGTATTCTAATAAATATATAAAAAAGGAAAAGGATTTAAAAATTAAAATTAAAGTTCATAGATAATTAATCATAAACAATTTAATTTTCAGATCGATTAAATTGCTACATCTCACGTAGGTACTCGGAAATTATTAAATTAATAAATTACTATTACACTATGAATAACAATGTTTATATATGAATAAAAACTGGCTTAAATATATTTTTAATTATGTTACGATATTGTTTCTTACGTTCGATGAGTATTTAAAGTTTTTGATAATTGGCCGATGAGTGTAAAGTACGATACGTAATGTAAAATAATAACGCATGCCTTTTATTCATTAATACCTCATTTTTAATTCTAATTTTCATCGTAAGTTTTCATTTTCTTACAGCTATTATTTTGTGTTTTTCTTTGTAACATCAAACAAACCTTCCGGAATAAGTATTGAGGAGTCACCTCAAGGGACAATCAAGTAAAATCCTTCTTTTACGAATAAACTTAAATCAGATAGTAAGGCGTTCATATAAAGTTAGTAACAGATAGACTTGTTCCTTGAACCGACTTGAATTTGGTATAAGGTTTAATACGAAGATATCGAATGAATGCACTAACAGTAAACAGTAAAGGAGTTTAAGCGCCAATGTCGAACTAGAAGATAGAAAAGGAAAAGTTTGAAAAGATATAAAAAAAGAAAGAAGGGATAAAGTTTCGAGTCGTGCTTTGATCGTATTCGTAGGGTAAATACGTTTTTCTTATACTTTTTCAAAATACTGTAAGTATAATAGATTGCAATAAAGTTACAGCGAATTGTTTATTCTGAGTATAGATTATAACTTTAAAAAAATCACAAATGCTTGTACTCGTGTTATTTAGTTATTTACTTTAATATTCGAATATTATACTTTTTATTGGAGTTTTAACTAATTTTAGATACTGAATCGAATACTAAAAATAATTCATCGCGTGTCAATATATTGGTGTTTAAAATTTTAAAAAATATTGGGATGTAAAGTGCAGCATTTATAATAATTTAAAAGATAAACATACGATATCATATCAAATTTTCTATGAATTATTATATTATTTATTTAATAAAAAGAAAAAAATTAGTAAATCATAAATATTTATCGAACTGAACTAGTGACTCGGACATCTAAGTCAATATATTCTTAAATTTTCATTTATCTTACATCTTGATAAGGCAAAGCCGAACACTTTAATGATAATTGAAACGAATGTGTATCTCGATTTTTTTTACTATAGATAGCAATCTTAATTTTATTATGTTAAATAATTGTGGATTATTTGAAATTTATGTTTCATGTGCTTTTTCCTGCAAATTAAAACAACTTTTTGAACATATATTACGAAAAGAATTCAAATCATTTTCAGTTAGAAAAAAGGTTTTATTGAGATTCCAATGAAATCCCAATAAAATGTTATGTATACGAAAGATGACCTTGCTTCATAAATAAAATACGATTACCTGCGCGATATTTTACACGTAATTCAAAATAACTAACATCCGTTTAATGAAGTATGTATAATTTGCCATTTCCATCTTTCCCCGATAGAGAAATATGAGAAAGAACGACTAAGGAAGAAGGTGAAGGAAGAGGAGGAGAAAAAAGAAAAATTACGAAGATCGAATCGTATTTCATTAAGCGAATGCGCAGACACGCAAAAATTAATAATTCGTACGATCCAGGAACCAAAAAGTTTCAAAAGAGGAAACATAATTCTTGCACAATCGTAGATGGAAAATACCTGGTTTTAGAATGTAGTAAAAAATACAAGCACTTAAAATTTCACAAGAGTTAATATCTTGATAACAAAAGTAAGTAAAATAGTTCTTAGGGCGCTAATCTTTCCGTTTATGGGTTAATTTCTTGATAAGATTACTACACAGCTTAGTTATTATTTTTACCGATCGATTTTATAGTTAGTGTGTTTATACAAAATGATATGGACTGGTATTCGATACTAACACCATCTGATGTATTTGTAAAATTCAAAATTAAAGTTTGTATTTAATTTATTGAATTTAAATACATATCAAACTTTCGCGTTCATAGATTTTTTATGTATAATCTATGTACCTCTAGACAATTTTGTATAGAATATTTACTAGATCACGTAACTACACGAGTTTTGTATTTACTCAGTCAGTAAATCTTGATTTCCATTCTTACGAATTTTTAAAGTCAATGCAAACTTTGAAGAACTTTTTATAATTGATCGTTCAATGCACCAATGGCCTAATACGATTCTATTTTGTTCTTCTATTATTCAAAGGCTTTTATAGTTACCAATAGCTAAGGACTTATTTAAACTTAAGGTGCCGTTAATCGCGTGTATAATCTAACTAAAAAAGGTAAAGCGACTTTAGACAGGATTAGAGTGGATCTTTAGGAATTTTAGTTTAAAAGTTTTAAATTACACGAAACAAATTTAAAAATGTGTAGTCGATTTAACCTTCGTTAAATCGTCTACTTAGTCACATTCTAATTACACGCCTCTTTCTGAAGCTTATATTCAAAAAGCGTTGCAGTTAGTTAAAATACTTTTATTAATGAAAACTTAACTCAGCATTTATTTTATTAATTAATAAAAAAATTTCTAATAAAACTATTTTATTAGTTTTTAAAAAATATTCAATACAAATTATATATCGTAAAAATATAAGTAGCATAAACATTAAATTTAAACTATCGTATTATTATATTTGTTTGTTTTAATATATATTATAAATGAATTCTTAACCTAATTTGCGGATATGTCTTTCTAATTATATTGTAACCTATAACAAATATATATCATGTATCCACTGCTCAAATCCAGTGCATTTTGGAAAATATTTATAAAATCTGTTTTTAAGCATAAGACTTTCTTCGAAAAGAATTCAATATTTTTAATATCTTCTAAGATCATCCCATTTACTTCATAGTTTGAGCAGTCTATAAATTAATATTTGCTTTATACAAACCAAAACTAAAGAAGTAACTTTTGAGATATTATTCAGTCTTGGATACATTACTTCAAAACCTCAAAACATAATAGTCAAATATTGTTCTGATATTCAAGTTAAGGGCTTAACTGAAGCGCTAAAATGAAAAAGCGCTGTCATAAAATTCATTAAAAAATCTGTTCATATTCACTACACAAATGTAATAAGTATTAAAATCAACTTTGCGCATTGAATACTATTTGAACTGCAGTGGCGTTTCAAGATATTCTGGTTTTATAAGGTATTTTTTCGCGGCTCCATATTTGAGCAGGTAATTTTTGGCACGACTTATCAATGTTAATTGACTAATTACATATCGTATAATATATATTTTGCGATCGGCGGTTGTGATACATGCATAATATTCAGGATCTCTGCTGCTCGTAGGCGAACCGAGATCATTTTTTCTTGTTAACGGTTTTTTCCATCTAGTTTTTTCTGTTCTTTTGTCGATCTCCATTGTTGCACTCAATTAAAAGTGACATTCGTCAAAAAGTTTTTTTTTCATTGGGATAATTTTTTTTGTTTACGAGAGAAAATAATGTTTTGAAGTTAAATTTATAGCTATTGCTTTTATTATTACATAATTATTTCCTGTTCAATAAAATTTTATGATCCAATAATTTTTAAATGCACTTCAAGAGAAATAACATTTCTTTTATTTTCGTTCTAAACACCACCTTTCCCACTTTCTTTTTGTTTTTTTTTCTCAAAATCTAAGAAAGATAAATGAGTGGATTAGTTGAATTTGCTATTAAAAACTAGTTTGATTATCAGAATTAAAATAACGAGAAATTTTAAAAAATTTGCATTGTTTTTATCGGTATTCTTATTATATTTATAAATATAATCACCTAGTAATTTTTTACAATTAGAAGTATAATATGAACAATGATATTCGTAATCAAATTTGACTACTTGTTTGCAAATGAAATTCTATAGATTAATTTTTTCAAACAGTTGATTATTACTATGAAATGCTAAACTACCACTGTTATCTAAACAAATATTGAAGGTGATTAAACGATGACTTATATTTATAGACTGAGTAAAATATGCTCATTTTTATATTAATTGTTCGTAAAAGTGCAATTATCAGTTTTCTATGGTACTGGCATTTTAGATTGTATATTGTATATGTAGAATACAAAATACACAAGTATATAATATAACTTAAATAAATAATACAAGCATATTTAATTTTATATTTAATAATATATTATAATAAGCTTCTTTACTGTAAAAAATAAAATTATACTATAAGAATAATGTTATAGATTAAATTAATATAATTAGAATATAATTAAATTAATATAAATAGAAAATCATATTAGTTGTAAATACATGAATTATTAAGACGAATAATAATAATGACAATATATAATAATCATTTTACAAAAATGCAGGCAAATAAAACTTAGTTGGGAAACATTCAAGCGTATTTATTGAATTGTAGTCATTAAAATTAGGTAATTGAGCTGCTCAATCTTTTAGATTTCGAAAAATATTTTTTATATTATAATAATGACGAAAATAAAATTTTTTATTACGTTTGGTATCACCAATCTCAATTACTCTGTATTTCAGCTACAACTCGTCCTTAAAAGGAGTTGATAATAATATTTCTTTTCTGTGCTCAATTTGAAATTCGATTTCGTAAAAATCTAGTAATGCGGCAAATTTTTAATCCCCCTTATGCAATTATGTTTTTCTTTAACATTTCTGTTACACATTTTTGTGTAACTTTCGATTATTTAGTTAATTGAAAGCATTATTCATTCACCACACGTTTATTTCATTTACAAAAAATCGATTTCGGTATACCTATCGCTTTATTGACAGTAAAATATAGAGTTAAGACTTCTAGTACGTAAAGGGTATTTGTATCTTATTCAACTTCAACAATTTAGTTTCGAATCATTAATATTCCTTAGCTACAGCAAAATGCATATACCACAATAAGCAAAATGAAAGAAGTTATACTTTACGAGATTCAAGTTTCGCATATTAATCCTGCTGCGACTCAAAGGGCAGGCCAAGAAAAGATTAACGCATTTCAAGGCGCACAATCGCGTCACCACTTTATGTAAAATTAATAACTTAGGAGCATTTAACGATCGGCAATAGAATTTAAGTTTCCGGTGGGTCGTTACATCGCGATGAAAAAAAACCAAACGCTTTTGCCAAGTTCCTCATAGCGGTAGATAAAAAAGCTGTGATTCAACCCAATCGGACATAATAATTTCTAAATGCTAATTCTAAATGTTTATTCACTTTATTTCTCAACGCAAATGCACACGTACACACGTGCACGCGTCTAATAGAAGACGAGACGCATAGGCCCCAGAATTCGATTATTTAGATGGCGGAGCGAGCAAACTTACGTGTAATTACACTAGCAGGGCTTAATACATGACCCGCGCTTTACGGAATTCACGGACTCGTGGCAATTGCCATTGCGTTTCAATCTTAAAAGGCAATTCTCGTATTGAATGTAGGAAGAGAGAACAAGAACCAGACAGGGTAAGAGAAATGACGAGGATGATTCCAAGCAGTTGTTAAAAAGCGGGATGTACAATAGAATTTAATAGAGACTTAGTCCGAATGCAAAAAACTGAGCAAGAAATACTTTGTTGCCGACCCTGACATTCTAAAAATTTCAAATGCGCACATTCTTTCAAGGATACTTTAAAAACTCAAAATCGCTGTAGTACTGCATCAACGTAATATTAAAACAGCTGATATTTTACAATGCAATACAATGTTACATGAATACAAAAAATCCGTGCAAAGTCTTTTACAACTCACGGAAAGTAATGAAAGAAATTTCCAAAACCCGAAATTCGCAGCTGCGAATAATGAGCAGAAGCCGAAGTTTTCAACTATTCAAAAATATTCCTCCGAATCCACCGGGGTGTTCATTCCATGTAAAAAGCCACTCAATCGAGTCTCATGTCTCTTGAGCTTCTCAGAATTTTTCCTCAGGTACGCGTATAGGTACACACACTGCTAAAGGAAATCATAAAATTCGCGGTCCACCACTGCTTGTTTTTACTAGGACGTGGGGAAACTTTGCATTATCCGCCTTCTTTGTCCTTCTCTTCCTTCCCCCTTCCCAACGTGGCAGGAAGTCGAAGTACCGAGTTGCAGCTGTCGCTAACGAGTTGTTAGTCACGGACTCTCGCGACCACTGCGCCTCTCCTTCTTAGAAGCGGACGTTGGCTTCAGCTTGAAAAAAAGAATAAACAACCGATTTTTGGCGCCGCAAATGAGTATTAAGAGTTCAAATTCATCTACATACATTTTGAATGTAACGCTGTATTCCTACGTCTATCGAGAGCTGGGAAATTTTTTTTCTTTTAATATTTTGGGCTGTGAAAAAAAACGAGCGTGTATGTAATTTGCGTATATCTCGATTTTGTTCGAGAATATTTTAGATAGATATTGCGCAACTGTATTTCTAATAAATTTTTGCTTTTCACTAAGGCCTCGTTGCTTACGAAATAAGAAAAATTCACGAGCATTATATCGTACAGAGATGACGTGCAAAAAGCAATTACCGCGCGTCGTATGAGATTTGCTGAGATTTTTGCATTAGAGCCATGGGTTATAACTGCGGATGCAAAAAAGTCTTTTCTAAAAAAGCACCAGACTCGAGCAAATACATAGTACAAATGGTGAAGGTGCTGTTGTAGCGTGATGCTGCAGTACCATCGTAATGCCTTTTCCAACCGCTGGGATTTACTTTTATGCATTAAATCCTGCCGATTATGTTTGATGCTGCTTCACAGAAGTACTCGAGTTTGCGTTTTCTTTTTCGAGCTTAATTTGAACTATGTGTAACTGATAATCTCTGTCGGACGACAATGTCTTAGATATTATATATCTGGATGAAAAAACGAATTTCATATGCTTTATTTAGTAAAATTTTTATAAATACAATCGTTAAGTATTCAAAAAATGTGTTACTATAAATTTTATGTGCTTAATGTAAAAAGCATTCGCAAAATTTTTACTTAATACTTTCCTCAATGAATTATATATCTGCAATTTATTTTGGTGATTTTATTTTTTGAAACAATATTATTCAACCACTACTTCCCATGGCCAACTCTCAATTTTGCGAATAGATTTACATTTTCTCATTTAGTAATAGACAACTATTTATTATTTCTCATTATTTCTAATATGAAACTAATTTACCGTTAATTTTAACATAAATCTTTAATTATTCATAAAATTTAACATTTTTTAAAGAATTATTCTAACTTTATATTTGAGTTGAGTTTGGACTTCGATCAAAGTCGATTCTTGCGTAGCTTTTATTAAAAATCCATATTTAGCTGCACGCAAGAAATGTTATTCTGCTTATATTTTACTTCGAATAAGAAGTACATGCGTACAAGAGCAGATCAAAGTTTTAATTGTACGATTACCTACGGAATTTTAATACTGAAAGTGCAAAGAAAATAAGCTGGAAAGGTAATCTCTAAACCTTCCTTTTTCAAAAACTAAAAAGACTTTTATCACTTAGCAATTAAAAAAATAAAATGCAAAATAAAAGATACTTCGATGAGCACGAGAACAAGGGCACGAGACTTTAATTTTACTTATGCGCGACTGAAACACGTTGATAAGATAAAGAACAAAATAACCTCATTGAAAACAACTAGATCGAGAATTCATGACATTTTCGTGTTCCTTGCTTTTTTCATTCCCTTTACTCACGGTCGACAATCAATTTTTGCATTTGAAAATAATTAACATGCAAATGCAAATATTACTTTTCTTAAAATTTTTTTCTATTTTCATAAATTCTAATATGCATAATTTACTGTTTTTTAAATTCAAATTTGACAAAGACAGTAATCCATTAACTCATAATTGAAATCCCTTTAGTCTATCTGAATAATTTTATCATAACATTAAATTGGTAGTTGAATATAGTTAAATATTATGTATGTAAAATAAAACACAAAATATAAATATATAAAAAAAAACTTTCGAATAAGTTTTTAAACCTGATTTACGAATAATATACGAGGTATAATGATCAACCCTCAGGGCGAAATAAACAATAATTACAATTTAACTCCAGAGATATAAAATATGAGAAAGTAATCTTCATCCTGAAAGATAGAGTGCATATATATGTAATTCCAGCTCAAATATACACGTTAACAGGCATCACACCTACATCGTACATGAATTTAATTCAAATAATAATAATCGAAGCCCTTAATAAATTCTCCACGCAAACATCTGCCAATATATTAGGTGTCGCGACGCATGCATCGTGTTCACCCATGTTCATTGATTGACTCCGCGTTAATTGACTAAGTCTGTCGCTCGTTTTAGACAGTGTTCGATTATTCAGTAAGGAAACGCAAAGGTTCGCAACGTAAGGCAAAAGTGAAAGAGAGAGAGAGAAAGTGAGAAAGGGATGACGATCGGAAGCTCCGTGACTCTCGTTTCGTTCCCACCTACAACAACAGAGAGAGAGAAAGAGAGGGAGACAGATGAGGAGAAGCCATTAGTTGCGCGTCCAGGCGTCCAGCACCTGGACATCGAACCACCTGCTGTTCCTGTTCGATATGCGCGACCCTCGTGTGACGTTACATTCACCATTTCATGCTACGGTTCGTGCCTTCCTGGATCTCTACGTACACATAAACACACATATATTTGCTTTTTGCATCACTTTTAGGTTATGCTTTGACAGTTAGTGAATGACAAAGGTCAAGGAGTTTGGGAGCGAAGTTTACCGTTGAAATCAAATGAACTAATCAGAGATGTTGAGTCTGCTTTTTTTTGTTGATTCTTCCACGAGGAATCTTCCTGACAATTAACTTTTTTGAACAAATTAAGATAATTTTTTATCATCGATCGATTTTCTTAGGATTCACCGAATCATTATTTTAATAGGATACTACCGAATTAAAAAAATATACTTTTTTTACACTTGAGAATAATCTTAAAGTTATTTTAATGGTTAAGGTAGGTATGATCATATTTTTTTTAGTCATAAAAATATCAAAATTACATATATTCGAATAATTTTGTTACTTAATATAAGTTAGTTATTTTCTATAAATGCCAATACATAATTTATCACTGAAATGTCAATTAATATTTCTAAGGCTTTTTTAACACGCTTTTAATTATCGTTTACTCGAAATATTATTTATCAAGTAACTAATTATAAATGCATACAGTCAGTATAATATCTTTTTGTCTTTTAATATGCAAGTGTTTAATAGATTTACATGAATATCTCACTTTTTCATAATACTTATATGACTGTTGCCCTTACTAAACGATTGATAAATGTATCTGTAGAACACGTATATGTAGATAATTTATTACAAGTTTATAAGATTTTATTTGAAATAACTTCACTTTTAATTTTATACGATTTAATAATCCAATCTTAAACTTTGTTAACAAAATTTTTCTAATTATATTTATTATAACAATAGGTTATTATTTTAAAATATAATATGAATTTTCAAGAAAAGATAATTGAATAAATGTGATATATTTCCGTAGAGTCTCAATTACTATGATCGAAGCCAACAAAAAATTAATTGTTATTTTCTGATCTTAGTATTTTATACTACATATTTAAATGATTTTTTATAATTTATTTATATACAATCAATTTTTTCTTTAAACATAGTTTTCGAACAGTAACAAAATATTTCGACAAATCAAATTTCAACTCATAATGACTAATAGTGTACTACTTTATTCCTAATGTTACGTAAATAATCTTTTTATTTAAATCATGTAAATAATATTGAATTTAATATTTTTCTTTTTCAAACTTAAATTCTTTTCATAACATAGAAATTATTATTTTTATACTTCATGAAAGAGATACACAATTTTAAATATAAAAATCTAAATAATAAAATTTTATAAAAAATAATAAAATAATATAAAATAAAAAATAATTAATAAATAGCTAGTTGTAAAATACAATACTAGGTATTAGTTTGTTACTTTAACAAATCTATTTATTTATTTTTTTGTTTTTTTTTTGGATGAATAAAGACTATATGAATGCAAATCGTATAATTATATTTTAAAATTTACTGGCGTTTGCCTATTAATTTAAGGAAAAGTATTTTTATTATTAAAAGCTTTTGTAATTCATTCAATGTTTCTTAAAATGGCAATAAGATTTATTAAATAATTCGACTTTTAAATTTTCACGTTGATAGAACATAAAAAAGTATTTATATAAGTTTGGAATTTCTACCGCATTTTAGAAAGCTATAAAATGCTTTTTAATACTTTTTAACGCGCCATGCACCTTTTTTTGATTATTATCTTATAGTTACAAAGGAACATGTATATTCAAAATACAAGAAAAAGCAAGTGAAAGAAATAAAAAAATGCATTTCATTGCTTTCTATGATACAGTATTCAGTCACTCGCTCTCTTATTCGGAGTCTCCCTACTCGCCGTTTTTATTTTTACAAACTCCTTAATTTGACATTTTGGACCATCAGAGGTGCGCAGTCTTTATTGTTCGCCGTACGTCAATTTTCCAAACCTTACTTTTTTCTGGAATCCAATGCCGTGCCCACGGTGTCACATATTTCACGAGCCGTGTACAACATGAAAAGCGGGAGGAAATTCCTTGGTGGGCTTTATGCGGGGAGAAGGGAAGGATCTTTGCTGCTCACTATGAGATTTTCCTTTTCTCTTTTCTCTCGGCCTCTCTTTTTCTCATAGGACAGATTTCGTGGGGAACAGAGAAATTGTCACGAGAATTTGTCTTTGAAACGAATGGAGCATTCTTGACTTTTAGTTGCTTTTACGGTCAATAGCCTATTTTTCGGTAAACCATCACGCTATTGCATTGTTGCATGCACTTTTGCGTGTACCTGTCGTATCATCCTTTACTCAGCAAATTCCTACTGGACTTCAGTTTAATATTTTCCGTTAGCGTTGATAAACTTATTGAAAATAAAGATAGATTTTTTGCAAACTTTCTATAAACGTGAAATTTTTGATTTTAATATATCTTTCCAGCGTTTCTATACAGTTATAATTTTAATGACCAAGAAATTACTTACTGTGTATCGCATAAATGTATTATTGCGTTTAGCAGCCATTTGAAAACACTCATTAAAGTAATAATTAACGTAATACATCGATTCTGGAATACAATGCCCTATATAGTGCATGACGATATCTCGCTACGCTCTTTGTGTAACAAATACCATAAGAAGCCGAATTCAAAAGTTGTTTATACCTTATTAATAAAGCTTACTTTGAACACAAATATACAAAAGTTTGAATACGTAATTAGCACATTAGAGTTTGTCAAAGTAAAACACAAGAATACTATTCATATTTAACGAACAATACCAATTAAAACACCTAAATTTTCTCATCTAAATTTATGATTATTGAATATATGAACGGAACATATTCGGTTATATTTCACTCCTTGTTGAGACAGTCTGTAGCCTCCCTTTTAAATTCCTCTCTTTTTTATTTATTATTTATTTTTTACAGCGTGTAATATCCTAGAATTACAAATTTTCAAGAAAAAAGTATCTGTCGATGCTTCCATCTTTATAATTGAGATTATACGCTATGCCTCAAATATGTAGTCTTGGGGTAAAGTGTAGCATATTTCCGTATAATTTTATTCTTAACCACGTAAAATTCAAAAATTCAAATGAATTGAAAGAGATTCATAAGTGTGAGAGATAATTGCAATGCTTCAAAAATTTTTACCATAAAGAGTACACCTATATTGGAATTTAAAGACTTTAAAATACGAGTGATCATATAGCATAAATTACTGTGCAATATGTAAATTGTACACAAAGGCACGTAGCGCATATCTTTGAAAATTGCATCAACCCCCGTATACCACAGCCTAGTGGTATAGGCTGTTGTATAGCAAGGTATAGCTATATATTGCTAAGCTTGCTAAGGTATAGCAAGCCTTCGGTAATTTTATTTAATCAGCTCATTGAAAATAATCGTAAATCTGTATTATCGGGGAAATACAGAACATAATCGTCAAAATTATATCTGTTTGGAAAAGAAAGCGCTAAACCTTCCGAAAAGCCATCATTTGATATTGTGTAAAAGAGCATCGCAAATATTCCAGATCTCGTAATTTTAATTAAATCACGCAGCTGTAGTACGCAATAATGCGATTCATAACCCAAACGTGCCGCCGCCGGTATAATCATAACAAGCGTAACTGGTACGTGTTCACTACCTAACAACGACTGATACTCCAATCCGATTGTTCACACGCCTTACTAGTGGACAATTTTTAAAGAGCATCCGTCGTCTTCTTTCCATGGTATGCGTCTGTAAATCCGTCGTTTTAATGGGTTTGTCTAAAGTCTCGAGCGCAACTATTGCATAGAACGCTACGAAAAAAAACTTTACGCACTACTTTTATTTCAGAATTATATTAATAGTTTTGTTATCATTTTAAAATACAAGAGCATAATCGGCAAATCATGCGCTACGTCTTCATTAGAGAAATCTTTGCGACTCCGTCGTTACGAGTGTGAAACCAAAAGTACGCAAACACGAGACATTTTGATCATCGTCATAAATCGCCGATCGGACACGTCGCGTCGAGCATGTACCTTTAGCCTACGCGCTCATAAATGCCTCGAACTCGATCCAAAAAATCGAGTTTCCTTTTCCGATATAGCGGCCCCATATATAGTCGTAAACGTCACACGCCACGATCGATCGTATGTATGCTCGATTTTTTCGCAGTTGATTTACGAAGGCGCGTGACAAAGGGAAGTAAATCCAGCGCAAACCGGATGAGTCGTCCACACTGTCGATGTAACCTGAAAATCCAGACGCACGCGATTTTGTTACGCAGCCTGTCTGCTGATTTGTATTTAAATAGCGAACCTCGATATTTCTGGCATTTTTATGAGACTAGAAGCTCTTAATGCATTAGCTATTAGTAAAATCAAATTATGGTTTGTAATTATGGACTAATTCTAAAATCAGTGGTACCTACGCTTATTTCGAAAATTACAATTCTAAATTGACTTGTAATGATACATAAATTGCAGCTATTTTTCTAGACTATAATATATACTTTAAACCTTCACATTATTATAAGGAAAAAGTAAATGATTTTACAAGAACGTAAAGAAGATATTCAGTTGTATTATTTGTAATAAATAATAATTTTTTTCATGTGTATTCACCATTACATTTCTTAGTAAAATTGCGCATTAACTCAAGATTTAGTACATAATCCAATAATATTTATTGTTAAGTAAGATTTTTAGTTAAATAAGCATTTTTAGTCCCAAATAAATATTTTTAAACAATGTTTAATAAATATTTTTAACCGAATTGATGAAAAATTATATTTGCAATAATTTTTTTTAGATATTTTGAACCATTAAGGTCATCAGCATGTAACATATGAGGAAGCTATCATTTTCTTTTACTAATTGTTGCATTCAAATACAATTATTATTACTATACAGCCATAATTTTATTAACTTATTCCTTATATAAAATTTTTTAATATTAGCGCATTTTAAAGAAAATAAAAATAAAATTATTGGTAATAAAAAGGTTATATGCAAAAATGTTTAAGTTTCAAATTAAATAGACGGTATCTTATGGTTAAAAAATTTCGCTAATCTTACAATATCCGACGGATTGACTTTCTAGTTGTAAGCTATCGATTATAAATCCTTTTAATAGCATTTCTGTATGTTTATATCAAATTTCAAATCGCAAAAAAATTATTTTAAATTAAATTTTTATTTGATTAAAAAAGCTAAACCTATGTTCAAGTGTAACCTATACCCATCATTGCATTTAATCTTTTGACTGGTTTCTCGTAATCGAGAAAGCAATTTTTTTTTGTTATTTAGTTCTTAATTCTCGATCAAACATTTAATGACTGCTTACAGTTTTGTAATAAAAAAATAAACATTTAACAAAAACCCCTTATACGATAAATGTTAATCAGGCTTTCATTGTCGATAAATTATTCGATATAAAATGAACACAAAACAAAAAGTAATATGCTCATAAAGGAAATGTCTAATGGTAAATGAGTCAGCAGAAATAATTAATGATGTTAAATATTTCACATAGAAACTGCCAGATTTAGAAACAGTTACTTTTAGATCATAAATTCTTGTTGACTTATTTTGTAGTATGCACATTTATGTTCGTCATTTGAGTTAATATTAATAAATTTTTTTATTATCAGCTCTGAAAACATCATCTCTATCTGTATGACTAACATATTGATCGTGATTATTAGTTCAGTTAAATGCATTCGCTTCGTTGTAAATAGAAGATTAAGTTTTTATAATCATTTTTTATTCTTTCATACTTCTCGTCTAGAACAAATTTCAAGCTTAATTTATTAATTAATTATACCAATAAATATAATTATCAGTAAAACGGTAAAATAGGTAAAATCTTTGAAGCGAAAATAAAGTTTTAATATTACGTTACTGTGACTAATTAAATTATTCCTTTTATAATAAAAGAAAATTATGGATATTTTACAATAACAGTAGAATTAAAGTTAATATTCGTTTTTTTCCTTCTTTTGGCTCGATTATTTAGTACCAAGTGACAACAATGTAATTCTACGCCATCTTTGATAGTAACAAAACTCAGCAGTTATTTAAAATGTATGCATTCCTAGCGAGCTGACACATTAAATCTAGTATTCAATCAGCTCGATGTAACTCGTAAACCAATTCAAACTCCTGCGCGCATTAAACGCAGCTCTTAATAATTAAGATCGCGAGGCACATAATTCCTGCATACGTTTCGTTTTTCGTTGGGCCATACGAAGATCCACTAGGGAAAAAAATCAAGTGAATTCCACCACGGCAATCGTAATTCTTTTGTCGCCGTTGGTGGTCTCCCATGGCTCATCATGCCGCCTTTCTTTCGTGCAAGAAAGAAAGTGGCGCTGCTTTTCCCACGTGGAACGATGCGCTTTTGTGTGCCGCGAAAAATAATGAGGAATGAGTTTTGATTTTAATTTCCTCGGCGATGGCAAAGAAAGCGTGTGGCTTCGTCGCCATCGTCATTAATTTATCGAGTGAATTTTTCAGAAACCCACTTTTTAAACAGCGCGAACTAGTTGGTCTTAAGATTAGCACGTAATGACGCGAAAGGATAAATCAATTGATGAGTGAATACTGGGACGAAATGTGAACATGATAAAAAATTGCAAACAATGCAAAAGACTTCTTTGCCCTTTTTGGAAGTTCATCCAGTCATTCATTTATAACAATGTAGATTTTTTCTTTCGCGTTAAAACATGTAAAACAGTAGTCTTTTTTGAGTCTTAGATGAAACGAAAGTCACACATTTTACTATAATAAGATGTTATTTAAATACGCATAGACCTCTAGTATCATGAAAGATAATAAATATTAAATATTATAAAATTTCACTTTTATTCAAAAATGTCAATAAAAAGGGAATATAAAAGATTGAGGAGTTAGTGGATTTTGAAAAAGGATTTCTAGTACAGAAAAATGAAACAGAGTATTCGTAGTTATATTTTATCGATTTTCCTTGCAGGATGTAATTTCCAAACTGATATTGATTATAACACTCCCGTAACGCTTAAAATTCACTGCAACCTATTAGATTACACTCTGCATGCGTGTTATTTTATTAAGAGCTACTTAACAAGATATGTATAGAATATCAAACATACCTTATATTAATAAAGCGGATAATTTTATAAATAGTTATTAGGCTACAATCGATCATCATAAAGTTTATGCTGAAAATTAAAATGTAAAAAGCTTTAATTGAAGACTTATTAAATAATGGAATCTTTAATGCTTTCGAAGTTCAAAGCCATTTTAAATCGTGCTCTATATTACATTTAAATTCATAAAACCAGAAATTACTTACATTTTCGAGTAATTTTCATCGCGAATATAAATTATCCATGACTGGAAATAATAGTTTGACTTCTAGCAAGCGTCGTTGAAGCTTATTGAAACTTATTACGTTTACTTTAATATTAGTAAGTAAGATGCTTTAAAACTTTATATTTAAATACGACAAAATTACATTATAAAAGATGGCCTTAAATCAAGTTCTACCATTATGAATCAAACATTTGATTTGTTTTTCAAATACCTGTTATTTATTCAAATACCAATACACGGAATATTTACTATGTTGTTCAAGGATTACTGCAAAACATCTAAAACGAATGTCTTTAATTCATTGACTTACGTTTCCGCCGTCGTGAAGAACAAACTGGTCGTGTTTCTCCTCAGAGCAACAGTTATTTCACCTCACATCGGTTAAATATGTCAAACTATTATAATTATATTATGCAAAATATGCTAAAAGTATATTAGTAAAAGAATTTGTGTAAAATAGTATTCGTTTAAAATATATTTAAATAATTCCGTTTTTTAAATTAAAAGAACTAATCTTTTTTAAACGTAAACGATAAATTTTGAATAGCGAATAGAATGAAAGTTACTTATTTGATTACACGCAAAACTATTATAAACTTTTAATTTAAAAAAAAAAATTTTTTAAACCCTCTTTGTAACATTTTACAAAATAACACTATTATTTTATAAGCTTACGAACTAATATTTCTTATTTACATTTCTACTCGAAATTTGAAATTGCTCCTATCAACTTTCTTATGAAACTTATATTACATGTGATGTACGTTTTGTCTTATGCTTTTTCAAGTAAATGTTACATAATATCAATTTAATATCAATGTATAATCATACCGAACAAAATACTTCAAAATTATTACAATCAAGTCATTTAAAATGTTATATGTTATTATGCAATGTAAAAATATATAACAGATCATATAAAAATGAATGAATTATTTTATTACTCTAATGAAGAGCCAATATTACTTCTCCTATAAATTTCCTTTATTCATACGCATGATAAGCTATTGAATAGTCAGATGCTTTAAAAATTTGATGGATCGATAAAGATCGATATCCATCCAGATATCACCATGCATGAAAGTAAACTAAATTAGAAATACGTTGCAATATATTACTTTTTGTTATTAAACTGAAAACCGTTTATTTTCAGCGCCATACCTTTATTTAAAAAAATAAGATAGATGGCTGGTGGATCCCACATAAATTAAGCCAAATCGATGCTCGCACACTTCCTCTGTCCGTGGCTTAAAATTTAAGGTCCTCGGTGGCTTAAGGCTGGATTTTCAACTAATTCTAGTTTGTGCACGTGCCACTAAAATGTCGAATATCCCGATTTAACATTTAATCGCGTAACAATCGACGGGAGCGATTCTCGGCCATATTCCTTTCCAAGCGGAAAGACGATCATCTGCTTTCGAGAATCGTGCATTTTATCGCATTCCTTGAAAGCTTAATTATCAAAGTTTAATTGTCCGTAAGTGGTCCGTTGATGGCGATGCTGCTACTTGTTAGCGGTTATAAATCACGAAACGAGGTGAGGTCACTCGGGCAAGGAATTCCAGGACATCATGAAAATTTCCATACATTTGTTCTGAGTATGCAAGACTTTCGTAGAACTATTGCACGAGCAAGAAGCAAAGTTGGGCTTATTTGTGTTACAGAGAATCTTCTTTCGAACAGTCGAGAATGTACGTAAACATGGCCTACGGCTGATTTAAATTGCCTCCCTTGAATGCTATATTTTGAAATACTATAGTCCGCGTGTCTTTCAGCATTTTATGCACTTAATCGATTTGATACCATATTTGCAAGTGCCATAATGATGTTATGAGCGATTGATTACTAAGATTGCGACTATCAACTGTTAATTATCAATTTCACGAATTCCGTCTTATGAATAATTTTTCGCTCGAAAATCCAAAGGAAAATCACTCCTTAAATTCCTGGATATTGGGTGTCACGTACAAAATCCAAATGAAACATAACCAGATTAATCAAAACTCGGTAATTAAAGTCCAGGTGTCTTCGTAAGCTACTCACTCGCATACGACTAAAATCCTAAAAAGGAAAAATGCTGATTCAAGCAGAGACCCAACAAAAAGCGTGATTACGTAGCGAGTCGTTACTAAAGCATAACTCTTAGACAATTCTTAAGAAACGGCTTTAAAAACGACCCGATGAGACTCAACCCTTGTCTAAGCAGCGTGCATTGACGAATGCGTTCAGGTTTCTTGGCACGCATTACAGATCACACCTGGACAGATGCACCACACCTACGCATCTAGAACCCGTGTTGCATTGTGGGATTTCGAAATTTCATTGGAGAGGCACGAGAATGAATAATCGCGAGCGATCGACACCGATCTACAAGTGCTCGGGCTCGCAAATAGGCGAATAACCGATTGCTCACGATTTTCCGCGGCCTTTCCTTTGCGCGCTACTTCGACGAGTCAAACGCTTAAGGCCTGTAATAGGCACTTATGATAGTATCAAACCTTTCTCCGAGAAATTATGTAAAGCTAGTTCGGTCGCTTTAAGTCCGACGAAAAATTCGTGGATTTGAAAAAAGTTGAGCTCAGAACAAGTAAATTGGAAAAAATCATTTTTTACAAGTAAGCAGCGAAAGGAATATAATCAACACTATATATTACTTCTCCACCGTGAAAAATGCTCCAACGGTTATTTATATATATTTCGTACGAGTTTAGTAGTAGCTTTTAACTTGTCTTGAAGAGTTAATCAAACAAGATATCACATACCGAATTCGAAAATTAACTTTCGATACGTCTATAAAAAATAATGTGGCTATATAAACATCTAGGAAAACTAACGCAAAATCATACCGCTAAACCCTACTTTGATGTATACGTAAGAACTTTTTAAGGATTTTATTAAATTTTAAAAAGTTTTATTTTAAAATTAAAAAAACATGTTTTATCTGTAAAAAATCTTATCTTTAAATAATCAAATGTGATTGACATTTGCATAACGATACTTAATTTAATTCTATTATTAATAAAGACAAAATCATGTATCGATCTTTACTTTTACAATGGAAAAAGAAAAACTATTCTTATAATTGGTTGAAAAAATATTTTAAAATAACTAAGTTACAATATCTCTCAATTTTTCAGTAACTTTTAAATATGTAATAAACATTGATTTAAATTAAGAATTCAATTAAAGAATCAATATATTGTTGAATATCACTGCAGCTTCATTTAATTATAATAATAGTATCTTGATAAACATTTGAAGTGTTAAATTGTATAATATTTAGCGACTGATTTTACAAAGTTGAAATTGAATTCCTACAGCAGAACTCAGTCGTAAGTTACTCAAAATAAATATTGTTTATGATTTTCAAATTATTCAATTAAAAGTATCTTATATGTTTAATGATTTTTCTCTTTATGCTTTATTTAAACTCTTGTAATATTTTAATTAATTATGAATTAGAAACAAATATAAAACTATCCAATAATACTATTAATGCTACTCAACTGCATAAAAAAGTTCTCTGAAACTTTATTAAAAACTTTAATTTGGCTATATATTCTTTTTAAAACATATAATAAGTCAATGATGTAATAAATTTTTGCACTAAAAATCATATACATCATTTCATTAAGAGCTAAAAATTAAATTAAAATAAGCAACTGTAGAGAATTTGTCTAACTAATAAAAATAGATAGCACATGGTTATATTAATAAAAATCTTTAGTAAATGTTAGTTATGGATTTCGTCAAATATTGACTTGATAAAGTAGACCACTTTCGATCAAATATTCACGATAAATGTAAATAAAAGATACTCAACTCGAGTATTTTTACTTAAAATTAGGTATAAGTTATTTGGCAGTTGTTTAGGAATACTCAATTTTCAGAATAATATAAATTATTTGAATGATCTCCATACTTTACTTACGATTATTCTGATATGTGTATAAACTACATACCTGAAACAAAATATATAAAAATTAGCAAGTTAATACTATTCAAATAAAAAATTAAACATCAATAATTATTATTGGAAAAACATATAAATTTAATGCTTTATTAGGAAATAAGAAGAATTAAATAAATAATTCAACATTAATTTCTTTCCAAGTAAAATAGAAAAAATACATACAAAATAAATATGAAAATGTTATGAATATTAAAATTGTACAATTATTATATCAATCAAATAGTTAGCTTATTGCTTCTTATTTTAATATATATTTTGTTTTAAATGAATATTCAATAAATTCAAATAAAATTTTTACATGAATCATATTAAAATTTATTTAATTTGTATATTATTATATAAGTTATAAATAAAACGATTCATTTAGAGAAATGAAACAATTATTTCGAAAATATTTTTTATAATGAAATACATTGCATTTCATCCAATAGCTATTACATATAAATACTATCATATATTAGATAATCATACATATATATAATTAATTCTTAGAATTATCGTTCTTAGTTTTGCATTAGAAAATTCTTTTACATAGTACAATATACATAATAAATAGTGTTATAACCTACTATAAATGGAATTTAAGTAATGATACAAAACTAAGATTTTCTAAATTATAAATGTGTGTTTCATTTACAATTCGAAACTTCATCGTTATATTATTGGCCAAAATGAAAAAACGTAAAAGAATTTAATAAATATGAAAAAAATATATAGCCATAAAATTTCATTTTAATAAAAAACTATTGTAATAATCAGAGCATTCTCCTGCCATAGAGAAATTTCTACTATACCCATTAAATTATATATTTTCATTACATTATAAGCGAACATTTGCACGCAAGCTTCATGTTTCTCTCTCTTTCTCTCTCTCTCTCTCTTCCCCTCTTCGGTATTGAAAATGCACACGCGATGCAATAAAGACATCTAGAGGGTCGACTTCCGCGTCATAAATCAGCTTTTGGAGTCCCAAAGTAAGATCTCACGTTCGGCGCAAGAAAAAAGCAGGTTATTCCAGTAGCTCCCCAAAAAAGCAAAATAAATGATATCACCTTGGTCATATAATTTTAGTAGACTTTCCCGACGAATGCAGACTATCCCCCACTCCTGCGACCCACTTGTCCAACGTCGGAACGATCCATTTCCACGTTTCCTAATTAGCGAGATTAACTGTTTACTAAGTGCCAAAATAGAAATTACTAGTTTAAGAGACTTCCATTAAAATGACTTGCAATTCATGCTTTAAACGTGACTAATATTTTTAAATTGAATACGCATAACAAATGAGATCTTTTTCTTGAATAGTAAGTTATGTTAATTTAATATCGTTAATGATTATTATTATGGAGAACCCAGTAAGATGTAAATATTTTTAACAATCATTTGTGTTTTTGAATTTTAATAAAAGCTAGAGTGAAAAAGATCGCGTTACTTTCGTTAATTCATTTTCACTGGTAATTTACAAATTATAAAAATTTTAAGTAGCATAATGAGAACTGGTAATACGAAACATGTAAATAGTAATTCCAATGTACGTGAAAGCAGCCGAATACTATTACGTCTTATAATGATTTATAAACATATTTGATGCTTTCAAAATACAATGCATAGGATATAATTATATATCCTGTTTAATACAAGTTTGTATATTGTTATTCCTAATATTTTACTTAAATCTATTTTTTAACACTCTGTTGAAGGAAATAATTCTTGCATTTTTCCGATAATATTGTATCTTACATCACGCATTCAGTAAGGTAATAAATACTTTATTAATGTACTATACTTAATACTGAACTTTATATCCGTACTTTACCGTTAATATCGCTGCTTTTTAATCACAATTTTCTTTATTAAGAATAATTATACTGAATCATAATATTACATTCGCTAATGTTTTTTCATCATTATAATATTACACATAAGAAGTACTTCTTTACGCTTTTTTTCACTCTTTATTTTTACAACTACTTAAATTATATATTATGTAAAATCCAGTGTTTCCTATTAAAGCATGAAAAGTAAATGTAACTTGCAGACGTTCATTCTTCCCTTTCTCGTCATTATATTTACATTATTAAATTAAGATTGATTAAGACAGTTATTAAAACGGTTCGAAGTAAGATTTTTCACAAGTTTCCGTCACAAATGAAATATAATTAGTATTTTCCATACAAAAATACTTTAATCTTTTCATCCGTATACACAAAATATACTAGCTGTATATTATTTTTGAAAATATTAAACTTAATAGCTGTATGTTTTCTATGATTGAAAACAAACCAAGGGTACAGAAACCAGTCGATCTACAGTTACTGGCTTAAATAGCCAACTCAATTTTATTCATCTATACCGTTCATCTAAAATAAAATTATAAAACAAGTGCTTGAGTGAAAATCGAAAATTTCTAATCGTCTTTTTTTATTTTCTCAGAACGCTAATTGTTTCTTATCGTACGCGCGAAAACATTACTTTGTATTTTAATTTTATATAAATAGCGGAGCGATACATTGTCTACGATAATATTAAAATAAGCTCTATAAGTAACGACTCAGAAGGCAGATGCTTTTGACATTCTTTGAACCTATTACCGTATGTCCCCATGGAGATACGATCAAAGAAATAATAAACCAGCGTGTCAGTCGCTATTGTGCATTTTAAGCATCGCTACAACCTATCCGGTTTGCATAAACCAGAAGTACTATCGCAACGTATCTGGAACATCCATATCAAAATCTTAGCAAACACGTGACTGCCAATAACGTAGCTCAAAGTCCGTCGTGGAGTCGTATAAAAAACGAATATCGACATTAGAGAATACGAGCAACACATTTCTAAAAGATTGCGCGCGGATTCCAGCGACGACGTCCTGTCGGGCCCAGACGAAAAGACAGCCAGGAACTGCACTCACAATTCTACGAATTCCGACGTAACCTCCACTTCTTCTTTTACCCACCTCTTTGGTGCTGGAGTTCTTAGAAATCGGGCCCCGCGCCCCGCGGCGGTGGCTTATAACGGTCGTTGTTGGCCTCCTTTCCGCACCGCATGTGTGTAACACTCATCGGCCACGAATGAGGATCATCGGCCTTTCGATTCTCATAACTGTACATACTAGCACGAACACACACATGTGCGTACGCGTATGCATACGTTTCGTACCGAAAAACACGTAAAACATAGGGGATGAGCGACCGATTGATGTCGACTTTCCGAATCGTGGGATTGGGGCTGTCGATTTCTTCTGTAAGTAATATGTCCCATCATGATTCGTGGTGATACATCGTGGGTAACGATGGTAGCGACGAATATGTGGCTCGAACTTTTACGGAGAATGGATGGTTAGAAGAGCCTACTTTTTGTTACTAGTAATTTGTGGATCTAATATATCTTTTTGAAATAGGTTTTCTTTTAAGGAGCCACGTCGAGTCATAATTTAGGAAGAAATCGATTTCATCACTTGTTCGAATACGAGCGTATATTTTTCAAACCAGTAGCTTAAAAGCCTTCCCAGAAAGTTTCAAGTTAATCGGATTATAGTTGACTGAATTACGCGAGTTCGAACATTACTTTCGACTGCATTTAAAAGAAAATCGGTCAAAGGAGATTTGTGTAAGAGTTAAGAACTGCTTCACGTTCAAACACTAGATAATTAAATGTAAGAACAGAATTTATTAAAACTTTATTTTTGAAATTAAAGAACTTAAGTAACAGTAAGTATCGCGTTTTTATTTTATTTGTAATAATTATTTGTAATATATACTTTTATAAAAACACACACAAATACATTGAAAAAGATCAACTTGTTGATTTTGTTGGTTTATGAATTGGTAAAAATCAGCTAATTACAGATTTCTTAACATAAATTTTGTATAAATTAATCATTTTATAAAAAATTCAGTTCATCTATTTTGAAATAAAATATTATTTTTGAATATAAGTTTTAAAATCGAAAGATAATGTCTGCTCTATGAAGTATAAATTCTGTTTAGCAATCAAAATATAAAAGTTGATTATCTGTTGAATTTCCAGCAATATCACGCACATTAAGTATAAGAAATTTAAACATGTCTAGTACACTATTATAATGTAATAAAAATTAATTTTTTCCAATTCATCGCAACGTTTATATTACCAAAGATCATCGGTTCTTTTCAGTATACAAAGTAATATTTATCTTATATTAAAAGAATCCATCCATATAATATCAAAATCTAATTTTAATCTCATTGCTTCTCTAATGATTTCATAATAATCAGTACCATAGAAAATTGAAATTTTGCAATTAAAAAATGATGTGCTAATTACCTACAAATGTATATTTTCATAATTATTCAGGTTCCCAAGGTGCAAAGAAGACAGTAAGTTTGAAAAATATCGTCTCCTCTATATCATCCCTTACCTTTTTATAACTGTTACCGTTGCATGTCTGTTGGTAGAATTTCACTTTGTGTATAGTAAGAATGGACGTCTATTTTGACAGATGATCCTCCGAATTGACATTCTCTATACGAGGTTGCTTTTCCGCTTTAAGATATCATTTATATTCTTTTTGAGGTGTTTTTCACGATAATGCAAAGATTTGATTTCTCAAATCCTGTTTTCTTTTCAAACCTCTCCCATGCAAAATTAAATCATTGGGTAGAGGATTTGAAATAAACTTTTTCCATCTGAGTTATAAGTAAGCGATTCATTTCTGTGATTGTTTTTAGTAACTGTTTACTTTTCCTTCGCATTCAAGTTAATCATTATTATTAATATGATGAAGATACTCTTATTACAATTAAAATACATGCAAAGAATAGCCTCCTTTTTAATATATAAAATAAAATCCTTTGAAGCAGTTGCTTTTATTATTTACTATTCAGTTAAATATATTTTTAATATAATATAGATTAATAACACATCTTCGAAAGAATTCGTCAAAGATTTCTTTTTCATTGTTAGTCTTTATAATCTAAATATTAATTGTATTAATATCTGATTAAAATAGATTTTTCAGTTTTTAATATTATCGAAATTAAACGAATTCCAAATATTTAAAAAATGGTATTTACTGGAATAATCATATTACAATCATTAATAATTACATAATATATTACAAGTATAATAAATTTTGTACATAATGTAATAATTTCAAATATATGACTCTAAAATATAAATTCAAAATGCGTAAAGAAAAATTTTTAAAATATGATTTTTATGTTGAATGTCTAACATGTATAATTTAGAACAAAATTTAGTATTTTAAAATTATTTTCGGAGAACCGATGCAACATCCTTTGTTTAATTTCTGAACTATTTACCTATAAATTTATTAAAATTCCAACTTTTTAGGTAAAAATCAACATTTATGTATCTCTGTTGCTTCTACAAATACCATATGTAGACGTAATTAAGCTTGAAGGCAAAAGATTGACGGTGCTTACTAACATCACTCTAATTAACCTACTTTATTTTTCGCACTTCCTCCTTCAGTTTTTACCTTATGATCCATAAAACTAAGCCTATTAACAAAAAAATTACGTTTGTTTACAAACTGGCACTTTTATTCAGTATTCGTGCATTTCACTTTGCATATAGAGTAACAGACATGTCTCTTCATTTTCAAGATTGTGAGGAAAAAAAAAACAATCTATAAATCAAATATACATTTACAACATGATTATATGAATTCATTTATAATATTGCAATTGGAAAAGTGTTTTAGAGTTCCCTGAAAACTAATGAAGTAATAGTCACATAAATTTCCGTGCCTTCGTTGAGAAACAATTAACCAGTACGATGTACTATACTAAAAATATATATATATGGCTTAAGTCACGTGTACATTACTGTAAAGATGTATGATAATTAAGTATAAATTTTTCTTCTATTCAAGTAATATTCATTGTTTCTATATATAATTTTGGTTTCAATATTATGATTAACTTACTAACAATATAATTCTGTGAAATGAAATAACATTGGACGGAAAAGCTCTTTCATTTTTAAATGTCATACATTCGGTAATTATCGTTATTTATATATTTGAATCTTCTGCATCTTGATAAAGTATCTATAAAATTATTGTTTATTAATTATATTTTATTCTAGTTATTATAAATTATAATTACAGATAACACTAAATTTTATATTTCTGGTTATATTCAGTCAAAGTATCTGGAGTCCAAACTATTTTTGTATTAAATTGAAAAAAATTCTCAGTTTAATAATGTAAATAATATTATTTTAAAATATTTAATACTTTTTTTTTTAGTTACATTTAGTTTTATTTGTTATTTGTTATTAGAAGAGAAAATATTTAACAAAGCTAAAAATTACTTATTTAAAATTTCAGTTATTTAGTTTACAAAAATTCTACTTGATATAAATATTTATTCTAAAAATACTCAAATTCTCAAATGTTTTTGATATTGATAATATTGTTATTTTTAAAATAGATAATAATCGTATTATTTATGTTAACAAATATCCATAGATTACATATTTTAATATAATTTCTTGAAAACAATTTTCTCAATATTGAAAGTTTTAATTCCTTAAGTATTAATTAATCCTTAAGTATATCTTCATTTTTTCAAAGTTCAATATTTAATATATTTATATGTTTAATTGATAAATATATACTTCTATAATATATTGCAAAGGCATTTCATAATCATTATATATTTAACTGTGATAAAAAAAATACCATGATTAATTTATGCCATTAAATTAAAACCAAAAAACATTCCAGTAAAGATTTTTTTACTTTTTTGACATAATTATAAACGATGGCAATGTAATATTTGCTTAATAAAATGCGTTAAAACTAAAAAATATATATTGACACACTTACTATTCAAAATTATGAAAAAAATGAGAAAGATATTTAACAATATTAAATTAAGTTGAAAGTATATTTCGCTTCGCTTCATTTTATCAAAGTTTCATTTTGAACAACCGCTCACGAGATTTTCCCTGGCTGTTCGAATTTTCTTTGCACTCATTTGAACATAAAATTAAACTGTCATATCATGGACTGAAGCTGCAGATTTTCGGACAATGTCCTGATATTGAGTTCGAAGCAAAGCGTCGCAAAACAGAAATCGATGCAGACGACTTCATAAGTGACGCTGCTGTTGGAAACATCCGACATAACCTATAATTTCCCAACGAGATTGACTCCCCTTTTTCAAACCCTAGACACGCGGTGCACTGCGCCGTTTGTATTACACTTTTATGAGCTCTCGAGGTGATTAACGATCATTCAAATGCGTTATAAGCCATTTCAAAAAATCGCAGATAAAAAGTGAAATCAGCACTTCTTTCATTTACTCGTAGAGCGGAGCTTTTTATTAGCTTCTGTTCAATCGGGTTACTTATTCCGTGAACATCATTTCACTTTTCTTTTATTTTAAAATATAATTGAAAATCATAGTTGGCTTAATGATTGAACTAAGAGTACAAATATGATTTAAGTATTGTTGTGATTTGTCTTGCAATTTGTCTTGTAATTTCAGCATTACTGAACTACTGATGTAAATCGCATGCCGAACAAGAAGAAATTACTTTGGATAGAAATATAACTGACAATAGTCTAGTGTATAAAATTTTCTTTTTCTACATAAAAACCTTAAATGCATAATTATCTTTGCTCCACTTGGATAGCAATTGTAAAGCTATTATCCATGAAGGAATTTAGCATTTTTTTATTTTTTTCTGTTTGTATTATGAAACGAAAATAGCCAAAATCATATAATCATAACTTATACACGAATGCCTGTACAATTGTACAAATCACAAATCTCAAGCGCTTTTGGATAAACATCCAGATTTCAAATTCCCTTGGAAATGGAAATTTTACTTGCGAATATACAGTCCAGAAACAAGTAACTGAAGAAAGCAGCACAAAAACTAGAAACTTACTCATCGAAGAAAAAATATATTGCCTTCACACAAGCGAAAATTCATAAACAGCAGGTTTTACTCTTTTTATTCCTCGTAAATTCCTCGTAAAAGTATGACTTAAGACGCAAAATAAAATTTCAACTCTTATGTTTCAATGTGTAACATATTTATTAGATGTAAAAGTCATGTTTTCAATTTGTATATATTTATTTTTAGTGACTGTCTTTTTTATAATTACGATAAAACCCCTTAAATTTATCTTATATTATTTAAATCATTGAAACTTAATACATTTTAAACCCTCATATTTAATGTATTTTATTAAGGAGTGATATTTCTTGTAGTGGAATACAGTATTCTAAATAATAATTCATGTTAAAATAATTATATTTCAATATTTTTTGAGTTATATTAACAGTTATCTTATTTTTCACTTATGAAAAGGTAAAGAAATATTATTTAGGAAGCTGATACTTATTTTATTTTATCATTCTTTAAAGTATTTAAAAGTACTTACTAAAATTGTACAATATTACATTGAACACTTTAATATTATATACTCTTACATAAGCTGATGTACAAAATTAAAATTTGAATATTAAAAAATATAGACATTCATAAATATAAATGATTGTGCGACAATAATTAAAACTTTACACTTATATAGTGTTTCGTGTTACGAACTGAATAAACCATCAACAGAATGTATATCGATAAAAATATCATTTTGATAACGTTGTATTATAAAATTACTTTTTGGGGGATATAATATTTATTAAAACAGCTAATGCTTAGAAGCTTAAAATTTAATTTAAATCAATTGAGATAATTTTTTATATTTACAAGTTTTCTCAAAAATATAACTAATTATTTTCTTAATTTCTTAATATAAAGATAATCCAGATTATCAAATAAATCTAAGTTAGAAAATTCCTTAATACTGCAAGAATTTTATTGTAATAAAAATTATTGATATAAACTCATTACTACATCTACACAAAATTTGCGGAAATATTATCTAATTGTAATGCAATATGCAAACGTTTTTCCTATATAAGTTATCCGTGTCTGATAACTATTCTACATTTCATATAACTGAATATACTATAGAAAAATATACAAGATTATACGTTATTTATTTCATTCTTTTTCTTTAATATAAGTACTCGTTGTGAAATTTGCAATATGCACCTGCAGACCGAACGTTGAGTTGTTTTCGCGCATTAGGTGTGAACTTTCATGCGTTGAAAGGGAAGTTTTCTATCTCTTTCTGTATATTCATACATTAAAGTAGCTCATGTACATTCATTTACTTTTTTTTGGTTAAACGCATTAACATCTTATGAAATATGAAGAGGTAAAAGTTTTATATTTCAAAATTCAACGTGTATGCTGCGTGACATTTATTTATATATTTACGATGTTTTTACACATGTACAAGCACTCCCATATGCAAAAATGAAAACAATTTAGGTTAAGCATATGTAAAAAAAATACAAAAATATAAACGTGGTCATTTTTAATCATTTTTTTCATTAATATACTTCAATTAACTGTTATTTTTTTACTTTATTCTGCAATTATACGTAAAAATTAATTCAAACTATTAGAAATAATAAAAATTATTATTTTTATATTATTGTAAATTTTTAAATGTTAATATAATATAAAACAATTATTAATTAAATTATATATACAGTGTTTCAAAAACAATATATCTTAATAAAATAATGTGCTACACATGATAGCACATTGTAAAGTGAAACAATATTACTAAATAAGAAATTTATAACGTCAGAAATAAAAATTCTTACAAAAATATTGTAGTAAAACGAAAAATTCAAAATTAGATAATTATACGATAAGGAAAATTTAATAAGTAAAATAAATATTAATTTTTTAAATATTCGGTACATATCAACCAAGCCTAAAGTAGAAAAATAGAATGTGAAATTATAAATATAGAATAAAAACAAATATTCCAAAATTAACGCAAAATAGGAACAAATAGAGCGTCTGCCTTGATAAAATCATAAATACCAGATTTGAAACAACCGAATAATAATGATGGTGATAATTATAATGATAATAATATCATCATTGTAGTCTCACATTGTAATTTGAAAACAATTTGTACTTGTAATAATTATATTTGTATGCGAGTACATAGTTTATTCATTGTTAAATAACTTTAAAAAATAAGAATTTTCATATAATTTCTATATAATAAGTTGTCACTAAATAAATTGTAAATACAGTGTTTCTATTAAGATATAATAAAATTACTGAACGCTAAGTGACTACATAATTTTTACAGAAAATGTTCCTACAATATGAATTATGCATCACAATATAATTATACTGATATAATGTATTCGAAGTAAATAAACATATTTTAAACACGCACATAGCATGTTAATTCCGGTAATCTTAAATGTGCCACTTTCGGTACTATTATGGGCCTACGCTTAGATGCTTTGAAGAATTTTTATAATGTTTACATTTTTTTTTCTTACATTATTCCTTATAATAATGTATTCAATTAATTTTCTGAGTTGCTATCATTACACTAAATATATGATGATAAAATCAAAAAATGTATGTATTGATTTAATTAAACAAATATATTGTTAAGTATCTGTATTAATACAAACGAAAAGAATAAAATTAAAAAGGATAAGCTTCAAACTAAGTAAACGTAATTAATTTATGAAGTAAAAAAGTGTAATTATCAAACTATGAGAATTTCAAACCTCGAATGTTAAAAGGGTACCATTAAAAAATTGAAAATGCATATGCTCTCGAAATATAAATTTTTAGGAGTAGAGAAATCCAAATTATATGCAATGCTTTCCTGCTCTTCTATTTTTGCATATCGATATTACGTTATATCTTTATATCTTTCGTAGACCATTCGAAAGTCTATCCTTGGTAGTCTTTAAGCCATAAATGAATCTTCCCTGAAAATATGCCAAGTCCATTAGGTCCAACTGTACGTTAGAGAATTACTTCGCTAAATTTCAAAATTTGATTACGTTTTCTGAAATGCCTTGAACGAATTTACCAGAGGATGATATGCTTATGTCATCAAATAAGACAGTTATTGAATATCTTAGGAACTGAAATGTTCCAAATTCATCAATTCTGGATCGGCAAGTACAGAGTAGAACCAATTGGAATATCATTCTAATTTATCAATTTGATTGTAGGTATTGCTTTCGAGCAATTTACAATGCATCTTCTGATATTATTCTGAAGTAAACATCTGTTCATTTAATTAAGCTAAGGATAATAAGCACAGTTTCTAATTAAATATTCAAAAACAATTGCGGATAATTAAAACGCTTTGTATGATTGGTGAAATTCGGCTTTTCAAAATTTGATTACTTAAGCTATATGAATATTATGTAGAATATTACATTATTATTCTTTTGGATAATGAGCATGAGAATTGTCAAGGTAACATAAATTTTTGTACGTTTATCAAATAATAATGAATTTTGAAAATGTTAGCACATTTCATAAAATAAACGATTTCTAAAGAAATCCTAATAATCCTGCATGGAGTTAAAACCTGAGCATTAGTTTGCTATGAACTTTAGCTGTTCCATGTATATAATGATAAACTAAGCAATAAATGACTTGCTAGAGTTGAGTCGGGAATGTATGGACATTTGTTTTCTGATGAAAAGATACTTCGACTGCATAGAATCTATCTACATAGCTCGAAGCATTATTGTAATGAGAAACATTTAATAAAAATATTGTAATTGCCTCAGAACTTCCGAAAGCAGATGAATAGAATTTACTGAATACAAATGTGGGCGATTTAACGCTTATAAAAAATCGATCAAATATACCAAACAAGTATAGCGGTAAGTGACTAAATAAATTGCATTTTTGTTTGCTATATTATACAAAAAACAAGCATTTACATTTTTCTGTAAATACTATCAACTTATTTAACATTGAATTACATTATATTACTAAAACTTTTGCTATTTGTTGAAATAATTTCATTATTATCTTTATCAAAATATTTTAATATTTTATTTATAAGTATATAAAAAAATATTTCATTATTATGAAGAATTGGAAATTGAAAAAGGATTAATAATTATATATACGTACAAAGCTTGGGTCGCATGCAATGAGTAGCCACTGTACAGAAGCGCCGGATGAGCTCGTATAATTACGATAATTCATTGAAAGAACGAAGGAATCCAAGAAAATGAAAGGAAAGATAATTTAAAAAATAAAAGAGGAAGGAAAACTCAGAATCAAATGATACCAGAACTACTAGGAAATGACAGTCTTTTTAGATTACGGATTTATATCTATTAGTATTATGTTCTACATCGTAAACTAGTTTTCTCTTTATAATTTATTTTAAAGAAAAGTTCGTGACATTTCTTATTTGCATCCAATTCTTTGAAATATCTAAATTATCTTATAGAGTTTACAAATGAAAGCTGTGAAGGCTTCTCTTTGAAGATTTGATTATTATACAACAATTTTATAATAGTCCTTGACTCGTCATTTTTCAATAAATTACAGAAAATGATTCCATGAGAAATAAATTATAAAGTACAGAGATAAAGTAAGATTTGACGTATAATTATAAAATTATGTGACTAACAAGACTGAAAAAATTATATTTAATAAGCGCATTATACTTTTATGCAATAAATATAAGTAGCTTCATAAAAATAGTTTGAGTTGAGAAAAATGTAATTACATATCAATTAAATATGTATTAAACATATCATTAAATATTCAAATCAATCAAAAATTTAAGAGTAAACATATTTGAGACCAAATACATAATTACTGAACATATAACTTAGAAGCTTTAAGTAAAATCTTATTTTTACAATGTGAAACACGTAGAGTTTACCTATTATTACTCGCTGTAATGTTAAATATAATTTTCACGGTGTAACACTAAATCAAGCACTAAATCATCTAATAGTATAAAAGTATTTTTTGTAAAACAGCCTCTAAACTTCATACCAAAAAGATTTAGATAACATCTATACACCTACATTAGAAGTGTGCTTCAAAATAGATGAATATAAAAAGAAAAAAAGTTAAAATCGAGAACAAACTGAATTGTATCGTCGAACGCATAATTGAAGTAGACGTGAAATAATTGCACAAGCAGTATACGACGTTTGCTAACACAACCTCATTATGCGGATGACATATATTAACGTGCACTATCCCACTTGTGTCACAAGTGGGTCATAAGAAAATGTGATAGATACAATTGTTTCATTTTGTGATACAAAATGAATTATTTGTTGAATCACTGTTTTCACACGAGTGCATTTTATTCCATTTTATTTGTACTTTGTTAAACTACACGTTATTTAATCAACTGTAGTTGATCGTACACTTATTTAAAAATCTACCTTAAGCAAAATAGAGTAAAAATAACTTAAAAGTAAAGTACGAATATCTTACATGGAGTATAAATTTTTTCCGTTTCCCATACCGCAGTAGTTTTAAGATAAATAAAATAAATAACAGAATTCATTTAACACTAAACTAGATAATAAAAATTTATTGCAAATAATATTAAATTAAATACATACGTTTATTATTTTATGTTATATGAATAAAGAATGAAATAATAATAGTAAATATGAAAATGCAGGAAAGGCTGAGATTTAGAGTTCATATTTATTTAATTCCCTAAATGAATAATTCCCTAATATTTTTAGTATTAAATCATTTTCCAATAGTTTTAAAAAATTAAAGGCTATAAGCTTTCTACATAAAGCTATAATTCAACAATAAAATTTCTAAATAAAAAAATCCATGTAGTAAATTTAAAACTTAATAGTTATAAATTTCTATATTTCTATAATTTTTTTTCATCGTATAAAATTGTTAGTTATTATTTATATGATACATTCTGTAATAAGTTACTCTTTATAAACTCTTAATAAAGTACGTCTTTTTTAAATATTTAAAAAACGTACCTATAATTATTGCTGCTTTGTCGGATTTTTGTCTTCGTGTATCAATACGGTTATGGAAACTTGATAATATTTGTTAACACATTTTTTTCGTTTCTTTTTATGCTCTTTTCTATTAATTAGTCGATTATGTTTGATTGAAAAAACATTTTAAAGTTTGCGAACAAATCGATAAAGAGTACGAAAATCTTCATGTCGAACGATTTTAATTTTAATATCTGTCAATCTTATATCAGTTTTTGTTTTTTCTTATATTCAACTATTAAATATGTTAAATATTAATACATCAACATTTTCCACTTTAGTATGCATAGATTAATTGTAAATAAGTCTTTTCACTAAAGAAAGATATTCAATTACGATTCTGTGGCTTCTGAAACTCGATTAACATGATAACGCGAATTTATGACGTTGAGACGTATGAATTATGTCACACCATTTATAAAGGTCTCGCTCCATCGATAAAATCAATAAAATCAGTAAAATCAGTAAATCAGTAAATCAGTAAATCAGTAAATCAGTAAAATTAGTAAAAAATAAAGAAAAAGAAAAGAAAATCGAAACGCTCATAATAGAAATGTCACCAAGTTTTCCGTAACATTTCAAGTGTACGTGCACCAATGATTGGGGCTCTCTTACAAACCGATTAAACACTCCTGACCTCGAAAAATTTCAAGGCTCGAAGGAATGCTAAGAACAAGCGGATATATAACAGTACCTCGGCTAGTCTGGTGCATGGAAGAAGGGAAAAAATTCGTCTGTAAACTCGAGAGTAAATAATAGACTTTTTCCGAAGAGGGAAATGGGATGACCAAGGTGAAAATGTCCATTGCCGTGTCATCATCCACCATCCGCAAGAAGTTCTAACACTTCGATTCCTTATACGCAATAACTTTTGCGGCGCGCTCCATTTCAGGTTAATGTTTCACTGGCCTTACGTGATCGAGTCGTGTTTGATAAAATACTTTAATGATGCTAAAGCTAATGCATGAACATGTTGATGTATTTTGTGATTATTACGTGGAAAACTATATGGGCATTACAATGTTTTTAAATATCATTATTATTCTTTCTCATAAGAAAAATGCAAGAACATTTTCCTAAAGATAATAGACTGAAACTGAAGAAATTAAAAATAAGTAAAGGGATTATGCTAAATGTATAAAAGTATATATAGTAAATATACATTATTATAGACAATTTTACACAGTTTACATTTTTATATTTTAATCTATCATTAAAAAATGATATTATAAATAATGTCTTAAAGTTAATTGCTTGCTGAAATATTCAAAATCGATATTATTCAAATATAACAAAAACTTCTTCTAGAATCTAGAAAAATTTAGAAAATATTGTGAATATTTTACAAATTTCACCTCACGATTAATAGTTGATATATTCTGCTCAGTTTAACAATGTTGGACATGCTACACCTACTTCAACAATGCTCGATTTTATTTCAAATTTTCAACGTAGGTGACAAAAGATTTACAAAAGAAATCAATCGAATATAATAAAATTTTCCAATATTGTAGTAACGGCATAACCAAGCATAACAACTTTTGATTGAAATGTTGTTTCTAATGAAAATTATTAAATTTACATGAACATATTATATAAAAGTTAGAAAAGAAGAATCTCATAAAAGGTGATCAAAACATTAAATTAGAAACATATTTAATAAATAAATTTTTAATGTTCAATAATATTTTGTCTTCCAACAATCGTTTGTTCTTAGAGAAGTTGGTACAATGCGCATTATAGTAAATCAGGCGAGCGTGGAAATGTTGGCTAAGCTGACCCGACTTTTTCCGATGATAATTAAAAACATCGCTTGATTTCTAGGAGAAAGTCGGGCTATTTCCCTTTAGATTGTACTTGCGTCCATAGCTTTGCGCGGAAGCGGACGAGATAACTGGTCCGTCAAGCAAGACGACGACGACGATGCTGTACAATAATTGTGAAGTGTTGATGCACAAAAAGAAGCTTGTCATTGTACCAGACATACCAAGCAGGAAAAAAAAAAGAAAGAGAGGAGGCAAAAGTATCGGTTCACCTCGAGACAAGAGTCGGTTCCAATTTACAGTGGCTGGATGACTTGCCAAGAAGAGAAGGAAAAGACGGAGAAGAAGAAGAAGAAAACGACGACACGTGTAATTTTATTTCTGGGAGACGCGCGACTTTCTTTGAAGAAGCATATTTGCATATTCTGCAGACTTATTTCGATAGATGTAGATTTTTGCCGTTTTTCATCGAGAAAAAGAGAATGCTGTTTTCAGTTCAGCAACCATGCGGATATGCCGATGTTTCGTTTTATCGGTTTCATTTTACAAAAGCAGTAAGATTGTGCTTCACCAGTAACTAGAAAAGATACTTTTTCACAAGTTGAATTTTGATGGTTTGAAATATGTATACTTAAACAGATAATTAAAATCATTTTTTATTAGCGAGAAAAAATCGTTGGTAAACACTTTAATATTTTATAGAAGAGAAAAGTATCGCATTAAGTGTTTGCTAAAAATAGTACAAAACGCTTAATAGTTTTGTAATTCGGAAAATTTTAATATATAATTCATATATCACTATGTATTTGCGTAATATATTAAAATTTCTAATGACCATTAATGTCAGTTGATTTATTACGAGTATTTAAAACTTTAAAAAGTTTTGGTCAAAATAACAGTTCTATTTAACAAATATACATAATTATTTTAGTACAATTATAATGAGTAATATAGCTTGCAAAAGCAAATTTTACAATAGATAAACTCAAAAACATATCTTATATTTGACTGCGCGATATGTAAATAAAAAATCTAAAAAGTCGAAAACTTTCATTCTTGCTGCAAACAACAAAAAACCGTTCAATACGCAATAATAATCAAAGGATCCTTATCGTGATAATCCTTTCGTTGTTAATCACGAACCTAAAGCTAGAAAAATTACGAAATTCAAGTCACAACTCCTCCAATAGTGACGCGCTGTTTTCGATTCAGGATTTGGGCACCAGGGGTCAAGAGCAAGAACGGTGATCCTTTGGAGAAAACAGAGAAACGCCGTCGATAGAATCTCACCAGGTGCCGCGATAAGTATTGCCAACCTCGCCGATCACGCACTTTTCACGAAGGGAACAAGGAGGATGGAACCTGTTTATACATTCAAGTGCCTGTGGATTTTGGAGGGAATTTCTTCATCTCATCGCATATCTGCTGGTTAGTTCTGAATCAAAAATATTGTTTTATAAGTACTTTGGATTTATGTGCAGATTCGTGGATGGTGTAAGCGAGACGATGTCTATGAGTAGAGTAAGCTTTTTTAAATTTTTCATTTCAGTTAGTATAATGAGTCGCTCCATAGCACCATCAGACGTGTTAAAAAGTACCTTGTAATCCAATTATACTGGATTAAATTATTCAATTTAAAAAGAAACATTTTAACGTTTAAAGCATATTACACGGTTAGCTTTATATTACACTTAATGAGAAGATATCGTAAATTTGAAATATTGACATAATAGAAGAGAGATTGTTAATTTTTACAGAAAATACGTTGAATGAAAAGAAATAATTCTTAAGTCTTAATCCAATTAGATGATTTTACAGTAAATTATTAAAAACAACATTTACAAACATATGTATTCAAATATACGACATCAAATGCGTTCATTTGTAATGAACTCATTCATAAAAGATTAATGAATGTAAAATTCTGTCTTTATATAAAATCATAAATATCTTAAATATAAAAACACGCCACAGAAGATTCGTTAGTTACTATGCGTTCTTTATGATTACTATAGACGGAACGTTATTGTCTTTCATTTAAGATATACTTCGAATTAATTTTAAGTAAAATCAGGCTAAATAATGTATATATAACAATGCTTATAAAGGCCTGCAATATTAATTAATTCTAATATTAATGAAATTGAACAATATCATTAAATTGTGATGTTACTTCTTTAAAATAAATCCATTTGGAATTTTATTCTCTTGATTTTGAAAGTTAACAGTTTACTCTAAAACATATGGAAAATTACGTGATAGGTACAGTCTTATAAGTAATAATTATATCAACTTTGTCATTTCGATAATACTAAGGTATTCCTAATTTTATTTCCAATGCCATTATTGTATAATAAATTACAATCTAATAAAGACTATGAAAACATTAATTAATATAGTAAATTATATTATATTTTATAATTATAATTGTAACACCGTTTCAAAATATTTTAACTATAGTGTATAAATTTCATTTAATAAAGGTTCAATGATTGTTGCACGTGGAAAATAGAAGAAGGCTCTTAGTTAAAAGGTGTGTCAGACACGACGTGAGAAACTTGTATTTGTCATAAATAATTTGCACATTAACTATGCCAAACAGAATTTATTTGATAAATATTAGAAATTTATGATCGACTGATAATCGTTATGACTTTCTTCGAAAAAAACTGGATTACTGGCTGAAAAAGTTACGGAAGAAGCATATAATAACATACATCTTGCTTCAGCTGTACATCTTAAAATTAATTCTTAAAATAAATGATGTGTGGGTAAGGAGAAGGTCAAAGTATGTTAATTTTGTGCGTATGTAAGTTCTTAAATTGATAATTCTTATCGTATAATGGTAACTGCAAAAATTTTATTCTTAATATTTGCCTAAAAAGTAATTTAATATTAATTATATTTTTAGTTTTCGGAAAAACTTTGTTGGTACCTCAGTCATGAACAATGTATTATTCCTTATATTTATTCTTGGATCCCTTATAACTTCTGAAATGTCTGAATTTTCGATCTTAAAACTTTGTAAAAAGCTTATAAATTTGATTTAATCAATGCATGTACATATAGAATATTTACTACAATTACTACATAATATATTTATGAAATTACCTTTATTATATATCTGGAGTGCGAAAGAAAAATGTTTCGTATTCTTTGCAAATTTTTTGAAATAATAAATTAGAAAGTAAATATTAAAATAGTTATTAAAATGAATACAAGAATGTGCATGTATTAATATTCAATAAATTTGCTTGCTTGTACTTAACATATAGAATATCACTTTCGTTAAACCTGGATGTGAAATAAAGCTTACAACATCTACGTATGTTATATTATACATTATAATCAATTATGAGTTTTTCAAAGTACATTGCGATTTGAGCTAAGATATGTCATATAAATATAAACTTCGAGGCACTTGCGCGAGTTCAACCGTACGTGTATGTATGTATGCAAATGTACAGAGCGTCACGCATTCGAAAGTTCGAAGCAAGCAAGTTTATTTTGCGGCGACAGAATCCGTTAAATTGTTTTCTTCAATGAAGAAGGACAGAAATACACGGAAGATTAGTCTTTTCTCGCTAAAATCTTGTCGACTTGCGCAAATAATAATAATCTATAAATCCGTCCAAAAATACTTTCTCTGATCTGACAGACGTATAATATCGATATATGCCGATAACGATCGACAAATTCCACGCCAAAGCGACCTTCCGATCCGTGCGTAGCTTTTAAAATAACTTAGAGCTATAACCACACACTCAAGGGCAGTTGGAATTTTAAAAATTCTTCAGCCTCGCGCGATTGGCAATGCGGCAATAATGCCGGCAAACTAGTGAACCGATCGGTTATGAGCGAATTTTCACAGGTAAAATTGCGAAAAATTAGCAAAAGTCTTATCGCGTTCTCCACGAAAAAGTCAATGTCTTTTTTCCCAACAAACCTGCGCGTTGTATAAGTAGCGGTTGAGATGACCGATGATGGGTGGGGGGCGTAACTTAAAATCCCTCGGAAACTGGAAGTGTTATGTAGCGGATGCCTTCACGTGCATAAACCGGTATAAATAATTAATTGTAGAATATGCGAAGTTGGTTATCGAGCCAAGGAATAGTGTAGTATTAAAACTTGAGGGGATTTTTTCGGAAGTGCCATTGTGTCCGCTTTGAGTTATTAAATCGTGAGCGAGAAGAGACGAAGGCGAAAGGACACTTCGAATATGCATTATAAACAAATTAGAAGTTGTACTGTCATCATGTAACTGGATAACATGTGTAATTGATTGCAAAAGCTAGAATCGAAAATAAACTTTAGGTTTCAAAGTAACTTGTATTTCAATCACGTATTGTAACCAAAATATTAAAATCATATAATAACAAGAAAGTGCATAAATTTTGTGCGCCTTACAAATTCAAATCTTCTTAACAGGAAATATCGTTAACTTACTCGAATAACGAATAATACCTGCGTCGAAATTAGGGTTGTTAATAGTTTAAATATTCGCAATTTAACTAGCGATTGCTTGATTGATCAAAGTGCATGATAGATATAGAGAAAATGAGTAAAATTTCACAACATATGAATTTTCAATATTTACGAAGTAAATTAATTTTTATTCAAAATTAATTTCCCACGCGATTCTTTCATGAAACATTAATTAGTTTTTTCAGACTACTTTTATTATTACTGGATAAAAATTGCGAGTCCTAGGACCGAACATAGCTGCACAATTATAATTGAAAACAAATTTAAAGGATAAAATTCCTTCTCTTATGTCAGTTGTATACACCTACACTAATATTTCTTTTCTTTCGTATTACTTACTGCTTATTTTCATTTGAATGTGCATGCAAAACGTATTGTATTTGCGCAAGGGAATTTTGTTAGCTTTTCTCATTCTTAACGCATTATTTAAAATTATCGATTACATTACGTCAATCCTATTTAATAAAAACATATTTTAGACGTTATCTCTTATAGAGAATTCCACAATTTCAAGGCATATTTCAGAAATCACTCTAATTCCAATTAAAAACACTAAATTACAGAGGTAAAATTCTGTTAAGTATCCTCTTTACTCATGAAACAAACATTTCACTTAAAAATATTTAATATATACTATACAATAGGTCTTTTTTGAAAATAACAGTTTATCAATATAAGTAGAACAATAAAATCTTACATTTTTAATAATTAATTAGTTGCTTACATTTTCAAAAAAATAAGCTATAAAATTGTAAAATAAAACATTAAATGTACGAAAAGATGTAATGTATGTTATATGAATTTTCTCTAAATTAATCGTATCCTCATAAAGTATTCATTAATATTTTAATCAAAATTTTCTAAAAATTATTTTCTCAAGATGAACGTACACTTTAATCAAATACAGAAATTCTTGTGAATTTTTATTTTCATATTAAGATACCACGTAAAGCGTAAGTAAAAGTATCTCTAGCGGCTATTACTTAAACCGTAAATTACCTTTAAAGTAGTGCAAATTTTATTTGAAATAAAATCACATCATCTTACATTTCAATTAAAATTTCTTTAACTAGTAATAAATTTAATTTATTAAAGGGCTTTTTATATGAATTTTTTATTATAATTTTATTATCAGTGCATTCGCATTCCAGAAATTTGAGAGGTATTGAAATGCTTGCAAGTTAATGAAATGATGTAGTATGTGTTAAGAAATGACAGAATTCACATAAAATTAAAAATCTTCCTAGTTAAATTAATATAAAATTTTTAAATTATTTCTTCTTCGAAAATTTATAAGTATATTAAAATTTTACTGAGTATTTTAAGTTCATAAAGATCAAATATTTTCGAAAACTGCTATAACACTAATTTCAAAAATTGATCAAGTATAAAACAATATTCAAAGACAAATTACATTGAAAGCTAACATACCAAAAGTATCGACAGCTCGATTTTTACACCAAGGTGAATCATATATATCAAACTGCCTGAATACCCGTTACACAATTTTACTTGTAAACGTAATTGTAAGTACCTAATTACGGGCACTTGATATGAGCAATACAAAGCAATCATTCGTACAAATTACGAAACAATCGGGTGCGTTCCCCGTTTGTGATCGCGTTTTCACGAACGTCTGGAGAAGCAATATATCGCCAGAATACCCGTAAGTTACTAGAAGCGACCTCATCGATGTCGAATGAGTTTCGTCGGATCACATTAGCATTACAATAAGGTACGTGCCGGTAGGAAAATTGACATACAGAGTGCAAAGCTCATGATGCAAATCGGTTGCGTTTAATTAAAATGCGTGAAAGCCGTTAAAAGGCACACGCACAAATGCACTGAACTGTAAAATGTATTCCCAGTGGGGGTCCATAGATTTGCACATTTTTCAAAGCAGCTGCTTGTTTAGAGATTCCTCTATAGAAACCAATCACTCTCTTATCTCGCGATTGAAATCCGCGGGAGTCGAGGTGAGGGGCAACGGGATTCAAGCCGCGAGGAAAGTATTCACGTATAGAGCGGATGTACGTACACGCGCGGTGTGGGCATACAGGCTCGTACATGGAATATAAAAACAGGATTGTCAACGGAAAAAAATCCAGATGATTATGCGCGTGCTCGTGACGCGACGCCCGTACATATGTACCCGTGTCGCGCGCATTGCACACCTTGGATTTAAATATGGATTCAAGGAGCGACTGGAACTTTGTTTCGACTTTCTCAACTTGATTTTCAACCTAACTACATGACAAATTAAATCCTTATAAACACGTCACGTAAGGAAAATTGTGGCAGGTAAATTCGTAAGTTCGAACTTCTGACTTCAGTAACTGCGTGTTATTACTGAAATTGAAATTGTAAACGCGTTTTCGTTTAGCGATCGATGAAATTGATCAAGTCCTAGCTGTATAATTAATATAAATATTAATCTACCATGCCCGTGAGCGTAATTTATATTAGAGGAGCTGAATTTTGAAATTTAAATAGTTATTTTCATAAATTTAATTTATAGAGAAATATGTACAATGATTATTCCAATTGTAAGGCAGAGAAAAAAATTATTGTTAAACCGCTAGCTTAAGTTTTACTTTTAGTAGCAGACTTATTTAATTCTTTGACTGTGTTTCCTTATTATCGGGATTTTACAATCAGCATGAATATTTATGAAGTAAAATATTTAATTAATGTATCATGGTAACACGATTTTTTGAATTATTTTCGTATTTTTTCCATCTCTGTCTCCACCACCTCGTAATCGTGTACTTGAGTTTTTTCAGCGAAATCGATAACATCTTTTGTAACTGTTACTTATATTATTATATTATTTTATACGAAATTCATGATTCTTAATGTATTAAGGAAAAAAGCCTGCTCGACTTTTTGAGGCGAAACACTTTATACAAAACTTAACCTCTAATTCAACAATTCCTGGCACCACTTTCATATCATCGGGGACTCATCGCGGCACCACCACTCCACGAAGGATTATCCCTGTGCATATCTTTGCAGAAACTCGAGCGATAAAATTGACGCACGCATAAAGCCACATAAGCGAAATATGTGTAGCTCTCGCCGGCGATACAATGGAAGCTAAGAAATACAGGAAATTCAAGTGGTTTACCAACTCGATAAAGTCGGCTACCGAAGTGAGGTGTATTTATTCCGTTAAGCAAATCGATGTCGCCTGTTTTAAGAGCTACGGGCACCTACGTTCCACCTAAATGTAATACTCTCAACGATTATTTACCTGTTTGTACACTCGTCCTTTTCTAACTTAAAAATTCGATTCCCACGCCAGACAATGGAACAATTTAGATAATAGAACAATTTAGAACAACAGTCATATTTAAGTTGTCGTTTAATACTTGTAAAAAATTCTCAAATGCTCAAATATTTTTAAATGTAAGACACTTTTATCTTGGAAAAAGAGTGTTTTTTATTATTTTCATATTATACACGTATCTAAATTCTTATAGTAAATATACACATTTATCTACATATTTGTTTCATATTGTAAATTTTTCATAATTCTATTTCTGATAATAACGCTTTTACATATTCAAATCTCTTTGATGACGAAGAATTTATAATAAGATATACATTTGAAAAGGTCTCGGAAACATTTGATGATATTTAAATATGTACTGTATTATCCATTTACGTAATCGACAAAAGGCACTCCTGAATAATGTATAAATTTCACATAAACTAACTATTCTAAAAAGTAGAAAAAGAAGATGCTGTTTTGAAGGTTATAAATAATCTAAATCTAAATCTTAATCTTGCTCTTTGTTACTCTTTCACTTACATTCTTTCCCTAACCTTCCCGCTCTTCTCATTCACTGTTCTTTCTTTTATTCTATTATTATCTCTCTTTCTCTTTTATGCTCTCTATATTTTCTAAACTTGCCATTACATTAATTTTTTTCTCAAACTTCTTTTATATTTAACATTTACACATATACATCACTTTTCTATTTTTCAATCTCCTCCTTTTTCATTCTTACTTTACTTTTATTAATACTAACCTTTCTTCTCCCTCTGCCACTCTGGTTTATCTCTTTTCTGAGTGTTTTATTTACCTTTCTCCCATTTCAATTTACTTACTTTCCTATATATTTTTCATTTATTTCAAACATACTCAGGAAATACTGCTACTCTTAAAAATGAAAGGCATAAATAGATAAATCTTGGAATAAATAGAATTGTTTTTGAGTGCAAATCTTATTATTTTCTACATATTTATTTTCGGTCTAATTTTAAGGATCAACTATTGATTGCTTTTTTGCTGAATAACAGATAAAATACGTAATATACATATCTTTATAAAACGCTTCTTTAAAAATACTTAGTCATACGCTGCGTTTGTCACAACGTTAAAATATACATTCATATTTTTGTAATGCATATTTCTATAACGTGTCACAGTATCTTAAACCATATCTTTTCTTTTCAACATCCAATAAACTTATTGTTTTTCCTTTCAATAACAAAATATTAAAATAGTTTTTCATTCAATATTTAAATATACTTTTGTACGCCAATCAACTCAATCAGAGTTTTAGAAAGTGATCTGTACATACAAAACTGTTCGATCTCAAAATTGAAAGTAAAAATTCAACAGGAAATAGACTTTTATATGAAAACAATTACGTGCACCAGTATTAGAAAAAAAAAGGTTGAAAAACGGGAATTTCATGATTACGTATTCAATTAATTTGAATGAATCAGATTTGAGAAGGAAAAATAATACTTGAGCAAGTTACTGCCTTAAAAATTAATTAAGAATAGAGGAGATGGGTTGGATCCGCAGTTTATGAACGATAGAACGATTTAGAACCGTTACACAGACGAAGTCGATTGTGGCTTTGTTTTTATCCCCTCCAGTTGATTTCATAGTTGCAGTGCGAAAGACATTCGCATATGAATATCCATTAAACGTTCACCTGTGCTGCAGAAGAGTCTATGCTGGATAGACGTCGTGCCATAAGCCAACGAAAGGACATATGTTATTATTATCACCTGTTGCCACCGCGACTAGTGTCCGGATGATATTGCGTCCCGGGAATGTTGCAGCATGTGCCACGCCTCGGTAAAAGGGGGTCGATGTCTACTATATGGCTAACACGCGTGCCCCCGAAATTTCAGATACGAGACCTCGTCATTGAACAAGCGTCGATTGAAGCTATCATTGACAATAGATGGAAACACTTCCGAGTAATTTAGAAGTTGTGCTACTAATTTTCCACGCCTATGACTTGGAAGTCACTCCATTTTATAAAAATGAATCACGCATCACGAAACGCTACATAAAAATTCGATCACTTAATATATTGAGCGATTTATTCTCTTTGTAAATTCTTTTTGTAAATAATTTTTATGAATTAATTTTTTATTTTTCAAAGGGGATAAGAAAAGAATAGTCTTAAAGATTCCACTCTGTAAATATTAGTTGAGCATAAAAATGCAAGAATTTTTTAGTGCCTCGTGAAATAATTCTTAATGAATAAATATTTATTCTTTTTAATTATACATATGAAATAATGCGTCTTAGCTTCATAAACTGTTTTTTTTTTGTAAGATGTTTATTGACTTATTAAAAAGTAAAAATAATATTTGACGATTCAAGAAATACTTTTTGAATTTTTCAATAAATTTTGAGATAAAATATAAACTGAAATACTAATTGACAAAATTGCAATATTTTTTCTGTATTTTTCTCACAGTTGGCTCATATTGTTTGAGTAAAGAAAAACAATGTGAGACCGAATTTGCAACACTTACAATATTTGATTGTCCATTAAAGATAAAAAATACCTCAAACAACATATATACGCTAAATGGGCATTAAAATTTCTTTTAGATTCCGCGTAGGACGTGGAAATACTTTTATACCAATAAAAACTGCTGTCTTATGGATCTTTTTATTATTCGGTCTTAATTCGAAACTGCTAATTTTTATTACTAATGTAAATATAAAATTGTTGCCTTTTATGATATAAAAATATAATCTGAAACTTTATAGATTTTATATTTAAGTTCGCATACACCACATTCACTAAGTAAAAAAGTCCGTGATATAGAAATTAAGAAACTAATTTTCCAAATAAGATGATGTGAACAAAGTGTGATAGTGTTGGCGTTAAAAGTCGTATCCTGTGGAATTGTCATTATAAATATTTAACGTATAACAAAATTCGTGATAATAATTAACTTTTATTTAAGTTTACTTAAGTTTCAACGCATTTAATTCTTAATATTACCGGTTTCACACAAGTTATAAATACTTTCTTATCTATTACAGATTTTTTACCGTATGTTTTGTCCAAATATATTTATATGTACTCGTATAACGAGCTACAATTTATAGGTAAAGAAAGTGAACATTATGTTAGAGATTTCACAACAACAATTTTCAAACTTATTAATAAATAAATATTATTCGCTTAGTGAAAAAATGTCTTATAATTCAAGAAAACTTGATGCTTTATATGTATTTATTTGAAATTTTCCTCATTTTTCAGAAAATGCATTATATCAATTATTAAATCATATGGGTAAGAGGATACCGATTTAAGGCGTTTATTAACATCCTCTTATTCAACGAAATTTATTGATATAAGTTCTAGGGATTAATTGAAAATATAATATTTCGGGGAAAAAACCAAAAGGCTTTTACTGCTGCGAATTTACGTATACATTATCACATCAATTTAAACAACTGGATAATGTAGAAATCAAATAAAATTTCACCGATAAGGAAGTCGAACCGGCATTGCAACTGCACTGGTGCGAAGCTGCGTGACAAACGTAATTGTGGTGCTGAGTTAAAGTGACTTTTATGTACACTCATTTCAATTTTAAATTTATCAATAGTATTATATTACATGTATCCTTACGGAGATATAACTTAAAAATTTGTAAAAGCAACGAATGTCGTGCTGAATATTGCATAAATGATACATCCTTATTACAAATAAATCGTGAAGTTAAAACATTTTAGAATTCTTCACTTTTATTGCTCAAATGTTTATTAAATTAGAAATGTTTTAACTATGTCTTTCACTAAATAAAATAATAATTTGTATCGTTATCTTAAAAAATCGTAAATGTAATTTCAAATTTTTAAGTGTAAATCTTATTCTATATTAGAATATGAAATTACTACAATTAAATGAATCAATTTAAAAATTAATTACAATTACGTTACAATTAAATTAAATAGATTTTAATCAACTTTACTACAATTTTCTTTTTAGAAGCATTTATATTCACACTTTTGTAATGTTTCATTAATTGCTTTATTTTAGAAATTATAAAATAATCTTAAATGGTGTGTACATCTCTATGATAATCTATTACATAACAATTTCATCTACTTTAAATATGTATTGATTTCAATACTTACTTAATGCGTTGATATTTTTTAAAGATCAAAGCAGGAAAATTATGTTCGTATTAATTAAAATTTAATAAATGAAATCGTAATTTAACGGTAAGAAAGTTAATAAACAACTCTTTCAATCAGAATAATTGTATATTTATTTTACTTAGTTTTTAAATAATTTTAACATAATTTATACAATGTCTTACAATAAAAAGCATGACTTTTAAAATGTTTCAAATTTCATAAACGCGTTGTAAATATGTTTATAATTTTGCAGTATATATTAAAATGTATATGATTGCAACCTAAATGTAAATAGACATATATTAAATACCGACGATTTTATTTATTTAACTGTTTAATAATGAGATATTTTCCATTTATTTTTTTGTGACATGAATTCAAATCCAGAAGAACGAATTTTAGTTCGTTTTATGCACTGTTGTTTTTGAAAATACTTTATAGGCGTTCAAATTATTTATAAATTACTTGACACATTTTTTAAAGATGTACATTTTCTTTCTTCCTGTGTGTAATGTGTATTGTATATTACTCTTGTATTAGCGTTATTTATTTACACTTGTATTAAATGCATAAGTAATTCAACTTATTAATCATGAATGCACATTTATTTTTATTTTAAAATTATAGTAAAAATTACACTACTATTCCTTCAAAATTTAAATTGTGTTACAATTTCTTACGTCGATAAATAAAAAAAAATATACCTTATACTAATAGGGCTTGTGTATTGATAAATATTAAACGTTCTTTAACATATTAATTAGTAGATATTAAATGAAAACTGACGGTACAGTTCATACGTATATCGCTTTTTACAATTTAAAACGAGTATCCGTAAATTAAGTGATTTCAATGCCTTCAATGTTTACCGAACCGTAAAAAATAGCATTTTAACAGGATTTTTAAATTATTTATTTGTCTATGGGTGTGTGTGTGTATTTAAGGAACAAAAACTTTAATGAATTGCCTATAAACAAAATGTTTATTTTAAGCGTTATTCGTAAGAATTTTTAATCGAACAGTTCCAAAATACAATACCAGTAATACGTTACGTGGTATTAATAACATGATGTTTATTAATTACGTTGTTTTTGAGTTACGTCTACAGGACAAATTAAAAGTAAAAAAATACATCATTTTTAGATTTTTCACAGTAACGGTAAAATGTAAGTTATCGCGCAACCTGACGACTTCAGCAAACAGACTTCTCAAACATTACTAGATTTATTATACGAAAATTCGTTCGGTCGAATACAGTTTCAAGCGTAGCAAAAGATAGTTATTTGAAAACTTTATTACACTTGTAAAAGAAGGCATAAAAAAAAGAGCTAAATTTATATTGTCCGATACTTCTTGTTCAATTATCCGTAGCTCCTTTTCTTGATCAATGCAACTTCCTCTTTTACGAATGATAAAAGCAGCAGGAGCAGCTAAGCAAACGTGAGAAGGCGCTTTTCACCGCGCAATATGCTCCAGTGCAAGAAAAAGTGACGAGTATTTTGTAAGGAAAGAAAAAACGGCCTACGTCATCGTCCTCTTGGCTCATCCACGTGCTTTTAAACGTGTCGACGCTCGAAATAAATGATCAATTTGATTATTAGGTCTTATCTACTTTTTTACGTTCATTAGGTCGCGTGCGATAGTCGCAAAGTGCATCTGTCGACTATCGCATTTGGGAAAAGGACGCGCCGGTAGTTTATCGCTTATTTAAGTGTGTCGCTTAACTTTTGTCACTTTTTGATATTAGACAACAATAAAATAGATAATTGATTTTTAGGAAAATAATTATGGTTAAATATGAGAAACTGAAGTTAACGTACAATTGTACTGCCATTACACTGATTGAGGAACTCGCAAGTTCATGAAATCATCTGTATAAGAATGACATTGTTTAATATACAATCGAATTTAAAACGATAATTAAAACATAAAACTGTTATTGTTTCAAAGCGATTATATCATCAGAAGATAACAAATGTTTTTGGTTTTGGTTTTGGAAACTCAAAACTCATTTAACAACCGACAAAATTGGTTGAAATAAAAATTACTTTGTAAAGAGGTGGCATTGTTCATTAACGTTTTTCCTCATTGATTAATTGCAGAAGTGATTCGGAAAAAGCGATTTCATTCTTCATAATAATTATCGCAGTTTACAATTTTTACGATGGAAAATAATTAAACGAAAACTTTACTTTCTTATTTATTGGAAACTTTTTTTTTGAAAACACACCTAATGATTTATTTAAAATAAAAAAAATATTCGTTACGCGCAAATTATATTATTCAAATTTAAAAAAAATATCACAAGTTATTTTGGAAATTGAAAATTGAATTTACAGTCGTAAAATTGCATATTAGTTTATTATAAAGAATTAGTGTAGATTATAAATGGAAAACACTTTAAAAAATGCAAGAGTATGTAACATAACATCATTTCTCTTGCTCACGTGTTAGAGTCGAGTGCATTTGAACTCAAGAATCGTATTTCGAAAAGTTTTCGAAATTCAATACAGTAATAAAAAGAACTTTAATCCGCGTTAGCGTAAAAACAGAATATATGTGAAGAAGTGGATCATTAAGTGATCAGCATTATTTGCCTTAGTTGGAAGAAGCCAAGCGGACTTAGAAAACGCGAGTCTATCTTTGGAAACTCAAATTAAAGGAGCAACACTACTTCTCAAGAACGAGGAGGAAAATCTTCTATAGTTGTCTCCATTATTCGTTTCGATGTGTTCTTCCACGTAAAATAGATCCACAAAAAGAACGATGGGACAAAAGCCAAGTGCAAAAATAAGGGCTCACCATGATTGCAACCGTCGATGCTTCTCTATTGGCGTGGGTCGAACGGAGAAACCGGCATATCCAGAAGACAGAGGCAGGATAAATTCAGCGACGCTTCATATCACTCCCTTTCCAACGAGTACCTTTTTTCTTCTTGCTCCCTGTCCTTGCCCACCTTACAACGGACGGGGACAAACAAACAACCAACCAAACAAATCAACAAATCAACAAATAAACTGCCACCCCCTCGCGACTGATCGGAGGAACGAAATACGGGCGCACTTGCACTCGGTGCGGAGGGGAATCATTCACCACGTTACACAGGAACACAGGGGGATGACGACAACAAGCTCGAGGGATTTAGTACGCGACAGGTACACGCCGATGAAACACTCGGTGCGCATGGGCCACCCGTAACAGCTCCCAGCACTTACCGGATGAGAACAACTCTTGGCCTTCGCGGCACGTACGAACCTGGCGAACACGCCGAGCGACTGGCGGACCCGACCGACAGGTAGGCCCCAGCGACCGCTGTGACCGGGAAACTAAGAAAGAGAGAAAGAGAGTAAGAGAGTGAGTACGAGAGAGAGGGGCTTCCCTCTCCACGGGGGACCAACACACGAGTTACCTGTCGATAGAGAAGCGTAGCGATGTCTGGGACCTCTTTTGGATGATCGGATACCACAAGCGGAGATGGTTCAGCTTCGCTCTGGGGAGGACAAACAAGCCTCCGGATTGTGTCCATAACTTTTTAACGAAACCGTAATGAATGTAGTTCCGTAGGGCTTTGGGACCCATACGACCACTGGTGGAAGGGCACGATTTATGTTTTTGTAATGGTTGATTTAGACACCGCGAGGTAGCGCTACAGTTGCTTTCGAACAACAATTTCCTGTTTCGATGGGAGTAACCTAAAAATTGTTAACAGTTTTTGATAATGTTTGATACGGCTGGTATTTTAACGAGTATTGCTAAGAGTTTAAATGATTATTTGTGGAAATTTAATTTACATATATATCGCAACATTTTGATTATAAATTTAAATACGTGGTATAATCGTGTGTTTTTCGATAGAAAATATAACTCGGTCAACGTTATTACATAATATTAACAAATTGTGAATCTATATATTTAAAAGATAACTTTCTAAGACTATTCATTATTTTTTTAATAGTTTGTGCTTTCAAATGTTGTTTAAACAAGATTTTTAAATAAAATAAATTTATGATTTAAATGAATGAAACTTAGATGATTGTAAATTTTTACTTTCTGACATAATTTTGAAAAAAATTAGGAATATTAATTGAACATTTTTCGGTTGAACTGAATTCAGTTAAATTGACTTTTACCATTAACTTTTTATTGTTTATATTATTGAATAACGATATATGTACAAGAAACTTGTTTGCAACTAATATTTGTTTGATCTAGGTTTTATAAATTATGTTTTGTAGAAGGAAGAGTTTATTAGAATATTATAGTGATGGATAGACATTTCTCTTAACATTGTGACTTTTACCTTATTTAAGCATTTTCTCTGGTAAAATAGCTTTTTTAATAATTTTATCAAACTTTTATTTTTTGCTGATTCTGAAAAATTACTAATTCTTGTACTGTTATGAAACCATGTAAAAATTCTAAATAAGAAATACTTGATTCTATTGAATGCTTTAACAACTAATGATACATGAGTAAACAAAAAAGGACAATAAGTGGAATGGGATCCGTATAATTATTAGAGCTGTAAGTCAATGAAATTTTTTAAACAGCAACTGTTTCTTTATTTACAAATTTTTAAAAACAGTAATAGTACATGTATATTAATAATTTTTAGATAATTAAGTGTATTTTTTAATTAGGATATAAATAATACTATTAATAAGAATAATAACATAAGTTACTTGCATTTGAATGTCAAATTAAATTCATTGTAGTACAAGTCTTTGTCCACATAATGAATTGAAATATAATATAAAAGAATTAAGCCAATATATAAATTATAATACCATACATTAGATAATAAGAATATCGTTCATCAAATTTAGAAGAATTTGATTAATTTTTAGAAGAAAGAAAAACATTAACAAATTTAAACAATGCAACTATGATAGTTACAATTTCATACCCAGTGTAAATATCATTAAAATGTATGCTTTATGGTTTTAAATTATTTTTTAGAACAATTTTTAATCATTTTATTACAAAAATAATTAGCACATAATATTCACTGATATTTGCGTATATTAATTACATGAAACAATTACTCATCATATCACCTGTTCTCAAGTGAACGTAAAAGCGATATATACATCTTTTTTCCAATGCAAGTAACTAAAAATTTATCGGCGTTGATTAAAATTAAATATAATTTTTTACTTTATATAATTTATATAGAAAAATTGATTTGTAGCAACTCAACTGTCGCATGATTAATTTTCCAACTACTACTGCCAATCTTTATAAACGCAAGATGTCAGTTACCCAATTTACAATGCATCGCTAATCACTTAATTAATTTTTAAAATCGCAAGATATATTTAATGGTCAATAATATATTTTTACTTTCTGACCTACCCATATTTAATATGATTTTCGTCATTTACACATTTTAATTATTACACATCTTAATTATTCATTGAAATAATTTTAATATAAATATTTCTACCACCATTTTTGTATCAGCATCTGATTTTCATCTCAATTATACTTAAGATTCAGAACTATTGATAAGTCCAATAAAATTTCAAACAATTTTTTCCAAATAGTAAATTATGCTTTTTAAAATTTATTATTAATTATGCAATATGTTAATATTAATTTAATCTCTATACTTTCGTGTTTATGTGTGTATATATATTCATTAATATACATATTATTATTAAATAATTGTAACATAAAGTTCCCTTATGTTACTTGGTTATACTACATCCGTATGTAAAATATTCATATGTGAAAAATACCGATCGACACATGACGATAAATAAATTGGGTAGTTAAATACGAAGGCTTGTACTAATATTATAAATACACAATATTCTAACTTAATATAATACTGTTAATTTAAGAAAGTGATAACTGTCTTATTAGTGCATTCAAATAAATATCGTTCATACTTTGCAAGCAAAAGTACTCATTATTAAGATAATACAATACTTACTAAGCCATTATGCATTGAATGACTAAACTCTTAAAATGGATAACGGCTGTATACATGTATAGGTTTATTAAAAATTCAAACTTACTTTGAACAGATATATTTCGCTATGCTATAAATTCATTTATAGAAAATGATACGGAAAACGTCAAATACAGCAAATGGTAATATTTATTACGATTTATTTATGAAACTGGAGTTTGTGATATGAAACATAACTCAGGGCTGATAATACAATTCATATAATGAATCTTTTTCGTTAAATTAACTATTTTTCGTTTTATTTGCCTTTTTGAAAGACTCGAACAAAAGTGCTTTATCACAATATATTAATGATCATTCTATCGTGCTTTTTCTACTGATGCATAATTGGGAAAATATTCAGATGAACAATTAAGAATATATCAATGTAATTGACTTAAAGAAATTAAAATTCTTCAGCGACATCAACGTCATCATTTCTAACTGCAATTCCTATTGGTTAGTAATTTTTTTATAATATTTTAAATGTCGAACCATTTTTTAAATATCGAAACATTTTTAATTTTATATAAAAAAACTTTCATCGGTCTACCATAACATATTCTTATTTTGCTGATTGATTAATTCACTTAAGTAAAAAATAGTTATTCAGAAAAATAGTTCTAGAAAAAAATTAATTATTCGAATCAAATCAATTCATTATTTCATTAATTCACAAATCTTTCCTCACAAATTCAAATCTTCTGTATATTATCAAGCATTATTAAAAATGAAAATATAATATAAGAATAATTATTGAAATGTTAGAATATGATATTGTTCTAACGATATTTTACAGTTGTATAGAAAAAGTAAGTTATAAATATTACATACATAAAAACATATTTTAAAATATAAATTCAATATTTGTAATAAGTTAACCGTATCAATAAATCAATCTCAGACAGATTTAGTATAATTTATACTTTAGACATAAAAATTTAGTCTACTTGTTATTTAAATTCAGAAATATTTCTAAAATATTCAAGTTAGGCATTTTTATTAAATACATAATACGACTGTGAATACAATTTTGAAAAACTAAATATTCATTTATATAAATAATAAACAATAGTTTCGTTCATAAATTACAATGAACCTTTTGTAATTAAAAAATATTTTAAGTATTTGATAAAATTATACATAAATAGTACGATTAAATACATATAATATATAATCATAAAATTTAGAATTTTACATATAAGTTTCAGTTACAACTTTATACGATTTCTTTATATAATCTCAAAACGAATTCGAATCTGAATCTAACAACTTTATTAAATGGTCTTCCTAATTTTTAAAAACTTTACTTTTTAGTGATTTTTTATTAAAACTTATTTAATTAGAAATACGACTGTTTTAGTTTTTCTACAATTCAGACGGTTATAAAAATAAATTTGTAATTTTTGGACACAAGGTTTAAAAATCAACATTTAAAAATCAATTATTTATTCCCTAGTAATAATTTTTTACCGTTAGAACTATTTTTAATTTTATTGTATAAATAATATTTTGTATTAGCCTGCATAATTTTATAGTAATATAGTCAAGATTTGTGTGCTCGGATATTGAATCTACTTAACTAATATATTCATAATTTAAAATAACAGTACTATTGTGCTTGTACAGCATATAATGGATTATTCGTTATACAAAATACAAAATACTTATTTATTAAATAAAAAAATATATTAAAATTTTTAAGAACAATTTTAACAGTAACTTAATTCTAATATTATAAGGGAAAAACTTCTTTTTAATTAACATTACATTAAGTGAAATTGAATTACATTGTGGATTAAATAATTATTATATAATTAATCCTGGAATATTGTATTTTTCCAAATACGTAGTAATATCGAAAATGCTATATTATGTTAATTAGTACTTCCTATATTTGTCTCGGAAATGTTGTCGAAAAATCTCCACACAGTGCATTATCAAAACACTTCTATTTTGAAAATATGTAATCCCTGATGGCCTGCAAAAAATCTCATTTATGTGCATGTTACGAGCTCATTACGAGAAGTTGATGCTTAAATGTATATTACCTATGAAATTTATATTTGTGCGTGATATTGTAAATCAAATACAAACGTTGTGCAGAAGACTAAAAAGACTCGCCGAAGAAAGATAGTTTGAAAATCGAATCTCAAAATATATTTGATTTTATACTTATTTTATCGGGATGTGAGAAAATTGCTCTAATCAAATAACGCCTATTTCTTATGGGACAAAAAACGAAGAGTGATATTCGACACGGAGTTAGTGTTAAAAGCACCGTTATTCCTTTAACGCAAAAGCAATGGTCTTCCGATCGACTTGATAGTACTTCATTCTTGCACGGCTTAACGCGCAAAGGAATGGGGAACTGAGCAAGAAGGTGAATGCAGTGTGACAGTATCTTCAGACCGATGCTCTGTCTCTTTTACACTTGGCGCATAGTCTATTTTTTTTCTTCGGATTTTGCTCACTTGAGTTGAAGCTTTTGCCACAGATATTACGTGATCGATTGTCTCCGCTTCGTATCTCCGGAACCCATGAAAAGTTCAGCTGATGGACTCTTTTTTCTTCTTTATAGCACTAATTATTAAATACAATGAGTATTTTTCCTTTTATATGGCTATCATCAGTGATACTGACACGGATATTCGCCCGTCAATCATCATTCTAGTGATAGAATCGAAAAATTATTTTAACTATCAGACCGGTATTAGAAAATGATGATTGAGACGTTTAGATTCTAAGAAATTGTAAGCGATTTGAAAATATGACAAAGTGCATTTATAGAAAATTGTATTAATTGGATATTGAGGAAAGAAGGACTGATGCAAAAGAGGATTATATTCTTTTAGAAAGCTAGAAAATAAGGAAAATATGCAAAGTAGGAGAAGTTTTTAAAAGAAGTACTAAAATAGAAGTAGATTCTTGCATAATTTGTATTGTTTCAAGAAGTACATAGTAAAGGAAATGATTTTTAAAACAAGTTCTGAATCTTACAGCTTAATAATCTAAGTTGTGACAATGAAATTTAAGTTAAATCTTCAAAACTTGTTTATACGTTCATTCATCAAAATTAACCAGTTTTTTGTTTTCGCTGAAGATTAAATTGCTGTAAGATTCAGAGTAACGGTAAATCAAACCTGAGTTTTGTAAACCTCAAAATGAAATTATTCAGTTAATTATCAAAAAGCTTAGATAATATAAATGATAGTATGCGAAATTGCACAGGGAATGGTGCATCTCGGTGTTCTCTTCTTTGTTAGTCTTCTAAATCACAACAATTATTTCAAATTTTACAATAGCTTCAAATATATAATGATATTTGTACTTCGGAATATGTAGAAACAATATTTAAAAATCACAGTTCAATTCGAATATTCCTTTTTACTTGCAAATAATTTGACTAGTGAGAAACTAATTGTAACTTTTTATGTACGTATACTTACAATAATTACTTTTTAACAGTTTTTAGCAGTTCTGTCAAAAGAAATATTATTATTTTTCTATTATTTTATTAGAGGAATTTCTATCTGAATTTTATCATTTAGTTTAAAAAGAGAAAATATAGCTGAAAGATAAGTTTAATAATTGCCGTTATAAAAAGTGTCTTTACCTATTTTTATTTGTTAAAAATTTAATCATTCAATTATATTTTAATTAACCAGTGTGGAATAAAATAAAAAAGATAATTTAAAAGTATAATTCCGTTCTATTTTGTATAATACATTAAGCCAGTAGTTTCTATTCGAATTTCAACTGAAACTTAAGAGATATATAATTAAGTTATCATAAAAATTTAAACAAAAAATTAACTCAATAGTAAAACTATTATTATGCACAATGTATTGAACATTAACGGACATTTTTTCAATCATGAGTATTATTATCATTATACTTTATATATAAATACTATACTATATTTACACTATATTTATACCATATTATACTTTACAAATAAAAAGGTAAAAAACCGTTGAATATTTAGAAAAAAGTAGTAACAAGATTTTTTATGTAGATTCTGTAAGCAAATTTTTATTTTACAAATTGTGATTGATTTAAAATTGAATTCAAATTTTAAATTAACCTTAAGAAAAGGAAAAGTTAATCAATTGCTTGTTATACATAAAGTTTGCGTTTATTTTAAATTTTGTTTAATATCATGTTTCTTATTTATTAAATATAAACTTAATTAGCTCTTTTAAAATAATTAACTGTTATTAAAATCATAGTCTATTCTTAACCACCGAAATTTACATTATAAAATTTGTAAATGTTTATTTTGGAGAGGATCATATTTTTAGATATACAAAAATGTATTGAAACGTAAATAACAAATAAATTGAGAGTTAAGGTATACTAGATAAAGTTTGAAAAAAAAAGTTATAAATACTAAACAATCACACAAAACAAACGATATTTATTCTATGTTTAAAAAAATAAAAAAATTCATGACACAAATTAAACTTAGCCTAATTAAAAGCATTGTTTTTTAAATCTAATCTACGCGTATTCTTAATTTAAAAGCTTCAACAAATCCTTGAATGTATTTCATTGCAAATGTAATCTATTTCGACATATTAATAAATGTTTGAAAGTCAGATAATTGCTTGTACTAGACTTAAGAAATGCCTTATATCTACGTCTTGTATATAGAAACAGAACCAATTTAAAGTTTCGCATTCAAGCTTTATTGACTATTTTAACTGTTTCTTATGTAAATTTTCGTAATATTAATGAATCTCTCGAATTTTTAATAAACTACTTTTTTTTAACATTTCTGAGAAGAATATAAAATTTTCTCATAATTGCAATAACGTTATCAGCAATAAATTAAGAAAGATAATCTTCTTTAAAAAACTTATCTTTCAAAAAATGGTAATTTTAAATATAAAATTAATATAAAAGTATTTATAGTTGATTCAATAATAAAATTTTGTAAAATTATTTACTATTATAAGGATTATATACAGGTTAAGTGTAAGGCTTAAGTACAAATCGCGAACATGCCGGGGTAAATCCCCCATGGATGTGCGCCTTGCGTCAGATCAGAAAGTAATTAATTATCGAAATGTTGAGCAGGGAAATAAGTATTGATGACCAAGGATATTGGGTAAGGTAGTCTTAGCTTCGATACCTGATAAAATGTATGTGTTGAAAATCCCGTATGAATATTAAAGTTATTTGTGCGTAATATTGTGTTTTCCTAATAAACCTAACAAAACTGCTTTTCTACATGACTTACAATAGAAGGCAAAGAAAATATATACAAGCGTTGAAAATAAGTTTTTTCTTTTTTTTTTATGAGAAGTTGAAATAAAATACACCCAAAAATGGTTTTAACCCATTGCCATCTTATTAAAAAATGGACGTGCCTCTCTCATTTACTGGATATAGCAATAAATAAAAATATTATTAAGTTTTAATTAAAATTATTCGGTACTAATAATTTTTCTAATAACTACTTAATCAAATACACTATCTTTAAATTATAATTATATGCAACATATAAAATAAATAAGAAACTTAATTGGGATAAATCGATTGATACTTATTAACTTTCAATGTTTCTTTCGAATACAAGATTATTTTTCAAAATTTCAAAATTATTTGATATATTTTTCTTTCACTTAAATTTATACAATTGTACTTTGAATAACTAATAGTATTAATGCATCCATGTAAATGATAGATCTTGTAAAGAATCTTTTATTTTTTAAGTAAAATAAAAATTCATTACAAAAATTATTTCAATTTTAACAATGTTTATTACCTACTTTCGCGTTTTATTTATTTATTTATTTATTATATTCATCCAATAATTTTTCTGCATTCTACTAATATTATACATAAACACCATTTTACACTGCAAAATCGATAATTTTCATTACGTGGCACTCGAACAGAAACTATGAAAACCGTTTACACGATAATATTTCGTTACATCATAAATGTCTTTTTTTGATCATTGATGGTATTTCTAAACAATATTGTAATTTCGTTATCAGAAAATCTAAGGAATTTAAATCTTCAAAAAATCTTCATTTGGTCGTTTTCATTTCTCGTATTCTCTTCCAGATTAGATACATTATCAATATTGAATAAAATACCTTTTGTGACTTTGAGTCTCTGCAGATTCGCTATTGTATAGTTTAGTCGTCATCTGTAAGTCAACAAAACTCACTGCTTTCGTACGTTCCCGCAGTTTTTGCTTCTCGACCGCTAAAGGACGATTTCCTAGCTCAGCTATCCTGAGCTATGATGCTTCACACTGGTGTAGGCGCATGACTAATGGGCGATTATATTTGTCATCATCTTAGTGCATTTTAAACGAGCTTCAATATATGCACGAGTTTTCCCTTTACTGGTCGCTTTTTATTTTCATATGTATCAGAAACCGTAGTGCATCTCAGTTAGTATGTTCTCGTATTTGTATTTACTTATTTTCCCCCTCTTTATATGTTCTACAAGTAAATCCTTTTTCCGGAAGATATTGGACTACTGATGCTTCGCTAACGATAAATGAAGATGATAACAACAAAAACATAAATTGATTCTTTCGCAAGTTCCCGATGAACGGTGGAAAAATTCATTTGAGCATCTTACCCGTGAACATAAATAGCTCAAGAGACAATTTTCACATAACAAAGCATACAATCAGCCCTATTACAACTTATTGCATGATTATCTAATAATAAGGAACTTATTTGTCTTAATAATTATTACATATCAGGCTTGCAAAATTAAGTTTATTAGATTTAGTTTCATAAATCAATTCTTCTGACCGATTCCAAAATTTCGGTGAGTCCGTTTGATAAGTAGAGGTCTTCAAGATTTGAGCACAATTGTAATTTTTGTTCATCCTTTAAGTATCAACTGAATGAATCCAACAAGAATTTATATGTATTGACAATAGGTCCTTTGGTTTCATATCTCTATTTAATTGTAAGTTTATTTTAACATTTTGTGTATTTTTCACCGTAGAACAAAGAATGAAATTCTCTTTTCCTTCGAGTTACTATTAATCGGCAGCGGAGGATGGTATCGAAGGCTTTAATCATGATAGTGAAGATCATTTTACTACTGTTAACCTTCGCATCTGAGATTATTGTTTTAAATATTACAATAGCTGCACTAATAGATATAAGCTCTGCTCTCTAACCAAACAAACTCGAAAATACATTGCTAATAATTGAGCTGAAGATAATAGATCTTTAGTTCTCAATAATTAAAAAATGAATTGACAAAGTAATTTTTTGTAATGCCGTTTGACTTGACTATCGAGCCTTTGCCAATGTAATACTATCAACTGTCGATTCCTTGGAGATCATTAAAATTGTTTGATATATTATTTAAAATATTCGTTTAGAATTAAATTATATACGCGGAATATACTGTAACATTATGTATTCGTATTGATTTGTTATCAAATTGTAAATGTTTATAGTCAAGTTTTATTCCTCGCTTTTAAAACAATATTACTAAAGAAGCTTATTTAGTTAATATATATTAATAGTTAAATAAGTATTAATTAGAAATAATAGCTGCTTTTTATGTAAAAAAAATGCTTTTGTATTCTAAACATCAAATTATATGTAACTTATATTGTACACTTATTATTAAAAAAATTTAATTTTTTGAATTATAAGGTAATAATCATACCAAGCTTCTGATTATAAATAATAATACGTATTTGTTAGAAACTTTCAAATATTTAAAAATGCTGCGTAAAAATAGATTATAATATTTACAAAAGAATTTTTTCTAATCAATAATGTTCTTTCTATAATTTTTCGAGTTTACTTACAATAAATATAAAAAATAATTATAATTATCAATTTATAGTAATAATTATTTCTTTATATACACTAGTGAGATAATTTACGAATATAAGAAATTTGACAAATACAATTACTTTTAAAAATTAGATATCCTTTACAAAATACTAATTCATTTTTATAAAAATGTAAATTTTTTATAAAAATTCATATTAATTTATCTTGCATAAAAATTTATTATTTTTTATTATTTCTTAACAAAATAAAATTTATTATTAAAATATATTTGGAAAAATTTTATTTTTAACACGTGGATTATTACATAAATGTTTTGAATTATTATATAAAGATTAAAGACAATAAGTATGGTTGTAATACTAACTACTAACAATAAAATTTTTAATTTGTTTATTTTTTATTTAAAAATTATTTTATTAAATTTTAAGTTATATATTTAACTTTCGTTTCACCTTACTTATATTATAATACAAATTTTTCAAAATAACTAAGAATAAAAGAAACTAAAACTATAAATGATTAATTGTAATCGAAATTCATATAAAAAATACGTTCACGACAAAATTAACGTATAACATAATTTTATTAGAAAATATAAATATATATTTCGTTAAAAATGTTGTTTTCCTATAAAATACTAAGAAAAATATTATTTTATGTAGCTTTATCTATCTTCTGATGTGTTTCCTCTTCTTTAATGTACAGATTGTGGTTAATTACGAATCTTTCTTTTGAATTGGGACACTGTATACGAATTCTATAGAAAAGGAAAATTTTACATAAATTAATTTTACATAAATTAATCTAATAAGTATAAAATTCAACAAATCAAACATTTTAGTTTGTATCTCATATATGAACTTTTTAATTGTTCGTTTTTGTATTATATGTTAAAACATACCTTGAAATAAAGTTGTCAGGTCTGTTTGGTTTTGCTGACATAATAGAATCTATTACACATTTCACATTTTCTTCTAATTGTTCAGTACCCATATTCAACTAAAAATAAATAAACCTGATATAATTATTGTCATAATATAATTGACTTTCCTACTCACAGATATTTTTTATGTTTGAAGGATATTTAGCAATTATTTAAATAACCATGTAAGAATTGCATTATATTGCAATGTTTCAATGATGAGAATAAATTTTTTTAGATATCCAACTCAAAATGATATCACATTTTTGGTCAAAACTCATTATAATAGTATTGCTATAATATAATTATACTACATTTATCAATCAAACAATATCCTTCAAATAAAATGTTATCATAGGTAAATAACATTTAATACAAAGATAATGTTTTATATAATATGTAGATAATATTTCTATTAAACAGTAGTTAAAACGTTATTTTTAAAAAATAGTTTTTAAACATACCATACTTTAAAGAATAAAGATTATTTTATATTTATATTTTGCTATGCAACTTATAAAGAATTAAGTGAAAATTTAAGCTTACTTTTCCTATAGAAATAGTTGAATAACCATATTCTGGATAGTCTGGATAGGGAGTAACAGTGTAATTAATGCCATAAAGTTGAGTGTTAAATATTTGCAATAGATCTATTCCCAATGTACCTAAAAGAGATTTTTATTATTAAACAAATTATTTGATTGTAATTTTCAAAATGTTACTTTATACAGTATAATGTGAACTAAATAGTTTTTATAAAATTATAGTATATCAATAGGTTTCGATTATACTTAATTATAAAATTTAAGGTAATTTTTAAATCCCTACAGTTATTTATATTTTGTATTCATTCCAGTTTTACTTACAGTTACTTACACAGTTAGTTTATTTACAAAAAGAAACTGTAGTTATTATTTACATTCTTATAAAAAATACTGATAAGATAAACATATCATTTTATGTACGTAATTAATATATTATATAGTTACATTTTCATATAATTGGATACTTAAGAGTTTGACAATTAATAAAGAAATTTGTAATAAATTTTTGTTACTTATGTTTTTTTAATCATCTAATAAATCCTTATTTGATAGTTAGTTATATATGTTTAGTTTCTATTATTTCTTTTAATTCAACATTATTTACTTTTATAAATTAAATAATTATATAAGCTTTTTTATATTTTTTATAAATATATAAATACAAATTATACAATAAAATATCTAATATCCAAAAACTTTATTTTTAAATACGATATAAATATTACAATATAAAATTAAGAAATTCTTAACCTGATTTTAAATTTGGTAGTTTTCTTTTTAACAAGCCTCGTATAGACAGAACCTCTGCCATTAAACTTGTATGTGAGATAACTGTGTTATAGTCATTTATTTGTACATATCCTTTCTGAAACAATTGAACTAAATTTAATATGATATTTTAAAGTAGAAATATACAAATATTTTAACATACACAAAAAAAAATTACATTTTCAGGAATGATATTTTTTAATTTTAATATTTTACATCAATACAATGTGTTATCCATACATTACCATTATCTGATTAATTAACTCCTTCCCACCAACAGTAAAAGCACCTGCATCTTTAAGCTTTGCAGCATCTTCTGATTTACAAAATGCTAAGATTTTTCTTTCTTCACCATGATCAAAATTATGTTTCATAGTAACTATTTTATGAAAGGACTCTATTGGTTTATTTTTCTTTACTCCCTATAATGAATAAAATTTTAATTTTTAAAATTATTCAAGTTTTTATAAAATATATGTTACAGACTTATAAAAGCTCATTGTATATAATCATCTAAAATTTGGATTTTCTAAAACTAAAAACAAACCTTCAAGTTCAATTCTACAAAAATGTTAACATATGATTCTACATTATCGTACAAAGTAGGATGAAAATATTCTCGATGATTTGAAATTGCTTCTGCAAATGGATACACTTTCCATGTATAATATTGACGGTAATAGACATCATCTATTGGTGTAGGTTTTTTTTCATAATGAAAACGTAACATGTCAGGTAATATGATCTCATGAGATTTACTGAAATCATAAATTGTGTAGATTTTATAATATTTAAATTTTAAGTAACTTAAGCATATAATTGCAAAGTTAAACTTTTATTACTCAATATAAAATTATAAAACTATCTCATTTATTGCATGTATATAAATACATAAAATGGTATTTCATTAAATAGAATATTTTTCAAATACTCTAATCTGAATTACAAATAATTATTCAATATTTTAAAATATTATATTTTAAAAAATACCTTACACAAATCAATTATATATATTGTATAAAATATGTAGAAAATTATTATTTTAATTTTGTAAGTATAATGATATTCATATAAATTTAATTATTAGTTTTATCATCTTATTTTAAATATTTATGGATGATGATAATAACTGATTATTTAAATATTTTTAAATGACAATATTACTTGTTTTTAATTATTTTTATTTTTTCAGCGTGAGTCACCTTTGCAGCGACTACTTGAACTCTCTTTTTCCTTGCTTTTTCTCTGGTACTTTTTCTAGCTGCATAATGTTGAACTCGCAATAATCCAGGAAATATACTAGAGGGTGTGCCAAATTTATGAATGAAATTTATGGTGTTACGAATGATACCTAAAAATAAAAAATACTTATAAATTATAAATAATATATATTTATAAATACTTTATAATTTTTATATAATTTTATAAGAAAATATAATAATTATTATAATTAAACATAAAGGTAGATTCAAATTAATATTAGAAAAAAAATTTTAATTTAATTTGTCTCACTAGAGAATAGTTTTTCTAACTATAAATGAAATAAGCTTTATAATTTACTGTAATGACATAATATACTGGTTCTATAATAATACATGTGTTTTATTTAAAATTCCAATTCTTCACTTATTTCAGAATATATTTTTTCTCTACAATGTATTTTTCATACAAAAAAATTAAATAACAATGCTTTAGTAATTTTTGAGGTTATAATTTGTGGAAATTTTTAATTTTCTACAAAATTTACTTTATATTTACTGATTGTAATAAATCTAATTAATATAAAAAATTATAAAATATTTGTTTAAAAATTCCTAGTTCAAAAAATGAAAATTTAATAGTAATATACATTTAAAAAAAGAACAAAATCTATTTCTTACATGCAGAAGATGCCATTTTACTATTCAAATATGTTTTATTACATCAAAAATTTAAAGTTGATAGATCTTTAAAAAACAGTTATATGCTGAAAAAGTATTGAAATTTCAAACAAAAATATTGTTAATACATGATATTATATATTTGTATAATTATATATTTAAATATATAAATATTTAAATATATTTATATATAAATAATTATGTCTTTCATTTAATTCTAAAACAAAGTTAACATTTTTAAAAGAAATGCAGCAAGGTAAAAATTTTTTCATCAAAAGTTTTTATTTACAATAACGATTTAAAGAAATTAATATATGATTAAAGGTAAAAGAATGAGTAAATATATTGATTAAAAATGATTCTTTTTATAAAAGAATATAGCAAAGTATTTAGATTAGTTAAGTCTTATAATTATTTTTGATCAACTTTATTTAAGCTTTTTTCCTGTTTCATGTGTTTAATTTGAACATTATTAAGAATGTAATTATTAGTTTTAAAACGTATTTTTATCAAATATTATGGAATAAATCTACGATATATTTTATTTTTATTTTCAGATTTTTATACTTGCATTAATTCAACTATTTTTACTCTATTATCACAATATTTTAAAAATAAAGTTAATAATAGTTTCTTAATTTTTTCGTTTATTAGTAGTTACAATAAGATGCTTGTTTAAAATGCATACAATTTTCTGTATTAAGTTTTTAGTTGCTACGTAATTATTAAAGAAAACTTATACATCAAGATAATAATGATACAAATTAAGCATTGAGAAATTCAACAAATAGAAACAAATCTGTATAAGAATCATTAAGATTGAAAAGGAGCAAAATATAAATATAAGAGTTTATATGATTTTTTGAATAAAAGGTGTTTCAATATCTATCTTTATTGCATGATAAGCTGATACGTATTATTAATTAATAGATAACTGAATTAAAAAGTTTTTTAATTTACATCTAGTCATCAATACCTTTTTAGTTGCAGTTAAATTTTGAAAACATATCTATTCTAGAAATGAAACTAGATATTTATTAAACACAAATTCAACAATTAATTATCTTTTAATTAATATTATAAAGAAGTCTCTTATTTGTATTTACTTTATACACTATTTATATAATACAGTACTTTAAGAAGATGAAATTTTAAAGGAATTTTTAACAATTTAAAGTAAAAAAATGTATAACAGAGATTTAGTTGTTACAATATATTCTATAAGAATATTATAGTTCAAGAAATTAATAGTAAAATTTTTTTTTTAAACTTTACTCAGGAGCATTAGTAATATATAATTCTCATAATATATTTCATCCTTGATATCTTGAAAACAATATAATGAAAAAGATACGATGATTTGTAAGTAAGAAATCTTTTTTTTTGTTTGTACTTATTTGTTCATATATTGCCTCTATAATTCAGTATAACTAGTGAAAATATATACCTATAAATTATTATTATATTTTTATTATATCTTATTATATCTTATGCGTAGTGAGTGAATATGTTGCAGTCGTTAGTATAAAAGAAGTACAAGTAAACAGATTTTATATTCAAATCTGTTTACTTGTATTTTATTGAATTCAATTATTTGAAATTCAATTCGTCACGAATTGATAACACACTAATTATAGTGTATATAATGATTTTTCAACTCCTTTCTTCACATTAATCCTTGCATTAAAATCAAAACATAATTTGATCATTTGAAATTCCTCTGTTTTTTCTCAATATTTAACAACTTGTGTTAATTCCAGTGGCCAAATTATTTTTAAAAAATATATAAAAGTTCAAATAGCATTATTAGATTTTTTGAGTGATAATATAAGAAAATATAAAATTTCGTACCTATACTTATAATTTTCAATAATTTTTTATAGTTTCAAAAACTTTTATACGTTTTACTTCTTATTTTATTCTAACACGAGAAACTTGTTCACTCATTGTACTATTGAACTACTTATTAATTAGATCAAAATGGGATGATATTTCACTTCACGGTTATAAATAATAGCAAAATAATATTCAAACCTTGTACTTATATGAAAAGGTAAACTATTTTTATTTAAAAATTAAAATGAGCCAACTTATTAAATATTTTTTATTTCATTTGATTATATGGTAAGATTTTTATTAACTGCTAAATTTTTATTTTTATATAAAATCTATACTTTTCTTTTTAGGTTTTCTTTTAAATCTTAGAATGTTAGTTATTACATCTATAAAAATTATTTTTAAAGCAAATCAATGCATATTACAGAAAGCTTTTTGACCAAATTTGTCAAAAATTTTACAAAAATATTCTTTTTATAAAAACTTATTGAATAGCAGAAAATTAAAACTTTACAATTAATTATAATGTTTTATATTAAAAAGATATTCAAAAATTTTTTTTTAAACGGTCTTGTGAATATATCTATTATATTTTAAATTTCTCAAACGATGGACTCTAAATTATTTGTAATAATGTACACTTAAGAGACAAGTTTTTTAGTTCTTAAAGGTATAATTTGTCATTCTTTGTTATTCCAAAATCAATATTTAATTATAATAAATATTTTCATTTTTAACTTGCAACTTTTAAAACAAACTTTGAAGTCGTGGTAAAAGTAAAAGCTAATTTTTTTAATTAGAAAAGTATATAGATTTTAAAATTTCTTTTCTGTATAATATCGTAGATAGTTTTAATTTTGAAATGACTCCTTTTAAATCCAATATATTCATCACAAGGTAAGGTGATCATTAATAAGCCCATAATCATATATTTCAATGCGTATTTAATAAAGTGTGACAACAGATTCAAAAATTTGTTTTACAAATTTAGTAGTAAAAATAGAAAAGTTATATAATGCAATTAAAAAATGTCAAACTTTAAACGTTTAAAATTAAAAAAATTTCTATTCTCTGCTTCTCGAAGTTATTCTTTGAAAAAAGTCAATAACGAGAACAAATCCCAGAAAAAAAACTTTTTTTAAAGCTGCAGTCATTTTATCGGAAGAATTGAATGGTCACTAAGCACGTAAAAATAATGATTTAAAATATGGTTAATGTCGCAAGCAGGATCGTATTTGCACGAGAGAACGGTTTGCGAGTATTCAAAGTTACCTTTTTCATTAAACAACCGATTTCGTGTATTTGTGCACCAAAGATTCGTCATGCAAAAAATTCGCAAAACATCGCGTGGCACGGTAATTCAGGAAAAATGCGACTGCAGCCTTCGCTCTTTGGTAAAAAAAATCTTTCATTCGGCTCGTTAAAATATCAAAGTTAAAAAACAGAATTTCACTCCGACAAATCGTGCTACGAATTCTTTCGCGCCACAAATTTTTCATTGTAACATGTGTTTTCATGCTGTCTCCCTTCGATTCGTGAGTTGCACTTTAAACAGTCCGCGAGCACAAGATTGCGACTCTAAACCAACGGTCAATTTACATGGTCATAAGGGGCCCCTTGACAATGATTCGTTACCTAATCATCGTTACCGCGCTCTGTCCGTAAGTCAACCGTAAAGCGCTCGGTCAGCCGTAATCGCGACCGGGCATAACATAAAGTATCACTCGCAGAACGTCGGCTGCTGTTCGGCAAAGCTCGCGTTCCTAGCAGCCAATCGCAGTAGTGCCAGAGGGTTATATTATAGTTCGCTGCGCGGACAGTGCGTGTAGGGGCCAGTCTTGATAAATGGAGTAGCTGTGTGTTTGTCAGGGTAGTTTTGTTTACGTGATTATCAGGGAGCGCGCAACAAAGGAAGAAAATACAGACTGCAGGCGTCGAAGCCCGAATAAGTTAGCCAACCCTCTTCAAAGAGTCCGGAGGTGCTGTCGCCGAGAGGTAGATGAAGGTTCGTAGATCGCGTTTGCATGCAGCGCATGTATACGTCCGCCGTTGCCGGCGCCAAGTGTCCTAGAGCGTGTCCTCGCGAGCCATCGCTAACGCTGAGTCTCACTCCTGGACCTTGTCCTCGGGAACGACGTTCCCGGCAAGGCTGCGTGAGGATTTCGCGCTGACTCAGAGCCAACGAACCTCTTTTGCAGCTGGCGATTCGAGCTTCAGGATCAGGAGCTCGTCCGCGCTTGCTTTTCCCTCCTTCACGAGTGCTCGTCCTCGCCGAGAATCGCGGGAATCAGACTTTTTTGCTAAATCGGTGAGGATTCGGCACTCGCAGACGGCTGAATGGTTAGGAACGCAGTTAGGTTATGCGTCTTCGTCGCACTGCGAGGGGATGAATTCAAGAGGCTGGACCGAGTGAGATTGTTCGTTTTCTTGTCCAATTAATTCTACTTTTGGCTGATCAAGTCCAGCTTCTCAATTTAAACCTGCTCGTCGTTTAATTGATTGCATGCAATCGTTTAATTGTTTGTGATAGCTGCATACATATGCTGATTTTGAGCTATTGTTTATTCTGTTGACAAAGGCAAAAGAGGTTCATTGAACTGAAAACTAGCAACTAAAAGGGAAATATTTTCAAATGTAGCGAACACGTATTTCAATGGATCCATTTATTTGCGATCATTAATTTTAAGGTCTTGTTCTTTTCCTTGGTCATTCACCATCGATATCCCAAATAGCACACAGAAAGTGTTCTTAAGAGTGATATGTGGATTTCTTGGATCCCGCACCTAACATGGGTCCTTCAGTAATGTCACTGTGCTTCGAATGCTTTGTGCAACAAGAGACTACGCACTTACGATTTATCCTTAATCCTGTCACCGACATCCAGTGTGCTACCTGTCCTAAACATTCCATCGTTCTTGACATAGGTTAGATTTTGCTTATATCGTAATGAATCATGGACAGTTTTGAATGCAAACCAATTTTCTTTATAAACAAAATTCAAATTTACTTTTCCTATAATAGAGAAAACTTAATCATTTGAAAAAACTTTCTGTAAACAAAATCAACTTCGTTCATAAAATTATGAGCTTTATCGTCATTACATAATTGCAAAATGAAATCCTTCTTACTATGAGTTTTACCCATCAAGTATTAATTGTTTTTTCCTGTTTTTTAAGGATTTAGGATGTCCCGAAATCATAAGGACAAGTATGAAGCTATCAACCCGCGTCGTACGCATACTATCATGTCCACAGAGGACGCGAACTCTGGGAAGAAATCTTATTGGCCGGAGTTGGAGATAACAGGCAGTATAAGAAATTTAAGCCCAAACTTGTGGCAGTTGACCCATCTGACGGCACTGTATCTCAATGATAACAACTTACAAAGGATACCAGCAGAGATAGGTCGCTTAACAAATTTGAGAGCACTTGATCTCAGTAGCAACAAACTTCGTAGTCTGCCTGCGGAACTGGGGGACCTCATCTACCTCAGGTGATCGTACAAGCTTCTTGTTACTTATTTAATAGTTAAGGTGTTTCTAAATTTGAATTAGTTTTATTCATTTTATTGTAATGAATTAAAAATATTTCTACAATTTTCAATGAGTATTTGATGGTTTTTAATTTATACAAAATGGAGAATATTATTTCTATTTTCTTATTTCTATTTATTCTAATATAGTAATCAACTTAAAATAAAATTATTTCCAATATTAAAGCTTGAATACCCAAATTTAAAGCAATAATTGTAATATTAAATGTCAATGAATATTACGTTCTTTGATTTTCTTTAAAAGAGAATATATGATTATGTATATTTGAATTTGAAATTAATATGTATAAGAGTATTTGTAAATATATATCGTAACCAAAATAGCTTTATATATATATATATATATATATATATATCATAACCAAACTGCAAAAAGAATTTTTCAAATTAGCTTTTTAATTCAGTTTATAAAATAATCTGCAATGGTAATTTTTTACTTAATAACAGATTATGGGAAAATAAAATTTCAAACTTTTATCTATAGCTGATTATTGTTCTATTAATAACATTGTATGTTTTATAAAATTCTTCAGTTTTTATCCAACTTTATATTATGAGTAAGAAATAATTTAGAAAAGGTAAAAAAATATGAAATATTTTTTTTGAAAATTCTAAGCTTCTATACATTGAACAATATATATCTACCATTCTATAACACGATAACATACAATTATATTTTTTTTAAGCTCCTGCTGCTTTATAATAACATTTGACTTAAAATAACAAGTTATTCTGAGGCATATAGCAATGATTTTATCAAATAAATTATATTATTTTTTTTTTCCAGAGAGTTGTTGTTAAATCAAAATTTTCTCCGCGTTTTACCATACGAGTTAGGAAAGTTATTCCAGTTACAAGTGTTAGGACTTCAAGGAAATCCACTCAGCAAGGAGGTTATGGCTCTGTATGGAGAACCATCAGGAACCAATAAGCTGCTATCATACATGCTGGACAACTTACAAGGTAGGATTCTACAATATTAATCCTTTTTAATTAACTTTTACTTATCAAATTTTCTTTTGTGCTGGTTAAGATAATAGCTTCCTATTACTTGTTTCAGGTATATATATTTTATTTATATATTACTTTCTAGTACAATTTGGTAATATTTTATACAATTTAAAATTAACACTTATCTTTTTTATTTATATTTTTTTATTTATAACTTTACATAAAATAAAATTTCTTTTATGTTTGGTAGTATACTCAAAACTATTTTGAATGTAAAAAATGTTAATTACATTTATTTAGAAAAAATATTAAAAGTTTGCTTTCTAAAATAAAGTTATCTAAAACAAACATAAATATATTCAAATAACAACAGGTTGCTTTTTACTCGAAAATTTTGTACTTAAAAATCTGAAATATTGTAAAATTTTATAAGAATGCTTGTATACTAAGAGTTTGCAACATCTTACAAATTCAGTTAGAGTAAGTTCTGGAGAAAAAATGTATTTATCATAATTGATAATTTAAAATATCAGTTGGCAAAGTTACTATCTGTTCTACCAATAGGATATACTTTGTATTTCTTTGGTGCCTTGCAAGATGTCGCTACTGACCCTTTTCATCAGTGTTAATATCAAGTTATGCATTTAATGTTAAACATAATTGAATTTCTTTATATATATCCTAATCAATAAACAGATTACATTAACGCACTGTGATAAGAAAGTTACACAATATATCGCCATGTCTCAAATACTGCATAGTTAATTTTGTAAAATAATATAATAATACCATATTTATGTAATAAAGTAAACGTATAACTTTAATTTAATTCTAATTTTTTTCGTAATATTTTATCTTAGTAATTTGTGGAAAATTAATACTATAAGTTTTACATTATTATTTAAAGTGATTTGTATATTAGATGTAACAAATTATAACAAAATTTATATTTTTATATCAGAAAATTCATTCTATTTTAGTTTATCCTTATTTTCCTTTATTAGTTTGATTCAATTATAATTTTATATTAATTAAATTATAATTGATTACTTATTTATTAAGATGATTTATGACAAATACAGAATGGTAATACTAAATATTAAATTAAACAAAAAGTAAATATAAATTTACACCGTCTTGGTCGAATTTAATATCTTAATAAATGCAAACTACTGTAAAATTGAATAAATAATTTGAAAAATGTGTTAACTTAGTAAAAATATATCCAAACAAAATGAAAACAGTTTCATTATTTTCGAAAAAGCACAGTGAAGTTCCTTAAGAATTTCTATATTTAATGTTTTATTTATGTAATGAGTCCATACAAATAAATAACTATAACTCTTGTCGATTGTAAACAATAGATGATGTTTTATTTTTTTTAAAAAAAGAATAAAACATCAAAAGACATTGAAAGATACCTTCATCTTTTATATCTAAACGTTTTTCTTATATGTTAGTATGAAAAATCATATAGGCTTATTATTTACAAGTACTATTCTTATAAAGTTAGTTTATAACTGCATATTTAAAGTAAATATTTGTTAAAAAAAAGCTTTAATAAATATAATAATTTTAAGTAACAACATTGGCTGTTGCTGTAATTTAGAATATTATTTTATATGTTTTCACACATAATTGATATTTAAGACTGTAAAATAATTCTGTAAAATATTATATTTTATTTCATCTTAATTATAACTGACAATAAATCACCTAGAAAAAATAAAAAATAAATGTGGAATTACATGCTGATGCAGATATATTATATTTCTTAGTTTATGTAAAATAGATAAAATTTTGATTATAATGAAAGTATGATTTAATAAAAAATGGGAAAAGAAAACGTAATGGCTTGATAGTTAAAATTACAAGGTCGCCTTAATAAAATTTATGATCCAATTAAATAAAAGTGTATTTTTAATTCGTTTCAATTGATTATTGAAATTTATTCATATAGTAACTAGCTTACGAGTCTTTCGAATGCAAGACTATTAGAGATCATAAGAATCTATAAGAGATGAATTCGTTAAAAAAGAATTATAAACGCTTTTTTCTTCACCTTTAACATATAGATTCTAAGTAGAATATCTTGTATCCTTTGTCTCTGTTTTACCTTCTTGTATGCATACATTTTTCATTGAAATACTGAATAACGTTCTATAGTATTTTTATAAAAGTAAATGTTTACTCTATTTGATTCTTTATTTCCGTAAAACAAGACTCGAAGCACTAACGTTATTTGCGAATTGATCAAATATTGCATTAATATTATATATATAGTAAGGCAATGTTGAGATTCGTATGCGCAATTTTCATGTAGTTCATTAAACGAGAAATTTGGTTTGTTGAACACGTAAAATAATCTTTAAAGGAAAACCGATATAACAATACTTTGATAAATATCGAGACTAAGTGATTTGGAAGAACAAAATTGCATTTTTTTATCAGAAAAAGTAATTTACATTTTCAGTGGAGTTAGTCAAATAGCAATATCTGGAAGATACGCTTAAACATATAATCTCCATTAAAGAAGCAAAATAATTATTGCGGTGATAAATATTGAGTACGTCTGAAGTAATAAACATATTAGCGTATTAACATATAAATTTTTTTATACAAATCCGAAAAATAAGGTGCTTTTAATGTCAAGTAGCAAATTTCTCCTCTACAAAACCTGGATTAAAGGTTCTTGTTTATCTTTCCTTGCTCGACGAGAAAATGCGTTTGCTTGGTGACGGGTGATTATCGTTGCTTGATCGAAAAACTACCCGTCCGCTTTCGAAACAAAAAACAAGTCGATTCCCCTATTCGAGAAGACCACGTGGGTCCGCCTTTTGCGTAATGCGGTTTTGAATTGTAAAATCAGGGTCAAGTAGGTGTGTCAGGGCACGAATGATGGTGTGGGTGAATAGTGGGGGAGGAATTTTGTGATACACATTTATAGATATGCGCGCGCATGTGTACACGTTGGATTTCGCACTCTCTCGCGACCAGATACATCCGACGGGAGGAGAAAGAAGAGAAGGAGATTTGCAGTCTCTTCCTATCCATTGTGTCGGAACATTTTTGTTCGTCGCACAATTGTCTGCGCTCTCACTCTCTTTTGTTTTCTCCGCTTGGCTCTCCTTCGTGGAGGAATTCTGTTTTTTTGTTTTTCTTCGTATTTTTTTCATGAAGCACCTCTGCAGTATTTTCGTTCAGTTATATATCGGGCGCATCTCGCAAGAGAACGAAATGACTTTCTGAATTATCGTCTAGTATGGGAGAGCCTAACTGCATAACGGTGTTTTTCTCTTGGTTTCGCTAGTTTTCAAGCTCTTATTTATCATTTTGCTGAGGCTCACTTCGCTCTTGTCCTAGAAATTTTGAGATTGGTCGTGAGTGATACTCAAGAGTAAACTCATTTACTTCGAAATTGGCTCTCTACTTGCAAATACAGCCACGGGTAGTGCGAGAGTGACATTTTTTATGTATAAGTTTGTCGTTTGACTTGAAAATTGCAAGATTATACAAAGAACTCAATGATTCTGCTTGAACTACTTGTATTTTAATGTGTTAAAACACTATTCGAGTAAATTTCGATAATTTTAATAATCATTAATTTAATCAGTTAAAACAACGACCAGATAATTTTTATGGTTATTACAATTTTTTCAAGTTACGCTTTGATATACTTTCTAAGACTTTATCAAATTAATGTGCAGTTGAATCTCATGATGATGTGTATTACAGATATCGTTTCAAATAAAAATATAAATAGATTTTTATCATTAATTTTTACGCAAATAATCGCTAAAACTAAGACACTCATTTATAAACCAGATACTGTATTTTCACAATCCCAAGCGGCGATTATCCATTTCTTTGGGTAAAAAAAAACAAAATGCATTAATAAGTTTATCTTTTTAATACTTGTCTTATTTTAGATTTTATTAATTTGGTATCGCTGAAAACCGGAAAAGTGAGCGAAACTGCCGTTTGTCTCTTACACCCGATAACACTATCATGGTGTAAATCCGGTTCTAGTAAAAGACTTTCAACATTTATTTTCAGAAATTATGTCTTACTAATAGCTTTATAATTTTTCGAAAAGTTATTCTTAAAGTAATGTATTTAATAGAGTTCTTTGTACAATGTACTAATTGAAAACTGGATCTGTAACTTATTATTTAATGCATTTAATAATACGCTCATTTATTTATATCTTTTTCCTTTACGTAACATTTATTACGGTGAGCAATTTTGAAAAACCTTACAAATTATTATTCTTGTTCATGGATTAACTATATATTGCAGAATAAATAGTTGATAGAGTTGAGTTATGTACAAAATTGTTATATTTAGAAGTCTTGATTTCTTAAATGGAAATCTCACTTAAACATGTCGAAAGCTCGTCCCTTTTATTATTAATACAATATTGATAATATTATTATTATTTGAACTGAAAATAATCCAAAGCAATCGTCTACTTCTTATTAATTCTTCATCTTTCATTGTACAATGAGCCACTTTTTCGTTGTAATATCGATAAACTTACTGTTATTCCATAATCGAAATTATTTTTAACACCAGTTTCCTCATAGCTTCCATACAAGTTGATTAATATCGTCAGAAGTTTAGCTCTGATTAAACAACGTTCTGCATCACTCGCAGTCGCACTTATCGTTGCGCATTTCTTTATTTAACAGACGCAGTAATACGAAACTTTGAGAAACTGCTTTACTTACAATAATAAATGGCTCGTACACTACGAAAATTGTTGAAAAATTACAGATCGAGAAGATAGAGGTGGAGCAGAAGAAAGTACATACGAATATTGCATGTCACGATCTGAAAACTCTGGCAGACCTCTAAAAGAGTGTGACACAGAGAAGAGGCAATCCGTCATATTAGCCTGCAATACAGCACAGCCACTCAGAAGTGAATTGTCACGAGTATACGAATTGGGGCCACCCACAAGAGTTTCCAAGAGTCCTCCAGCAAAGATAAAAGTAAAAAAGACGAGATAAGGAAGTAAATCCCCGCAGACTTTTCAATTTCGTTTCGAGACCTTCGGCAAGAGCCAATTCAGTGCCGAGGGAATCTTCCCTTCTCCCCCACCCTTTTCTATTCGACGAGAGACGGATGCTCGTTTGCATATTCGCGGGTAATCAATCGATTCTTGATGCCAAATGCTCGAAAGAAAAATGAATATTGCCTTGCGACAGCGCTCGATATTTTCCTTTCCGAGCGAACTTTGTCCATTGAAAGACTTTTAACGCAAAATTATACGATTCTCCGCTGATGCTTTCTTTTGTTTCTAATTACAAATTAAAGTCAAGATGAGTAGTCGATTGAAAGGAAGTGAAAGAATTCGTTTGATAAACTGTTAATTTGTCCGAAATATTACCAGCATTACAATTTTGCATTATAATGCATAGCTTATTGTTTGATGTATTTTTTATTAATGCCAAATAATTATCGTATTAGCGAATGTGAGATTTCAAGTTGTATTGGAATGAATGTTGCATGAGATGAAAAGAAATACTTTATAATTCGAAATAATCTGAAATAATAACGTTTCAGCTCTACGCACTTTTCTGAGAATTTATTTGGTGATTAATTCATATTTCCTTTGTGCAGTATTGATCCAAGCTTTTCATACATATCCAAATAATATTAAAGGTAGACAATTAGGAATAAAATCATAACGTTATAAAAAGCTAATGTATTTTTTATCCATTGGTGTATAATTTTATTATCTTGTCTGTAACATATAACGGCGAATCAATCAACTGATACTCTGGTGAAAGCAATTAAGCATTTTACATGAATTGAGTTTATAAGAATTTCATGATTTTTATGTTCTTATATTAATTGGAATGGGAATTTTATAGAGGATATTTGCACGAAGTAATAAAAATTAAATGCAATCTTCTATTTTAATTAAACAGACTTTGGTGTAAAAAACTATTATGTAGTCTTATTTATATATGTCATACTAATAATGTTTAGGAGTAGATAAATAAAAGTGGGCAAGACATTTATTCTTAAAAATGAAGTATTAGATTGCGTACTATAATAAAAGAAATTCATACAGTTTAACGATAGTATAATGAATTGAATAAATTTCAGAGATTTTTGTTTTTTTATCGATATTAGACGAAACGATGTGATATTACAAGAAACACTACATAAGAAAATTTCTCTGAAGTGATCTTCTGTATTATCAGGACAAATAGAAACTGAATGTAGAAAGTAATTATTGCACCAAATGTAGTCTTTACTTTAAGGACAGATTAGGACAATCGCAGGTCAGTTTTGAGAATTTAAAATATCCAGCATTTCCTTACCAAATCAACATCACTTTCTAATAAAATTGTCATGAGTTTTCGTTAAATTTGATTTAAATTTAATTTGAAAGTGCAGATCACAGAAATATATTTCAATTTAATTTACTTTCTATTAACTATACCATGTTCAGGTATCCGTATGAAAAGCTAATCGTATGAATTTTACATGTACCGTATTTATGAACGTAGCGGATTTGATATTATCGTATCGAATTATGTATCGTCTTTTTTATATACCTAGCAATGTATGCTTCGTACAATATTACGTTGCACGTCAAAGAGAACTTGTGCACAGAGAAGTATTGATTTAATTTTTTTCGGATGAATCATTTTGTAAAATTGCTAACTCATGGCTGGTACTTTCAATTGTTATTTATCTGGTGTATTAGTTTGTAGTATCTTGATTGGCAGTTGTTTTTAAAAATGAAGTTGTACATTTTTTTAAAACGTCAATGACTTCCTTTTTTACTCGATGTAGAAACAACTTATTAATTTTTTTTAAATAAAAAATATGTATGGCAAGTCTTTAACGCTCAAGTAGATGTTTCACAATTTTTGTTTACCTGAACTAAGTCATTTCGTTTCATTTGAAATTGTGTCATGAATCTTAAATATTAAAAATATTAAATTCTTAAAAATATTACTTGCAATACGAAATATTTTAATTTCCAGAAATTAAGTTAAATTTTTTTTTAATTTAAAGATTCAAAGCTCCTTCACATTTGCTTCGTTAATTTATTACAATAAATTACAGATACAAATATAGAATAATTAAATGCGTTTTTATGAGCGAATATACTTTTGTTCGCTATCTTATGCAAAAGAAATATACGCTCTATTTATCCAGCAGCAAAACTAAAATATTGAACGCCATCCTTGAATTTCTTAAGAGGCTACCGTATATCGACACACTTTTTCATTCGTGCTCATCTTAATGCTAATTTATGGAGGTTCCGCATATCTCTATTGCGGAAAATTCTCTATTGCTATTTTAAATTTAAAGAAAATCCGATATGCAGCCAAGCGGAAAAGTGAAAAATATCAATGTGAATATTGCTTAAAGAGAAATCCTTGTCAATGTGCAAATATCCTTAAATACTTCTTTCTTTCAAGAGAAATGAAAGAGATATAAACATTTTCATCGTCGGCGAAACTCAAATTTCACCGGTATACTTTCGGACTTGTGATCGCGGCTCTCTAAAATCATTGGAGAAAGAAAAAGATTGAATAGAAAAAGATTAATACTAGCGGTATCGAACGTTTTCTTTGTACATAGTAATCGTATTTATGATTTTATACAATTTCACTTTGATGACTTTAGTCGATGAAATGAATTTTGATTTAGCGGTTTGGCACCGAATAAATTACCTGTCAAATGATACTCTGTAATCAGACAAAGAAGAGAAAGAGTAGAAGCAATAAAATCTTTAATGCCTTAGTTAATATATAATAGGCTTTGATGCATATAATTATTATTATTCAGACAATTCAAAATTTTGAACCTACAATATTGCAGAAGGCTGATAACAAATTCATACCCGAATTCTCCGAATTTAAAATGAATATTTAATGTAGTAAATGGAATATTTCAATACTCAAATGCTTCGATTTATATTACATTTAATATCAGTAGATTTCTTGAATCAACCATTATAAATTCAAAGTTAAATTGAGGGCAAAATATGTCGTAAATATTATAACATCCTATTTTAAATGTATAATCAACTACGACAAAGACTGTGTCGACCGTTTTGGACGTTGTAAATATGACTAAATTCATTGTCATCCTCAAGCAGCCGCAAAACCTCTTAATACAAACTTTTAAATTATCAGGCAGACATAAAAATGCGTGCCTCCCAACGTAAAAGATGTTGCGCTAATGAATTTTTACTACTTTCACCCCTTGCAGTTCTCAGAATTCCATCCTCAGCCTGACTAAATTTTTTATGTTCAGTACAAGGTATAGTTACGTATCATTTAGCTCTCGCACTTAAAAAATAGTATCATCGAAAATAGGTCAAAAAAACATCAATTTTGTAGTCACTATTTTGAGTTTCACTCCTATCGCAAGATATTCCGAGAAATTTTTATTTTTATGACTTTGAATATTTTCGGCTACTATGCATAAGTGAAGCAGCAACCAAGATCTTTCTTGAGAAAATTTCTTACGCGTAATCTACTCGTGGAGAGATTTTGCTGTAAATACGTGCATTTAGAGCAGCTGTGAAAGTCATAAATCTTTCTACGGAAGGTCTATATTTTCAATTTTGTTGGTTCAAGATTTCAAGCATATGAATAACGTGTTATTTAATTGAGCTTCGGAGAGAATAGATTTTATCTCTCAAGGGAGTTCATTAAAAGAGGTATTATTAGTAATTCCCTAGTCCTTAAACTTCGTCGTCTTAATTTTTAATTTTCAATAATATACTCTGATTGAAGAAGACGAAAGTGATACTCACGCGCACACACTTTGTTTGAAATATAATTTTTGTTGAAATTCAAGGTTACTCTAAAGAAATTGTGTTAAATGAAACTCGAACAAGTTTTTCTTAACCTTTTTTACACCACGAAAAGAAAAGATAAACAAATGTTCAAACAAGCGTTGCTTACGCTTGAAATAATAAAACAAATTTTATTGCTTTGCCTTTGAAACGAAATGTTCTCGATTACATACGCTTAAGGATGTTTCTTCTTAGAATAATGTAATTTAATAAAGGACTCGCTTTTTAGCTTAAACAAAGTTTATTATTCATAAAAAGATGCATAGATTAGACATTATTTCAGTTTTATTCACAGATGCAAATTTTTAAAATATTTTGAACGTTAATTCGCTTTTCATTTACAACCTCTACAATTTTGATTTCATCGTAACGCTGCTTAAATATCGATAATTCATTATCGTGAATTTTAATTTCAATAAGATATTCTTAACGAATAAACTTAAGAAATAAATAAAACTTTGAAACCAAAATCGTCGTACTCAAGTTATAGTCTAAAATAATGAAATTCGAAACGGATATATATATGTATGGAAAATTCCAAATTACACAGTAGCATAATTCAATTTTATTGCCAACATTTTACGATTGAAATTTATTTCATATAATAAAATGTTAAAATTCGCAACTTTGATAATTGGAAGTTTCATATCCCCGATTTCATTTATTTTTCGAGCCCGAAACTGTATCATTAAAACAAACTCATTCTATCGTTCGAATTTGAGAGCGCGAAACTAGAAAGGCCGATATTTCGAATATTGACCTCTTCTACAGTCCACGAATAATCTAATTTATACTTCCGTGCGCGCACTAACACGTATAAATTTCGGACGGGACACGGTTCGCACGAGTTAAATGTAGGTCAAACGGCTCGGAGAAGTCATGCAATTAGAAAGCTGAGGGAAATCTCCGGACAACCAAGTTCTTAGATTATGATTTTGCCCTTTCTAATACACGCGTAGTTGTTCTTCGCTGAGTGGCGTGACTGTTACGAGGATGCGGGTCACAACAATACTTTCGATGATTTGTTAAAGCGACGCTAATGGCTAATGAACGCTCTGACTTATTGCGAGCAAAATTTTGCTCCGAATACTAGGAAAGTTTCGCAATTTTCTATTTTAAATGAATTTTCAGTTAATACTGTTCAAAAAGAGCAAGTCAACGTAGACATTTATTTGCTTTCATTACGTGAAAGATCGAATAGTAATTAAGATTTAAATTAAAAGTATGTCTAGTCTTGGTTTAACTAAAGATCTTACTCTTTACGAGTGAATTGTTATTTTATCACACGATGAATCCTAGTAAAATTGAGTCTTCTCAAAATGATGCTTCACCTAAATAAAAATATAAATTACTCTTGCCAAACAACATTATTTATAAAGAAATAAAATACGAGCTCGAAATGTTGAATGTATTATTAATATATCTTTTATACTATTTTCGCTGTATGAATATTTATTCGTCGTTATAATTGAGTCAACGTTTAATCCAAATAAATGATAATATTTTTCAGTGAAGCAAAATAGGCTCAAAATGAAAGTAACAACATTTTAACATTATTAAACAACAATTATTATTAAAACAACAGGAATATTGTCCTTTATTGCGATGTAAAAATATGACTGAAAAACGAATAAAAAAATTAAAGGAATAAAAATTGTTATTTAATTAGTAAAATAACCGCCAATTCGTATAGAAATAATTTCACTTATTAGCATTAACTTTATAAGTTATATATGTACATGTTTTTACTTTTTAAGTCAATATTATCTATGTTATTAATATTATCTTTATCTAATATTATCTTATTAATATTATCTATGTTATCGATTTTTGGATAGTTTTAAAAAATATATTTGGCCATCCTTTTCACGTACAATTGTAAATTTGCATCTTTTGATGATAACAAAAGACTACTCCACAGTGTTTTTTCAATTTTACGAACATTTCTGTTATTTATAGACATTTATAACTTTAAATGAAATGATTTTAATTTAATAATACAGAAAGGTATAAAATAAGGAAAAAATATAAAGAATCATTTAACGACATTAGCCAGCGATATAAAGCTCAGATCAATTTAAAACATGTTTATTTTTCTTACTTAGATATGGCCGATTATCTCCAAGAATTTTCTTTTATACCCCTTATATTTGAACAAAATATTAATTACATTATTTCACTATTATATTTATAGAAATTTAAATAAAATAACTTTATACATATCGTAGTATTTGTTTGATATAAAAATAATTATATTTAAAAAATGGCGTTAAAAATCAGTAAATGTTTTTTAAACTTAAATCAAGTTTTAGCTTGGCCACAAATTACTTTAAATTTAATTTTTTAAAGTCTATATGTGTATATATATATAATATAATCATTTTACTATAAAAGAACAGATTTCAATTCACATTACAAATACAGTATAAAAAGTTTTAGAAATTAATTTCATGTTTTTCGTATATTTTTTAAAATAAAAAGTATCATATCCTTTGTACAATTTCAGTAACCTAAAAGTATTTTAATGGGATAATTAAAAATGAATGGCTAAATGGTACACATGCAATGTTGTAAGTCCTCTTATAGAAATAAAATGAAAAACTTCTTTAAATTTATGTTATTAATTATCACTTTATCTTGAATCATTTCAAAATATTTAAATTGAACCATTCGGAACATGGTACTACAAAAGATCTTTAAAAGGGTCATTTTTCGGAGTAAATTGCTTCATGCAAAAATACTTCAACCAGATTTAGTGAATTTATAAAAAGCAATAGCGAATCTAATAATTAAAAGAACTCTGAAAAAATTTTGGTAATTAATTTTACTGTTATATCAATTACAATAAAAAAGTATTAAAAGAAAACGTACATACATATATATGTTTGTATATACAACTGTAAATAAATGTATAAAAATGGTAGTTATAACGTGAATAATATAACTATTTTAAATTAAGGTTTATTATAAGTTCACTCGTTATTATTTCAAATACGAGCTTCCTTTAATTAGAAAAAATTCATGTAGCGAAACACATATTTAAAAATAAAATAACTAATCTTTTTCCATTAATTTAAATTCTCATGCAGTGAAGCAATTATATGTACACTTATTGCCTAAGTTTACAAATTAATTCGTGTAGCAGATGTAACTAATCTAAACAAATCAATTTTCAACTTTGTAGCAACTTATATTTTCAAAGTCTAGTCAACTAATTTATACATTTAAATTTTATATAAATATCACAAGCCGATACGACTCAAGATTGGCCGATTTTCCGAATCTGTAAAAAATTTTAAACTAAAATGTACAATCTTAATCTTAATTCAAATCCAATAAAAATTTATAAAATTTCAGACATACTTTGAAACTCGCCGATTTCCCGCTTCATCAAGGAAAGGACGTAACTAAATTGAATTTCTCCACAAATGGCTTATCTCATTACATCTACTAGAGCGTGGTTTCACAGCTGAATCCATATAAACAATCTCCGTTTCTTTCAGAAAACGACTTTTTTATCATATGGGAATTGATAACTAGAAAATATTTTTTAGTAATTCATAAAATTTCGCTTCTATCGAATTGAATTTTTTTTCGATCATGAGAATTTTGTGTTTACAGAAAAACGACGAAATTTCTCTTTTGCTCCTTTAAACAGTTTCGTGAAGCTTGTAAAATGGAATTAGCTAAATTTTCAGCCTTTCGTTTACAATTTCTTTACAATTTTTAAATGTACAAGGAATTTCTGCGGCCTTTTCTGGAGTTATTCAATAAACTGTAAAAAAATGAAAAACAGACAGTCCGTGAATTTTTGGAGAATCGCGCATGCATGAAAAACTTCAAAACTTCTGCAGGAAATTTAATACATATTTTCACGCAAAAGAGGCGTGTGAAAGGGTTTTTCTAGGTTCACGGAGCAAAGAAATAAAGAAAAAAAAGGAATAGAAGTCAAAAGGAGGAATAGCGCGATATCCAGCGGTGTATAATTGGAAGCGTGTACACGAACGGGGAGAAAGTGTATGCGTAGTGCGTGCATCCGAGTACGCTTTTTCGTGTACATTCTCCTCATAATACTAATGAGAATGAAGAAAGCAGTGGTGGGGATACGGGTGACGCTTCCGTTTCTCTTCTTTCGTTTTTCTTTTGTTATTTCTGTTTGGTTCGACGTTCGAAATTCACTAGTTCACTTAATTCAGGTTAATTTCTGAAATTTCACTCTTGCGTCTTTCCTGCTTGTAATTTGCTCGTCTTGGGGCTTTTGTTTTGGATTCTTGGGAACCATTCAGCGGTCAGCCTCGAGAAGTTGTTCGATGAGAGCGCCCTTCGACAAATTTTTCTCATTCGATGTTTTGAGAAGCAGTCTTTAAAAAGCACTAGTTCCGTTATCATAAGCACTAGCAGTACTTGTGATATGCTCTAACATTGAAAAGTTGTATACTATATTTTAATTTTAATATCTTTATTCATACGGGATAATTCTAATTAATGAATAGAGAAGGAAGATTTAAAAATGAATTTTGTTTTTAAACCCATGTTTTTTGAAACATTAGAATTTTTCATTGATAAAATCTTTTTAAGATCTAGTATCTCATTATTGTACTTTATACTTATAACTTATTTCTACAATGTAAAATAACTTGGAATCACATTTAACACCAAGATAGAAACGCTACTCTTCGAGATAAAAAAAGCAGAGCCAAATTTTGATGCCAAGTTTAACGAAAAACTCGAGTAGTGAAAACTTTGGCATTGTGAAATTCAAATTCAAAATTATAGTTGAACCCGAGAATTTCTTATAATGCAAAAAATCTTGAAGATGATACATTTTATCACTCCTATGCTTCTTCCTCGTTTTTTTCACTTTTCATCCATTATCACTCGCTAACGAAGCCGTTCTTATTATTGAGAAGATTACTCATTTTTCCACTATGGATCTGAACGATCGCGATTTCCTGCCTCTTTGTTGATGTGTATTCGTGACAAAACGAGGTCTGGGCGTTAACTTCCGTCCCCGAACATCGACTTCTCCACGAGTATTCGATTAGTAACTCGTTAACGTTTCCTTATCAAATAAAAGTCTCAAATGAATTAATTAATATTTAAAACCGAATTGAGTATTCTTATTTTGTGGGAAAGTACGTGTACTTCTATCCAGAAAAGCAATTGTTTGTGTGCCACTATTACACGAACAAAAAATGTTTTTCCCGCGTTGGTTAAAAAGGGAATCATTGCGATTTTTAAAAAGATAAATCTTAGTGTGTTCATTGTATTAGACAATAGGATGAACCAAAATAATACGAAGAAGTGTAAGTAAATCATAAGCTATAGAAACATGAAAAATAAAAAAAAAATAGAAAGAATAACAGCAGTGAGTTATATTAATAAAATTTGCTTCCTGATAATAAATTTTTTTTTATAGTACAACCAAAATTGTTCGTTGTGTTGAAAGAAAATGTTTTTTCAAAATAATTCAAGTCAAAAAAGATTTGTTACGTGGGTTTCCTTAGTTTTTCTATGCGTTGGATTTTTGAGGACTTTTAATTTTTTATATTTTAATTTTAATTTTGTATGCACTCAGCTTTTCTTAATTAAATATCGTTTATAAATCTCTTCTTGGATAATATTCTTATTGTTTACTTTATTTAGTTATTTATTTACTTAAAAGTAATAACAATTTATTAAGGACAAAATATTTGTTCATGATAATCCGAGTAAAATTCAATAATATGATTTACAGGTAATGTCATTCTTATGATTTTGGTTAGATTCATCATATACTTTATTTAACAAATAAATATCTTCTATAATAGATGGTTAATCGAGGGTTAAGTTGAGACTTCTTTTAAATTTAATCTGTTGATAATGGTTCAAACGATGTAGTTAGAAATTATACACACATTAGAATATTAACTATTGACTTAATGAATATGTGTGTGTATATATTTCAATTTATGATAAACTAATTTTTAAGGCTTCTTTTTTCTTGCGATTGTTTTAAACAACTTTAAAGAACTTTATACGAAAAAATTAAATTAGTTTTTTGTTGATAAAGTACGATTTAAAGTACTAAAATGAATTTAGTAACACAGAATTAAGTTTTATTTACATATGTTATTCGATGCGTTAGTTAATGTTATTAAATTAATTATATAATTAGTTAATAATATTAAAATTAGTTAATACAATAGTTCTCTCCATAAAGATAACGTAAGTATAAGTTATCTTAAACACATACAATCAAAGTTTTAGATTTTCTCATCCTGACGTAGATAAGTACGAGAATAATGTAAGTGTACCTATTTTAAATATTAAAGTTTAAATAGTATTTGGAGACTTTGAATTTTAGTTTCTTCATTGAATGAATACAGAATAGATTAATTGAATAATATTCAGAGAAATCCTGTCTTTCAAAATTACATGTTCTTATATTATTGATTAGCTAGATAAAATAATTATTTTCGTGGCACATATTTACATATTTACATATTCGTGTATTCACATATTTAAATAATAAAATTAATTTTTATTGCACTTTTTACTAGAATCGATTTTTCATCGTAAAATATAAAATAAAATTTTGAAATGTCAAATCCGAAAAAAATATGTTAATAATAAAAACTAAACGCTTAAACAGTCGTTATTAAATTTTATTTTTCATATGCATTCTTAAAAATGTTTCTATTATTTTATAAGTGAAACTTTACATCAGATAAATAGAGTCTAGAATGTTTAGTCCCTAAATTAACGAAAATATGTTATTTTTATTTAAGAAATATAATAATCATTAAATTGTACTAATTTTAAAATATGTAGTTTGTTCATTTTTAAAGCTAAAGTACATACACTTCAAATTCAATCTTCAGTGTCATAATAACACAATTTGCTTAAATAATATAACTGTACGCCTGGAACATAAAAATGTGTTGCAAACACATTGAATAGTTGATTATTAAAGTTAAAAATCTTATTCAGTTAACGATAAAATTTTAAAACAAATTTCGAAATTGTCGATAGGTCTTTGAGATCGAGGTAAACGGTGAGCAAAACTTGCACGGTTAAAAGGTTAAGTGGTACCATAGAGGTAATTTTCTCTTCAGCGTTTGTAAAAATTTTTAGTCAGTATAGAAAACATCATTGAATTATAATATTTTAACTCTTGCCTATTTTAGATATTGATAGAACATGTCGAAAAGAACATAAAATAAATATTCTTATGGTTAATTTTTAAATTTTGCCAGTTCAAATGCATAAGTATGTATACATTTAGATATTTTAATCTTTCTTTAATTTACATATCTGATAACAATATATCTTAATTTTAATAACACTTCAATGTCCGCTTGTATATTTATGTCCGTTTTATAATAAATAATTGTTTCATTTTTCCTTAATTTTCCATAGACAAATGATTTGCGGCTATAATACTATATAATAAAATATATGTCATTTATTATTTACGCATGTTCGTTTCACTATTTGTAGTTACAGATAGTAATTGCAAGAGAAGTTAAAAGAATCGCTGTACTTGTTAGAAATTCACCTAATTTATACAGTAATTGCAGTTAGAAAGTGCTTCATTTATACCCAGGAAAGCAATAAAAATGTCTCTCTACAATCAATAGACTTTAAATCGCAAATAAAACTATTGTCAAATAATACCACTGTCAAAGTTAATATAAAATAAATTTCACTGTAGCTATTTCAAGAATATAATTATTGTAACATTTCTGTGATTAAAATTGATTGTAATTTAACTTTTTTATTTACCTTTCATTTAATTAAATCAATAAAGTCTTTACAAAGAAGATATATTTAATAGAGCTTCAGGTGAAAAATTATCCATTTGAATATCCTGTGTTAATTCGACCAACTTAATACGTATTATATTCTACATACACATTAGATGTCATTAACTTATTTTCTTTTCTTTTTTATAAAGAAATAAACACTTGTTGTAATATTCTTTCAGGAATGCTTTACATCTTAACAAAATTGAAAAAGTATGTAAAGCGGAACTTCTTTTACATTTTAAATTATGCAATGAAACTTTTTGAGTATTATCTAAAAAAAATTTATTAAAAATTCCGAGTTCAGAAAATAAAAATATTTGTTTTTGTAAACATATCTATTTCAAGAAAGATCTTTTTTTTAAATTAATTTACACAGCTACTTTAAATTTATCTAATTATTTAATTAATATCAGCTTCAAGTATCTTATGTTAAGGATATACTGTTGATATTTTTTTAAATTATGTTTTACAATGATTTTTCCTTCAAAAGGAAGAAAAACTAATTTTATTATATTCAACTCACGTTATGCAATATATTGAGCAAAATATTGTTTTTCCGTCACTATATGATATTGAAAAAAAGTTTTGCAATGAAACAATTCAATCAAGACCCAATGGTTTCTCTACATTATCCATCCTGAATCACCGCATCGCGAAATAATTGACACCGCATTAAGCGACAAATCGACCCAAATCGAAATTCAGCGAGCCATTTAAGCTACAGCATCCGAGTATGAGCGATGTCGATGATCTTCCCCGATGTACTATTCTACAATTGCGAGCATCCGGAGCATATGTAATTTTCAACGTCTTTTTATATTCCTTCCCTTCTCAAGTGACCCGTGGCTGTAATAAAGCAACGAGGGCTCGAGGTGAATGCCAAACAACAGAAAGAGTATACGTAGAGAGATAAAGGGAGAGAGAGAGAGAGAGAGAAAGAATAAAAAAAACTTTTTCACGAACTATAGCGTCGGAACGTGCCTATTCTCGTACTGGACTGGAAGATGCTTATATCAAATATATATGCATTTTCATCCACACGCGCGCGCGCTTTAAAGCAGTTCCAACAGACACAATGAGCTGATTGCTCTACAGCTGTCTTTCTCTCTGATGCTTCTCTCGTCCGTTTTAAGCTCGGTATCACGACTTCGGTTCACTTTCGGGGGACAGAAAGACATCCATAAACTTACGGAGGTAAAATAGTGCAGCTGGGAAGATATAGTAGTGCTTGTTTTGTCAGACGTTTTAATGAAACACATGCAATACTTTTATTATGAGATTTTTTTATAGTAGCTATATTTTAAATATGAATAAAGAAATAATCAGTCGTTAGGAATATGTACACTTTTTTATGAAATCCGTTGCAGTGGTTCCTTGGAAACTTGTTATTTTTTTCACTTTCTGAAATAAATCAACGGTTGCGTAATGAATATTTTTATTCGCATTTGGCACGTGATAAAGCTATAAATTTGCTTACGTCAACTCAGGCTTGGTACATCCTTTCATTGTATACCCGAATCTATTTAGTGTACATCCGTTGATGTACACCTGATAATATGCGGCATAAGTGTAACGTAATAAATCTTTATTAGTGAAGAAAATAGCGTTACCATCATAATAACTCGAAAAGATTTTGAGTTGAACTTTTTTAGGATATAAGGCAATGATAACTCTATAACCTTCTATAAATATAATTCGCAAAGAACATGAATTGCCGTAATTCTTAAAATATTTTTGTTTCAAAATTGGTCGTTAGGAAACTTTCTTCTTTGTAAGGAGCTTTATAAGAAAATTCGCATTGTTTTAGAGAAAATACTATATTGTTTTTTTTTTTAATATTTTTAGATAGGGTAATTAAAAACTGCTTATTTATTAGGTATGAGACATACATGCGAACGAATTATTTTATGTTATTAATGGAAGAAATAGAAGAATTTGAATTTAGGCTTAGTAATAAAAACTTTTGACAAAATCGTACCTAATCTTTTCTGATAAAATTTCTGTTAATATATGTTTATCGATTTTGATTATATTGTTCCAGTAATCAGTTAAGCGTTTATTAAAATCTTGGCTTAAAATATGAATAACTTTAATCAAATTCATATTTTTACTTTATTTAATTTCAAAGATAAGCTTTTTAGAAGCATAAAAAATCATATATTTTATGTTGGTTTCGAGAGAACAGTAACTCATATGATCGATCATATTATTATTCCAAGACAAAAAGAAATTTAAGGTATGGGTGTACATACATCACAACGGAATAATAAATAACACAACTTGGCTCATTTACTTCACACATTGTCAAATTGTTAGTCTTATATTTGAAAAAATAAATTAAAAGTGATGATTTATTCTTAAACGATTATAAAAGAAGCTACGTACAACAATGGATCCTTACGTTATAGTGATATTCGCCTGAATTTTTAGTATTGAATTTTAGATTTTCTCCCGAGATTTGAAACGCAGCACAAACAGTTGTATAAACCGCTGTGCTAGATGAAAATTGTAAAATTGAGTTACAAAACGCTAATTTGTATTTACTGGTAGAAAAATCGTGATTATTTAAAACAAAATCAAATGTAAAAACTGTATATTGAAAACTCTCATTTTCCTTTTCCTCTCGTCAAATTAAAGTCTCGTGTGAAAAAAAAATAAATTTATTTTCTTCAGTTACATTAAATAGAGAAAACTTATTCTACAAAAAGAAATACGCAAATTGATATATATATATATATATATATATATATATATATATATAATAAAGAATTTAAATACGCGTTTCGTACTGAAAGTTTGATATTTTTTTTATTACATATCTAATTTATAAACAAATTCTATTTATAAACAATTAGTAGATATGTTCAATTGCAAAACAAATTTTTATAATTGAACTTACGTGATTTCTTGTTTACGCAACTAATGTTTTTATCCAAAGAGCATTTCACCAAAGATCGAAAAATAGGGCTCACGTTATAAGTAGCTTTAACTGAAGTTAAAACTCCACTTAAAAGTCAAGAAAATAATTTCTTTTAACACAGTATGGAATAAGTTTGTTCTGCCATATTTCGCTTTTCCCGCGATCAATGTGTTCCAGACATCTATCTCAATAATAATCGCTTTTACATCGAGAGCATTCTGTAACAACAAAAAGAATAATTTCTCAAGTATAAATGACTATATCTAAATCAAGTAGACATTACACACACAGGCGGTTGTTTATATATACATGTACATAAATCATTTTTATCCGATCGGAAAAAGAAAAATCCCTAGGAATTAATCTTTCAAGCCGTCAAAGTGCCCTCCCTCGATATCTTTAACTGCAGTATCTTTCACAGCTACAAAAATTCGCCCGACCTTTTGTCTTGTTCAGTGCTCGGGAACGGCGGTAGGTAAATTCCGAAAAATTCATTAAAACCTCGTCTAGTCGACGCTCACTGACTCCTATATGCGTTCAAACTTTATCGGAAGCGGCCGAGAAAAGTTTTGCGAGAGAGACATCGCAACTGTTCTCCTTTCCCTTCTGCTCTTTCCATCTCCTCCTCCTGTACTAAATCTCGAAGGAGCTTTGAGCGCTACAAGACAACGCTAAACTCTTGCGTTCCCATACGACGATTAATGGCCTTGGAGCGATAAGAGCCCAAGACCTGGGGCTTGCGGTTTCGCTTGACCTACACTTCTGCTCGTTTTACTTTTCGTGCTCCGCCTATTGCGAACGAATACAAATCTTCGGATTCCCAGGGTTTCGAAGGATCCGAGGATTTTTGGGATACCTGAGGAAGTTTGCCTCGGTTCCGCAGCGACCGGAACTTACTGAAGCTACTCATCTAGTTTACGGACGTCGTCGTGAAGATCTTTGCTGGAACGCCTTTGTAAAGCACGATCGAACATTCGTCTCGATACTTTCCTCTCTCTCTCTCTCTCTTCTCTGAAGTTAGGAAACAAGTAGCTTGTAATCAACGCTTTTGATAATATCTTTAAAAGAACTTTGAAAGACCTTGTGAGACATCGCTTAAATTTCAACGCTATTGTGAGAATCGAAATTATTTTTTATGGAAAAGTTTAGTTAACGATATTTATAAGGTAAGTACACATTACAAACTTATCAGCTATGAAAACGATTGAAATTTGCCGCACTCGCTTACTTTCATTATTTACCAAACTACTTTATAGAAGATTATACAACACATTATATTTTTTCAATACTATAAATGATATTTGTGTTCTTTCGACAAATTTGAATACTAGTTTAAGTTTGCTCAAAGTTAATGCTTCGCGATTATCATTTCTGTTGGATTAGGTAATTTCCTGGGTCGTGACTAATTTGTTTTTAGTAATAAAAAATGAAATGTCAAGCGACGCGTTCAGATTTAAAAAAATGATTAGTCTGCTTATATAGTGCAAAAAATATGTTTGGAGAAATTATAAAACTATTATACAGAACAACTCGTAACCACTTTTATAAATATTTACATACCTAAGGCGAAAAAATAGTCACTAATAGAGAAAAATTTATAGCGAAAAAGGCAAAGGAAGTAAAAAATTCCAATTATTACATATTCATTCACTCGTAATCTGGATTTTATAAATTTGAACTACCACGACAGTGATTTATCAGCTTTAATGTGAAGTGAGTCTCGTTCGTCAGCTGAAAAATCGTGACTATAGCGTAGTTGGAAAGAAAGAAAAAAGAAAAAGGAACATAACTTTCACCACTCGGAGCAAAAAAAGGAAACTATCGACGGCTTTATCGGATCATTCGTATGAATGATCCAATGCCTTATAATTGAGCTGGGCGATGCATGAAGTCGGTTAAGCCGTTCTCGATAAGCATGCGCGTGCACGTGCACAGCCAAACTTTCGACCCTACAAGCGTCTTATCAATTCAGCGGAATTATTTATGTACACGTGCGCGCGACGCGAAAAGCAGGAGACGTGGACGCTAATTAAGTGACTCGACTACTGTCGGTTTTATTGGTTGTACGACAACTTATGAGAACTACGTATAAATGTATGTAATAACGTGTACGGAAAAGGTTATGTGCATTATCTGGTCGGTTGGTCGGTGATTAGTCTACCTTGACCTTGGTCTTTTTCAACTGCGCGCTCTTTATTTTTTTGTAGAGGCGCAAACATGAATTTATTTTCGACAAAGCTACTCCGCTACTCCGACTGCTGCGCGTCCGCTCAGGTCTTTCGCAGAACTCGTTAACGCAAAAGCGCAATTGAACTGGAAATTATGTTAATAAGAAAATAATTGCTTCAAAAAGATAATGGCGATTAAGGTGTATTAAAAAGTAAATAAGGTAGGTGATACTAATATATTTCAAAGATATCAAGATTAGTCACGAGAGTATTTTACTGTGTTCCAGCACATTGTTATTGCGATGAAAGCAATTAAGGCACGTTAATTTGTCTAATTAACATCGTTTGTTTTTACAAGAGCTCTTTAATGTACGTATTTATTACAAATATGAATTGTCTAGGAAATGAAAAATAGTTGAATTTAAAAATTTCGACTTCACTTTTCGCTATTTTAAAAATATTTTCACATTTTTAACTTCTTATTTTTCATTCGAGTATACTTTTATACCTATAATTATATATTATTTTTCGGTTTCATAAGACATGTTCGGAACCCAACCTACGTTCATTTAACGGTAATTCGCTTATAAAATTAAATTCATACAAATATGCACATTTCAATCGATAATTGTTAAATCTTTACGTTCAACAACAGAATAATGAACAGAATAATATAACCTAAAAAGATTTATGCACAACAGCTAAACTCACGTGAGAAATTCAATATATCGTTCTTTCTCATGGCTTTTACGATTCTCACCACTCAAGCTATCGCTGCTTAAAGAACAAGAATACGCCTTCGCTTGTGCTAATTCCCAGAAGTACGATTTTTCAGTTTCGCCTGACATTTTAATAATTTGCTAATGGCATTGCAAAAAATAAACATTTTGTTTATCGGGTAATTTGATGTCGGGGAACATATTTCTGCTGGGTCCTTTCGCCGAGAAAGTGACATTAATTGACACGTCTTCGACAGAGAGTAAAAGAGATAAAGGATGAGAGCAGGAATGAGAAAACTTCAAAATGAAAAAAGGAGAAATTGAATTACTGTTATCTCATTTTTATACTAAATTACTTATTAATTAGGTTTCAACTTATCTTACAATGAATACTGTAATTCTTTATGTTTTTTACGAGTTATAAATTTTCACAGTTACGGCTTGCAGGTACTAAAATCATTATTTTGCATACTTAATATTTCTTAAGTTGTTTTACGCAATCATTAGATTTTCCAATTACAACGTTTAATAAATTGAGTTATTGGCTCATTTCATTGTGAAATATCTTATTTAGTAATTTTAATTTTATTCAAGCAATCATAATTCGAAGCAAATAATACAGTCAAGGAGAAATTTATATATACATCTCTGAAGAAATTAAAAATAAATTAATATTTAATAAATGAGATTGACTCCAGTATCTTTAAGTTAGTTTTAATAATATAGTGATTATATAATTAAACATATTTCATAATTATTGATTGATTATTTGAGCTTTGCTTGTATCATAAATTAATATTTTGTTTGAATAAAAAATGAGCGAGCGGAAATTGCATTTCGACTGGTTTAAACACTAAAAATTAATTATTTTTTCTAATTACAGAACTATGTTATCGTTACATAATAAAATTATTAAGGAAAAAGTTTATTTCTATTTGAGGATTAAGAAGATTTTAGATATACATAGGCTTACAATATTTATACAATGGAGAGAGTAAGTTGATTTTATCTGATTAAGAATTTACTTCGAACGACATCTTTAATAAATTTTATAAAACCACGAATAATATCTAATTTTATACAACGTACATAATCTTTTATACAAGTACATGAGAAAATAATAAGTACTTGCTGATATAAACGATTACATATATTTGAGATAAGACTTGAATTGTCTTCATTACGCTTAGTACTGATCATATGTATCATATATTATGCTTTAAGTAATAACTAGGTAAAATACATGATACTACAATTTTTATTTGCTTTCATTTTTATAAAATTAATTAGGTAATTTACATTATTAAGTAAGTTACATTATAAGGTAACTAATCATAGTTTAATACAAGCATATCATCTTTTACATCTCATTTTTTCTGTACTGTATGAAGATGTAATTTCGAACACATAACTGAACATCTTTGTCAATCTTAAACTTTGTTTAACACAAAAGATGTATGTAAGCCCGAGTTGTCTTGCATCTAATCGGTAATTATATATAGTAACTTTGACGATGATTATAAATTACTGTATTATTATTTGTTAGAACAGCCATAATAAATATCAAGTAAATATGATTCTCTCGTTAATATTAAGAACTACACAACACGTCAAGCACTTAACGGATAAAATGAACGCTTCTCGTTTAATTATAAGTTTAAATCTATGGAAAAAGCAAATACAATTCAAATTTTCGAAATTGTATGAAACTAAGCTCAAAATTTGCTTAATCATTGCATGCATTATAATTTACGAATGCAACATTCCAATAAATTGTGAATTTCTCGTTCCTTCCACTTTGATCAGCGTAAGATTTCCGAATCATTTTTCGCATTTATAACGATCGTTCGAGCTTTCTATTTGATAAATTCTTAAGACCCTGCGAAACACTATTTCGCTGCCAGTAGCTTTATTTCTCAGTTTCAGTGTAGCGAGTTTTCAGATTCGTAACCAGGCGCCATTGTGTAAACCGACGTACTTTGCACTCATCTGTCTCGAAGAGGCAACAAAAACACGGAGGCGCGCCTGGCGCGTATCAACGAGGCCATCGGCGATATTAAATTTTTTAACGCTCGACCCCCCGCCACATTATATACGAGCCGTATAATCGAGGCGAGTTGCTTTGCTGCTAATGTACGAGACATTTATTAATAGTCTTTTTGTGCGCGGTTAGAATTTCCATATGTTATAATGTATATAATGTATAAAAAATATACTTTAATGTTATACTCATTAAAGCGAAAATTCTCTTCAAACGCATTATCAAAATCCGAACGAAATTCAATTTAAAATTGTTCACATTACTACTGTTATTATATGATCGTCAGACTGACACTGCATCTTCTTCTGTCTCGTATACTGTCTCTTACATGTTTCTCACACACCGGTACATGTCGAGTAAAACTAAGGAAACTAACGAGGTTACTTTCACTATATTGAAGTAAAATTGAAGCACAATTGTTAAAGCAGTAAATAATTTTAACTTAATTCTTAAGATGATGCAAATACTGGTCCAGTTTAAGAATTTATTATCAATGCAGTTATAAAAATATTTAATTAAAAAAATGAATTTTATTATTCGCCATATAAATTCATGTCTAATTATAGATTCAAGCGATACTTTAATTTATTGACCTCAATTTAAAGAATTGGTGGTTAAAATTCATTACCGTGCTAGTTTCGAAATTTGAATTTACATCCTTTCAGAACTCCGGTTGATTATACTTTAAAAGAATACCCTATTTGAAAGGTCGAGTCACGGTATTCGCCGACCATCTGCTCAATGATCGTCTTGGATCAAAATCGATCGTCACGGCTCTTCGTCAATTTTTGTTTCCTTTTTTATTGACGTCACTTTCGCTTCTACTTCATATTTTCTCTTTAGTGTTTCAATTTCAATCACTTCAACTTAGGATCACTCCATTTCCTCTTCAACACCGTGAAGGCTTTTTTCATTGTAAAGAAGTTTCAGTATACCTTGAAGCTTAATTTTAATTTTTTCTAGTCGTTTAAGAAATGGATGTTCAAAGTATAAAGAATTTTTGTTAAAGTTATTATTCTGATTGAATCCTTTCAACGTGCAAGATAATATATGTTTCAAATAATGTTATATGTCCTATATTTAAAAACGGATCAATATTTTATATTAAATGGGTACACAAAGAGATAGCTATGGCTAATTTTTAAAGATGTTTAATTATAACTAAAAGTATTTGATAACAAAAATGCTTTAATAATACTTTTAAAATTGTTTCTTTTACAAACATATTTTTGAAATAAAATTTATTTGTATTTTTATAAAACATTATCGACTTTATATTTCGAAAAACTTTTGAAATACAATTCAGAAAAAAAATTAATTATCTCTTTGTTATTTGGATTTATTTAGAAAGAGGTGTTTTTTTAAATATCTTTATTAAAAATTGATTTGCTCGAGCCAAATCTCTTTGTAAAAGAGATTATTAAAAGAGAGAATTAAAATAAAATACATAAATTAAATCTAAAATAATTTAACTTTAAATAAACTGTGTAAAGTAGTAATAACAAATTTTGTTAAAAATCACGTACAGCCTATTTGAAGTTATTATATTCACAATTTTATTTTATATTTCTTTGTATTCTACAAACATGTGAACAAATCTAACTAGGTATACAAATATTTAAAATGTACTTCGAGAAAAGCAAATACATAAAATTTTTGTCGACTACAATTTTAATTAGAACAGAACGTTGAAATTCCATTGGATTTTTAAAATTGTCCAATAAGTAAAATTGGTTTGATTTTCTAAATTTGATGTACTTACATTACTTAATTAGAAATAAACTTTTGTAAATTAAAATTTGTAACTATTTATCTTTCGTGTAAAAATTACTTGTTGCATTTGTATGTATAATGTGACGTTTTGAAAAAGTGCACAATATATCATTATTCAAAATTCAAATATCTAAAAAAGAATTATAATATTTCACAATATTTGCTGCAAGAATATGAGCGAATATATATTATTATAAATGTTTATTATATTTAATATTCTGTTATTAATACAATAAATTTATGTGGAATGCAAAAATAAATGTACATTCAATAGTGTCATTTTAATTACATTTTAATTACAATCACGTCAAATCTTTTTTATATGTAGATATAATTAAAAACTAGCAAAACGTAAAACTGTTCCTACAATTCTTTTAGTTATAACTTTAATTAATTTCATTTAGCGCATGTCACGGTGCTCGATTAATTAATTTCAATTTCTCTCTTGGACTCACTTTAACTTTAGCTTAAATTCAGTAAAGTTATATTAAATCCTTTAGCTTTAATTTATTTATTAAATCCAGCAATTATGTCTGCAAAATTAAATTGAAATATGGTATCACATGAGTTAAAATAAATATTAAGCTACATTCCTGTTAGATCAAGTTTAAGTAATTGAAAACAGCTGATTTACATTGAACTTCATGATATGTTACTTAAATGTAATTTTTAATATGATGTAGAATTTTTGACTTTTATATGAAATTAAGCATAACTTTATTGGTTATTTTTAAACAATAGTTATAAGAATATTGTGAGAAATTCACAGAAATAAATAGCTGCGGAAACAAATAAGTCAAAGTTCAAAGAGGTAGAATCTGCGTACACATGTACTGAAATAATGACTTGTAAATTTCTTTGATAACATTGAGACTTATTTTATAATATTAGAAAGTTCATATTATAATATTAACCATATTCAAAGAAACCTCAAATTAATTAATCTTTTGTATACATAATAAAAAATGCATCCATTAATAAGTAAAAAGAAATTTTTAATTTTTGTTTGTTTATTTCTCCTCAGATTCGGCAACGTCTCTTCCACTCATATCAATTATATAAATCACATTTACTGTACGATACATGCCTCTACATATATCTCATATCTTTGTGATATCATCGTTGTGTGCAAAGACGTGGAAAATATTTATGGCTCGTGGATAGTCGATTACTGTCACATTTTTTTATACGCTGTGCATTATTTAAACATTTAATATCGCTTTTCCAGACATAGCCTAGCCAATTATTAACATTTTCTACTTATTTATCAAATTATTGCTGATGGCGTTGTTTTGACGACAAATCGATGATAATCTGAGAAATAATATAACAATAATCTCTAGCGAGAAACCAACAATGATGAATACTTATTTAATACAAAAATAATTTTGACAACTTTTGACAGATATACAGCCACTTTACACTGGTGCTTTTAAAGTCTTTCAAGTATTTTTGGATTCACCATAAACAGTAAAATATGCTGGTTTAATAAGCTCACAAGATGAATGAATATGGACACTTGGATATAGAAATAATTTATTTGATCGCTTTCTTGATTAATCAATGGATGTTAGTTTTTGTTATTTTGTTTTCAGATTGTAGGGATAATGTGTTTATCGTGTATATTTTGATATAAAAGATTTGTGCCTAAACTATAAAGATATTATAAAACTAGACATTGATTCAAACTTCAAAAGAATTCTGAATTGCTGAGAATCTATGTGGTTTTTATTCCATGAATATATAAGAATTTAATTGCATTAAGTCATTGCATTTATAATTCAGTCAATGGTAGATTCATAATAAATTCTTATATATGTTTAATTATAACGTAAAGTCTTTATTCAATAATAAAAATAATATGTATATTAGAATATATTTCAAAATAAAAATGCAATATAAGATTACTTAATTAAATGGATTTCTATAATGCATATTATGTTAATAAACTTGTAAAATTGTTGATCCAATAAAACATAAATAGAAAATTCTTATCCTATTTAAAATAAATATTCATAATTTTAAATTCATTTAATTAAAAGAAAACTATTTCATTACGTTAATTCCCGTTGAATATTTATTTTGAAATTCATATATATATTTATCAAGACAACTAATGAAAATAAAATAATTTTAATTATGGCTTAAATTGAAAATAGTTTTATTTTATACAGTGTACTTACAGAGTATACTTACCAGTTATGTTTTCCTCGATGAATATTTTTCCAATTAAAAGGATAAATGTAAAAGGTCTAATTGAAACTTAGCAAAATATAAGATCAAGAAAATGACATTAAATTGAAAGCACACGTTATATTAATAATGATATCAGTATAATCATCAAGTACAATTGAAGTATTAAAACGACCATCTAAATCTGAATTCGCGGAAAAAATATAGGACAAGAAATATATAAATAATTTATTTATTTAGGGGGCGAAAATGGAGATTGAAATGCAATAATTCTGATAATATATAAACTTAAGTATTTTTATCAGATTGAAGTATGCATCACTGAAACGCGGCGAATACTTTGTTCGTTTACTTTATTCTTTATTTCTTTAATTTCCGAACTGCACACTTATGGATGTTATTTTTTCTGTAGTTGTTCTCACAATTTCTGTGTGCTAAAACAGACAGCCAAAATATTAGTGAAATATGGTCTGGAAAAGATATTCTTGACACTAATGCTTCATCGTACACCAACACTGAAAAACATCAAAAATAAATTTAAAACGTATTTTGTGTTTGCATGGTGATGACGCAAGCGAATACGATTAATCTTTAAAATATTGACAACAAGAAACACGAAGAAAGTTCGTTTCCTGCAAATTATTTCTCTAAAAACTAGTCGTTCGGTTTTAGAGATTACTACTTTTTAGAGAAGTTCCTTGAGCAGAACGCGAAGTTTAAAGTGCGCCTATGCTCTGTTCTTCGTTGCATACGCAGGGCGGTAAGTGCACATATTATTGAAGAGGAATGACCTCCTTAATTTTGTCGGCAGCCTTAGCTTCCAACTTAGCAGTTGGGATTCATTTCCATTGGGATCGACACTCACTCAAAAGCGGCGCAAGGTGGAAGCGTTACCGTAAGGTAGAAAAAGAAAGAAAAAAGGGCCGAGAAAAGGCGCGAAGTAGCCGCTTCTGCTTATACCGGCACGCGATCATTCGATTAATCCAGCTCTTTCATTTTTCAGGCGCTTTTGTTTTTATTTTAGCCGGGGCTCACCAGACGCTGGCTTCCGTTTTCTCGGAACGAGCAGCTACGGGGTTCACTTTTACGACTTGGATTTATGCCGGGAAAAAAGCGAGAGAACCGTTCACAATCGTAACTCTTGATGCGCTGATAAATACGGAGATAATTACAGGATTTTGTCCAAGTACTTAAAAATACTCGCAGCTCGCCATAGACTTTGTTATCCGGGAAGTCTTTTATTCTGAACTTGCGTGATATTTATGAAAATGAGCCCAATTTACAGCGTTTGCTAGACTCGGTTACAAATGAAACAGGGACAGAGATACAGCGGCATTAACTCGTCGGAGATTGCTTTTCGTTTCCATGTGCTGCAATTTTTCACATTATTCGTAATAAAATTTGATACTTTGAATAGGACATATGATATCCTTGAGCACTGGACTTTATTCTTTATTCTCTGCTACAGGCGACATTTGCCGGTCTGCATAGAATTCCTTGATACTCTGCGTAACGCTGTTTACTGTTTCTGACGGGCCAATTCTTGCAAAAAACGACCATCTCTTTGGTTACTCTGAGTGTGTGCCACAAATTAATGGATTTTAAAAATGACTTGTCGTTTTTCACGACTTGACGTGTCGTCAGTTCACAGTTTTGAAAAAGCACAATTCCAATTTTTCTCGAGCTGAACTTATGAAAATTTTAATTGTTTGACCATTTTCTTTTGCTCGTATCTCAAATTGCAGTTCTCTAGTTTCCTTCTATCTTTATAGTAAGCATGTTATTGACGAACGTAATTATTATAAAATAAAAATATTTTCTTTCAGTTAATACGGAAGATTTAGGTTAGCTTATATTAATTTTACATTAAACTTATGATCTTCCATCAGATGAAATCAAATTTTAATATATGGTTTATTGCGAAGCGTAATCTTAACTTACACGTAGCATAGATACTTAATCGTTTAAGCAGTATCTATTAGTAAAATCATATAATAATCACGACTACCGTAAAATATTTATTATTTGATACTATACTTTTTAAACTTCTATGTTCAATGTACTGTTCAACTTTTATGGCGTAGTGCATAAAGAAGCCTAAGTAATCGTTAAAAACAATTATCTTACAATTTATTTATTAGAAATATAAGAAAATTTTACAAATTTAGACTCTAGCCATACTTCTTATGGGTCATTAAAACGTAGAAATTTTGACGATTTATTGTAATGTCTTTTAAACTTTAACGCAACACATTACTAAAGATTTATCAGTGACTGCATTAAAAATTGATCTTTTTTCTTACATTATAGTTATGAATGATTGTAAAACATTTTTCACGCGATTCAAATTTAAAAAATTTATATTAGTGAATTTTAAAAATCTTAATGAAGGTTGTATAATATTTTGTACATTTAAAAATTACCGATAACTTATTCTTTAAAATCTACGATGTTTTCATGAAAAATATGTTGTCATTGGTTTTTAATAAATTTTTGTTATTATTCACTATGATTTATTTTTCTTAACCCTCAAATATTTATATTTTATAAAGTACTCAATATCCCATGATTTATTATGTAAAAATTTTTTTTTTAATTTGATTAAATTCTGTATTTTTCTTTATTTATTTCAACTTTGTTAATTATTGTGTTATTGATTGTTGTATATTATATTGTTGTATGTTATAATTATTAAGATTCGCAAAATTCGATTTTTATTGTAATTATTATTTTTATTTTTATCCACACTTTAAATTATTTATTTTATTAAATTGCATCGTTTAATTGCAAAATGCCCCAGATATATATATTGATATACGAATAAAATTCTTAGTTCTTATATTTACTATATCAATTGAATTTACATTTGTTCTATATTGTTTCAAAAATAATAAAAATAATATTACATTCCTATTTTATAAAATTATTGATTATTCACACTTCTTTGAATAAAACAAAACCGAATATAGAATTCCTGTACTTTAACAGATTAAAAGATAATTCGAGGTACAGTATTTATTATTTCTTTCGATCTTTTTATCATTGTTATGAATTTAAGCATATTATTTTTATCAATGAAAGTGTATTGATATTTATTCAAGAATTTTCAAGTCTTACGATTTTGTAAGAATCCTAAAATGTTTTATTAAAAATTAAAAGATTTTATAATATTAATAACGTTGTTTTATAAGCATTAATGTTACTTTTATGAAGATGCAAGAGCAAACATAATCTGTGAAGTAAAGTATGAAATAAAATTTTAAAAATTCTTAAAGTATTAAAAGATTTCACTCGCTAAAGCTTAATACGTTACTTATGAAATAATGTTTGGTGTAAGAAGTATCAATTATGTACAAATATAGATACATCAATATCAAGTATATATCTCAAAGTAAGTTCCTCTTACGTTTTAATTACATCAATTTAAATGAACAATAACGATACTCGCCATTTTTATCTTCGGTTAGTCACACATGAGACGCGACTTCTTAAAAAAAGAATAAAATCGATAAATTTTTATAGATCTTGTCTCGTATCAAATTCTTAAAAACTTTTTCAAGCAATCCATATCGAGTTTTTACAAGTAGCATCTGGACTTTGCCTGTGACACGAGTCTCCTCGAGTCTCTTCCTCTGTTTTTTTTTGAGCCAGTCGACCTCCCTCGTTTAATCTACGTGATCGTCACGTGTCTTGTACCAAGTGTCAACCTCATCTCAATCTTCTTGGCTTATTTTCAAAAAAGCCAATGCACTTGCTCTTTTTAATTTTTTCCCCACTCGGAAGTTAATAACATGTTTGCCAACTGCTCGCTATGAGAGTGGTTGAGGAATTAAAAAGTTCTCACAAATCAGACAATTATATCGTCAATATGTATTTGTATTTCAGTATCTGATGATTAACGTTCTGTAAGAGTGTGACTGATCGTCAGTTTTGCACGGTGCAAAGGTTTTAGATTTGTAACGACATGTCTAAGATTTTTCGCGCATGATTATGGTTTATAGAGCGAGACAAGAATTTTCGCTGAACCGAAGGAATATAGCCCCATTATAATTAATATATGAAAATTGTTTAACTCTAACGAAGATTGCTCAATTGATAAGAAATTTTACGTTTAATAGTTAATTAGCAATGTTATAGTAGACCTTTTCTTTTCGATGCATTAGAAAAATGTTTGATATTTTTTTTAGAGTCGTACAATTACTGATGTAGTTGGTTTCATAATTGTACCACAAGCTCAGAATGAAGAAAACATATTTTAAATGACTTCGTTGTCGAAGTCGTATTTAAATTAATTCTTGTTTTGCTTAAATATATTCATAGGATTCTAGAGTTGTACATAATAATTTTAAATATAATACTATTTTCTTTTATAGTTACTGAGGCTGGAAATTTCAAAGTCGTTAAAGAGTTAATTGCATATTTTCTTAATCCATTAAATTAATGTATACGTATTTGTAACAGTCACAAATATTATGACCGATATGTTTTTAAAGACAAAATAACTAATTTTAATATCAGCGACTTATACGGTTTCATTGGTACCTAAAGTTTAACTGCACCATAATTGTAAGATCAATTAGGTTTCATTAAATAATACGTTATCAAATTTTTCAGTTCTATGAACTGTGTTATATAGTTTGACTGGTTAGATAATTTTTGGACTTGAAACAAATAATAGCTTAACAGAAAATAAAAACAGATTAAAGCTTAGAATTTTTCTCCAAGTCTATTTCAGTACTGAAACCATTGCTCATGTATTTACTGAAGATGATCACTACATTTATAAGAGAAGCTCTCAACAGCTCAAGGGTCAGATCCCGCAACTTTAACCTATGAATTCGCAATTTCCCATTCAATGCAAAGTTCTTGATTGCGGCCAGTGCTTTGTATTTTTACGCCTTTCTAGGTCCCACGCCCCGATAAATAGACGCGAGCAGTGGAAGATTAAGCTCGCGACCGATAGGGATACATTCACTCACAATTCCGATCGGTTTCGTTCAGCCACACGCATAAACACACCCACGGGCGTCATCTATTGCGAATTATTAACCTGCACAAGTTGTTCCCACGTTACATTGTGCACGCCGCCATTATTACAACGGCACCTCGACAACTCGACCTATACGATTCTCAGCATTATTTTTGCGAACGAAATCTCGTTTATGTGAGGAATTTCGTAGCCGCAGATGCGATAAGGGAAAAAGGGAAAGTGATAGCGTTGCGTAAGCTGGCGTAACTGCCACTTCGTTTTTCCGATTTTCGCTGTCCATTCTTTGTCTTCCTATCGTTTTCTTTCGAAATAACTGATCGCTGTGCTTCAAATAATAAATGTTGCGCATCTTTAATAGTACGTTCTTAACTATAGGCGCAAATTGAAAATAAAGCTAAAATCTTGAGTGATATTATGAAAATTACGCGTTCAAAGTGTTTTAGTTTATAATTCATAAAGTTCAACCTAATAAAGGTATTAAAATTTACACTTTCAATGTAGAAAAATCCTCTTCTTTTTCCCTTTGCTCTATTTCGCCAGGCTTCATTTCTTATAATTTTCTATTTTTTTTATATCTATTCAACATATATTTAATAGTACTAACTGTTTTTAATTAGTGCACAAAAAATAAATGAGCAAAAGTAGATATTTTATAAATCAACGTAATTAATCAGGCTCGTGAGAATCGAAGCGTAGATGAATATTGATTTCCAGGAATAATTTAGTAGTATAAGGTTGTAGGTTAAATCAACACGATAGGTCTATTTAGTTTACTGAAATGGCAAAAAAATCATCGAATAAGCTTTAATAACAAGCTAAATGAGTTTTATGAACGTATAAAACCTATCTTGTATGTTACAAGATTGACTTTGATATCTGTCCCGTGAGAGAAACTACTTCCTATCGGTTCTCAAATAAATTGCATAAAACATAATTAAAAAGGTATAAATCTCCATTTTTGCTCATTCCAAGTTGCTCGATTACCCCTACAAACTTTTTCTTTCGACTAGCCTTCAAAAACGAATCCGCAAAATCTGAAAATTGCGTAATTCGTTTAATCAATGGATGAAGGCAATATCACGAGAAATCCAACAGAAAACCAAGTTTGCACAGTGACTTTTTCAGTGTCGCGTCGAGACGATCACCCGCTTACATGCGTACGTATTAAGACGACAAGGGAACGTCGTCTCGCGGAACTCCGATGCGAGTTTGAGTCACTCGTTCCTTTCCATTAAGCAGCAGCGACCGTAACAAAGAAGACCCTCACCAAGAATGAGAGAGAACGAAACTAAGCGAAAGTGTGGCACGTCGCCGGCAAATGGCTTTTCCACGTGAAATTTAATTACGGAAGTGGAGCTTTTTTCCCTGGGTTTCAACTTTAATGCGATTCCATTGCGGAGGCTCGGATTTATCATCGGAAAGCCGCTTCTCTCCGCGGGAGACCTTCCGCCGTGTGCGTTATCGAGGAGGGCAATCCGTTCGTTGGAAACGGCTTTGACGGATACTTAGAGGTGATCGCAAGAGATTGTTGCATAGAGAGTTGATGCTTTTGTTAATTATTTTACACTAACGTCGTTAATAGGGGTGGAGAAACAGACTGACGCTAACGTGGTGGAAAATAAAATTTTAAATTGAATTAGAAGGTTCGATTGCTTTTTTAATTTGATCGCCTGGAACGTGCATAAGCATAAGCCTTTGTTTATGCTGGAAAATATTTAAGAGAACTGGCCTTTATTTAATTTTTTTCAAGTACAAGCTACGTTGTTCGCTTATAAATGAAAAGAGTTAGTTATTTATGAAACTTTTGTATCGAACAAAATAATTACTCTTAATAAAACAGGTTAGAAAAGTAACTTTCTCACAAATATTTACATCGAAAATGTAAATAATACATACTTTCAACGAAACTTCGATATATACTTTTAGTGTTTAAATTAATTCGTATTTTTAAATTGATACATTTTACTTTCATATATTAATAGAAGATAAAAAAAATTTTTTCTACTCGGTATTATTTCCATGAATATTTAAAAAAAAACTACAAGAAATATATGCAAGAAATAACCTCGGATGATTTTATAATTTCTATATTTTTTCAAGGATAAAGTAACTTTTCTTTTATTGTTATGGAATAATTGATATAAATGCAGAAAAATCTAGGCTCATAATTTAAACATCTTTGTATTATATTAAACTTTTTCCACTTAAGAAGATTATGAAAATTTTTTAATTTTATCATATTCTTTTTCATTTTTGCTTTCAATTAGACTGACAATGTTAACTTACGTTAAAAAAATATTTTTTCAGGAAACATTTATGAATTTTAATAGCACTTTACTTTTGCAATGTGTTTCTTTCTTCTTCTTGTTTCACTATAATTAAAAGTTAGAACTCTTATCTAATCATTCGAAATTTTAAATTAAAATCTAATCGTTTTTATGAAATTTTTTTCAATATGTCAATTAATATAAGATAAAAATTATTTTTAAATACTCAAACGCCGCTTTTTTAATAATAGATGACCTTTTTTATGTACTACAAAGTAAAATAGATAATTATCCTACATAAATGTTAATTTTACGGTTTCAATTGAAAATGTTTAGTTATTTCGAAAGATTGTTAATTTAGACAATGTTATAAAACAGTTAAACAGTTCTTGATACTATTTATCAGTTTTTAAAAGTTAAGTTTATTTTTTAATCAACTGTCTGATTTCTTTCATTAGAATAATTTCTCCAAACAAGAATGTAAGTGTAATCCAATGAAGATATTGTAAGACAATCAAGTTTTCATAATTTCATAGTACAATTTTATACCAGTCCCTATTCTAATACTCTCTAGTAGAAGAAATACAAACCATCTGGAATAACAAAAAAAAATACCTGCAAAGATTCCCTCTAAATATAATGGAATATCCTAGTCTGCTCAAACTAATATGCACACATGCATAAAAATTGAAATGTATAAAAAATATTTCTTCTCTCGAATACATAATGTATGCCACAAGAAATAGTTGGCCACAGTCGCTTCGCTCACGTCATGCAAAAAATTTCGTTGCCAAGCGAATGTCCCGCATCCCGCTCACTCATTAGATTGAAACGCGCTTTAGTTCTCTCTCCCTCTTCAGAGATGAATAACACGTTTTCTCTTTTCGAGTACACTACGTTTGCTTGGCCGCGGTTTTGTCTACTTCCGAAAATTAGACGTGGAAGTTCAGAATACCTTTCACTCCGACATTAATATTATCGGAAAACCATAATGCTTCAGATAAGGAGTGAAAGAGTCAGCGAAAGAAACAGAGTAGAAACTTCTGTGAATATCAGAAGATCAAGTGGAATGAAACTTAAATTATTTAATCTTTTTCCTTATTTTTCATAGAATGAATCATTTTTTTCTATCATTTCTTATATCAGTAAAAGAAGTTAAGACGGTATTTTTTTCGTTTTTGAACTACATAAATTAATCTGACAATTATAATGTCAATTTTGTACATTTTGAGAATGACAACATTGATAAATTAAATACTTAAATTTGTTATTTTAAAGCACGATTTCAAACGTAAATAATTTATTCTGTTATTTCTGCAAAAAGAAACAATACTCTGTATTGAAAGAGCTGCTTTATATTAATTAATTTTTTTGCGAAAATGAACGAAAAAATATTTACTTTTACAAAAAAAAATGTTGAAATGCGATTTGGAATGATTCAACCTTTCTGTTTACAGTGACGAAAAAAATGCTAATAACGGCTGCACCAGAATTTTTTTATTTAATTACTTTAATTTTCTATCTTAAATATAAAAATTATATACGTATTTCTCAATTGACATGAATTAATTGAGTTTTAGATTATTTGGATTATTTCAGTTTTTTGATGATTTTATTATTCCTAAAGCATTATATGCTGTATTTTTTAAAAAGTACTTTGCCTTTCTAAACGTTTTGGCATTTTTATTTATAATTATTGTTATTTAAACAAATTTAATGCCTTTATTCTAATAGTTTTGGGTATTTATATTACCTTTAAAATGACAATTAAATTCAAAATTATTAAAAAATTATTTTCAAGATTCTATAGATGACTATTTTATGTAGCGCAGTAAATTTTTACATCATGTCAAGTGTAAAAGGTTTCACGGCCCTTCAAGTTTTTCTGTAAACATAAAAATTTAAATATTTTAGGCAAACTTTCAAGGAACTCTTCTCTTCTTCAAAAAAAATTCCGAGAAATGTACTAAATTCTTTATGACTAGTTGGACGATCCTTAATTATCGCATTATACATAATTACTACCTTTGAATTTAAAATTTACATTTTTTCAGAATCATTGTGTAGGAAATTGACGTCACGTGTCATATAATTTTCAATTACAGCGTCTCTGTGCATTTTCTTTTAATTTTAACAATGAGTGATTTTGCGTGACATAATTTGACGCTGTACTTTGAGAAAATTAGAATACTGTACCAAATGACATTATTTGAGATCATTTTGAACTATTATTACATCGCTCAACTGTAATATAAAACATTTAAAATATAATAAAAATAAATTTAATTGTAATTAAATTATATTAAATTATATTATATTAAAAAATAATTTGTAACAATAAAATATAATAAAAATAAATATAAAAATAAAACACACAACATGTTGAGTGGTAAACTACTGATGTTTGAAATTTTGCAAATATTGATAATAATTACTTGAAACATTATATATCTATTTTCATTATAAAAACCGGACTATAAATTCCATTTTATACAATTTATAATATTTTATTTGTAGGTTTAAAATAAGAAAATTACTAAGAATGGGAGTAGTAGTAACCTGTACACACTAATTTTGTTCAAAAGTTGAATTAAATAATATTTACATAGTATACTAAATTTACATAGTAAATACTAAATTCTTATTGACTTAAAATACAAATTAACGATAAAAATGAACTATGAAGCAACTTGATTTATATCGAAACAAAACATTGAAGATAATGATTTTTTGAAGTATGCGTGACAGGTGTTAGATTCATCGGATAAAAATTTCCGTACAGAAAAATTTTTCTAGCTCAAAATATAAATCATGAGTTCGTTTTGCAAAGAATCGAATGAAAACAAATTCTCTACGTAATATATGAAAGTATTAGGTAAATAATTAGGTAAACAATTAGGTAAATAAGATAAAATAGAATTTTTGGGATATTTCATTATCATATCCTCTATACAGCGTAAGAATATAATTACACAACATATGTTTCAAACTTAATATGTCGTATATTAGAAAATTTTAGATTGTGAGTAAAAAGTTTTTGAAATTTGATTGATAAAAATAAGATGATGTAAATATTAAGGTTTTAAAAATATATCTAAAATAATTAATCAATAAATTTTAAAAAATTTTGCAAATAGAAGGAAGCAAATATTGAAAAAATAATTACATTTGTTTTATTGTTTGAATTTCTAATAAATACTAAATTAATATAAATAAAATAAAATTTTACGTTACTTGTATGTTTTTAAAGATTGTAATAAAATCTTGTACCAACATTCGATATCATTAATTTTCACTTTGTCAAAATATTTGTCTTCAAACAAGATAAAAATTAAAAAATAATATTATTAATGGAAGTACATTTCTATAATGATAAGATGTAAACAACAATTTATATTTTGTGTAGTGCTTCGTTATTTTTTGGCTTCTGCCATTGAATTAATTTTATAATATTTTAACAAAACTTGTGCTGTGAAAACATAATAATAATTCTTCTTATTCATAAACTGTTTATACTTAAATCATTATATGTCATTAGCATATCCGCAATTTATAATTATGGAAATTTTTATATTATAAAAGTGTAATCAATTAATAAATATATTATCTTATTTGTTCGTTAAAAAGCTATTTGTAAAGAAATATAAAATAATCTCAAAAACGTTGGATTGATGGAATTATTCATTATTTTTATTTAATATATCACTTATAAAAACCATCGCAATATGTTAAGTACTGTGTAAAATTTTATTTCCAATTTCCAAAAATATTTTTATATGAAAAATTATAAGAGGAATTCAAATTTATTATTGTAACCTGTTTTTAATAGCTATTACTCTAACATGCATTCTAATTATTTATAACTTAAAAATATGCCTTAGTCCACAAAATTGGATGAGAAGACAGATGTCCAAATTTGTTATCATCAACAATGGAATTAAATAAAATACCGCGAATATTATTTCTCCTAAAATATTTAAATTAAAAAAAGTCGACTGAGCTGTCGTGCCCTAGTATAACATTGTAGAAAAGGATGAACAATGTTTGGTTTCCTGTATTGCAATCCATCGTCGCACTCGGGACAATTTCAACTGCATTGTAAAACGGAAGTGTACGTATTTGTGTGCACGCGTACACCGCGTTTTTCGCGGCACCTGCAGCTCTTTTGTTGTCGACCGTTATTCGATATCTTGGGCACAGTTATGTTACACTCACCGCAGGTAATATATATATATATTGAAATTCACGCATATGCACGACGACAAGGAGATCTATTTTGACTACGTTTTCCAAACTTTTCCAATACGATTTCTGCTAATCTCATGATAGGCGGTCATTTAATTTAGGGTTATTCTTGCTTTTGTGTAAGTGAAGTTTATTATACACTTTTTCTCACGTGGTACAATACTTATTTATACATTCTGAAATCGTAAGTGTGATTCATTGCAGTAATTGCAGTTATTTACATATATGAACTAAAATATAATTTGGGATTAATAGAAATGCAGATCAAATTATGGTTTTAATCATCAATCTGAATCTAGTATGTGCATTTCAATTCAAAGTTTGTGTCATTTTCGTAATTTAATATATAAGCAAATATTCAATCCAATTTGAAGTATAGAAGTTATTTTATATCTTCTTTTTGTAAACGTTTTCATTACAATAATGGATGTTAAAATTACTGAAGCTTGTCTCGACATTTATTACAATTTTATTTTATACCGTTAAGAATAACATACAAAATAACTGACGCCCTTATAAAAAATAAAAAAGAAAATGAGTAATTTTATAATTGAATATATTTTTAATATTATAATTTAATTCCCTTACATTTCAAGAGTTGGCTTTTTTCTTTCGACCAAACGTTCAAAAATAATTTAAATTTTTATATTTTAACGTATAGTTTGTTTTTCCAAAAAAAAAAAAATATTTATGCTGCATTAGAACTTTCAAATTTTTAACTTAATATTATGTTTTTACAATTTCTTAACTTATCGTTAAGATTGTTTGCAAATAATATTTTTGAAATTCGTTAATTGTAAATATTTTATTTAAAGTAGTTTTTAGTTAAATATAAAAATCTTAACTGTTTTATAGTGAAAAAGAGGATGAAAGAGAAACCATTAAATTGTTATCTTTGAAACAATTATCCTTATCAATTTATCAAATTCATAGGTTCTTTAAAGTGCTCGCTTAAACAAACGCATATAACGTATTGCACCTGTTGTTAGTTCTTTACATTCATATACTTCAATTATGACTTTCAGGAGGTCTTATAAAGATTGATAATTCATATTAATTCTTTCGTATCTTCCAATTTATTACAGTGCATATTTTATATCGAATATTTTAATAGGTAAATTTTCTCCCTTTTTGTAATAACGAAACTTGAATTATCTAACTACACGTATTTGTATCTGTTTGAATATTATTTTATAGTTTCCTAAATATCAGATCCTCGAGCTTCCGTTAAGCAGGCAATTACATTTTCAGACACGAAAAATTCTAAATTTTTACAAATATAGTTTAATCAGTAATCTTGAAAACGTATTAGTGTCTTATATATACGCTCAGTTGTTATGTGGATATAAATGAAACTTGTTATGGAGATACAAAAAACAAGCAACCAAGTACCTTGAGGCATAATTAATATATGTAACTATCTAATAAGTGCTTATTTATTGTTTCAAGTAATTATTAATAAAATTCATACGCTGAAAATAACCATTCTAAAATTAACCGTAATTTTGTCATGTAAAAAGCGATGTAAAATTTCTTCTCGTAGAATATTTCTAAAGTCCTTTTGCGAATAACTATCTGCACTCCGGTAAAGACCACTTTATGACTGTAATCTGAAATGCCATCTTAATCTCGTGCGTTTGCGACTGTATCTAATACTTCATAAGTTCTGCGTGTTAGATAATTAAAGCCAATCTACAAAATTGATAGAAAGTAAGATATCTTTGTAACTTCTAAGGATTTTATCTTTTAAAGTAACTATAAGTGAGAATGCATTCAGTATTTTATCTGGAATTATTTCATTGGAATCCAAAAGCAATTTATTCGCCTAGTTACTGCAAGGCATTAACGTGTATCTACGTAAGTTTAAAAAGTAACAACTTTTTGAAACAAAATAATGTTACCTTTTTATAGAACAGTTTCAAAAATTGTAAACTTCATGAAACTGAGTTGTTAGAGTTTCTATAAATATACAGCGGTTACTAAAACAGTTTAATTTTACAATAAGTATATAATTTAACATCATTCGAATTATAATTAGTAAATCAAATTACATTAATAAATAATGCTATAGGTTTATCAATTAGCATTACAAAGAAATATTTATTTTTAATACTGTAAATATGTAAAAGTATTTCTAATGAATGAACTGACACTGTAAGTTATTTTAAACTCTTTAATGCAAATATTTCATGATTTTTATTGAAAAATTAAAGAACCAGTGTCATTCATAAACTTATTTCAAATTTAAAAACGTAATATAACCTTTTTATTGTTAGTTATTACCATATCCAAATAAAAATAATGATAATTAACATACCTTAATTAATTAATATTCATATTGTTTATGAGTTTTATAATATTTTTATTTTATCTCCCGAGAAATTTTTTTTCCAGAAAATATTCTAATATTGAAAAAAGCAAATATTTTAATTAATAATGTTTTAGCGTTAATGGTTGTTAGGCTGTAACGTAAGGAAAATTTTGCATTTTTAATAACATAATTATAAATTATACAAACATGTAAAAATTATCATAAGCAAGATGGATATATGTGCAAATATATCCGGCATTCATTTCTTATGTATTCATTACATTTAATGTTAATAGTTAGAATGAATACGTAAAGCTTTTTATAAATTTATTACAAGGAACTGGTATTTTTGCTAAACATTACTTTTTTCAAAGTATTTATTATTGTTTCAATATTTAATAGCATAAAAATGTGTATTTCGATAGATTCTAATTTTGATAGACTCATTCGAATATTCGAACAGAAAATTTGCACAAATATTTATCACATAGACGTATTGATCTTAACTTTTTCTTGAATGTGATTATTATATTTATGTGATTATTTATATATCTAACGAACAGAAAATGTTATACTTATCGCTTTATATTTATCGCTTTTTTTATTTAAGATAATAATGAAATTACTAAATGTTTCGTTAAAATGTCTATTAACAATTTTATCTGCAGAAAATTTATTTAACTTTAGTAAGTTAATAATCGTTAAATTATAATAACAAAATATTTAGGAATTTATATTAATATTTTATGAATTGAATTATATTCATATGAATTGAATGATATTATTGTAAAGAGAAGTATGAAAATAAATATATTGAATTTTTTCTAAAAATATATATAGAAAAAGTTGAAATTTTATAAGTGCAAAATTATGCAAAAACAATAAATTCTGAATAATAATTATTACTAACCATTTATTTTAAATTTTAATGACATAAATAAATAAAAAAATTATGAAAATTGAAACAATTAGTAAATATTTTGTAACACATTTAGTTCGTTAGAATTTGTTAGAATTAATTAACCGGTGTGCAGGATATCTAATACCCAAAAAATATTCATTCTGTCAAGCAACATTCTTTCATTGAATATTTCTAAGTAAAATATAATATAGAACTAAATTTATGAAGAAAATAATAAGATAATCACGAGTTACAAATGTTACCACTTTACAAGTATATTTGTAATTATATCTAGATTCATTTGAAATACTTTAAAAAATTAATTTGCAACTTAAAGATCTTTATTAGACATTTTATAAGACACCATTATGTGTAAATGCTTTTAATTGCACTTGTTTCTGTATAAATTCAAACATATTTTTAGTTCACGTAATAATGAAATAATATGATAAAAATAAAATAAAAGTTTTAAATTTAAAACGTATTTAAAAGAATAAGAAATGCTAAAAATATAATTAATGTAGCGCTTGCAATGAATATTACTACGAAAGTATTAAACGATAGATATTTCAGATATTTATGAATTTATTACTGCTTAGTAAATGAGAAATATTTTAATAATAAGAATTTTAAATACATTATTTTATATAAAATAAGAGGTAAATAATAATGGAGTGTTGTTTATATGAAAAAAAATCATCAAAATAATTTTTGTTAAGATGTTTTATTTCTTTCTTATAATTACTTTCCTGCAACATTAATATCCGAATATAATCTTTTTTTGAAATGGTAACTATTCGCCCAATAAGCAACTTGTATTCGATATTAATATTCAACAATGTAATGTGTATCAACTGGTTAATTAGGTAATTCTGACACTTTAATTATTTATACTTCTGAATTACGTAAATCATTTGATGCTTAGATAAACCTTAGATAAAATGCTTAAATAAGATATATCTGTGTAGTTTAAGTCGAAAACATTTTTAATGCATGTTTTTAACTATGTTGTCTTATTATTGCAACGAGCTTTTCCATCTTGCACTCAATCACTTCCTCTTGGGTGACTTATTGAAAGATATACTCTATCACGATTTAAAGGATACAAAAGTAAATAAATATTCTCTTTGTTATTAAATTACAAAAAATGCTACAACACTTCTGAAACTGTTGGCACAAGGACTTGAATGAATGAAAAACACGTAGTAAATGGCACTTTGGTTATGCAGATATAATCAAGAAGGGAACAATGGTCACTATAGAAGATGATAATTTACCACTTATGTATTGGAACCTTCGATGCATTGTTACAGTTCAGCAAGGAGGCAATATTGTTCGAGTAGCAACGGTAAAAACCGCAACCGGAACTTGTAAGAGAAGTGTTAAAACATTATGTCCGTTACCTATAGATATTACATAAGTTCATACTTATTACATAACGTTATTCAAATAGAGATTTGTTTCAAACATTCTATTTTTTAGGTTTTGCAATTTTCATTTGTATTGTTGTAACTCCGCGTTCTGATGTTCAATTACTTTAATAATCCTATATCTCTGTCTAAGTTGAGTATATGATTTGAATTATGTAATCTTTATTGTTATCATAATCCTCTTTATAAATCTAACTCATAATAAGAAATTTAGAGGCAACTGTATCTGCATTTGGTTTCATTTTTCTCTATTTTTTAATAGGAACCGTTAAATATAGCTACCGTATTACGTCATAATGTGAAACTCGTATGTTTTTATTGAATTCCTAAAACAAACATATGTATGAAATAACATTAGTAGTGAAATATTTAGATATGATTCAGGCAAACATACATAAAAAAGTATAAGATGACATATATAGAAGTAGAAGTATAGCTTAAATTAATATATTCATTATCTATTCTTTATAGTCAATGTTAAAGGTATTGACTATTGACTATTCGTTTTAGTCAATGTTAAAGGTTGAGATGAAAATATGCAATTTCTTATAAACTTATTATAAGGAACATATCTTAATAAGCATAGTACAGAATAAATTGAATTATATTAATAAAAATATGCTGCACAAATATTCATTCAATATGCTTATAATTATTAATGCGTACGAGTACTTTTGCCAAAAATTAAAATTCAATTTCTTAATATGAAATATTCATGTAATATTAATTTCTTGATTATTAAACATTTGCGACAAAATGAAATTATTGGTATTTTTAATTTCTATTAAATTTAAAAAGTTATTTTTATTGCACAAAAGCTGGAATTAAATACGTAGTCAATAAATACTTCCTTTTACAGCAAGTAATTAATAAACTCTTTATTATATATTATAATGTAGCTGATAACAAATATTTGTGATAAGTAATTTAGGCTTCAATCAATGCCTGTGTGTGCTTTTGCAAATTTAACTTTATACTAAAAAATATTTAATTTTAAAAAATAAATAAGGATTTCAATTCATAGTTCGCCTCACTGATGTATTAATTTGAAAATATTTACAGAAATTAAAGCAATGCAGCCTTTCCTTCTCTGTCTTTATCAGTAGCTTTTAGTTCATTTAGTTCATTCGATTCACACATGCCTTTGGAGATTTAGATGAAATTTCCATGAATCTTTAAAAATAATGCGCTAAACAACACATTAGACCTCTTACACTATATATTCCATATTATTTTTGTTGCCTTGCTTTAGTTGAATGGTTAAAAAACTACAAGAGTAAAAAGATTCATGCGGTATTACCAATTTATTGCCAAGTAAATTATAAGGTTATATCGTTGCATTTAGTTTTGAATCCTGGTTCAAAATATAAAACAATATGTTCTACTAATTTAGTGTTCATTATTCAAAGTACTTTATTCAAGCTGTGATCTTTAAAAATTGAAAAAAAATTACCTAGTAACAAAATTAAATAAGTATATATGTTCACAAGAAACGATCATCATCTACTAACTTCATATTCAGAATTTATCTTTCTGATAGTGATAAAAAAGAAATGAATACCATATCGAAACAATTAATAAATACGCTACACAATAAGTACAATTATTTTTTTATGCACTCTTTGAGATAATTTTATATCTCTTTCATCAGAAGCAAACAAGTTTTTAAGTCGAAATTTCGAACATTATTTACATTATATAATATTCCTTCCATAATTTTTTTCCTAGACAGAAACCTTAGCAATTAGATAATTAGATACTTAGATATTCAACTGAACTTGAATACAATTACAAAATTGAAAACCAAGCGTGTCAATGTAGTCATTGGATAAGTTATAGAGCATTTTCCACAAAAATATAATCTTATCAAGATAGAAACGATGGAAATAGGTTACCATAAACTGTGGGTCGATCAGGAAGAAATCTTCATTTTACGGACGAGTACTCTTTTGTAGTTTCATTTCAAAAGAAGAGAAACGGCTATGGGAATTCTGGGAGAAAGAGATTTTATAGAAAGTAAAAATTAAGAGAATCACGCGTTACGTAGTACGAGTACACTTTAGACTGTAAATGATATACCTGCGAATTAATACGATACCTGGATTGAAAGAATTTGAAGGCCTTTTAGACATTAAAAGATCTCTTTGTCCAAAGTTTCGTACTAGCATTAATGAATCATTCGCTAAATCAATGTCAATTTTAATTTTATTCCAAAAATTTATGATTTGATTTTCTAATATTTTATATTAGAAAATGTATAGATCCATTACTGAAGTTTTTAATACTAGAGTTTTAAGTTTAATAATTTTTCGTTTTATTCCTTAAGCATATTTTCAAATTCTTGCAGACTTATAGCAAATAATTTAAATATGATTTCTTATCCAGTGCCCAACATTAGTTTAACTGTATTTTGGTTATCTAAGGTTTTTAATTTTATAAACGGAATTAGATTACGTTTATATTATAATTTTATGCTGTAAATTCCAATATTTGATTGTCTGTTTTCTGTGGTAAATTGAGCTCTGATTTACATCAGTTTCTTTTTTAGTGCTTCAATACACTTATTATTTTTTGTTTGTTGTACAACCGATTTTTTTTATTAGTTGTAATTCCTCTTGTGGTATCCTTAGATTGTATGTTCACTAATTTTACAATAATCGTATGTTTTCAAGTTAATACGTTAGTTTTTGCACATAGTAACAGTGTATCTGCTTTGTTTATGTATTTGATAGATTAGTTTGTTTCTAATCTCAATAAGTGCAGAGTTATTTTAAAAAAAATTAATGCAGAGTATCCTACTTCATTGTAGATTTAGTAATAAATGATTATTTAATTAAAAGCTATAATTTTATTTCGGAAATAGTTTCTCGGTTCATGTTTGATTTTATTATGGATTTGGTAAAGCAATTTTGATTTCTGTGTTTTGATATGAAAATTGTTTGTGAGCGCGTACGTATATGTGCGTGCTTGCATGTGTGTTCATATATTGATGGTGACAAAAATCAATATTCCATAATTATAAATTAACTTGATTTCATTACTGCTAGCTTTTCATATTACTACAGTTTATGCTTCATTTCGTAATAAAACACGATTTTTGAACTCATAGAACATGCAAAATCATAAGAACCAAAAAATGGGAATATTTAAGTTTAAATTTTTCAAGTCTGAAACGCTTTTTATTAAGTGAAGGCTTCTAGATTTTAAGAACATTTATATTTTTCTTCAGTTTCTTTTGTTTTTCGAATAACTTACAAATTTGGCTTGCCGTATTTTATAATGGGCTTCAAATTTTTCAAATATTTTGTAAAAAAAGTATTTTTCTTAAACAAAGGATGATATACAGTTCTTCTAATTCAGACATTAGTCTGATATGACATTTATTTATATTTAAGAATTCATAACTTAATTTTAAATTCCAATTTTGTTTATTTGCAAACTTTAAAATTTAGAAGTTTATGGTTCTTCAATCATAACGTCAATCTTGGAGAGTTATGACCCGTTTATGAAAAGAAATAGTTCTTTTCATTGCTTTCTATTTCCGTAACGAATTCTTCTAAAAATTCGTTATTTATTATAAGATAGGTTTAAACACCAAACAAGTTTGGGTGTATTCAAATGGGCGCAAAACCTCATGGTATCATGACCCATGAGACTTCCCGACATTTCTACGATGTTGCGTCGGTTGTACTACGGAACTGAAACGCAAATCCGAAATACTTAAACATAAGTAGTGTGCAATATACTTCTTACTAAATTCTGTACAAATTTTGATTAGCTTTATGAATTCTTGAACACATAAAATCATAATTTTACACGCCGCTATACATTTTAAGTACATTATATTTTCTAATATTATATAAAATCTATTAAAATGATTTAACACATTTAATTTTAAAGATTATACTTCTTTTGTACGATAATTGAAGAAAATGACAGGTACACGGATTTAGAATTTTCCATAGTACTTAAGAACTTTCGAATACATATACTTTATAAACTAATGCTTAAAACCCTTAAGTGAAAAAAATCAACAAGCAAATACTAATGAAATAAAGGAGAAATTTAAAATGTGTGGATACAACAGTATCAAAGTCTGGAATAGTCAAACAATTCTACTGATCATTTTGATAGCTTTATTTTATGACGTTTCTATTGTTGAATAAGAGAGGAAAAAGGTTTGACATGTGGTAGAGATATCTAGATAAAATAAAAACGTTAGTTTTAAATAATCATTGAACGTAAAATGAAGTGTCATTCAGTTCTTTTGGTAGAGATTAAATGCCGGTTTTAAACTGTGATACAAATCGTCCTCTCTCTCGCTCTCTCTCTCTCTCTAAATCCTCTGATAAATTTTGTGAAAAAATAAATTGAATTGAATAATAATTGCTTTTTATTTTTTCATCTAATCAAGTTTGCTTTTAAAAATAAATATTAGTAATAAAATTTAGTTTTCTTTTTCGCGAAATGACATTAAGCTTAAATAATCTGATCATTTATCGTTTTCACTACACGTCATTCTTTCCTTAATCTATATTTCACCCTTTTATCCTTTTCTTTCTCTTTACTCTCAGTTGATCTTTACTTTGTTTTATTTATTATTGGGAAGCAAAAGATTTTGTCGAGTAGCACAAATTTTAAACAGTATTAACAATTCAATATATTTTTGACAAGATAAGTCCGTCTAATTATTGTAAAATAAACTATTTATTTCATTTATTTTTTGCTATTATTTTCTTTGCTTGTCAGGAAAACTGATGACTTCTTAGTAATTCTAATTTGAAAATCCTTAAATTGAGTTTTGATAAAGGAGATTAAGATGATAAAATACGTATGTTACGCAGTAAATTTTTTAAGGTTTTATTTTAAATATATTTATGGTATAGTAGAATTCTGAATAGTAGAATCTAATCCGAAAATTCTTTTCATCTTATAAAGAGTATAATAAATATAAATAGAAAACTCGTGGCCATATAAATATCTACGCACTTATGGCGGGGATCACTATTCTGTGGATTAGTCTGGATGATCACAGCACGGATACTTGTAATAAGTGAATATTACAAGTATTATATTATATGAATACATATTATGTACGTGCACATATAAGCAAATAGTTTGTTTATTTGATTAATTAAAATATACCAATATGTAAATCCACTGTAACGTGCATATGTATATAATTTTTGAATCTGTAATCGCATTATCTTTCTTAGTTACAGACAAACATGTCTCTATAATACAAACTTAACTAGGTATATAAATGCATACATGTACAAACACTCTGATGCATTAAAATTATTTTGATTCGCAAAGCCATGTATCAAATTTATAGAATAATGACGTCTATATTACAATTTGGAGTATAACTTCCTAAATTTAGTAATAACCTATTGTATTAGAAGAACATTTGAAAATAAGGTCAACAAACATTTATGAGTCATTGAATTTGCATTGAATGCATTTTTTATATTTATCATTTTTATTTATTTTTTAATTAAAATTGAATAAGAATTTCATTCTGAAAGAAATCTTTTTTTTTAAGTAACTTTAGACGTTAATTGTTTTCTTACTATTTAATGTTCTAAATCACTCTTTATTTATATTATGTTATAAATCTATTTTTTCAGTTATTTGAGAAACAGTAAGAATTTCCTTATCCTTAATTATCTGTATCAAGTCATGTAAGTAAAAATGTTTTTAGTACACAGCAGCTTTGTTGTTCAAGAAGAGAGTACTAAACTATATCTTTTATATTATAAAGTGTAACATCTCACGTAAAATTCTACGAAATATCCAATATTGATAAATATTAATATTGAATCAATAAGAAAATTATTTCTGTGTTATTTTTTTAATAATATAAATTTCGAGTGCGTTACTTTTACTAGTATGAAGCCACAAGGACCTGAAAAAATTTCGCTTTTTGATATCCATTTTAAGTCTTTACAGTCTCGATTCTATATTTATTTACTAAAATAATTTTAAGACCAACAGAATTAAAATTTACAGGTAACCGGCTTTTTTAAAAAACAAATTTACTTTGAACGACCGCTTTAAAAGTATGTTTCTTCATATTTACAAGAAGGCTTTGGTTTTTTGGCACCATATCTTACGACGATTCGATTAATTTCGATTACTGGCATCGTAGTCATGACTGAATATAATACAATAAATTCGTATTGTAATTTCACTTATCAAAACTCTCAAGATGATCAAGACGGTTTGAAGAGGCTCTTTCAAATGTATATAACTACTATGTGTACGTTATACAATTAATGATTTAATGCTCTATATGTATTATTTGTTTTTTCTCTTTATTATTTTAAAAACACATATGGTACGCTTTATGTATAATAACGTACTATGTTAAAAAATAGTAAAAAAAAATCAGATGATTTAGATTAAGGAAACAAAGGAAATAACGGTCATATTTCTTAAATCATTAAAATGCATTTAATAATCTTACAACATTTTTTAACTCTCTGAAATTGTTAGAAATTCTATATGTTTTGAATATGATTTTTTTTTAAATATTTTCTAAGGCTTGAAATTCATAAGCATTTATTGTGAAAAAATAAAAACAACCTTTTTTAGAAAATTAATTAGTAAAATAATATTTAAAAATAGATTATTTTAAATGATTGTATCTATTCTTTTTATAAAATTATTCAAGTAAAAGTATTTATTTAATATTTTTTAGAAAATGTAGAATACATAAATATAATTATCATTATTAAGAATATATGGATATTTCTATTCATAAAGTAATTTCTGCATTGCACAAATTAGTTTGTATCTTTCTTCAAAAAGATTAATAATGTAAAGGAATATCGAATTGAAAATTGGTATTGGATTTCTTTCTAAAGAATAGCTTATGATATTGCTTAAACATTAGTATTTCTTTTCAGATGTATTTACAACAAATTTTATATTGTACTTGTACAGTACTTGTCCTTTAAAGAATAGAAACGCTTTTTTATTTACTCTAAATATTTCAGGATTTAATAAAGACAAAGTTTTTTTCAAAATGAAGCTTAATAAATTGTAGATAAATTAAAATTTAATGATTACTCCCTTCTTTTAAAATAATTGAATAAAATACAAAAAATCTTTAAAAAACTGTAAAAATATCAAAAAAAAGAAGTTCCTTTAACAATAGCTTAAGCAACTATTACAATAAATTATTTATAAGTCTCATATTCTTTATAAAGAGAGCATATTGGAGTATTTTTAAATTATAAATAAATACCAACATCGTTTTACAATAATAAGTAAATTTTAATTGTGCCCAAAGATTACTATGAAAAATAGTTAAAAATAAAATATGAAATACAAACCTTTCGGACAAATTACGGAGGAAAAGGCTGTAAAGTTAAAAGCATAGAATAACTTAAACTTTATTTATAATGATTACTTGAAAATATGGAGGAGGGCAGCCCCCAGGTATTTCATCCTTAGTATTTCCACATTGTCATAGCAAAAATGACAAATTCTTTTAACAATAGTGGTATACGCTATTTGATAAATATCACATGAAACGTTAAAAATGCTCGAACGAATATTAAAACTAAAGATATAAAAAATTACAGAAATATTAATAAATTAAAGCATTATAAATAATAAAATAAAATATCATGTTCTTATTCAATACAACTTGTTAATTAATAACAAAATTTTGTCTTTAACTAGTATTAAATAAAATTCGAAATTAATAAAAATATTTAATTTTGTACCTTGATCTTCTCAACATTTACTAGTTGAAATGAATAAGAAGTTTTATTTATTCATTTTCCAACGAAAGTAGGAATAAATCATATTTTTAAAACAAAATATTTATTTATAATTTGAAATCTAAGACTCTTTTATTTAAAACGTAGATGATTTTAAGTTGCTCTTTTGATGTACAGTTTGCTTTTGATAGTCTTTTCAAGCACGTTTAAAAACTTTGAAAATTAAAATATAACTTAGATTTAAAAATTCATATATCTTACAAGAATATAGTCCATATAAATTTAGGCAATATGCTAAGATTTTGCTCTCTAATGATATATTGAAGTTTTAATTTCCTCAATACATTTTTCTTTTTTATTATTTTTTATATATAAAAGCGATTTAAACTAATTTAAGTCCTATTATAAGTGACATTATTATAACTAAGAATAAACTAGGATCTATCGAATTGAGAATACATAATATTTAAGTTGATGTTAATTTATAATCACGATACTGTATTATTTATTTTTAAATTTAACATTCTGGATAAACTATGAAATTTTATTACTAATATATGTATGTAAAATTTTGCACTTTATAAAATTCGAAAAGTCAGCCAGTGTTCAGATTTCATATTTAATGCTTTGTCTATTATGTTTGAAATTGATCATTAAACTACGTAGCTTACGTATATCAAAAGAAGTTTAAAGAGAGATGGTTACGTTTAAATACTAAATATTATAATTTATGTAATAGTTATAAAATAATTTTGTTTCTAAATATTATATCTGTCCAAGTAGTTATATATTGACTATACTTTGTTCAAAAACAAAATGAACGTTTTAGATAATTTCAGTCTCTATGCGCTTAAAAACTTGCAGAATTTGATACACGAATTCAATAGTAATTATTTAATAGTCTTATTAATTAAAAATCCAAAGAAAACACTGGTTTCCTTTTTCCACATCAGATCTTAGAAAACTGAAAAACTTTTTACACGTCGCTGTTGTCTGTTGTCTGCTCTTATCTGTTGTCATAATTTTATTAAACTACTTTACTTAAAACTGTTATTTTATGTTGTAATATTATTTTTAAAAGTATGTTTTCTCTTTTCGTTAGTGTACAATAATTGTTTCTTAAAAATAGTGAAGAAAAAAACAAAACTCACCAACTCACTTTAATGCAACTCAATCATACCGGTGATGCGTATCTCCAATTAAAAGTCCAGTCTTAAATATACCATTGTTTTATAACGTAGTTATTCCTGTACGAAAGTAAATGTAATACAACTTTGAGTTTGTTAGTGTATAGTTTCAGTGGCAACAGCTTTTGTCCTCAATGAGCGCTCTAAATCACGTCGCCACAATTGCCCCCTTCGTAAAGTCCAACCGACACTTGTTTGTTCTACTCCTCGTCACTTTCTTCACTTTCTATAATAAGCTTTCTACGCTTATCTCTTCCTCTCCTTTATTTCTCACTGTTCTTGACTTGGCGTCGTTACTCGTACTGGTTAATCGTACTTAATTCTAGAGTTAATCGTACTTAACTCTAAATTATTTATCTCAATATAAAAAAAGAAACAAAAAAGCATTCGTAAATTTTATAAAATATTTTAGCTAATCTTGAATTATATTTTTCTCTAAAACGTAAAAAATTCTTATTGTTTTTTATGCCACTTCTCTGCCACAAAGTTTAATTTCGCATAAATGTTATTTTTTTTTTAATTTTGTATTAATACAATTACTTGAAGGTGTACTATTCTTACTGTAACTTGAACAAGTTTTTAAATAATTATAAAATGTCTATATTAATAAGTGATAAACAGTCTTTTTCACACTAAAATATACCAAATTTTTGCGTATTTGTTAACATTCTAACTATTACTAGATTTTTATACAGAATTATAATTACATTCTTTACGGTAAATAAAATGAATTGAATAAAGATATTGCTACTAAAATCTAAAACAGCATTCATTTAATTGCATCCAATTTTTCTTCTTCTTGAACGGAAATGAAAACTGAAAAAAAAACTTGAAAATCGATTATTAGATTAAATTAACATTATTTTTTATATGATTAACAAACAAAATATTTATTAAGGTTAAAGATATTAATTTATTCTTAATTTAAGTAACGATTAAATCTGTAATGATTTTTTAGACTTTTAAATTAAGAAATATTTCGCACGTTAAATTGTCATTAGAAGTTTTGAAAAATATATCCAAATGAGTTATTACAAATTAATAAATAATAATAATTATACAAGGAGAATTTTCTTAATTCTAAAATTGAGATGATGATTATTTATTAATGAAAAGTATTTTCATCCATCCGTGTTATGTATATTTCTAAATATTATTACCAAATTCAATAGAAAATTATTATTCGTTACAATAAATTTCATGTTATTGCATGATAAATTTACAGATAATATAATATGTTTTAAGAGGTAAAATAAAAAATGTGCAGAAACTTTCGAAAGATTCGGTAAGGGTTTATTCTTATTGTTTCGTATACAAAGAACAGAAAGCGTATATAACGGTGAAAGTTATATGATAAAAATTGATATTAGCACTTATGATAGAAAAGCATTTCTAGCTATCAATAAATTATTCATGGTTTTAATTGAATTTCGTAGGATTTGTTATCAATAAATAGATAAAAAATGCGCTTCGTATTTCGAGATGCAAGTTACGTTCACATATTAGATAGTCAAAATTGCAATTGTAAACACAAACGTATTAATTATTTTCTCTCAGCAGCTAATCAAGAATCTTGAGCGATAATGATAAAAAGACCATAAATTTACCATAAAGTATTTATATAACTATTAATACTTATTAAAATTATATTATTAACTTAAGCGTAGAATTTAGATATCAAATAAACATGACTGTTTTAAGTTTGTAACACCAGCCTGCATACAAACAATATAATTTTAAATAATAAATTCAGATAAATTTAGATAAGTATATATATATATATATATATATATATATATATATATCAAGGTATTATTAATTGCAATTAATGCCTCAAAGCTATCGTAAATGAAATGGGTATTCTTTATGAGATACTCTATTTTATTTATAAGTTTTTATCACAAATATTTAAAAATAAATTTAAATTACGATATTAATATAAGTACTAATCATATTATACGTGTGGTTTACTTGCACTAATCTCGCATAAGCCAATCAACCTATAAACTGACATAAAGTTTTTAAAAATAAAGGAATTCTAGTTAATAGAAATTAAAAGTTACCGAGTCCGGTTATAAAGTTATTGTTCTTTACATCACTAGTAAAGTCTCGTCAAATAACGAGGTCTCACCTTTACTATTAACACATACTTTTTATTGTGAATTCTACAATAATATTTAACAAAGTTGTCTCCATAAACAAAACTTTTTTATCTCTTTCAAAATATAAAAAGATTGTTTGAAAATATAGTATTATTTAATAAATTATTTCTTTCAATGTACAGTAAAACGAGTGAATTCAACCTTAAATGCTAAGCATATTATGAACAAAGTACAGCAATGAAAAGAAAATCTTGCCATCTAAGCCACCAAAGAAAAAGACAAATGCGATAGGTCAATTTATCTTGCCGATTCGTCTGTCTGTGTTCAAGTAAAATTCCACTTATACACACTTATACACAAAATCGCAACTCCCGGATCAAGATAAAATTCTGCCTCGCATAAGAAAGCAGCCACGAGCTAAGCGTGCTGTGTCCAATGTACCACGAGCTACTCTTAGACTTGCGTGTTTCTCCGCCTCTGACATAAATCATCTTATTCCACATCGAGAGACGCTGTGACAGTTTGTCGATTCTCCGCGATCGATATTATAATGACCGAGCGTGAAAGAAGGTAAGGGAGAGCAAGAGCTCACTGGCAGACAAGCGATTAATCCCGATAACATCGCACTCCATAATAATGATATAAGCGGATTTTACGTCACCTCTCGGATCAAGCAAATCGAATATCGTTCCTGCGTGGAGTCTAGGCTTTTGAACAATGCGGCACTGCTTTTTCTAATTAATTCCTCTAATAGGCAGATCTTGCGACAGAATCCGAACTGATTGGTAATTTGAAAGGAACATGATGGACATTGTCTGGTTTTAGTGTTCTAATGCTTGAACGAAATCGTCGCCAGAATCGGTCAAATGCCGCCTGTTTGTTTATGTGAACTATGGGAAGGTTAATTGTTTAATGGCTTATTATTAATATCCAGGGGATTTATTAGTATTTGCCATCCATAAACCCGTAAGAATTTTTTAATTCTTGTTATTTTGTCTTTCATTTGTAAGATATCTTAAGTTGTAAGCACTCCTGGAGTTTTCGTGGTTTTCCTTCTTTCCAATCAGCGTTTGATTTTATTTGAAGTTTAATGACATCTACTATTAATTAAAACATGTTGATAATTTCTTTGGATTTCATTTAAAGTTTTGAATGAACATGATCATTTAACGTTCTCTAGTTGGATTATGTAATATTCTGAATTTCTATTTTACGGACTACTTGTTGATAGCTAATAGTCATAATTTATCTTCTTAAATGAAAGTCACGTATTTGAATTATCATTGATTCATTTTCTACTGATTTTTTTGTCTGTATTTAGCAGTTAGCAGCTGTGTGAAAAAATTTCAAATGCGTTTTTTAAGTTTATTAAATTAAAAATGTGATTAAACCTTGGTGCTTTTTGTAAAAAATAAGTACATTTTCGTAATTTCAAAATTTTTTTTAAAAATCTATACATTTTTAGCAATGTCACTAAAGATAAAATAAAGAAATTTTCAATACAAACTACAATTGTAATTTTTGAAAATTTTCAACTTTGTAGTTATATTGTTATTTGTAAGCACTGCTAATATATCATAAAATTATTGCAAAATATACATTATTTTGCTTTATAAAGTCGTTACTATTGAACTAGTTTGTTTCAATTATTTAAGAGGAAATCCACCAATATACATATATAATAAAGTTTGTAAGCCCTACGAAATAAAATACATTTAAAGTAAACCTTTTTTCTTTGCATTGATCACCCAAAATAATCACACATTATTTCATAATAACTTTGCAAATGCAATAAATCTTTCTGCGCATTATATACCGTACAGTTAATATTGTTCCGTTAGCAGTTTCTTGCTAAATTTCCGCCTGACAATCTACGTATCCCAATAATGATCTGCTATTCAAATTTCCTACATCAACACAAGTACTTTACATGTAGCTTCCAACATTCACGTTGGCGTCTCGATTTGCGCTGAATACCTGCACTAGCGTAATAAGACGTGCGAAATGCCGCCGTAATCTTTGCTTTTGGCGTTTAGTATCTCGAGTACAATAATTTATTATCATGCTCCGCTAAAAAAATGCACCTCATCCGCGAATGATGATGTGTGCGCAAAACCTACACGTATCTTGATCTGTAAAAAGATATCGGTGTATTAAAAGCAAAACGAAGATATTGGTCATTGCGAAACAATCTAGTTCAAAAGTTAATTTAAAAGTTATCCCGGCGTTACATAGTCTGATCGTGAAGATTATAAATAGGGTACGTCAACATGGGAGGTGAAGGAATGTCGAGAAAATTTGCTATTGCGTCGATATATGCGTCCGTACGATCACAAATCACAAACAGCGGTCAGAGTTCTTTCAATATCGGAAAGCGTGTAGAATATGACGAACCAATTTTGTGAACTGTCGTAAATTACGTTAATAACAAACAATAATGCATATAGAAGACAATTTTTCAGATATACGAAAACATCTGCAATTTTGCCGTATGCTTTGCCACCCGCAATTAAAAAAGAGCACAAGACTCTCAGATAGAATTTATAAATGTAACCTATTTTAAAAAAAAAATCCTTATTCACAAATTTCTCTCCAATGTTTCTCAATGTTATTAAATGATGCAACATAAATATAATTAGCACGACGTTTAAAGCATCGCAGGTTGTTAACATTTTTGCTTGAGACTCCTTTGCGTTTCAATGGACGTGTGTAACTACTCGCGTCCTTCGAGCGCCATGATTAGAATATTCGAAACTCGGACTTCTCCGAGCTTTGGGTACGCATTAACGCTTGCCAGAGTGACACTCACTGTTAAGGTCAAGGGATTTTTCCAAGAAATTACTTTCCAGAACGATTACTTGAAGCTGACCTGTGTACGAGGTCACCCTCACGAGAGTTTAGTGCAAACATACTTACGATGCTTACACACGGCGGCGGCGGTTGCTTGTCTTCTCGTAACGGATGTTCTGATTGTGTTCCCGGGCAGCCGAGCGGCAGAAGCCGCCGAGCCGTTCACATCTAAATTGCATGTTCGAAGCAATTAACTCGCGATTGACCTTTCGACTGAATTCAAGCTCTGCTCTCACCCCCTTGTGCTAGTCCGCTTAAATTACTGTTTTTCATATACGTGACGATACTTTCTATGCATATTCAGGCTTCTGTCTTGTTTTCCTCACTTTCTATAAAAAGTCGAGCGTGATCAAATAGATAAATCGAGTGTTCTGCGTGGGTGCTTACAGAATCCTTTCTCGGGTTCTGGGCTCGATGAAAAGACCGAGTAAAAAGCAAAGTGGAAAAACTATTATAAATACTTGTTGTTATTGTAAATGAAATTATTTATTTTCGTTAAAAGAACTCAATGATGTATTTCTTTGCTCCGAAGTCCTTCATACTGTAGGCAAGAAAGTCTCATAAAGAAAAGTCATTAGTATCGGATATTTATTTTCTATTTGTATGACTATTGTCAAAATTGTATCGAAAGCATAATAAATGCACTCATCTTCTTGGTGGATGTTTTCCCTTCGTTGTGGTACAGAAAATTATAATAAGAAACGCATTTTTTTTTAATTTACTGACATATCCTTTCTGGTTAACTTTTTTTAGATTATTAGCTGGAATGAAATGTCAATAAGAATCAAACTAATTATGCAAACCATTTATCTTACAACTTGATAGTAGTTTCTTAATGTTGTAATTGCTCGCTTTATCATTTCTTTTCAAATTATGTTCTATGATCTATTGAAACATCAATAAAAAGCTTAAATAGAAATACGAATATTAAGTTCCGTTAATCCTCCTTAATTCATTGGTCCTTTTTTGGATTGCGCAAAAAGAAAATCATTTCTAAAGACTATTCTCTTACAGGAATAAGCCACAATAATTTGAACAATAGATCTAAGCACGCTCGGCTGTTTATGTATCTATAATATCTGCCATCTTGTAAAGTAAAATTATCAGCACCGGTTTGTTTCAGGGATACAAGAATATAATTTTATAAGTTTTTGTGTAAAGACGTTACATCAAATACTTTTATCATGGATCGAACGATTAACTTTCCTTTAGAAAATTAGAAAACTATTTTAAAGAAAAATCTTTACGCCGTACAATGTAAGCATTATTTGAAAATATTAATCCTTGTAATTTCCGAATACTCGAGCAACGTAGAAATAAGTATTTAAACTGATATTAAAATTTTAACTAGTGCCTATATTATATATTGTAATAAATATTCACGGTTGTTCAATCAAGTTGCACTAACTTGTTACCGTAATTTGTCTAAAAATCGACATACCTAAACGCCAACCTATATAATTTAATTTACAATATCACGCGATATGCATCAACCATATAATTTATAAGAAAAAACTTTTTAATAAATGTATTCTAGTTTCTTTTACACAATTACTCTTTATGAAAATTGTTGTTATTACCATTGTTATTCTGAAAGTAATACAACAAAATTTGCAGTTACCAATTACAGATATAAAATAGTTACATTCCATCAAAACATAAAATATGTCTACTTCCGCTATGGAGGTGTCAAAAGCTTAAAGATTCTTGACTGAGTATAACCAACGGCTAAAGCGGCTCGAAATTCTCACTTATCTTCCTTCGTGTCTCGTGTACCACGCAAGTCAGTGTTTATAGCGAACAAGTCATAACAAGATGTACATTGTCGAGGATTGTAATTGTATACTTCTGAAACTGAAAGTATTGGAATCGAAACAATTATTCAAAACAGATCTTTGTGTTAGGCAAGTACTTAAAATTAAAAGCTGCCCAACTTCGAGTCCTTCAGTATCTTATTAATTAATTTAAGAATTTTAAAAGCTTACGATTTATTATATTTAGATTGAATTATACTTCCTTTAAATTATTCAAAATATTGAATGAATTGAAACATTTATGTAACTGTTTTTTTAATTTATTTATGATCTCATAAAAATAAATTACATACGTCAGTCGATCACCTGTTTTCTTTGTTACTTTTTTCTTTGGTGCTTCGAGAAAGTCCAATAACATGTTGAAGTATTTTTTTCTTACGAACAATGTTACCGATATATTTTATGCATTGTTTAAACTTAATTCACTAAATAAGAATCTTGAAAATATTTTTATTATCTTATAAGTTATAAGAATAACTTTTATAATTTTTTGAACAAGGATTTACATTATATCAAACTATCTTTAAAAGTTTAATGAGTTTATAAATGAGATTATAAATAATAGAACATTACATAGAAAGTCAATAATATGAGCTGAAACTTATTTATTTACCAGAGAAATTTTATTGTAATATGAATTTTTTTTAATTAATAGTTGTAGTGTAATAGTGTTACCTATATGCTTAGAAATTTATTCGGTTATGACTTTGAGAAAATTATAAATTGAAATATTGTATATTAAATTGAAGGTACAATTATTTTATATATCATCGATAAAAATGACATTATGAGAAATAATGTCATGCAATAGATGTGCAAATAATTATATGTGAATTATTGAACATAAACAAGATTTGAAGTATTCACAATGAGAAAAAACGATTTAACTTTACTTTTCAAGAATATCAGAAAAGTGTTATAGAAAAGCTTATCACGATAAACGTCTTGAAAATAAAAATTTGAGTATTTTTATGACAGAATGTCTTATGATTTATGAAACTCAGGAATTGAAACATTTTTCTTGTGAAATACTTTGATTTTAAATTGTTGCTCAAACAAAGCATTCGATTCAGACTTTTACACTCATACACTTGCATCATAAATGATCTCTTTGTAATCTTTTAACTGTACATACATAGATACATGGCTGATGCATATTCATTCGCGAGTATAGTCGTACATCCTCATCGTCAGCTGACTAACGACGATACATTTTCCTTGTGAAGGTTGTACGAGTTCATTCGTTAATGTGCCTAATATTCTCGATAATTGCCTTTGAATAATAAAGAGCAATTACCTTTGCACAAAGTTAATTATGCGCCATATGAACGTTCCTCTGCTTTTATTTCGTGTTTCTTTTACGAATTCTTTCGATCAAGAAATAAATACTTGTAAACGTGTTAAGCACTATTCGGTGTCTAAAAGTCTATTTAAGCAGTCTTTTTATTATAGAAAATTTCGAGTCTTAATTCATAGTCTCAAGTGAAATTGATAGTCGCTTGTAAAAATATTTAATGGGAAAATTATTTATTGCTCACGGTTTACATGAAAATGCAATTAAATTGATTTTAGGTTAATATGAATGGGTATTCAAACACATAGAATAAAGTTTTTGTACAATACTTTGTGTACAAATTGAAAAAAAATATAATAATTTTAAATGGAATAAATTGGAATTCTCGATTATGTCTATCAAAATAAAGCGATGTAAAATATATCTATAAAAAATGTTATTTTGTAAGGTGCATGAGTGAATGTAAATTCAAGTAATATTAACTCCTAAACAATATTATTTTATAACAATTAAATATTAATAACATTTTATATCATTCACTGATTGACTGAAACTCGTTTTTTAATAATCATGAAAATATTTTAAATTCGATTTTACAAACAGATTAGTTCGTCTTGTACTGCGTCTAATAACTAATTGCTTCAATTTTCTGACGTTAACGCAATTGCATTAACTTCATACGACATTTTCACGCGATCCATGCCTAATCACCTCTATCACCAGTAAGAAACCGTTCTCGCGCGTCAATTCACGCCTTCTTTCCAAAACTGTCACACGATAAAAAGCTCAGCCATTGATAAAATTCAGGACTTCGAATGTCGGATGCATCGCGGGATGGGGGGGGGGAGAGATTAGGCTTGTAAGCGTCCAACACTATGCCCACCTTTACTTTTTAAATCCTTGATACAAGAAAAGAGACGCGGTGGTCACTTTTGCGAAACGCCAATTTTCAAAGTAAATAACAGCCTTCCACTAAGATTGCGTGAATGCTGTGTGTGTAAAATTGCAATTGCCGTTGGGAATTTCACAAAATAGCGATCTCTCGCCAATTTACCAAGCTTTCAAATTAATGGAATTTCGTAATTTTTTATTTTTTGCTGTAGCTTTTAAGACACTGTTTAATAGCGCACGTGTCGGATGAAGTTAATGTCTATAAAATTCATATCTAGAATTTCTTACTTTTAAAAGAGATTGAGTGATGCGAAATATTTTCTTTTCTAACTGACCAATAATCCATAAACTTATTTAACAAACAGATTCTTAAGCATAGTCGCTGTTTTTTTGATAAAATATAAAAAAAATTGAAAAAAGTGATGTAAAACGATGAACACTTCAAACGGGAATTAAATGTTAGTAGAAAGTCAACTCTCAACTTATTATATATATACTTTATTCAAAATATCTGCGTTCCAAATAATAATTAGAGTTTGAACTCTTGGCGAATGCTGTTAAATCACTAGCGAAATTACGCTCTTAAATAATGATCTCATTCTTATACTCTATAGGAAAAGCATTATAACAAAAATAATGTACGCATATTTTGAACTTAGAAAATTTTATTAGTTTCGTCCTATTAATTTTAAAATCAAATTCTATAAAATGAATGAAGACGCTTAGTCTAATCGTAGATTTTTCAAAGTTGATTAGAAGCCATAACCATTTTTCTTTTTATTATATTAGCAATCATTTGGCAACTATTTCATATTGTTACAATATTAGTTTTTGTACTTATAAAGAGTACTGTATTGATACAGTTCAACTGTAAAATTATTGTATTGGTGCAATTATATATCATCCACGGTACATAAAGTTTTTAATCATGGACCTCTGTGATTGTACCTATAGAAAAAGTTCCTGAAATTACGTCATAAACTTTACAAACCAAATACCTTTGAGTGATTATTCCATTATTATTCCTATTCCCATCTGACTTATACATAATACTTTTAGTTGTTTCTTCGAAGAAGACAAAGAAAATGATTCTCCTGGATGTTCTCAAAATGCTTTCTAAGAGCAAAAACAAAATAATAATCGACTTAACAACAAAACCGACTTCTCCAATCTATTAGTACTTGAATATCAATAAGGATGAAAGACATCATTATTTAATCTTTAAATTTAATTTAAATTAAATAAAAATTTTCTTATCCGAGCATGGAAACATTTTTGCATTGAATTTTGAATTTAGTTAGAATATTTGAATTTAAAACATAAAACTTTCAGGCGTATCAATCTCCATAAAAATTATGATATTTAACTGCGGCACTTTGAATCACTTAAATAGCGCAATTTTATAATGTCGCAATGGCGATGTTGAGAAATTGAAAACGGTTGATTTTTTAAACGATGATGAATAGCCTAATACGATTGCGCATTAGAAAACCAAGTGAGTAATTAAATATTTGAAGTAGCACTAAAATTATTATCACAAAGTAAATGTTCTACGTTTTACATCTTCAATAATTCGCCATTTAGAATTAAATTAAAATATTGCACAAATTCATATCATTATCAGTTTTTTAATTGGATTTTATTACATGAAATTAAACACGCAACAATACATATTTTAATGACACATTCACTGTGGTGGCATTATATTTATTTCCGAACGTTTATGTGAATTTTTCTGCTTACCTAATAAGCTTATTCAGTTCTACATCGACTTTGATAAAAATTCACTTGTAGGTACACATCAAGATCAGTGTACGTGTTATCAAGAATAAAAGTATAACTCAAGCCACATACGGTTTTAGTAAGTATTTAACGTCGGTATCATTTTTTATTATCGCCCTAAATTTGAAGAGTATATGATGTGCAATAAAAAATCAAATAAAAAACATATTTTTTGAACTACATTTAGTTTCATGATTTTATCTTTGGAATCGTTTTAGTTTACAAGATAGATAAGAAACTGATCTTTCTTTATTCACTTGTTATGAAAAAACCAACGAAATTGCACTTACATTGTAAAAATTGATAATAACACAAATAATAAATATTATATTTTTAATTTAATGCACATTAAAATCGACTATATTGTAATTTTATAGAATTGTGAGTATTTCGCACTTTCGTATTTTTTTTGCAAGAACCATTACTATGACAGTAATGTTTACACCTTCAATTAGAGCATCCAACATTTATTTATAAAAATAAAAACATTAATGAATTCCTAAGCAAATAGCTACACAATACCTTTCTTTATAATTTAAGCGTTTACCTAACATTTTAAATGATCATATGCGTGAGTATATTTAATTACCATCAAATATAAAATCAATTAATCTTTATATTTTATTAACACATTATATTGAAATAGATCTTAAGATTCTTCATTTAAGGTTTCCAAAGCAGTTGAGGATAAATGCACAGTTTAGCATTTACTAAGTAATTCGAGGCAAGGGTTGTGTCATGTAGCAAAGATTCAGACAAAAACTTAATCATGAGTAACGGTAAAAACTAACAATTTTAAAATGAATCAAGACGTTCATTCTCATACATGTATATAAGATTAAAATTTTTCCAATTATTTAGCATTTGATATCAATTAAGTGTTTTTATAAAAGAGTAGCAATTCCGTATCAAAACAAACATTATAATGATAGAATCCTTAAGTATAATATGCCAGTATAATGAACAGTCATTATACTGTTCCTTGCGATTAAACAGTTACTTGGAATTATACACGAGTATTGGCATTAAAAACATAGAATCATATGCAAATATGGAGAGAAAATCAACGAGTGATTATTAATAAGCATGCTCAAGTAAGTAATAAGAGATCTAATTCACGTCGTACAATAGAAGCGCTTAGCTTACAATTAAAGCTTCAATCGCTTTCCTAGAGAATTATGCAACTGCTACCTTTTCAGTTTCATATTTTTGCCATGAGATTTTATCACGTGGTCCTTTGAGCGCTATGACTCTACTACTTTTTCCCACAGACTATAGCAACTTCCGACGGTTCTTCGGTTGTTTTTACGAGGCATGTCGATGGAGAATTTATCGTGGAAGACGATAGGGTAAGCGAAAGAAAGAGAGAAAGAGCGTGAGCTGCGCCTGGAAGAGGGGAGCGGAGAAGCCAGACAGAGATAGAGACAGATTGCAGACCGTGAATGAGGCGCTAACTTTATGGGGAATAATTTGACGTTGTAAAGCTTCGGTTTAAACATGCTTTTCGTCGAAAGGCGTGATGCACCGCGACAAATGGCCTTTGACATGCAAAATAGATTTTCTTAGCGATTCGCGTCGCTGTCGACATTGCGTTTGACTGGTTTTAGAAGAAACGAATTATGCCGATGCGAGGAAGAGTAAAGGTCGCCAGAGATTGTCCGGATAAACTGCCTGAAATAGCGAAGAATGTAGAACTTTACTTTTAATACGAAGGAAGTTTAAGCTTCACAAAACTGTTTACCGTATGATACGTATTTTGTAGTTAACGAGGGATAAGAAAATGGGCATGGCTACTCGAAAAACCACCCAGAGTATTGTTATTGGCCGAAGTTATGGAAAGTTTAGGTAATATTAAAGAGGCTTAAAAACTTAGGAATAAGGATGGTGGAAATCTAGTGTTGAAAGATCTAAAAAATGTGCTCTTAGAAAAAAAGAAGATAGAAAAAATAAAATGGTAATAGATGAAATACATAGAGAGTGAGCAAATATTGAAAATTTAAATGAGCTTTGTATTGAAAAATGGTAATAAAAGAAACTAATGAAAATTTAAATGATAAAATTGCAACCGCGATATTGGTAAAACGTGGAGTTTAGATAAAAGTCCAAGGATAATTGGTAAAAATGAATGAGACAATTTGATACTTTTAATATTTAGTACAAAATATTAGTGTACGATGAATAATAAGTACGTTTGATGTATAAAGGTAGAATAATTTAGGCAGAAAATACTGTTTTGAATTAAAAATAAAATACATCAATAATATCGAACATAAAAAAACTATATATATTACGGCGGTATGAAGTACGAAAGCAGAAGAGCGAATGAGAAAATCATACTGAAAGTATGCTAAACGATTATAAGAAAAAAGAAATAAGTGTCAATAGAAAAGAATGGACATTAGATAATAAAAGGATGAACATGTAATAACTGAATAAGACTAAATGGAACAAATACTTAAAGAAAAGTTGAAGAGATAAATAGATAGAAAGAGAGAGAGAGAGAGAGAGAGAGAAGGGATAAAGGATAATAATAAAAGATAAGAGTTCATTAGATTGATGTAACCAAAGAAAAGAAAAAACAATAAAAAAAAGAATGCAAACTACAAAAAATAGAAGAAATATTGATATACGTATTTTAAGAACGTAGAAAATACAAGAAAAAGAATGAAACGGAGAGAAGTGCTGAGTGAAAATGGAAAAAAAATGTTGACAATGCAGCCAAGTATTACAGCACAGAAAACCGGAGTGAGATAGATAAAGTGGAATTTTAAAAAATAAAGAAAATTAAACCCGTGGAAGAAAAGTAAAATATAGAAGGTGGTATAAACAGCACGACTAAAAAGTGTTTACAGTTACAACTATTTAAAATATACGGAGAATCGATAAAGCTTAGTATATAAAAAGTCACGCGAATGAATGAGTAGAATACAATGTGTATTATTAATAAATTATGATATTAATTTTTGTTGTTTAAATATATAATGCTACGTTGAAATAGTATAGAGCGAAAACAATACAGCGATATTAGATAATACGAATCTCATTAAATTTGCAAAAGCTACAATTTGTGATTTAAGAAAAAAAATGTATGTGCATATATTATCTGCGGATGATTTGAAGATAAATAAAGATGTCGAAAAGAATTTTGCCAAATCAAATAAAATATTTGTTATTTTAGTACAACCTAATCAATTTTTTCCTATTCGGATCAATATTCAATGGCTAATCTAAATGCTATCAAAAACGTAATTGGAAATTTGGATACGAGTACATGCCTCACGTAATCAAGGTAAACAAGGAAGCATCGATTCGGTAGCGGTTTCGTAGAAGAACTCACAAACAAATATCACATCTTATCATCCACCAATCCATTCTTCCATATCGCGATATTTTGTAGGCAACGGCACTGTTTGTCACTCTTCGACTCGGTTACGCAACGCTCGTTCCGCTTGTTCTCTCAACCTAAAAGGTCATGCCCACCTCTCACTAGAGGCGACATTGGTTGAGTTTCGTCAAGTACTTTCGTTATGACTTTCGTATCCATGCGTCGATTTATCTGCGTAAACTCGTTCTCATCTCTCCCCTTTATTTTTGCAGCTTTTATATACATATTCTTTGCTACCGCGAATCGAGAGGATGTTGTTTCAATCTTGTGTTTTATCCGATTCGCAAAGAAATAAACTTATAATGATTACTATGTTCCGCTGTTATACCTCGAGATGAACAACTATCGCTCATCAATTTTATCAAACAAATAATAAACAACTGTTTTTCATTCGAGATAATTCGATTTTTGAAACTTGAGTTTTAATGGAGATTATAGGGATCATGTTAATGTACAGCACGTGAAAATGTTAGAAATTTTAAAACTCTTTAAAAGCTTCTATTTAAAGTGCTCACTAATGGTTGATTTATTTAATTTACATTAATTGAAGTGATTTTTAATCCAAGTCAATGTTTACAGTAGACTGGATGATATGATCTTATTGAGGTAATTAAGTAAAGGACAAGTACGATGTACATTTAGAGCTACGTGCGATATGAAAAATAAAAATTACTTGTATTAGCGACTGGATGAGATATTGTAAAATTGGATTTTTTGAAATAAATTATACGTGTTATAAAAAAAATTGCAATATCTATGTTATCGATTTGCGCATGTTTAGTAATACCTAAAGATTTTATATTCTTTCTATTAAGTTTGTACTTCTCACTTACATATTTTTCGCAATATTAATTTTACTTTAGATATTCTAATATATAATAGAAGGGTAAAAGTCGTTCGAAGCATTTATCATCTCCGGTAGATTAAAATTGAAATTTTTCTCGACTCAGTGAACGTTCTTGTATAACGCAGTATCAACGAAAAAATGGTGGGACGATAAAAAGTCTCATTACCTTACGAGTTTTATATTAGACATCATATACAATTTTCCGTCACTATCAAAATTCATCATGCTCGAGACGTAACAGGAGTTTGCTGATGTCTATTGGGTTAATAACACGTTAGATCGCGTACACGCTGAATAATCCCCGAAGACGAGGAGAAGCCGCAAAAACCGTGGATTGCGGCTTCCCCTACTGTAGCAGTAAAGCCGCCAACGCGAGTTTGCATGTCTATTTACTTAGCCCTGATGCTTCTTTTTATGGAAGTTAGTAGTAAAAACTCCTAATTAGAGATGCGGTAAGCCTTCAAAGGATTTCAAACTATTTGGTTTTCTACTTGAAAAAGAAAAATTGGAAGAACGATCAATTCATTTATTTTAATCTAAATATTTAATAGACAGTGGATTATTAACGAATTTACTTGATTGCTTTTTTTCGACTTTCTCCAAAGTGATAGAGTATTAATTAGTTGAAACAGGTAATATTATTATTTAAACGAAAATTTTAATTATTATCAGACAGCATTTTTAATTAGATCAATTCACGTGGAAATTTATTTTATTTATTTGGATTGAGAGTAAATTTTAATAATAGTAGAGGCTACCAAATAACGCTTTTTTTATTTTATTTTTTTTTTTAAGTTAGGAATTTTAAAACTGGTTGATTTGACGCATTTATCACTGCTTGACAAGCTATATAAAATCAATTGCATACACAACTACAAACTTAATATGTACAAATAATATGGTTTATATCAGTTTTATCAGGATGCGTTCGTCACTTAGAAAAACAAATCTTGAAATGTGTACGTCATCAAATAAATTGTATATTTTGTAGATAGACATATAACTCGTAATTCCCTAACACAAGCGCTCGTGTGATACTTATGTTATGTTATGTTATATTTGCTCTCTTGTCCACAACTCCCACTTCAACACCGGACAGCGCTTCACATTCGCTTAAAAACAAATGGACGCGCGGTCATAATTACATTTATAGCAATTGAATCACTTTTTCAAATGTTAGGTATGAAGATTCTTTATGATCAATTTGCTCTAATCATGGAAGAATTATCGACATAATTGTCCCTTGCAATTCGTAGGTTGAGCTTTACATTTTCGAGGCTCGTAAAAATTGTGTTCCCTCTTCCCAAAAAAAATTTAACAAACAGAATATTTGTCTTGAAATTTGTTACTTTTAATTCTTAGTATTATTTGCGATAAAATAATTGAGCTAAATACCCTCCTTGTTTTATATTAAAAAAACAAAGACTGTCACTTAAAATTTCGAAACAAAAGCGTATAGTGTCATTGTTTTCGAAAGTCCTGCTTTTCTTTTCTTTTCTAATCACCAAAATAAAAGCAAAGAGAGGGGAAGAAAGGAATTTAAAAGCCATGAGAAGTAATAGACCGAGCTTGCGTCCCTTCGCTCACCGAAACATTACAGTTCGAAGCGGAAAGACACGAAATTGTATTGTATTACGTAGAAAGTTGAACCGGATCTACTCTTGCGTTCGCGTACACCCGAAAGTTAAAATATTCAGGTACTTTCTGAAATGGTAAGAGAGAGAAAAATCACCGAAACAGTTGGGAAGAGGAATAATTGAGGAATAATGAATGAGGAATAATTTTCCTCGGCTTGTTGGGGGAAAAAGTAAGTGAAGCACGCACACGTGGCACGAATTAATTTCTAATACTTTACAATCCCCGTCCCCGATACCTTTTTTTAGTGCGTTTTTATATCGCCAAGCTTTAAGTAAATAAAAAAAAGTTTTTAATAAGACCGGAATTTTACGATTGGGTAAGGGTGTTTGATGTGCGATGATCTTAAAATTTCAAATGCGCAGTAAAAAGTGCAATCGAAATGTGCCAATTAAAAATCGGAATATTCGATGATACAAATTTAAAAATATGGGACAGTAGATGATCTCAAAATTCAATCTCAAATTTTATCCATTTAAAATCGAAATACTTTAATCAACTTTTGGCTCAGCTCCATATTTTTCATTATTTTTTTGCTTTCTTCATATTTTTATGGAGAATAGTAAATAAAAAGGATGTATGAAATAATCCAATTCTGAAAATACATTTATTTCTCTGAGTATTACGCAGATGTGTAATTCTGCAGAATTTGAACTTTATCCAATGAAGGCTGAAATACAGTATATATTCAAAAGTTCACAAAGTATGATTTTGCGAAAACTTTCGAAAATTTAAGAAAATGCATTTAGTAAGTAAGTAATCTTAAAAAATTATCTCTAAAAAATGTAAATTTTCCTAAAGCTAAAAGTGACTCGATCTTATTTATGATATATTTTTATTTATTATTTTAATCACAAGTATCATAAATGAATGATTTCATGAGATTTTTACATATAAAATAGTTATTACAGTATATAAGTATATTTATGTAAATAACTAATTTTTTAATGGTGAATTTGAAAGTAAGGTAATAATTATGGGATTGCATTTTTCTGTTATATCTGTTATCGGTACTTAAAATATTAAAATTTTTGATACATATTATAAGCAATAGCTGTGAGTAATAATATTATAATATTTGAAAATTAAATATACGAAATTTTATAAAATTTCCAATAACACCTAAGTGAATATCTCGCTTCAAGGATATATATTTATGTTGTGATTAATTAATACTGTTACAATAATTATGTGTTTTTGTTTTTTGTTACAGGTAATGATATATTTGCATTTATTTTCTAATGAAACAAACTTATAAATGATGACTTGATAAAAGATATGAACTTTAATTTAATTGCAAGCAAAATCTTCTCAAAATAATTACATTAATATTAGGATTTTGACATTTAGAAAAGATTTATTTTATGGATATCGAAATTCTGAAATTGTTAAAGTGTTTATAAATTCAACATATCGTTTTCTGAAACATTAGTCCTAACAGCAAGCAAAATAGCATTAAAAATTCATTATAAGATTAATAGAAAGTAAACTTAGTGTAGAACACTAAAAATATAACATGTTTATTATTATTTGTAAAGAATGCTTATTAAATAAATTAAGTAATGATTGCCTATTATCTTTTTTGTTTTACGTGGTTATGAGTGTAGAATTTGTTTTTTTCTTTTTAACGCGATAATTATTGTTACCTGAAACGGTGTATTATTTTAAATTTTGAAATGTGTTTCTTACATAAAAAAATTGAAATTATAGTTAAATTATTTAGCTCACAGCTATACATTAGGTGCCTCGATTAATGACTCAATTGTTTGTCAAAAAGGTTAATTTTAATTATTTGCACGTGAATTCAACATTCCACAATGATAGAACTGTCCACTTCTGTTGGTTTGTTGAAATTCGCTGTCGCAGCTTTGGTACCGCACGAATTTTCCCTTCTAGTTCCATTTTTCTGTTTTTCCGTATTTTTTTACCTCTCTTCAGACGTGTCTGTTAGTCGTCTTTCACGGAGTCTTGTGGGAAGAAGTCAAGTTGATCGATACAACGACGCTAAATCGCTCCTAACGTTTTTCCTCTTTTTTGTCATTAAGATTTCAAAGAGGTGACAGTTGACCGAAGTTAGCCGTTCCACTTTTAACGGTTCGCAAAGCTTATTAACATTACGGAGATAATTGATTCAATGCCTAAACTACAATATTTGCTCTTTTTCGCATCATTTGAATGGCATTTATTATTAAAGGGTGATGTTAATAAATTGAAAATATATTTATTCTGGAGTAAAATAATGAAAAATAGTAAATTCTGCAAAACCCTTTTAAAAATTACAATATTAGTAAATTATTGATCTTATAATTACACATTGATAGTTTTTATTTTAAAATGTATCTTTTCTCAAAAGTATTTAGCAATAAACAAGTTAGATTTTGATAAAACAAAAGTTTATTTTCTTCTAGATTTTTATTGTCTCTATTTTACTTAAGTCAAGTATAAAAGCTCTTTTAGTGTAACTTTATTACATTTGTTTTCAGACTATTCGTTTTAGAAAGAATCAAAAGAGCACTTAAATTATGTATTAAAAATAAAAATAAATTTACTGTTAATTTTAATTGTAGTAAAATATTCAGTATTTAATACATGAAACTGACTACTAATAAAGTTAAATAATATTGAATATCTACTTACTGGTTTATGGTATATTTAAAAAATAAAATTGATATACAATGAAAGTTTTTATTTTCTATGAGCGTCATATATATGAATTGATAATTAAAAAATGAAGAGTTAACAAATAGTTTAGTTTTTGTTAACCTAGACATAAGCTATTTTCGTACATAAAAACTGTAGATATTATAAATTATAGCCTTTCACTTACTACATTATAAAAATTTCAACAAATATTTACATCAAATTGTAAAATAAGGATATGTAGAATAAGATTTTTTCTTAATATAGGAGAACTTGAAACTGTACTGTTATATAGAAAAAAAGTTTAATGATTTGTAAACTGTTTTATTTCCGTAAAACGTGTCTGAAGTTTCAACCGTTTAGGTTGAAACTTTTAACTAACTAGTCTTCCAAGTTTTCGAAAAGTCAGTTTTATTTTAAATCTATCAAATTTCACGTTATATGCATTGATGTTCGTTAAATATTTAGTCTATTACTATTAGTTCATAAAAATTTCTTTTCAACATTCAATGTTTCGAATAAAATTAAAATGACTAATGCTGCTTATTAACGCTTAGATGAACTAAAGTTAAATTTTCATAAAAAAATAAGATCCCAAATTTAAATACTTAAAAATACAGACATAATATGAATTTATACCGTAAATTTCAGTTTTTGTAACAGCAAAAACTACAAAAACCGTAAAAACAGTTTTTGTACTGCAACGTAAATTACCTAAAATATGTTTGTTTTAAATATTAACATGATACAGTTTAACATGTTTTGTGGGACATTAGTAGTAGAAATCCAATATTAATTAGATTTATTTAATGAAATATCGAAGATATTTTCCTACAGAACTAGGAAAATGTTGCATCTTACATTATAGCATATACACATGTATGATATTACAGTTACTCTTATAAAATATACTTATTAATCTTATACTTGCAAATGTAATTTCTGTAATTTCTGAGAAAAATATTCGCCTGATTACATTAATTATAGTAAATTGAAACAAGGTTTAGTATTTGTAAAAGTATAACATCGTGTAACACAGACGAATAAAATTATTAATGAAAGTTTCCCTTTTTAGATAAATACGTACACATGGACGAAGCCAGCATTCGCATATAAAAAATGCAAACTTTCATCGCATCAAAATTAATCCTTTAAACAGTTATTTACCAGCTTAAGTTAACTCCAATGTTATCGCGGAAACCAAATGGTGCGTGCGGTTCCCACAGTGACTCAGGCTTCCTCTCGTTACGCTATTCTCCGCTATTGCAACTTTACGTTTTTTTAACGTATTTCTCGGCGAACCGTAAAAAATGCGCTCAAATAATTTGAAATTTTGCGCGCAGCTTCCAGAATACAGGTTTCACTTTAATAAAATTAACGAAAAAGAAGTCATTTTATGAAATCGGGCCCAAAGGATGTTCAAATGGTCCAGTTTTTAAAGCTACAAAAGAATTACGTTCATTTATCAAATTCTCTTTTTATTGATATCAGAAAAATTTGTTGCTTTATTAAAGAAAGTGCTTTTAAAAAATTAATTGGAAAAACTTATTTTGTTTATTAAAACTTACATTTACTTTGGTTAAAGTAAAGATTTAATGTAATTCTTTATTATTTTTAAAGATGCAAAGTTTAGAACGAATAATATATTTTCAAAATTACTTTATTTTCCTGATAATTAGCACATGTTTACAGGACATATTATTTCTTTCTCAATGTTTCTTAAGCTACCAAACAAGAAGATGAAAATCAAACAAACGACGATCAACAAAATGGAAGATTGACGACATTATAGCAAAAGTAGACATCTCTATATTTAAACATGCAAATCGTTTAATCTAGACAGCAGTAGTAGGTATATGCCCAGCCACAAGCATCGCAAACTTTATGCAAATATTATAGTGACTTAGAAGCCAGCTTTTTTCTCTGCATACTTTACGTTAAACTTTTCAAAGAAAGTTCAGTCACAGAAGAACACTTAAACAGAAATTCATTTTAAATAGCCCAGAATAGTGCGCTTATGCGTGGCAGCAATCGCATATAAGTCTTCTTGACTTATATATGAACTTTTCTATAGGAAACTTCTTTGAAAAGTCACGACTAGCAAGTGTGTGCTCTCTTTACGTGTATAAATGCTATGAATTTTTCATCCCTCTCCACAAGAATTTCGTCAAGTTTTATATGTTTTTAAAATTATTTAAGATTTAATAATTATTTCAATGTTATTTAGGAAGCTATAAATTGTAATTGTGAAATAGAAGATTTAGGAAAGTGTATATTTTTTATTACACGTTTGATTTAATAAAAACGTATTCGTAATTATTTACGCTCTTCTAAAAAATTCTTTATTTAGATGGAATAAATTTTTAGTGCTTTATATATATGTATGTATTTAATTAAAAATAAAAATGAAGTTTCCTAATTAAGTCTGTAATAAATGTTCTTTGATCGGTACATGCAACCATACGTATAATTATATGCTAATGATTTTAAGGTTACTTATTCATTTAAGAAGAAAGGAACAAGAGAAAGCTGCTACCAAAGTTCCTTAATTATAGTCACGCGGGCGATTTTTAACTTTACTGTCAATAATTACTAGCAAATTAAATAGATGAAAGATTTATGTTTGAAGGATTTTTTATGAAAAAGGAGTGAAGTAGAGGTGTCGACTAATTGCACTTTGAGGTAAAATTAGGTTTTTGGCTCACAACCTTCTTTAATAATTTACGTCATTTATTATGTGAGAAAAGTTTTGATTATATCTAACTATTTTTAATAAAATTTTTATTTTATGGTATACTTAAAATTGAAAGTATATTAAATTCTTAAAATGTTAATCTTAATTTGGTTCGTAAATTTCACCTTTTTATAATCAAGACTAGAATCTAAGTCATATATCATTTTTTAATTTAAATCTTAACTTTCTATTGAAGTCGTGAACTATAAAATTTAAACTCTAAAATTAACAGTTTCTAATCATACTAACTGACTACGTTATTATTTATATATATTTATATTATTATTTAAATAGCATTCTGCATGCAAATCATAAAAAGTGATTCAATTTGTTTGCGACTTCACGTTAAATATTGGCTAACTTTATAAACTATTTGTATCGATGATTTTAAACTTTCAATGTTATTTCTAAAAACCCTTTTTTACGAATTACATAGTTTTTTTTACATATTTTCACTTTAAATAACTTTAAATTCGTAAAAATTTCTTTTCAGTATTGAATAAAGATAGTTTCTAATAATTTTATTGCATACTTTATGTTCCATACAGTCTTCAATTTCACAAACATTATGTAAATTTTAGATTCCTATTTCTTCTTGCTTAATGAGCCATTAGTTATTTTGTAAAATATTAATTAAACATGTGTATAATTTTTTTAATATTGCTTATTTATCATTCTTTTTTCAACTTAAACTAGAATCAGCAAAGGTACAGTTATTTACGTAATTAATAATATATGAATATTATAATATCGTTTAATAATTATTATTTAACTTGATAATACTATTATGTTAGAATTAGCTTATGAGTTATATGTTCTACTTTATCTTTATCTTCTTTTCCATCGGTGTTTTCATTTTTTGTTTAATTTTTTTTCTTATTAACGAGTACATGATTAAATTTGGACATCTTTATCTATGGAATATTTTTTCGTTTCGATACAACAGCTTGAAGGAAAAAGCACTCACTTTAATGTAGTCGTTAAAAAAATCTGGAAATCGTTGTGTTACTGTTTCGTACTGAAAATGTGATGATTACAAGATCATTTATTACCTCATACGCTTGAATCAACATTCGTCTGTTCTCAGCATCCTTGAATCGCTTGTAGCCTGAACTAATCACAGTGGTCGTGAACCATTGTAACTGTCAGGAAAATATACACAACGATATAGTTAAAAGTGGAGCCTTGTTAAACTTGAATAAAGGAACATTTGCTTTTCGGTCTTGGCACTTGGATTTTTCTGAACATAAACACGTCGTATGCCGTATTCACATAATTTTTCAGCTCTTTTTTATTATTTTTTTTAAATTTAGACTTGAAGTTATTTGCCCAACATTACAACTATTATTTTTTATAACTTCTTCAGCTTTACCTTCAAATTCAAATTGATAAAAATTGATTCAAAAGCAATCCTTTTTGTAGTGACAAAGAGACATGCTTTTTTAAAAATGTATTATTGAATGAGTTATATAGTTACAATACCTACTATAATAAAAATTTTACGGAAATTTAAGAAATTTAAAAATACATATAAAAATTATCGGACACTGTTAAATTTTATTATAGATTTATAACAATAATAATAATTCTACAATTTATATTTTAAATTAGAATGCGAAATCGTTTCGAATGAATTTCCAGAATTTCGCCTTATATTCGTAACATTTGATATTGAATATTGAAACGGCATAAATTTCCAATTGGTTAATTACGCGAGTACCTAATGTCAATCGATCAATTAATCGCCTAAAGCACGTATTTTGTAGAATACTGAAATAACAGACTTAATAAAATCCAAACACACATAATACGTATATTTATTTGGCACACACACAATCGAAGCACTGAAAAACTATGACAAAAAAAGAATAATCTAAAAAGATAAATATATGTTTGTACTTTCATTATTTATAACTAATTCTCGCTAACTACATGTAAATAAAATCACTAATATTGAAAATACTATTCATTATCACGTCAGGAAAGGTGAAAGGTGGATTTTAAAACACAAGTATGAGCTGATGTAGGTACAACTAGGCGACGAGCCAAGTCGTCGGGATTTTTATTTGCGTAATTTTTACGAAATCTCGAAATAAAAATATTAAATCTTAAAGATAGCAGCCGCACAGATACTTTGCACGGGATAATGACGTAACGGTGGTTTGCGTTTTACACTAAAGTGCTCGTAACATTTCTCTCAAACTGCTCCGTTTCTTTACGATCCTTTCGCGCCGTGACTCATGTCGATGCATAAGACCTCTGCTTTAGATTTTCATGATCACGGTACCACACAATACTTTAAAACGCAAAAAGCCATTATGACTTTTATTTTTAGAATGTAATATTTTAAGTATCGAAAATGTCCAACATTGTTTTAAGGTGTTTTAGTGGTTTATCCTAGAATTAGTATGCACGAAAAGAATTTGCGTTTGTACCGTTTATGCAATTACCTTTCGACTAAAATTAATTATTCATCGATATCTGTTCATAATTACAAGTTGCTTGGTTTTTGACAAAAACATTTGCAAAATTTTTGACTGTTTAAATATTATTTTAAACGTACAATATTAAGTATAGATTAGAGAAGTTGATTAGAATGCATGGAATATTCATTTTGATAAATAAAATTTTAAGAATAATTGAACACAAAAGCGCTACGTTTATTACAAAAATAACGTAATGTGAATACCAACTATTTTCATTCTTGCAAAGGGCAAACAATTTTATAGTCTTTTTATATTTTTGAATGTAAAACGAATAAAAAGTCTTGTAGGTGGATTTCAAATTTTGTACACCTGCATTTATTTGATATTTATTTGAATTATTATTGATAGAACATCATTTTTTATTATAAATTCCATAGGAATTCAAGTCTTATTACTATTTTTTCGACTATTACAGAGAGAGAGAGAGATAGAGAGAAACAGCCTTTCAAATTGTTAAAAATTTATGAACCTTGTACAAGTAAACTACACTGGTTCATCGAAGTTTTTGGTAGAATTTCAATAACACCACAGAATTTTCTAAAATCAAAACAATAAATGCAAAATTATCTTTTTTTAATTCCGAATTTATATTCAAATTTTCTGCTTCAATTTTTTAAAATTAATTATGAAATAAATAAAATCCATTATTTGTTTTTATTGTAAATATTCGATTTATAATTTTTTAATTTAATTAAAAAAATCATGAAAAACATTTTTTTATTCAACGTAGTGTAATTTCAGATACAAGTATTGTAATATTTATCTTGTCTAGTAAATATTCACCATATAATTTCCATTTTATTATAATATCTAGATTAGCTTACTGCTAATGCTAATAAACGTAGTGTATAAAGTATAAATGCACAAACACCATTAATTTAGATTTTATTTTTCTGGACAAATGACACTAGAATACATGCATGTATTAATTTAGACTATACAATAAATGAATATATTTAGTATTTCCATTAAAAATTCAGAATAATAAAAATATAGTATTATTTTTTAATATTTTTGTTAAAAAATTTAAATAAATTTAACACTACGTTTAATTATAACTAAATTAATTTTTTTCCTTAAAAATACAAGTGGAGAACTTTGAAATTTATAGTCTAAATAAATGGATAAATAATTTACAATTTTTTTTTATCCATGCTTAATCAAAATTTTATTTATAATTATATACTAATAATAATTTATTATTAGAAACAGTCACATATATTTCATAATTGTGTACGTTAAAAATTACCATTTCATAAATAACAATTATCTTTGACTAAATTTGAGCTTTGCAAATTATAAAAAACTGTAATTAACGTTTACTCAAAAATATATTTTACTTTGTTAACTTTATATCATGAATCAATGATGAAATATTCTTAATTTTATTTAATTATAAAAAGTTATTAGTACAAATATTTGAAAATTATTGAATTATTTTAAATTTTAAAAAGATTATTATAATATATCAGAGACGAAACGGCAACTATCAATGTTTTTTTTGTTCTATACTAAAAGGCAAAAAAATAATGCCTTTAAACATTAAATTTCATAGAATTTTTGAGTAATGTTTTTATTTAATGAGAAAAATTACTTAGATAAGTATACTGTTTTCAATTATAATACACATAGTTTGAATAAATAAATTCTCAAAATTCTCATGTGATGACATTTTTAGAAAATAAGAATAAACTATTTAATACTTTTATATGCTTTTCATTCGTTTCATTGAGCTATAAATGCATTGTGATTTTTTCATCTCTTTTTTTGTAAATGTGAATACATTTTGTACAAATATATGAATACAATTTTTTATACCTTGTAAAGTAGGTTTTTAAAAGAATTAAATATCTCATAACATTGTAATATAATTTATGAATCTAAGTTTATACACACACAACAAATCATGATTTTTAGTTACAGCTCATAAAAACTAGTAGCTTAGAGAAGCAAAACACTACATTTCTTTTTCACTAAATGTACACCCAGAAATTTAATATTTGTGTGTGACTCTATGTGAATTATATTACTAACGCTACGGTTAATAATATAAAATTATACTTTAAACCTGATTTTGGTTAAAAACTTGTTTTTAAAGTAGAATCATTAAAAAAATTTTGATAATAATTTCTACATTATTATCATATATTTATTTATATATTATTACTTAATTAAAAATTATTTTTTTGAATTATTGATTCGAAAAGAGTTAAATGAAATATAAAAAATACAAAAGAAAGACTATACTCTTGGTTTATGTATTATGAAAAATAATGAATATATTTATTTAAATATTTTGGCAGAATCAAATTAAATTACCCATAAATACATTTAGCTTTTTGCTTCGGAAAAAAAAACAACAGATCTTTTTTATTATTGCTGTAATATTTTTTCTTGATAATAATGAAAATTTACAAAACTTAAATAAATGGTTAGTAACTGCTATTTACTAAGTCTAAATACTTTACGAACTTTATAAGCATAGTTTTATAAAATGATAAATATATTTTTAGTTATTCTAGAAGAAAACATAGAATAATCGATATCATGTAATAAAGTAGGATATCATATAGTAAGTTTTACGTTATCGTACTTAACATAACAACTACATATAAAGTGACAGTTTTTCTCGAAACATGTTCCGACCATTTACTAAAAAATTTGTTAGTAAATGGGAAAATATGTTTTTAATAATATCAAAGTTAAATATGTACATTTTTTCAATTATAATCAGAATTGAAATTTTTCTGTACAACTTTTTAAAAGGAAAATTTCTTCTTAATACCAAATGAATACTTAATTTATAAACTAATTTATTATATTTTTCATATAATGTAATAAATTTGATCATATATGATGTATTAAAAATTGATAACAAATTATGATTTCATAATTGGATACAAAATACTAATTTTGACATGCGTATTTAATGACGTTTAATTTGGTATAAAATTCTTCTAAAATTGATATTATCACAAAACTAACATATAATAATATTATTATAGAACAATTTATTCAAATAAATGGATTCAGAATTTAGTTAACCATAAGGAAATGTTTGAATTTCTAATCCATCAAAATGTATTGTAAATATATCTATTTGTAACTTCACATACAGTAATTGTAAAAAATAATTAATAAACTTTATTTTTATTTTTGTTAATAAATAAAACAAAATTCTTTTATTTGTTAGTTTTAAGAACGTGGAAACGTATTAAATTTATCAATGAAATACTATTATTATCAAGTATTTTAATTTAGTGTGTAAAATTCGAGTAAATTTCATATAAATGTATTGAGTAACTTATATAAATCTACTAAATTTTTAACTTAATATAATACATTTTATTCGTAAATAAAATTTATGAAATGAAATTGTACAATGAGAAATATTTTTTCATCATAGATTTATTTTTTTAGATAAGTGTTTATACAATAGTAAAACGTTATTTAATTAAATTGACTGTAATTCAGTAAGTTTAAAATGTCTAAATTAAAAGAAGTTTTTCAAGAAATATATTTTATATCATGTTATATTTCATTCTAGAAAATAAAAATGGCGAGGCAATTTTCGATAATAAAAAAATTATTTATTAAAGAGAATGAAAGCTCAGATATTTTAATCAAATTATTAATATTGTATCCTAAAAGTTATTATATATATATATATATATATATATATATAGTGTACGATTATTTTGAATCATACATACATTAATACCTGCAAGAAATTCTTGTTCAATTTATTGTGTAATTAAAATAAGTGTCTCGCGTAATAATATTTGATTGGTTTTGTTTTCACGTATTTTTTAAAAGGTTTACTTATCCGACAACAAATTTAACGTTCATTATAATTCGATACAAAAGCGTTTACGAAAAGTAATTTTTTTAATTTCAGCGACAACAGTTGCTTAAAATTGGACAGTATTTGAATATGAGTGAATTATTGTTATTCAAATATACGTTTCAAATTGCATATTCTGAGAAATGTTATACGAAACCTAAAAATCGTCTGTGTATTCCAGTTACAGATTATTTTATTCAAGCGATAAATTGGTCATAAGTCAAAAAATAAACACGACAAAAACAAAAAATATGCAAAAAACCTAAACCGCAAAATGTCTGCGTTTAAGCGGAAAAGAAGCTACTCGTGATCACGTACCCGTAAAATGTAGGTGTGAACTGTGAAAAAGTGTTGAATCAACAGCGACTACCTGAAACACTAGTAGTGAGCCTTATAGCTGGAAGGAAAACTTGTACGAAGTTCAAACTATGCCCTCACTGGTTGGTGCTCGACTCCGCACAGATTTCTCAAATTTCAGAACTGCCAGATGCATTATTCTTTTTTGTTTTTTTTTTTTTGTTTTAATTTTACGAGCTTACAGCTAATACAGAAATATAGAAAAGACGGATAGAAAAGAAATATAGAAAATATAGAAGACGGTGAAGTTGATCAATTCATTCTGTTATTTTTGATAAAAAAATTATTCTTTTTTTTAACATTTAATAGCAGTCGATTATTTAAATTTATGGTAGTTACGTGCCATCTAGATTTATTTGGAAATATTTAAAAATTATTTTTCGTATTCGCTTCACGAATGACCAAACTTACATTAACAGTTATCCTGAAGTGTTTTAATAAATAGACATTTCCATCTAAATTACCAGATTTATTTATACCATTAAATACATGACAAATGAACGCTTTATTATTATTTATCTACTTAGAGTTGTATAATTGTAAATGTTATGTCAAAAAGATGCAGTTCGATGGTACAAATTTTTCATTATGTAAAGTATTCAAATAAGATTGAACATGTTGACTGCTTTAAAAAGAACAACATAATAAGAAGAAAACACATATCTATGTTGTTTTGTTGGATTAACTTTCTTAAATCACGAATAAGAAATAATTCAACTTCGTTTTTATTGCGATCATAAAAAATTTTCTTATTTTTATCCTCACTTTTTGCAAAAGCAATTTTTCGCCTCATATTTCAAATGTGACCAATGTGACAATTTCGGATGCAGTTCATAATTTCAAATTCAGTTTTTGCAGTAAACTCTCTGTTTCAGCCTTGCAAAATAAATACTCATCCGAGGCAACTGAGATCGTAAATCATCTGCTGATGTTATATACGCGCAGGTGGACCTCGAATGCTTCGACAGCTGCTATAAACGATGGTTGGATTACAGTGTGAAGTCGCCCAAGTCAGACACGTATTTTGGCCTCTTATCGCAAAAGATGTTTTGCTTAAAAATCTTTTAAAATTTTCAGCAGTCCTTAACAAGTTTATTTTTTGTCGGTGGAACGTAACCCACTGAAGGTTTTACCACACGTACTCTTACTAGTTAAGAGTTTTGGAAGGTTTTGAGATTCTAGATATTATATAATTTTGTCGTTAACGTGTTCTTGGAAATCATTATTTTTCTGAACGAACGATCAAATGCTTATTAGCTATAATGAAAGCTGGAAGCAATAAATTATTATATAATGCACTCATTTACGTGTTTGGTTAATAAAATACCGCTTTAATAAACTATGATAACATATGTTTAACAGTAGTGTGATGTACTAAATTTTCGAGAATTAAAGATCAAAATTGAGGGTTTATTTACTGTTTTTAAGTAAATGCTTTTAGCGAAAACTTATTTGACGTGGATGAAGTTCTTAGATATTTTTTCGACAAACTATTTGTGTACACGAGCATCCACAAAAGCAATCATTATTCTTAAAAAGTAAAACTATTCTTCAACTTATTAAGTGGTAAGAGGACACTAGGATGCTTTAAGTAAGCCTAGTTTTTAACACGATTACGAAGGAGTAAAGAACAAAATGAAATTCGATAAAGCGGCATTTGTTATGTATATTTTTGACTATAAAAAACGTATTTTTTTTAGCTTTTTTAAGAATAATTATAAGTTGAAACGATAAATATATTCACATTTTAATCTACAATAAAAAATAATAAAATTTTTTTAAATCTTTTTACAAGACTGTGAGCATATAATACAATCTTGAAATGTTCATTTTTTAAAAGAAACATTGATATTTACTTGAACGTATAAATATATAATATTTTCTTTAAGAAAATCGCTGAATCATTTGTTTGAAAAAATCCTAAGCATTTCGATAGATAATATAATTTAAAAATAACATTTGAAATTTCAAGTAGAACCAGGGACATTTATTGAACATTTTGTATTTCTAGACAGATTCGAAAAAGCAGTTTCTTAGAAAAAGCTAAAAAAATTGATTTCCAAAAAAATGTAGGAATATTGTTGACCTTTAAATAGAATAATTGAAAAACTCTCTTAAATGATTGCTAAGGCCAATTTACAAAACTCTTTATTTACTTTGATGCCGCGTTTGATTCAATAGGATCCTTATTATGTAGGAATAACTTTCAATTTATACAGACTGAATTCAACTTCCAACATCACGAACTACAGTTGGAAATAGTTTTTCAATTTCGTCTGCCATAAATCAAAATACAACTTTAGCAATTCCCTGACATCCAAGTTCAATACTTAACCTTTCTTCTGAACCTCGAATAGTATATTATAATACTGTCTGGCTCTTCTTGTTACGCTAATTTTTTTTCAGTTGATCGAATAAAAGATCACATTTTGTCTACTTTCATCGCGGTATCTGCGGTTTCAGCCTGGCCTAGTTTCTCTGTCTCATGTCTGGTTCCTGCTCTCTCATCCCCCCTCCCATATCATCGTCTACGACGAATCAAGCAACTAAAGAAGCAAGCCACTTCTTTATTTGTGTATTCGCGCGAGGAGAAGAACTAGAGCGAAGCTTTTCGGTGACCCCACGAACCAACCGCCGTGCCGAGTTTAAGGAGGACAGATATAAATGTACTCTGGTTGAACCGCTATGATGTTTCCTTAACTGTCTTTTTGTCGGTAAAACACTTTTTCGGCAGATTTTGAAAGTGCATAAATTATTGACTGTACAATTTATTTGTTTTACTGTGGTCTTTCTTATTTAACTTTTAACTTTACTTTACTTTTTAAGGATACTTTTATTTTTTAATTTACTACTGTTAGCAATGAGATCAATGTTTCTAAAGTAGTAAGATCATAAATTTTCAAGAACGCAAATTTTCTATCCGAAAAATTTATATTTTGTTTCTAGATTAGAAACAAAAGATTAAAACGACTGTATTTATATGTTCAAGTAAATGTCGATGTTTTTATCAAATTTTTTTTATATCAACTAGAACACGTTAGTTTTCCTATTTTTAATTATGAAAATGTAATTTCACATTTCTATTGAACGTTCCAGATCATTTGTATATATTTATTTGGATACTATTCGAGTAAATGAAAGAACATTCTGAAAATTTAAAAATTCTAAAGAAGCCGTATATGTGTATTTGGAGTGTTTATACTTAGAGTGGAAATATAACTGTGAAAATCACGAACGTAAAATATGTAATTTAAAATAATACGTATAGAAAGATTTTTGGCATCATTTCTTTTACAATCTCGTACGTGCAAGTGTGTGGTTATAAGAAATGAAAATAAAGGTAAGGCTGATAAATTTAGAATGCGAATAGAAATATTAAACAAATAAGCATAAACGTAGTTCGTTTGTTAATTTACTGCTTTCGTACTCGGCTCCAAAATCTGTGGTATTGCTGTTAAAAATATAGAAATTGCAATAACTATGAAGAAAGACGGTTATATTTTTATTCGACCTCTTCCCTCACAAAAAGAAAGCAAGCGAACACGTCCCCAGAAAATCCGATCTCTTGGACTTTTCTAATTAAACCGACCGCACGAGAATCTATGTCGAATTTTCGTGCGCGCAGTTTCTTCTTATTTGTAGATTTGTATCTGGGCACGAAAGTTGTCGGCTTCCACGCCATTTTTCGACTCGCGACTGAGGAGGTAAAAGGAGAGGAGGCAGAAATGACTTTGCGCCGCCAGCGTCCAATGCATGCGTGCACTAAAAAGTACAATGGTTTTCTGGATTGTACGTGTATTGTAGAATACTTTCGATTTTTCTTTCCTCAAAGGGAATATGAAAAGTTCTTTTATTTACTTAGATTCTTAACAACAGGAACTCACGGTTCATGTGCAATTTATTTGGGTAATCGTTTGGAAATTCGATTGAGCGATGTTTTAAAAAAGAGGTATGGACGAAAAAACATTTCCTCTAGCGTAGTTGTTTAAAAAAAGATTAGTTAAACCCGCGAATAGAGCTATTTTTGAAATATTCGAACTACATTTCCGATGAACATTTGTTTTAAATAAGTTTTAACTAACATTACTAGTTTATGCGTATACAGCATGTAAAATCAAAGATATTTTTTCAACGTTTCCTTGCTCTTTTTTTTAATATTAAATGTAGATAATAATCATTTGCAAAAGTAAGTTCATTAGAACAATTTGTCGGTCGGCTGTTCTGTTACTCACTAGGAGAAAATAACCCTCTTCTCTTTCACTCGGATTACTCTTTACATTTTCTTTGTTAATTAAAATTCTAATGAGAGCTTATGCATAAACACATCGTGAACAATACGAAGTTGCTCCATTTCACAGTTTAGCCCGAATTCATACCCCCAAGAGTATCCGTAATTATGCAACCATTCAATACATCTCCGGACCGGTGAAACGAGGGTGGTACTCCTGGGATTGGCCCAATTTACATCTTTTCCCTCGGCGGCTTTCCTGAGACACGAGATGTGCGCCAACGAACGACCGGAGAAAGTGGCTGACGTATACATGCGGCCACGAGAAATAAAGGCGAGTGGACGCTAGGACAAAGGACGGAAGTAAACGAACGCGGGACCAAGGAAAGGACGGTTCGGCAAGAGGTGCCCGGATAATCGCAGTCAGTCGGCCAATCTATGGAGAAAGTCATGAATTTGTAGCAAGTAGTGAGGTTTGCTGGTGCACTGAAGGCGATGGATCGCCAGTCGCACTTCTTGTTTGTTCCCGGATTATATCGTGGCACAAGGAGTGGTTAAGGAGGGGATCTTTCTTCGAACGTCCCGGATTGGTCGCTTTTATTGCGATCGTAAAATGGGACGCGCTGGCGCTTCCAGTTGCTTCGTTGTTTTGTCATCAAATATCGATTAAGAATTCCAAACATTCGCGCAGATCGAGCGCTTCTGACGTAAGACAGACACGCTTAGTATCTCTGAGGCGAATCAGGACAATAATGATTAGCGTACGAACGCAGAATTTGGCATTGTTAAGGGTCCGTTGGAAACTGGTAAGTGGAGGATGGAGAAGAGAGTTAAGTTTCGTTAAGTACGTTGGGTCGCTATTTCGTGTAAATAAGAATATTCAGTTTTGAGCGAATGGGCAAATAAGCGGAACCGATTTAATAAGTATTCGTAACGGAATCTTAGAGATCAAGGTACTGTAAGGTTTGAATTCTTAAAGACACTTGGTATTTTATTTTCTTTTCCAAATATTCGATATCTCGAGATCGCAGAATACGCTGTCATTCTCTCTAGAATTTAGCATTACCCATTTCACCCCTTGGTTTCATCTTTTAAAGATTGTATTTTTAATCATTTATTTCACGTTATCAATTTCTCCAATCTACTACACCTTCTCGGTTCGCTATTTGATATTTATCGTCTATGCTTCCTCTGATTCTTTTAAAAATTTAATTAAAGGAAGAGACTAAAATGCTTTTTCAACTTTTAATTCTTTTTATTTCTACTCTGTTCTCTTTTTGGTGAATATGGTGAATATACGTTAATAGATGACACTATCTCTGGAAATTATGCTGCTATGTTCAACATAGAAAGTTGGGTATAAAGCTTTTAAATTATATGTATAATTCTCGGGCTATTTCGCTATTTCCAGAATTTAATATCAAAAATAAGAATTAACGAAATGTCGTCAACATTTTGATCGTTATATAATTGATTATTTATTGTATTTATCAAGATATTGCTTTAAAAATCCTTAAAAAATCATTTAAATGTTCAATGTAAATGTACGCTTACAACTCCAAAGACATAATAATTATACAAGAGTACGAATGTAAATTAACGGTAAAGTAGATCATTGTAAGGAAATTTAATATTCTTATATAATGGTTGAATGTTCGAAATGTTGGGCGTGAACAAACGTAGTCATGGTAAATTGGTAAATCAGTTCTTTGTTAGTTAGGTTAACAAGACGTTATGCTCTAAAGTTACGATACCTTAATTGAATTTGTAATAAAAGGAATAGATTAAAGATGGATAGTACATTAAAATCCTTAATTGAAATTAATATAATCTGATTATGGAAACATCAATCTTATTCCTTTTGATTAATAAACGTCATTCATAATGTTATATATTAATTATAAATATAATATAATAATTATAAATAATTATATGCAATATTACCTTTAAAGGAAAAATAACTAAATTTAATTTGTAGATTAATTTAATACTAATTGGATTCAAGTATATAATTATTAATGTAATTTGTGCCAGCACCTGATTAAGATCTCCATTATACATTCATATTAGCTAAACGACCAAAAATTTTATCAATCAAGAAGATAAAATTCCCACAATTTAGTCAAGATCTATCAAAACATGATTTATTAATATTATAAAATTTTTTATTAAGATCACTAGTAAGTTTTTAATTCTAATAAGCGAAGCTTTAATACGAATTTAAACAGTAATTGGAAGATAATGAACGTTTCAAAGAAATTTATATGCACTTATAGAACTCATCTTTTGCATATAAAACAATGTTATTATAAAGTAACCTTTTCAGTTGAGTAGTAAGGTAGACATTTTAATAGCGGTATGTAATTGAACATTACGGTTTTAATTCGAATAGTTTAAGGAATCATTAGCTTTTTTTAAAATTAGCAAATTAAAAATGTTTGCTAGGTTTTTCATTGAATCATATTCGATATTTATTTAAATTTATCGAAAATGACTGTTATATTTCACTTTCAAAGTATCTCCGCTCAACAATGCGTTTTTTTATTCGTAACTAATTCCACTGTCTTTTTCCTCCTTTTATGGAAAAGTAATTTGAATTTTTCTTTTGAAAGAAAATATATGACTTTACTGCAACCAGAGAAAAATTAATTTCAAGCCAACAAAAGCATTCGATGTCTTTGCAAGAAGCGCTTTTGTTCACGCGCGATAATGTTGCTAAGAGTTTGGGGCACACAAAAATGTACGCTAATTCAACGCGCGAGCATCCGAAAGTGACTGCGACAGCAACATACTCTCTTGGAAATATTCGATCCCGTCGTCAGATATTTATCCAAAAGCCGCTCACTCCGGTGAGAAAGTAAAATGCCACCGTTGTTCACGAGTCTGCAGTTTCCTTGCGATAATACGTATAGAAATGTGCACCGTTTCCCCTCCCCCGATCCTCGGTCCTTACGCCTCTCGAGCAAACGCTCGGCCGATGGTTACACATTAGCCTCTCTGCGAGACTACCTGAACACCGTATAATTTGTAATTGCGGAGCGAAAAAGAAATAGATAGAAAGAGAAGGAGAGAGGAAAACAGAGATAAAGGCGGCGGGGCCGACGGTACTTAAGGGCTCGTCTACAATGGTTGTAACGATTAACAAGCGTTTTCAACTCCCTACACTGTTCTTGATGTATTCGCTTTCTTTTATGTAACATTGCTTCGTATTCGCATATATGTAAGACATAATATCTTATTACTCACAGACTGATTCAAATTTGCGAATTTTATATATCAAATGTCTTGTCATGATGTACAGGAGGACTAGGCAATTACGTAAAAGGATTCCTTAAAATGCAATCGAAAATAATATCGTTCTTATTAGGGAATTAAACAGTTCAAGTCAGATTCAAGAGGAATATACGTAAAGTAATTATTTACTAACTTGGAGGAATTATTCATTTATTTACATCACAATTCAGTACCAATTGATGCTGCAGTAAGTTTTCTGTTGTTGCTATTTGAACAAGAAGATATAAAAAAAGATATCAACCTTCCTTCATGAAATTGTTAAAACGCCATTTTCAATATAATTTTGATTTTTATTATGCCATAGGCTAACTATAGATAAAATAATACAAATGAAATAGAGACAATTAGCTAAATATTTACTTATCAGGTTTCGCAGATTTTTTTACTTTAATAAAAAATAGTATACTTTATTTAACTATTTGAATAATATTCTATCATGTGTGAGCTAATTGGGTTCAATAGGCCTTTAATACAAATTCAGTAAAATTACTACTCCAAGAATAGACTGCATCTATAATAATACGCTTTCTTGGAAGGTTGAAAAAATCGAACATTCAAAGAAGGAATACGTACTAATAATAAGTACTTTGTAGGTTTCAATTACCTTTTATTAGGCTCACAATTAACTAGTATTATTTTAGAATTATCTACTCTTACAAATTAATAATAGTCAATAATCTTAAACAGTATGCATGCATGTGATGCTTGATCAATAACTAAGGATTTTAATATAATTACAAAAAAAACGAATAAAACAAATAATTTTACTTCTACTTTCCAACCATTCTTCTCTAATATTTTTATTTCACGTTATTTTAATTTATTATTGAAATTTGATTTTTGCGATTTTTAATTGTGCTTTAATACTCATTATAATAATTATTAATTATATTATGTTAATCTCAAATAATAATATCAAACAGAATGCAATTAACTTAAACTTTTTCCAAGTTAGTAGAACTCACTTCAAGCTAGAGAAGTAGAACTCATTTTAAAACTAAAATTCAGTCTTGGCTATATATAATTGACACCATCTTTCTAATAAAAAGAATACATTTTTTACAGCAATATTTCTCTGATTTACATGTTCGCTGATAAGTGATAGTCGTCGTAGTATTATCTTATAATATGTGATAAATAGAATTCGATCTTGATCCTCGACCGAGCGTAGGAAATCTCAGCTCGTAAGCATAGGATCAGAGCGACTCGAGATGGTTTGGACGCGTTCATCGCTCGATCGAAATAAGCAATTACATCGAGCAAGAAGCAGGAATCCGCAGGAAGATCGACGGGGTAGGCAGATGCAGCTGAGAAGAATCGAGGAGTGGAGGATCGAGGCGAGGAGTGACGGGAAATTACAATAGAAAATGCGCGGATGGCTAAATAAGGATCGAAACAAAGGGAAAGGAGGCTAGTAGCCTTTGGTGCACGATGCTGGACTCGAGGAGAGCGTAGACTCATCGGTCGTGCACCGCTTGCAGCTGCTACTTGTCGTGTTACACTTCTTGTTTGCAGCGCGAATTCGTTATTACTCGCGAATCGAAAGTGTTTAGTTTGTAGATTGATGGACACGTTCTATTTCGGCTGAATGAAAGTTCTGTTCGACTACGTTCAGAATCATCTCCGCTGCTTGTAAATTCATTTTAGACTATTTAGCTTGTGAAATTCACAAAAGTGAAACGTCCTTTTATCATCTGTCTTCTGTATAACTGAAAATCTAACTCGATTATCATTCGACGCAGTAAAGAAACAAGTATCCGTGGCTTGATTCTATTAGTTGCATCGATTAATGCGACACTATGATCTGACTCTCGCCAAAAGACTATAATTTTTAAATATTCAATTATTATCGTAAGCCGAATACTCGCATCCGCTACTTTCTGCGAAGATAATAGAAGCTTTTTGTAACTACACGAAGATAAAATTGTGGTAATATGATAGGCTTATAATTTTCATAAAATCAGATATAATTTAACTGTGTTTTATGCTAATTTTACTATCTTATGCATGTATAAATCAATCAGTAAATCAGTCAATAAGTTAACAATAACGTAGTGATTGGATACGTAAAATATTTTTTTGGATTAAAAATAATATATTTTTTAGTTTTCCTCCAGTAAAGTTCTAAGCTATGTAATTTCTCAAGATTGAAAAGATTTAATGAGAAATATTGTTATGTTAAAATAGAATGTTATCCTACCGGAACTTAGTTTCCGACATTCACTTAAAGGAAAAACAATTTATAGAGGAAAAATCATTGGAATACTTCATTTGCCCAGTTCATGTATGCAAAATCTATGGAGCATGAATAGTGATTATAAAAGCTTTGGCTCAGTTTGAATACAAAATAAGAATGCACTGGAAATAAATGTAAAGGAATTAATGCTGCGAGGTTGTGCAGTGCTTTTCAATACAATTTTACATACCTAAAAATTTGATATTTCATTCTATTATATGTTAGATTATTTTTTTCTCTAACGTTGCAATCTTTAATTATGAAACGTTTTACATTATTATAAACATAATATTTTACATTATTTTACATTATTATTAAACATAATATTTTGATTAGATAATTATACAAGTACCAGATTGTGATAAATATAAATAAAATTACCTAGGTTGTGTAAATTGTTTATTTCTTTTAGATAATAAAAAGTGAGTAAGACCTGAGGCTAATCGATGGCATTTGTATAACTTAGTATTAAATAATTTGATATTTTCAAATTAATTTATAAAGATAAACGAAAATATCGATATTATCGGTAATATTTTTGTTCGATTGTGTGAATAATTGAAGATACGATACTAATACTCAGTGACAAAAAAAATAAGCCAGAGTTAAAATTTTGTAATGATGGGAATTAAGGAGAGTTGTGTCTTTGAAAAGAATTGCAGATTTAAGAGTAAGAATTGTAGTTGTATATAAATGAGCAAATTATAAGCTCTTGTACACTTAAAGAATTGTTCATTTGGTTCAAAAGGAATAATTTTAAATAGATACTAAGAAGAAACTCCTTAAGAAATATAATGACTGTTCCACCGAGTAAAAGAAATATGTTAATGTAAAATCAGTGTTTCTTAATTCAATATTTAACAAATTAGAGCCAGGAAAAAACTTTGTGTGTGTGTGTGTGTGTGTGTGTGTGTGTAACTCAAAAAATAATAATTTTAGTTACTTGTTCTTTAACATGAATAATTCTCCTTCATACTAGTTTTCATTCATTAGTTTATTCAAATTTATTTTCCTCCAAGCAGAGTTACATTTTTAACATAATATTAATCACGATATTATATTATATAGTAATTCTTTGTCTACAGTCTGGGTGTTAGTTGTCACTATTACTAAATGTAAATTTGTTATTTCAAATTTTTATTTTACCCTATAATTGTATTGCTTATCTATTGATTATCTATCCATTTTAGATTGATTTTCTCTACTATGTAATATATTTTACACTTCAATGTAAAATAATATAGTCAGACTACTAGTCCGCAAACGATTGACTCACTGAGTTATCTCTTAAAATTCAACTTCTGTATATTATTCAAGGTCTGAATCCCATATGGAAAATTTTGGAATGTAATTAACGATATGCTGTCGCTGACAGAAGCAAAAAATAACATTGAATAAATTAAAATAATTAGGTGCAAGAAGAGAAAATCCCATATTGTTAAAAATTGATCATAGTGTTAGCTGAATCTCGTAACAGCAAAGGCAATAAATATAGGCAATAAGCCAATCTTCCCTTCGCTTTGGAAATTCGTCTTCCTTATTAGGACGATTTCCTTTATTCGAGTGCCCGAATAGTCGCGACTTCCGTCTATGAGAAAACAATATTGTCAACAATTCTAGCCGAGGAAGTGGGCTTTAATTAATAGTACTCCCAAGAGACAGGCCTATGAATTAAAAGTACCAGATGAGAACCGAGACTCGGAAGTTACAACAGGGCATTCAAAGGGGCATCAAGTAAATGCGCTAAGGCTGTTAAAGACGGTGAACATGTATACATATATAGTTAGATTTAGCAACAGTAATTGACTTTTCCTCCTGGAATCCCATAATGCTCTTCCGTTTCTTCCTTTTTCACGTCTTTCTCTCTCATCCACCACTCTTTTATTTCTACCTCTACAATCTTCCATTTCTTTTCATCTTCATGCCGCACTCGTCCTTTTCTTCCTACACTTCCTTCGCTGCCACCACCCCCACTTCCTACTTCTTCTACTCGTCCATCCACTTCTCTTTTCGCTTTCCTTCGTCCTCCTTTCACAGAGATTCTTATCTTCGCATTCCAAGTGCTGCGCTGTACAACTTGCAGTAGGTCGCATGCTATAAGTACATTAATTTGCTCGCAGGAAGAGTTTATTTATTAGTCGTGGAGAGGGAAGAGCATTGACTTTATTGTTCGTAAATAAAATTTGAGCAACGTGAAATTTGAAGGAGATGTTTGAAAAGTGGAGTATGCTTGGCGCAATAAGTGTTCCCATACATCTACAAAATATGCTTCCTTCCCCGATATTTTTTAAAACGTGGGATTCCTCGTATCCAAGTGATTTAAGGCGCTCGCTCCGAACAATAAGATTTCTATTAAATTGTTTAATAAATTCTGAATTTAAATGCAATTATAGAGGTGATGTATAAGTAAAGGAGAATTCTACTGGAAAAGTATGGTTCTAAATAATTCACTACCGGTCGTAGCACATATTATTCTTTGATGAATATGGAATCATTGATATCTATTTGTTTATTATACCAGGACTTGTGCTACAAACGAAAATAGCTTAAAAAGATTACATTTCGTATAAAAATATTTCCATTCTCATTGAATTCGCATATTTCGAATTCATTTGTACTAAAATGTTGATATTTTATATAAAAATTAAATGTGACAAGGGCATGGTTCTTTTAAAAAAAATTGCTTTTTAAAACAAAAACAGTATAACGTAAAATTTGAGAATATAAAGAAATACGTATATCTTTTTCTCAGTTGACTAGCTTTTATTTCAAACAGAATTTTAAAAAATATAGCAATAAACAAATTTATTGCTAGTAATACAATTATACATTGAGAAATGTTGTTAACTAAAAATTATAAAATGAAATCATGAAAATATGCAAAAGTACCTCTGAAACGTTAATTTTCAGTCAATTTCTTAAACCATAGTAACCTTAGACAAAACGTAGATATTCTAATATTTTAGTTGCAAGTCATTTTTTTAAATTATATGTGTAATAAAATTAAAAGAATCGCCTCAAACAAATCATTTGTATTTAAATTAAGCAGAACAAACTCTAACTTAAAAAAATTGAATATGAAATTTCAACTTGAACAGAGATTTTATGTCCATAGTTTACATTTTTCGCAAGTATATTTTTATGTCAATAAAAAATCGGACCTTTTAGCACTATAATCGAAATATCTTGTTTGTTTGTGAACGAACGCATAAGAATTTGAATTTTATATCCTTTGTGCATGACTTAAAAAATTAACCTGTAACAGTAACTGACATAGAAACTTGGAAATTATTAAATTATAATATGAATTTATACATGTAAAAAAAGTTATAGATTTTAATATTTATAAGCTGCTACACACCTTTTCTTATTAAATATTGAGTAATACTGCCATCTCCACTCATTTCATTTTTCACTTGAGCATTTCTAAATAAACAAAAAGTCTTGGAAATTTAACTAAAAACTGATCGATTACCTTAATTGTTTCCAAATAAGATGTAAGGACGTAATAATAATATCGTACTTAATTTCTCAAAAAGATCCTTATCTAATCCGTTTTGGTAATTTATGGAAAATAAAATATAAGACATAAAATTGGAATAAAATGAATGGAAAATAAAGCTATAGCCCCGAAATAATAGTTTCTTTGTCGTCTTTCACATCCATTCACAAGATCTCCCTCCTACTAGCGCTACGTAGTTAGCTTTCTTCAGAAAGCGCATAGTTTCTTTATTCTGGCCTTTGCTCTGCTTCTGGATGCGTATACATTATAAAGGTTCGAGAGAACTTCTGATTTTTCTCTTTCTCTTTCCTTCTTCTTCATTTTTCGGAATATGAAGGAAGTATAAAGTTATACATCAGTACGTAATGTCGGTTGAAAGTACTTTACAATGATGGAATTTTGTAAATTGCATTTGATATTCATTGTGTCGAGCGAAGAAAAAGGATGAAATGGAATTTAGAAGAAGAGCTATATTTAACAAATTTTTCCAGTTTACTATATTTTGTAAAAATATTCTGTCATTGTTTTGTCGAGTTTTTCTGCAAAAGTTTTATGCGGCATTCAAAATTTTATAAGACATTTATGATTTGTCACAAACGAATATTTCCTTTTTAAAAATTATATCGTTAAGCGCATCATAAATTTAATACAACAGAACAATTAAAAAATTTATATTATACCATTTAGTATGTATACTTTACAAAATGTCGTAACTCTCTTTATAAAATATATAAAATAATAATCTGAATTAAAAAATATATGTAGAATATTTCAAACTGGTAGTATGTATGTATTTATTTTCAAACGTTTGCACATAAAAGTCATCATTTTGAAAATGCAGGCTTCAGCCTTTGATATCGCATGGCAATATACACGAGCTAACGAATCCCTATATTTTTCGAGTTACGGGGAGAAAAGAAGAGAGAAAATGGAGTAGAAAGAAAGAAGGAAGCCCGATTCCAGTCGGTCCTTTAAAAATTCATTTTGATTTTGAAAAACTCTTTTATTCGTTGTTATTATCAAAGTGGATTAGAAAATTTCATGGCTCAATCATCCGTATACGACATAAATTTTATTTGATACGTGATGCATTGCTTACAAAATTTGAATGCAAGTTTGCTTTAATTTCACTGCAAATGTTATCTGATCACTGTTACTCCAGAATATTTCATTTGCATTTTTTGTACGAATATTTTTTGTTTTATTTTTTGAAAGCGCCAAAATACTTTAGAGTTTGTAAAAACTAGAATATATCAAACATTTGTAATACTTTTATATTTGGAAAAATTCAAAATACTTAATGTGAGTTATGTTAAAAATTACAAGATAGTTTTTGCATAGAATATTTGTAGAATCGTTGTCATATTCAAGTTCTTAAAATGTCTTTAAATAATTAGTATCATTTATTTTACACGATTTTATATATTTCTATGAAAAATAGCTACCTTTTCTTTAACCTGAAAATAAAAAATTTATTTCGAATTTTCATAGCCTCCTGGAAAGTTTTAAAACATATAAATTAAATACGAATATATTTTATATAGGTGGATTAAAATCACTATTGTTTAAATACGTTCTTTAACTTTATATTTTTCTTTTACTAGTTTGTATTTTATTGGACAAATTAACTTTAAAAAGTAGAGGTGAGTTGAAATTAAATAATTATTATGGTATGATCTTTTTACAATTTTTGAAGTACAGAAGTATTAGATAAGATAAGAGATAGAAGTACGTATACACCATAGAAGGTGAAAGCATGATAATTTAATATGGAAATACGTGCAAAGCTACTCTGCTGAGGGATCGCAGATAACTAAAATCTTGATACCTTTTATCCTCGAGTTAACCTAAATTTTTGATCAAATAGTCTATCGGAACGAGATTACATCGTAGATTCTCATCCCGTGAACAATGCAAATTTGTAAAGAGAAATAAACACTAATCTAAGAATAACATTAGGAAACATCTATGCCAGGAACCCCTAATAGTATTTTTCGAGTCGGGCTCACGGTCCTTGTGAAAAATGGAAATAGCATTCCATTCACCAAGTATTCACCAAGATCAGATTCTACTGAAATTGGGCTATTTCGCGTCCTCAACATGTTGCAAAAAATAAAGCCTCTTTCGAAAAGCATATGTCCCCGTCCGATAAGCCGCCGCCGTCGTCGCCTTCGCGAATCATCGACAAAATGCAGGAGCGAATTATCCGCGGTTAACTCCTGGCCTTTTTAGCCTTTCGCAAACGCTATATGACATGGATCTTGACTTTTCGTCGCTCGCGTCGTCGGACTGACGAAAGAGAACAATGGCGTGACATTCGCCAGAACAGTCGAGGCAAATCGAGAGCTTGGGAAGGAGGTCGTGTTTGCAGGGAAAAATTTCTTTAATTTAAGCCGAGCTTCTAAATTAACGAGTGTGTAATACACGCGGCTCCGACCTGTTTTCGGGACTCATGAAGCCATTATATTTTCAAATCCATTCCAATGAATCCAAATGTTTCACCGAGCTTCGTTCGGTAGAGAAACTTTGCGGATGAAGCGAGGGCACGTAGACTTTGTTATTATACATATGAAAACTACACAGTTTTTTACTCTAATTACAATGACTTGCACTTTAACTAGCGAAATAAGTAGTACCATTATAACTGTCTTGCGCCAGAAATGTTGGAGTGGTTGTATTTTTACTTTGAGGAAGTCGCTTTGAGTAATTGGACTCTTTTTTCTCGAATAATGTTTTGGTAAAACGATATGATTCTCATTGTAGCATAGGTATATATTTTTGGGCTAAAATTAGGACTGGACAATATATTAAAAGAAGGGATAAATATTCGTAAATTATTAAAACGACAAATACAAGAATATTTGTATTATGCAGACGAAATATTCAACATTTTTCTGTGCTTTAAAGTTTTATATAAAGTAGTAAAAGTTACATTAAACTCATACATATTGTTAATTAAATTCTCTTTTTAAATTGTATCAAGTTCGATATTTTATAAGAGTCATTTTTATTTTCATTAATTAAAAAGTACGTATATGAATTGTAAAATGATATATTTTTGATATATTTTCAAGCTTTTAGGAACAAATTTTTAATATATTCTCTTAAAGTTCGAATCACATTGTTAGATAAACATTAAAATAGTTTATTAAGTGATTGATAGTTAAATTTATTGTAATAGTGAGATTGAAGTTTCATCAAAAGTTAGAATACGATTTATACGAATAAAATACATTCGATATTCGTCGGTATTTTAATAAATACCGAAATAATCAGATAGTTTAAAATATGGTTTTTTAGTTATATTTATATTCATAAAAATATGAAACACTCTTTTTTAGTATGCACTCTTCTAAATATTTCAGTATTAAATTTTAATAATTCCATTGTGTACAACAATCTTTTTACTGAATCCGTTTACAATGTTAATTCATTCAAGAATACTCTAACATTGATGTTTCTTAATATATTACACATACTCGTATATTTCATTGTACGTTTGTTCGGTAAGCTTTAAGAGTGAAAGGAAGCGAAAATAAAGGTTCCCGTTCATAATAAGTGCAAAACGGGTATTATAGTTATGGAAGAGAGAGAAAGAAACAAAAAACAGTTCTCGCGCGACCCGTATACCGTTCAGGACATTCGTTTAGAAGCCACTCCATCTACTTCAGCAACAGTGTCTGCATCTTATAATAGATTTTACCCATTGTACCATTGTAACCATGGCGAGAAATTTTCTCTCTTCTTCCTGTTCCTTTAAGTTGTTCGTCCTTTTTGTATCACACGAGAAATAAAAACAGGTGAATAAACAAATTGTACGATTCTGGTAAATGATTGGATCACTCGTTTATATTCTTAAAGTTAAATGCGCGATCAAGGTCTGATTTATTCAAAAGACATGAAATTCAATAAGGAAAGAATACATTAGATATTGTGATTGTTTTTAGGACACGTTTGGTTTCTCCAAAATATTTCAATTCTTTAAGGGATAAAAACAATTCGTATTGTAACTTATTATATACTTTGTATTGATACGATATACGAATTATATTAATACTTACATATTAATACTTTGTATGAATAAATTGTTTTCTGTTTTTGTAAGACAATAAAATGAGAAGATATTGAAAATTATATGAGCTAATTTGTAAATCGTTTGAATCTGTTACTTTTATACAGAAAGTTACTTAATCTATGTTACTTATAAGTAATCCTGCGTAATGCAAAAAAGGATTATAAAATGTAACTACTAGTAAAGCTATGAATTCGAAGTAGTTGAAAAATCAAAGTAGACAAATCAGTTACTAGAACTTTATATTTTATGTATGAATAAATATGTTTTTCATAGAACTATAAATATTTAAAAACTTTTATCTTTACAATAGATAACTGTAGTTTTAATCTAATATTCCTTGCATTATAAGTTTCAGAAGAACTGCAGAATTAAATTTCTAATAATTGCATATAATCCATGAATTATGCAATACGTGCAATGTCTAAGATTTTCTAGATTTCATTTCATATTAGAATATATCTAAATTATTAAATTATTATAATCTATTAATATAAAGCGTTTTATCATAATAAATAAGAAAATAAAAATTTGCTTATGTGCATATAGTTTTTAAAACACTGTATCTAGTGTTCCATTCCGACAATATACTGATTTTTAGTTCAAATGAATAAACAACGAATGTAATATTTGAATCAACTATGTTTAGCATGTAAAGCGATACGAATCTGGATGAATTTACATTTGAAAAAGGTCCTCTGCATAATTGAATAATAAAACATTCTACATAAATTTAATAAATGTTAATACACGAATTTACAGCATAAAATGCGTCTAGCATAACTGTACAGAAACATTTACTAGTTAGTAAGAAAAAGGAAAAACGAGAAGAATTTAGCTGTTTTCCTTTGGGGGCATTATGCGCACATGATCACTATATTCCGAATACGTGCGTATGTGTTTAAGCTTCTTCGTCAGGGAATAGGTCAGCTCTCGAAATTTTCGAGATTTCTTACAATTTGCGATTTCCTGCTCCAGTTGCAATAATACTTTACTTTATCCTTCCCGAACTCGTCCACATACGGGCTCTCAACGCGGCATTTGTCTGAAGACTTGTTTTTAAGCGGACAATTGACTTTCACGCATGAAATTTTTAATGTTTGTCGTTTTTTTGGAAAATTTCATTGTACAAATAAATTGGCGTGCATTCTTTCGTTAAAAATGTTTACCTTAAATGTAGTTTGTAATGTCATTTATACATTATATTTATTAATTAAGATCAGCAGTTTTTCTCTTTATTCAACCTAAATAATGTGAAATTGTCCGTTTTAGCAAAATTTCGCATTGCGTGTTTTATATACAATTTTAAACTACTAATATTCACCGTACACAATTTGAAAGAAAAAAATTGGCTTGATAAGATATCAGCTAAGTTGTGCATATAAGAAAGCTAAAGCTATATTTATTTCATTTATTGTTCGTGAGCGATGATCGTGAAAGCTTTTGAAACTTTTATTTTCACCTACATTTTTCGTAACACCACCTGCGGAAAAATTTCGGTACCGAATACATATTCGTACCAAAAGTTTGTATGAAATCCTTCGGGTCATATTTATTATTCAACAAGGTAGAATACTTTATGGGTATGATATTCTGCTTCCATCGCAAATATCGTCACATCGTTGGGAATCTTGTTCTTCTGCATCACGATTATTTGTTTGTTTTTGAGATGTCGCTTTATCATCGTAAGTTTTTCTGACGCGCTTCTGGCATAATATGCTTCTTCGATGGGAAAAAGCAGAAGTACACAGTAAGTGCAGCGACCCGATACAAAAACGTATCTCTGAAGATTGCTTTAGGGACTTTTGAATTGTATAATTCTTTTTGGTTATCGTGTTTGGGAAACCGATCGAAAATAGTCGAAAAAGTTTAAAAGATGACGATAGTACTTTACGCAAATAAAACAAAGCTATCATCAGTATTTTCTTTGTACGTGCTGAAAGTTCGGACTAATGGTCCCCCAAAAAGATGGAAACAACGATTATCTTTTGAAAGTGAATAACTAATTTAGTGGCTTGTCCAGAAATATTTGTTTCCTTTCACTTAGTCCGAACTCACCTGGCACAAAATAAATAAGCGAATTTTTTACTTTTCTTTCTAAATAATGTACGAGGAAAATAACAGAATAAACTCAAGAGAAAAAGAGAAAGATAGCGGACAGACTATTGTTCCCCGAGGAGCTTTTGATTTTATGCATCGGAGGGCCCATGGTTCCTCATTGGAAATCCTTGCGGATGCTTTTCGTCTATATACGCACGAGAGAACTTGCGAAAATATTTGATTGAAGATAAAAAATACTCGAAAACTCATTATTCCTTCTCATTCTGTTTTGCTCACCGTTTGAAAAAAAATTTAAAAAGATTGGTGAATAACGTATCAACATCAAGGATTATGACTCTATTATGAAATTTAATTGGTTTTTCGGCATTCAGATAATAATATTCTTCATTTACTGAATAAAAATCCTACAATTTCTATGCTGTAGAAAAAAGGCGGTTCTATAAAACCGTTGTCAGAAATTAATATATTTGTCTGCCTGCTTCTCTCATATTTTAATTCCTCAAGTTAATCGAACGTGAGCCTATACCCGAAGCATCTTTTCTAGATATGCATGCGATAAAAAAGGTTTTTCCCTTATTTGTGACAGTATATAAATATAAATTAACGTAAGCCAAAAAACATATTTTGTAAAGAGAGTTTAAGGAATAGTTTTATAAAAAATTATTTTTAATATTTTTAATAATTTAATTAAATATATATAATATATTTTTAAAATATATTTAATATATTTTTTTTAATATATTTAATATATTTAATTTAATAATTTTAATATATTTAATTTAATAATTTTAATATATTTAATATATTAATAAAATATATTTAATATATTTAATATATATTTAATATATTTTAATTATTAATATATTTAATAATATTTTTTTCGTTCGACATTGTACTTGTAGCATTAAATTTCTTTAAAAAACATTCGATTATATCTCTCATCTTTTCTGATAGATGTAGACAGTCTAGTTTAAGTATAAATTCCTTCTTTTTGTAAAATATTTTTCAAATTAATTATAATTTGACCTTCCTTACCACATAATGAAAGGAGTAAATGGTATAATTTTCAAAATGCTTCACATAGCTTTCAACTTCCTACCTATACGTCTAAATAAGGTCACAAAACCTATCTTCAAAAGTATTTTTAAGCACAAATTTCTCTTCTCAATAACTGTAATTGATTGCAAAAACTTCGTATGCGCGATATAAATAAGTGAACAAAATTTTCTGTACTACTTAAAATCTACCATTTTTCATACCACTAAAAGATAAAAAACATACTAGGTGGATCTAACTATATATATGTAGTTAGAAGATGGTATCCGGTAGGAAATTAAATGGCCCTTTCGTATAAAGTTCTTTACACATCGATAATCTACTTCGAACAGGTTTGACTAGTTTAACAAGGACTTTAAATTTTCACCAATAAAAATTATCAGTGTTAGTAAATACTCACATTGCATGAAGTTTTCTGCCTTCTTCAATTAGTAATTTACCTACCCTTGAAAGAAATAATCATCTCTCAGATGGCTCGAAGAGAAAAAACTAAAATGTCTCCTGAATTAATAGGGATGAATTATTTCGTTGCCATAAGCGCCACATAAAAAATTCTTTTTTTTAAATGACTGCATGATCAATCATACGCGTTCATAATAGATCAAATAAAAAAGTAATCATAGATCTCAATACTGTTTCTTCGGATAAACTGCAGATTTATAGATACATCATAGATCATTATATCAGTTATTATATTAATCAGATTTAACTAACGTTTACGTTACGTAAAATAATGATGAAGCTAAATTTTTAATAAAAGTTTTAATTACTTTTTTAATTTTAAACAAATGGGATGTTTTTATATCCGTTAAATTATGAACGATAATTGAATTTGAAAGAAAATAATTTGGAATTTAAAATTAAAAAATCTAAAATAGAATAGCATTTTTGCTAATTTTATCTCAAAAAAGTATTTGCTAATTCATTATATCAGTTATGCTGCTTTACTAATGATGAAATCTAATAATTTGAAAAAATATAGAAAGTTTCTCCTCGTATCATTTCTTTTAAAATATTGTATAAAATGCGTCGTAATAGTATTTCACAAGTGAAACTGAAGATTACTATCTAGGTTACCATTATATGAAATGGAGTTGAATTGAGGAGATGGAAAATTAACTTCTTGAAACAAGACACATTACATTACTGGCACATTAATTGCATTATCACTGAGATCTCACTCGTAATTACGTTTCCAATTACATTATGTAACCAGTCAATTCCAAATGTGCCCTTCACTTTATGTATCATATTTTTATATTGTATAAAATTGCATATTTGTTTATAATTACCCTCTAAAAGTTGTTATATAGTGAGTTATTTGCTTATTTGTTTACAGTGCATATGCTTAGGGCAAAACAAATCCCTATATATTTTGAAAGGTCAGATATTTTTTTTGTAAACATAGTCAATTAAAAAATCAATTCAAAAATTTTTCGATAAATATTTAGTTGAATGTAATAAGTGCTTAATGAAAAAGAATTGGAATAATGTTATTAATATACAAATTTGATAATAAGAGATTATTTAATATAATTATCGAACCAGGATCAATTAGCGTATTACTTCTATGCAAAAACTTTTAATGATACGCAACATTCCAAACTATTCCTTATGCTTCTTATCATTAATCCTTTCAAACAAGAATTAGGAAGATTAAGATATTCATCTCAACATCTTAAGTCGTATGGTCATATTTCCGTTTCCCAGATTCCCACTCGAATGATAACGTTTCGTCGGTGGTGCTTCGCATCCAAAGCTTATAAATGACTTACATTTGCTTCTCTGATACAGGAACCTGCTGTCCAACGGTTTATTATGGCCATCGGCATGCGTTTACAGGCTGCGAAGCCGCACTTCTGACAGCTCTTCGATTTTAAATAGAATCGCATCTGGCGGTCGTCTTGTTCATTTCCCCAAAATCCCCGCGAAATGCGCATTATTGCTTGGTTAACGGATATTCTAACTGAGTAACTTCTCTTGGTAATTATTACTTTCTAGTTTGCGCGTGCTGGACTCCCAGAAAGCTTATTGAAACTTTGAAGAGTAATGACGGGACTCAGTGAAGTTATACAGAATATATTTTGTAACTGGTTCTTACCATCTAAAGTGATGTTCCGTCAAACAAAACTTCGGCATTGAAGTATTTCATTTTAATAGGTCGGTGGGAAGAGATGCTTGTTCTTAGATGATGTTACTTAATTTCAAAAGTAATATTTAAATATGATTTTTGCTGGAGTTATTGTTCATTTAGTACTACTGAATAAAGCGTTTGCTCCAGTTTAATTGTTTTACTTGAATTGAAGTCTCTTCAAGCTCCTGATGCAAAATCGAAATAAAAATGAAACAATCTTTGTTTTTAATAATTACATGAAAACTTTCCAAAAAACTGAAATACAAAGTATTCTGAGAAATATAATTGAACTTTTTATGAGTAATCAAATAAAAAACTTTTAGCATCTTAGCATATATTAATCAACAGGTAGTAAAAAGAATTTGTACTTAGATTGATTGTAAATTACAAAATATAAATTAATGTATCGAAGATTAATATTTAAAAATAAAATATATTTTATAACGTTTAATTTTAAGTAATTATTTGAGTGTTTTATAATAATGAGTAATCGATAGGGAAAAAGAGTAATATTTATTTTTATTGTATGAAAATTTCTTCCAAATAAAATATGCTTAGGCAAATTCAACTTAATATTTACAGTAACTATTAAAAAAAATTCCTTCAAATTTCTACCAGAAATTGTCTCGTCTAAGAGACGAAATTCTCTATATATATAAATTCTCTATCTAAGAGAATAGCATAATCAATTTTTCAAGATCAAAATTAAATTTTCATGTTTTTAACGCATTTTGCGCAGCCGAACATTGTAATGTTAGCAGTCGTGTAACGGAAAAGATTTAAAATAGGTTGAGTAATACTAACAATTTCGTAATCTCTTTCCTGCAAATCGATTTTCTGGTTTATAGATTACGGATCAGTTATTAGACTTAAACAATTCCAAATGACGTGTTTTATAAATAGTTAAAAATATACAAGAAATTTTCTTAGTAAACAAAGTTCTCAATCTAAAAAACTGTTCTGTTAAAGTGACCTTTATTTTAAATTTGAAACATTATCTTACAAATTAGAAGATCAGAAATATTAAAATAAATTATTACATTATATCTAGATATTTTCTTTTTAATATTTTATATAATAACATTATTTCTTGATCTGCAGATCGTCATCTGAAAAAAAAAATAGTTTGTGTAAAAATCTTATCGACGGAAAGAATCAAAAAAATATTAGTGTATTCTTTTAGTATTAACAAATAAAAATTATAAATTAAAATATTTCAATAATAAATAAATTCAACAACTATTCGTTATAAAATATTTTTCTAAATCAATGAAAGTAAGGAGTTTTAAATATAAGATCTTACACTTAATCTTGTGTATAAAATATCATAATTCTAGAATATGAAATGCAAGTATTTTATATGTTATATTTTATGTAAATAAGAAAAAATAATTTAAATTTATTTGTCGAGATTATTCAATAATTAATAACTTTTAAATTGTAGGTAAGAATATCAGTTTTTCATGATGGAATCTCGCTTACTCATATTGCTTCCAACATAGGACTGGTAAGTTATTTATTTTAATTAAACATCTTCAGGGCGCCTTTTGCGCTCTTCTAATTGAACTTTCCTTACCTCAACGGTAACCTACTTCAACCACACTTTACATCAAACAAATATATTAGTGTAGACAATAAAAATTGCCAAGCATATGTATAATGTACATGTTGTTATAAGTGATGTAATTTACCTGTACAACATATTGAAAAGATCTTCGAATAAATTGACAAGTTTTGTCGAAAAAAATTCGAATTTGTCGTTGCTATTGGAGAATTTTGCTTAAAAACTCAATTATTGAGTTATTATATTATTATTATTAATGATTATAGTTTTAAAAAAGTTTGTTGTATGGTTCAACTACAATAATAAAATATAATCTGTAAAGGAATATTTAATATTTATAATTTAAAAAATATAACCAAAGTTATGGCTAATTTTAAAAAATGCCTACACATAAAGTTATGATTTTCAATATTATTTATTGACTAACTTGATTTAGTTTACTTAAATTCTCCCGTACATAAGCTGAAAATAAAAGGTGCGTATTTATATGACGTATTGCACGCGCAGATATATGAATTCAAACAAATATAGTTTATGTACATCAATGATTGACGTGCGTCATATTTAAATTAAGCAAATAAAAAATGCTAAAAATCTTCCGCTGAATTATATTTCTATGCAAAATATATAGATTAATTTATACAAATATCTTTTTTAGCTTAGATGTAAACTACGTTTTTATTATCCCTAATGTTTCCTTGCATTTATAAAAGTTTTAAAAAAGTTCTACTTCAATAAAACTTACGTTAAAATACACAGTACATTTTAATTGCAAACGTACGTCTCCTACTCGCTTCTTCCTTAGAATTTCATAGCTATTTGTATTCACATTTTTGTCCATGATTACATTTTATTATTGATTAAATTACATTGCATAGAGTCATAAGAGACAAGTAAAATTCCGTTTCTCTTTGTCTTCGCAATTTTCCAAACGTCAATATCTCCGGCTCTGGCTCACTTTTTGTTGTTCACTCATCTAGAATAAAAGGATCGAAGCGCAGCGCGAATCGCTAGAGCGTCGACTCGAGTCTGCGACCTCAGAAATTCTTGAACGTTATCGTTCGGTCGGGGCTCATTTGGTAGCGTGAGAAGTTGCACGAATTTGGAACGATGTATCTTGTTTGGTGCTCTCGAAGCGAAAGTCGCGGCGTCGTTGTTTACTCGTTTACCCAACCGCCATAATCATTAGAATTTCTCGTGGAGCATTCGCACATACTGTGTATTCTTTTGCCTTATTCGCTACAAGTTTCGTAGCAGTGATATGCGTTGGCAACCCAGTAAAAAGTAATAGAGCGGTCGATGGGAGTTGATTCCTCAGTTCTTCCGCAGCATTCAATAAATGGATGCCGTTACTTTTTCGACAGGAGACTTGATGAAAATTACAAGAGTCGCAATAAAGCACACGATCAGTAATATCTGTATTTGATAATATTGTAATTTTCGCCTCATAAAACACAAGAGAGGCCGTCACATAGATTCAAGAAGGACGTTCGCGAACCACTCGTTGGCTTTTATTCTTTTTTCTCGTCTCCGAGGAATACCCTTCCAGGACTGCGAAGGTCCGTAATTATCTCGACTTTTCTCGGGAGGACGAGAGTTGAGCAATCGGACGAAAGCTCGCGAGCCACTTGTTCACGACGCGCGCACTTGTCATCCTTCCTCTTTCTCTCTTTCTCGCTGTGACTCTCGGCATTGACGCGAGAGCCTCTTGAGATTATAAATCTACAATTATTAACGGTTTTCTTGCTACAGTTTCTTTTTATTTTTTCTCCGTGATTAGGTATTTCCTTACTGTTTGAATTCTTAATGTGTAATTAGGACTTCAAAGGAGATCAAATGGATTTTTAGTGTCTCAGGGGAAGAAGCTGTTTTTTAAACGTGTACTCCCTTTTAGCCAAGCTTATTTGGATTCTTATAATTTATTTTAATGACCTGCTTTGCTATTATAAATTTTAATGTATCAGATAGATTAGTAATATAATTACAGTGCCCGAGAAAAATTGCTTCTCATTTGTTTGAGCCTTGTGGAACAGACTTATAAAAACTGAAGTAGATGGTTTTTCTGGTTTTTACGATATTAATAATGATCTAGATGGATTAATTTTGTATAATAATAATATATTTTCATGAAAACATTATTTACGTACTGTTTATATATATTTAATTTCGCTACCACGTTTATTATTTATTATAATATATTTTACAAAGCATGCGTTAAAAAGTACTTTTATAAAGATAACCGTACTTTACAAAAATAACTTTATTGTGGTACTTGCACTCTCTAATACTATTAACATATGCCTTGCTTCCTATAATTAAATAATGAAAAACGGAATTATGATTCACCGAATGATGTACTAAACACATAACCGTGTGTGCTATAATAACTTGATACGTACATTAGTTTAGATCATCTTTATATATTGTCTAGGTAATATTTTCACCGTCGCGTTATGTGATAAATCTAATCCTTTTCATTATATTATCCACGTTGACTGATACTAAATGATGCTATTTATGAGATATTATCATGTCCGCAAATTAGAATTAATGCAGTTGATTAGTTTCAAGAAAATTCTAAGAAATATCCACGCAAAATTTTTCTTACACGCAACATTTCTGTAAAGTCTTACAAGTGTTATTTATTAATTACAATTGCAAAAACATGATTCGTCAGCAACAATAATATAACATATTTTTTAGTACCTCGTAAAATATTTGTTTTTGATTTGCTTTTATTTTCGTTTTATTTATGTTCCATCTATTACTTTGTCGTTTTAATTGTTCTATAAAATGATATAGTCGTATATTTTAAATAAAAGTATTGCGTAGACTAAAATTTTAGAGAATCATATGGAATATGAACTTGTATTATAGTCATTAAATTAATAGTAAAAAATAAATTAATAATATATTTACTATAGTTTTGAGGATCGACAAGATAATCTTTGAAAGTTGTCCAAGACGTTGGTGTCCGACGACGAAACGCACAAATATTGAAAAAATAGCATGTTTCAAAATACGAAAAAAAGTTGAATATTTGACAAAGATTAGTGAATAAATTAAAATTAATATTTATACTCAAAACTTCATGGAGTTTACAAGGCGTGGGAAAATAATACTCATTGCAAATCTCGTCGGTTACTAAACAGATGGACGAAAGACACGTTTAATCACACATTTTGCTGTTCTTGATACCAATAGAGAGTACGCGAAGAAATAACCATTCGGTTGCTTCCATGCATATTACAAATACTGCACATTCATGCGCAAGTGTCGTTAGTCGTACAAGGTTTGCGCAAATTCATTTGTGCAAAGTATCCGGTAGGTTTTACGTTATCGTTTAAAATGATAATGGATGGAAAGGGGAGTGGGGGGAACGCAAGCTAACTTCGCAGTTATAACGAGGTGCAGCGAACGAACACGAGAATTCATAGTTACAAAAATCGCATGGAGTAATGAACAATAAGGTTGGTCTCTTTGTGGCCACCGGGTCAAGATGATGATTTTGAGGCACACGCTCGCATTTATTTCCAAAGCTTTCTTGTTCGCGTATGCTATTATCGTGAGCTTTTACGACGCGGTGCTTTTAAAGCTCGTGATGCGGTGCTTTTGTAAGATGTAGTAGAATAACACGATGTGTTTCTCTTAATATGTTTGATGTTTCGTGCGACTCGTTGACTCGGCATTGGTCTTTTCACGCTAGTTGAAAGGCTTATGTGACAATTGTTTCTAGAATCCACTAACTCGAATTTCTTTATTTCTTACCATTAAAGCGATTCAAACCAGTCGAACGTTCTTTTCCTTTCTGCGAGATTTATTGTCTTTTATTTTAGAAAAAGTAGAGAAATGACGGGACTCAATCTTATGAATACTTAAAAAGTCATGCATATCTTTTATAAATTTTATACTCAGCTTGACTTTTTTTCATAACGCAACCTATTTTTCTTAGTTTTGTACTTTGACTGCTAGTATTATTCATGCATAACATTTATCATGTTTATGTAAGACAGGAAGGGTATGTATGAGAAATGCCTATCAAAGTAACTCTCTTTTACTCGCACTCTTAGAGAATAAAGGAAGGAATTTTCTAACAAAAAAAACTAAATAGCTTGGAATTCTCAAGCGAGATCATAAGTAAAAGATAATCGATGCATCGAAGATTCGAGTTTGAAAATTTGAATAAATTATTATTAAATCAGTTTTTGAATTATTGTCAAAATACCAACGTCGTGCCAAGGCACGTTCGATACATCAACCATTTTACCAAAACATATTGTGCTGTTCCACACACAAATCGTACAAAATCATTGCATTTATACGTGCATATATAACCGCGCAGTAACGGTAGGTAATATAGCAATATTGGACATTAAAGCTTAAAACAACTAATCAAAGCAAATCATTATCTGAAAAACATCTTTGACGCGAAGAAAAGCAGGATATCTTTAAAATAAGCTGATTTCATCAAAAGAGACAAATTTATTATTGGAATGAACTCTATCTCGATTATGATACTGCTTAGCGATAAGACTCGTAATAATTTTCAAATATATGTTATTGAAGGAAAAATAGCTTATAAACTATATACCTACAAAAATTTTATAGCAAAATATTGCCACATTATGATGATAATCTAGGGACATACTTGCGTAAATAAAAATATTGCTTAAGGTACTATACTTTCACTTAGCATAAAATGGTGTACTTCCTACATTAATGTTTACTATCAATAGTGACAGCAATTTATAGCTTAAAATGTGAAATATTCCAATTATAGGCTAAATTAAAAAGTAGAAATAAATAAAATTATGCCAGTATGGCCGGTAATATTAGTTGAGTTTGGAACAAAGCAGGATATAAGAAAAACTTAATTTTTAGAGAAGGCTATATTAATAAATTTTACCAGTATAAATAAGACCATTAAATTTTCTATTTTCGTTTTTGCATTCCAGTATAGAGCTATAAAATTGCGGATAAACTTACAGCTTGTCCGTTAGATATTTAACTAGTAATATAATTCAAGACTGACGTAACTTTAATTTTTGAAAAATTTTGACCGATCTTGCCTAAGTTTACCATCGTTTTTCTAATTCAGTTAATTAATTTTCTTTTAATTCATTTTATCAGGCCTTTTATTATCAACGTATCGATTGACATACATAATATTTTATAATACGATAAAATTTTGTGGGTGAAACGAATGAAATAGACTTGGAAAACCTAATTTACTAACTAATAAAACCGATGTTCGTGGCAAAAAAATTTTTCTTTTATTATTAAAAAAGTTGGCGAAAATTAAGCAGAAATCAAGATCAAACCATTCTACAAGATGCAACAGTAGATTAATAGTTCTATCCACATAAATTTAGCTTGCATTCATATTTATTTTTGTAATTTAGAAAATAAATTCCTAACTCTCGTATTGACTAATAATTAAAATAATATTTTGAAAATCTAAAACATTGCAATAATATTTAATACTTATTTATTTACAACGTATTGGAATTTATTATGTAAAATTTAATAGTACTAAGTTAATGAAATATTTTCATTATAAATATATCAATTTTCTCTGCAGAAGATTTATCTTCATTATTTGTCAACATTTGTAATTTCCCAGGTTTTTGTATCAATCAAAACTTTCTGTATATACCTATATTATTATTATTATTATTATTACTATTGATACATTTATATATTTTTATCATTCACGTAAAAAGTAAGTATCCTTTAAAAATAAAGATTTATGTCGCGTTTTGAGCTATGGCCATAGAATTAAGACTATTATAAGTAATAGTAAACTGTAGTATGTTTAAGTAATCATTTTCACGTTTATATTAATCCTCATTCTACATTCAAAAAATGAGCCTAGCGGTGTTTTTTATAATTTAAAAGAATAGTTTTTTTAACTTAGTACTTATAAATAAGCTTCTTAATTCAATTTAAGTATGACTTATTTGTTTTTTAATCTCAAATACTCAAACTACTGGAATTAAATTCATACTAACGTCTAGTAATTACTTTTAAGATATTTACTTGAATGCTTATTAAATCTATTCATAATTAAACTTGAGCTATCTATAAAGTAATAAAAGTGTTATGCATATCTTGAAATAATTTTCTGATGGATGTGTTTATCATATTCAATCACATTTTAAGAAATTTAATTAATTATCTTAATGTGATCATTTCTGTAAAGTTAAACACAAATATATGATAAAATCCTATTTTCGTTAAAAATATTCTTCTTAAATATACGAAAAACTTTTGTATTATAAATTAAAGCAAACTTAAATAGTACAGTTATAACAACTAAAATTTTATTAATTGAAAGTTTTTAAAAATCTTGATAAAATTTAATGTTAAAATTCAAATCACTTATTGGATTTATTATAATAAACATATTTTCTGTCTTTTTACTTTTAAAGCGTAAATTTTATAAATCCTTTATAAATTTGTTTACAATATTTAGCATTTATTTAAAAAAATATTATACTAATCGTTTATTATTATCATTGTATTTGTCCATAATTAATTACAGCGTTTTTAATGTGATATTCTTCTATTAATTATAATAGATTCATACATAAATTATAAAATGGACTTTATAAATTATAAAATGACGTATAATTTTTGAAATGTTTATTATAAAAATCTGTATAGTATTTTCTAACTTTTTTCAAATTTTAACGAATTTTGATTTCTTAATTTGTATACATAAATTAAATTAACCATATCTCTAAAAATTCATTTACATTTCTCATTAATAATCTTCATGGAGCAAAATATTTTTATTGCAAGAATCACCTATGATATTTAAATTTTGCCGAGTTTTCCGAAGTGTCTAAAGTAGCGTCTTCGGCAAAGTCTAAAATTCACAAACCAACTTCATAATTATTAATTCTTTTTATAGCCATTTAAAGATCTAGAAGCGCTTGAAATAATTTAGTCGTCGCGTTCTAGACTCGATCGTTCGATGTACCATTTATGCGAGTGCCTGCGGTAATTGCGTATTTATCTAGACTTTACTCATGTAGCTTATGTTGCATAATTAATCACTGTCAGATCGTTGCTTTTTTAATCTCAGTGCATATACGGAATTGCGCTTGGATTAAAAATGCGTTTGTCGCTGATCGAAACATTTTCAAACGCCATATTTACCGACAAATGAATACGCGGTAAGCTACTATTTTTGTCTTTTATCTTTTTATAAATTTTTTAATATCTTTTATGCATTTTTTGAGTTGAATTTTGAAGTTTCGCGGACAATCAACAATCAGAAGAATTAATAAATACATTGATTAATCAATAAATACATTTATGAGTTTAATACACTATTAAACTCTACTATTAAAAAAATGAGATATTCACTTTAGGTTTTATTTATGGATAATTTTATTCACGATTTTCAATCTTATCGTTTCTTTTTGAAACTAAAATTTTCTAACGTTTCACTAAATGGAATCTTTTTTAATTGAAAATTGCATACGTCAGTTAATGAATTATTTAAAAAAGCTAAAAGAAAACATATGACATTTCAAGCAAAACAGTAAACTAGAATAATAAAATAGAAAACCCGTTTTAATATAATAATGATAGAGTAAAATTTATAGATTTATAAATGTAATAAATGAAATATAATAGTCTTAAAACAGATATTATTTTTTTGTAGGTGAATAGAAAACTCAGTTTGCGTACGAGTCAGAAATCAATATTTGTTTGATACAACATTATCATATTTTTAATGATGTTATTTTAAGTTTAAAATTTTTAAGAAGTTATATTATAGCTGCTCAATGATAAACTGTTGGCCCCGTAAGTTATAAAGTTGCGTTACATGATTAAAAAAGTAATATAGTGATATGTCATTTATACACTTTTTAAATTCTATAATATATCCACTTTATTTAATATTGGCAAGCAAAATTAATACAAATTAGATCTAACTAATAGTTATTACATATTCATTAATGTATACTTTTATTTATTATGCATGATTTTTTAACGTTTGGTTTGCAGTTTATATACATTTCTATGCATTGCCAACAGAATAAATAATGTCTTTGTTTGGTAAACAAAAAAACAAATAAATAATCGATTTGTTTTGGCAAACCGAAATACTTTAAACGCTGTTTTTATTTTACCACTTTTTCAGTATCTATAATTCAACTGGACCTCAATATACTTAAATGAGTTGAATACAATCGAATGCTTTTATATATAAATTGTTGAAGATTACTTTATATTCTTTGGAATCTCTTTTATTCTGTTGTATAAATGTAGTGACAATAATTGAATGGAAAATCTTACTTTGTGCAAATAATTTAGATACGCTTATGAATGTTGAAAACTTGCATTAGTCCACTTCGTTTCGTTAATGCATTTGGTAGTTGTCAAGCTCAGTTTTTTCTGTTTTCTACTCTTTTACAGTAATAAATCATCTTCGAATTAGATTTACTGCAACTCAATAACGTGCATTTTTTAATCTGCTTAGTCAGATTGTATGGTCACGAATATTTAATTGCTTGGAAAAATACTTTTTATGTGTAAAAGTCTTCCTTATCAGTCACTAAATTAACATTCTTCTATTAAACTTAATTAGGTATAAACTATAATTGTTTTGTCTGATTTAGGGTAGATATCTATGTATACACGCATGCCTTACGGGCAAATATTATCCTTATATTTTAAGATTTCGTTTTTCTTATTTTAAATATTTTCGCTAGGAAAACCGGATAAATATATTTACTAAAACTACAATGTTTTTCGAACACTATTTAATATATGTAATTTAAAACTATTAGTTTAGCTGTACCTCGATCATTGCTCCATTTACTGCATGACCCCGAGGATACGCTTCGAACTAATGATGATAAGGACACATCAAGTAGTTAAACATTCTTTATAACAAACAAAAAGAAAAACTCATTTGAGTATAGCGAATAGATATTTAAAGTAACTACTTCTGAATTTACGCAACCGCCCTTTTTAACAACTTGCTTTCTTTTATAAATGCCTACTTAGAGTATATCTCAAAGCAAGTGCGAAAGTAAAAATACGTCTACTATGAAATACCGAATATCAATCCGATAGATCCAAATCATTAAAAACTCAACAATTAAATGCACTCGCTAGTACACTTAAACGTGAGACAGAAATAGAGTACGCAAAGGAACGAGCTTCTGCAAAGCCTACGTCCCTTTTCTTTCTCCTTTGCTCAAGGAGAGGCACTTGTAGGTTTAAGTACTGGAAGTCGTTACGTAATTTACGGCCAATAGATGGAAAGTGTTTAGAAGGTTCTCACTATTTCGCTCTCCTTGCGCGCGTTACGAAACGAGGCAGTAAACTATCGAGGAGCGATGCCTCGAGTAAGGAAAAGTCTTCGGAGGCGAGCGACTTTCATAAGTGCAATTGTATTATACGCCTTGTGCGAGCATAGAGATGCACGGCACTGGGATAATTAAATACTTACGCAACGAAATGTCCTCAGCACGAGTCCATGCTTTGTCGCTACGTTTGATTCGCGGTCATATTGCCTCTACAATCCGAGCGTAGTTACATAGCTTCGGGACTGATATTTTCCAATCGGGAAGAATAACAATGGTCCGAGAAATAATTACGCTACTAGATGCAATAACGCGATTGTCAGGTGATATAAGGTTTCGCAATTAGTAAGTAGATTGAAATAGTTACGTACAATTTAAATTCAATCAAAAAAAGACAATATTAACGATCTCTGGCTTTATTTTTGCTTGAAAAATAGAACATGTGCATAAATTTATGCCGTATTCCACTAATGATGATGCATTTGTTTTTAGTATTTTCGTTTTGAAACATCCGAATCTAATATATTTCACTGATGTGCCGATAAATGCTTCGCATTTTCGTTCCACAAGTTGGATCAATTTTCTAGATTTATTTTGTCAATGTTTCCATTCGTCAGTCATACAAACATCCGTTCGAGATACTAGATTTTTTTACAAGTAGTCCCGAAAAGTGATATTGAGTAACTTGAACCTATTGTCTTCATACAAATAGCAGCGGTAAATCATGAGTTTAAAATTTGTATAGGAAGAACTATTTTGAAAATGTCTGTTTTCAATATTGTACATTTTTCGTCACATATTCTAGTTGCGCGCATTTACATACTTCTAACAGTCTATTGCTGAAGTTTGTATAGGTGCGCATGCAAAAATGAAAATTTGAAAGAAAATAATTATTAATCAATAGTGTCGATCAGTAGATCATTAAAACGGTGTAAACCTGCAGGCGTCTCGAAGCTATCACACTATCTTTTCTTCTGTCAGTACCTGTATTACTATAAAAAGCATAATAGATGTGTAATAAATTTATTAAAAGTATAAATTTATTAAATTTATTGAGTGTAGACCATTTTTGTATAGCCGTACCTCATATTTTCGTAAATAAGTATTACGTTTCATGTTTCATATTCACTTATAACAAGAAATCATCTTAAGCTCCTGACAGATTCAAATTTCCTATTTAAATGTTAATTAATAATGATAAATAATACAATTTACTTAGAATATTTTACGCGTCTTTTTGAAACATAATTATAGCTTGTAAAATATGTAGAAAATATTTAATAGGTCTAGAGTTAACTACTAAACTTTACGATTATTTTTCCTCGTTATAAGTGAAAGAACCTAGATCAAAATATTGCGTTAACGTACAAGAATACAAATATTATATTGCTAATATTTACAATTTTCAGTCTTTTTTTACTTTTTATCGTTCCATATAGAAGTCGGAGGAAAGCAAATAAATTGTATGTACATTAATGTTTAAACTTGGCTTATCACAAATTCCGCAATTGCGAAATGCATGAATCGATTTAAATAAATAGACAACTATATAACCTGTTTAGTTGGCTGTGACAACCGTATATCACTTGTCTTTACATACCTGCGTCTACCTTCTTAAGTGATATAATATACAATCTGCGCGTATGCCTTCTTATGACACACATTACGTTAAATCGAAAAAGAATATTTTTAGGAAATATTCTTTTCAAAGTTATTCACAGTTATTGTAATACTTATCGAAAGATTTTATGAAAAAAAGATATTGTATTTTTTGATCCTTATGTAAAATACGTATGTACAAAAATTCAATCAAGAAATTATAGCAATCTGATTCTTTCAGTGTTCTCTGGAAATACCGTTTTGGTAAACTAAGCTCGTATATCCTACACAGTATAAAGTTTCATTTACTTCTAGCAAAAAATCTAAACATGCACAATCTTATCGTTTGACATGATATTTTAGAATTCTCTAAATCAGCATTAAAAGAATAATAAAATGTATAAAATAAAAACTGTACGCTAATAAGCAAATAATAAACTAAGTATGAATTAATTATTTAGTCATTCAAATTTTTCTGCATTTATATCAAACTTATGTATCATTTTAATTTAAATCTTATTATTTCTTCATACTGTCACCTCATTCTAATATAATCGACTAGAAAAATGATATAATTCGAATTCTAATAATTCAAGATTTTAAATTAATTAGAACATCTTTTTAAATTAAAGTAGCAGCTGACTTTTACTTTATATTGAAATGCTTTTAATTTAAATGTAGATCTGGTGAGACCGTCACTTAATAAAACTTTTTATTCTGCTTACTATTACGCAAAGAATCTAAATTTTGCGAGAAATGATAAAACATCATATGTGAATATATAGAAATTTTATTAAGTGAAGACAAAGAAGTAAATTTAGAACTTAGTCAAGGAAAAGATTAATAAAATGACCACTTATAGCTAATGATTAGATTATGAGATTAATGATACTAACTTGAAAATCATTCATAAAGTTTCGTAAATTAGAATGATTTCGGAAACTTGTATATTATTATGCTGTCTAAATACAACTAATGTTTCATTTCTAGTCACGTATTTGAAAATTAGAATTTATAAAATATAAATAATACTCACTATTCAATATATGAAAGAAACATTCAAAATGTTCTAAAATGAAGTACTTTAAAAAATATTTGATAGAGAAAAAAACAAAGAAACTAGAGAATATAAAAAGTCTCATAATCATGAAATAAAGAAAGTTTACAGTCCATCTTGCCTTGTCAAGGTAATTACATCAGATAGATTAAGATGACTAAGTATGTAGCTAGAATATAATACAAGAAAGCAATAAATAGAATTTTATTAGAAAAGCTGTAAAGACAAATACTTATGAGTATGAGTTCAAGAGAATTAGGATATTTCCAAATATATTGGATGTGGCAAGAAATGAATTAAAGTAATATTCTTGTATAATTGCTCTAATTAAGTACAAGAATATTCAATACATAAAATTACGAATACATAAATTTCCAAAAAAATACTAAAGCATATAATCATATCAGAACATTTATTTTTCGTCACAGTTGATAACATTTCTAAAATTATATTTAATTAAATTAATTAAATTTTTTATTTTAAATTTCTGTCGCGCCTTTAATAACTAATATTATAATTTATGAACTTGCTATCATTATTCATTGAGGTTGTGCTATACTTAAGGTTGCAGCTTTCAACCTACTCGAAACTATATCTTTTCAGATAACAAATATGAAACTTTAATTCATTTCGTAATGCAATTAATAATTTTTAAAACTAAATATATTAATGTTACCAAACCATTCATGTTAACATATATTGTTATATTTGTAACATTTAACATGTTAATATATTCATGTTAACCTATCAGTTTAAGAAGGGGATTAAAAGTTACAGACTTAACATTATAGTAATAAAATTGTGATATCAATTATTATTAAACCATAATAATCGTTCTTTTACAAAAAAATTATTTAATTTTTCATTTTATTATAATTTTTATAATCTTGAAATTAAGAAAAGCAATATAATGTCAGTAAGAAAAATAAGCTTTTTCACTACTTGATGAATTAGTTGACTTGTTCCATCATCTTCATGTACCTGCAGAAACATGATATCACGCAATTAATAAGCAACGTAGACATGATTATTCTGTATATTGCAGATGACGTGGTGTGTAAATCATATCGGTAACAACTTGACCATGACAATTGCTGTAATAACAAAGAATTGCTTTCAGTACAATTCATAAAGTAGCAGTTGATAAGACAAAGCGACCAATTATTAAAACTTATCGAGATAAGACGAGAATCTTGGAAATGTAAAAAAAAACAGGTCGAGAACATGATCACATTATCCTGTTTGATGCGAATAACTTTGCGGCTATTTCACAATCCATTAATGATCCGTACGCATACCATTCAAATCTATTACTTATATCACTTGCGACATCTCTTTGGAACAAAAGAGATCTGGAAACAATACGCAAGTGTTATGATGACAACGCGTCTTACTCCACAAATTCAGAAGACCAAAAACTTTTTTATTTCTAAATTACCACATCGGAGTTCCTAAATAAACAAATCCAAAATCTACAATTGTAGACTTATCCAGTTTACGCCGTCAACACTCCTCATTGTCGACACTCCTCATCCATCGTTTTATGTAAAACGTTGAGTCGTTGCACTCGCTCGATTTGGTAATTCGACATCATAGCGCATACTATTCAAGGGTGCATGACCCAACTTTGCGGCTGTCTGTGTCAAATGCCGGTATTTTCAAATTTACGATCACTTCGCATTCTCTTTTCGACTTTTGGTACCTAGCGAATAACGAGCGATGAACGTGCGATTGACTCGTTTCCTTTTCCTTTTCTTCTAACTAGTTATTCGCTCCGTAAAGTCACTTCGTAATATCAAGTTGCAATCGGGTGTATATTTTGTTTTTTTTTTTTATTCTTTCATTTGTGTATCGGGTTAGATGCTTTTATTGAGCTATAAGTTCTTCTTTTCTTCATTTCTAGTTCGGGATAATTATTAATCGATTAATCTTACGATTAATCTTCTAAATTGGAATCTTTTAAATTTTAATAAGATTTAATATTATTTATTCTTAATATAAGCACTCTTTATTTGAATGAATATTATTATGTAGAAGCTAAATATATGATTCGCCTGTAAAAGTATAGCAGATATAAAATAAATATTTCGAATGAACGTACATAACAAATCAAATGATAGATACAGTAGATGCATGCTACATATACTCATCATATGGATATCATGTTTAGTATATGTTTAGTATAGTGTTGTTTTATTTTAAACGTATTAAATTATATAATCTTTCATTATAAAGATTATTACAAACTTTAAAAAACTACAGTGTAATTTATCAAATTTATTTTAGAAAGAAATTCAGCATTTATTCTTTACGTATTTTATTTACGAACAAGCACAATGTTGATTTACTGTATAAAAACATCGCGTTATCCACTCATTACTGTACATTATAGTAAACATAAATAAATGTTTTGATAGTAATACTTTAATCATTTATTTTCAAGCAAAATTAATTTACTTCTGTAAAAATAGAAAATTAGTTATTATAGAAATAGATTAATAAACTCCTCTTATATTATAAATCATGTTCGTTACATAATGGTTTGAAAAAACTAATTCGTGGATTTAAATCAGAAAGCTATTCTTTATTTAAATAATTGCAACATATAATAATTATTACACCTAATGCTTTATTTAGGAATAATTATTAATTGTAAATATAATAAAATTAAAAAATCTAATCTAGTTTAATTGAAAATATTAAAGTAAAAATGTATATAAAACGGTAGTACATTATTAAACACGGTAACGGATGACATTGTATATTTAGCTCTCAATTGATTTAAATTTATTATGTGAACAAAAACAAAATTTGTAGAAAATAAAACAAGCCAAGAACTATTGTTTTTAAATCTATGATTGATAATATGATCAAAGTTATTTTGTATCTGGAATATAATGATATAATGTTATTTCGTTTTTGAAGCAGTTAAGAATGGTTATGATAAGAAGTTCCAGAAAAAATAAATTTTAAAACAAAATTTGAAATGAACTTTTTGATTAAGAATGGTATTAGTTTCATGTTTTATACTCATAAAGTACAATACGTAAGAGTAATGTATTCTTTAATTAACAAAATTTGAGACGAGTTTAGTAAGCTAATTAAAATATTAATAATCACATAATAAATTTAAACGCTAATTAAAATATAATAATCACATTGAATTAAATAATTAACTATTGAAGGTTTTAAATTGTAACAAAGAAACAAATTTAAAAAAGACTTAATTAAAATAATAAAATTATTAAATATTTTGTTTGTATACTTTAAATGAAATGCTTCGAAACTTGTGATATTAATAACACATCCACTGATGTTTATATCTTGTGCAATACGATAATAGTAGTAAACTAAAAACAACATAAATTAAAAGTAAAAATTAATATTTGATAGTCAAAATTCATAGAAATTATACTTATTGAAGAACGACAAAAAAATCAACTTTTATTTTAATATACAACAAAAAGACATAATTTAGAGTGAAATACTCATTGCTAATACAATACAATTATTATTTAATAAGAAACTAGTTTTCTTGCTTGCTCATGGCACTTAAGAGCTTTATATAATGCACTGAAAATTTATTGCGTCCCAGTTCAACAAGAGATCGTACATAAAAGTAGCTTAAATCCACTCGAATCACTTCCTCTCGTTTTATCCTTCATGGAAGGCAAAAATGATCATAATAAAACAAAAGAAAACTAAAGACGAAAGAACCAGTTAATGAGCTTATAATCTTCCGTAAGTTCCGAGAAAACGGAATAACTTGTTTACATGATCACCTCGAAGAAAAGATCAGCTCTGAACATGTCATCCGCAGGCTTTCACATCCTAAAATCTCTCTCTCTCTCTCTCTCTCCATTCCTTTCATAGTTGCTGAAGTTCCAAGTACACCACGACGTCAGCTTAACGATGTTGAAAACGAGAAGCCGACCATTACGCAGCGCTTAGTCAGCCACTCGACATCGTCGCTATGGCTTTCATCGTGCTATTTTTACATGAGGGTTGCAAGTTACAGTACGAAAAGATCTTACTTTCACATCAAATTCGATCCCGATATCATAACAAAAGTAATACATGACATATCTCTAATTCAGAGCATTAAGAGTGATCTCACATATTCGTGCAGATCCTTTTTCAAATTTTATTTTAGTAAAGATTTTATTCATTGAAATAAGACTATATTATAAACATATCATTGATACATATATCGAATATTTTTATCTTTATTAGTTTATCTTTATTTTAAACCTAAGAACGATTTTTTAATTACGAGCGCAAGTGAATATTAATCGGTAATATTCATGCTCAGCTTGTACGTGAGATTTTATACAAATCACACTTTTAATAGTAAACACCAATTAGCACCTTATAAATCAAAGATAACGTTTGAAAAAACGTTCTCATACCAAATACAAAATGTTACTAGAGCTCGGTAGAATATATTATCTAATAACTAATTAAAACGATTTCTTTAAATTCGTATCATTAATTATCGTAATTTCGTTTAAAATTGAGAGTAAAAATGTGATAAATAAATTAACGAATACTCTTATGAACAAAAATTCATGCTAATTCTTGGAAAAATCAGTCCAGAACATTCATATAATTTCATTAATAAAATGGCACAGTAAGAAGTTATATACAAAATCAAATTATGTGTTTTGAATTATTACTCCAATCGAGTATTTAGCAAACTGTTCTTATTCACGTGCTCTCTAATTACGGAAATAAATCTGGAACGCAATGAAAAGGTTTATCGTTTAACAAATGTTGTGTAGCAGTCTAGTTGATGCATACTGCTATATTATAATGTTTGATTACTATAGATTGTTTTAGGGATTTAACATTATTATACTGCAAATTAACAAATCTGCATATACGAAACTAAAAACAACCAAGTCGCGCAGATGAATGCTCCATCGTAGATTAACAAAGTGTAATCTGCACGTGATCATTTATTACACGCAATTCCAACATATTTGTTCAGTGAGTCTAACCATCTAACTTACGTTTATTAATCGGCCTTTGCAAAAATCCGCTACCTTCACCGTTCATTATTTCCTTACATCTATCATCCAATAAAAGTATTCTCCTTTAGTTAGCTATTCTTTCATGCTAGCAAATCATTTTGTATTTTTCAAACGAAAGGATTTTCAAACTCTCGACGTACCTTGACCACATTACCTTAGTTCTAATATTTTGTACATAATAATTTAACACGAGTTTAAATATAAGGTATTTTGTTTGTGAATGATAATTTAGAAAATATTTGAGTGGATATCGTATTAAAAAAAGGAAATATAATCTGGTATTAATTAGCCAAATGAGCTATTTCAGGCACTTTTTGCACGTACATGAGAAAGTTTATGGCGGATAAATAATCACTTTAAGTTATTTAATTTTAACAAATTTTTCTCACATCAAGATTTTAACCATACCAATACACTCTCAAGTTAATGAAAACTTTAATGTGGGCTTGTCAATAAATCGGCTGTCTCACTAGTCAATTAAAATAAAATGTCATTTAAATTTAGTCTTAATGAAATAAAATGTATATGAATATTAGAAGATTTTATTAAATATATTTTCTACAAATGTTATTGATAGCGCTACACTTAAGTAAATAATTAATTTGATTGCTTCAGCAAGTACATTTTAGTGATAATCCAACACTTGCACTTATATGTGTATGGATAACTGGAAATTCCTTTTGACAGTTAAGAATTACACTTTTCTGTTGAGATGAGAGAGAGTGTACTTTTTTCAAGGTAATTAAAAGCAATCTTTTAAACCTGCAAGTTAGAATAAAAACACCTGATTAAAGAGATCGTCGTGCATTTCTTTATTTGCATCGAGCTTACCTCCATGGAACTAAATACTACTACTATATAGATATTCTTATAGCGGAAAGGTTTAAATCTTGATGGAAGACAATTGTATAATTTTAAATATTGTTAGAAAAAAAAATTTCCAATTAAGTAAATGGTGAACATTTTTCTGTTCAATCATATTATTGAATGTAATTAATAAAAAATTATAAGAACACCAGGCTTATATTAGCTCATAACTCGCACTCACATGACGAATGAGAATTAACTCAAAGTGTGTGAAACAGCTTAATCACGTTTTCTTTTTATCCTCGACCTGCCCTTATCTTAACAATGATCTATTAAGAGACTTGCTTGCTGTACAGTTTTCTTAATGTGTTGCTCTCGTTGAATTTTTTTATTTTCATTTTTTTTCGCTTCAACAAACACCCACGTTTCACAAGCCTTGTTTAAAAAAGGCTTAATCCATTGTAACAGTTTCTCGGTATTTCCTTTTTTTTACTATCGAACCTTGTAAACTGAGAACTTTATCGTTGGGCCGACTTAGTGAGTCCGACATCAGATGCCTTGTATTCAACGTGACTTCTTCATTTTCTATTAAAATTCAGACGCGTGACTCGCATGTGCGTGTTGCACCTTAGTCATTGTTTTCGATATACCTTTGCTCGGCGTGTTGGTGGGTGGACGTGAACGTGCGCGCGACTTTTGCCTGAAACCCACGAGTATTATTTTCGGGAAGTTACTGCTGTGTAAACAGGAAAGATGCGAGTGTAGCCCTTGATGGTTATTTACGCTTAGGAACACATCGGTGCACTCGTGAAGGACAAGATGCTCGTATTTTTTCTACTGTAATCGCTGATTTTCGCTCTTTTTCATGAGCCTCGATCTTTCATGAATTCTTACCGACGATATCGCTTGATGCTCTGCTTAGTTTGTTATTGCCTACGTTGAATGTTGTCCACATTCCAGTGTTTATTAAGTATAACATTGTTTTATTTTCGCATACCCAACAAAAGAAGAAAGCTACAAATAAGAGAGAGAAATAAATTGTTTCATCAATTTTGAATTTTAAGAGTTTTAAATATAATTACATGAATTTATTTCAGTCGTATACACGTGAAAGCTTTACATGTGTAACATAAATTATTTATAATACAGTTTCATTGATTTGATATACATTAAATTTCCTATATAATTAATAGCTACAAAGGAATAAGACTTTTTAAAAGTAGCTATTAAAAGTTAGCTCCAAAATGGTTCTGGTTTAAGTTATATATAGATTTTGACTCGCACAAAGATCCTTTTTCTTGAAATACTTTATATCCAAGTTTCATTTTTAAATTTCAGATAATAATAATACATTGTATATTATTATGAATTTAGTTTATGATCATCTAGTTTAATTATCAATATTACATTATAAAATGCACAACGATTAATTAATCTAAAAATTTTGGAAAAACAATGTATTTTTGAAAAATTAGTGGTTTTTGAGAGTCTAATCAATATCAAGTAAAGTTAGAATCTGTAAATTTAAAAAATGATAATAAAAAAGAAAAATAGCCAATGAAACAATTATAAATCTTCACAAGTATAGTATAAATGAATCATAACCTTTTCGATTTTGTACAACATTATTGTCTGTTCTCAAGAATATTTTTTAAATAAATATAAAATATACTGTTCAGATTTAATCAGATTTAATAATAATTATTCAGAATACCTTCAGAAAACATTTAACAATCTTCATATATTTCTTATACTTGTAAGTATACATTTTTTAAAAATCATTATACTATTCATAAATGTATTTTAGAAATTTTATTAGAGAGAAAGATAGAGGGTATACGACAACTTTATTCCAATTAAACTAATCATCCATTTTGTGTTTTAATGCTGAAGGAGGGAATCGTACTCTTGGATCAGATATTTCGATTAAATTTAATCTTTCCTAACACTAAGTGATCGTTAATTGTTGTTATTTATGGACAAACTTTCTGTTTAATATCTTTCAATAAAATAAATCGGCACATGATTCTAATAGATCGTTTTTAAGAGATAGAAAATCTTTCAATATTTTTTTTACAATATGCAATAAAGTAAAACTTTGATTTTAGTTACGATAACTAAAATGGATATTAACTTAATAAACACTTAAATTAATTGAAAACATTAACTTCAATTAAAAGCGGTGTAGATTTCAAAAGCATAATTTATTATAAATTTAAAAATAATAAAAATTAACATTAAATGAGCTAATCTCCGATTTATAATTAAGATTCAAAATCTCAATATAACATCTGAAAATTGAAGATATTTGATAAACTTTTACTATTGAACGATTTTCTTAAATTTTGTTTGTAAGTAATATTATATATAAGATTCCTGTCTAAAGTTTTATCATTAAATTACAAGTGTAACTGTTATCTTCGAAATGAGGTCTTAGATAACCTAAGGACGGTTATTTCATAGTATAATGTTCAAAAATATCGCTTTAAGGCTTAATGGTAATAAATAAAATAAATTTTGTAAGATTTTTGTAATTATCTGAATAATTAATTCTAATATATTTAGAAACTTTTTTAGCTAAATTGATAATTTACTAAGTATATCGTATTTTTAATTCCTTTCTTCAAATTTAGTTTAGTTTATTGTAAATGTAAGCAAAATTAAAATGTACGACAAAGTAAGAACAAGTATAGGAGAAATTTTTTTACGTTATTTCATGAGGTAGTTTGAAAATATTGTTTCTGTGATTACGAGGATGTAGTTGACAGAATACTGTTGACACGGACAAAGTTCCGTTTCACGTATTTATTTTTACTTCCGATAAAATAACTAGAATCGGTATTGTTTGAATAAAAAATTATTTGTGCTCAATAGATAAAAGTAAATTTATCTCATAACTCGGATACGTAAAGCTCAAATTAAGTATGAAGAAGAAAAAATATTGCTTACTTATTATAAGTGGTGTACAACGATTTAACCCGAAACATAACATAGATGATATCTCAATTAGTAAGTGATAGAAACACTTATATAAAAAATAAATAAAAAATTCTTATTAGACTCCGAGCTAATATATAATTTTTACAGACTTATTCAACTATATGCGTAATAAATTTTAAAATTAGTTAAAATATTCTTGTATATTAGTATTATAAAATCAATATGAGATTACTGCTTTAATTAATATCAGTTGCAAGAATCCGGTGTCAGGTTAAACTTTGAAATCGAACAGTTGTGCAAAGAATTTGTTCAATATACGAAACAACGTTACATTTCAACAAAGTCTCGGATAGGATGCTCAATTTTATTTTAGTTATTGATTATAAACTCACTATTAAACTCAATTTTTACAAAGACGTTTGAAAATTTTGTAAGACTCGCACACACACATGTTCTTAAAAGAATAACGTACCTTGATTGCTCTGCTCTCATAACCTGTTTCTATGAGATTATCTATGATAGTTTTTTTAAACTTTACAAAATGTTTCCTATATGAGGAAGTAAAGGAGATGATTGATCATAAGTAATCGAACCTTTGAAATCAGTAGCCGAAACCATAGCCTCTGGGCTACTACGAGCTTTTGCTTACTTCGTTTACCATAAATTCGAGTTTTATTTTATTGCAGATAACGACGGCATAATTACTAACGTATATTAAATTAAATGGCAAAAAATACGCTCGTAATCGTTAATCGCATATCTGTTTCTTGATATAATTCACAATTCTAAAATTATTTTAATAATACCTTTGCTTTTGAACAAATTGTCATTATCTCCGTCATTAATTATCGTAAGTACAAGAAAAATATCCTGCAGACTGTAAAAAACAACAGGGAACGTAAATTATTAAAATGAGCGCTTTATAGAAACATTGAATATTCCTCTTCTTGTTTTTTAAACGACAATCGCAAAGATCGTATAATCGACGAATGCCTCCCACGCATCAGACAATCATGCTTGCATAAAGAAGCTTGGGAGCGTCGCGATGTACTCGACAATGGCGATGCCGCATCTCGCATCACAGTTATACGCTGGACTCAAGTTACGTGACACAGTTCGGTTCTATAAATCGACACTTTGTGATTTACACGATTTATCGCGATAATTATACGGTTGTTAAAACGTATGATCGACCGTCGTTCAAACGAGGTACTCACGCTTTCCTTTTTTGATTTCTTTGCTGCCCTCGGAAAGAAATCGCGAGTGATTAAGTAGATGTAGGTATGCGCGTTTTACTTAAGCACTCGCACTAATTTTCCTGAACAATGAAACTAATTTATTTATTTGCACAGAGATTAAGGAAACTATATATTAGAAGCTTTGAGATCATAAATTTGCTGTTCTCTTAGACTTTTAAAATTTATACTCATGATGAAACGTTGTCCATTATTTTTTAACTTTTTTGTATCAATGTACTCCTTGAAATGTGAGTTATGGCGTATTCTTTGCTAATGACAATGTTTAATAAAAGATTCGAAAATAATTTTAGCTAGACGTGATATCTCGTTTACATAAGTTAAATACAACAATTTATTGAAATTCGTGAAATGTATAACGCAATACTCCTGAGCAAACACCATGTCATAAGGAAATAAATATTTAATAGCTTCCAAGTAGAATTCAGTAAATCAGACATTTTAATTTGATTAAAATTAATAACTTTTGCACAAGTGTTTTCCAGGAGTATATTTTATCAAATTTAATGAGTCTTTCTGGATGTGTTTGAATCATTTTTTAATATCACAATTTAACGTGAATATTTGAATAATGTATACGTACAGTTTAAAATTACCTTACGATCTAGTTCAACAACTTATTTTTAAAAACCATGTTGATGTACAATACAAAACCAGCATATAAATCTAAACTGGTTCGATAATCTTATATATGACATTTATTATAAAGAGCATTGCAGTATTATATGGATTGGCATTAAAATTATTTTGGCAAGTTCTTACGAGATTTTATTAAAAATTATTCGTCATAATTTGACTTTTTATCTAGTATTTTAAACTAGTGACACTTATAAAAACTCAAAAATCATACTTTTTGATAAAAATATTAAATATATTCATTAGTATTAAATTTGTTAGTATTTATCCCAAATGTTTTAGTACTTTAGATAAATAAAACTATCCATTCATGAGTTACGTTATTGAATGATAATATTGAGAAGAATTAGGTTATTAGGAAATCATTACAATTTCATTGGAAAAATTTAAATTTTGCACAAAATGAACACTCAAAATATGTCAAGTAATACTCGTTTTTAAAATGTACCTACGATGCCGTACAGGGCAAAGAAACAACTAAATGCATTTTTAGATTTTGAATAGTCTCTTATAATTTCACAAATTTTATTATAAAACATTCATAATTCTCTTTAAAAATAAAGTTATTTGACTTTTTTCAATTAAAAAAACTATTATTAAAATTAATTTAAAATTGAAACCATTCCCTCTACTTTTCTATTTTTCATTGTATAATTGTAATTTTCGAATCTTCTTTATTAAGAAATAAAAAACGTAGTCTTTTTATATAATATTCCTGTACTCAAAAAATTTCTAGATTTAATTTCATTTATCTCTAATATGTCGTTGCAATAACGTCACTACCAAAATTTTAAATTAATCCGAGATTTTTTCCATTTACGAATAATGACAAAGTAGAGAATTTAAAAATTAATATAGACGACTAGAATATTTATAGACATCAAAGCAAAAATTTTCTATTTTGAAATGAGAGTATTATTTTCTTTTATTTTCTTTATATACTCTAATTAGTGACTGCCTAAAAAAGTACACAAATACTTGAAGAAGTTATTCATAATATTTCGTTTCGTTAGTAATTGACTATTTTAAAAAATATATTAAAAATGGTATGATTTACAAAATTATTTATGATTGCTATGAAATGAATATGTATACAGTGCGGAGCCAAATATTCTTGCATGTCAATAAATTGTTGAAACTTTTCAAAAACAAAATTACGTTATAAATATTATAAATATAATAAAATAGGATTTTCAAGTTTCCCTACATCTTTAAAGCCAGATGAATAATTTTTAAATCCTACATTGCATATTTTAGTAGAAAAATTCAGAGATGGTATGTTTTTGTTGTAAAATTCCCGAATTGAACGCTTTTATCTCACTTGACAATTTACTTTCTATGTACTTATTCCTCTGGATATCGTATTTTAGAAGAGAATCAACGTGATATCATACCTTTGGTATGCATTACAGAAACCGTGAAAGAAAACGCAAGACGAGCTTTCTAAAAATATGTGAAATATCTATAAAATAATAATACTAGGATTGAAAATTTCGAAAATTTTAATACTTCAGAAAGATGTCTTTGAAACGTGAGTATGTGATTTTTTAATCATTAGTGCATGATTCAAAGCATTTAAGGCATTACTGAACAGTTTATTACGTCTTTAATAATTTTGTTCCATTTATTTTTATTTATATAATTTAAAGATAAGTTTCAATATATTTATTTTCATTGAAGAAGCATTTTATTTTGAATATAATTCAATAAGTGTTTCCGGGTGCTTTAAACTGAATATACACCTAAATGTACACTATAGTACAAACGTATGTATACAATCAATCGAATTAATATTATTATTTTAATCCAAAACGTAATTGCAACTTAAAATCTTGTTTCAAATACTATAGAAAAATAGATGTAAAAAATATAAAATTTCATATTTTTATGATAAATAAACTTAATAGTATTAAAGCTATTTGGGATTTGCTACCTCTTTTATAGATATATTAGTAAAATTAGTATGATTTTAACCATAACTTTTAATAGTACATTGCTTTATCATTAATAATCACTGTCATTTAATCACATTTCAATTATATATTCTGCTGTATATTCATTTTTTTTTCAAGCAAAATAAATGAGTTCTTACAATAAGTATGTAGCTAAGAATATTAATAACATACTGTTTATAAATTTGATAACAAGAAATTTATTAGCGATTTTCAAACACAAATACCTTTTAATTCTTACAGTTGATAAGTGATATTAAGTGCCTATATATAAATAGCTTTTGCTAATTTTTAAATACTAGGTGTTTTTATTAAATGATGTATTAATTAGATGTCGAAATAGAATATTTTTGAAATTAGTTTTTTGGCAGATGTTAAGACTTACATTTTTAAATCTAGAGCGCTAAATTTAATATGATAAATATTAAACGAGAGAAATAACAAAATTATATTTCATTTTTAATATTTATATATTTTTATAGCAAAAATTTAAATTTATACTAACATAAAATAAATTTTTTACACTATTGCTTATACTTCATAATATTTAAACTGTACGTTCGAATTATACGTGCTAAATTTCATTTTCAACTAGTAGCTAATACTTGTCTGATTGAAGTGCGTTCTTCAGATGTTAAATTGCTTTATCATTTATAATTTTACTATTCAAAGAACTATTTTTCTTTGAATTTAACACTAGTATCAATAACTTTATATATTGAGACAATAGAGGTTGATAAATCATACAAGAATATACTTAACTAAATACGCAAAAAGTACTATGTCAGTAGAACTAATTTTACAAAAATTTCCATTTCATACATTAACGAAAACTTCATATTCATTTCATTGGTCTATACCTTATATGAAGCATTATTTCAATTTAAATTTGATCTTGACATTTTAACGATTTGAAATTTCATTTAAATACCATTTTATTTTATTTGCTATTAATATTGTAAATTGACTAACTGATTTATTTTTAAGTAACTTAATCTCAAATAACGTTTCGGGTTGATTGATCTATTATTTGAATTCAAATTCCAATAGTTACAATTTTAGCTTGTATTGACGAAATCTTAAATTAAATATGAATTATTTATGACAGCCTTTATTATATAAAAAATATAGCCAATTAAAGTAAAAAACTCGTACATTAAAAACATATATATTTGCATCAACTTTACGATTTATGAAAAATGTGCACAATTTAACAGTTATATAAAATATCTTATTTGTTTAAAATAATAAGCAATTTCTTAAAATTAAATCAACTAAATATTTAAGCTTATGTTAATTATTTTAAACTTTTTGTAAATGTATATGAATTACTACTCATTAATGTTTGTAAGACTTTATTCTAAAAAGAAAAAATAAATAAAAGCAAATTACTTCGTCTGGACAGTGAAAAGTTCTGCCTGAAAATCGTAAGTTCTCAAAGCATTTATCTTTGCATATCTTATCTAAAACTACGGGCATTAGAAATTTTCATGAATTTAAGCCCGTTACTTTTACTTCATAAATTTTATCTCGCCTCCCTAGTCCCATGTACGTTGTCTATGCCGCACACCGGACGGCCTCATGAATATTTCAGCCATACGCGTGTGCGCAAATGTGTTAGTGCGTTAATTATACCACTGGTTAAACACTAGTCGGCAAAACTCTACTGTTCAGCGACACGAGAGTTTGCACTGCCGTTACTGTTGCATTTGCGTGCGTTGTTCATCTAAGGTTCTGTGGCTCCCTTTGACGCAAACTAATGGACTCTCCATTTCTTTCTTCTTCACTAATCATTCGTCTTTACACTACGTGATGATGTGCACTCAGTATTCTATTATTTACTGTTTTATTACTAATTAGCAATACGGAAATCAGTTGGAATAAATGGAGAGAAAGAAGCCTATCAATTTCATAAAATATTTATTTAATTAAAAAGGGTGAAAAGTGAAAGTTTTTCTAAAATTTTAATACGAATGAAACTTTAATGAATTATATTAAAAGAAGGATTTTCCTACAATAAACTTAGTTATGTCCATAAAACAAAACATCTTAATAGCTAATATATCTAACAAAAAAATGGACGGTCCAACCGTTGGGAGATTAACAGATTTTGTAGGAAAAATAACGAAGATATTAAGATCGTTCGATAAGTGGTATTTTACAAGTCTTTATGCGATTATGGACCAACTCAATAATTACTTCTGATAAAGATAGGACTTTGATGAAGTGTACAGATGAATGATTTTGAACAAGTATACAGATGCCTAATTTTTATGAAAGTAAAGAACAATATACATATTTCGAGTAAGTTAAAAATATCAAGATTAACAATAAAATATAAATATACTCTGCCCTAAGTGTAACGCAAATTTTTCCAATAACTACACGCAGTGGTACTCAACGAGAGTGCAAGAAATTTCCAACACTTTTTTCTTAACTGTAAGATCTCTCAAGTATCCTAGTCAAATATTTTAGTACAGTATTTATTTCTTTCACTTAAAAGTCAATAAAATAGATTTTGCTCTTTTGTTTTTCAAAAATTTCTTGTAATAAGAATGCAATTTTCAAAAATATTTATTGAAATTATGGAAATTTAAAAGTTGTTTTACGCAGAAAGCATATTTGCACATGCTACTCTCATAAAACATACGTAGTGTGTGCTTGTATTTTTCCTTAAAAAAAGTACCAGTGTAAACAGCTGTTTCACATGATGAAAAAATTCTGTACCTTAGTAATTATATGTGTATATCCCCGAGTCTTGCCTGTAGTCTCGTAATGTGTTAAAACTCACCAGTATTTATCACATCAAGGATAGATGCGATCCCGTATGGAAAATATTCGAAATTCCGTATTTGGTTTCTTACGAAAGAGAGAAGAATGACCTTACCGGCAATGAGATGTTCTGTAATGCATATACATATGTACAAACGAAGAACTTCAAGGCTCGTGAGAACAGCAGTCGGTGTTGTTTTTTGTTTTCCTTTTTTTTGTTTTTGTTTTTGTTCTTTTCGTACGGGTTCTCGAGAAGGCAGCTCTCGAAAAATCGATTCAACTTAGTATTCTGTGCACGAGAAACGTCTTTACGACTCGAACAGTTTGTGTGCGCGTGCAAGCAAAACAAAGATCTTTACTTTTTAATATTAATGTTGTGTTGGTACTTCGAATGATAATTAATAATAACGTATCTAGTATTGTTTAATTCTAAGCTCATTCGCCTACATTATTATATTCATAAATATTTGCTTATGAGATCATTTGTTATTCGTTTCTTCATGCACTATTAGATGTAATACTAGATTCTTGAAATTACATGTTATTCAAACATACTTCATTAAAATTTTCACTTTTTAAAGAGGAATTTACTAGTTTAATGAATATTGAATGATTTATAACTAATGGCGATATCTAAAAAAATTAGTAGTACGAAATATTTTTCCGCTCTGTTTTTTTATTCCGTCTGCATTCGGTTGGGAAGGACATTCATTTCTGGGGACAGTGGAAAAGCAAGTGCGTACATTAAAAATCACCAGAAAAACGACGGTAACACGGGCCAAGGTAGACGCGGAGAGAGATAACCGTGAGAAAATGTCAGAGACGTAAACAAAAAGTATCAAATGCAAAGATAGCGCAATACCAAATTGAACTAGGATGATATTGATGGAAAGAGAGATGAAAGAGGTCGGAATTTGTTGTGAAAAACCTGAACTGAAAAGTAATACTGTGAAATGATTGCCAGTTTGCGCTCTATTGACTTTAAAATTTAAAAGCAAATTTCAATTTTTTCGAAATCGTGCAGCGCGATTGCTGATTTATCGCATCATTTTTAAGTATCAATTTTTTATAGTTGTTCAAATCTTTTTCAAGCATGTGGACCGAATCACGGCATAAAATTTATCGTGAAATTTATGGTCACATAGCTATCATGACGAGTAATAATAAAAGAGCCGTGCAAATCGGTGAAAATGAGTTCGGTACATTACAAACATTTACGATAAATCGTGCATCGACTGTCGGCTAAGTTTTATTACTACATATAAAAAGGAAAAGCTTTGACACAATTTTTAATTAAATAAGTAAGAATAAATACATGACAATTATTTGGATTACAGGTATCATATAGCTTTTATTCTGAAATGAGTTTTCAACTGAGCGTTTAATTTAATTAAATTTTCTACAGCTTCAATTTTAAACGAAACATCACAAATTTCGAAATAAAATATTATCGAACCTGGTGCACATATGTAAATACATATTTATTAAAATCAACTATGCTTAGCTATCTATTTGCATGATGTAAATTTATTAATCATTGATGTAATGCTATGTGATGTGTACGTATTGTACACAATTTTAATGCTTCGATAAGACTCGAATGTTCGAGTGGAAAGTTGGTAAGTTTGCAGTACTAAATAGTTTATGCGATCATAAATAGTCACGCAATTAATTATAATTTTAGTTTGAATATTATCGGATTTCAATTAAAACAGCTGGAAATTAATTTGTTATGAACAACAAAGTGTAAGTTTTTTACAGTATAAGGTCATTGTGATCTATTATAAATTTTTCAACAAACTTAAGTAATTGCTGAATAAATATATCTGTAATACAGTGCTCAGCACAAATGACACGCTACAGAGGATTAAAATAATTTATTATTTAATTTAGTCAAACTGAATATACTTGGATCTGTGTACTGCTGGCTGTATAAATAAGAAAAGAGGTCTTAATATTGTCTCCTATTCCTCTTATACAGAAACGAATTATTTAAATTATAGTCACGACTTCTTCCATAAATGAGTTCATGGAAATATTTTAGATTGGAATCATTTTAAATGCTTTTCGTCTTGCGACCATCAGTCGGACTCGTCAGTGGGGTACAAACATAAGTCCTCTTCTAAGGTGTAATATGGAAAATTATTATGGATGGATATAATATACAGAAGAAATCGTGACTATAATTTAAAAATTCTCCAAGTTTTACATAAGGAGAACAGGAAACGATAGGAACCTTAAGTATTGTGCTGTTGTTTGCACAGGCAATAAATTATGCTGTATTAGAATAATTGGAAATAATAAGTCGTAATTTCATCATAAAAATTATTACGTATTCAAAAGTTCTTACAGCCAAGTCATTTCACTATTGATTGTGTATACTGATAGTAATAATGTAATATTTAAATAAATTTCTTTATGATGAAATTACTTTGAAAGAGCTACAATAAAATATAAGTTTATGGAAACAGGAAATAAAAAGAAAAAGAAAATTATCGTCGCTAATTCTATTTAACATAGATTCCTAAAGACTAAAGTGATTTTGATTAAAATTTATTTTTGAAGTAGAAAATAGAAGTAGAAAGTAGAAAATACCCACAAGAAAAAATAACAATAAAAGAATCTTGCGTTTAATTGTACATGTATATAGAATATTTTTTACGCAATTAAAACGTTAACAATTAGATTACAATTAGATTAACAATTAGATTAAAATTAAGTAAAAAAGTAAGAAGAAGGCTTTATTAAATGTTATTTTAAATATCTAACAATAATTTGTAATGAACTGTATGTCTTCAAAGAAATGTTTCAGTAAATTCAAGAGAGAAAATAAACCAAATGTTATAATTCAGTAAAATTTCGTACAAACGGTTTATTCTTTCCTTTTTTTTAATTAACGATACATTTATCTCTTTCGTGAAAGTGTCATTGATAAAAGAAAGTTTACTCATTTGCTCTACAAACAAATGATTAGGCATAAACAACCACGTAAATTGAATCCTTTTTTCATTCACTTCATCGGCACGGACTTTATTCCTGTACTTCAAATGGAAACAACCACTAAAGTATGTTACTGGCTTTATATTTTAATGTAAAAGATGTTTTTAGATTTTCAGTTATATTTATCAGATATGTGTCGAGAAATTAATCGATTTTATTGCGTTTGGAAGTATTTTCCTTTAATCCTTTTATTTTCAATCTCAATAAAAAATTATATGTAGTACAAAAAATTTTATCGGCTGCAAGTCATAATTTTCTAATATATTTATTGTAAAACTCGCGGAATTTAACTGTTGCAATTACTATCAGAATGAATTTAGCAACTTATTTTAAAGTAATAACGCTTGCGATTACTTTAATACAATAAACTTGTGAAAGGAAATTTAATTACTCAAGTATATATGCTGCTAATTTTTATAATAAGGTACATAAGAAGTGTACCATAATTTATTCATAAAATTGTACTTCCAAGAATATACACACTTTTAGGAATTATATCCACGATTTAAATTTTAAAATTAGAATATACATTACGTATTTAATTTAAGTTAATGGATTTTTTGGATAAATTTTTACTCATTTCTTTACTTTAATTTTTTTTTATTACTTTTAAAATTTTAAAGAGCACATTTTCACCTGTTTTATCAATTTTTTGTTGTTACGAATAGGAAAAAATATAAATAACTATAAAATAGTAATATAAATTAAAAATCAGAACAGAATATTTTTATTTGGAAAAGTGTACGTATTTATAGTTTCAAAGCTGAGACATTAATAAATCTAATTATAAATAATTAAATATATCTCATTAATTGAATAGTAAAAGTTATTATTATATTTATAAACTTACATACATGTTAGTATAATTCTAATTAATAAAATGAAAATTTTATACTAAGTACATGACTAAGGACGTGAATCGCATAGCAGCGATTGACGCATTTATTGTTACGTGTTTCATCGCATAAACTGAATTTAACCTTAAGACATATGATTGTTATTATTAATGACCATAAAGTTTCACTACATATTTTCCTACGACTCTAATAACTGTGCTTATATTAAAAGTTACTGCGCGGATATTAAAATCTGAATGTTTTATTCAACTGTTTGTTATATTAAATAGAAATCATTTAAAATAAGTGTTTTGTGAGAAATAATTGTTTTATATATTTTTTGCGATTAATTATTTTACGATATTTTATATTACATGATCATCGTTTTTCTAAATACAAAGATAAATAAAAATAAACATTGATGTATTAAAATTCAATTTAGCAATGTGCTTCAGATAAATATAATACATTAATCTTATATACATTAACGGTGACAGCTTTATTGAATTTGAGGATAATATGTATCATTTAAAGTAAAATTCTGTATTAAAAAAAAAAAATACATTGTAAATAAATTAAATTGGATAAAAAAAATGTTGTAACAGTCAAAAGTCATAAAATTCATACTTTGCACATTTTTCGCTATTACTTTATGATGAATTTAAATAAAACATTGTTACTTACTTAAATCATGGTTTGCAATAATAGTTTTTCATTTGCAATTTACTTCCTTTCTTCTTATTCATTGACTTGGTTTCTATGATAATTTCAAAGTAAACTAACTCGAATTTATGAACACATTTTTAAATATACTAGATGTGAAAAATAATCACAAATTTTCTTATTTGTGATAAATTATTCTGCTACCTTTCATTTATTGAAAAGAAAATTTTTCTGACCGCTCGAAAAATTAAAATACATACTTTGCTATTTGTTATCGCAAACTCAAAAATTCTTTACAACTAATTTTTCGTTGGAAATTGATGTAGTTTTGGAGTTTCATTCTCTAATTTATTTGTAACACGTATATTGAAACTTATTTCCACTCTTCAAGTTGTTGACCTTGTAATTCGGTGGCGCATGACAATGATTTAGATCTTGGGCCCTAGAAAGGGCGGATCTGTCGAGAAGTTTGTTTCTTCAGATTAGCTGATCAAAAAAATAAAATGATACTGAATTTGCGACGATGCTGTTTTGATACTGCCGAGAGAACACTCGTCGGACCCTAGAGTAAAAGAAAGAAAGAAATGTAACTAAGCATTAGCAGAGTTTCATCGTTGATCCTCGGCCGTCATGTCGAAAGCAGTGACCGGAGCCTTGCTTTGGGTATTTTTCCTTGAGGCGATGTTGGCGATTGATTATATTTCAGGAACGCGTTACTTTCATTCCATTTTCTCTCAGACCATAACGGACACCAAAGAAAGTCTGTCAGGGCAATGTGAAGACTTTACTAAATTCAAGAGAGGTTAAAGTTCTTACGGGTCGAATATACTGAGAACGCACCAATAGGATATATTATACAGAAGTATAATAGCATCTACTTGGTTAAAACTTTGTGAATTCGTTTGAAAGCGAATATAAAAGAAGGTGAAATAAAATAAATATTTTTGAATCGTTAGAATAAATGAAACAACTTAAGTATGTAAATTTATCAACATCATCGTGTTTAAATAGTCATATTACAAACAAACTTAAAAGATTTTATTAAATAGAGAAAAAATATATTCCAAAAGTCTATAATCATATTTTATTTATTATTTGAAAAATATGACAATTAAATTTTTATTCCATATTCTGTGTAGATAAAAGAAGACTTTATCCATTATTTTAACAAAAGAACAATTTCAAAAGTGAAAGAGTAAAATCAAAATTAAAAACTTCTTACATATTTTAACATCAACAACAAGTAGAAAGACAGAAAATGAATTTTTTTAATGTAAAATACACAATTAAAATTAATTATTTAAAATTAGCTTGTAAAATAACACTTTTAGAAAAATACACGTGTTACGAAAAGAATACCTTGGAAATTGTAGGAAATTCAAATTTCAATACATTTTCCGTTTTGTTTGGCAAGCATAACTACAAAAAACGCAAGTGTGAGTCGATGGCTCGCAACCGACAAACTTTTCAGCGACTTTTAAACAAGCTTAGTTTTTCAAATGAATGATTTTATCCCTTGGGCATCTACCCGTAAACATGTTCCACATACTATATTTATAGCAGATTCGTAAATAATGGCCAATATCGCAATATATTTCCTGGAGAGGACGAGAGACGATTACGTTTGATTTATGCGGCGTCCTTAGCTCTTTCCATATACGTTCGAAAGAATTAAAGCGAAAGAAAAAGTATGCAAGGGGTTAGCGAGCGAGAAGTCTCTGCTTTGCCTTTTCTTTACCTTTTTCTCATATGTCTGTAACGACGAGATTATAGAGTACATTAAATCTGCACGGGTATCTACACTGGCTTTCCCGCATCTACATCTCTCGCCTTTGTCTCTGTGCATCTCTAGTCTCTTTTTTTCCGAGCTTGTTCACTCACCCGAGGAATTTAGCCCCTCCCTCTTCAAAGTCACTTATTCACTGAAATACTGGTTTCACTAGTGTTTGGGGAATTTCCCTTGAATCACGAATTGGATTAATCATCTTCATAGCTCGAGTATTATTTTCGACTATGTAATGTAATCTGGCCTCCCTGATCTTTTGATGAATTTCGGATATCTGTCGCCAAGAATTAATTTATATTTATTGGAATTTGATGTATGCAATCATTTGCGCAAATGTTTAAGCTGTGTCAAGTAACAGCTTGGCTGTTGCATACTTCGATTATCATGCATGCAATTTTTTCAACGGATATAATTCAATTGTTTCGTCCTGTCTACATTCACGGGCCTTTTGGAGTCTGTATTTCACATAACCGAGAAAAGTATCGATTTATTCCTGTTATCGACATTTGCCCCTCCCCCACCCCACTGCCACATTCCACTCTTTTACTGTATCGTTGGAAATATCCTTCTTTAATCTTCACTTTATCACAAAGTTACTCAAGACAAATAACGCAATCCTGATATACTAGTGTCTATCACAGACTTCGCACACGTCATGATCAATGTCGCTTAGTCGAAAGATCTTCATTCGTTTTCAAAAAATTTACAACCTACCCGGAAAAATTTGCAAGCGATGCAAAAGCATGAATTAACCAATTCGAAAATTTTCAGAGAGTATATCTTCATCTCAACCAGAAAACACTGCCTAAGGCATAACCCACAATTTCGCATCGACTCGAGCTCAGACAAAGAGTTATGGAAGGCTTGGGACGCGAAACGACAGAAGGGAAGAGCACTTGTAGAGTCAGTGTTTGGTGATAAAAAAACTCTCCAGTACTCGAAGCACGAGTCAACTACACGTGAGCGAAAGTCGAAGGGACAGACTCCGAGAAACAAAAGCGTTGCCACTGGTGATAAGTATTATGCATGTTGCCATTGTTGAGCCACGACTGCACTTGTGTGTCTCCGTGTGATATGTGTGAGGGCTCAGACGGTTCTGGTGTAGCACTTTTGCTTTTCACCCGGTCATGCCTGGCGCTTCTCTCTTCCTCGATTCGTGTACAGAGACAAAGAGGAACACCTCATCTTGTTCCTTTGGACCGACGCGGATGACGTTGCAATCGTATCTCTGGAGATCCAAAGAGACGCGCCGCTTTATGTCATTAATAATAGAATCGTGTACTGCTTTCGGAGGACCCAGACCCTTCCGTCACTTTCCTGTAATATTTTAAGCTTACCGACGATGCATTATCATTCTAATTCATTTTAACATAAAGTTCACGGAACTGATGCGCATCCCGTGCTTCTATTATTCGCTTGCGCCCAAAAATGACCTTTCAATTAATTGTGGCATCCTGAGCTCCTTTCTCATATTTGGATAGTGGATTACCGTATACTCTTCTATATTATATTTTTGATCATTTTCTCTTGCATCCAACAATTCGGACTTACACTCATAATTTTATAAATTTGGGTATTCAATAAGATTTCTCTGATAAATGAATGCTAAGAAGCTTGATAAGCTGGTTAATTGAAAAATATTTTTAATTATTTACTAAAAATATTTAAAAGATATTACTTTAAAAAGATAATTACTTAATTATCTTCAAGATTATTATTTTTTATCCTTGTTTTCGATTTACTAGTTAACAAAAATATTGCTGAATTTGAAATTGATGTCAGAGAATCATCATTTTATATTATTTCATGAAAATTAACTAAATTGTTATGAATTTACTGAAAGTAGAGCTGCTAGTGAGAAATTTAAAAAAAAAAATTAATTCTAAATCATTATTTTTGTCAAATTAACTGAATAATCATCAATAAGTTTGGTCGCCCCTATTATTACACTGTTGAAACACTTCATTTCGTAGCAGGCACTGACAACGTTTCTATTCATTTTCTGTAACTTTTCAAGTAATTTAAACAGTACATTTATACAAACGTATATATTTCTGCTGAGAGGGGTATATTTGAAGGCTGATGGGGAGAATAGCAGTGCGTTACGTACAATTGAAATCAACTACAGGATGCTGGAACTTTGATCGCTGGTATGCGGAATCAGTAGGGGTAAGTATCTTTGTAAATGACCTTTGATAAATGGACCGATCAAATTTAATTGATGAAAAAGAAAAACGAATGAAAAGAGATTCTCATTACTTTAATAAAGATTCTACTTTTGGAACTATCCGTAGTTATTTTTAATAATAAATTTTTTGAAGAGTTAATTCGTTAAAGTTTCACTTTTTAAAGAACGCATTGATTTATTAATGAATCCAATTACTATACTTTAATTACACTTTAATATTACTGTACGTTAACTGTATTTTAATTTTACTTTATTTTAACAATTAATCAATATTTTATCAATATTTTATGAGTTATATTATTTAACTTTCTTTTAAAGGAAAATTTACTATACTAAATCAATTTTGGATTTAAAATAACTCAGACTTAGTGTTAGTCTATACAAATATTAGCACTCTTGTTATTAAAATTCAGCGTTTCATTCTTTTCGTTAATTCGAAGTATTTTATAAATTTGTTACATGTGTTTATCTAGTATTTTGTAACGTATCTAATAGTCTGTAGTGCTTGTGCGTTTTTAAGATATTTTCACCTATATTTCTTAATTTTTGAGACAGTTCGATATTTCTGTTAACTAATTTATCTGCAACATATCAAAATAATCTCTGTAATAGATAACAATGAAAATTTATTACAAAGCATAAAGTTTTGGAGCAATCTATCAAAAGTTTTATTTTTTAGTACATAAAAAATGAACTGAAAAAATGCAACAAGCGCAGTATTGTTATAAAATCAGTAATAACATGTAAATGTGTTCATCGGTGCTAAGTGAATAACAGCATGATAATTTCTCATCTGTTCCGTGATATATTTTATTATTACCAATAGGACACTTCTCTTTAAAAAGTATTTTTGCATCTCGTGAGAAAACAGCTACTACTATTTGTGATCTGCTATTTTTCATATACCCGATTGATAGAATTTCTGCGAATCGAAATATCTACTACATTTTCATTAGTAAAACGAGATTGACTAAATAAATCGATACTTCTTTCAAATTCGCATTTTATTAATTATTTAGCACTTCTCTAATAAGTTTTAACAAATAATCGTGCAGATATCGGATTATTCTCTTTTAATTCACGTATTATATTATCGTAAATGTGCATGAACTTTAATATGAGCTTTTACGTCAAATCGAAAACGCATGGTCAAATAGATATCATCGAATATATAACATAAAAAGACTTACTTGAACATTTGAAATTGTATTTTCCTATGAAAGCTTTGGCAGTAAACAATTTTTATATTGACAGAATAGATATATCAGAATGCCTGCACCAAAATTTAAAGTTACAATTGTGTATCATTATTCTCTTTATAATCCATGAAAAATGGATTATAAATTATTTATAAATTATTTAAAAATGACATACAGTTAAAAAACTGAATATTTGTAAATTATAAATAAAATATAGCTTTATGCGACTGCAGATTTTTTGAAGTTTTTTATTTTCAAAAGAGATTTTTTTATTTCATCTTATTGTGATTAAACTTATTCTTTTTCCTAAATTAGAGTCAGACGGGTTGAACTTTAAAACTAAGTTTTTGAAGATTCTGGATCACTTTATGGCAGTTATATCTGGATGACATATTCTAGAAAAATGGTTAGCCACTTTATCAATCTTTCCCTTTTCTAAATTATATACGTTACATGAAACAGAAAGTATATAGTACATTTACTGATCAGCAATTTAGTGTAAAGCACTAAAGTAGTAAAACGAATTTAGTGGATGTTTCATTAGCTTTCTTAAATCATTAATTTTATTGTAATTTAAATTAAATACATTGAATTTGATCTATAAACTTATCTTTTACATATAAAAATCGATTAATAAATCAAACTGTAAAAATCATACTTTTATAAAATAAAATTTTCGAGAAACAGATTTTAGTAACATAATGTATATTTGATGAAAGGCTTATAAATTACTATTAAACGCGAAGAAATAACACATAAAGTTTAAAAAAGTTTGGAAAATGATGTATCTGGATATGTCATAGGTTAAAAAAATGAATAGTGTAATACTTGCAATGAGTAATTGTTTGAGAATAATTAACATTGATCACTAAGAATAAATTTTAGTATAAAAATAATAAAAAAGAAAATTTTGTAATACAAGTCATAAATGAAGTTTTAAAATACAATTATATAAAGATCTATCATCAAGGTGAGAGAAGTATCACTAATATTGTGAATTTGTCTAGCATAAAAATGCTATAAGTAGTTTTGTAACCACATATTGAACAATGGCTTAAAACAAATGTTTCAGCCATTTAAATACAAAATTTATATTGCATATCTAACAACTTTTACAAAATATTAAATGTAAAAATTGATATACAGTTATTCGAGAATATGGTTTTGTGCAACAGAAAATTGCACAGTTATTATTAATTTATTATGAAAGTCTTTGAATGCATTCACAGAAGATAATTTAAAAATTAGGAGTTGCTTCATCTCTATGATAATAGTATTTCTTCATCAATGAAAGGCAAAAAATTATTTTCAAAAAATTTTTAGTAGTGTATAAAACAATCATATGCAGGAAAAACAGTAATCTAAATTAATAATTATTTTATAAATATTTATGAATTGTCAAGATAATTAGCTCTTCTCGTAATGCGACTTAGTATTATTAAGCGGTATCAATTATATTACATGATAATAATTATTGTACTATTGTTATAATCATTGTAATACAATTATTTTATCAAATTATATGCTTTACATTGAAATTAATCATAATTAATTTTTAGAAATCATATTATAGATTTATTTAATTTAATTGATTGATGTTACGTTAAAGAACGTTACTGTAACATAAAAATAGTATTTTTTAATATTATCTGTTAAAATATTGGTAAGAAATTTTGAATTTTTCGAATATACTGTTGGTTAAACAATTTAAATATGTATTTCTAAAATTATTAGAGGCTCAATTTGCAATTATAGCAATTCCCAAGCTTACATATAATCTTTATAAACATCCTTGTAACTTCAAAGTAGACGCTTAACCTTCTCTGTCTTCAAGTTTTTATTACGGCTTTATGAAGCATCGCACACCAGTTCATCTTCAAACTGTACTAAGCCTATCAATACATCAGAATGATTCATTGAAACCTATTATTTTATGTATCCTAAGTTTTAATATCATTACACGATCATCTGCACTGCTAATATATTAATGCGCTTATCTTGTTCTTTACCTCTTGAAAGAAGTTATTTGATCCAAGTTAAGAGATATAAAGGGGAATGTATTAAATTATTTCCTATAACTAAATCGATTTATAAGAATCCAAAATTTATTTAAACACTTAATCACAGAGGAAAAAGAAACAAGTAACTTAAGCAGGAGGCAGATTCAATATAAACTTTGATTTTTTATTTAAGAAAGTTGCTAATTAAGTCAGATTAAACCTTTATAAATGCAGTAATGCAAGAAATTCTTTCCTTTTACTTTATAAAATCCACTGTATTTAAATATTTTAATCCGTGCACAAGAAAGTTTATGTATCGATCATTAGCATTACCGGTAACCCCGAAGCCTAAGCTATTTCATAAGTCGAATTTAAATAAATCAAGCTAATATATCTTACGTATCATTGACTGTGTGGTTTACATCTCGGTTAATACATCTTAGATATCCTCCTACACATGTGCCGTTACCATCGCCAATATTGCACGCTGTCGATGTTCGATAGATAGCACCAGTGATATCTCATTGACATATGATGCCCTCACTAGCGAGAGCGGAAAGACCTCATTCTCCAAGTCTATTCAATTTTACCACGCGGAAAGGATTTTTCGCGTCTAATGAGATTTCTTTACTATTAAATTAGAAGGTTTTGCAATAGCGAGAAATATTTATTGCTTTATAAGTGGTGAATTTGGACTTGGAATGTTGTGCGTATCAGTGACCATATATATCGTTGAATGTACCGATGTTTTTCTTTAAAGCAACGAAACTAGTTTAGAATTGAATATAATATTTTAATAACGCTGAAATCTTATGAATCCGCTCGTAACAAAAAAGCTTTTTCCAAGTGTAAGAATCAAAAGATGTTCGGTCTCCTCGATATAACTTCAAATAAAAAACATGAAAAATGTGGCTTTTGATGCGAATTTTATTGCCTTTCAAATGTCAAATAATGACTTTTCAACTAAACTATGGCAAACTTTAAATTTTTGGATTAACGTCTGAAAGTCTTGCATACGCTTTTTGCAATTTTAATTGAATACCGTGTTACTTATCAAAAAACTGGTTCAGAAGTAAATTTGAAGCAAGTTTTGAGGGACGTTAAGAAGGATACTTTTAACGGTGATGAAAAAATAGAAAAAAATGAATATTGACATTTAAAGTCTATAAATTGATCGCCGATTTTTATTTCCATTCCTAGTGCGAAAAATTAAATGATATTCCTACTAGTTGGAAAGAATTATTTACATAACCAGTCATTGCGATATAATCATACCGTAGCATCGTATAATTACGGCGCATTGTAAAGTCTGTTTACTTTAGGCTCGCCTTCATCTCGGGAGACATGACCGCGCTTGAATCGTGAGAAAAACAAGTCTCTCCCCCCACGAGTGAACCACAGTAGTGGTGGTGGTAAGCTCGGAGACGGTAATTAAAGTTTCAGTGTATTGTTCGTAGAGGGAGGAGAGAGAACAGGCATGGTCGATTCAGTAGGAATAGAAACCATATCAGTGCTTGCTTGGGTATAAATGGGGCGAAAAAGTGACGCCTGGGAAAACGCAGCTCAGCTTCGACGATTGTCGGAGCGTAACTCGCGAGAGGAGAATGATTTTTTCTTCCAATTCTTGTTTATATAATTCGAAGAGCGAGTACTTTTTGCATTTACTACCGTCGTTTGAAAAAGCGCTCGAGCCTTTTAAATTTCTTCTCGCGCAGTGTCAAATTATTTCGTGTTAATTAAAGGGAAGCGCCTTTTTCACTTCGGGCCAACGTTCTAAAAATGAAACCGAACTTTTTTTTGAGCGCTTTTGTTATGTTACTTCATAATTAAAGTTTCAGCCGCTGATGAATGAAACAGACATAGCCATTAACTTCAAGTGAAATTGAAGTGAACACGAGTGATGATTCGCGATAATTCGAGTCGGCCTGTGAGCTCTGAAACGTTTTTGACATCGTAAAGAGCGAAATTCTAACACTTGGAGAATAAAACTTATTTTATAGCGATGGCACAAGGAATACATTTATGCAAGTTAATTTAATTCTTTTTTTTTTCTCTCCGGTGAAATATCACGAGACATTCAGGCGATTTTGGCGGGCGGCTACTATTCCACGTCGTTGGAGCCGTTCCTATTTTCCTCTAATTCTTTTTCACGAGCGAGCGTAACGACCCTACGTCGGATATTTGCCTACGCGCGACTGTACTGTTACTACCATTTTAAACTACGAGAAACGACGATCTTATACTGTCATCGCCATTTGACTGGCGTCACGCTCTTTTTATTTTCGACAAGAAAATAAGACGACGGTGGTAGTCTAGCAGAGAATCTCGCGTCACGCGGAATGGAAAGGAGGAGGTGTTTCTGCAAAAATCAAAGAACAAAGTAGAAAGTTTACAGGTGTATAAGGAAAGGAAATCACAGAGAAAGAGAGATTGCTGAATATGATTTCTCTCGCATAGAATACCAAGAGTTCGCATATATCATTTACATTCGTAGCTTTTTCTTCTTCTATGTTAACGTATCGTGTTGAAGGCTTTCGTATATTTCAGTTGTTGGAATGAAGTTACAGTGAAATGTGTTATTCATAATTATACACTAGCTCCTCGTATATTCTGCGAATCTCAGTTTAGTAGATGCGAAAATATCGAAAATGTTTATTTGTTCAACAATGTTGCATTACGAAAGTAATCTCTTTCTGTTTGATGTATTTATTCATAATAAAAAATTACTATTTTAGCAGTCCATTGGAAGTATTAAATGTATCCTTTAGATTGATAATTATAACCTATCCAATACATTCTTTTGTAAGACATTTATCAATATATATTAATTTTACCAATTTTTAAAATGTAAAAAAAGAATTATAAAATCATTTCGAATATTTTATATCACAAAAGTGTTTAAATAATGTAGTACACAGTAAGAAATAAATATATATTTGCACATCAAATATTTTTTTATATTGATATCGATATCTGTGTAAAAATAAATTTTTTTAAAAATTAAGTTTTGTTTTTAATTCAATAGTTTTTCAACCATTTAATGTATGTACTTTGAGACTTTACAAGAACTTATTCTCATAGTATTAAAGAATATTTAGTTTTTCTCTGAAAATCAGAAAATTGTTTAAATAGTACCAATTACTCATTATTAGGTCAATACTGAGTTCTGGAATAAATATTATTAAATTGAATTGTATGATTACGCGTTTCTTTTAGTATTTTCTGCGCCCTTGATTGACATCGAAATGTAAATTTTATAACTTTTTATAATATTACGTAGATACTTGAACAACAGAAGGCTTAGTAACTCTAGAAGTTCATTCAATCTGTTGATATACATTTCTTTAATTTTTCTTTTATATTTGTACATTATAAAAAAAATTCAAACTTTAGTTTTCGCTTGTATTGAAAAATCGTAAGTTTAAGTTTTCAATCAGCAAGTGAAAAACCAACAGATGAGTAAGAATAACCACAGAGACGTGAATAACGTAGTTTTTCAAGGAGTCTGAAGTCTGCAACGTTGGAGTTGCAACGAAATTAAAAAATTTTCAAAATTGAATTTTTTTCAAAAAAACTATAGAGTTATCACTTATAACACCAAACGATAAAATAGAATATTTAAAATTAATTCCACCCTCAAAACCCACCCTTATAAGGGGTGAAAATTTCGAACAATCGTAACTACGATGATTTCATTCTTTTTAAAAATATTATTGATCAGAATAATAGTTCATATAAAAAACAACTAATAATATAACGAATAATAATAAATATATGGAAAATTTTTATACGCTCAATGCATTAATTCATAGTAATCAAATTGAAATTTGTACAAAATACGGAAAAGTGACAAAGACTTATTTAATTTGTTATCTTAGTACAATGTATAAAAAAATTTTTTATTGGATTTAATTAAATATTCATTACACTAAATAAACTTTTGAGAAACGTGTATTTTTCGTTCTGGTGCATTTTGAATAATGCAATTCATCCAAATTTTAAATATATAACTTTTCAATTATTGGGCTTCTCTTAATAAAGAAACAGACTGCATTAAAACTAACCAATTTTAGAGTTAACTTGTACCAATTCACAATTTGATGCTTTGAAAATTCGATTAATTCACGCTTCACCTCGATTATATATTCCTCAGTAATCATTAAAGAAGACGAAGTTCCTGCGACCGATCAAAACTTTGTACAGGAAAGTTCAATAAAATGGGTACATTCAAATTGTCACACATTCAATACGATGTGAAAAAATTCTGTGTGAAGTCTTGTTCTTTTTAATTTTTTTATCCTGGAATTATTCCTTTTTTTGTTACTTAATATTTAATCGGTATAAATGAACTTTTAGTATTTTGTGTAACAAATTAAATATCATCAACATTTTATCTGCCTATTTAGAATAAAGTTAATAATATTTTTTTAATTGTCTATAAGCTTAGCTCTGGTAAAATATGTAGTTATGATAATATTAGTTGTTAATTTGAATATATTTTTATGAAGTACGATTCGTATTTCTAATGAGAGGCAGATATTTTTGTACGTGTAGATATGCTTTAACGAGAAATTAGTAATAATATACATAGTAAAGAATAGGTAAGATATTGAAAAATATTTGTGCAAGTACCAAAATTCAATCAGGCATTTAAGAAACAGAACGCTATAAATTATTTTTCAAGAATAATTACTTAAAATGTTATAAAATTATGTAATTTATATGGTTGTAAGATCCTGATGCATGATACTTTACAAAAATAAATCCTTTTTTCTCATCATATAAGCTTGAATTTCTAGACATAATGTATAGATAATTATTGTTTAATATAAAGAAGTATTTAAGATTATTAAATAAAAATACTTCCCTTTTGAAATTACCCAGCGAATTTTTTACTGTAAAATGCATAATTTAATATTCAACATTTAAACAACGTCAACATGTTACTATTTATCTTTTGATAAAAAAAATTTAATATTCTACCAATACATTCACTAATTTATACTTTATGTTTTGTTTCAGGTAAGCTAGACTCATCGACACAGGTACAGATATTTAATCACATATATGTAAGTACCATAGTATTAGCGACGTTCAATCAGATAATAGTTTAGTTTAGTATTCACTTTAAAATGTTCGTTGAGTGATTAAATACATAATAGAAAATTGAAGTTAAACTAAGTCTATAAATGTAAGGTAAGGACTAATCTAGTCTATTTATTTTACGCAGATATTTAGCATTCGCATAATTCTAATTAAACTTCGAATCATTTTCTGAAATTCCAGCGTTCCGTGAATCATCAATGAGAAAAGTGTCAAATGAGAGTCCGTATTACGAAGCACTTAAAACTTGACTACTCTTGTCTAAATATAACTGAATTATGTTACACGCATACGTATCATTGACTGTAAAAGTATCATATTAATATCAGAAAACTTCATCCGTAGAAATAAATTATAATGTAATTTACTTCTTAAATCTCGTGTCCATTATTCGAAAATACGGAGCAAATTAATTGCATATTAAAATGAAAATTGCAACACACGAAAGTTTTAATTAAAACAGGAAAGCCATCGAATGGCGCAATGTGCAATTATAAAAGGTCAAATATAACTGGCGTAAAAGCTCGGAAGATCAGAATCTCAAGATGCTGAGAGCGACGCATAGAAAAGCTAAAGGTTTATCGCGCCCTGTAACAGGAGTTTATTGAAGTATAAAGTAGTATAAGATTCTTCAAAGCCTCGCATAAAAGGGTATCCATGAATATGACGCCTTTTTTGCGTTATTAAATTCTCAGAACGACACGGCCGCGACTCGTTAAAGCCCCTATGGCTCACACTCGCTAACATTTTCGACGCTACAAGCGAAATTCAAGTCCCCCGGGATTTTGCGAGCGAACGCGTACATAAAATCGCAGCCCCCGTACTAGTGTATATCCCTAACCGCGGCTTGGTTCGCCAATATTTACAACGCACGCGCACGTTATTTCCACTCGTCATTTACGAATTAACGATGTATATAATGTCTTCTCTGATTAAAGCTGTAAATCCGTAAAACGATTGCTCTCGTTTCGGCGCGTCTCTTTTTACCTAGCGCGCTTTTCAAAACGAAAAAAGGTGGGACACGCTCCTTCTTTTTTTTCTCCGTAACAATATCTGAAAATTAATAGTTTAGTTGAAATCGTGGCGAGTTATAAGCCCGAAATGCCCTATTTCATTTTAAGCTGATTTAAAGTGGCGGACGTACAGAAGTAAACTTTTATGCGCTGCTGCGAAACTTTTCACGTCCTTTTCTCTATTGTCCTCTTATTTATTCGCTCTTTTCTTTCCTCAGAATTTCAATAAGTAGAAGAAATCTGGACAAATTATTTTCTAACTCGAGTAGAGAATCTATAGCGGAAAGATATGTTATTCGTATTACAAGATGAATCAATAAAGTTTTTATTTACATTTTGGAGAACTATACATTTATTTTTTAAAGATTTGACACTGTAGAGGACTTTCAATAAATAGAACATGCGAGTTGCTATGTTTTTGCTTTTAACATTTGAGTAGCTTGTCTTTTTTATTGTTTTCTTTAAATAAAATGAGAATATAGTTCAGTCCCTTAAGTTAACAATCGTTCTAACAAACTATGAACTATCCACAAGAACACGGCATACTTGTAAAGCAGACAATAATAATGTTGAAGCGATATATTTGAAAGCTCATTAATTAAAATCAATAAATTACTGCTACCGAATAAATTGGATTACGTATAAAATTAAAGTATCCTTGGAATACATTGATACTTTCGAGGACATTTAAACAGGAGACTTTATCCGATCTAGGGGAGTCAATTCTGAAGGAGAGTAATAAATTAAACGAGTGACCGACAATCAGAAATGTCGATTGTCGGTCGTCGTCTTTGGCGTTGAAAAGTTTTATGGGATAAGTATGTCAAGCAGATAAATCTAAATAAGGAGACGAACCTCTATTACCCGCGGATGCTGCCTCTCAAAAATAATATATCTGTCTCATATCTAAATCTCAATCCCTTAAGCTATTTGAATTTTCTAAGTATAGCATTGTTCTTTTTGTTTCATTTTAACTCTTGATAATGAATAATAAATCATTGTTTAATCATTTTGATGTCGTTTTTATAGCTGTAAATTTTCTGTATTAATATTATGTTTTTATAAGGTACGTGTCTTTATATTTTTGAATTCAAATTTTAGGCCAGGAAATTAATTTCAGAAAATTAACTATTTTTTCTCTACTTTGTAAAAAAATTGTTTACATATAATCGATTATTTATGAGAAGACGCCATCAATATATTTATTTGAAACGTGCATATATGTATTACACTATTACGGAAGTTCAATGAGTTTAGATTTTACGTACGTGATAAGATTCTAAATTAAAGCTGCGTATAGACGTAAACGTAAAGGTGGAAAGTAAGACTCAAAATTACAAATCTCCTCAAGGATTTCTATCATTTCTACTTCATTCATTTTATTTTTATGAAAGCTGTAATGTTTTATGTACAAGCTTTTATGCTACATCTTGAGCAGAGTTGGCGAATACAAATATAAATCTTGATATAAGTGAAGAGTGATTTAAAGGGAAACTTTTCAAACCCCTGTCAGTTATTGCTAAAAGCGATCAAAGCTAGATACAATAATTGATAATAAATACAAAATTTTGAATTGAGGGATTGTTAAATAAAATATTCATTTTTCCGGGGAGTATCGGATGACCTTCTTTGTAAGAGAGCGCACAATCTTTCCTTAGCTTGAAATTTATTCTAAAGAATAAACTTTAATTCGTGATTGTTGATTATAATTTTTTTTTCTTATAATTCTTTGAGTGATAAATTAATTATTAAAAATTCCCTGTAATGAAACTTTTCTTATTTAAGAAAAAGTATTTTCGAACGATTTCAGTTATTAACGTTGAGTTGAATATGTACAACACTTTATACTTTATTATACATTTTTGCAATTAACTTAGTTTCAAAATTAAATTTGTTGAACAATATTCAAAAGAAGATTGGTTTTAAAACATAGTTAAATAGAAATAATCGATGAGTTTTAATTTATCGAAAATCTTTTTCCTAAATATAATGATCTCGAATTCCGGCATTTAAATGGAATTTATGATGAACTTGCAGCATTTAAGTGACGTTTTTACCAGAAACACTGAATATTTTTAAGTATAATTATCAACAGTAATCTAAACAACCTTACAGTGCCTATTTTTCTCTGAACATGGATAGCATCGATAAGGACGATCTCAATCATAAACAGATTAGAGCCTACCAGAACTTTTTCTTTCTGCGCGAGCTTTTTTAAAGACTCGTGCCACGGTAGATAAAATTTGGTTTCTCGGGCTCTCTACCAGTCAATATTCATTTGTATTTATACGTAACTCACTCCATTAATGTAGCGCTACAATTTGACTCTTATTCGTTGGCGCGCTTTTCGATGTTAAAATCCCGTCTATTCCAGCCGCACACACGCGCTTCGTTCGCGCGCATCGCCTATACGCTCGTGCGGTTCAGCAGTCCTTTTTCTCTCCCCTGCACAGGAATTATGTCGCAATATGAGCGTAAACCAAGGCTTTACTACAGTCAATATTAAAACGCCTTCTCTAACGACTTTCCATTAACGTGAGAGTGCGAGAGAGGAAGAGAGTACGAAATGAAGAGGATAAAACAACACCTCGGGCAATAATGTGCGGCAGTGCAATTCAAACAGAAGCTCAGTTTCAGCTGCTAATATGGGAAGTGAGTGGAAATCATCTAGATTTACAAATGCGAGCTTAGTAAAATGTTTCTCTTCACGGACTAAGGCAAAACGAATCTTAAATCGAGCGAAACTTCCAAATCTGACTACACGGGAAAGACGCTTCTTCGAATTTATGTATTTATAAAATTTCGATGCAGTCCTTGCATCTATTTAGTGGATCTAATGAAAAGATGTGTACTGGTGTGAAATCAAATGCGAAGATAGACACTGAACATTATTAAATATAGTTTGGAATGTTCTGAATTGTGAGCACGTCAGCTAATTACTTCACAAAATAAAGGCTACTTTTGATATTTGTATTTACTTGCTCACGCTAAATCTTAAAATTGCATCTTCAGAAAGAATTATAGACCTTTACGTCTATAAAATTAACGAAAATTTCAACGTTATTTGGTACCGTTAAATATTCGTCTTTCGCAACCGATTTCTTGGAACTCAAAATTAGAAATTCCAGATTGTCATTCGCTGGAACTATCACTCTCTGCCCTATTTTTTCTACCTTTATCACAAATTCTAGTCTTATACCCATCCTTTTCCCTTGTAGTTTCATACTACCTTTGCACATAAATTCAAAGTAAAAGGATGGTAATTTGAAGATTCTTTTGAACTTCCATCGAGTGAAACCTAAAACACGAAATAAATTAAATAATGGCGATCTCCTTTCTTTGTTTAACGAGCTCAAAAATAAAAAGAATTTTTTTCATGTAAGAGTAAGTATCATAGAAATGTCTCATTGTAAAAGAGCAAAAATTATAATCCATTATTTACATAGTTCAATATTTTATAAAAGATCAAACTGCCTTTATTTAAACAAAAAGACGATTACATAATATATTTATTTGATGAATATATTTTACCATTTTCTATATTCTTCTTTTAAAAGAAAATATTCGTTTACTTTTTCTAAATAATGTTTTCGAAATATATTAGAAAAATACGTCAAAATTAATATACTTTAAAATCCAAAATAAAAAATACCTCATAATAAATTATGATTTAAACCTTTTTTCAGGCGTGTTACTCTCGCGTACAATTTTACTTTTAATATCAGAAGTAATCGTGATTTAAATATTAACGAAAATTAAGTTAAATAAACGAAAATATCATATCGAAACTTTAATTTAGTTATAATACCGTGTTATATCTGAAGCAAGTATTTCCTTTAAAAATCTTGGTAATGCGCATAAAGTTTTAATAAACTTTATAGTAAGTATTTTATCTGCATTCCTATATTTATAACCAAGATTGATACGTTCTTGAGATTCTAATGGTAGACGAAATTGTTTTTAAAAACTAAATTAAGTTTTAAATTCAAGGAATAGAATTCGCATTTTCTGCCATTTTTTAAAATACTTTATTAATTCGATCCTTAGCTACTTTTCATCATATTTCTTCATGAGTTACTGTTTATATTGTGGCTTATTTTCATAATAATGATTTTTTACATAAAAATCGTAGTAATAAAGTGTAAATAAATGAAGATCTATGATCAAATCTATAGAAATTTTTTGTAATCAAATTTAAAGTTATTTAAAAAACTATCTTTACTGCATAGAAAACGCTAGATTAACGGACATTAAGAAAATGTTTCTTTAGAAATAATACGTTCCTCGACCATTAAAACATCACAATCGTTCACAATATTATTCGACATTGAAATCAGCACTTTTAATGTCTAGAATGCAGTCACTACTCAAGTACATTCTTCGTCGTTTATATTGATGCATCTGTAATATCGTGATCTTTCTTTAAAGCTATAAAGTAGACTTTTGAAATAAATTCTTCTTAATTTTAAATGAACGACAAAGTAGAATAGATTTTAAAAATATGCATTTATAGAATATAAAAGAATAAATTTAGCGACAGTAAATTTCTAAAAGATTAAATTGTTGCGAGAACTCTTACCTTGATTACCACCTATTGTTATATGATTTTATCGATTTGATAATGTTGTATTCATTTGTGAATATTTCGAAACTATCAGCAGTCGTGTTCCTTTGTCAAATTTGAATGCCTTTTTAACAACTGCCTCGAAACCATCGTAATTTATTGTTCACTCGACATTCTAACCTAATATAACCTAAAAACTAATATAAATTACAGTTTGATAATCATGCAACTGATCTCTAGCATTACAAAATCCATAAATTTTTTAATTTCCACGTTCACATAATACTTTTAATACGCGATGGTCTTTGTGGACAATATCAGTAATTCAACTACCGGTTCTTCAACTTCAACTAGAAATTGCGATTTCTTAACGCGGCTATTTTCACCGTCCCACACCAAAGTAGCTTCATCTTACCTATAACCTCCACCATCTGGCTATAAAACGAAAGAAAGGAGATAGATTATCAGAAGGTTATCGCTCGCTTGAATTCCCGCTTAATGTAGCGCTCTAAGGAGGGATGAAGCAATCGATTTCGCGGATGATCTATGTCTCGAGGCCGATTGCCAGGAATCGCGCATCACAGGTGTGACGTGCTGAGGAGAGGTTCATGTGCCCGCTACCTCTGTTCAGGAAATAAAGGCGCAACCTTCGGATAAATCGCGCCTCGAAGCTCGAAACGCCGAAAAGACTCCCCTTATCGTGCTACAGGATCGTTAATGGCTGTACGGGACGTTCAGCTTAGGTTTCAAGTGCTTGCGAGTGGTTGCAAGTCTCTAGAATATGCGGAAATTATTTCAAGGGTTTTTAGAGAGCCAATGGGGAGAGTCAGAGTAAGGTACCATTACAAGTAGCGATCGTAATGAGTAAAATATTTTTATTTGCTTTCGAGCGCGAATGTACGAGCTCACCGATCTAAAATTGAACACTTCGTAAGTAATTTGGTAAACTTCTTGATGTTTTCATACTTCTCCTAGACCTGTATAGAAACCCTGGAATTTTTAATTTACTTTAATGACTTAATAAAACCGAATCTTCACTATATGTTCTATGAAATATGTGTATGTCTGGTAACAGTTGGTGAAACTATAACATAAGGTCATAATTTTTCTTGTTAAAAGTAAAAATGTTAAAGTCATTATATCGTTATTTTAAAATAATAAAATCACGAAAATTCTAATTGAAACTTAACTAGTTTCATCTTTATGTATTTTTTTCTTCAAAAACATTGATGCTCTCTCAAGGCATTCAATTCAGTGGTTATTATTTATTTTTAAGATTTCATTATTTTTATGAATAATAATAGAATTTCATAAAATAATCAATTTTATGAAAATGATTTTTGTACGTACGCTTTTGCAGAAACTTAGTACAACCACTCCACAAAAATGTACAACTCTAACAAAAAGGCTTACGACATCTGCCAAAGAATAGAGTACATTGCGTCCTACGTTTTTATTCCGTATTTGAAACCGTAACCACTTCTTAGAATTTTAAAAGAGTTAACCCACGGGACATACGTTAGAACGTCGGAAAGTATGACGTAAAGCGCGGCGATTGTATCGCTATCAGAACAAGGAGCACATCAACGGCACAAAGCACAGTGAAGGAAAAAAGTAAGAGATGCCACAAGACTTAGGTGTCATTGGACATTTATTCTCATTGTCTCACGATTTTTTTCGCACACTCGTGCACGGCTCTACCTTAAAAGATAAGATAAAACGAAGCCCAAGTGAAGGTGGCAATTCACCTCGTATTTACAGCTCCGAATGAAAAATTCATCGATGCGTCATGTAAAAAAAAATACCGCCCCGGTTTTTTTGCTTGGCTCCCTACAATAGGTGATTTCACGCTTCGGAAACGCGTCAATGTTCCTGAGTGGTGCCTTCGCATGCGAAGAAGTACTTTGCGTCGTTGAAAATAGAGAGGGTGAAAACCTCTCATACACTATCATTCCAAGGCGATTTCCATTTCGCGCGAAATCACGTCCGACATGTGAATTGACAGTTTTATGGGTCGCTCGGAGTAACAGAAGAACAAAAGATTTTGTAAGGCAGCAACATAAAAAAGCTCGGTATTAAAATAAATTCATCAGACATTTTATGAAATTTAGGTATCTTGAATGAATAATATTTAATTGTGCGTTGTTAAAACGAAATATCTAAATTCATTTCGATTAATATGGCCGCTAAAAGGCTGTGTTAAACAAAGAATGAAATAAGTTTAAATTTAAAGTTCCATGGCAGAAATAGTATTTAAGAGCCAAAACTTATCGATCGATTGGAAAAATTAAAATGATTTAATATCAAGTCTATTTATACGAAGTTTGAATCACGCATCAAGGTAAAAAGCGTGAATTGAAAAATTTAAAAATAAGCATTAAAATATTTTTCTTCCATTACATAAATTTTTCTTTGTTAAAATCAATAAAGTTACGATCATTCTCGTTAGTGCAATACTATTAGTCTTTCAAAACTTTTAGTTAAACATTAATTAAGCCCCTATTAATTCGCTTTAGCGATACAAAAATACTTTGTAATGTCATATTACATAAAAATGATATCTATACATTTCTATTTATGTGTGAGCAAAAATGCAACAATACTTAACGGTATAAAGTAAAGTTGATATTCTAGCTTCAAGGCTTTACATTTACATTTATGAAGTAGCTCATTTTAATAGTACAGAATTTCTTCAGTTTGATAGTACATTTTCTTTTTAAGATAGTTTATTTTTTAATTACTTACGTTATCTGGACACTTTGTAATCTAGACTAATTATGCTTGATATGTGTAATGGATATGCTTATATTACCAGGTGTGCGTGTATACATACGCATGAAACTTGAATAGTATTTTATTTATCTGGCAAGCTTCGAGATATTTCTTTTTAAATTATCTTTTAAGCTAACCAAGTATAATAAGCCTTATAATAAGTCTTAAATCATCTTATAATCAAGCTATTTAACAAGTAGATGCAAAACAAAAATGTTGATTCATATTAAATAAATAAAAGTTTATTGAAGTTTTTACCAACATCTTACATATATATTATTAGTACATAATATTTATATATATATATATATATATACACACACATAATATTATAATTACTTTAAAAATAAAGAAGAAAATAATTTTTTTATTAATACAAGTTCTTATACCAAAAATTGTAATAATTTTCGAATAATTAAGTCAATGGATTCTCGTAAAATATTATAAAATATTTAAATTATTTAAAAAAATATTAACAATTGAATGTATGTTTATAATTATAATTATACAGAAAATACTTTACTTTTATTAAAAACCATAAGCAGATGGCCATATTTTCCAGGATAAAAGGATTCCGAATGTATAAAAATAAAAATAAGCTACAAAATATTTAATTTTAGTTAATTTTTTTTTCAAATTTACTCTATACTGTACTTAATTACCTTGTGAACTGATTACCAATATTATTCAATTCATAGTTACCGATACTTGTGCTTACCTTTTATTTTCTATTTTTGGCATAAGAAATGTGCCAGGATTTTCAAATACGGTACTTGAGTAGAGCCTTTAAAGATTGATAAAATGCTTTTAATTTTTTAATTGACCTAGCAATCCATGAAAAATATTTTAAAAAAAAATTCTTTTTATTGCTTGTCCTACTTTTATTTTATTGACTTCATAAATGCACTCATATTATCAGTGAAAGTATAATTAAGAATTTCATTTATAAAGAGAAAGTAAGGACAGACTTTTTATAGTTGAAATGAAGCTAATTGATTATTTAAAAATTGGAAATTGAACTAGAAGTGGAGAAGAAACGTATGTAAAATATAACACTTCAATTGAAATTGTTATAAGTTTACAAGTTTTGTTACAACTTTTTCTATAATTTTACTTTAGATTCTATTTTGACGTTTCATGGATGTATTAACTAAATGACAAGAAAACACACATTAATTTATAGAGTTCAACTTGCAGTTTTTTATCTGTGCTCTTAAAATAACTTTAATATTAAATGTTAATAAAAACTTCTTAATTATAGAAACAATTAATTTACAGAAAATATCTGATATTAAAGAAACTTTTGAGCATTTCTGTATCATTCTTTACGTAGTATTTTGTAAATTATAACAAGTGATTTTATAAAATAATTTTTTAAATATTGTTAATTGTGTGCAGTGCTAAAAGCGCATTTCTGATACAATTGGTTTTGATTTCAAATACTGTCGTACGTTAGGAAAATGTTGTTAATATTTAAAATTAATTTATAACATTTTCAAAATTATAAAATACTTTTTGATCATGAGATTAAATTATAAATTTTTTGTTTTATATAGAAGTAATTCTAAAAATTAAACTTTTAATGTAATATTCATTTTCACGGTGAATTTTCTTAATGTTTGATTATTTTTATTATTTTTATTCCTTTTAATTATATTTTCAATCTAATCTTATAAAGCTTCTTGAAATATCAAATTACAACTAATTTCTAAATATTTACTAAATTTTTAAAACTTATTTAAGAAATTTTTTTAATATATAGATTAGATAGTTTGATCGGGTATAAAAGTAGATATATTTTAATATAATTTTATAAATATATAAATATAGTAATTAAATATCGTTATACAATAATATATTATAATGATGATTTTATACATATTTGGAAAGATATTTTTCAAGAAAAATGTGTTGGTGCTAGAAGACTAATAATATAAATTTTAAAGAATTGTATGTGGTAATATTTACTATTTATGTCGATATGAACTTTTTAAATGTATAAGTTTCATAAATATGCAAATTTTATTTTAAACATTAAAGGTTTATAATATTTAAATTATACATTATTGTCAATAAAATAATGTTACTCATGTTTTACATAAAACATGTATGGTATATAACATTAATTTGCTTTTTCTATATATCTGTGTACAGAAAAATGTACAATCTATCACTTATTCATTTGTGATTATTCCAAGAAAACGATTCATTTATATTCGTAAATGTATTTTTTTACAATTTTCTGTAAGAAGATATCTATCGAAAGTTTTAATTAAATTCTTTAAAATAAAAAATCGACTTAATAATTAATGTAAATATTTATTAATTGCAATTACTAGTACTCGTATTTATACTCCCGTCTGATATAGAAGGATACGAATTATCCTTGCTAATTGTTTGCGGTTGTTCTGAATTGAAAAATTTAAAGATAAATTCAGATTCAAAAATTCTTTTTGTTTACTCTTTTAACTTAATTTCTTAGAAAAATCATTTAAAATTGTATAATAGTCCTTAAAAATGAGCAGTGTAACACTAATAACAATATTTTTATTACAACTTCTATGGAAAAATAAAGATTTTGAATAACAGGTCTAACTGATGCAGAAACAAAAATCTGGAGAATTGTAAAAACGCCATCGAAATTTATTAGCCATAAGAATACCGAACTTGAATAGTGTATACATTATCTAGAAACGCAAGCTGATTGGCTTTCCGCAATCTTTGATTCCTGGTATGTGAGTAATTGAACCGCGAGTGTAATAAAAAAAGACATTACACATGAGAACGTGGCGTGAATCGTGAGTTGCTCTCTTCTGATGCGCCTTTGATTTTTATTCTTCAGTATGAAATTTACCATGAAAGCCTTGTTATTATTTACAACGATGTAGCTAAGGCTTGAGATTTTGTTTTCACAGCATCTGCGTTTGTGGTTATGCAATCACTGATTACTTTGTTTAAGGAGAGCTTTCTTGACAACTCGATGAACATTCTTACTCAGCCCAAGTTTATTTTACTGTTAGGCTACTTAAAATAAATTACGCACGATCCACCTTTAAGCTTGCATTAGTATTGTTTTAGACAAACGGGTTTTAGCTTTAACATTATTATAGATATACTCAGTGCCCTTTATAAAATTCTAATTATATTCTGATTCAATGTATACTTCTTTTGAAGTATAAGAAATATTTAAATTGCTTGAAAAAATTAATAAAATTTATAATAAATATATACTGCATCTCTCTTTTGTGCGAAATAGTAGAAGATATATACACGAGTATACGAAGTTCGATAACTGCTAATACTAATTCTTAACTGAGACGAAGTCGGTTCTTATTAAATATTAATAAAGCTTAAATACTCAGTAATTGTTTCAACTATATTTTTCTTAGATAAAACTTCTATAATAATAAAAAATATAATAATAAAACTTCTATAATAATAGTCAAGACATATTTTAAGCACTCTGAACAAGCTCCTCGTATATAATATTGAACTTCATTGTTTATTATACAAATTCTTCAGCCATACATGTACTTCGGATAGTTAACATATTTAAAATCATTTAAATGAATACGAATACATTTATAAACACATTAAAAAGTTGGATACCGGTCCCAGTGAGGGCGCGCCATGAAGAGAAATTTTCCTATCTCAATGTTATGGGAGTGCCGCACGCGAAAATGTTATGAGCTACTAAGCATACAAAAAAACATTATACTCTATCCGCCTCTAGCACATTTACGAAAAATATTACGAAGATATTCACTGAAACTAGTATTGAAAACAAAATTTTAAAAATTTTATACTACACTCTCTTGGATATATCCAAGTAACATACGATGTGGCATAATAGCTTTGAAACTTTGCAGTTGAAAAAAAAGACGTAGGCAAAACAAAAACGTTGCTTCAATGCTGCGCACTTATTCTGTCAATACACAAAAGTCTGTTATGAATTTTAGAAAATAAAATATCTCGAAATCCATCCTTACAATTTAAGGGCTGAAAAAGATGTGTGGAAAGTTTTACGGGCTCTTGCGTTTGGTGTTTACGACTCAACAAATGCCTCAGATTCTGTCTGTTCTATAAGATGTTGTTGCAGCCCCAAAGAAACCTAACTTTTATTTACGTTAATGCGTATACGTTTTTAAAGAATGTACAGACAGTTTATTTCAAAGATTTAATCGTACTAAAAGACGTATTTATTCATTTAAAAGTTTCTTGTACTTTTCTATGTGTAACGATTCTAAAGATCTTCATGGTGTAAATTAAATTTCTAATTAGTACTGTACAATATATTTTAGAATAGCCATGAACTTCACATTTTATTATTAGAATATCATTCAGCTAAACTTTCGAGTACCTCCAATACATTTTTATCCGATCATAAACTGTCTTATGTATAGATATTGGTTTAATAAAAAACAGAACGTTATAGTCAGTAATAAGAAATCAATTGTCAAATCTCTTGAACTTAAAATTACTGAGATAGTGAGTAAAATAGTAAGTAAAAAAGGAAAAAACTAATGTAAATAGTAAACATAAATTGCACAAATAATAAGTACTTCAATGATCGAACGTAACGCCTTCTCTAAGTAATTAGTAATTAAAAAAATTCAAGAAAGCTAGTGTAAATAAAAAGTTGGTTAATGAGTCGTTCGAGAATTTATCCTAACGGACGTAGTTACTTCAGGAAATCGTTTTAAATTCTGAAGCTGTTCGATATAGTGTTTTAAAAACCGGATACTTTTTTCGTTTGACGAGTTTTGCTTGCTATTTTCTTGATAAGTTATATAATAAAATTAACTTTTTAGCGATCTCGTTAGTGTATATTTATGATACCTTTTACTTTTATAAAATCAGATAAATATTTTATATCTTATGAATTTCTATGATTGTACGAAAATCCACAACCTCATTTCTATTAAAAGGATAAAACTACATTTACAGTCTAAAGTAGAATAGTTGATTTAATATGAACCTATTTTTTAAACACATTTTGTTATATACTACTTATTTTAGAAGATAAAAATTAATATGTCGCGGTATAATAAAAACTGTATTATTTCATTTTTTTCTCCTAAAATTCTTTAAATCTCATTAAAATAATATACGTAAGGTTTTAAATCACAAAAGAATACTCTATTATATATACATAAACGTAATCTAATAAGATTATTGGTAATAGTTTTTTATTTCACTATAAATTAACATATTAAATGAGATATTTGAAATAAAATACAGAGTATTTAATATATGCCAATAGAATACTATTATAAATTTTAAATTACTGAAATATTTAGGCTAAATGCGATGAAGAGCTTATTTATTTATCTCTTTTCTTTATTTAGTTTAGATGATTCTAATACACCTTCCTTCTTGAAAATCTTAACGGGTTTATAGCTAACGGTGAGTAAGTATTTCAAAATTTATATTTAACGTTCCTGCAAGAAACCATATTACTTGGTAACTCTTTCGAGAGGAAATCTGGTTAGAAACTGGTTAATTTTTAACGTCGCACAAAATCATTTCTGATTCCATCCTGATACAGTCGATAAACGGTAATCGTGCCTAGCTAACATATTGCGGAATATTTTCTATTCACGTTTAATGAAAAAGCCCATTGAAAGATTGTTTTTAAAACTTATAATTCGTTCAATTGCTAAAATTTTATTTATCAAGATATCTTAATAAATATTTAAAAATCTGAATACAGTATTAATAATAATTAATAATAATTGCGACAATGAGATACGAAATTATCTATAATAAAATGAAAAAGATTTTTTTTTGCAATGCGTGTATCACGACGTGTTTTATGTAATATTGTACAATTCATTAATAATGCATTTTTAGTAATTCTAATTTACGAAAATATTTGTATTCGTGTATTAAAATTAAACTTGGCCAATAATATTAACCTAATATGTTGAATAAAATTATGATAAATTTGTAAATTTTAATATCGAAATCTTTTTAACAATTTCTTCTTGTAGAACAGAGGTGCATTGAACATAAAGGCATTTTCATTTTTAGATCGTAGCTCTGTTTCTAATAAATATTAAAGAAATTAGAATAATTTATAAAAAAGAAGTAAATATTTACAAAGGTGAGCATCAGACTACCAGACTCGTAGTGCCAATACGCACTCATGCTATTTAATAACATGATGGTCTCTCAAAAAAGACGAAGTGCATTTACGAAGTAAACGCCAATAAACATCAACTACGCGTTATAATAGCAAATACTTTTAAAATCGAGGGTACTCGATTTAATAACGATTTTAATAGATTAAATGAAATTTCAATCAAATTATCCAGGATTTTTACCTTAATACATTTCATGTTAATATTTAAATATCAATGGTTCTAACCATGTATTTTTTATTATTTTTTTATGTCAATTAGTTTCAAAAATATTTCCAGAGAAAGTTAACTATTTAGAAACGTCTAATTATCCTCACAAATAATATGCTTTAGTGAAAAAATAAGAGTACTTTAATTAATAATTTAATAACTATTAATTTTATTTAATTTTTTAAATAATTGATATAATATATATACACCTATGTATAGTTTTTCTATGATATATTAATTATACAATTAATAATATTATAACAATTATATCAATTAATAATAGTTAACTCTAAGAGAAAGTAATATTAATGAAAAACGAATACAATATCGTAACTTATTTTAGTTATTCATTCATCTTTAGTTGCTTTGGATTTCATATAATTTAAATTGTAAAATTAATATATTTCATTAAAAAACAACACAAAATTAAATGTAAAATTATTAGTATGTATTTACATAAATATGATAGTTACAAGTCAAACATAAATTATAAAAATTTTAATTAATAAGGAAATTATTAAATTCTCAACTAAGACTTCCTAATTGATTATTTTCTTCGAAAAATTATTCATTACTGGAAACAAGCTTAAGAAATATATGAAATACATGTGGAAAAAATTTTAATTTGTAAAAGAAATTTATTTTATAAGAGATAGAGAGAAAGTGAGATTGTGGGCATATGTTAAAGAAAAATGAATATAAAATATAGAAATAACAATAATTATTGATAAATTTAATTGAAACTGTAAGTTGTGTCAACTTTCGCTTAAAATATTTTAAAAAATGAATAATTACAAAGAAATAGGTCAGACTTTAGTACAAAGTATAATTATCTACTTGATTTGCAAATTCAATCCTATCTATTAATAAATTATTTAGCAACAAAACTAAAGAAGAAAATAAATTCATTAAGTATGATAAAGAAGACGTTAATAGAAATTTTTTGCGATTATTAATGTTTTTTATTGGATACGCTTTACTAACGAATCTAATAATAGTTAAAGAAAACTTCCAATTACTCATCAATATTTTTTTCATATGAAAGTTGTTCTTAACTTTTTACCATTTTTTATATGTTTCTTATATTTTTTTATTTGTCTTGCATTACCTGTTATTTTATGTTTTAAATGCCCTTTATAACTCATGTATTTCAGTTCGAAAATTTCTCCATACTTTATTTCGTACTTTTGTATTACAATGATGTTCAAAAGAAATTAGAAATTGTAATACTTGATATTAAAGCTTTCGTATAGATAGTGATTAATGAGCGTAAATACTTATAAATTTCATCATTTATTTATTACTAAAAAAATTATAGTTGTTATGAAACGCTCTGATTTTATACATCTCGATTATTTTACAAATTTTTAAATCTCATTTAATTATTATCAGTAGAAAAATCATCAAAAATAATATAGTATTGTCATAAGTAAATGATACATTTAAAATAAGTACTACGTATAAACTGAACCGATTATTTCGTTCTTTTTGCTAGCATACTCGCAATTTTATCTTTATTGATTAAAATTTGATGTATTGAGTTCAAAATTTCCTGTTTGCTGTACAATGAAATTTGAATTAATCTAAGAATTAACAATTAATTTTAAATTGAACAAAAAGCAATAATCCCTATTTTTTTGTATCACTTTTATGATTATAAATACCAAATATTTGAGTTGTGCTTTCTTAAGTAAACAAAAAGTCTTTTTTACACTTTAAATATTTTCAACACTTAATACGTATATTTCATGAATTCCCAAAAATATCTCGTATGAGAAATTTACCCATTTCTCGAACGCTACTTTATTTCGATCTGTATATATGCATGTCGACACTAACTCTCTTTCTTGACATTTTTATATATTTTTTATTTTTTATTTTTCCTCTTTATTTTTTCGACAATCATTTGTTGTCTATCTATCATCAAAAATATTTTTATTCATTTGCTTTTCTAGTTTTTCAACTTCAGTATACGTTATTATCTTTCCATAGTAAAACTACGAGTTTCGAGGACAAAATCGATCGATTTTTCACATGTCGCGATCATTTTACGAGGCTCCCGTTGGCGAGCACCTATAATTGAATTTCTGTTGTGGATTAAATTTCGGATCAAAATTCAATATACACCGTCGCTGCGCCACGTAATTTTTAACATTTTGCAATGTCCTACCATTTTGCATGCGTACATGATACTAATGTTTTAATGATTCTCTCTTTTGAAGTGTTAACGTGGTAAAACTGGACGCAATCACGACTCTTGCTTGAGGATTTTTGTTTTTGACCCGATTCTAGATCACCGTAGATACTTTAATTTGAAGAGCCTTAATAGCAATACTAAATTTTTTAACGCTTGAAATTAAATATTTCTTGTTATGTGTCAGCTTTTTTAGTATTATGTAGAATTTATTTGACTTGTGAAATGGAAATAAGCCAATACTAAGAAACATTGAGTTTCTCTGCTTAAAGCATTAGTTTCTTTGCATCATTCTTTTTTTATTACGAAAATGTACAAAATAAATAAGTAATTACGTTAAGACAGGAAATATTGAATTCCTTTTTAAGCTGGTCAGTAACGACATAAATCGATAAAACGTCAGTCAAATAAATATTTGTATTTATGTGAAATGGGTGAATATTTTTTTAATTCACTTTCCCATAGTTTTCTTAATATTAATGAGGTATCATCTTGACTTAAATTCTAGTATAAATCCTGCGCATTAATAAAGTACAACAAATATTTACTTACCTTATAAAATAAAGCTGTTGTGGTTAAATTTAACTTCACAGACAAAAAATAACAAAATCAATTTCATTTTTAATAGGTTTTTATCAAACAATATTTTACCAGTGAAAAGAATATTACATCTTTTTCGTATTAGTTAATAGCGTACTATTAAAACTATTAAAAATGTAATCGACCAGATGAAACTCAACTGTATATTACATTTATGTAAAAATTTTTATAATAATATATATTTATTTCACGTTATGAAACTGTTGTATTCTTCCTTACAAAGTTGGATTTGCAATGATAATAATTATGATGATATATTTAAGAATTATAGAAATATGTTTTAAAACTTGTAATCAGTATTTGTTATCATTATGTATGTACATAATTATATACTTTCAAATGACTTTTATGCTTGAATATTTAAGAGACTATGCTATAATACAAATGTATAAAAATAAGTAAAAGAAATTGCTTTTATTATACTTTTTATGTAAATATTTATTATTTTTGAGCAATTTTATAAAACATAACTAGTCTATATAACTTGAATTACGTGTTACTTCAACCTACGTATATATTTTCAAACTTTTAAAATTCATTATTTAAATAATTTTCCAGTCTCTCAGATATGACTAAAATTCTTTTATTGATCTCTTATAAAATAAGCTGTTATGAAATGTTTAGTATCTTACTGAATTCTTTTTAGACACGTATCATTTTTTTCAATTTCTTATGTATTTCTTATGTATTGGAAATTTTAAGATTTTATTTTCGATCGCAGTAAAGTTATTTTGTGTACTCTTAAATCAATCACTAATACAAAAATGAACATTCTTTGCTAATAAAAGTTTTGCTTTTACTTGAACTCAAACGCATAAATATAAGTTATGCAGCTTTTAAAGTATAGTCTGAACAAACCTTAGCAACCATCAGATTACTTGTATCAAGAACGCAATAACCTTATTAATAATTTCTTTTCGTTGTTCAGTAAAAATTTCAAATTTTTTGATTTATTCGAATTGTGTGCGATGTGATAGTTTTACGAATAATCAATTTATATGCGTTAAAAGCTTCGATTATTAAATTTACAAAAATCAATCAATTTCAATTGAGTTTTATTACAGATATATTTTAAAGATTCTTAAGGTTACAAACTTCAAAGTTAATTTATTTATCATACAAAAGAGTATGATAAATGTTAAATTTATTTAATTCTTAAAGTGCTAGGCTTTTCAAGTTAATATTTTTAAGATTTATTTTTAACATTTTCATAATTTAACCAGTAATCATGTTAAGTGAAGATGTACGAACAGTTAAAATTAAAAGTTTTATGTATTTGATTATATTTGATTTGCAGTAACGAGTTATCCGGATAATAAGAGCTATATATAATTATTCAAATGTGACACAAATCCATTCTAATTTAAAGATCAACTCATACTAAGGGATATCACTGATAATGTACGAATTTGAAATTTTCAATATAAAATATTGATATTAATTCACTTAATTGCCATCTAATTATATCAATAAATTTATACACAAATTATTGTAATTGCGATTTGAAAACATTTTCACTTTTTAACTTCCATTAAAAATTATTAATTATTCAATACTGTTAATCAATTAAAACAATTGTCTTGAAAATAGATTTTTTAAAGTAACATGTATTATTTAAACAATTTTAATCGAAATTAATTATAAATCAAGTAATACAAAAAAATATATGCAATACAAAATGTATATTTCAATCATTTTACTATCCGTAAATTAGAATTGAAATTCACGGAATAAAAACGATGATTTTTTGACAAATGTACTTAACTGAAATTTAAGCAATAAATTCCAACGTAGACGAACAGATATCTGAATCTTTAAATATGTGTTTATTCGAATGAGATTTTTACTTTCAGTTATACTATTATTCGTTAGTAATGGGCACTTTTACAAAATATTTTCATGTAGAAATCGCAACAATGATTCTGTTTTATAAAATTCAGCTTTATTTTCAACATTTAAATTCGATAAACACTCTTGAATAAAGCATTTAAGCCGTCGCAAGAGTTTGCTTGTAATTATTTTTGGAGTTGTATAGTGTCGAATTGTCTTCTAGTCTTTATAATACTTTAGCCGGCAGCTTCTGTCCCTTCCAACCATTTTCTGCCACAACCCTGTCGCCTTAGAATTTCAGGTCAAATTTTCTTGCTTTGTTTTGTCATAATTAGTCAGAACAGTTTGATTTGAATTTAAGCAATAAATATCTATTTGTTTCGTGTAAAATAAAAATTTCAAATATCCTCCTTCAAACAAGATATTTTATTTGCAATTTATGACGCATAATACTTTTCATCGAATCATATTTAACTGTTAATTTTATAAATATATAAATATACTATTATAACTTATCAGTTTAATTTTTTCTATATTAATTTTATAAATAATTATTCATTTTGCACGTTTAATAGCGTATATCATTATTAATATAATGACCTAGAAAATTACGTTTTTTGAATATGTCGTATGTTTAATGATTTAATTTAAAAATAATAAAATGTACTTTATTGGTTTTAAATAAGCTTAAAATGTATAGGTTACATTAAAAATGTATTTATTTCTATATCCGATGTACTTTATTGGTTTTAAATAAGCTTAAAATGTGTAGGTTACATTAAAAATGTATTTATTTCTATATCCGAAAATTCCAATCCCTTGGGTACATTTTTCTTAATCACTCGATGTAGACTTGTACTTTAATTCGTTATGAAGTGTTCATAAAGTTGTATCCGCTTGATACGATTCAACGAACTCAGTATGCGGTGCAGGTTATATTTTTCCAAGCGATATTTACCTTACACACTTATGTACGAAAATGTATCATTTCACAACTCGAATTAAATTTGACGAGTGAAAGACAAGCAGTCTTACAGGATAAACTTTCCGTGCGCAGCGTCCAAGCAAATTTCATCTGTATATTTATACATGTACGCAAGCAACGTATGCGTGATTGTGTGCGTGTGGCGTAACCTTGCCAAGACTATAGAATAGATCCTCGAATTCGTACATAATGATACTCCTCCTTTTTCTATTTTATTCCTTACTATGAAAAGCAGGATTTGATTAGACACACTGCTTCGAATTCTGTCGATAATTACTTTTTAAAAGTAATTAACATTAAATATTTAAGCAATTTGAAGTTGTAGACATGTTTTTTAGCATCGATTCTCCGTAATTTTGAAACACAGCTAGATTATAAGCTTTATTTGAGGTAAAAGTAAGGAAATAATACTCCACGTCTACTCTAATTTTATATGATTGTTCATAAAAAGCTTAAGAATAAATTTAACTGGAAATACTTATAATTCATGGTAATTTAAAAGAGAGACATAGTTGAATCATGAGCTAAATTTAAAGATAAAATAGCTTGTAAATATTAAGATATGACGATGTCGCACTGGGAGTAATTTTCGTGCTCAGATCAGTATTTCGTGCTTAGATATGATTTTTTAGTTATTTTTGGCACAAAATTCATTTATCTCTAGAGTTTGACACTCCGTCATAACTTTATTTTCATGAACTTTCGATATAAGTCTCTCAAAATTATCAATGTTTTCAAAATATAATCAATGTTTTGTACATAATTATTTATCCAAATGATTAAATATATTTAGTGCTCAATATTGTAGATATTTTATGTACAATGTAATTTGAAGCTGCACACGGATAATAAAAACTGTGGTTCATTTATATTAATAATATTTAGATATTTGATAGTACTTAATAATTGGGCAATTATCAGATATTTAATTTAAGAATTTATCAATAAATATATTCATTAATACATTTATGTTTTAGTTATCAAATTTTACATTTAAAATTAAACGAATAAAATGAATTTAAAATTAAAATATTATACTATAAAAAATTTCAGTAAATAAATAATAAAATAAATATATTTAATTTGAAATAACAATATCGACTTTATGAAATATCTTGTAATATCATTGCATTTAATATATAATTATTTTAATAATAATTAAAAAAAGTATTTATCTTTGAAAACAGAATTAATCTACTCAAAATCAACTTTAATTAAAAACATTTATGAAACCTTAATATCGTTCTGGTTGTCTTTTCTATCGAATATTTTTTATCGAGTTCAAATTAAAAACAAACTTTTTTTCTAGTTCCTATCAGTATCTTTACTTAATACACTGTTTGACTTATATTTCTAGCAAGCTTTTTAAAATTGATGGATGAAATATGCAAAGTGAATAATTTAATTCAAATTTAGAAATCTAATTATACTAATTAATTCGTTAACATAAATTATAACATAATCATAATTTAAATCTGATTATAAAATTATTTATAACAACGAATATTATATCATAATTAGTTTACCTAATACTATTACTGTAATATAAAAATGTTTGAAATGAAAATCTCACTAAAGAACATTTTTTTAAATAAAATCTATATGATATATATATATATATATATATATATATATAACATTGAAAAAAATTTGCTGCAAATACTAAAGTTTATGAGTTCACAAAGTCAAATGTTCAAAAGAAAGGGATTTGATATTTATTCCAGGATGTATTATGATTTTTATTAATAAAAAATTCCAAAATACTTTTAAATATTTTAGCAAAATTTTCGAAAATTTCAATTGTTATCCAGTAAATAATTATCTTTTTTATTATACTTTATTAAAAAATTATCTTAATTTTCAATTTTTCTTCTTTTTCAACTCAAAATCACTGAAATATTGTCTATCTCTTTACATAACTATAAACTAATCCATGATGGATGAGTTCCGCGATGCTTGTAGTTTGACAATCTTGAATCAACAAGAAAATTTCACTTGATAAATTCATGAACAGATTACTGTCTGATAGTTAGTGCACACTTACTTAAACTAGAATTTCACTCATCCAAAGTGGAATTCTATTTCAAGAATGAATTTTTACATCTGTTTGTCAAGAAGGATGTTTTACTATAAAGTAGAGCGATCGATAGAGTAGGGTAATTGCTATTACAAACTAACCACAATATATTTGTATCTTAACATTTATGAACGAAGAAAAAATTATGCACTGTATTTCAATTTCGTTAATAATATCTAAATATGTAAATTTGAAATGTTAGCAAACTTTCTACATTGGAAACTTCTGAAATTGGTATTCGAGAAAAGAAAGATAAATTTACAAATTTATTTATTTGCAATTAACATCACAAATAAAGTTTATTATAAGATTTTCACATTTTCAAGGCAATCTAGCACTTCATTTCTTACGATGAATAAGAAATAAAGAAATAAGCGCAGCCTCAAAAATTAACCTTTCGTTCGCTTTATAAGCTGACCTTCATCTGTTCTCCTATTCAACTATTTACAAAGCACAGTTCCCGAAATCCTTAATAATCGACATAAAGATCGACCATCGCAGATCCTCATGCAAGAAAGAAAGCTTATCCTGGTTGGCTTCCCGTCCCAAACATGTGTCCTCTTAGTTTCGGACAGAATGACTCGTTCAAGCCGAAATTTATAGACGCACGCATAAATACGTGCACGCTACAGCTGTCATCGCTTATATACGTATACCTACGTGTACGTGTAGCAGGAGTCGACTCTACATCGCTCTTCGATACCTGGACATAAACTCCTATTGGTTTTTACCAATCATTCGAATAATATTCCCTTGCAAGGCCAATGCTACCTTAGAGCAGATACACGCCGTCTCTCTCACTCTTTCTTTTCACCATCTAAATGAGGGACTTGGATAACCTAAGAGAGGTTTTAGTGTGTTGTTCTTGTTCTAACCGTAGATTACTGTTTAAATTATTTGGACAGTTCTCGAATTAAGGGGTGGTTACAAAAATATGTAAAGTGCAATATACGTACCGTTATTCCTTTGTCAGTTTTTCTCTGATCTATACTTTTTCCCTTAATCTGTTTTATAGATCGACATATCTTTGATGGAAATTACGAGTATTCGTGATTTTAACACCTACATTATCATTTCAAAGCTCTTTGGCGACAATTTTCCCAAGACTAGATAAAACTTGTATGCAAAATACTTTTACATTATTCGTTGATATCTTATTAAAGTCATTATTTTAAATAATATGAAAGAATTTTATGTAATAAGGACCATTTACCGAATTTATTATAAACAAATATTTAAAATAGCATTCATTTTATTCATATTATTATCCAATACTTTATATTCTGGACAAAGTGTATTTACATTCATTCTGTCAAAGCCCTAAAATTTTATATACTCGTTAATAAAATTGTATAACTTATAATGTAAATAATTATATATTACCATAAAGAACTTTCGGAAATAATTTTCTCTTGCGTTCCAATACTACTGCAAGTTACTATAATACTACTTATAAGTTACTTGATGTCATCGGATTATTAAAAATATTTTACAAATGAAATAGCTTTTAAATGTAATGTTGTAAGTACCTCTCACACAAATTCCAGTACTGTAATTTAATATTAAAGGGAAAAAAAGAAAAAGAAAATAAATACCATAGTGCCGCGGTAAACCGGTTCGCCGCCGTACTCGGCGACATTTACACTACACTGAACTAAGCTAATGAAAATTACTTCTACCATCAAACATTTTTCTCCTCGGTCAATATCATTAAATTTACACACAAGCTTAGTAAGCGTAGTATAATATTTAACCCCACCTTCTTCTTCGTGTCATCGATCAATCGTACAATGTCTCCGTCATAGCAACTTAATCGCGATTAACAGCGCTGTAGCTACATTGTCAAGCCAAAAATCGGATGACGGATCTTTTTAATGGAAACGCCATAAAATCTGATAAAAACAAAAATAAGTAAAGACAAGTAAGAAGAGGAAAAGAAAAGAGAGCGAAAATCCATGGGCATCGCGTTGTGCCCGGAAGCGCCGGCGCGCGACCATAAACTTGCGAGCTCGCGCGCCAACAATCATGGTAATAGATGCCTTCCAGGAAAAGTTATGCTGGGCTAAGGAACGATAATCGGGCGTACCCGCAAAAACTTACACCGCCGGTGCACTTGGTTATTCTTGCCGTGGCGGCGTGGGGAGAGGAAAGAGCACCACAAAGTGCTCCACGTGATGGCGGCATTGGTTGGCGTGTGCAGCTGTGGCCTTCCGTGACTTTTGCTTCAGTTACGGTCTCTCTTTCTTATGGTCGAATTGTAGCTAAAACTTTGGAAGTGCGGGCTTGAAAATTGACGCGCCAACTTTTTCGATGATTTTCACGTTGACGCCGTGCCATTTAAATCAGCATCTTGCTTAGATTGAAATAATAATAATGATAATTAATGAGAACAGCGAAACAAACTTAAATAAAATCTAAATTTAAATAAGCACGTATCTGATTAGCAGTAAATGGAAATTATATCAAATAAATGTGATCGTTATGCAAAAGAGATTTTTTAATAATACTTCAGTCTCTTGTTCTAAATTTTGTATTAAAGAATGCACTTTTTAGATCAGGTCTGGTAATCCTAATAGTGTACATAGTTCATTAGATGTTTGTGGTGATAGTGTTTTACTGGAAAAAATCGACCATTAAGTTGCTTTTCATTACCATGAAGTTTAGAAAAATATTCAGAATTTTACTTTTCACTCGTATAAATCCAATCGTATATCTCCTTATAGGGATCTCTGGAAGTATACTCGAATTCTGTTTTTTATCTCGCATATTTTAACATAATTCTCATTCACGCATCGACTGTTAACAGTGCGCTTAGACTTTTATTTACCTGATTGGATGTGCCTTTGGTAATTCTCTAAGAATTTTTTCAATTCTGCTTCTGATTGCTGCTCATTACCATGTACCATGTAGTTCCTGTATCTATCAACAGTTGTTGATTCTACGTGTTTTCAATGTTATCTCCGCTTATGCACCGATCCTGATCGATACTTATCTCATAGGTTTTGTAAAAATAAAAGTTACACTATTTGTTGTATAGTCAATTACCCATTACAATAAATTTAAGGTTATAAAAGACGTATTGAACATATCGAAAATATTTTTCCTTTTATACGTGACTGAACAAAGCTAATAATTAAAAACAATCTAATTGTTATAAGTAATTTTTTTAATTAATCATGAAAAAATTATCTATAATATTTACTGACACGTAACAAGTGCAATGTTTTTTTAGCTAATCCTAAAATAAATCTTTGTTATTAATTAGAATCTTGAAAAGTTTCCCAGGAAGAAGTACGCGTAATTATTTCTGTTTAGCTTATATATATAATAGTTTCATCGAACTTATTTATATTAAAATCCGGATCACACCGACACCAGAGAATGCAAAGCAATTGAAAAAGAACGAGTTTAGTAGTGAGTTAGGTTACTTCTCTTCATAATATGCGACCTTATTGTGCTTTGAGAAATTTAGTTGGTCATCAATACGAATAGATTTACCTTAAGAGGGAAATATCGCGCACGAGTTCGAGGCCTTTGTTTCCAGATGTTCCCTTTATCGCGCGTGAACGACAAAATAAAAAGAAGGGAAGCAAATGCTCGTGAGACTAGAGTAGTAAGCGTCGTGAATTTTAATTGGAATGAGCTGTACGACAAAAATACGAAGTCATGCCAATTATACCTTTGACCTTAATTATTTAGATAAATCTCAAAATGAAAAGTCCTACTCAATGAGGAATAGTCGACATATGATTATCACAAGTAATAAGAGAAGTTTCCCATGAATCTTCATCTACATCTGTATGTACATCATTGCACAGTATTGCATTACTACTATTTAATGCGCGCTCCGTAAAAATGCATCAGCACGATAAAATTGTAGCAAGCAATGTAAAAATTTCACGGATCCGAACAAGTGCCTGATTCTTGGATATGTTTAAAAAATAATGGACAATACTAAACTGCACAGCACAATCAAGTAAAATAAAATGTATCCAATAATGCAGAATCCTTTTATACGCAGCGAGGCATTTTTATTCAAATACACAGGTACGCGCATTTTCTAATTCTGAGTCATTTCCGCTTCTGTTGGTGTGCACGAGAGCATTGGCCCAATGATCTTCCTAAGAAGGATTTACACGACAGCTATTACTGCTCAATAGTAGTTAGCCTTTCCGGATTTGTGGTTGTGCGCATGCGCACGCGTGTAAATGCAACTGCAACGAGTTTTTCCTATCCTTTCTTCCATTATCCGGTGATTTCGATTTATGACCAATGTTATCGCTGCGCAAACGTCCTACACACTACGTACAACCTCATTCAAATTGCACTTGTACATTATATACAAGAAGTCCCAGCGTGTCATGAAATCGTGTTGTGTTAAACTTTTTATGGTTCTGGCATTGTGTGCGAAGAAAAGAACGTGGGCTTCTTCGCTTTCTTTTAGAAAATACACTCTGTTGTCGAGCGAAAGGGCTTAGAATGCAACGCTTTGCTAATTTTGAATCACGGTCTACGTGAGCGTGAAAGATAAACTATCGTGATCCAGTGATTTAAATCACTTAACAGGGAGACTATTCACATTGCCGTTTTTTAGGATTATACTTTTCAAATGACATGTGCTTTCCTACGCTCTCTCTCCACTTTAAAAAATCATCAAAATCTCTTCTGTAATATTGAAAAGGAGCGATTATCGTTAACGAGCTTTGAAATAGCACTATTGCGAGTGCGAAGCGATAATCAATTTTACTAATTTGTAAATATTGTCTAAGTATCGCCATCGAGAAGTATTAAATATTTAACAGATATATTTTTTAAGTACTGTATTTTGATAACTTACACACTGCATGTAAGTTAATTCGGATTACACTTGCAGATTACAGATAACTGCCTGGTAATGAAACGGTTCCACTTTTCGCTCTGCTGGACTCCAGCTCGTTTTCCATGTTATAAGACTGGTATTATTCTTATTTTATTTTTTCCTTCTAATATTTCGCACTAGTAGTACGTAACACGGTAGTAAATTTCTTATCGATACTTCATAATAAGAGAAACATAATAAGTGCTATATATTTCATTCATCAGTTAATTTAGCATATGAATCGTGGTTGATAATATGAATTTGAAACGAATGGAATTGCTTATTATCGGTAATAAAGTTTCATTGTGCCGTGTACATCTGTATTTATTCATCAAGAATTTCTCGCACTGCGGATTTTTGGGATAAAATAGGCCACCTCCCATTTAGTAAAGTTCCATATTTGATAATAAGTAAGAACCGATAACGAATGTCTTTTTTCTTTCTTTGATTTCAGCATTACGAAAGCTCATAGCTAATGCTGTTGCATTTTTCGAAAGCGAAAATAAGGAAACACGCGAGCCATCCAACGAATTTATACTGAAAAACATTACTCAGAGCTCAAGGCAAATCCATAGCTCTTATTCGTTGTTACGTGATATTTCACGCTTCGGTTATCTTTAGCACGCAGAACATTTTCTTCTACCATTGTGAAGATTTCGAAAAGCGAGCAAAAAATTGCGCACAAGATTTCGATGAAGTGATGGGGATCGCAGGAGGTAACATCGCGTCATTCTGAAGGAAATGTCGGGTACCATAAGGCATGGAAGATTTTTTATGCGGCGGATAATCGGCGAATAATGAGTTAGAGGGGAGAGAAGACGAATTACATGACAATCATTGTAAATCTGAAGGCGTGATCAGTTTCTGTTACAAGTCATTGTTTATTTTCTTAAAGAGTATGAGAGAAATGCAGTTTGTTTTATATGTTGGAAAAAACCTTAATAATTATTGTTTCATTTTTAGATATGTAATCATAATTTCTTTTATCACATCCCCAATTATATATATATATATATATATATATATATATATATATATATGTATGTATTAGGTTTTTTATTTATTATTTAATTATTATATTGAATTGAAATGATATTTTGTAGAGCAATATTACCTTTTATATTTATGAATTTATCCTAAAAAATTGAAGTACACTTAACAATTCTTATCTGCTTTTAAAATAGATAGTAACTATTATTGTATTAGTAGTTAATGAAAATGTTGAAATGAAAAATAAAATTGAAATAAATATAATTAATTTACGTTTTTTTATTTGATGTTTTGACAGGTAAAGATACTTTTTTTTGTTAGGTTTATTTTTATTATAGCGTTAATGCAAATTTATAATACATAAATTTTTTACTATTTGCTCTACACAATTATCTAATAACTTACAGAAATGAAAATTAGATTTAATTTGTTTGTCTCTTTTGCTTACAAAATGAAGAGTTCATTTTTTTATTGATTGTACGAAAAATAAATTGTTTTATTGCTTTTACGAAAAATTAATTGTCAATCAGTCAACTGACTTATTCCATAAAACTAATTTTTAAATAATTGTAAAATATATTGTGCTTAAATTTTTATTGTGTTATTAAATAATACAGAGATATACTTAATTCACATTCATGCTGATTATTAATTTCTAATTATTCTATTAAATATCCACTTTCAAATATCTTAAACGATCTACTTTATTAAGACTGTTTGAGGCTGTATATTAAAAATGTCAATATAAATTTTAATACTTAATATAAATATACTAGATAAATATTTATTTTTAACGTTTTTCAAGCTATCGCACACAAGCAGATAATTTTCTTTGGATAGGTTGAAACTTGCAAATTCACTTTAAATAATTCATCGGATTCTCAGCTTAAATATGTAGAAAATTTGCGCCAAAGTTGATAAGAAAATGTATTATTTATATAGAAACTCAGAGCACTGAATATTTGTTCTTGCGATTGAAGAACACGTAATATAGAATGTGCACAAATACAAAAAGTATAAAGAACAAAAAACGATGATGACAAAGAGAAATGAAGTCAATTTTAAAGGGTTTCGTCGCTGATATAAGTTTTCTTCTGGCTGATTTCGATAAAGCCATGCTACGATGAAATTGCCATTCGTTTCAAAGCGTTTGAGAGACATGGACAAACAAAGCATGGATAAAATAAAAAGAACTTTTCGTGACATTAGGCATGTGACATTTTTCGGGGACATTTTGTCAGTCTTGCACTAGCAAGAAGGGAAATAATGCACGCGTGAGCGGCCTTTCATGGATAAACGAGTCAAAAGACACTCGTGGACAGTGAAAAATGAGCTTTTCTTAATTTATATCTAGCATCCATATTTATTTCTTTTTCCTTTCTTTTAAATTTTTGTATTGTGGATATTTGAAAAGTACGTCATACCCCAAATTTCAAGGATATAATGTTAACCTAGGTCGTTACCTATTAACTTTTCTATTCATATAAAATAATATATGTATCATTAAGTTGGGAAATAACGGTTGTTATATGCATAGATATATGATTGTAGGATTAGAGATATGTTTTTTAATTAATCATCGTACTAAATATAATTATTTGAGCTCAAACATATATTTAAATAAATTATTACATCAATTATTTATGAAATGTTTGCGTCAATATATTTTTTAATAATATGAAAATGCAGCTTATGTTTTAAAATAATGTTTGAGTTAGTTTTTGATGATCATTAAAGTTATTTATTTATCATTGAATATTCATTTTGATACAACTAGCGAATATATTGTTTTCTATGAGATGATTTATTCGATTATTTTAATAAATTGAATGTTAGTGCAGTATTCGAAATATACATATGTTCTATTAATGATGATATTAATTGTTTACATTTCTAAAGTAAGCTAAAATGTTGGATGTTATAATCTTATGTTATTTAAAATTATACGCGGCGCGCACACACAAGATTTTAGCTCTATAAATTCATTAGACAAAGTTTAAATATCAAATTCTTATGTCAATATATTTAAATGTATAACTGCGTGTACAGAATACGTTAATTATCATTGTATTTATCCAAATCTATATTTCTCAATGACCCAGCTTTCTTCTAAAATACACAAATCCTATTTTAGCTAATTTAATTCTAATTCTAAGCTATAAATAAATATTTATAGCTTTATGAAAAAAACAAGCTATAAGTATTTATAGCTTGGTTATTATCGAATGGAATAGTTTACAAAGCGATCTTTCTGACGTATTTATAATATGAGATATATAATATGTTCCGCAAATAATTAATTAAATTTGAGAAGTATTGCCTATGAATTTTAATCATTGATTGTTTTTCCTTCCAAATATTGTTTATAAATGGTCGAATCAGAACGCGTTCTACTTTAATTACCGGCGCATATAAATAGACACGTAAAAGTAGAATCCGCAGAGAAATTAATCTAAGCCGTCGCACGCGCAACAAACGCAATTTACATCAACGGAAGGTCCGAGACAATGCTTGTGTCTCGACGTTCACGGGCGCGTCGACGTCAAAGGTCGCGTGGAGTTTCTCGGGAATCCGGCCCGGAAGCCCATTCCACTGAATACGTGGACCCACGAGGACGGGAGTCACCGCCGCTCTCTCGAGTTATACGGCATCCAACGACAGCCGTGGGCGATTGATGACTTGGCCGACCCACTTTCGGGCGGACTCGCGTGGCCCACATATGAGAGAGGCCGCGTTTGATCCACACATGCATACATACACATACACGCTCACTTTCTCCGTCGACCGCAGCGACGGGTGGACTCTCAGAGATGCATAGCTACGATACTTTACCCTTATCACAAGAATTAGGGTGATATATATCGTAGGTTAAAAGTCCATGCACGCAGAATTTATCGGCGTTGTTTGTAAGGCCTTCGCTTGTCGTCTTTCCTTTTACTTTCTTTTTATTCCATGAATAACATTCATGATAATGAGGAAGTTTCAGTCGTGCTGGGTTCCTTGTTTTTTTACCTCCTTAAAGTTGGGCTGTCGTTCTCTCCAACTTGCAGTGGCAAGGTATGACATCGTAAATGGGAATTCAGAAATCAGATCTTTTGATTGATTCCAAGTCGATGCTACTAGTTTTTTAAATTAAGATTTTTATGAAGCTCGTGACATTCTTCGTGTTTTTTTTAAACGTTTGAGGCAAGAGTCAATTTCTAAGATTAGTAACGAATTTCACTCGTGTAAAGTGTCGTATCGACAATTGTTATAGGTCGATTAACGAAATCGACCTATTGAAGGAAACTGGTGTCGATATACAGTAACTTATTATGTGGAACTCTCTAATGCGCATTATAAAAGCAATGTACATTAATACTGCCTTTGTTCTATTTTGACGCACGTCGATTGTAAACAACTTGCGTTTAAATTTACGTTGTATTGATCATGTAAAAAGTTAAAGTAAAAAATATTCTCGTTACAATCTTTCATATATTGAATAAATCAGATATTTATGCTGTGCTCGCTTGTACTCTATTAAAGGAACGCTAGCTAGTATTCATTTTAAAAAAAATTTATTTTTTCGTCGAAAAATATCAGATAACTAATAATAAATAATTGTAAATTATAAGATGAAAATATGCCTTTATAGAATTAATATTACAAAAAATATGTGCATCTTTAATGAGCAACATAAATTTATATTTCTTTTAATTATTTTTAATTACGGTTTACATATCCACGAAGAAGATAGGTCCTCATTTCTTCGTATTTTTCCCCCCCTCTTTTTATCCAAAGCAATAAACAAAAATGAATATTTAAATATATATAGGCTCTCAGCGAAATAATCATGGTCCGCATTAAGCATGAGTCTTGACGCTCTTAAAAGAACTGTATCGTTATCAATCCCACCCACCACTTGGCCGTATCCTGATACTGGTAAGAATCGTAAGCGCTACTTAAAACATAGACGAAATAAATATCCGAAAAAAATAAAGTCCCTATTACTGCCCGCGCCACGCTAATACTCGTCTCGTCTGTTCCCTTCTCCCAAGTATCGCGTGGCACGGCGCGTCATCGGAAGGAAAGTCTCTTGCGATCTCGCGTATTTGGAGTATGATGTCGAGTCGCCGGAAAGAGAAGAAACACCACGGCGGAGAAAGATACAATAGGAGGGGGAGAAAGAGAGAGCGCGCGCGCGTTCTTCGTCGGCAGTCCAAGGGGAGGGGGTAGGACAGAGCGACGATGGCGGCACTTGTGCGCCGATGTGGTGCGGCAGTAGTGGGAAGGAAGAGAGAACCATTCGTGCTTAGAGCAGACGAACACACTACCAGTGTCGCTCCGGCCACTGGTGTATTTGGTTGTAAATTGGGAATAAGGAGTGTTAAAAAAGCAGGGGTTAGAAATCTCATTGCGTTAACCTATTCACTGCGAATACACACGACACATCCTTTCGCGTATCCGTGCGCGTATAAACATTATTTTATAGCCCTCCTATACAGTGTGAATTTCTTGAGGAAAGTGTCGTGTTTGTTTGTCTTCTCGTCGCTTTGCGTAGCATGAGCTAAGTAAGTTCAGTGAATGTCGGAAGTGATGCGATTTACCTTTGACGAAAGTCGATAAACCGAACAACTTGCATCTTCAAAGCTGTTGAGGTGATCGGAGCGCATTAGTTTTCTCGTTACGTAGAGTATCAGAGAGAAGAGAACAATAGACAGGACAGCGTAAGATGAGCCCGGCCTCCCAGGGTGCCTTGGAGGTTGAGCGTTACATCGGTAGCTGCTTGATATCTTCAACGGGAAGATCCGTTCTACAAAAGCCTCTCGGTGGATGTCGCAAGCAAGAACAACAGGGGGGCGTTCGAAGTATTAAGCAGCCTCATGAGCCACAATGTCAGAATCAGTTTGGGCCTGTGGGTACTTGGGCGGGTGGCGCACCGCTCATATCGATGGCTTCCAGTCCGCGTCGTAACAATCAGCGCTCCTCTCCGGTACAACAAATTCAGCAGCAATTACAAGAAATTAATCATCAATCAATCAATGAGCAACAGCTCTCAACTCATTTACAAAACAGATTGCCCTTATCGAGGCTTGCCGTTCATACACAAGGTGCGCCTTTGATATTATCCGGGCGTTTTCATAACAATCGCACTAAGATCCAGAGCGGTCAGGCTGCCGGCGCAATTACGAATTGCGTAACTGGTCTGCTTAATGGTTGTGGCAACGGTAATAATCCAAACGTCGGAAACGGGATTGGCAACAATAATAACATATCGAACATGGCAACGAATCAAACGAGATGTCATCCGCCACCAAGATTAAATAAACCTATGATTTTCGATCATAAAAAACAACAGCATCAATCCGGGACTATTAAATCTACGGATGTAATAAATGGAAGTGGAGCAAATAAGGATGCAACGGCAACTGGCACCAACGTGACAAATATTGATTCGCTAAGTATTGCTAGCGATGAGAGCTCAGGATCCAATAACTCAGAGAATAGTTTACCGCGTATCATCAAACCGCGTAAGAGGAGAAAGAAGGACCGCAAACCACCAATACTCAATGTGGTCAATCCCACTAATACATCATCGACAAATGATGCTAAAGTTATAGACGAACTGCAACCAACACCGTTGTTGGTATCAGTCAACTCGCCATCCTCATTGGCACTGCTTTCCAACGGATTATCGGAGAAACAACAGCAGCAACCGCAACAACTTAAACCATATACTAGTAACTCGTACGACGGAACGCGATACCCCGGAGAGAACTACTACAAGGGTCACAGGAGGCTAATGAGTAGTATGAGAGAGAATACTTACGGGCGGCTTCATCCAGGTAACAACTGTACCTCAAATTCATCTAACAGCAATGCGTCCGTGAATTCGGCTTCAACGAACAGCATTGCCTCGAATCTGCATCATGAGGTCGTCGACACAAGGCAACAACACCAATCACAACGAAGCGGAAACTACGCGCATAGACATGTGCAGGTGAAAGTGCTTGACGACAACCGGAACGTAATTTTGCCGGTTCCAGTCTGCCAAGCGAAAGCGGTAGCAAATTATCTCCGACACAATCACGGTCACAGCAATAGTAATGGTATCAATAACAGTACAAGCGCAATACCCAGTGCGCGCTTCCTGCATGATTGTAATGAGCCAGTGACGTTAACTTGTCATCAGGATGGTAGTGTTAATATTGATGAATGCATACAGGGATCCTTATGCCAGTGTCATTATTGTGATCCTGCGACTTTTATCTGGGATATGAACGATCAAAACAATTATTCTCATCAGTACTTGACTCAACCTTCCCCGCCAGAGTTTAATGGAATCCATCAGCATCATCATCACCATCATCACCATCGTTACTCGCAGGTGCCGGCAACAGTATTTTTAACTACAGCGAGGCCCTTCATTTGTCAGGAACATGCCAATGCTATTGAATTCTTCGATATAGCTGACAATCCGTGTTTACGTGTTAGAACGGCTACAACAGAAAAGGCCGATGGTGCAGCAATACTTAGACGTAGCTGGAGCGATCCGACGAGTTATTTTAGCGACGAGATCGTACCTAATCGTGACGTCGGTGTCATAGGTGATCGAGGCCAGACTGGAGAATCACACAAGGGAAGAAGTTCCTGGCGAGGCGATGCCTCGTCGATGATAACAAATTCTCTGTCGAATCAATCGTCGCCAAGCAATGGTTCAGGAAGTGGTGCTGGTAGTCCAGGCCTACAAGGTCCTCTTGAAGTATCTACGGAGATAGTGACATCATTGAACGGACACAGAGATCTTGAAATAAAATTCTATTCTTCATCACCGACGTCCTACACTACTATCCCAGATGAAGTTAAGAGTCCCTTTGCATTTCCCGACGATGACACAACTAACGATTCCGAAGACTTTAGCGACATTTGGAGTTACCATGAATCCAAACTTCAGCGAGACTTCCGCACGCTACTACAGGCTGAGGAGTAATTTATAGGACGAATTACCCACTGATCCAATTATATTAAACGTCGTGTAACTTTTTCAGCAAACGAAATACTGAACGAGTTTTGTGATTTTCGAGAGTGCGTAATATTGTATACATAAAGGATACGGAGACAAGACAAGAGGAAACTTAACTGGCGTATTCGCTGTGCTTGCCGAATAGGAACAAATAAAAATTCAGAAGAGCAATTGCTCGAACAAGTGTTAAATTGTGTAACGATCTGTTTTCATCTCCGTAAGCGTTTGTGAGATTTTTTATTGCGATTTTATCTCTAGAGCGCAAAGAACCAAGATTAATTATGACAACGATGATGATAATAGCGGTTGCAAGCGTAGTATTCGAATAATGCGACTGTTATGCCGATAACGCGATTTATTCACATGCAAACGGAGTGACGAGAAATGGCCGATGAAATTAAATAAAATAATTGAATTTTCAATGTTATTAGCGACTGGCATGTATAAAATACCTTTTATTTTCAATGCAGATAGAATTCATACATATTTAATATAAATAATTTAAATATAAATTTGATTATCGTAGTGCACTGTTTTTCACACAGCGAACACTATTCACTTTGTCACGAATCAAAGCCAAAATTTTGTTGATCCAATCGAAAGTTTTCCCGTTGCTCCGAGCGTGTGAATTAATCTGGGGAACTGTCAAAAGCGATCGTTCTCCTAAACTGCATCGATGTAACAAATAATAAAAGAAAAATAATTTCTGTTTTCCCTAAGTCACGACTTCGTTCGCTGTTAATGAAAACTCGACTCGAAAAGAGGGAGATAATAAAAACGTAAGAGACTAATACACTATTGTGTATACGCATTCACGGCAAACTGACGTCGTATGCGATTTTTCCCAGCGCGCGAGGAAATTGATCGCCAAATATACACTATATATTATTATCGTCGAATCGGACGGTGATCCATTCGAGGCACAAATCTTTAAAGCCTTTTTCTTTTCGTTCCTTAAATCATGGGCTGAGAGTAGAGTAATGTAAGACAATGTATGAGTCTATATGTATTTACATCATTAAAACGTTAAAACGAAAACAGTAAAATGGAACACTAGTAAATTTTGCGAAATCGCATCTTAGGAGATCGTAGGCTCATAACTATAAGAAAAATAAAGTATATATATATACGAAACACGTGGTAGCACTATCCTTGTTGCACCAAGAGCCGGTGCAAATCGAAAGCGTAGAAAAGCTGAGCGCACGACCGGTTCGCTGCTTTATCTCCCTGCCATGTATGTTGAGCAACTAGCGGCATCCACGCGATACATAATGTACATACTAATTTCACCCGGTCAATTTAAGCAAGCCGCCTATCTTCTTTATTTTCGGCTGCTGCTCTCATTTATTCTAAATTCACTTTCCAATATTCCAGCTTGTCATTTTAGTGTCAAATAAGGAGATGCTTCAATTCTCGATGCTGATGACAAGTGTCACTTTTCGATAGTCGAATGATTTATTTCGTCACTAAAATAATAAATGTGACTATATTCAAAATAACAGTGGCTTTATTAAGCTATTATATTTCTATGCAATTTCGATGCATTATGTTCAGCAATACTCCTCGCACTTTAGACAAACAAGATTGGTGAAATTGCGCGTCTCCGTTTTCTCCGGGTAATGCAACTTATAGCGATATTCTTTCTTCTGACTCCCATGAATTTCACTTGATCGCGGAGAGGAATCACCAAATACGTAAGGAAGGGGAGCAGTACGAAATCCTATCTTGCAATAGTGCGCAACTTTTATATATGCTTAAATTTCGTTGCACGAGAAACTTTCTCTTCCGGTTCCCTCGAAGCGAACTAGTCGTGTCATATTTTTTTCGTTCCGATTACATTGATGTACGGCAAAAAGTTTGCCTGGATGCACAATTAAAAGAAACAACTTTTATTCACTTGCAATAAATTTTTCAGTTTTATAGATGTTGACATAAGCGATTAGTTGATAAAAACATATTTACCTACTTTTATTAAATAGGAAGTCATGATGTGATTTCACAACGTAATGAAATTGTTCTTTTAATAAATTTACTAATGAATATATTAGCAAATTTTTGTTTGAAGGGTATTTACGGTAAATTTATTTTATGTTATTTGATATTAAAAATCATAATTAGTTCTTTTAAATATGCATAAAATGTAATAAACTTTTTTCTGAATCAAGCATGGCATAGGCTTATTGAAAATCGTAATCTAGATTTTGACATCTACATAGTACAACATTATTACATTCGCATTCACGTAAACAAAATAGCAAAATTTCGCTTCTCAATAGTAGGCGAATTTTTAAGCTACACAAAAAGAAAAACAATGAAAAAGAAAGACGATCACGAGGCACACGTGATTAGCGATTCGATTTAATTTCGTGAAATTCTGTTATCGTGCGATGTTGCATCGATTGAACGACATTTAGGGTTAAAGCGACGATTGCGAGGTCGAATCTATTTTCTTTGCATCTATTGAGTACTTTTTCTTTATATTTTTAATGTGTAGAGCGCGCGGTTGTTACAATGACAAGCTCATTGATTAGCGTTTTTTTAGGAAATTCGTAGTAGAAACAATGTTTAAAGAAAAGATTCGCAAACGAGTGTGAGAGAAAGGGAATCAGCATATTCACATTTCACTAACGATTTACAGATCCTTGAGGTTAGTTTTAGCGACGGCGCTAAATTGGCATAGCAGTATGCAAGTGCACGAGAGCGCGATCAAAAGAGAAAGGAAATTGCGTGGTTTAAAATTTTATTTATGCACGCGTAGGTATACGATTCTCAAGACTTTATAGAAGATAAATAATGCCATTGGCAAGGAATTTTAACTTTCACAATTACGCCAAACGTTCTTTTCAAAATGGAAGTTTAATTTTCTCGTAAATGCATTCGATTTACAATGGCACTTTTTCGTAGAAAATGCATGTGTTATACGCGAAAAAAAATCTTTTCGAAAGAATACATTCATCTACACAACAAGTAGAAAGTAATATTTAGCTGTATTTTATAATAAAAATTTTTTATTTAAGTTTTGATTAAATTGAGTCTCGTTTTTTTGAGTTTAATCCCGTAATATGTTCTGTAAAGTTCGATAGTATTGCGTAACTTTCTTCGATACATTTTATCTGTGAAATTTACTTCAATAATAATATTCATAATTTGCCACCAATTTACAAAGGAGTTTACGGTATACGATAAAAAATTGTCTGGATATTACTCTTGTAATTGAGGATGAATCTCTCGCCCTACCTGTCGGTTTGTCTCTCGGCGCGATCAACCATGACAAGCTCTCGCGTATTTTCGTGCCAGTGGATGATTAATTCCTCAGTCTAGCCTGTTGTCGTCCACGCATTTCTTTTTCTTTCTCTCTCTGCCGGATATTTTAACATCCTCTTGCAATTAATCGTTCGTTCCTCGGCAAAGATATAATACCTCGTAAGTAACCCCCTTCGAAGAAGTCCTTGTCGTCGTTCCTCTTGCTTTACACTTTATGTAATTTATACAAAAATGAACTGCCGAGGTAAAGATCATTTTTCTCGATCAATTCGACTTCTTTTTCCATTCGTTTTTTTAACTTTTTCTCGTCCTCTGCTCTTTTACTCGTTCAATTTTATGTTTCGCGAAAGCGGTAAAATCAACGACTTTCTTACTTTGCTTGAAAATAGGTGTATCGATATACACGTACGTATGAAACGTTTATTTATTTATGTTTAATTATTGGCTCTATTTTCTGTGTTTGGATATTCAGAACAGAGAATGTATGTTCCTGATATTAAATATTAATATAAGTATAACTGCGAATTTTCTTACTTGAGAAATTGAATTTTAGCCATTTTTATAGTTAATTGTTCATGTCATTGTGAATTATACATGTGCATTTCAATATATTAGTTGACATTTTAGTTTTATATATAAATTGTAACATACGTTAATTTAATATATTAGTTTAAATATTTCGTTTATCTAATATCAAACCATTTATTAAAACCGGTATGGTTATATAATTATACGATTACATATACACGGAAAAAGATGATTACATATAAAAGTGTTGATTCCCATTTTCACTAAGCACGCATACTACGAATTGCGAAAAAAAACTTACACGCCTTCCTTTCTAAAATTATTCATATTCACACTTTAGCTCAAGAAATTTGATGTTACATAATTCAAATTTTGAATAACATACGTTCTAAACAATTTTCACATAGTTAGAGCAATTTTCATCTAATAAAAATGTAAAAATTCAGTAAGATCACTTTCAGCTGAGAATTAGAACACTTGCTCTATGTAGATAAAATTTTAGCGTCGAAGAAACTTAAGAATTCTTTATGGATCGTTCGCTTTGGTGCCTTGTACTCGAATGTGCGTAAAATAAAAAACCATCGGGTTCTCTCTTTTATTTTATTCGATAAATCACATGATGACGAGAAGCGAAAAGCGATTTTGGTTGGATCTAGTCTATTTTACTGTCATGGATGGATAAAGGGGCGGATATCGGGTAGAAGCTGGTAGCGATAGGATAATAGCAGTGTCTTAAAAGGGAGTTGCGAATGAGTTAAAGCAAAGGAAAGATCGGAAGCACACCGCGTTTCCTGACACATGTTTTCTTCTTCCTTTAGCTATACAATTACTCTTGAAATAGGAGTCGAGTATTTAATTATGGTAGTTTATGAATAATTATGCGGGTTCAAGCGGAAGTAAAACTAACGAATGACGTAATCAAATAATGTAATACATTGTAGTTGAAAATGCATTTATTTGATATTTTCACGAATAAAGTATTCTTAATGGGCAATTCTCAAATATCTTAGAAAAATACACACGCGCGCGCGATATTTTATTTTATAAGATTAAAAAATTTCTTCAATAATTGTTTTAAATCTAATGTTTGAGATTATTCTTTATTTGCAAAAGATGCTTTTTTATATAAATATATATTTTTTAAATAAAATAATACCTGTTTTGGTGTATTCAAACATAAATGCAAATATTTCCATATTTATTTTAACTAATCGACATAAATTTCCAGAGTGATGTTCTCTTTTATTACGAAACTTGTAAAAGATATTGATGATATACGTACACGAACAGGGTAATCACTCGGCCAAGTGTTTGTAGCAGCGCTACACATTTATCCCCACTAGTGCAGTTTGCGGACAATTCTACTCTCTTCATCTCTTCGGCGATTTTATCATCGACTGGATCTTCTGTTGGTTGTTCAATGTGCTCGTGAACGCGTATCATTACGTCGTGATAGTGGGACAATTTGTACGGCGCGGAGCTTTGCAAAATGGAGCGTTTGTCTTTATTCGCGTTCAATACACAAAATTACATAGTTGTATACAGCCGATTCGAAGAATTTTTCAATGGAATTATTCGCAAAATATATCTTCACTTTCCTGGTTCCATAGAAAGTAATTGGGACTCTTTTGAAATAGATAATTAGTGACAATTTTTGCAAATGAGAATAAAAATTCGCTCTATTAAAAGTATTAGTTGTAATTTTTAAAGGAAGCTTAGACCACCAAAGACTTTCTTTATTGAGCCAAAAAAGAAATTGCGATTTATTAATACTATACTATTCGAAGGATATTTATTGAATACAAAGGAAATCTTAATTCCTTAATAATATCTTTTTTGATGGAAAGTAGAAATTAAATTTGTAGTATTCATAATGGATGCAAAATTTTTGAAATATGCTGAATGAATATTTTGAAAAATAATCAAATTCATGTGTAATTGAAATTATTATATATTGCCATTAAAAAGATTAAATATTTTAGAAAAGCAATTCCAAATAATTAGATACACGAGTTTCCAATACAAGTCATATTGTATTGAATACGCTACTGAATCCCTAATTCGTTAATTTCAAATTCAGTCCCTCGTGGTAAGTTATTCAGTTAATTTATCTGTGAAATTGTAACGAATACTATCTGATAAATTTATCTACAAAGCAAATATACAAGTCTCATTCAGAGCGTTGGAATCTGAAGTACGTTATAATTATGGCTTAGCTTCTAATTATTATTAAATTGACAATGTAAGAAAAGAAGGAATTCGCCATAACGAAACACCATTATTAGACGCATGCATATCTAAAGAGAAGTACACGTTTGTTCTGCCTAGATTTTGCGATGCTTATATATATAATCAATGAAAATGTTGTTTAATTGGAAGCTACATTATCTTTTGGATTTTTCATTGAACTGAAAGTCTATTTATTATAAGCCGATTAAGAAAGGGTACTTGTCAAAGTTTCATTTTTTTCCTTATCGCATTAGAGTGACATAAGAGTGACAATTTTTAAAGATAAAATTTTGCTAGCACAATTAAAATATTTTTTTCTTTTACTGTTTTGTAATGAATTTTCACGTTTTCTGCGTAAAAAAGATGTACAATCAAATTATGTATTAAATTAAATTGCAAATGGTTTCCAACAATCATACACGCACAATTAAGTAATATCATTTGTATGGCTTTGAAATATATTTATTTGATTTAAGAAGTTACGAATATTTGTTAAAAATAAAATAATTCGTGTTATCGAAAGTACGGATCAAACATTATTCCGATTTGAGTAACTTATCTTTTATTAGTCGTATCATCCAAGAAAACACAATGTAGATGAGTGTCATTTACGTCGTTAAATGTTAACAAATAAATGTTTTAATGTATTATCGGGAAAGTGACTGATGATAAATTTTCTTCACTGACGAGCTCTAAAAGAAACGATGAAAAGAACCACATACCGACATATGGACCGCGATCGAATTACCGAGCGCGCACTTCGATCGTGGCCCGTCGAATTTCGCTTGCGTGTGCGAATTCGCGGTCTCCTTGTTTTTTATTTTTATTTTTTTATCACTTAAGTGTATTGTGTAAACTCTTCTCTCAGCCAAAAAGTGGAGTAAACCTTGAAATAAACGTACTGTTTGTAAATGCAAATGACTTTCTTGTTAGTTACATCTTGTCCTACTCCTTCATTATCTTATATCCTACTTAATTTTAATTTTTTCCGTATATTTTGCAATGAATTCTTGTGACATACAAATGTGTTTAATAAAGTAAATATATCACAAAATCTTAGGCTTAGTAGTATTAATAAGACAAATAATTGCTCACCCTTTATCATAAAAATTTAATATTGAACACAAACAGTATGAAAATGAAGATAATAGTGTACTTTAGAAAATTCACATTTTCTTTATGTGCATTTGGCGAAATGATAAGATATTGAGCAAGATAATATATCTTACATTACAGTTTATAAAGTAAAAAGCATTGCTAACGAAGTTATTTATTATTGAATTCAAATAATTCCTCTGCAAAAGTAGTTTTCTGTATTTGTTTTTACTATTTTTTCAACGAGTTTGGTAAATGGAATTCCAAAATTATTCAATGAAAACTTTTAGGTTCTACCAAGCGTATGCATACAATATCAACGCAAAGATACAGGAAGTTATGAAAATTTTAGAATTAGACTAGAATAATCTAAATAATTAAAATAATAATTTTATTAGAAATGAGTAAACTACATGTTTCTTGTTACAATCTTCAATAAAAAATATTCAGCATTATCTACTACGCTATTTCTTAGCAAATGTTATTGGTTAAAATCGGATTAAAAATCATGAGAAAATGATGGCATCTAAAGCGATCTTCGGTCTCCCTGCTTGTTTTTAACAAGATATAAAAAGAAGAAAATGAAGAAGTTCTATAGGATTCGATGAAAAATCAATAATTATTTCCATCGTCAAGTAGACGCAAAGCTCTCACCTTTTGTTCGCGTGTCGAGGGCAGTTCTTTCGATATGACACGAAGTGTGTACAGCAGAGCAGCTTCTCGAAAGTTGTTCAGGGCGACGCTTCATCGTTGCAATATAAGCTTAATATATGGCAGATACGGTTGGTAAGTCAGTGTAAAATCTCCTCCAAGTTTTTATATCTTCGGAAGCATGGTTTCGAAAAGTTGGAGGGTAAAAATTCATATTTTATTGACCACTATAGCTACCGCTGGTAAAAAAAGTGAGTTTCATCTCAGCGAATCGGTCTCACAACGAGAGGAAAAAATGTTTACGATATGAACATTGTTAGAAGACTTACGATGTAAATATTTCGTATTTTACGGTAAAGAAAATAAATAAAGGCTACTTCCCCTTGCATAATATTATTAAATGCGTGAACTTTCTTGAAATTTTGTTTAAGTGAGCAATTATTCGTATATTACTTCAGAAATGATAATCAGTGGATGTCTAACGAAAATGAGATTATTAAATTTTAGAGAAATTAAGAAAACCAGAATAATACTTGTGTTTTTACATTTTGATTCATTACGCATATAAATGTGTTTATTGTAGTTTAAAATAATCTTTGAATACAATTGCGTTTTCGATTTAGCTTTGCAATTTTATAAAAGCGTCATTAAAGTAAACGGTAAAATTGGTATTCAATTTTTTATTGCACTATAAATAATGTTTTGAAAATATGTACGAATTTGCTCAGTTGTAGATAAATATAATTTTCATTTAAAAAAATTTTTTTAATTATTTGTTTTCCTTATGGATGAAAGTAAGCCAATATAAAATGTAACTAACTCTTAAAAATATGCTTTTCACTATACCTTCTGGATGCAAAATTTAAGTTTATGATAAATGAAATTTTAATATTTGAGCTATATAATTTGGTAAAAGAAGTGCATTAAGAATACATTATTTCTTACATTTTATCGTTGTAAACTTTTCATTTACAGAAAAATAAGTGGAATTTTAACGCTTGATCTATACAATCTAGTTTTCTTATTGCATATGATGTTTTGAATATTTAATAACTACGTTCTTTATCAGGATTTGAGAGAGAAAACAATATGTTTACAACAGTCACAAAACGCAAAGCAAGTCCGTATACATGTGTGTATATATATATAACAGATCTTTTATAAGCCAGTTTTTCTATTTCGGGCCGTTGTAAGTACATCCGTTTTCCTTTCAAGCCTTGATGAGGTACGTAGTTATTAACTTTTCAAAATGTCGAAAGCAGTAAAAGAACCAAAGTGGTTTGTAAATGTCTACTGTTGAAGTTCAGTTGCTGAAAATTAAAAGCTGGTTTTCAGAGATGTCTTCTATTACTTAAAATTTACTTATTATTAAAAATTCAAATCTAGAATTCATTTTTTCGAAAATTTTTTAAAATACCATAAGCTTTCTTACGAAATTAGATATTTACTTAAATAATCTACGTTTTGCAAAAATGATTAAGTTTTTGTAATTTTTTCATTTTATTATTTCAATTTCTGTTTTTAATTTAAATTTTCAGTACTTATTAAATATTACTCGACAGTCTTGTGCGTATATGTCTAAAAAGCTTAGAATACCTAATATGGCTTAAATCTGCAAATAATATTCATGATAAAATATTTTCATTATTTAATACTAAATTTAGCTTCTAGAATTAATTTATTCTTATTCTAAAATAATTTTTTGGGAATTTAAGTTGTTAGTTTTCTTGTGCCCTCAAAACTATTAATATTTGCTTAACTAATATAATTTTCCAATCATTCATTGGTTACCACATTTTAATAAAGTATTTAGTCATTGTGTAGCGAAAGTACAAATTTTTTAAAACAGTGATCCTTGATAATAGATTAATGCACTTTTATGCCATGAATAATATGCTACGCTATTTTAAAATTGATCGTGAATCTCCAGATCTGCACTTATTTTTTTTTCATTGTGGAACTTTTCATGTAACTTAACTAATGAAGCTGAGCGAAATAGACTCTCGAGCATCAGTGAGTTTTTTTATCCTTAACACGCTTAAAAATTTTTAATTTATGGGCTTGTGTGAACGTGTGAGCAGATTATCATCAGACATTTATAAGATGATTCGTCAGCGCAATAATCGTTTGATACAAATAACGAATGAAAAGATAATTATTCTAAATGCGCTGTCTGTAATTACTTCTGTTTTATTTACTCTAATTTAATTCTTATAATCTATGTCATTTTTAATTATTTCAATGCTTTGAAAAATTGATATTAAGACAATTCATGCCTTTTTCATCTGTTACAAAAGTTTCGAATTTAACAATCTATTGAAGTAGTATAGGTAGAATATAATCGATTTCTTGCGATAAGACAACATATTTTTAATTTATTTTATAATTTTATAAATAGAAACAATGATATATTCTAGACTTCGTTACAAATATAAATGAGGTATTATGACTGGTTTCGATATAATTCCATGCTTTCTGGTTTCAACAGTGAAGAAAGTACGTCTCAAATATTTAGAAAATTTTTACAGCTTAAATCTTAATTTTTTTTAATTTATTAAAATGGATTCTTCTCTAAATAAAAAAGTGATAACGTAAATTCATAGCATTCGTATTGTATTAACGATACTTGACCATATTAAAAATAAAAACAGACACAAATGAAGTAACAAAAATTGAAAAAATTGCGCATAATTTCGAATTCCGCAATTGCAAAATAAAAAAATAATCTCGTAATGTTCTTGTTGTCCCTTGTATCGTAGTAATTACGCGTAAATGTTTCAGGAACCGATACTATTTTTCACGTATAGCGGCATAAATTTTAATGCGCGCGCGTGCAGTACACAAATACTCGCGCGTACATACTAGCGTAGACGACTGTTTCTCTCTTTCGCTCTCTCTCTCTCTCTCACTCTCTCTCTCTCCTGCTGCTATTAAAAAGGGCCGAGACTTCCATCGGTCGGTTTGGTGCCGCGTAACGGAACAATGTCATTACCGCTGACGTCAGCGACGTTCAATTATTATTATCTCTTATCTAGCGGCACTTTTAGCTTTCGCGCCGTGGCGATCGCGCGGGTCTTTTTCTCAAACCCTCCCCGGTCGCAAGCGAACGAGGGGCGGCTTAATCGTCATGACCCGGTCTCTCGAGCAAGTGCCGCTCGTTCCATATGGTACGCCGCGAGTAGTTCCTTCATTTTGATGACGCCTCAGGACGCACCACTCGCAAGGAGTGCCGACGTAATTCCATCGTCGCGGAAAGCGGGAAGACTTGAAAAAATCGAAATCACGAGGTACGGTGCGAGTGGAATAACTCGCCGCTCGAACTGTGAGGCCGCTCGAGACAATGTGCCGGTGAAATCAAGTGTGAGTTATTGCGCAGAGAAGTCATTTGTGAGAGCTTCGCAAATACGAATACCTCACCAAAGTTACTTTTAATTCAGATTATCTTATAGATTGGTAAAAGTGTAAGAAATTTGTAGAATCGTTTCGATTTATTTGTGAAATCCGAAATAATTTTTTATTTATACATTTTTTGGGTTATTTTCTTATACTTAATACTTTACCGAGCAGTGTTACAATGGCAGATTTCAATTGTCTGTTGTATTAAGCATTAATTTTACCGTTAGTCGCATGATGGCACATATTCTACAATGCCTATGCTAAGTAAACGACGCAGGTGTTTGCGCAGTTGCAAGACTAGTCTCTAGTTTATACATACATAAGCTTATATTTATCGGTTCGTTATACCAAATTGAACTGTTCTTGAACTACTATAGAAGTATATATTTGTATTGGTTATATGTAACCACATTAATGCTCAGAATACTTCTATACTTATAGAGGATTGAAGATTGAATGAATTAAACCCAAGGACAGTCCATTTTTCTCATTAAATAGTTCAAAATGTTACTACAGATTCTTGTAATCTTATTCAAGTATATCTTCATATATTTCCAATTAAAATTACTAGGAATTTGTACGTTTATGTAGTCTGTTAATCTGATAATTTGCATATCCAAATTTTGAATCTTTATTTTCTGTTATAAATTCTGTTAATAATAATGATTCTATTTTCATGAGTGTTCATTCGTTATGCCTTGTTCCATCAAGTCCTCTGTCATTGTCGCACCAGTTTTTCTTCAAACTTAATGGAGGATTTTCTGAGAGATTATACTATATTATAAAAGAAAGTCAATACTAACTAGATGAAAAAGGTGAAACGAACTTACTAGAATATGAGTACATTTTTAAAAGTTCAAAAATTACATAAAAAATAGATAAAGAATAATATATTATACGTTGATTACTTACTTCGATGATATCTTATTCATTGATTACTTAGTTCCAAGCTTATAGCATAGAAAAAAGTGAAATAAATTGTAACACTATAATTAAAAGGGATGATTTTAACTCTTTTTCCGAACTCTAAGAATAACTTCGAATTTTCTTTATTTTTAGATAAGATTGTCTGCATTTGTCTTCTACTTCGTTTAAGCGGTGGTATATTGTAACATAAAACATGGTTACAAATTCATTTTGCATTTATTTTTAGTTGTTCTGCTTTTTCTTGTATATATATATATATATGTATAAGAAAGCCGAGTATGACGAGGTTCTGTTTCTTTTAATTTATATAATCTTAATTTCATTTAGATTTACTTTCTAAATCCAACGCCCTTCTATTGCATGCAAATAAAAATTCAAAATAGTATACCTTTCACTACAGATGTAGGGGCATTTAGATAAAAATTAACAATTAGGCATATTTTTCGTGAAACAGTGAATTAAAATATTTATAATTATTAACTTGAGGATTACATATCAAAATCCTTCCCCTTGAATATTGAGGCTCACACAGAGTACAACTATTTTTTCTTTGCTGCATCAGAGATTCGGGTATGCACTTATTTTTATTGTTATGGTGACAGTTTTTGTTGTTTGTCGGTATTACATAATGTCACCATCCGATCAACTTTCATTTGACAGTGATTGCCGGCACTTATTATAAGTAAATTCGGACAATATCATTTACATACTGTGCCTCTACGCTTATGGAATTATTTATATTCTTCCATTTTGCCTGTTGTTGGGTAACTAACGTGACAATAAAGCATAACATTTTCAGAATCTTCATTTTGATATAAATCTTCTGAATCTATTTTTCTATCTAACCTACATATTATTATATAATTTGTGGGTTTTAATATGGGGATCTGCTGTAGTAACTGATTTACCTAAAAAATGTAGTTTCCAGAATTGTAGGCCTAAATACGCTATGATAAAGCCCTAATAAGTAATATTAGTAAAGTAGAGCGTGAAGGACAATATTACTATTGTATCTTATTGGTAATATAATTAATATAAACAATCAGATAATTGCTGTACTATAAGTTTATAATATGTCTAATTGTTGGAATCATGACTTCTCCAGTGATTAATTATTTTCTTATTTAATTTTATCCTGCATTTGATGTTTTTAAAAAAAACATTTAAGTATCTTATAGATATTTTTATAAATCATGAATAAATAATTCAAGTTGAATAATAAACTTTCAAAATGATTCTTTAAGATTTTTCAATATTTTTTTCTTTTCAAGATCAATTGAGTAAATAAAAATCTGTTATAGAGATTCAGAGCTCTTGTGCTCTGACATCAGTTTGAGAAAATATTATAATCCAACGATCAAGATTAAATTATACTATGACTAAATCCATTACATACACGATGCTTTCATAAGATCTCATTATAGTATTTTATGTTAGCTCTCTTGCTTCTGATTGGTTTCGCGTTCTGCAAAACAAGTTCTAATCTAAAATTATTTATAAAAAAAACATTTGCATTTCTATTTATTAAAATACTGGTTTATATTTTTATATTTTATAGTTCAGTAAAGAAACATGTATTTTATGAAAAAGAATGCATATTTTTGAGTATTAAAAATTGTAAAATTTATGTCTAATTAGCAGTATACTAGGTCATATCTTTAAAACCCAGAGTCTTACATGTGTTTAAAAATGTAATTTCATACTTTTGTTCAATAAAATATAAAGAAATAGACTTTAATTATTAATAAATCAAATTTCCTGTAAGTTTTGATGAGAAAGAGATTAATTATTTATCTTTGAATAGATTTATAAAAAGTGAAATGTATTGTACAATTTAGTTATTGCATAAGTTTAAGATTGATCCTTATTTATCCAAGCATTCGGTTATGTATAATTTTTCTCTATTTATATTTTCTTTAGATGATATAAATAACTTACCAATAGTATTACCAATAGTAGTGTTGATATTACAAACTTTTATATAATTGCTACGATATTTTTCAATTTATAATTATGTTATCTCGATCGTTTAGTAATTGTAAGAACTTTCTCTCGGAGGTCAAGCAATAAGCAAAGAAGTTACATCCAAAAAGCCAAAAGAAAAAATGTAAAAGAAGAATAAAAAAAGTAATAAGTTTGGATATAAGAAAGAAATTGCGGTTACCGTATCGCGTAACTTTTACCTCTCCCAATTTCGTATACTGTCACCGTGTAAATGAAAGTGGTTATAAATGCTCACTGATCAAAATACATAAACGTAAATCGCTTAAGTGAAAGAGTAACGCTTTGCATTTTTATAAAATTGGACTGCACCGATTGACTGCAAGTGTATTAAAGATATACGAAAAGACGCACAAAATTGATATGCACGGTTCAAAACAGAACGGACGAATACTACTTATGTTTTACTTACGTCGAAAGTAACAACATAAATTGGGAGAAAGTATTTGAGATATTTTTTAAGGGAAGCTGGTAATGAAGAAGTGAATGTTAAGCGAATAAAAGCATATTATTCGAAATACTCATGATACGTAAAACACGACTCCATTCAATTGTTCTTTTTATTATATTCAATTGTAATATGAGAACAAAAAATCTTTTAATTCGATGATTTTCGTTAAGTTTTTTAACCAGTTTATTGCAATAGTTGTCAAACTTGGGAAAGTTTAATTTTAGCTGTAATCAATTTTTATACCGCGAGATTGATGAAACAAATTGAAAAACATCAAAGTAACACACACCAATATCCGCATTTCTCTTCAGTTTTTTCAATGAAAATATTCTTAGAATTCTTAGGAAAGACTGTTACGGGGGAGCGGAACTTCATAACAGAAACTCTGTCAAAGGACTGTAACGAAGTAGCAAAGGAAAAAAGACCACTTTCTCTGGTAGTCGCTACATCGTCGTTTCAAGTGCGCGCGCATGCGAAAATTTATGAGAAATCGGCATCGTAGACGAGGGACAAATGTTAGGCCAGAAGAGGAGGAAGAAGTGCAAGTGCGAAAGCGGGCGTACCACTTATTTCTGTTTCTCTCAAGCGGAAACCACTCCTTTTTACAGATGCACGCCGCGCTCTAATCGCCATTCATAATGCATGCACGAATACATGCGCACGGTATTGCGCGATAAGCGTATTCGAGAACGCGGGGCGGTAATAGGCTGGAATTAACGCGAGTCGAGCCGTAGCTGATTAATGTTCTGAGTTATATCTGACGCGAGATCAATTCCTCTCTTTTCTACTTTGTTCTGCTCTTTATTCTCGTGCTTCTCCGAACGGGGAAAACTTCTGGAGAGGATTGTCATTGATAAAGACGAGTGTGACTCGAATCCCGCGGGTATCGAGTCTTCTAAATTTGCGACAGCTTATTGTGACTGACACACTTATCGTCGTTTTTCACAGTATTCGACCGCTTAGAGCTGCCGGAATTTGCATATAAATGCTGTTGTTTGAATCTATTGCCCGATTAAAGAGGCCGTTCATGATAATATCCTTGATATTTTGCCTGATTATACACGGATGCCCGTTTATCATTTTCCACGGTTATTAAAAGAACCGCGTGATTTCACTTTTTTAGAGATTGTGTGTTCTATCCTTCCCATAAATTTTAATTGCAATGCGAATATCGTATTTTTCTATATAATACGAAGCTGTATAATCCAGATTTGCTAGACTTTCTTCCTTACCACGTTGTTTCCCATGCTGTATGAAATCGTATATTGTGTACATTTTTATACGCTACTGCCATCGCAACATCGTGTTTGTACGAATCAGCGTTTACTTCGAAAATAAATGAAATTGAACGACTCAATTATAACTTTCGAATTGTAACCGTTACTTACCTGCCTTCAAATGGGAATTGATGCTTTCTTTTTTCATTTTTAATTGAAAAATAATTCAACATTTACCACAGCCGAGTGTAATTCCATAAAATGCATTTGTACCCTCGAGAAGAAGAAAATAAAAGAAACTCCATGAACTACGAGATTCAATTTTTACAATTTCTAACAAGTCTCGATTGAAGTGCATAGCACAGGAGTCGTTATACCAAACTCTATGTTTCTCGTAAATCGAAGACCTACCAATCCACAAAAATTGATAACTTTCGCCCGCGGACAAGAAAAAGGAGTGCGAGCGACGCGCCCAGCAACGAAGTCGCAAATTTTTCACCCATTACCGTAAATCAAGTGCGCGCGTGTTGGCCTCCGGTTCAATTAAAATCGCGCTGATCCATGTTTGCCCTTCCGCTCTCCCTGGCTGATACAGGAACTGCAAGACGACGACGTCGACGACCGGTCTTTTCTCCATAGCGAAGGAATATATCGTTGTCTGCTTTCGCTGAGCTCGACTTGCCGGATTGTGCAGGCGCGACCGAGAAATCGGAAACTCGTCGAGGTTATGCACCTGCCACCTTTCGCGCTCCACCTTTTTTTAACTTATTTATCGCGACTAGTTTTACGTCCATATTTTATCGTAACCGTTGACTTAGCCAGCTCGTTTCATTCCGCTTATTTATCATTTGCTAGCCGAAAGAACATACAATAAGTATGATAAATGTTGTTAATAATTCAGGCGAAAATTCAAAGATGTTTTTCTTATTCAATAATTTTAATTTAGCTTTACATAACATTTTCTTGAACGTAACTACTCCTGTTATTTTAATTCATTATGCAAATGGAAATTTTTCAATTTGTTTTGCAACAATGAAATACACTTTATAACTTTCATAAAAGAATAATACAGTTTTGCCTGCTTAATACATAAAAGAGATTTTACATTCTTTTGAATGAAATTTTTATGATCGACTTCTCCACTGATTAAGTGAGAGTTTTCCTTCTTTTTGCGTATGTGGTACATTTTATACGGAAGATGATTTAGGAAATCTACTAAGCCGTGTCCGCATTCTCCGGAGTTCACGGTCCCGAGCAACATAATTTTTTCCTAAAAATGATCGTATTCTGTGAGGACCTGCATTCATTTCGCCTTCTGTTCACGCCTGATATTTTTGAAAAATTGTAATGTAGCTCAATTTTTCTTCTTCAACTGATCTAGAAGTAATTAATATAACCAGTTGAGATGGTGTAAACTATCTGAAAATTTGCATCGTATGTTGATGAAATTTAATAGACCTCAATTTAGTTTAGTTTAGTTTCATGAGGTTAAGACTAATGATAAGTGCCAATTTTATAAGTCATCACTGAGTGAAAAGTAGTAAAAAAATTTCCTTGTTCCAATTAGAAGATTTTTAAATAATTGTTAAATATCTCTGATTAAGATTTATGTGACTTTTACGATTTTGAAAAATTTGTAACTTAGGCTTAGTTCAATTGTGTATTAAATGAGTTTTCCAATTTGAAATATGTGTGTTTTAATTTATCTAAGATCCGCTTATAGTATTTAGAATTTTTAATAAAAGTACGGAGTTTCATAACCAAAAGATACATCTCGGTTCTAATACGCCATCATAACTGTTATAATATCTAACGGTTATACATATTGAAATCAAAGCTGTTTATTGCACAAGTAATTTGCCTATTAATGTTGAATTACTATTTAAGTTGAATTACTATTAGACGGAGATGTTTCATAGTTTTAATGAAAATGTTAAAATTCATAAAATTCGTAGATTCGCTTACTTGATGAAATAAGTACTTTTAAGGTGCAATAAAATAAGAAATCTCTTTGCACATGTAATGCAGTGCCCTCGGGTAGAAATTATCTTGATTCGGTATTCGTTAAAAATGAAGATAAATAAATCTTGATTTATTTCATACTGTTGTTGTTGTTTTTGACCATATGTTTATTTTATCCTTTTAACTAGAGTAAATTTCTATAGCTATCTTACTACATTTATTTTTAGCGAAGTAGATCGCTATCATATTTTTCCGCATTGCCTTTAATGAACTTAAATAAAAGTAAGGTACGGCTAAGTATCATTACATGAAAACTGCGTTTATTATTTTTTATTCCTGTGTATTCACATTTTATCTATGAAATTATTCATTAGGCTAAACTAATAATTATTGGTCACTATAAATAATAAACCCGATTAACTAATAACAATTTCAAAATACGCCTTCGTAATTAAATCTTTCTTAGAAATTCACGGCTATTGAACGTACCATAAGCGTAAAACGTGTAATCTTAAAAAGCATTGGTTCTCGCTTCCAGTTCTGTCTTTTTCTTTAAATAAAGGCATATTTCTGAGATGACGCTCGTAAATAATACATATATTTTCCAACGATAAGACCCAGAAATAAAGTATAAACTAATTAGACCTACAGATATCTTTCAAGACAAAGTGTAAGAAGGGGCGAAGAAACGAAACCGATGCGCGAACGAAAACGACGAGAGTACATGTGATCGCTCGCATGGATCATGTGATGAAATGATCGTATTCACGATCACTGGGACCGAGAGGCTTGGACAACTCCGAGATAGTTAATCACCGGATGCCGAATCCAGTTTGCCGATCAGCAGCTATGCAGCCCACACGCACCTACCGTCCCCTCCCTGCCCCCAGAGCTGCGTCACACTCCAACACTCTCTCTCTGTCCGTCTTTATTTTCTGCGACGTCAAGGCCTCACTATTCGCACTCCATTTTATTAGATTAGCTACGAGGTCGAGAGCGCCCAACAACTTCACTCTCCCTTTCTTCTTATGCTTTAATGGCTTTGATCCATTTATACCACAAAATTGTGGTTATTTTAATATATTTCTTTTTGAGTACGCATTGATGTTTAGTATATTTCACAGTTTTTCATTACCTATACGACAAAATGAACTGAGAGCTTTGAGTACCTATATTACTTGCTAATTACTATTTTTGTCAAATGCACGATTTTTTCAAGTTCCTTTCAAATTTAGACGATAAACGTAAGACCGCTGATAAAGTATTTTCAATTAAAAGAAATACATTATGAAAAGGATTTTTAAATTATATACTTAGATAGAAAAGTTCACGAGTGGTAATTATTGTTAACTTATTTGTAATCTATCGTCGATCAAATCTATGAATTACAATACCACTTGTTTCATGCGTAATTATTTGGAAAACATTTAATTCTCATTATTAAAATCCCACTTTAAATATTCATTAAATTTCGCGACACTTTTAGCTCGAGTTTAAATACATTTACTATACAATATTTAAAGAAAAAATTTGCCTATGCATTTTATATTTCGGATTCGATCCTCGTAGAACGATTACAACTGCTACATGTAAGTTAATGTTTCTTATCACGAACGTGAGCGAGTGTATTTGAAATTGCTCAAGTCGATAGAAAGCTGATAGAAGAGAAATTAGCAAGTGCCCTTATCGCATTGTTGGCAACCTTCATATAACGAAAAAAAAGTGAAATATCAGCCTCCCGTAGGAATATAAAATGAAAAACTCATTTGCACGCGATAATCAAAATGAAATGAGATATCGCGCAAATTGGCGCGTGCACTCACATCGAATGAATATGTAAAAAGTACAAGCACGCCTTGGAAATATAAAAATACTCGGGGGAACAGAAGAAAGCGGAAAGAGAACGAGCCGACGGCCTTTGATTCCGGCAGCGGTGACTGACCCTTTTTTACCGAGTTGGCAAACGCTGTTTTATGACATGGCGGCAGCTGCCAAGCGTCTCGTCCACATCGATCGAGTCTACGATTTTTAACGACGCAACGAAACTCGACTCTTGGTCGCGACACGATTCGCGGACCCTACGTTCATTTCTCTGTTGTTTATTTCCCGCGAGTCTCGGTGCTTTTGTTCCGAGAAATGGAGTCGTCTGAATGCATTCGCTCATTCGACGTAATTTACGCTGTAGAGTCGATCTTCCAAAGTTGCCATTATTTTTTCAGTGCCCCGCGTCAAACTTTTTTCGGGTCTAAATCGAGCAATCATCTTCATATTACTCGTAATGCAAAATATGGAAAAACGTATGCGCGCGCGCGCATGTGTAAGAAATGTAATGTGAAAATGTTTCTTTTAACAGCTTTGAAAAGCGTCATTGCTAATTGTACATTATCATTGTATTAATTCGAAACAATTGCCATTTCATAGAATAAATGACGGAACCGCTGAATTCAATTAGAAACGGAGTTTGCTCTTTGCATTAATTCAATTCGCTTTACTTTTATTTTTAGAAAGGAGTGTAGTAAATATAAGTCTAAGACCTTCATACGGAAAATAGAAACAATTGCTCGAAGAATGAGTTGATATTTATTTCCTATACGCTTTAGAAGCTTCCAAAGCTTGTACAATTAGTTTATTTATAAATTACGCAAAAATAGCATTATCGTAAAAACTCTTTCTATTACAAATCTTTATTAGAACGGGGTCCCGTTCATTGTATTTTATCGATTTCTCGTACGTTAGTATTTAATGCAACTTAACTAAATAAAAACATTATCCGGCAAATATTATTAGCCGTACAATCGAGTAGACAGTAAAGTGCACGGGCTATTCGGAATTGTCGACTCCATAAAAATATGTCAGTAGCGGTTGCTTAAACACCGGCGGAGCACAACAGTAAGTAAAGATAGAAAAACAACCATTTTATCGATTACAACAAAATTTACTTTCGCGGCGAACGGATGTAGAAATATGAGAAAATATTCGATAAAGTCGAGCGGTTATCGCTTTAAATTGTAAAACTAGCGGCGGAAACTCGTGACTTGGTGTAACATCACTGATGACCTACGGATACTGATCACAATATTTATTGCGACATCTGGCGCCTTTTCGCCCTATAAGAGGAAGGAGAAACACTTATCTCATTGATCAGTCGAGCCCCCTGATGAGCTCGTGAACCTCCAGACATCTCGATAAAGTCCCAGTGCCATAACAAACAAACGGAATTGCTATAGAAATGTCGAACAATCAGCACGAACAATAATCAATAATTTAATATTATAAAGTCGGATTTCAAAGGTCAAGTAACTCTAAGATTTCAAGTATATGCGCATTATTAAAAGAATTCATTAACGAAATATTAGGTTGTAGTATACTAATGACAGTAACTTGCTATTTCGCACTCCAGTCTTATAAGTTAATTTCCATATAATAGAAGTAGTGTGCATTTAAAAAACTCAAAATATCTTCTTTGCAACCATCGCTCAATAGTTTTAACTAAATAGGTTAACTAAAATTACTCACGAGAGGTTGTAATTGAAAAAACAATTGAAACGCGTAAAAACAAGCCACTAAATAGCTTTTTAGCAGAACAATACGTTCGTCCATGCGTGTAAAAACAAGGGATGGGACGGACTAAAAGCTACCGGGGGCGCAGATCGTCGATTCCATTCTGAGCGAGCATTGGTAATTCGCGAGTTGAAACCATGGGTCGTGCAAATGAAGGGTTATGCCCCTTGGAACCATTAATCAGGCCTTTTAGATACGGCGCGTGCCTCGCACTTGAGCGTGGAAAAATGTGGTTGTGCGCCACTGAGATCGAGGAAAAATCGTCTTGGTGAACTTACCAGTGAATTTCGCGGGATCACTCGCCGTTTTGTTCATTCAAATTGGCACGCAGATGGAATCCACCAGTGAACATTACTGAAGCATTGACGAGGATTTTTATCAGCCTTGGTTTACAGGCAATTTTATCGTATCCAATTCGCGGTGTGTATCAAATTTTTCGGAGCCGGCGATTCTCTTTTGAAAAATGTTGCTTGCGCCAAAGTCGGTGTAGAGGTGAACATTGTTGGGCTTTGAGGTGTTTCATTAGTGATATTATTCATTTAATCGAGGGGAAACTAGGAACAAAATTTATCAAGATCATAAAAAATAATAGTTTATAATAAAAATCTTTTTTTTTACCTATTTCGGTGATTGAGCTTCAGAGTTCAATTAGTTAGCATAAACTAACGTTCAGTCTTTTTCATGAATGTTCATGTTATGAGCTTTTTATTTCTCTCCGTGATTTACTTGCTTTACACTTGTCAATTTGTTGAGTAAATTAAACTTTTGTCTGATAAGCTTTTTGACATTGTAGTTTATGATTTTACTTCTCACCAATTTACTCATATGATACACATCGACCTTTTAAGCGTAAAAAGTTGAATATTTATAGCATAAAACTGTATTGAGTCTCATTTTTTGTTTTCATATTCGATATTAAAATGTATTTCATAAAATTGTAGGCTATGTTTGCTAATATACAATCAGATATAAGTTTGCAAAAAATTTTCAAGACCAAATAAATAATGCTTAGTTTATTATTATTGATTCTATAAAGTTTGTGTGCTTGAGGTAAAGTTAATTTATTTTTCATTTACGTTGAAAATTTAAGTCTAAAAGATGTCAAAGCGAATTGTTGTTTTGTAAAAATAACACTTAATATTCATTTTTTTCGCTTTAGTATTTTTTCGACAATAATCATTGTCAACGCATTTCCTACACTTGTAATTCTTAAAAGCATGATAAATTAACAACATATTTTATAATATTATTTCAATATATCTTACATAATCGATAGGAGGTTACCTTTGTTCGTGATAGTTTGCTTTTGAATGGATCTACGTAGCTGGCGGCTAAAATGACAGCAGGTGGGCTCCAGGTCGACGATTGATTGCAGAGGGTGATTTTCGTTCGAAGATTAATGGTTTGATATATCGACGAGATTTGATTCCTCCATACCTATGAAAACAATCTATTATCTTAAATAAGAAGAAAGGCGTATAATAAGTATCATCGACTCTAATGAAAAATGATAAGATATGTAGCGAGATATTTTGTGGTAAAAATCTAATATTCTAGACGCTTATATTTCTTTAAGCTTAATTTTAAAAGGCTCTTTGAGCCTTCATTTTACATGGGTATTTTGGTAAATGTATAAAAGGTTAATTATTTGTAATACGTTATATACTTTAAATTGATGTAAAGTATTAAATTTCTTAATCGCGTAAAGAGAATTGATTTTCTTTCTTCGAGTGTTAATTTAAAAATTCTAAAAATAACATTTTTTTTCTCAATATTTTCTACATGCTTGAATCAATTAAGGAAAGTACTAATTCGATATCAAAGAATTAAAATTTCTATCATTGCCTTACTTTGTATTACTTCACTAGGTGTATTATTGTGTTGATAGACACTTGATATAAGGACGGAAATTAGTAGAAACTATGTATATCTCCTATGAATTTATCGATAATAATTGATCCAACATCAATATATGGTTAATAAAGTAAAAACGATGTTATGCAAGAATGCACATAACGGATTAAATTTCTTGGATTTAATAAACTAAATTTAATAAACTAAATTAATATATTAATTCGCATACACGAAAAGATGCACTCTGTTCTCTAATAATTTGAGTTAAAAAGAATAAAATTATACCATTTGTTGGCCTATTAAAGTTGTTCTTTTTATGTTAGTTGGAATTAAAGCTGAGTTTATGGAATAAAATCTTTAATTCCTGAATTGATTTTTGGTTTAACTTTTCTTAGAGAAAATGTATTAAATTTATTGCATAAACTATATTAAACTTTGTTATATTAAAAGCAAAATTAAAAGTGATTTTTATTTTGATTTTGATTCAAGAAAAACAGAACAAATAATATAAGAATTTTATAACTTGTATTTTTAATTGTTTAAAGATTATTTTTTATTTACTGATTGCAAATTATATTATAGAGTACATAGTAAATTTAAATATCAGTAAATCATAGTAAAAGTGTCTCATAGAAAAATTTACCAAGTACGGGCTCTAAAATTTTACATATAACTTTAATGTATAATGCAAAGAGAGACTTTATAAAAAAATATTCTTATAATAAACATTGAAATTACTATATCTACCTACATGATTAAAAGTAAATTAAACTATTTACGCAATTGTAATTAATTACAATAGGCTAAGGGAATCATTTTTTAAAAATGTTGGCTTTTTTATTTTTCCTTTTGTTAGAAGTAACAGTCATACGCATTTGAACTGGATTAAAACAAAGTTTGACATTTTTATATTACATTGTACTATTTAGAACTAGAATATCTTGCAATATTTGTTACCTATAACACAAATATTAGAAATACATAAATTTAATTGCTTAGTTGCTGCAATTTCATCTAGCTACACGAAAAGTAAATACTCAAATAACCACAAAATACAACAGTCCTATGTCCACTTAGTATTGCTTTCAATTCGTTCAATAAATGAAGCGTCAGTATTATGCGAATGATAACGTGTAATCTGGTACTGATGCAAACAACGGAAGATAAAACGAAAGATAAAAAACACTGGACAAAAAATGTAGGGAAGTACAAATTAAAAAGAAAAAGACAAAGAATACACTAATAAAAATCGAGTAGATAATCGAATATCGCTGCTATCATACGTGCGATCCGCATATATAGTAGCTAGGTCGTGTAAAATATTTGTTCGCGTACGATGTTTAATGGTTGATTAATTCTCGTTGTATTTTAGGGGATCGACGTGGTGTTCGATCGTTACTTTTAATTTTATCAACGAGATGCGCTTTTGTCCTTTCCTTGTGTATTTGCACATATGCGGACCGATAAGTCTTTGTATCTTTTTTCATTAATACAATTAATTGTGTAAGTTTTCGCTGTATTTTTTTTCTATTATTCTTTGTTTTCTTGTTTCAATACTTTTAAAGTAGCGTTACATTGAAGACCTTGTTTCTTTTTTTAACGTTATGTGTTTTAATTTTTAATTATTGGTTATTAATTGGTTTTAAAGAGTAAGTAGTGATTAACTAATATTAATACGTAACTATTGTCAAACTGAGTATGGTTATGAACTAAAGTTTGAAAACATTTAACTACAGTTTCGTGCTCTACAATAATTGAAATGCATTTGCTTGTCATCATTGAGTAAATAATTTAGATTAGAGAAAAACGAAGAGAAAAAAATGCATGAAATAAAAGTAGAATTATATTTCTTATGAAAGTTGTGGCCTGTTTCTTCAAGATCATTTACGTGTACTTCTGAAAAATACGTTTTGTGTAGGTATAATCTTTACACAAAATTACACGATCGTACGCACTAATATCAGAACAAGTAATTTTTTAAATATATCAAAATAATAGGATAACATAAATAAAATACTATTGAGTACGAATATAATTGTTTATGTAGTTTCTTATGTGTGACTTTGAATGCAAAGTCTCACATCATTTTAACACACTTTGGTGATATTCTATACTCTTAAGTGCTTGCTAATCTTAATCTTGCAGGTATTTACAAGTTCTTACAAAAACGATGAAAGTTGATCTGAGCTTCAGATAATAAATCCAGTATCTATACTATATATTAAAATTTCATATAATACGATTCAAAATATTTTATCCTTACTGAACTACTCTTCAATATAATTTAATATAATTTTTCTATATTTTTGAGATTTTCTGCTACTTGAATTAGAATACAATATTTCAGATAGGATCGAGAATTGATCTTAACCAAATCTGACGTTGTAGTGCCGCGATCAGAAAGAATATATCAGTATATATTTGTAGTCTTGCAATTCATTATTAAAAGAATCCTATGAGAAAAAAGCGCTTTTAATATTTGTCCTGTTAAAATCTCAATTACTAAATTAACACATGTTAATGCATGGCAAAATATCTTATAATTTATCGATAATTTGATATTATTTATGAAATTTTTTAAATAAGAATTATTTTTTGAAATCAAATCAATGTTTTTTTGAAACAAACTGTCTATGAACAAGGTTGATTGTCACTCAAACATAGAAGCTTTTAAGTAGTAGTTATGCAATTAATTTATATATTCGTCACAATTTGAAAAATAATGTATCATAAATTTGTTCTTCTTATAAAGCTTGTATTTGAATTTAATATAAAAAAAATTGTCTTTTATCTATGGAAAAGATTATTCCGTTTAAAATCGAAAGTTATGACTTAATTTTATGTTATTATATTTAGCCTCAGGTATAGAAAACTATTTAAATATATAACTAAATTTTTGTTGCAAAATTATTTAATTAAATTCAACTATAATGAGTAAAACCGAAAATGTAAAATTTAAAAATGACTTTTTATTATTTATAATAATCAAAATCAACCCTGTTATAATTGATCAAAAATAATAATTTTATTATTTGCAGCCTAGCAATGCATATGCAGTTTAGTGTTTTTTGCATATCGAAAAAGGTTTGTTTCAAATGTTAAAGCAAAGATTTCTTTTGTAAAAATGTTTCTAGATAATAATAACCACAAAAAAGTTGTTTTTTATCTTTACAGCAATGAAAAAATACAATTTTATAAATTCTAATATAATCTTTTATACAAGTATTTCTTAACATTCAATACTTATCAGATTCATAAATTTCGTTTGTAAACAATGTGTTATCTATAGTATATGTAAGTATGATTAATAATAATAAGAAAAACTTTAAAATGAGTTTTTCAATTTTCTTAAAATAATCTCTGAATCAAGTAGAATGGAATCAAGTTTACTTGAATTTAAAATTATAACAAATAATAATTTATGGAAATAGTTAAAAATTGAATAACAACTTTTTAAATGCAACTCACTTAACTACTTTAATTTTAAAAAATTGATTCTATTGCATCAACTTGATTTTCATGTTAATAATTATGTTTTCATAAAAATGTTCGAATATGATCAGCAATTTACTTGTGATTTTTCTGTTGGCTAAATTTAGCAGTGATTTGAATTAAAATAAAAAATTTAAACCAATTTAAAATAAAAAATACAAAACTACTTCCTCGATAATAATGATTGACCCATTTGAATGAAATCATCAATGTGAGTAAAGGCAGCTTGTTGAACTTAGAGGCCCTTGAGATACGTCCCAAAAATTGCTAAATGAAGAAGGAAGAGAATCAGGCTGGAAGAGGAACAAACAGATCGAGCGGTATATCTCGAATATATAGTAACGTAGTAGTGGTACCTATGACCAGATTCGATTGCGATATCTAAATTGAATTGGGATAACAGCCTTATTATCCGATTATAATGCGATTCGATATTCGGTACATTCGCGAACTGGATTGCCTCGAATATAATTAATAACTGATTGTAATTGAATATACATGTACGAGAGGTAAGACACTCAATTTTTATTTTTGCGTGATAACGACATTTCTAAATACTTGTCTTTTGAGTATTTTGATATACATAAAGAAATCCCTATTAATGCATTATCTTGGGTAGTTTAAAATTTTATAGTAGAGAAATTTAGATGATTCGATTCAAGTTTTACTTTTATTAAAATTGCTAGGGTATTTTTACTTTGTCAGATAAACTTATTATTTATTATGCTAATAAGGTCTTAATGTATGAGATATTCATCTAAAGTTATTCATTTACTGTACTTATCGTAAAAATAAAATGTTAATATAACATCAACCCTCTCAACTATTTAATTTCATAAATAAAATAAAATAGAAATTAAATAAATAAATTTCTTTTAAAATATATTTGTGCTTTATGGAATAGTAGTAGAATACGCCAAGCGATTTCAACAAAGTAAACATCAGTTCCTAATATTAAACATTAAAGCAATTGCTTTTGTCTTTTTTCTAATCGCATAAAAAATATTTGTCTTTGATCAAATTACGAATAAAATAAAATAAAATAAGTTGCGTTAAAATAAAACATGTTTGCGATAGCAATATCATCAGGCTTAACATAGGAAGAAATTGTGACAAAATAAAAAGACTACGTGATCGAATAACTATCGGGAGTAAAAAGTAGATCGAAGATTTATATTATCACATTATTATTCGATTATTTTTAAAATAATTTTAACAATTTATTGAAAAAATGAAGGAATAGATTTAAATATAACTTATAATCAAGTATATTCAGAAAAACGTAAAAAATCGTTTTATATAGCTTGAGTCCATGTTTCCTCATTTATATTCATTAAATTATCTTAAATCTTAAGAATGAAAAGCATGCATACAAAAAAAGTTAATGATAGTATCATATTACATTCATTACTAATAAAAATTTTCTTAAATATACGTATAAATTATTCCAACGTACAAAATCCACTTACAGTTTCATTTTATAAGATCTTGTATTATTTTTTGTAACGCTTGCTAACACTCTGGATAAAAAAAGCATTAAATATTTTACTAAAGCTTCCTGAAAATTTTAATTAATGACTGTTTGATATCAGTCCATAAAGCGAATTTCTTAATATAGTAAAATACATAAATCAGCAAATTCAAAATTGCAATATTAATTATATTCTATAATGCTGCTACTTATCTACGATAAGTATGGATTACATTATGTCACTTTATTTCTAATGTTATAGATTTTACATACAATTTTTTTATATTTATGCTAAGTTTAGTATTGGGATTATGTTTCTTTCTTTGTGCCTATTTCTAACGCAAAGATATTTTGACGTTAATTTGTAGTTAATACATTTGTAGTTAATATGAAAGAGCTCATCTTCATCTTTTATGACTTAAATATGTCTTTAAGTTAAGTTATCTGTGGGGATATAAAGTACCGTCAACCCAAGCTGTTGAGTATTACATTCAAAATTTCAAATATTCCATATCAAAATATGAATAAAATCAAGTGTCACATCCATCCAGTGTAATATAAAAAATGATGAAATAGATATTTTAAATTTTTCGAATATTAGACTAGGGAAAGTAGAGACTATATGGTTTAACTAAATGATAGTCTTTAAGTTTATTATCAAGAAATTTATTTTTATTGTTCAAATAGTTTGAACTCTGATAATTTAAATTTTAATGTCGTTAATGAAAATAGTATTGTGAAAGAGAAATATTAGATTAAAATCTGTTTAAGAACTACAACTACATCCCATATTTAGATGAAAATTCTATTGTAATAAGAGTTTAATAGCAAAAGTTAATTTTTCAAGAAAATGATGATAGTACTAAATACTTCCAAATAAACTAAGCCTAAGTATATGAATCAGAAAAGAATTTATAGTAGTTTCAGAGATAATAATCGTCTCTCATTTTAATAAAAATACTCTCAACTCGTCTACGTCTGAAGTTAGATTTGCAAGGGTTTATTAATTGATCAATTAAAAAGTCAATGAAACTCTTTAATAAAACTAAAGTTCACCTAGACCATACTAAATAAGCAATAAAAGATAATTTTTGACTTTATTGAAAGATCGTTTCGTAACAGCCAACATCAAACTCTCATTAAATCACGCATCATTTACGTGATATGACGAAACGATTACGTTTCTGCGCATCTTTGGTTGTGTGAAAAAGCAATGCGTGGAATTGTTTAGCAAAAGTCACGAGCTTTATATACATATATACTAGCAAAGAAGTGGAAAATGCGTACTCCGAGGGAGTTAACCACACTCCATAAATTTTCTAACTCGAACTTATAGATGAGCTTTTTACTAGTTTACGCTTGTTCCTCAAATTTTTAGAATTCCTCGTAAGACTTGGGAATTTTGTCTTGTCTTTGAGAATATAACTGTCTGGAGCACAATAGTAGTGCAGATTATTAGGTCATTAAATTTTGTGTACGATTTTGAGATGAAAAAACTGTAACTTCAAGATATGTAAAGTCCATTGATTATTGTACGTTCTACAGTTTTTAATAAGGTATCAGGTTCGATTTCTTTTTTTGTACTAATTCTTGTTGTTCGCTAAGTTTAATATATAAACCTCATAAAATGTAAATGAGTAAAGTTTTTATTTAATTTTACAATAATTAACAAAAGCAGCAAACAGTGATGCAGAATTATATGGATGAGTGAAAATTATCCTCAATCAAGTTTTTCACTTGCCTAATGATATAATCGTATGGACATTACTGATTTTCTTGGATACGAAGCACCAACAGAATTACTCGCACCTACATGCACTCTATTACTCATAAGAAAACCAAAAGAAACTGCGCGGAATATTGTTCTCACAATATGACACAGTAATGAAGTTTGAAACAATCAAACAGCTCACTACTTCTCATCCGTCTACTGCGTGGACTTCGGTAGTTTTCTTGAATGTTACTTTACCGTAGCTGCAGTAAATGAGTAGATAAGGCTTTAATTGAATTTATTGTGCTTTTATATCTCATGCGAATCGCTTTCTTGCCTTCTTTCGTGCAAAGTGATCCTCTTCAACAGTTGATCTAATTTTAAAAGTGTGTCGCTGAAGATTTTAAAAAATTAAATGTTGATCCTGACAACTGAATACTCTTGTACAGAATTCAAAACTTTTATTTGAATTTTATACGATTGATAAGACAGTTGCTCTTCAAAGTGCTAAATTTCAAAAGGATATTATTGAATACCAAGTGATTGAGTCAATTAAAATGAAAAAAAAAGATTAAGTTGAGAATGCATTTATACTTGAACAAGTGTGAAAAATTGTACAATTAAACATTTAAAAAATTTATTTATTATTATATTGTTTTATTGAATTGATTATATTGAATTGAATTCAATAAATGAATTCAAAAATTCAATGAAATGAAAAAATTGAATATATTATATTGAAAATTAAAAATTTCTATCTAGTTTGAAGTCTACTTTTTATTGTATGGTATCTCGTGTCTGATTATTATTTCTATAACTTACTATAGTTTTAATATTAACCTAGTGGATCTGAAGACATTCCATGTAGCATTAAATACCTATTTAAATTGTTATTATCATACGATATATATAACGTTCGAGAGTACAAGTACCATCTAATAATACATATAATTATAATTAAATTTTCATTTAAATTTAATTTCAGCTGATATCGATCAGTTACTAAGAAAAAAAAATTGTTAATTGAGAATGTTTGTGATATAGCATTTTGAACGTGACTAAATCCGCTTAAAGATTCATTACGCTAAAGATACGTGACTAGTGGTGTTAATATCATGAAATCTAAACATTTAAATAATAAATTATAGTAATTTCATGCTAGTTTAGTCATATTATACGGAGTATTTGATTTTTAACTTGTAGAACATTTATTCCACGTTTCTGTAATATGCATTTGTGATTATACTGTAGATAGGGTTAGTGAATATTGGTTTTTAATTTTTAATTTTTTTTTCTAATAAAAGTGTAAAATTTTAACAATAATTCATTATTAAATGTCAGAGTTAGACGTATTCAGAATAAGCTCTTATTATTTTTCTTGTAAATTTGCATCAGTTATTGAATGAGACTTGACTTGGCTTTAATTACATGTACTTTTTAAAATTGTTTAAACGTGTATATGATAAGTTATAACATTTATCAAAGTGATTCTTCTTTGAAAATTAAATAAAGGTAATAAATAAAAATTCTATTCTACATGATATTAAAAAACATATAAACATCGAAAATTCTTGAATTACGCAAATTTTATGCAATATTTTCTTTTTACGTTAAAAATATTACATCATCTTGACTAGAATTTAAATTAGAACTTGAACATTTAAAAAAAGTCTAGGCTGCTGTCTAATAATTATTAATTGTTTGCAAGAGATTTTTATTTTATGGAATTGTTTTTACCTTGGTTTTTATATTTCTTGTAGTGTGACAATGATGCGGAAGGAAAGTTTGATTGCGATGACTAGAAAGTTTTTTATTGCAGACGTTTCATAACGAAGCCAGTGTTAACATAAAGTCACATGTTCAGTCGGTATTATAAGTTATAAAAAAAGAAATTCAAAATTCATCCTATTCTATCGGTATAATTCTAAAATTTTTGTAACCAATACTCAAAACAGAATTTAATACAATTTTATTTTAATTATATGAAATACTAAGGTGCATTGCATTAAGTTACATACTCCAAGTCGTCTGTCAGCGAATCTTATCTTGGAAATAATTTTTCCTTCATGTAGCGCAATTGGTTGTCTTTTATCTTCATCGCACTTTTCTCTTATTCGCTTTTATTGCGCTTGAGCGCCTGATCTCTCTAACTTGTCGACATTAAGTGCTGCTGTTTTAGCCAAGAATAAAACGCTTCTTATGTGCAAGTTAAACGAAATTGAGATGAGACGTTTTATTGTTGGACATATAGTATAGTAAGTGTATAGTTACCGTCGACTTAAACTATTTCTCATTTGCATTATTTTACATTATATTGATCCCTTTCATTTGATTTTTATCGGCATTATTTTATTCGATTTTCTGGAAAAATGAAATTCGTTTCATGAATATGAAAACTCCAATACAATATATATTAAAAATGTATGTTCTCGTTATCTTTCTGGCTCTGGTATTTTTATTTCGTACGATTAGATTGCAGTATAAAGATATTTCTTCTTTCACAACTCGCAGAAATGTAACGAATAAATTCTATATTACTTTAAATATAAACTCATCGCATTGAATTCTGACGTTAGAGCTTTTATGTCAAACTAAATTTTAAGCGTTTTAAGTTTTTTTTTTATCTCTTTAAAGTATAGCTAGTTTAATAATTAATGAAATATACGGATGAGTATTTGCTTTCTTATATAAAATATTTTGAACGTTGACATGTTATTGAATAAAATTCTGATATTGATACGACAACTTAAGTTTACGACATAATTAATGTTATTTAATATTATTACAATATGCTAATCAATTGCAATAAGTAAAGTTGTACCCGGAGATAGATTAAATGATTGAAGCCATAAGAAATTCATATTAATTTACAAATTCAAAAATCGGATATCATAAAGCATTCATGTTTTATATATATACATTAGACTCGAGTATTTGCTGAATTCCGACGTGTCATGAAAAAATGGAATTTCGATCGCAATTCAGAAATTACTTTGAAGCGAAATAACCACAGAAATTCCATTTACTGTCGCACATAAAAATCCCACACTATATTAAAAGAATATAATTATTCGTTAATTTCAAGCCTTTGTAAAGCTCAGCGGCGAACCGCGACAATCGACTCAAGAGCATTGTACAATCAATACTAAAAATTAATTTTTCACTTTAAATTACAATTTTCTCGTTACTTTCATCCGCCGCAGTATCGTTATACAAGTCCGAGACACTGGAATTTTTCCTATTTAAATTATAAAAAGCATTGGATAGGAAATTTGAAACGCGCTTTGTAAAGTTTTTTATTAACGGTATTGAACGCAAAGCTCATCTTTGATACTCTGTATCCAAAAACATCCTTAAGAATCGTTATGCTGTCTCCATACAGTCGTAAAACATACTCTTGCTCATAAACCTCAAAGAGTGAGTAGGTACATGCGTATTCACATGTGCATGTAACGTTCGGTCATCAAGTAGAAATCAAGAGATTCGGATGAAATGATAGTATAGCAAATTCATATAACAGCACACCAGGGCTATTGTTATTTTTCTTGCGGCTAACTCTTAAATAATACAAATGGAAGATGAAACGAATATGAAAACTGCTGACGAATATTATTGTACCTATATTGTTGTAAGTGAAGTCCCTTCATCGCTGTAATAGAAAAGAAAAAATTAGTTATTAATGTTGATTGATTATATATGAATCAATGAAGGGAATGTGAATTCCTTCACTTTGATTCGGACGCTTATCGGAATTTCAAAATTTCACTCTCGGATACCAAATGCTTGTCTTTAATATTTTAATATTCACTCGTTGCATTTTCCAATGATAAAATAACTTTGAAACAATCTTGCAATTTTACTTTCACTAAATTATTATTTGTATAATATAAAAGTTTTGTGAAAATTATTTCGTCTGCGGTGCAATATGACTCCTTAAAAATATTTATATGTAAATAATATTTATTATTCCGAACATATTCATCGAATATTCGAAACTCTAACAGATCACAAATAGTGTAAGTATACTCGGATGCAAACTCAACATATCTCTACATATAAATATAGACAATATAGACGAGATAACGAATCGCATTGTAAAATTTGACGGGATGTTCTTCAATCTCGATTCACGAAAGTCAACCAAATTTTTCTTTCAAATTCGTGAAATTTAGTGCCAAATACGATGGCGTCGATTTTACAGGAACACACCCATTTTTCAAGAAGACTACTTATTTTTCGTTCGCCATCGTGAATAAAATCAACTGTCACTTTATATTCTAGCGCTTTTTAAAAGGCACAGAGATAAAAGTGTTAGCGTAGAAAAGTTGAGAAAACGCGTCGAATTTTATAAAAATCGGTCTATTTTAATAAAATTTTACTTGATCTGAACTAAGTAAAATCTGCCAGGGATCTCCGAATCACATTTGCACTAAACTTTTCGCCTCCGATCCTCTTCGACACACCAAAAAATCCAATCTCATAAAAATCTGCCGCTCAAGTCGCAACGCGGATCATTTGCACCGGCTGCACGCATAGGACGGAAGACAACCCGTTCTGCACGATTTGATTTCCGCGTGTGCACGATGGGCGAAGGAGAGGAAGGCTCATTTTCTTTAAAACGCAGGGCGTGCAAAGCGAGACGAAGACCGGTTCTCTGCTCTTACGTTGAAATCTATCCTGTAAATCGTCGCCGAAGGCTGGGTGAGATGACGATGGCGACAACGAGTCCTCAAAAGGAGTTGCGAGTCGGCTTCGGATTTTACGGCTTCTACTTGTGTTCGTATGCGACAAGTCATAGCGTTTGCTCTATAACCAACAAAAGAATCCACGATGCAGGAGGAAGTTGCGGACGTTTCTTTGCCATGTTTTATGGCACTGCGTATTTACAACGAGTGGATCTGTACGAAAATGTACGCGGATACGACATTGTGCGTCGGATGTTTTTTGTCTTGTGCAAGAGTCTTGTCAAGCCGTGTACCGTTGCGTGTTTCGCGTGTGTACGTATTAAGTATAAGAGAGCTCTGATCTGGAATGACGTAACACTTGGATACGGGACTTGTTATAGCTAAAACTTTCGAACATGTGCAACGTCAATGTAATGTATACGCATGTGATGTGGAACCGTAGGATTTTCTTACAAAAATAGATGGAAAACCACCGTATCAACTGATAAATTAGTCGTCATAAAGGCGTAGGTTTATAAATAAAGTGCGAGTGCACCGATTACAATTACAGAAGAACATAATAAATTATCATTGCCAATTAATTTTAAGAGCTTGAAATATACTTTTGAAACCCTTATTGTGCATTTCGTGGCATTAGCGAAGGCCATTTGTAGATAAATTGTTTCATTCGCTGCTGAGAAACGAACTCGAAATGGGGCCTTCGAGTTCGTTTCAGTGTTTCATTTTTACCTCTTGTAAAAATGTATTGCACCGAATGTACAAAATATAAAAAATATCAATAAAATAGTAGGTTATCCATACCAATACTTGTGTAAATAAGGCAAAAACGAGCTGGAGGAAATTGTAATTGCAATCAGCGCGCTCAAGTATTTAGAAAGTACGCGCATAACTTAGAGAATCAGTAAAAAGCAATACTCGATACTAACACAATGATTCCTTGTTCCATCGCTATCGGCGTTGCATTCGGAAGTTGTTAATCGGGTCGGGTATGAATTGTCGAGGATCTCCCGTGAAATTTCAACCAGAGAAGATGGCACTCAGCGATTGACCGGTTGCCACAAGCGTTATCTTCGCCTGGGGGCCGACATACGTGCGTGCAATCGCTCGATAACCGCTTCTGGTTGCATCGGCTCTTCGCATAACCGATTTTCCGAGTCACGTAGATGCGCGGGCGTCGTGACGCAGGCGTGATACGATTTATCGACGCGAGCTGCTGGATGTTGAGGTCGATGCGAGCCTACTATGCTCGATCATTATTACGCGGCTCTCGATGACTGCTCGCAAAGTGGACAATTCGACGAACCTGAATATCCTATAATTTCTTTCGTTTTCTGCAAAAGTCCTTGTGAAATCTCTGTTGTTTGTTTTTACATTTATTTTCGAAGGACAAAAACTTAAATCGACGTTCTTTTTCGACTATAAAAATATTATCTTCAGATACAAATATTGTACTGCTGTTATTGCGACATCCATATCTTGTAAGATAATTTTTCCTTGAAATAATAGAAGAAAAAACATACTTGAGATCATGTAGTTGGCTTGGTTCGAATAGCATAAGCTGATTAAAGCAGTTGTTGAATTAATGAATATTTTCAAAGAGTTTCGAATGAAATTATTTAACTTCACAAATTACGGAATGTTAAAATCTTGGTAAAAAATAATAAAAGATGCTGACAATGGAAAACTATTACAATTAAGTGTCGAACCTTCACAGATTTAAAAATACCCAAACCTAAATCAAATAGCAAAATAAATAGTCACATTTATAATTAGAACGGGAAGTAAGACTCGTTATATTAAAATTCTCTTATAAGTAGGTTACATTTATACTTTATATTTTTATAAACTTTCAAATTTAAAAATAATGTATAATATTTCTTATTAAATAAGATACTTCTAAAACCATTATTTCTTAGATGCAAAATTTAGTAGATATTAAGATTTAATGATATTTCAAATTTTTTTGTTCTATTTTACAAAATATTTTGTATTACAAGTTCTGAATAAATTAATTAACTATATAATTGAATGTTAATAAGTGCAATAACAAATTAATATAGCATGTGTTACATTCGATAATATTTTGAAAGCAATTTCGTCTTAATTTCAATGTAAAATGTCGATATTTTATTTATAAAATATTGATTACTTGTAGCATTTTATTTTTATTTTCATGAATAAATAAATATTTTTATACCTTTTTCAGTTATAGATATTGAAAATAGCAATCATTTTCATTTAGAAAATTAATTATCGTAAAGTTAATTTTCGGCCTTGACCGCTTCATAAATTTTATGATGATACTTTTACATTTTATGTTGTGCATATCATTTACATACTATTTAGATACATACTGTGTTTAAAGTTCTTTTCTTAAATTATTTGTGCACAACTTTTATTAATTATTGATTTTGGAAATTTCTAGTATTACAAATGGCAAACAATAAAAATCTATATAAAATTTTATAATCGATTTATAGTTAAGTATGTAAACAATTTTTCCATTTGACGCTTCTACTATTTACTATAGTCGTTCATCGTTAAGTTATTCATCGTCTCTGTCATGAAGAGGCATTAAATGCGCAGTTTAGAAATGCCAAGATGTCCTTAAATTCGCATGTCCGCCGAAAACGGGTGATGGTCGTTGCTCTTATAAGTGCAGTAAAGACGAAAAGAACTAGCTAAATGATGAACCATACATACTTCTACACAATCTACATTGCTGGAAATTCAATATTTCTTGGTTGTCAAACTAATTAATCGTTTTCGTGGATAATGCTTTTGTAGCCATTGCTGTCAGTGAAAAATTTAACGCGTCCAAGTGTCTCGTAATTTCGATGATATTATATTTGAACGACACTATAGTTTATTGAACTTAGTAAAATATTCTTGAATATGTTTCATCAGATTAAAAACTAAATTTACTTGTTTTGATAAAATATTTATATAATCTGTTCGCTATATTCATATATTAAAAAGTGAGATCTTCATACATTTAAAATGTATTTCATTACCGTTCAATGATTTAGATATTTCTTTAAATTTAGTCATTTATTTTATGTATTTTTTGTATGCAGATGTGTGCGTGCATGCATGTCAAATTGAAATTGCCTTTAATTCACTATAATAGTCCTTTATAAATTTAGCAAAGTATTTCGTATATTTAACAGTAACATGTACAATTTATTTTTATTGTTTGATATAATAAAAAGAGTTTTAAATTGTTTTGAAAAAATTGTTTAAGCACAAGTTCCGTTGATGTCTATACGAAGTGATTAACAATATGTATAAAGAAATGTAATCATCTTATTTTCATAACTGGTTTCAGCTCATCAAAATATATACACAATCTTGTGGTGAATGTTTTGAAAAAAATTAATGTTCCAAAAGTGCATATCAATTTTTTTTTATGGAATATTGATGTACATATTATTAACTTATTTACTGTAGGAAATTACTAATCCTTTTTTATTAAGTACAGCTTAATTAATCTTCCTTTCGAAAATATTGTTGCAAATATAAAAAGTCATGTACCATGTAAAAAGATAATAAGTAATATTATCAACGCATAAAATCATAATGCATCATACCGCTTATTAATTTAATACACAAAAAGTGATGTGATTTTCAATTATTATTAATTCATATTATCGCCGATCAAGGATAGAAATATCTGTTGATTTATTAGTGAGATTAATAATTCAAATTTTGAATCATAATAATTCTTCATAAAACATATCTTCATTGACGTCTAGAAGTAGTATTAAAAACCATATCGCATATTGTACGAATTAAATGCGTTTAGTATAATTTACAATTGATGAGGTTTTGTGTGATTTTATTTTGATAAATGAAATATAACTTTATGAACTTGAATAGCATATTAGTGAGAGTCAGAACTATGGTAAATTAAGCAGCGTTTTACTCGATCAGTATTTGGCTGGATGACACCTGTAACAATTAAGTTCATCTTCGTCTCTTCAACAGAAAGGAAGCATTTTATTCTTCTTGGAGATTATATGTAAAACGAACTGTCGGTATTTTCTTTATGGTGTCTTATTTGACCGATAATATAATCTAGATGTATAAATTGAAACTTTTTCTAACTTTATAAATAATAATATATAAACTCAAGTGTAAAATAATATTTTATTTTCCAATTCTTATCAAGCTGTGGCACATAATCAATATTTGCTTCAGCATCTGAATTCATATTCTAAAATAATATTGTATAACTAGAACTAAATATACTTACATAAAAATTAATATAATTGATCAATTTTACATTTATTTATTGCAGAAGCTTCATTAGTGATGAAGCTTCTGAGCTTCGTTTTCGTTAAAAAAATGAGTAAATTTGTAAAATGAAGTTAGTCTGATCTGCGTAGCAACACAAGGAAAAAATTAATTATTTGTTACAGTATTGATGTTATTTGTGCTGGATGTTTAATTTAAAATACACTTCAAAGCTCAGAACGATTTAAATACGTGCATAACTTTCTTGTATTTTATAAACTGTCCTGTATAATTAGCTATATATTTGCATAAACAAATATAATGTGTGCTTTCATTCGTGGTCTGTCAAACTTAAATTTAGCTCTATATTTGTGAAATCAAAGTAATCATGTAATAATAATTTCATCCAATACTATATTTATTCATCGATCGTAATAAATAAATAGTAAAAAACCTTGAGTTCACTTTATCTCTCAATTTCTCGTGGAAATCTCATTTTTTTTCTACCATTTGTAAAGGCGACGATGTTTATATAAATTGAAACGCAGGGGTTGATTTCTAACACACAGTATCTTTAGGTTGATTAAGAAATTTCTTTCATATTCTTACTTTGACTTTGCTTCCTGCTATGTAATAACATTTCATAGTATACGGGATCTTAGAGTGTCTTCTTAATGCAGGTATGCGGTATACTTATAATCTATACTGTGATACTTCTATTACTTACAGGACTCAGCCTGATTCGATCTTTCGAAGTTGAAAGTAGTGCTTTCTTTGTTATTTTATCTTTAATATCTTTAAATCGCACTTACTGTTTTCTTGTTTCATAAAATTTTATGTATGATTTAAAAAGTTCAAAGGTCAAATTATCTGCCAACACGCCTGTCTATAACTGTTTTCAATAGCAGGACATTTGCGAATATTTTTTTAAAGTAACTGAGACGAACTATAATAATTTTTTACTCATTGAAAGAAATTTTAATTTTTTCTTGGCTATCAAATTTTCAGTTATTCTTTAAAAGTATATCAGAGAAGAGAATTAGTGTACTTATCAACAACTCTTCTTATCTTACTGTACTTACTCTTTAAGATCACAATGACTGTGTTGTAATCCATACTATTTTATCAAAAATAAACGTCATTAATAACAAAAATATCAAGTATATTTATTCAGTCTTTAATTTTAATATATTCATACGCATAAATCATTTCATGTACAATTTACTTGATTTTCATTTAGCCGAATGAACTCGTTAATCAATGAATATCTTTTTTTCAATATAATAAATTAGTTTTAATTGTATTTTATAAGTACATGTTATTAATACTTACATTTTACTTTTTGCAAAATATAGATCTGCTCATAGGTAATTAAGACTTTTATTCGTGAATAAAGATGTTTATAATTAACATATCACCAATAGAATCTTTGCGATATTTGACCTGGATTTCTTTCCTTCTTTTCCTGACTGAATCTCATGAAATTTCTATATTTCTTGACATAATTAATTGTTGATTTTTGTTTACAAACATATTAAGAATGCATAATTCCACAGATTCAAAAATGTTAATTTCCAGATCTGTCAATCTTACAGCAATCTAACTCGTACATTTAAAATCAGATATATTAACTATTAATAAATCTACATTTCTCGTTGGATTATGCATAGATTATACATAAATATCTTCTGGTAACATAAAGTAAAAATCCACTAAGTTAAAATTAGCTGCCGATTATTGTGTAACATGTAATTGTTTACTATAATACAAAGTTAATTTTCTGATGTAAATACAAATTCAAGATCAACATTTTAATTTATTAAAGCGACCGCTAATGTCATATTTAATTGTAAATCAATATGCGGAACCCTCCAGTACTCATGAAGATTTAGATGTGTACATGCGTAAATATTATATAAAATTAAACTTGACTTATTTTTATGTTTCAGGTATGTGAACACGTGATCTTTCACCTGCCGATCGAGTTATGAAATAAATATTAAATTTTACTTTCCTTGGTGAGTAGGAGTAAAATCTTCTTAAATAATTGTATTTTTCATTATACGCGCACGCCTTCCAATTTTAAATATTATGAGCAAGTCTGAATAAATCTCCCGTGCGTCTGTGTTGATGTACATATCTCTATGTAGTTCTAGCAACTGCTGCTGCTGCTGCTGCACCGTTGTCAGAAAAGTAGGTTAACATTGTGCTCCATAGCAAAGAGCTCAAAGGTAATAGAAAACCTGGTACTTATCGAAGCCTTCTCTCCTTTCACCCTCTTGCGCTATCTGTATATTCATCGATATTCATCGATCAATCGATCTAGCTATTTATCTATCTATCTGTATCTATCTCTACCTTGGTTAGGCTGCTCACGCTTGAGTCTTCCAGGAAAAGAATCGTTTTAGAATTCAGAAAGAGGATGAAACCTGTAATTCCAGATAAAATATTGGGCTACTTTAGAGGGTTGCGTGCATGTATAAAATATACATTGACGTTTTATGAACAGTTTTAAGATGAATTAGTAAGAATTATTTAAAATAAAAGAAGAAAAATCGTAAGCGCTCTTGATAGTTTTCTTTTGTGCGAGTGAATTTTTAAATTAAAGAAAGTGATCGATAATAAAAATAATATTTTACAATTAATTCATAAGCTGATGATGAGTATTTTTATCTTCATTTTTGAAATTTACGTTAACTATTTTCTTAATGATATTATTAAGTTTCAATTATTGAGTATCATTACTTTTTGTTTGTTATACTCATTTTTTATAATAATAAAAGAAAATTACATCTGTACTTTTTAATTACTAATACTATTCTTTGAACCTTGTATACAATTTTTGAAAGTAATGTTTTAAAAATACAGCCATTAAATAAATTTTTTTAGGATTTAGAAATAAAACGATTTATCATAAAATATAATTGAATAGTGTATGCAAATACTTTTACTTTAAATAATTTATTAACAAATAAAAGAACACTCAGCTTTTACAAAAATAAAATAAATTAGTATTTTTGTTTTTGCAATTAGTCATCTTAAACTTTTGAAAAAGATTTTTATAAAAATTTTAAAAATTCTAATTAGTTAATGCACGTTAATTAAACTTTAATTAAATCTAGGAAAATTTTTTAATTTTTTTGAAAATAAGAAATATAATTTATACCTTATGAATGTAAATTATAAGTACTGATTTACAGTACATTCATAATTATACATTTTCATCGTAATTTTTTTTTTAAATTAAAAAAATTCAATGTTATGTATGATCATTTATTAAGCGATTTTATTATTAGGTTTATAATCTATTAAGTTATTTTAAAATATTTAGATCTAAACTTCGTTAAAATGATAATTAAAAGCAGCAGGCATCTTTTGACAAGTACTTGAAAGATTGATTGCTATTATTAATAATATTCAATAATAGCATTATTTTAATTTTAATATTGATTATAATAATATAATATTAATTTATGAAGGTATAATAAAAATAAGTATATGTATATATTTGACAGTTTTCTATATATAGTAAAATATTAATAGCTTAAATTTATGTCTTGAATAAGAAAATAAAAAAGAATTACAGATCTTTGATAATAAAAATTATAATTGTGTGATGTAGAAAAATAATATTTTGTACGAACTTATATTAGTTGGCAATTGTTTTTTATATTTTACAATAATGTTATTCAACACGCGTCTTACAAGTATATGTAAATCATATAGAAAAATGTATTTGAAAAAATTATGTAAGCTTAGATTAAATTAAGCTTATACTACAATATGTAGAGCTTGTGATAGATAGCAGTTTACAAGAAATTTGCTACTAAACGTTTATGCGAATTAAAAAAAAATCATAGAATTATAATCATCACATAAGTGAAATTTTTTATCCTACAATGTTTAAATATTTGTACAGTAGATAATTTTTAATCGTTAATTTCTAGCGCATTGACTTTAAATAAAAAAATATAGGCTATAAGTAATGATGATGAATAGTAATAACAATAACATTAAGTAATAACGAAAGATGAAACTTCAGATTTTCTCTATTGTCAAAATCTTACAAAATATATCAATATCCTCATATAGTGATGAATAATATTAAAATTAGTGCTTATTTAATTAACGCTTATTAGTCTTCTAAAACTTTGCAAAACATAGAAATGAAAATATTCAAGAAGTAATTGAATAATGTTTTTTCTGCAGAAGATTGCAATCGAAAGTTGTATAATTATTATTTTTTATATTATATTATATTATATAATTATATATTTGTATATTATATTATATTATATTATTATATTATAAGTATTATAATATAATATAATATTCATTTAGTTATCACGTAATTAACAGAAAATTAAGTAATACTAGTGACGTTTCAGAAAAGAGTAAACTGTTTCCTATTTGTTTAATTATTGTATTTTAAAAGAACTGGATGAAGATCGTAAAGGATTATAACATGTAGCTGAAGATAATAGATGATATGAAACTTTTCATGCTAAATACAATAAAGAAGCTGGGAACAAAGGAGTAATGTACAAAGTTAAATATCTATTCATTTAGTAATGAATAATTAATTTTGAAATATTTATTTGCAATTAGGAATTATTCTTTATCAGAAGTAATTTATTAAAAGTACAAAGCCAATAATTTTAATGCACTGAAATCTTTATTTGTGGAAAGACATTTCAAATGTTTGTAAGATTTCAATAAGTAAGAAACCAGCTAGAAAATATAAGAGAAAAAGTACATATATAATTAGTCTATTTTCAAATTTTAAAAAGTCCTCTGCATTCTCTCACTCTTACAGTAGTGTAAAAAAACCTTGAAAATTAGTCATATTTTTTATTCAGATGAACGCATATTATTAATTTGCCGCCTATTATTATATCCACGTTCAACTAAAATTTCTCTGCGTGAGAGAGCTAGTAACAGTGGATAGTACGAATCTTAGATATTTGCTACAGTACAATGTAATATCATACGTAATTTTACAGGTAAATAATGTTCATTAATATTCATCAGTATTCAGCAGTATTCAGCAGTGTCAGCAAGTGAAGAAGAAATGATGTTATTGACTTAAATGAAAAATGAATTAGGCGCTATTTATTCATGCAATGCACAGATTAGATAAAGTATTACATATATACATTCAATTATCACCAGTATAGTAAATGAATACAGTAAAATTTATGCGATTTTGATGTTTATGTATAACTAATTATACAGTTATGTAATTATAAAATACTAATTATGATTTTGCTTCATAACAAATTAATAATATTTTGTATCTAACGTTTCATAAAGAGAAACAAGTACGACTGTTTTCGCGTACTTATGTAATCAAATTTGAGTGTCATAATTAGTTTTAGAATAAGTTAAAATGTGCCTACTTTGAAACATGTACTATAATTTAATGTACGTATGAAATTTATAAATCTATTAAATTTTTATTTGTTTAATTTTAGATGAATAAAATAAGAAGCATCTGGTATCATATCTTCTCACATAGAATCAGAGATGTAAAATATATTACATTTAAATAAAATCTAATAAATAAACTATTAAATTTAATGAAATAAATACAAGTGCAATAAAATATATTTTTATTTATAAATATAGATTATAATTTTAATATTTTAAAAATTTCTATCAGACGTGATACTCTTTAAGTTCAATAGTGCTAAATCCTTTATTGTTTTCTTATCCTAAAATATAATTATTACTACATTAAAGTATGCAATTTGATAAATTCAGACCAATGTTTATATTTTTAATCCATTAATCCGTTCTTTTTCAGCTTTAATTAAAATAGTATATAATAGCATCCGTATTCGGAACAGGTGTATTTATTAAAATCTATTTTCTGATATACTTTTGCCAGGAAATAATATTTGCTGTCCTATGTATGTGAAAACTATCACGTAAATTTCGTGTTGGCTCTCTCTCTCTCTCTCTCACTTTTTTTTATTTACAGAAAATAGATAATAGTTATTTTTAATGGGAAATAGTGACAAATAGGCAGCAACTTTATAATATTTGCATTATTAACACATGATATGGAATAAGTATAATAAATAGTATTTAATACTAATAATTTGAATACAATTTTATATAACTCTTATTTAAACAATCTCTACAATATATTTTTTTGTAAATATGATTACTTATTCATTGTAACCTACTTCAATTCCTTCCTTAATATTATAAAAAAATAAATTTAAATAATAGCAAAAAATCTTTAAAAAGTTCTTGTGTAATTTTACTGTGGCCATATCGGAATTATGCAGAAACATTATTATGATTCTCTTGGAAACAAAATTATTAGATGCGATAGTTTATTTATAAGTTTATATTTATGAAAAAAAGATATAGGGCAACATATTATTTATTAAATAAGTTACTTATATTCTACATAGTTACATATTGTCTATTCTTAAACGTTTATACTATGTATAATTTTTATATAATCACAGTAGCAACCAATTTTTCAAATAAACTCTGATCGAGAACATAGTATTTTAGATTCAATGATTAATGGATAAAGTATCCGAGAACACTAAAGCAGACAAAATTATTGAGGTACCGGCCAAAGTAGAGAAAATAGATTTATGTGGGACTTGAGTAAAGACGTGAAGAATTGTTTTCAAAATTAAAAGGAAACGGATCAAGAGAGTATGAAAGCAGTTTTGGAGGTTTATTATTTAAAGACATGACATCTGAACAAAAACATTACTTTGGATCCGTTACGTTCTTATAATAAGGCTCTATTCTGTTAGGTTTCAATTTACCTATACGATATTCCAAATACGTATCGTAAATTAATATCGTGACTTTAAAATTAATACGAACTTTAATCTTTTAATAATCACGGATACTTAATAACACTTCGTTTTTTTCATATATAAAAAATTAATATAAACGTTTTATTATTTGCTTTTTAGTATAGTCCATGTAATAGAATATTTGCTTAACTATGTGTTAATAAATCTGGAGTAACTTGAAATTTATTACGTTAAATATAAAAATATAGTACTTGTAGAAATAAGAATTTTTACGCGATTAAATAATTATTTTAGTAAAGTATTTTCTTTATTTTCAAAAGATATTTGGTTAATATCCAAAGTAAAAGGAAAGAATTATAAGAAGAAACTTAAAGAAGTAAGACTTATTGGAAAAAAGACAAAGGTATGGAATAGATGTTAGTATATATTTTGTAGAGAAATCAAATATTCTTGCTCGAATATGATATTACGTTTATTCTTATTGTTTTTAATGCTCAATAATTGGAAAAAATTAAACTGTTTACGTTTGTAGCAGTTGTTACATATAATTTAATAGTCTAGGTTCAAGATCATGTTGATCTACTTAAGTTACCGAGAATATAAGAAAATGACCAGGTACGTTATTTTAACGTGAATAAAAAATTTAATTACTTTACTATTAATACAATTTCGTAAATTGCTTGACCATAGATTATTTATGTTTCCTATTTCTGGAATTCATAAAGTAATTGCAGTGAATTCAAGATAATTTAACTAAGCTTGTCGTTTTCATAGGAATCTTGCAGTTTGTACAGATTTATTTTTTTAGGCGATGATTATTATTAAGTGTAAATTAGTTTTTTAATAATATTTTTATAAATTTTTTAACAGAAGTTATTATACTTTCTTAATTATGAATTCTTATAAATATAGATAAATATATTTACTGAGTTTATCATTTTCTAAATAGAATTATGTATTATAATTTCATGTTGTAATATTTAAAAATTATTTATATAAATAAATTATTTTAAACATTATTATAAATTATTAAAAAATTATTTATATAAATAAATGACAGGATTTTCATTTAATTATTATAAAATCAAATTTTTTATTTACTTTTTATAATTTTAATATTTCTAATTATTATAAATATACCTCTACGTTTTTAAATAAAAAGTTTTAATTACATTCCTTAAAACATATGTTGAAATTGACGAAATAGTTGATTAAATACATTATATATTCAAGTGTAAAATCAGAATAACAAAAGTGTAGTACATACCATTGAAATTTTAATCCTTGAATATTGTAATCAATACTCAAAGATCTTTAATAATAATCTTCTTAAATAATAATCAAAAGAGTTTAATAATAATCAATACTATCCAAAATTTATACGTTTACTTAGTAATACCCTTAGTTAAAACTAAAAAACTGAAACTATTTTACCTTTTTACCATTAAAATACTATCAGTTACACTTTCGTACCCAGGAATCAATCGTATTTGCGAAATATTACTTTTTATTCTTTTATTTATATTTGAACTAAACTGCACAAAAATTCTCGGTAACCTTAGAATACATATTCATGTGCTCAGATAATACGTCGTTAATAATGTGCAAAACCAAATTCTACTCGCCAATTACTGCGCTCACTCCGACTCCAGATTTTCCTCTCTTTATAAATTCTACATAAACAGAAAAGTAGCAAATGAAGAGAATGTATACGATCTCGCGTAAATTCCGCAATTACACGGTAATGAAAAGTCGATACTTTTAATTAAATAAATGCATCTCTCGCACTAGCAAAGAACCGAGCTACGACGTTACGTGAAGCTGAATAATAATCACGCCGCTGGATTCGGTTCGATCGCGGGCGTACAAATGAACGCAAAAACTTTCCGCTACAACTCGATGCTCGTGCTCGCATTTTACCACTACATTGCGAATTGCATTAAAAAACAGAAAAATGGCAACAGGGAAAAACCATGCTGCGCGATCCTTTCATTAACGAGCATACTAACGAAGCGTTTTAGAGTTTGGTTTTTCCGGATAGAGGATTAGGTCTTGGTCGAGCGTGAGACAGACGCCGAAACTTATCGGTGTTTTAGAGGGACGAGAAGAGGGCAAGTGAAAGAGGGAAAGAGATAAAGCGAACGAACGGCCATTGAGTAGTAATAGCTTTCAACCTCTACCACGATTCCGCCAACGTGAGAACTGATTAAAAAGGACGATCTCTTACATCTTTTCCAGTGTTTTTAAGATAAGTAGCATTTTGAATTTGGAAGGGTTGAAAGAATATCGCTCGAAATTCGTATCAAAATTATCAATGTATTGATTTTAAAGTAAGTTTACTTACTTTTTCAAAAACTAATTGTTTCAATAAAAGCAGATATTATGTTAAATGAACTTTTAATAAAGCACTTGTTACTAAAGTTTGCGAAAATTAGCAAAAAAAATTTTTATTATTATTTAAAATGTTAAATTTTACTAGTTTAAAATTGTACTCAAATTAAATCATTGTATAAAATATGGAAACACAGTTGTAAGAAGTTTAATGCAAGCAAAAAGCTTAAAAGATTCATAAACTGACAGTAACTAACTATTTTCTTAATTATCTAATATCAACCAGAAATTACTTTATATTAGCTTATTGTGTTCCTTATTTGAATTCATCGATTAGCTAAAGTATTAAATTTTTTAAATTTTTAAACTTGGGACAATATATTTTGTTTTTAATTCTGAAAATAAATTTCTTGTTATAAATATGATTAACACTATATCAAAACGTTTTTGTATGCGTGTATTGGGGAACATAGTGTGAATAATATGCCGGCAATCATTGTCTTACTTTATTTTATTTGGTATCTTAATAGAGTAACATAATTAGTATCCATTTTTGTTCATTAATAATGGCAAAGTTCGTGAAACTCTTTTATTGAAGTTAAAGTTAAAGTTAAAAACATATTTTGTTTAAATTAATTTTAGACTAATGAAAATTAACTTATAAATTGACGTATAGTAGAGTATAAGCAATTTTAGAGTAAGACACATCTTCAAATATTATAAATTAAGTATCCAGTTATAGTAAAAACTACGGATCTAGTATACATTTATAAAATATGTCATAAAATAATCTCTAAGCACTGTAATAGTATATTTCGATGTTTAATGTCGTTTTTAAAAATACAATACTTTGTCTTTTATTTCCTGTAATGCTCACTGTGTAGAAAATAGTTGCAATAAAAGCAGGTCAAAAGGTACAAAACAAACTCTTCGGTTTTTGTACCTGTGTGTTTTAAGTGTAGATGTGTGCGCCTGCACTTTTGCGTAAGCGTATGTCTATATATATATCCTTGAATTTCAACAGATATTCGTAACAAACTCCGATTCATTTAATGAATATGTATCCTGAAATTATATTTTTGTTTGAGTTTCATCTAAAAAAAGGATAAATATTTTACTCTAATAAATTAATTATTGTTAAAATAAAAGACTTATTTTTTATAGAAAATAGAAACTTCACGTTCAATAGTTTAATAGAATATAATTTAAAAAATGAAAGATTAAAATAAAAATGTACTTGTACGTATAATCTTATATAAATAATATAAGAACTAAAGACATTATAAAATAGTATATTATCGTTCATTAGTTAAAAGAATTTTGTAAGCGTAAAATTAAACTAATACTTGATTTATGAGTTCTCAAGGACAAAGCAATTCATATTCCATGAAATATGTACTTATAAAAGAATTGAAATTAAAAGAATAAAACAGAAGTTGCTCTATTAAAATTTTCAAAACCATTTATCCACGTTCCAAGTCTAAAAGTCGAAGCTGAAACTTCGACTTCTAAATTAACTAAAGCAAGACTCGCCGCTTACAATTGCAAGATCAAAAAGAGTCTGAAAGTTCTATTTTTGCAGGATTGCTCGTTCACTCGTTTTCTCTCATTCATTCCGACTGCGTTTAATTTGTGATAACATTGATTCACACAAAGGTTTAACTTTCCTCCCTCCTTGATCTTTGTCCTCGTAATTTTTACACGGTTCTATTTCGAGGAAATCAAATCCGACTATGGATAGGCGTACCTTTTTTTAAATTTTGTATTGAAGGCGCACTTATAGATTGAATTTCTTTCGGAAAGCATGTTTTTGTTTACAGCAAAGTTTTAAAGTTCTATTATCTTTCAATTTCGATAAGCTGTTCTGAAATGCGTATGCGATTCATATGCGAAAGAAATTGAAAAATCAATGAACACACGATTGAATATAACAAATCGAGCAAAATATTTTATATTCTTTTATTATTTTAAGTCAGAGTAGTACAGGGCAAAATTTAGAAAAAACAGTCAAATGTGAGAATTTCATCTATCAAACATTATCTTCTTCCCTTTCCTCCTTTACATGTCTACTATAAGAGCTCGAGGCTATGTTTCCCATTTACTAAGCCATTTTCTATGCTCGTACGCTTATGCCAACTGGCAATATATGTCTAAAAACGACATAATTGTTTTTCAAAATATAAAAACATTTAAGAAAACTGTCTTTTTTCATATCCTCTAAAAAATCGGTACATTACACATTTCAATTCGATCCGGTTCCTGTACATGACGCCTTCTTTATTTAAATTCTTTACGTTATGGGCAATGTTGCATATGTACTGACAAAAACTCGCAATCGAATCGATTATTTTCATTTTATCCTTGCGACTTATATCATTCAATTAATTAAGTTGTAAAGAAACTTGATAAAATAAAATATGAAATTTGATTATCTAGATTACTTTACTTTTCAACAAAAAAAGAAATTTCTTCAAAGTACTTAATTTTTTTTCTCTTTGGCCATTACTGCAATTTAACACATATTTCGAGAACTAGAAAGTACACCTTAAATGCAATAATGCATAATAAAACGGAACTGTAACAAGAATAGAAGTCGCTTAACTTATTAAATGATTATAAAATAATATGCAATAATTCTGATAACTACATCACATTATCATGCTTATACTAAAACCAATATGTCTAAACAACTTTTACATTCAGTCATTCCTCATGAAAAGCCAAAAATAGAACAATTTTCTGAATGTTCTTTTTCCTACTTTTTCTTGGTACCTCTCCCACACATTCACTAGTCGCATATATTATATTAATTGTATTGTAGGTAAATTTTAGCCAATACTAAAAGAATTTCATACATTTCAAAAGTGAATACTAGTGAATACTAAAACAATACTACTTATAGATTTGTGTCAATACACACTCTGTACATTGACTAAAAATAAATAGACTCACTGAAGAGAAATTAATTTTATTTAAAAGTTTAACTACAACCATTTTTCGAATCAATAATAAAATTACTAGTAGGTATTTTACTGCGCAGTTTCTTCATTAAAGCAGATTAATTTTAACGATAATACTAATTTCTTAGAATCGAGCGTAATTTACTCTCAAATGGCGCAAAAATCTTAAGTAATAACTGCGAAAAGGAAGCTCAGATTATCTACTATGCATAGAATTAACGCTTTGAAATATACATAACAAAATGTACACAATATTATTTAAGAATTATTGCTTAAAACTAAGAAACTATTATTGAGTTATTTAAATTCAACAACTATTTTGGGGGTGATATTATAAATTATTATGCCTGGAATACAGGCAACCAATTTTGAAAATTCATTACATAAGTTATTACCCTCGATCAATAAGAAAAACCTAAATTAAATTTACCTTCACATACGTATAGAAATGGAATACAGTTTTCTAAAATTGAAAAAATAAATATTCATAGACTAATTGGAAAGTTTTTCAATTTAAAATTTCCAAATTAAAATTTTTTAATTTTTTTATGCAGGTTTTGATAAGGATAAAAAAATGTTATATATGCTTAATGAATCTTCTAAAGTAACATAATTATAACAATTTCAAAACTTGTGAATTTATTAGTAGCAAAATATTTAATTAATCATTTTAATGATGTCGATTTAAATCTGTGTAAATATATATAATATCTACAAGTTTTTACATTACGTCTACTTAACTTTTATTAGAAAAAAAAATTGTTTACAAGGTAATGTGATTAAATAATCACAGAAAACAAAATGCAACATATAATCAGACATATAAGTCTTTAATATTAAAAAAGAAACTAATACTATATAATAATACTATTATTGCACATTCCTTTTGCCAAAGAGAAAATTTGTTATGATATAAATAATTATCATCGACTGCATGTAGTCATAACTTTCAGCTTTGATTGCTCAATATTTATTTAAACTATTTCTGTAAATTAAAATGCTCATATATTCTAAATAAAAGTGTACTAATTGCTTATATTTTAACATAATTGATAATGCTATTTTATAAACTTTTACAATTACTAATGTTAAACTTTCTGAAAAAGGATTTTTAAACATATTAAGTTTTTATTTAGACTACATTTTTTGGAGTATTTAATTAAACTTTGCTTAATTAATAATTTAACAATAATTTTTAATACAATAATTAATACAAATTAATACAATATAAAATATTGTATATATTAACTAATTTATAAATAGCTTCTATATATTTTTTAATTATATTAAATTTATTAAGTTACAATTAATAATTACTAGTACATCCACCAAAGTTTTGAGTGTATTTTTTTACGCATCAAGTACATAAGAGTCTATTAGTTGATCCTATAAAAAATTTACAATCAAATACGACTAATTAATAGGAAAATAGACTCCATTTGTCGTGCAATGACCGCATCACCTTTTGTATCCTGGCGAAACGAATTGCGTTCCAGCCTCATTCAGCCGATCCCTTACATTCGCTTCCTTTTGCTCTCGTCCTCAGCTATTCATATCTCTTTCATTGTACGTTTCAGTTTTGACTACGAATTCTCGACTCTTTTGATCGGATTTCGATTTCCTCGGGTTTTTGCACTCTTTGCTTGATTCGACTTCTGAATTTCGATGTATACATTGGTACAATTCAGTGATAGCACACAAGCTACTATGTGTAATCAATGTTTTGTATTATATTTTCTTAGAATTTTCAGTGAATAATATTGCATTAGCGTTCGAAACGCTTCTGTTTTTATTAGAGGTTTAGATATAATTGTAGATCTAATATTATTTCGGAACAATACTAATAACCCAGGAAGAAAACATATCATACTATTAGTATTTCTTTTAAACAAGTTCCCTATGAACATTTGATTTATTTATGTTTGAATATAAACTGCGAAATGCCTTAAACATCCAAATTTGTACATTTATCTTATAGAATTTCGATTAAGAATTATAATACTTTGAGTTTGAATAAGTATCAAATAAAAGCGTAATCGGTTTAACTCAATCGCAAGTCTCGAGCTAAGACTGAAAGAATAAATCATTAGAAACTAAAGCAGCGATTGACTTTTGTTGGCATGATGGACTTCCAATAATCCACTTATGGAACTTATCCTGCAACCAGCACGAATAGTTCTCCTCGATTTCTGCGAGTGTTCATCTCAAATCTTGCAACAAAATATATGAAAATTTTTGATGAGTTTGTAGAAAAATAAAAAGGGCTTTGTTTTAACAGAGAAAAATTTTTGGATTTCAACATAGCCTTCTTTCAAATCTAGAGCTCCGCTTTATATATTTTTCTACATTATCGTTTACATAAATTTCTTCCGAATAAACGAACAATACAGTTAATGTACAAATATAGTAAGCATTTAAGTTAAGCAAGAACTTTATCATTTTTAGAATTCGATTTTAGAAATTTCGATAACGCAATTGTTGGTGAATGAGTTGGTATAGTGTCTTTAAAAGTAGATTCTTTTTTACCAGGTAATATTTTTTTATTATTTACTTATTTAAAAACTCAATAAAAGTAATACCACAAATATCGGAAAAAAGTAACCAGCATCTTTTCCTCTGTTCTCTCATAATCTCCAAGAATAAAGAAAAGAACTCATCAAAAAACGCTAATATTTATCCACGTTCTCATTCCCTTTCGTTTTCACCTGCTCTACGTAGCAAATCACTCAGCGCAATTCTTCTGGTCCACAGGAGTATTAATTTCGTAGCTGTTCAACCGTGCTCAGCCTTTTTCTTTGTTCTATTGAGTGGAACTTACCGGTGTGCCTGTTTTTGTTTCGAGGCGGGCTTCTCGTTTAGGCGTATTAAGTCAAACAACTGCACCAATGGAAAGAACCAGATAAAGGAGACGTATCGCGCAGCGTGTGTCCTTAAAACGAACACGAAGTACTTCCACCTTTTCGTTCACAAGTGCTCCTGCTGCCATTGCCACATTGAACTCGTCTCGAGAGAAGAAAAGAGAAACCTCTATCAATACTGGTAGAGGTTCGTGTTCAAGACTATTCTTCAAGTTTGTGGTATGCTTTTATGTTATTGTTTCCTTTTTTACTAGACATAGTTTCTTGTAGTTGCGAGCTATGGTATTACTGCACCTTTGAAGAAGATGATTGTCGTTGCACCCTGGCATTATTCTTGGGTGTGCTTTTAGTTCAGTACAAGATGAAACTGAAATATTTATTAACAAACGGTAGAACTTCATATAGACGCTGGAATTCATTATATTATGGTTGAAGTAATTTAGAATTTATTAGATTAGATTATGCTGCTTCCATAGTTTATGGTGCAGTGCCATGCTTGATATAATTAAGTTTCTGTTCAAGGGTTGTAAGTCCTACCGTTTAGTTACTTTTTTCTAGATAAATTTCACTCAAAGGTTTAGTTTGAAAAATCTGTTTATTAAAATTACATTAGTTATGTTAGTCACGTACGAATTCAGCATTATAAAGGCTATAAATAACATTATTGTGAGTCCAATGATAATTGGCGATTCAGTTTCGAATTCTATCTTTATATATTTTTCTATATTTATAAATATATTCTTTCTTCAACCTTTGAATAGTTTAATGCCAAGAAGTAAAAAGTATCCAATTTTTTTGCGTAATTTTTCATGCAACTCTCCAACTTATTCGAATTGCAATTTCTGCCAGGATTCGCTCAACACGGAAATCTGAATTCTCTTTAAAAGATGATTTTTATTTCGTCTGTCTCTTTCAACGAGATATCCAAACTAAGACTGTCAATCAGTTGTCGCAACCCTGACGAAAAAAGGGACCAAGTACTCCTTTAATGAAAATTGAGAGAAGCGCAAAGTCACTGCATACCAGTCGGGATTCCATTGCAGAGCGGCAGTCCCTCACGCGCGCGTGGCCAACATTTTCATCATACCGGCTCCCAGTAAAAATCTCGTATCAGCGGTCGTGTCTTTCTCCTGTCCGGCTTTCTCGACACGGCGACAGCAGCAGCTGTGGAGCGATTGCCCCTACACGTCAACTGAGATGCGTCCTATGATAAAGCCTCGGATACTGTCGCTGTCACGTGCCATTGACGCAGCCACACCGATGTCACTTCTCGTTAAGGAAAGAAGGTATACTCCAGCCTGTTTCGTACCCACCCACCCCCCTTCGATCAGTCTGCTAATCTTTCCCGGTACCGACAGTAGGGGGCGACAGGTGGCGCGTTTCGCGCAAGCCATACAGGGTGAACATCGAGGCTGAAGGTGGTCGAATGATTGAAAGTGACTGCATGTGTGCGTAGAGTTCATCTCTGCTTTCTTTTTCTACAGCTTGAGTTTGACCACGCGTGACAAGGGGGAAATTTTGCTTTTTCCTTTTTCCGTTGACGCTTTGCTGGAAAGAAAAGACTCCTTTTACATGATTTTGAATAACTTTCATTCTTTCTTAGTGCTAGTTGGATGTACAAAATTAAAAATGTGGATATACCATGAATTGTCGCATTTATAATTCACGGAATAAACAATAATTGCACGTTAACAATACTTATTGCAAACTTGTAATTAGAAGAATAAGAGTATTAGTTTTTATCACTTTCAATAAATTGTGATATTTCTGTAATTTCTGTAAACGTAAAGACAAAATATTCCAAAATTTTATTTTCTTCTTGAATAAATGTACACACTCTAATATATTTAATGTATTTATGACTATTGCAATTTTAAGTAACAGTCGTTGAGTATAAATTTACTTTCACTAAACCTGAAAGGTTTATCTCTATATTTTAGAATCTTAAAAGAATTTAAAATACGCAATGTTATTGTAAAAGTGATAGAAATAATTCATTTTTATGTTTATAATTTAGAAAATTTTTTAAATTATTATTTATTATGAATCTGTTACACAATTGTTAAATTTTTACAATTTAACACAGCATTTGAATGATAAAGAAAGAGCATGTATGCGTATACGCATAAGTAAGAAAGTTAGGAGAAAAGAGAGAAAGACAACGATAATAGATACGAAGAGATGGAAGAAAAGTGAGAAAATCAGAGAGAGACATTTAAGTTTCTAAAGATCAATGGAATCTCAAAGGATATTGAAAAACTCTTAGTTCATAGAAATATTTGAAGTTTATACAAACGACAAAATCTCTTATTAATATTACGTCAGTAGATATCTCTCTCTCTCTCTCTCTCGTCCTCGTTAACATTCCTTAATCAAAATGGTTTCTTTTACAAAAATGAAAAGTATAACGAATATTTGTAAGCTAATTATAAGCTAAAGGCCATTTTTAGTAGCGATTCAATTTCATTTTATTTTATTCTTTAAATCTTCTAATAGTTATTATTTAATTACTTAATTGTAACTACTAACGTGTAGAATCGTAGTCATTGAATATATAATACTTATATACACAGTTTAGATTTTATATCCATTTAACCATTGTATTTGAAAAAAAGCAAAGATACGTAATCACACACTACGCGCGCATGCACATAAAAATTTCGTTTTCGAATTTAAATACAAATATTATTATTCAGAGAATATAATTAACAATAGAATTATTAGTAAAAAAGCAAAACGATAAAATAAACCAATTTTATAATTCAACATAAAAGGAATTATGAATGAAGCTTGAATACGCATGAAAATAAATAAATAGAACAAGTATTTAAATCATTCGCAAAGTTTTGACAAATCAAAATTTAGGGAATCTAAAAATGTAATTCTGTAATAAGGTATGAAACTGTTGATATTTATATAAAAAAGATAATCGTGCTTATGATTCTCTAAATAGCGTGCCCTTCCGTGAAGATTAAAATATAAAAATGTTCGAAGTTAATAACAATAATTATATTCTACCATAGAGAGACAATCTTGCACCTTAGGTACTCTTTACTAAAAGGTGTCTTTCTACTAAATTTAAAAATTAATTTTGAACCAATGATGCGTAATTACTTTTTCGTCTTTAACTGTTTATGAAATTCGTATTAATTTTACTTGTATATAAATTACAAATTGTAAAAATACTCACAATATTTGACTATGAAACTTAGCATTTAATGAAATACTGATATTTAACTAATTGTTTTAATGTCTACTGGCTTCTTATTAATGCTTTTATTGTCATTAAGATATAATGAGGTAATTACAAAATTTGATAAGAAGAAGCTGCAACGTATATTATCAGATTATTAATTAATTTATTTATGTATCTGAATTAAATAGTTTAAGCGTTAATTAGTATTACTTGACGTATTCTATATTTATTTTAATATATATATTAAATAAACTCTTTAGAAATAAACTAATAAACTAAAATAAATTAATTTAAAAATATTAGTTGGTATATATAGAATTTTGTAATTTACCTTAAAACATTCAATACTTTTGTTCTGGAATGATTAAAAATAGTAGAGATTAATTCGGAATTGAATAACAATTTTTAACATTTGTAAATGTTCAATCATAACCAATCATTGCACTGTTGATGCAAAACTTTTCCTGCTTCAATATCCGTAAAAATTTTGTATGTCATTATTAATTACTTTTAAATAACAATTTTTAATGCTTATTTAGCTTTATTTCGTCGAGATAACTTATAAATTGTTTACAATTGAATCCGTCAAGTAAATATATAATAATTCTTTAATACTTTAGGTTCGCCAACTAAGATATGTATTTAATTCAGTATACATATTTATTTTCTAATATCTTACACAAATAGTTCCGAATTATTAGTAATTATTAGTAATAAAGGATGAAACGTGTAATAACGAATATAAAATTTCTGGGCAAAATTTGACAACAAAAAAAAATGTAATTGTGAATATACAGTAATTTATAGTTTTTATGTCCTTCTTCTCAGTCTATAAAGTTGTGTTTAAATCTAGTAGCTATGAAACCTGAATATTAAATCAAGTAAACTAGTTCCAGACAGTATTAAAAGAATAGCAATTCCAAACCTCACAAAACTTGTCGAGAACTCAACTTGAAACGAAACTAAAATACTAAATATATGATATACTTAGAAAAGTGTATAAAAATTTGTATAATCAAGCAAATCGCTATCAAACGTGCATTTTCATGCAAGAATCATCAGCGGTTGTAAACGAATTTTAAAGAAATCTACGAAACAATTGTATTCATCATGCTATGCCTTTGCTATTTCAGAAATTGTAGGAAAGTTTGAGAAATTTTTCAATATACACAGAATGACGTGCAAAATAGCGCAGCGAAAAGATCAGTGATAAACAGAACCAAGGGGTCCAAAAAGTCACAGAGGAGCGACGAAGGAGTGGAGCAGAAGCAGCTGGCAACAATATTCAAGCCCTTTTTCCTGCTTTTGCTCGCTCATACTCATCGATTATTTACGAAGGCTCTAAATTATTTACAAGTGCTCTAAATGTGAGTTACGGTCGCCTTCAATTTGAAATACAATAGAATGATAAAATGAATAATTTCTTCGAATTTTTTTTCTTCTGTACTTTTTCGAAATTTGATTACGTTTTTCGCTAAGTTGTGAAATGTACATATTTACTTTTTAAAAAAATATTTCATACAGGTATTCTTTAAAAAAACTATTCGATTTTATGATGATGTATTTTTTGAAATGTTGGTTAATAATTGAAAAATATAAGTTCTATTCATAAAAATATAAAAATTCCCATTTCTAACTTTATTCTTAATTTGTTTTATGGTTAAACATTGTAATAAAAAAGAACTTTCAGAATATAAAATATACAGTTTGTAAATAGATTCATCTTTCTATTCAAAATTATGCTTTTATTTTAAACAAGATCAGATACAAATATATTTTAAAATTTATAATTTTCAAGTTTGGTTGCTTGTATAGGCTTCAAGAAGCAAGTACGATCAATTAGAAGTGTTTTATAGCTTAATTATTTATATTAAAAACTAACTTTTTTCCGTTTAATAAATATATGTAAAAAAAATTATTAGAAGACGAGTATTAGATTTTGTTATTTTGATACAGATAATAAAAAAGAGCTAATTTCTTATCTAAGCATGTTTTACTTGTACAGAAAAGTATATTTATGCGTTAAGAGAACATGACGAGAAACTTTTCAACATAATCACAAAAATAACGCTTTAATTATGAACACAGTAAGTAACAAGACTGCAAACCGATTGCGGTTGCTATATGATTTATTTTACAATTCGAGAATTAGTAAAAGTTTTTAATCTGGTTTGTATAGTGGATTTAATATTAAAAAACAAAGGTTACAGTGGTTTAATTTTAATCTCTCTTATAACAATTCAACTTTTTATATATTCCTAAAATACATATAATTTTCTGAAATAAAATACAATCTCCTTATTATATTAGCAATCTATTTATTAAAATCAAAGTAGCATATCATAAAATCATCGTGTCACATGTCATAATGTTAATTATTCCATTAATGATACAATATTTTTCAGTTCAATTCACGCAAATGCAAATCTGCAGTAAAATTGCAAGTTATTATTCAAAGTTTTGATGCATATTATAAATGTACTACGTTTATTCGAAGATTTTGGAAAAGATCTTATATTCTTATAAATATTCCAGGCTTCAATAAGATTTTTATTTATATGTACCTTAGGATAATTGAACATTTGTAAAAAATGTCTTAATTTTTGTTTTGAAACATTTGAAATAACTATTTACGAAATGTTTCTTTTATGTACAATATTTTATAATTACCACAATAAATCAAATTATTAAAAGTGAATCAGAAGATAATATTTTCAGCCAATATAATGAATATAAGAAACGACAAAATCGGAAAAAGTATAATAGCCGTCCGAGATAATATAGAAAGTATTTATTAAAGCAGTTTAGTAAATAGTTTGTAGTAATATGCATGTACGTCTCAAATAAATTACGTTTGAATATAAGTTTATTTGGCCTTTAAATTAGCCAGCTCTATTTTTTTTAATTTCAACTAAAATTACAATTGCAATATATGTTGTATAGATATTATAAAACACAATCTTGAAGATCTTCTATATAAAAATTCTTTTCAAATATATTACTACTAACCGTACGAAATTATACACGTTCATAAATAGAAATAATGAATAAAAAGAAAGTAATATTTGCTTATTTACAGCGGTCAATAAATTACTTTTTAACACCTAAAAGAAATCGGGCCTTTGTAATAAAATTCCAACGAAAACTGTTATGCTCTGATGAATAACATTCAACTTTGAATCTAGATATACTAAGTTTATCCTACTCCTAATGTACAAATAGTTGGCGTATCAGAAGCCCCGATAGTCGCTCAAACACGCGGTTGTGCGTTTGAACGTGTACTTGCAGCGTCGTATAGGGTATCGAGCAAACGCGTTGACTGAGGCTCACAAAAGAGACAAAGCATGAATATCAAGAGCATGAAACAAGAGCGACAGGATCTCAAGTTTGAATTTCACATTGTTATTGATACAATGGTCTCGAGTCCTATGAATTTCTCTTTGACAGTGGCGGAACAATACATGCATTTGGGCTTACAATCGAATTATAAACCTCCAGAGCTCGGTGTAAGATATTAGTAATAAAGCACCACTGATCATTCGTACTTATTTCACTGGTATTTAACGTACGTCACTTGTCTCCTTTTCTTTCTTTCTTAAACGAACTTTTTTCTCTCATTCTCTTCTCCCTTTTTGATTTTCTTTTTGGTATATGCAAAGGAGTGAAGAATCTTTCATGGTACTGAGAACGAAGTGAAACTTTCTTTTATTTTAAGTGAGTAGAATGCTGAAGTGAAATTTGCATACGCGGTATATGTAGCCATTTATTTAAACCACGCGCGTAGTATCCTTCTTCCCTTTTTTCTTTTTTGGCTGAGTTGAGGACGGAGTTATGGCTTTATGCAGTGACTGAAATGCTGAAGCAAATTATCAGGCTTTTCATCGGAAATTCATATTATTATATTCTGGATAGAGAAACGCAATTTTCAAGAGATGATAATAAAGCTGTCAGTTAGTGACTCTCTTGGACACTGACTTAAAGTTTCACTTGCGGTAAGTTGAATGAAAAGATGTAAATTCAAATCGAGACTATTGTTATTGTTAGTACAAAATGTTATATTTTTAACATTAAATGGGACATCTGTTTCATAATTATATATTTGTATGTCATATTACTCAATACTGTGTTTTATATTCCAGGATTTATTACTAGCTATATTTTTGTTTTACACGTTGGTTCCCTTCACTTTATATTAAAACAAAAATTAAATAATGTAACACTTTCTTAATGCGAACATTTATAAGTATTTGTTCCTGTTATATTAATATTAACTTTTTTTTAATTTTTCAATTTTATTGCCTATTGATTTTTTGAAATTAATTAAGTCTGCTTTTTAGTTGATAAAATTTAAATAAAATATGTACTGAAATTTGCTACTACAATAAGCTCATTCACTATTTCTATATATTTAAACGATAGTTCAACTCCTATTGCACTATTCCATTTGTTTTTTCTTGCTATACATTCTCCGCTTATTTCTTTCCTTGCTTTTTTCACATATTTAGGTAACTTTCATTATTCATCTCACAGATTCTAAATTGTACCATTACGAAACATTAGATATAACATTTCATAAATTACTGTTCCTAATTATATTCCATTGTCCTTTCAATGATTCGTTCTATTCCTGATTGTTCTTATACTTCTATTGACCAACATGATATACCCGTTTCATTCAATAGTATGAAATAAATAATTCCAGTTTTAAATTATATGTAATTTTTTTCCGTAGTTCTTTTAAGGTTAAAGTTTAATAATTCAAGTTAATAGTTTATTTAATATTGTTACGAAAAAATGTTTTTTCATGGAAAATTGAAGCTTATCGTTGATACTCAGAGAGAAATATTCGTAATGAATAATTAAAAAAATTTAAAAAGAACGTTATAGTTTTATAAAATGTAATGAATATTCTTACTTTGTTTCCAATAAAGCTTTCAAATGTAAGTAATGTTTAAACTAGCTTAACTAAAATATTTCTCCCTAATGTAGAAATGATGTCATTTTTATTATTAAACTAAATAAAATCTGATTGCGGATATGTAAAACATAAATAATGTTGGCCATACAATTTTAAAATCTGTATTTTTTACTATCCGTTTTGAATATTAACCTGAAAAGACTAAAATATAAATCTCAAGTTTTATTTTAAGAATCAAGGATGATAATATTTAAAAATCTTTTCTACGCATGTGTCTAAACGTAGTTTAGAGGCTGCCTATAAATATATAATGGCGACAATAAGTAAATTTATATTAAATTTCAGAACTTTTAGTGGAAATACGTGTGTTACTTATGTAACGAGTGATTGCGCAACTATAAATATCTTGACGCCTTGAATCCAAGTACTAGGATCAAAGAGCAATTTAATTTTTTTTCTTTTTTCTTGATAACAAAAGTCGACAGAGGATAAAGACAAACCTCCACTTATCCAAATCAGGAAATTCTGGATTTTTTAACGGTTTCTCTTTTAAAATTTGACTTTTTGTTGTCCCTCTTAATTCCGATCTTGCTTAACTTCTTTATTCACTCATGTTTCATTATTCGATTCTTTCATTTTCATTGCATCCGTGGATTTTTTCCCGATAATTCGGACCCGCTATTCTCGTTGGCTCAGGTTAATTCCTCTTTTTCGGGTGCGAGACCGATTCTTGGCCATCGCTCATATATTACCAGCTTTACTTAATGTGCCACTACTTCCAAGTCGTTTGTTATATACGTTCATTATTTTTACGTCATACATGATGAGTTTTCAAAAGTTTACTTAAATAAATTAAAAAATATTCAGAGCAGCTTGACTGCATGTATTTTTAACTTGAATTAAAATAGTCTTATCGATGTTTTGAAAGAATTAAATATAAAACAAAGAATTTAAAAGTTTTATCATAGTAAATCTAATTTCCTTAAATTCTTACTTTTCAAATATTTCAAAAATTTATTAGATTCAAATAAGAGAATTTTTTGTATTCATGCGTACTGATTGATAAAAACATAAACGAATATGCTTTGCTTTGTACGTGCAAATAAAAATTTCTTTTATTTATGTCTAGCAAATATATATAGAAAAAGAATTTGCATTATTAAATGTACCTAATCACGTGAAGACGTCAGAAGTTGGAATTTCAACGAAATTTGAATATTTTCAAAATCGTTTTTTGTTTTAAAAAAACAAAACTTATATAAATAATTATCAATTATAACTTAAAATAATAAAAGAGTAGGTTTAACCTTAATTTCACACTCGAAAACCACCCTCATAAGAGGACAAAAATTTCGAAAAATCATAACAATATTAATTTTATTATTTCACTAAATATTATTAAAATCAGAATAATTGTTTATATGAAAAATTAATACTAAACAAAATTGTAAAAATACTAAAAAAACAACGTTGCGGAACATTACTTTTCGTGCTTTTTCAGTACATATATTCTTTAAATATCGTTAAAAAATTTCAAGAGAAGCTATCGTTGCTGTCGTATACGCATACGGGTAGCATAAAATTTTTACTTTTTTCGATCCTAACACTTGCACTCTGTATATTTCAACAACCATTGCTAACGTATGTAATACTTCTCTAAACTATTAACGAATGAAACGATCTCAATTATTAAAAAGTATCATTCAATATGAATAATATATTTGACTACACTCTAAAACAAACGAGGATAAAACTACATTTTAACGTAAATTGATACTTTTAAATATATCATAATATTTCACAAGTATTATAATACAACATAATATAACAAGTCAATAGATCACTGAATTCTTTTCAGTAATATAAAATCTAAATTTCAAGAAACAATCCGTTATATTAAAAATAATTAAGAAAAAGATACATAATAATTTTGAACTCTTGCATTTATCTGATTTTTTACAGTGATTCAACAGTATGTCTGATTCAATTGTATTTAACATCAATTTTTCATTTCTTGATTAACTGTAATTGTAAGGCATACAATTTGCAGTAATGCACTTGCAAAGATGTCTTTAACGTTTAAATGTAAGACACATATTTAACTAAATCAAGCAATGCCTTTCTTATATTTTGTGATTAAAAATCTTACCTTGAAATTCCGTTGAAAAATCATAAGAGATTTTAATACCGATCTGTGGTTAGATTGGCAAGTACCGTTCTAAAAATACACACACACACACACATATATATATATATATATATATACATAACGAGACATACATATTTTCCAGATTCGTGATGCAAAATATTTTTTTCTATTAAGTCTCTCCTCACAACTTATTCTTAATCTCTTTTAGAAATATTTGCATAGTTGATATACAGCCGGAGTCGAGCTTAGTCCATGAACGTTGAATATTTTTGAGTTGTGTGTTGATTACCTGGTGAATGTGTCATAGTCATCGCTTCCACTCGCTGTAAAGCGGTGGTTATAGCCCTATATTGTAGCTGACCATTAGAGAAACCATGGCACATATGCGGCGTTATTTGAGTCATTGATTAAGTTGTTTACTTATTCCCAAGAAAATATACATTCACTCTATGAACAATAATATCCTTAATAAACATAAGATTTAATTTTACAAAATTTCTTATAACTAATGGCGATATAAATACATCTCGCACGGTCATACAATAATTTTTGTAACAATATGAAGTATAAACAGTTCGGTTTTGTCGTATAATGTTATACGTGATAGTTTTATATAACAATACATTTTATTTATTTTTATTTGATACAGAAAAATGGGAATTATGATAAAAAAATTGTATAATCTTTTTTTTTCTTTTTCAGATTTAGATAATTAAACAAAATTATTTACAATATTTACAATATTTTACAGATTCTTCGGGATTAAGCCAGCGACCAGTATTTATTTATGTCGTTTCTGTGATTATCTTTTTTATCCCTTTAGGAAAATGTCATGTTATATCTCCGTAAAATATTGTCTTTACTTCCATCTAAGTTGGCGCGTATTTTATTTTTGTATTAGATCTATTTTATTGACGTGGTAAATGATGGGGATGTTATTTTTGTCTTGAATATAGTTTTGGTTGTCTAGAAAAATGAAGGGTTCTGGTGGAATAAATTCTGTGTCTAGGGTTTTATTAAAATATGTGTTTTGATATAAGCTACCAAAAATTAAATTATTATTTAGGCGTAATGGTTTCTCATTAAATTTAATATGTGGCAATCGATTCTGTGTATATGTGCTTTATTATATAATGTTTTATTGTATATATATTTTTTATACGAATTATTTGCATTTCTTTCGAATGTCAGAATTGGTCTGATGAGGGCTTGATAGCCCAGTATTTTTTTTCTCTTATTCTGGTGTTTCGAGTAAAATAATTTTCTTTATTTCCAAAATGTTTTTTTGCTTTGTCTATTTATATTTTAATATGGTTAAAGAATTTTAGATTTTGGTCCAAATTTATGCATAAAAAGTTGACCGAACATTTGCGTGCTGCAAATGCAATGGAATGCTTATTTTAGATTCATTCAAAAAATTTTTGGATGTCGCTGCTGTAGGTATTGAATAAGAATTGTAGTAATTGAGAATTGTCGGTGCCTTGTTGTAAGTCATTTTTAATAGTGAATTATATTGATGATTGGAAATGTCCTATTGCGTAAAATGAGTTGCCTGTAATTATATTCCAAATGATTGTTATTAGATATTTTGGAAAATTTTTTTAATTAATCTGAAAATTAATATTTCGATCCAAGCACTGTCGAATGATTTTTTAATGTCTATTAAGCATGCTGCATTTTGTATGTCAGAATTGAGTGCCTATTATGTTTCTGATATTAGCTTATTTATTAATGTAGAGTAAAGTATTTGATTCTGAATTGTCGAATTGATTTTACGATATTATGATTTTTTATTGCAGAAGTTTATTATATTTTGTTTTATTATTCTTTCAAAAATTTTTCCTATATTTGGTTATAAGCTAATGGGTCTGAAATTGTAAGAAATGTTGTTGTTTTTATCTTTTTTTTTTGTATTTCAACGACTAGCTTTTTTCCATTTAGTAGGGAAATACATTTTGTTTAATATATTGTTGAATGCATTGTTTAATGCATTTGTAGAATTTGTGGGTTTAAAGACTTATTTAATTGTGAGAGTATTTTTGTCGAGTCACTTTTTGAAATAGCATTTATCTTATTTTTCTAGTGTTTGTTGATGGAAATAGAGAATTCTATTTTTAATTTCATTTTTATATTATTGATTAAGTATTTGTAAAATTGTAGTTCTTCTCTATTATTGTAATTGTAGTTTCGATTTATTATGTTTGTCAGGATTAATATGTAGCTTTTATCTTTTTGTAATTTAGCAGTGTGCTGGTCGATGTAGGTTTCGCATGAGTTTCTTTTTTTTATTTTTGGCACCGCTTTATCTACATCTATCTTGGTTTGTTTGTCTAACTCATTTATATGAGTGTCTATGTCATTGTTAGATAAGTGCATTGTATTGTTTATATGTAAGGAACATTTGTTTATGAGGGTTTTGTGAAATTTTTTCCAGTTGGTATTGTTGAAGTTGTATTTTTATATGTTTTTTTTTATGTGCTCTAAATTGTTGAAATTTCATTTTACTTGAAAAACTAGAGCATATGGTCACTGTCATAAATAATGGGGTCTTATGTGTCGTTTGATTGTTTATTTATTAATTTGATTCTAGGAGCGATTAAGCAGAGTTTTGTGTAAGAGAGGCCATTAGGATGTCAGTGCTGTATAATTTAGTTTTTTATATTTTGTCATTATTATTTAGCCAGTTTTTTATAAAGGTACCTGGAGAGATATTTAATAAATTGTTCCAAACTGCATGCTCTGCATTTAGGTCTTTGGCTTTTATGTAGAAGTTTTCAGTTTTCCAAGTTTAATAATTGAAAGAATCTATTAAATTCATTATTAAATTGCACTCCTTGTGAAGCATAAGCGGAGGTAATAAAAAGCTTTTCTTGATTGCTTATTTTTATTTTGATTATTGATTATTGATTATTGTTTCTGGTGTTTAGTTTCTAGTCAAATTTTAGGGTATTAAATTTTTATTGCTTTGTATTTAAAGCAAGTTTTTATTAATATAGATGTACTCACTGCTTGTTTTGCGTTTACTCCATCTTGTCCTAAAATTATATTTTATTAGTATTGTTGAGTTTTGTTTCTGAAAGTAGAATTATATCAGGATCTTCGTTATCCAGTAATTTTAAGAGATTATAACTTCGTGGATATGTAATTATTGAGCTTACATTTTTTCTGATTATTTTATTTGTTTTTGATATTTTGCTTTTGTTTAAATTGAGTTTATGTATGCTGTAGTTTTTAACGTGTTTCAGCCATTTATAATAAGTTGTTTATTATAGAGAAGATTGAGATGGAGTTATCTTCATTTGATTTTGATGTTTCCTTAATTCCATTTATTTGTATTTATTGTTGATTAAATCTACTTATTTCATTTTCTTTCAAGTCTTTAATGGTTTTCATTATATTCATTATTATTGTGTTGTTTTTACCTTCTTTGATATTGTTAATCATTAAGTTTTCATATTGAGTTGTCTGCAATTGTGTTTTGTTATTGATGTTTCCTTTATTTTTTGTTATTTCAGCAGAGCTTATAAATGGAATTACAGTTTTTGCAATTTTTGTTATTTTATTGAATTTCATTGATTTTGATGAATTTGCTTTCTCTTCTATTTTTTTTTTGCGTGTCAATAATTTTTGGGCATCCTTTGTACGAAGCTGAATGTCTATAGCTTTTACAGTTTGTACAAAAAAGATTTTTTAATTCTGAAATATTTTCCTTATTTATGTTTATATTCACCTGGTTTGTAGTTGTGTATGTATTTAACGCTTCTGAATGTCATATTACAATTTTTTGAAGTATGCCCTAGTAATTAGCAATTGTGATATTGAATTATCTGTTTTTTGATTATTTTTTCCCATTTTGTGCACTGGAAGAGGAGATATTTTATTTTTAAAAGTTTACTGATATTGCTGTCTGGAGAAGTTTGAACTATATATATTGGAAGTTATTTGTTATTTAAAATTGACTTATTAGTTATAAATCTTGAAACTTTTGTAAACTTAATATCAGTTATATTTAAATCATTTAGTTCAAAGAGAAGTTCTTTTTCTGAGTAATTTCTATCTAGTTCTTTCAATAAATATGTATATTTTTTTTCCATTTTTGGTTTGAATGTGTAGAAGTTAGTGTTTGCATTTTGTAGTAATTCTAGCGTTTCATTAAATTCTGTTATATCTCTTAAAAATAAAATGTATTTGTTTTCATGAATATTATTAATAATGAATTTTTGTCTGTTTCTTTGATTATATGTGAGTTCGTGATTATTTTCTCATCAGTTTTCTTTTTTGTTTTAGTTATGTAAAATTTCGGTGATTTGCTCGTCGAGGCTATTTTCCTTTTCCGCATCATCCTTTTGGTGTGTTTATGATTTCAGTTAAGGCGAACGAAACTGAATCATTATTATTTGTTTTTTTTTTGCGAAGTAATTATTGTATTATATGTATCTATCTATATTTTGTATGTTTATACGTATCTATATTTTGTATGTTTATATGTATCTATATTTTGTATGTTTTGTTATTTATTTATTTGGCGTTTTTTATTTTTTTTAACTGTCTCGCTTATTTGTTTTCAGTTTAACTTATCACTTTTTTACATTATGCCTCTTTTGTACTTGAAGTACGTAAGAAGGTTTTTGTAACACTCATCCCTGTGAACCTTTCGGTTCAGAGGTTCACTGTAAACTAGCATATATGAGGCGTTTGTAAACTCATCAGGTTATTACAAAATGTAGACGCGAATTCGAGACAAAATTCAACTTAAATTGTAGAGCGATTAGCGTGTTTTAAAGAAAAGATTCTCTGACTACGCCGTGGTGGAAGAGTGAAAGGACAGAAGGGATGGTGATTCAAGAACAACGAGACACGCGTTACGCGGTGAGATACTCGAATAATCAGATCAAAACGACGAACGAGCAGCTCGCATCTAGAAACCGGTTGGCAGCTTTTACCTGCAAGAGTGGTTATTTTGTTCACTTTGTGACGGTCTCGTGCACTCTGCACCTGATTCGCTATCGCTCATTCGGATCAAGCATCTCAGGATGTGTAAGTATGTATACGTATGCGCGTGTGCCTCAGAGGTGGATGCTGGCGGGAACTTGTGTAGGTACACATGTAGTCAACATTGATTGAGATTAACCCTTTGTCGGGAATTGTTTTTCCTGTTTACATGAGCGTGAAATTGTCATTAATTCACCCTAGCTTATTTCTTTTGATCAATGACTACCGAATACATTAGAGGATCGTATTTTAAACGCTTACAGATTAAGAGTATCAGTCCAGGAGAATGAAAGAGGAGATGGGACAATGTTCAAAATATATACTCTCTTTTTTTATACTCTCTCGTTAAGTAGAAAAATTAAGGGACTCGAATTTACGTTTAGTGATTATTTTACCGATGAATTAATGAATATTTTTTAAATTTAAAAGCAGATAAGCAACTCATCATTAATTCCGAAGTACAAATAAATAAGTTTACGCATTCTTATTCTCTTCGTGAGTCAACAATCAGTGTGCGGAATCTGACCAAACTGTTCTTTTCGTAGATTGTATAGATTAATAAAATATGAATAATATTGCGTTGAATTCATATAAAATGAAAATTGATGATTTTGTAAAATAGGTGAAATGTGTAATAAATAATTACTTTCATATATCCAAGTAACTTGAATTATTAACAACTGTCTTGTAAAAAACATATGAGTTATTTACTTGATAAAAATATTACTTGAAAGTATTAAACAAAATGTAATTTCAACGCGTAAAACTTTGGATGCATCAAATTTAAAAATTAAATGAACATTCAAAGCAATATTCACAGAATTTCAGAAATGGAAATATAATTTAATGGCCTAATTGACTACATATTTCTTTAGTTGAGGTGTTAAATTTTTCATTTCAGTGATTCTTGAAATGGAAGGTTTTATTCTTCAAAGAAGGATTCTTAAATATTTAAATCTCTGAGAGAAAATGCAATTTCAAAAATTGTGATTATAAATTAAAAATAAGTATAAATGTGACTACCAAGATTCTTTATTTACCTAAGCTTGGCTATAATTTCGAAATGATGATTAAATATTGAAAGGTTTCGTGATAAGCTCTTTGAAAAATATCAATCTTTTTTCAAAGAATTACACTTATAAACTATTTTTCGGGGGAGATAATTTATAATAATTTTTTACTTCAAATGAGATTTTTCAAAAATTGCTTTCTAGAAATAAACATTCTTTAAAAGATTCTCTTCTTGGAGACGAAGTCTCGGTCAAATCCTTACTTATTCGTACATGTTGAAATTGTAAATATAGAATATTAAATGATAAAGTAATCCATGAGTCTTGTTGAATTGTATTTCCATAATTTAAGTTTTGAAATACAATATAATTATCAGTTTTTTGCTAATACCAAAGTATTGCTACCTTCAATTTGATAATCTTGAATTTATCAAAAATTTAATTATATTTCAATAAACATTAAATAAAATTAAGTATGAAGCCAAAATTAAACGATTAGTTAGAAGCGGTTTTATTTAAAATACTGCTTTTCTGTCCGGCTTTCTTTTCTTTTCTCTACTTTTCCTTATTTTCATTTTCTACCTTTTCTCGTTCTATATTTTTCCCAACTGCAAACACTTTACTGAACTAAGTTTCGTTAAAACTTTTCTGAGTGCATGCAGTTTAAGTAAAATGAATTTAACTTTCTTGAGGGAAATTAACTTACATCGGTCAATAGCATTAACCTTGTTTGAGTGAATTTACTTTTCTTGTATACAGTAATGCATACTCATAAATTGTGATCGAAGATTGATTTGTTTCATTTTTGAAGAGCAGAACTAAAATTGCAAGTGAAATTTATTACAAGCCGTACTTAAATAAAAAGTATCAACTTTCTTTTTTAAACAATATACAGTTTTCATCTTCATCTTATTTACTCCATATCTTAATAAAATGCTTCAGACGCTTTCAGTATGATTATTAAAGTTTTTCTAAACTTTTAGAACCAAGGGAAATACTTTGCGCTGTAAGGTGAAATTCAAAATGATGTTATCATTTTTAAGTACAGCTTAGTTCCGTTTCTCTTTCAATATTCAGTACTTTCGTAATTACAAAATTCGATGAAGAACTTGACCTTCTCCGAATTTTTATTTGTTTCCTACACACCTTCTACACCTCAAAAATTTTCATCTCAGTCATCGAAATTCTATTATTGATAACCATAGAAGCACACAGAGGGAAACAGATCACTTAGCAAAATTGGATTTGGTGAGATTCTTAATTTCCTTTTTCGCGTTCGAGTTATTGGTTGTACAATACCATTTCGATCGAATTTAGTCAACTTGTTATGCACATTTCTCCACCGCTTTTATATATTCGTGGAGGGATTTTATACCTATACATCTATACACAACCTCCCTGTATTTCCTTCGTTTTTTCTTCATTTATATAGGAAGCACTTTCATACTTTACAATAAAGGTTAAAATAATGACATTAGACGTTTTATTTTTATTCCTTTATGTTTGAGATTAACATGTTACTTGATACTTATTACTTGTTAGTAAACAATTTCAAGAGCTGAATTTGCTTATTCGTTCTAAGCGTCTGACTGTTGTTTTTAAAATAATTATGATATACGTATTTATGTATATTAAAATATAATTTAAATATTCTAATAAAACTTTTAAGTTATCTTGAATATGGAACAACCCTCTTATATTTGTGTGCGAGCATCCGTACGCGCATATTAAAGTACGTGCGTAAAAAAATTTGTATTTACATTAGATATAAATTAAATGTTGAAACTTACATTTTTGTATAAAGAACTCATTTTGACGTTGGTACATTAAGATTCATATAATACGAAAGGTTTATCATGTCAGTACATTTTCTAATGATATGCTATTTACAACGGTGCCCAGTGCACTTTTATGAAATTATCTTGAACGTATCATACTACGTCATAAATAGTGTATCATCATTTAAATATATAGTAAGATGATAAACTTCTGGTAATGCACAATTCTCAACGTGCAATCATTAAGATATTTTTTGTTTAAAATATAAATATGAAACTTTAATTTAAGCTTTTAACCGAGTCTGTACAGTGTACCTGTTCCGTGATTAGAAATCATAGCAGACGTTGTCTGTTAAAACAAATAAAAGGCGTTTGTTATTATGACAGGAATTTGTTTATTAAATAAAATTCATATATAAGTAGAGTTCTTTATAATCATGATAGGCACTTATCTGTTAATACAACAGTTTCGTGAGTATCTTTCACCGAGTGAAGATATCAGTATATACATCATTAAGTTATGTCGATTCTTTACTTTGAAACGTACCTGTAAAACAATGTTAATTGATATAATTTTTATATGAAAAGCAAATTTATCCCTTTTATAACTAAGCTATATTTTTTCTCCACCTTTACAATACTGGAAAATTGAGAAAGTAAATTAAACCTACGATTTAAATGTTGTTAATTTAAATTTAGCTTCATAAATTCATTGCTATAATTACTACAAATAGTAAGCTTTTTTAAGTTAACAACCAGTTTATGAAAAAGTACCTTTTTACTTTCCGCATAAATTATTACACGCATGATTTCGATTAATTTAGTAAATCTCGTACATCATATATTTGTAATGAATTTATTTTTTTCTTGAGTTATGTACTTCTTGGATAAAAAATGTGTGAAAAATTAACATTATTCATTATTTTTTAAACGAGTTAATTATGTTATAAAGACATTTTTAATTTTATGTTTACTGATGCACTTCCCATGGCGATAGGTGGAGCACATCTGCCCATAAAGAGTTAACGGAACTTATGTAGAATTCGTAGTAAATGTATTTATTTCTATTATTCGCTTCTATGCCGCTTATTCGTCTCTCTTTCTCTCTCTCTCTGTGTGTGTCTTTCTCACGCTATTACTATCTTTCTTATGTTTTTTTCCCAACTCGTAGAAACCCAAGTTGTTATTTTTTTTCCTCCCTACATCGAGTAACGATCCTCAAAGCGATGCAACGCTTTCAAGTACTTTTTGGGAAACTGCCTATCATCGTTATTCACATTCCTTAAACTTCTTTCCCTTAACTTTCCCTCAGTCTTATGTATTTTTTCTCGGTATAGCTTTAGTAGATAGACGATCTCTTTTTTCGTCTCTATTTTTGCACTCGTCATAAGTCGTTTGCTAAACAGCTCTCTTTTTCCGATGAAAAAACTTTCAATAATGAATTTGATCCATCTTAGCCGACAATATTCGAAAAATTTTCAGTTATGGCTAAAAAATGAAACGGACTTAAGACGAACTATGTATATTGAAATGAAAATGTTTGAAATTCGAAATATCAGAGTGGAGTAATGTGTGCATATAGAAGGAGTTGCATTTGCTCATGGGATAGGGAGTGGGATCATTTTTCTACTTGGTTCTTTCTTGTGATTTTCTGGAGTTTTTTTACTTACCAGTTTGGATTTTAAAAAATGAAGCGGTTCTCTCATTCATTTGTTATACTAATAAGGTATTTCGAGTAAATAACAGATATGAGATTCCTTAAATCGCATGATATTATTTTCAGTATTCTTATATAATAATAATAGTTTGTAATGATATTTGTATTTTCACACTTCTTAACATATTTTATTTGGTATTAACAAACTCGCAATTCACATTTAATAACATTTGTTAAATTAAAAAGTGTCAAAGCATTTTATTGATTAAATTATATCTTAGAAAGTGATTTGATCAATCCTAATCATTATGTAATTATCTGTTTTTGCACTGATTATAAAATAATAATCTTATTACTTTTTTTCTATTTTCAGGTAAAAATTATCTTAATACATGAAATTTGATAATTGCTTGGACAAATTTTATTTACGGCCTATTCGCGGTAAAGTAATTTAACGTACGTTTATAGTTTTAATTATTTCCATACATGAAAGGATTTAATAATATAGATTAGCTGCTTAACGTGAATTATTTTAATTAAAATACAAATTACGTTAACATTTAAAAAAAATTTTTATATGATTTTACAATACTTCTATTTATGCTGCAAAATTTGTTTTCCTAAAAATAATGAATTAACGTTAAAAGAGTAGATTTAATTTTGACTGATATTCGCTAATACTAGATTTTAAGGATCATAAATCATCTTAAAATCATCTTAAAATGTAGACAGAAAGGGAGAAATATTTAAAAAAGAAAAATATTACAATATTTTTTATCCATATAGTATCTTTGTATGACAATATTTTAGAGCTTTAAACAATACATTATAAACTTTCAAAAGTTAAATTTTTTATTTTATCTACTTCTATTTTTGCAGTAAACTGGCATGAATATTGCAAACTTAAAAATTTACTTCTAAGACTTTGCAAATATAAAAAGTACTAATTGAATGTTATTTTTAATATATTTGTAATTAAAATGATGAGTAAAAAATTTTTTTACTATGTACATTTTCGTTTATTTAGATAAGTGAGCAATAGTGAAAAATCCTTCAGTCTAAAAATAGAGCATTAAAAACTTAATAATTTTATGCTTATACGTAAAAATTTTTGGCATATCTAGTTAAAAGCCTGAGTGTAAAAATCTTTTGTTACAAATAAGTACAAATAAGTACAAATAAGTTTTAACATAGGATATTCAGAAATTTAATTCCAATCTAAATTGTATCTAAATTGTATAAAATAATATTAAAATAATGTTAATAATGTTAAACCATTCCAGAATATTATCACGTATTTATGTTTTAAAATTAATGTCTTAAAAATAAAAAATTTCTATAAGTGTATTCTTAAGTTAATAAAATGTACGTAACCAATCTGTAGAATAAGGAATCATTTAAAATACCTATTTTTAAGTTTTCTTAAGCATACATTAAGTACGTCTTCTTATATTTATAATTTAATAAATTTAGTTTATTACTTGATCGACATTTTCCATAACGCCTAATATCTAGTACGATCATCTTCCATAATCTTAAAAATACGTTCACATTCTTAAAAAAATTTCCTACTCGATATATTTCTTACGAACGCATTTTACAATGCTTCAAAGCTGTATGCCGCTAATGAAAGCGAAACAATGGAAATACTTTCGAACTTGTCCGTTAGATTATAGTTTTATTTTTGCCCGTCTAGTTAACGTCAAGCCTCAATTTTTCGTTCATCTCGATTCGCGAATGCAGAACATAGATTTTTTAAAATTAGACAAAAATAGGGAACATTTGCCCGTGCGTCTGAAACTCTTGTTTATATTTGAATAACGGAAAGTCATTTCAATCTGAAAGTCAGAATTAATGTGATTTGGGTCAAACCGCATATGCTATTGCTTAGACTTAAACCTATAGAATTTGATTGTTTGTGATGAATAGTGTGACAAGCGTCTTCTTCGATACAGCGTTTTTTCCCTATCTTAAAAAATAATATAGTCATGTAAGAGAGTATAGAATAGGTAAATAATGTTAATAGATTATCTTTTATAAGTATTATGTATTACAAATTACAAGATATTATTTCTTATATCAATAGGGGAATAAAACGAAATTATTTTTTATGCTATTTAACGAGTTGTAAATTTTAAGGTAAAAGAATTACACTTTTCATTACAAAATAATTGAAATTTTATTCAAGGGTTTTAAAAGTTACGACAAATTATATATTTGAATTTACGAAAATATTTTCTTTTATTGAGGTAATAAATTGTTGAAATACAAAAATTTATGGCTTAGAAGATATTAATAGACATAGATGATGAAATTCTTGTAAAATTCCTTAAGAATTTCCGAGTTAAGAGTAGGCGAGAAGAAAATCTTTAGAATTTTTCATTTTCACATTTCATTAATATGCTTTTTAAAACATCACATTCTACATTGAATTTATTCTTTTGCTTTTCTCCATATTTGGGTCAGTGAGCTCAACAATAAATTCTGTTATATTGTAAAATCTTTACATTTAATAATACTTCTCTAATATTACTTATTAATTTTTAATATTACTTATAAAAGTAAAATAAATTTTTTTATTTTTTTACGATTATATTTCATAGCGATAGTTATTACAATTATTTTCGGTGATAAAATCCAATTGTTTCAATAAATGACGCTTAAAGTAAATCCTTCCTTCAAACATAACAACGCTTTTCTTTCAACAATTCGAACTATTAAGTATTTTGTACAATGAAATTCATTTCAATGATTTAATAATTTTAATAATTTTTTCATAGTTATAAATTATTAAACATTTAAACTATGATCCTATATAGTTATTAATTATCTTATGCTTCAGTTGAAAGACAATAAATTCTTTTTTTTTAGTTGACTTTGATGTGGTAATAATTTACTCTTAGAATTATGTTTTAGCGATTTGAAAAAAATTGGAAAATGAAACTACAATGTATTATAGATTTATAGGTGCTCAGTTTTTTGATTATCAATTAAATGAAGTGATATAAAATAATTTATATTTATGAGCCATAAAGAAGTATATTTTTAAAATTAAAATTTTTATATTACTGAAATCGTGATTTTATTTAACCCATTTAAAATAAAAAATTCGTTAAATGTAATAACTTTAAATATGAATCACGTCAATTTAAAATGCATGCTGTACACTGAATTGGAATTCGATAATTAAATTAAAGGAATCAAAATAGTTAAATAAAATAAAGGTATTCTAATTTAGATAAAAAAATGTAGTAAATAGCTTACGTGATTGTAAAATTCTAACTTTAAAATACTTTTCTAAAGAATATATGTTTGAAAAATGTCAAATTTTTTATTCCAAAGTAATTATGAAAATGAATTTAATGGTATCTTCCGCATTTTGTAAAAGCGAATTACAGTTACCTTCATAGTATACTATATTTTATATATATTTAATAAAAATTATTTTTCTTTATGTATTTTTGGCTTAATTTTATGTTTGCTATATATAATTTCTGCTTATATAATGTATTTAATAAATAGTGCAGTTTATACAATTTATAATTACAAAAATAAAAGACAATGAATAAAATATTGCTTCAGCTTTCAAAAGTGATCATAGTACGTAGATATTTTTTGAGTATCATATTCCTAAAATTAGACAGTAGATGCTTGTTCAGGCACTGTTCACGTACTTCATTAGATTTTCCAAATAAGATGTATCGAAATGAAACTCTAAAATGTTTTTAATACTATATATTAGAACATTAAATATGTACCGAATGTTAACTTTTTATCAATAAAGCATTTTTATACTTAATTTGTAGTTTAAATTAAAAAGTAATAATTTTAATTAAGATACTTGAGAGTAAATTTTTTAGAATCCAAGGATAATCTTACCATAAGAAAAATGTTTTTTAAATGAAATAATTGTTTTTAAACGCAAAATTGAAGTACTTAATTATAACTTTAATAAACACATTCTTTGCATGAAAGTTGTTATTTTATTCAAGATTCTCTCATTTATGAAAAAAATTCTTTCGTAAATGTACCATCATCTCTTTATATTACTGAAAGTTCTTCTTTGTGAAACCAAAAAACTTCTTTTGAATGTCGTTGAGTAATTGCACCTAATCCGCAACTTAACATTACTCTAGCTTCTACCCGATTAAAAACTGCATGCCTTAAATTAATGTATTAATATATAAAAATTGCCTTTCCCGTGAAAACCGCTGTTATCTGCTTTCTACCACTTGCCTATCACATCTACTTTACACTGTTAATGATTGTTAATGCACAAAAAACGAATAACGCCTGTAACTTTCGGATGGTTCATTAGATTATTATCGATTATGGATACCAAGACTTCCTACTATTCACTCTGAGCGAATCACTTGTCTCGCCCATTCTCTAGTCGTCATTCGAACAGTGAACAATACCTATAAATAACTTTGAACGGCGAAGTTTTCCGGATCATTACTCGAGTACTATAACTCCTGGCCACGTCGTAGACGGTAAACGTCTCTAAGTCTTATCACCCTCCAATTTGTGCATCTGCCTCTCATTTATCAACATAAATTACAATCAACGAAAAGTAAATTCTCTTCTCAGACGAAATCATTTTCATTTTGTACGTGACTCTAATAAATAAGGTGTTTTTGCCAATTAAGAGCGTTAAACTTAAGAATTTGTTGTCAAGAGACGTAGGAAATAGACAAATCCCCGAGTTTCCTCATCTGTCGTGTAAATTGTCTCATAAAGATCGCTGATTCCTGGACGACGCATTTTCACTTCGTTTTTCTCTCAAAAACTGCCCCTTCCCCCGCGATTATCGAGACTCGACCCCGGCATCGCGACCGTGCCTCGGAAAAGTGGGTCGAGCCGTTGCTCCGAGCAGAGATAAGTAATTGTCGCGAGTCGTCGGGATGCGTCGCACAATCCTGATGAAAAAAAAGCGGACTTCCGAGCGGTAAATCCGACGGACGGCTACTTTTGTCCTCATTTTGTTTCTTCGTATTTTCCTTTGACTCGTAGTTCATTTTTACGCAACTTCATTTTATCGGCTGAAAATTCACGCGGGCCAGGTCAAGTGGAAATGCGTTCTGTCTCCCTGCTCGAACAGCAACTGCTTTTAGGTTCGCGGATTATGCAATCTCGTTTATGAATTTGGAAGAAGTACGTTTTAAACGGAGTCAGACTCATACTACATCGACATCTTTGTATAAACTATTTTTCATCTCTGCAAAATGCAATGCATTCTACGCATCGTGTACTCTTTTCTTTATCCATTGTTTCTTCCACGTGTGTTCGAATCTTCGCCCTAAACTGTTTTATTTTCACATGATTTGTAAAATACCCTTCCTGAAATTTTCTTTGCTACCAACATTTCATTAATGAAATTTTATGCATTCCAGGGAATTTTAATAATGCGAATAAAGTATATTACATTTAAGATTTAAATTTAATTTATGTACAAGATACAGATAACCAAAGAATGCTTATTTTCTTTAAAAGTATTTTTGCACACCGAAGAAGGGAATTTCAATTTTCTTCTTTTTTCTCAAACTTCTGAAATTTGCAAGCAACTTCTTCAATTTTAAACAAAAGTTTAAGCAAATCTAAGTAAATAATGAAAGACTGGGTAGGGTAAAAATAAAATATTCTTCATACCTATGTAAAATTATCTTTGATATGAATTTAAACAACGGAAAAGTCAAATCTTATTTTGCATGAGTGGTGAGAGAATGAAACGTACTTTGTATTTTTTTTTGTATAATTTTAATTAAACTTCTTCATTATAATAAATACAAGTTTTAATATGACTTGAAATATTTAGTTAAACAGTTACTTCATAACTCAAACATACGTTTGTAAGGATTTTAACAACTTTGATATTTATACATCAATTTTAATAATAAATTTGGCTGTTAAAAACATAAACATCTAATATTAATACTTGTTTAGGGATATAAAAATAGGTAAAGAAAATATTCTTAGAGTAAAAATTGCTTCCAGTAACGTTGAGGACTCTAAATTTACTCCGCAAATGTCCCGCAATTGAAACTTTCGTCACAGAAATAAAGGAAACTCATTTAATACCATCGTCGGACGTAATACCACTTCGTCGCTCTTGCCACCCTTTTGTGTTATCCCCCCCCCTACAACTCTTCCTTTTCCCACTTCGATCCTTTTATCCCACCGACGCTCGCTCACTCGTCTTATCGCGTTATCGACTCAGTTCCGCTGTTTTCGAGCTCATAAATTAGATTCTAGATTACATGATGAGGGTGGAAATCGGTTTTTAAAAGTCGGTCGATGATGTTCAAACTTCTGGTATTGTGCAACTCCGGAGAATCAACAAAAACTACATTTTTGTTGATTTTTTTTTCCGTAATTATTAATTATTAATTTAATTAATTATTATTTTATTTTATTAAAATTAAATTAATTAATTTAATTAATTATTAATTATTAATTTTTCCGTAAAAAATATCAACGCAAAAAGTAATACAACAACAATGTATATTCCAAATCGAATAAGCCATTTCAATTTTCATTCCAAGTTATTCCATTTGTGAAATCTCACTTTATAATTTTTTATTCGAAAGATTACTTAAATACGCCGGGGCAAAATTTCACCAACAGATTTTTGCCATTCGGACCAAATGTTTAATAACACCTAGTGGTGACGAACGAATCCGCGCTGATGAGTCGCATAGTCATTTGATAAAAGAGAAAAATATTTTCCAACGTCCAACGAAATTAGAAGGAGGAAAAAGAGAAGGCAAGGATTTTTTCCCGCTGCGTCGGCTCGCGAATTTACCGCTTTTGACTTCGGTAAGCGCGCGCATACGCAAATGCACGCGAGTTCCTGCATTTGCATAAGAAAACTTTTGTCCGCTTCCACTCTCTCGCTTGTATATGACGCGCATTGTGCGCAAGCTGCGTTGCTCAGGATCGATAGGCCCTGGGCGCATTATCGCTTCATTCCTGGATTCAGTTTCTAACTCGTTTCCTCGCTTCTGCTTCCACTTTTCACCGGCTGGTTTGCCGCTTTGCACAGGCGCATTATCATTTATCCATGACCAAGCCTCGCTTCTCAACTGTGTGGCAAAGTAGCTTAGAACAATGACTGACGGCCTGAATTATTCGGTGGCGAATTAAGAAGCGATGCTACTTGTGTGGCCATTATTACAGACTGAGCAAATTGGGCTCTCCCAGTACTGTTTATCCGATTGAGTGTAAATTTCACGGATTTGAGGAAGTGTTCTCGATATCCTCATGTAAGGTCCTTTGGGCATATAATTTTTTTATCTTGTTTTCATGTTCTGGTACAGTTTGAAAAATCGGACAGTTGCAAAATCCGTGTGCTGCAGGAATTAATTGCAACAATGTTTACTTTGGTTATTTGATTATCGTGTTGTTTACTTCATTTAAAAATACATAATTTCAATTCATTTTCAATATTTATTCGAAATTAATTAACTGTTCGATGTTGGCACATTCATATATATGAAGAATGATGAAATCATAGAGATACGTCATAAATTTAAGTTTTAGAAGAATAACAGTTTTAATAATTAGTTTTAATATATTTTTCTTGTACGTGTACATTTATCGACAGCTTATACGTGGTATTCGTGTTCAAAAATTGCAAATATGACTTTAAAATTTTACCAACTCTATACATTTATTTATGAATATGTTTATTGATAGTTAAAATATGTAAAGAGACTATTACCATTTGCATACTATAAATCATTAAAAGATCCGAAAACTAACGTTTCTACTTGTTACATTTTTTCCGAGTGTTACAAAATAGAATATGGCTATAGGCGATGTATCCTTTTATCTTTCATAAGATGTATGCCTCTCTTACTACAAAATCTCATCATTATAAATATGCTTTAATCCAGTATAATACAATATTTCTAAAACTGTACGTCGTAAAGATCATCTACTTTTTATTTAATGCATTGTTACATTGTTTTAGCCAAGAAAATATTCTGTATCTACGGTTATTGGTGTACGGAAAAATTGAAAAACCTCAATTATAATTTTCGTGTAATGTATACTTTTATAACAAATGACATTTTATAATGTTTCATAAAATTATTTATTTTCATAAAAAATTGAATCATTATAAATACCTTACTAAAAAGATTATTAAGACATTTATTTAAATATTTTTAGTTAAAAGAAATGTTTTGCAATCGTAAATTTATGAATGTTAGGTAAGTTTTATTTTCTTGTGAATATATCTTCTTTGTTAAAATAAAAGAAGTTTTAACTAGAATCTACAAGATATAAGATAAAAATGACCTTGGTACTTATTTTATTACATACATAAAAACTCTGTTATATTTATGCATAAAAGTACTAAAGAAATATATCATTGGATAAAATTAACTGATATTTATATAAATTTTAATAAATGGAAATATGAAATTTGGGAACCATAATTTTAACGCATTTACCAAAGATAGGCATTTATATTTAGTTTAATTGAACGAGGTTAATTGAACGAAAACTTATTAACAAATGTAAAAAATGTTATCAAGCCTAAGGAAAGCTTACGCAGCTTTTCTTAGCGTCGACGAAATACTGGTTTTCATGAATCTAAAATAGCATTTGAATTATTAAAAAGGATTATATTTTAAAAAGAAAGAATAGATTAATGTTAAATGGATTTAATCGAACGAAAATCTATTGGAGTGAAATTTTGGGATAATATATTCAACATTTTTCAAATAATTTTTTTATTGTGTGAACAAACAAAGACATTGGAAAGTATTCAATAACTAAAATCAATAACACGACGAAGTATTTAAATAACTTGAATGATTTAGGGAAATTTCTATATATTTTTTGCTACGCAATACTGTGCATTGATGAATGATTATTAGTTGTTTATTTATGTTTATACCACAATTTATGATATTTATTGAATAATTATCGATCGTCAAGACAATTATTTCTAAATATAACAAGATATTATTCAACAATATTATCGATTTTAAGATTATATCATTTAAATCAAATTGCATAAAATTGCGCTATTCTGGTATTAACATAATTTTTGCGATTTTATATTTTCTGTCTTCTGTGTAGGTAAGCATTCATTTATATAGCTCTTTACACTACCTAATTGAAGCTAAATCATTATTGTCTATTTTGGAATACAAATACAGAAAAGAATATGCTGCCAACCTTTGGATCGTAAATGTACATGTAGATATATCAATTAGATTAAAAAATTGTTAAATAAAAAATGTAAAGATTCGAGGAAGGTTGGACTAAAAATAGGAAAAACAGTCTCCTTAAAGAGAAACGATTTTGTATAAAGACTTATCCAGCAGCTATTTTATTTATAAGTACATCGATTGTGCGCCTTCGCAAACCGAGCGAAGGTTACATCTACGAGAAGAGATATGGCAAAATGATCACATGACTGGACTCAATATGTTAAAAAAATAACCGTGACCTATTACGATTATTTCTTCGAAGTCACCAGACTCAACTATACGCTCCTACAATAACACTTTCTTTGTCCTTTAATATCGTCTTTAATCTAGTCGTAAATACACGCAATCTATACACACTGTACGTCCACACGCGCGCACTTTTTATTCCGGCCTCCACTGAAGTATCGACTTGTCTCGTGATGCGCTTCGTCTGTTTTCTGCATCGTATAACCAAAAACTATCTGTATAACGGTGCACTAGAGTTTTGCCTTCTCTCTTACATGACAATAGAAGACCCGCTCGACTGGTAAACGAGAAGAGCAATAGCAGTGCAAGAGCTCCTACCACAATTAAAGTATATTTATCCAACTCCAAGCTGAGGGCATTCTTCTACGTTTCCATTTTCCATTACATCTGCTTCTATTCGCGCCAACTTATTCGGTTTTGGTCGTTATGGTCGAGTTTCTTGGAACGGCGGTCGAGTGGCGCAACCACAATTCTGAAAATTACTGGAACGACGGCGCGTACATACCATTGGGGGCGAGAAGATCGAAGCAAGCGAGATTCCACGCCGAGGAAACGCGCCGGAAGGGATTTAAGGGGCTGACTCCAAGGGCGCCAAGCCTGTGTGATCATCAACGACAACAATGTCCAACCTTTAATTTAAGCGGCACACCCGCTTTCACGAGGAGGCGTATACCGATTCCTGAGCGGGAATTACTCGTCGATGTCGAGCGCGATCGACTCTCAAGGAAGAATAGATTGAGCCTCATGTACGCACTCGAGATCTAATGGCCGACGCGTGCGGGTAATAAAAATGCTGTCGTCGTACGCCGACGCAACGCTGGATTAGATTGCGCCTTGGTGGTAATATTTCTTTTTATTACGTAGAGGATTGACATTTTGTATATTACATGTAATTTTTAATTTAATCTCGAGTGAAGCACAGTATGATTTATATTAATACTGTAATCTAACTGTAACTTTTCCATTTGATGTTTTCTGTATTTTAACTTTTGTTTCACCTTTTTGAACTTTAAAGTGAACATATTTCTCGGTCAGTCACACGAATTAACTTGGTCACGAATGCTTTTAACGAGGATCAATCCATTTTTTTAGGCACTGCGCAATGTAATTCTCGGACTATTTAATTAGTTAGACACAAGGCTACGCTCAAATATTTCTGTTTAAGAAATCACTTATATTAAATTAATAATTGAATTATCGTAAAAAAATTAAGATAACTCAGCGGTCTCAGGTATAAAAATTCCCAATTCAAAAAATGAAAACGAAAACCGAGTAAAAGTATCTAAAAGAGGTAAAGATATGTACGCTTAAAAACTGAATGTTCAATCTAATTACCTCAAACCAGTTTATTGATTTATACATAGATATGTTATTGATAATTTAACAAAATGTTTATGTTGTTTGTAAATTGGTTATTTTATTATTTCTTGTATCTAAATGGTCTATTAAAATAAACGAAACTTTTAAATACTAAACATTACTACATGATTAGCTTCGGGTTTGACAAAAATACGAATTTTAAATAGCACTCATTTAAGTGTACTTTCCAACAAATGTTTATGTGTGTTATAAGTACAAATAAGAGCGGAATGATGGGATTTCTACGGTTGGTCGGAGTATAATCACATAAATCAAGGGAAAATCCTATCGTTAAAAGGGTGTCAACAAGCGCAATTTTTGAACCTGTATGCACTCGTTGATGATTAAACGCAGATCACTTAATATTAAAAAGAAATTGTAGTTACGACTTCGATCACGGCTGTTGAGGCATACGACTACAACTTATCGTATATAGAGATAAAAGAGAGATTTGTGTTTCTGACAGACTTAGAAAAGAAAGGCATAAATTTCAGAAAAACCAACACAGATTGTCCGCACATTTGGGTGTTTGATCTGATTGTTCATTTTACAGTAGATTTTCCACACCTAGACCTGCTGCTTCTAATGTTTTCTCCGTAGCTTTCAAAATCGTGAACTTTCAGGCATTTCGAATATTCCTCTTCTGTATTCACTTCATCTCCTCAGGGATTATGAAAGAAAGTTATACTTCAGAGACCTCGACTACAGTCAGTCGATAATAAATTGAAAGTTGTTGAAACGAAACGTTGCGTACTACCTTATAAAATGTACAAAAACACATCATCATTAGCTTATAGTATTAATATTAAAAATAGGCGGGTTGAATAATTAGATATAATATTACTGAGGAAACATCCAACATTGCAAAGAATATGATATTACCGTTATGTTATAGATTCATTAGCGCCAAATGCATGTTCTTACACAATCCATATTTGCTCATTTAAGATTAAAATACGATTCCAATGATTAAGTATTATTATAAAAATTTATTTAACGGAAAAATAATTAGTGAAACTATTTCACCGGTTTCAATTGCATTTAAGGAGTACATAAAAATAAAAATTCTTTCAAATAGTAACAATCAGATTAATGCTAATATTTTACTTTTATCAGCAGTTTACTAAACAGAATCGTATAAAATGAATTAAAAAGTTGATAAAATGAAAATGATAAGAAATACTTTTATTCAAATGTTTTACTTTCTAATGAAGTTATTCGTTCTTGGTATATTTGGTTAAGATTGAAGTAAATTTATATAAATTCATATTAATTATGCTAATTTGTTTACTTTTATTTTTAAATATCGTCTATAAAAATAAGACAAATAAAAAATTGAATGAAAGGCATTAATAGTGGAAAGATAAGCGAATTTTTTGCATATAGAAACTTTACGCTATTCAAAAATTAGTATTAAAATAAATATTAATAAAAATAAACTCGATGGTGTTTCTAACGTAAACATTATAAATTACATGGCTTACATAATGTTTTCTTGAGTAAACAAGCATATATTACTAAGAGTTTGTTACGCATAATTTTTTAACCAGTACCGCGAATTGTTTTGTCTACAAGAGAAATATTTTATTAGAGCTGTACAAAAGAAAATATATATAAGTAGGCGTAAACATGCAGAGATGTGCTTTAATAATATTATTTTAATAGCGAATTTTTAGAAAAAAATATATAAATAAATTTTATGGTAGAATATTTATTCTATATCTAGTGTAAGTAAACATAAATTGTAATAATGAAAACTAAATTCCGTTCGTTTTGGGAAAAATCAATGGCAATGAAATTATTTTTAAATGAAATATTACTGAGTTCAGTGATTAATTTAGTTAATCGAAAAACGGTAGTAACATTTCTTGTGCTCATGAAATGTTTTTCATGAGCACATACAATAAATCATTACAATGGTCACACATATGTGCATAAAAATGAGAAGTTTATTTATGCAATAACTTGAAAAATTTCATTAAATAGATAAAACTGCCTCGGTGGCTTGACTCTCATAGAACAAAAAGAGAAAGAAGTATATTATTACTACTGCCTGACTTCTCGGAGTCGCTTAACATTTTTCATAGCAACAAAAAAACGACCACTGATTTTTTATCGTCTCTTTTTACGTACACACAAGAACGTGTATACCATAAATACATAAATACTATTAAATTAAAGGCGAACGGTTGGAAATCTCCTCCGATAAATCCTTCAGAGGCTACACAGGCTCGTGCGAGTCGTTTTCATGTGAAATTAATCCACGTCGTTTGTAGCGTTTCCATCGCGTCCCTCTTTCGTTGGCTTCTTTTGTTTTCTCGTACTGGCTCCGAGGTTAAGTGCCCAATGTACTTGGGTATGTGCGCGCCAAAATAACGCTGCATGATGATGCAATTGGCAAGGTCAAAGATGGTGTTGACAAGCTGCGAGTGCTTTTCTCGGAAGAGATGATTAACCTGCTCCAGCGAGTCGCTCCATTTATTTTATTATTTTATTTTTTTCGTTAATGCTCTTGAGCCGCCTGTTTTCTCTCTTCGGGTCTCTTACGGCAAGAAAGCGACCTTGCTTTGCGTTTATAAAATGCATGCATTTCTCGAATTTACGCAAAAATACGTCAATTAGATTGCTTACAAATGCGAGTGCTTTCGTTCGTCTGTTGCTTGATTACATATTTTATTTTGGTTCTTGGAACGTTCATGAACTACATTCGAGGAATCGAATTCTGCCCGTCTCCATTAATTTTTACTCATTTTGCAAATACATTTGAGAACGAAACGCTTAATGTTGTTAAAATTAATCTCACTTATATCAGCTGGGCAATATTTTATTTTCGCATGAGTGTTGAATAATTAAATGCACATTTTTTAAATCTGAGCATGAAAAGATGTGTCGATTTGATGCTTTTATTTTGCCAATTAAATTTATTATTTATTAACGTGTGAAATTATTGAAAATTTTAATTAATTCAGTTATTTATAGAATTAAAAAGTAAATTTTACAATTCAAAATAAAAGGAAAACCGACTTTCTCAATAGTAAGTTTAAAAAAAACATGAGTTTCATATACTTTTATAAACAAAATTGTTTATATTGTACTTTGTAAAAAAATTACAAAAATTAATCACATCAAAGTTTACTCAATCTTTTCTTATTTAAAAAATACTTAAAACGATAAACGCTGACGTCAATTAATTTCCACTTTTAGTTTATTAAAAGGATAATAACAATCTGTTGGAATTAGAGTGGTTGAAAGAAATATTTTTTTCTCTTATTATTCGAATATATGTATTTTTTTCATATAATATAATATAATATATTTCTCTTAAAAATGAGAACAAAACAGAATTTTAAAGATTTTTTACAAATAAATTAGGATATAAATCAAAATATTCTTCAGTATTTATTTTTGTGTTCCATTGTATAAGAAAGAATATATTTATATTTTACCAATGGATCTTTCATTACATAATTAACGCCACGATGTGCATATAATCTTCAAGTTGATCTGTGTAAAAATCAAGTACCTTAAAAAAATTAATGCAAATTGTTAGTTGTTTATATTTTCTTATGGTAAATTAAACTCATATTATAGAAATAGATACGTCAAATACTTGATAAAAAGATTACATTTTGTCTATACAGGTATCATAAACAAAAAACATTTTTTAAGAATAGCATCTAAGAAGTTTACTTATTTTTTTTGTTTGTAAAGTGCTAGATACGATATTGTTTCGTTAAGTACAGCGTACTACTGCAAGATTACATTATTAAAAACGTACAAAAGGAAACGTTCGGATTTTCAAAACCCTAGATCATCTTGTACTTAATATTATCGCAACATAAGAGAAATATTTAAATAGCTTATTTTATTCTAATTATTTTATAGCTGTAACATTGATAACTTTAACAAAAAAGCACTTTTCCCCTAGAAACATATACAATCGCGCACTTTAAATCCAATTTCAATTTTATGCAATTATTCCGGACAATGCTTTTGAAGTTTTCTTTACTCACCGAAATAAATTGTTCTTCAATTAATCTTGTTCTAATCGCACTTAAGCGGATCAATAAAATTGCTGATCGATACCACAAAATCGGGCCAATCCCACTGATAATAAAACCAATTATAATTTTTATTCTCAAAGAAAGCAGGTCTAGTAAACGCAAATTCGAAATCGTATTAAAATTAACACCCGTGCGATTACTTCATTTTGGCTATCATCGCGCAGCCAAAAAAAGAGGAACATGAGCAGGTAGAAAATACCGACTAAGGAGCGTTTAATCAACGAGCCTTACTCAATTAGATCGTAGACAGCTCTGGCGAGTCGCAAAAAACAGAGTGAATAAAAAAGTATAGCAATGCGAGTTTTCTTTCCCTTTTCTTCCGACAAGTTCGCGGCTGTGGTTGCGATTCTCGGCTGCTACCGACGCCGCGGGCCTCGCTATAATTGAGTGGTTTGCATCTCTCGTTCTAGTTGTTGGTCGGCTTGCTACAAGTCCTTCAATGTGCAGCCGAGAAACCAAAGAGTAGAAATGGATGGATTTTTTCTTTTCCATTCATGAAACAGTTTACTTATATTTTTCTCTTTCGTTAAAATTATAAGTTTTGCGTGAAAGTGTGCTCGTAGTGCTATTTATCATGCAGTTTGATATGTATGTGAACCACTCGGGATCGAGGGGAAAAAGGTTAATTTTTCAAAATATTTCGGAGTTGCAAAAGATGTTTTGAACGTCTTAACTTATAATGTTAATTCAGAATCTGTCAGATTATTATAGTATACATTATTGTAACAGTTCCCTGAATTGTTTATAAGTGAGTATGCGAATTAAAAAAGTAATTACTAAGGGCACATAATTATTCCTTAATTTATGAAAGCGTTATTAAAGCTAGACTGCATTTCCCAATTTCACGTAGTACAATATAACGCAGACTTATGGCAGAAGTATTTACCAGAATCCAGTAAATTTTTATTTTAAGAAGAAACTCCTCATACTACTTATGAAATTGTTTAATAATTTAGCAACACCTTGGGGTTCCACCTAAATGCTTTGTAAAATTACGTGCAGAAGTTAATTTTCTTCAAGCGGTTCGTGTTCACTTCAAATTATTCGGCACCTCACGGTACCTGCAACTGATGTCTAGTAAGAAATATTAAAAAGTCGAAATACTTTGATCTATTCCTCACTCAACATTCCAATAGAAAATATTTAATGCATTTTATTGTGGAAAGCGCTCATAACCTACCTAGTCTTTATTAAATGGACATATTTACATTTCTATTCTTCTCTAACCAACTAATGAAGAAGTAAAGAAGAATGAATCTTAACATTTGAGTTAAAATTTCCATTTACAAATTACAGGAGAATCCATCTTAAAAGCAAAGTACTCAGTCTTCAAACGTTCCGAAGGAGTTGTGTTAATAAAACGTAAACGGAATGAACGCGTGTCTGAATAAAACTAAAGGAACATGACGTCTTACATACAAAAAGTATCTTTGGATAAATTGTAAGCGCGGTAAGGATCTACGCGTGAAGGAGCTTGGCTAAAAAAGGAAAACTGAGCTGCCAAGAGAGAAGAGCAAAGAAGAAGAATAAGGAGATGCGGCGGCAGCTCAAGCTTCGGCGCGACTCATGAGCATCGAGGCACACACACGCAAAGTATCCACGACTCTAAGTCGAGAGACATTGGTTGAATCAGGAGCACTTGCCCCTGCATACCAGGATAATGCCGCTAAATTGCAGTCAGCCATCCGCCGGGGTGGCAGGGAGATACTTTGTACGAACTGTAATTAAAGTCTGAATTCGCGAGGGGCGTAGCATGATAACCTAACCTGGTTATGCTGATGTGTCTGACAACGACGTGATTGGCAAATGTATGAGAGCTATATTTTTGATTTCCGATTCCACTTGTGGCTGAGCGTGGAACTAGTTGTTAAATGTGATGTTGGGGAAATGGGTCATGGATTTTCACGATCTTCCAGGCATAATCTTAACTCTCAATAATCATAACCTTACTTTTGAAAATGATTCATTGAAGCCTCCGGTAATATATTTTGATGACAAGTCAAACATTTGTCATCGACTAAAACTTAGAGTTCGGACGTTATTCTTACCACTGATCACCTGGACTGTTTGACGCATTTCGGTAACTGAATTATGACTAGGTCGTGTCAAATGTAGAAAAACCATAATTCACTCGTTATCCCGAGTACTTGATAATAAAGAATCATATTGTTATAGGAGATTGTAGGTGTTAAAACGTGTAATAAATTGTCACTATGGAGCTCTAAATATTTGCAGTGCTTTTTGCTTCTTTTGATTATAACGCGCAAGTGATACGTTTAATAGAAATTTTGATTTTACATTTGATCATAGCTGCGATATGTGAACGCCAACAATCACATTCGAAAAATCTGTCGAATAATATTAAAATTGATTAAATCAACAGCTTACACTGAGATCGTTTTCAATAATAAATCGAATTGACAAAATACATATAGTACTATTGCATTAGACAAAATTAATAATTATTGTCTTACACATAAATTTTTAAGATTATATCGTATTTAGATGAAATTATAAAACGGAGCTTCGAATCTTGAAAGTATATTATTATAATAAAGATATAATATTTTATTTTATTCTTAATATTTCAAAGATCTTTACTGTTAACTGCCATACGAATTATGTTATTGTAATACTTAATTTTCAATAAGCAATAAATAACAAAGTCCTTTCTTATAACTTTTATCATTTTAATAATTTTGCCAAAGTAACATCGACAAATTAAGCAACTAAAAGAAGTTTAAATTCAAGAAACCAATAAAAGTTGAGATTTGAGCTGATTTTTTCAATTTACTGTATAATAATTTACTCTTGCAAAAATAATTGACTTCATATATCAAGTTATAAAGAATATTTTTCAAATGTTTCATTAAAATTCACCAAGAAGTTTGACATGCATACCTTTGCGAATATTTAAAAGCAAGAATTGTTTCATGCCAATGCAATTGGCTACAGTAGCTTATAAATTTAATTAATGTTTATAGAATCCAGAGTTTAACGTACTCTTTAACATACTTTATTTAAAAACACGATGTGAAATCAAGGTGAAATTTTCACAGCTAACCGAAGTTCGCTGCATCAATGGAGATATCCGCTACTTTATTAATTTCGGTATTTTTATATCTATCGGCTCTGACCGCCGTTCTTCGTTTCACATTTTCATTTCCAATTTGGAAAATGTCTCGCATACGTAAAGTTACTCTTTCTTTATTTTTGTCGCCGAGGTAATGAAATTGGCTAATACCCGAGTGATAAGTTGTATCGTAACGAAAAGCAGCAGCAACGACCTAATAGAGATTTCGTTCGTTGTTGCCCGCAACGCAAACGTTTGTTCTATCAATCGAGAAGTTCTATTTGAAAAGCTTTGGATTAGGTCGGAGTGCTGATGTAGGAAGTTAATTTCTTGCTTTGCCTTGTTTTTCTAGTAAAAAAACTCGGCGATCCGGTGGAAGAAAATTAAATGAATACTTCTTATAACATTGGATAAAAGCAATTTTTTTATTTACCATATTCAATAATGAAACTTTTTGTGTTTTTATTGCATTCATATTTTGAAGCTAAATAGTAATTATTCTTAATGAGGCTAAATATTGATGCAGTTTTAAGTTGGTAGATACTCACTTGTGTACTAATTATTGCTCATATCGACTTTAAAAGCCCATCATGATAATTACAAAAAGCATTTGGCTCGTCTGTATGATTATTTCCTCATCACACTCTAGTAAATGTAATTGTCTTGGAACACTTTAGATCGACCAGTAATAAAATACATTAAATCTCATCTAATTTACAAATCAAAGGCGTCTTCTCTCATTATCCTAATAGTACTAAGGGAATCGAGAATCAACATTTAAGGAAAGTTTCTTGACGGAGACCAAATGCGCTATTAATTGGATGCTTAATTAAACGACGAGGTTCTAAAAAGGCTGCAGTAATAAAATATATTCGTGAAGAAATAAAAAGTTTGCAGAAAATTACTGTACTGTCCGTTAGTTATTTCTTAACTTATAAAAAAAATTTAATAATAAAAGTTAAATGTTGAAATAGTCATTTTATTGCTTAATCTTTATTACACCTATAAAGTTGCGATTCACATTTTTTTATATTTTTATTTTATGGTATAAAAATTGTAATTTTAATTAGTCAAAAATATTTAAAATTTTTAATACATTCGTAGAATCTTAATATTCATATATTAAGAAAATAAATGAATCGAGAAGAGTAAAGAATATTTTATTAAAAATTCTCTCTAGATGCTTTGGTTCGTTATTAAATTGATAATATTTAAATTGATTTCTGGGATCATTTATAGAATTATAAGCGGTTATCTTCTAATTTCCAGCTCATATTTAAAATTCTAATTTAAGTACATTATTTTTAGAAATTTAATAATTTTGTATCCTTCGATTTGTTCGAAAAACCAAATATACCGATAAATGGATTGAATAAATTTTATTTCTTTTCATCAATTAAAATTTTTCAACAATAATTGGTTGTGGTTCATTTGTCTAATATACATAAGTGTGAATTTAGTTTTATGAAAATAACAACATTGGAAAAGAATTCTTGTTTCTTTTTCTTCGTTATATACAAGGGAATTTTTTCATTAAATAAACATCTAAATACAGCATAAATAAATCGTAATATTTTACTACATAAAAATCCGATTATATTACAAACAGCAATTTTGTTCTCTCGTTCAAAACGTCAACAACTCTTTCAAGGCTTTCATGAGCTTCTTAACACTTGATAACGTCTCTATGATTGCAACGTAAGAACTTTTTTTATGACACCAAATTTAATCCGAATATTCCAATTTACGTGGTCACTACACGGAAGTGAATGTTCAACGATTCCTAGTTACATAAGTTATTACATATATTTTTATGCATCTATAATTGGTATAACTATGTTCTTTATTCTGGATTTATCATTAAGATAAAAGAATAAGCGAAAGAATTAAACTACATTAGACATAAGAATACAATGTATGAATAACATTACTATAATTGATAGACAGATTTATATTTATTACATATTGCAATCTTTTTTTTATGTCTGTAGCTTTACGTGCATTTGAAATTATACAGTGGTTTGTAAATTAAATTATATATACAAAATTTCCCATAATTTATTCTTTTTTGATAAAATAATACTTATTAATACTTAATCTATTATAAGTAAAATTTAATTTCTAGACTACAAGAAATATTTACTGATCCATACTTATTCTATTCTTTGCATTAAATTGTTTTATTTATAGATAAAAATAAAATCTTTTCTTATAATTTCAACTGTTAGAAATATAGATAAACTTCAAATCATTGCTTTGAAAAACTAGTTGAATAACGTTAAAAATATTTTCAAATTTGCGTATAAATGAATTCGCTATTAAAATTGGAAATATTTATTTTAGACTTATTTTCTTATTTTACATCACAAACTTGATTATTCAGTTTTATGCTACGAGAAAAGTCCAGCCTATAGCACTTTCAGCAGCTTACAAAGTAATGAAGGTATTTACCTTGCCATCCGTATTCTCTTCCACTTCTCCAGTATGTTGATCACACGTAGGATCACCGCATTTTCCATCATCCCCCCCACCGCTCTGACTATCAAACTATGTCTCTCTCAGTTTATGATATAGCGGGGGTGCGTACATCTGCAAGAATTATCGAGGATAGGAATATTAAGTTTACCAGTTTCTCCACTCAGCAATGACTGGCTCGTACGTTTTCGTGATTCTACCTGCCATAGAGATTTTGCATCGCCAACGCTTCCCTCCTTTTTGTCTTCCATACTCTTTTAGACGAGCTATAAGGCACTTAGAAAAACCAATAAAATATCTTGCGGTTTATGTTAATAGGATCTGACATCCGCCTGTAAAAATCGCCTATTAATTTGGAAAATATAGAATTTAATATAGAACAATGTGCAACATTTTCTATAAATTTTTAATTATTTTACCTTGTATATTTTATTGGATTTTTTAAAATGTAAATTAGTAAAGGGCTTTACTTAAAAAATACAAAAAATTATGTAAAGCTTAAATACTATTGACGTTTTTATGTTTCATAATTTATCGAATTTTCAAACAATTTTCTAATTACGTAGCAATATATTCGGAAATGTAATAAACATGTTTAATATTTAAATAATATTAATAATTTACACTCACAAAAATAGTTATATTTAAAATATTAGTTATATTGAATAATTATTAGATGTATATAAATAAAATAAAATACAAAAGAAAAATACATTTTGCTGTGAATAATACCTTGCATTTATTTATAATTGAGAATTAACAACTTTAAGAGTTACAATCATCCAATCAAGAGTAACAACAATCATATCGTTGAAACGTGAATGGACAAATTAAATGCTTAATTTATTGTTTTTTCAATCAATAGTACATAAAATCAACTTATAAGCAACAAAATTTAAACTTTTTTAAAAATATAATAGTTAAAGCAAATTCAATAATTACTGCAGCACTTAAAAAAAGCACCGATTATGTTTTTGAAGTAAAAATTAATTTTAAAAAGTATTTTAAAAAATTGAAAATTTACTTTCTACAGTAATATTAAGGAAGGAGTAAGTATATAGATAGTTTAGATTGTGCTTTTTTAGAATGTTTATCGCTGAAGTTATTAGGATGGAAACGCTTTGATTTTTTTTTTGTAAACATTGGTTTTAAAAAGCTATTTAAATTATTTTATTTTCTCTCAATCAGAAGTAATTTGGAAACTTGGTATTAATTTTACTTATGATACATTACTTGTAATTCGAAGTTTAAAAGGTTTATAATAAAAGCAATTTAATTATTAAAGGATCAAATACATTTCCTTTTAAATTATGTACTTAATAGAAAGAGGCAAATTAAAACTCTTTAAAAACATTGAAGTCTTAACGAAGAAACTATAACTACAAGTTTGCAAATCAAAAGTATTGCACACAATTTTCATCTGTTTTTATGACTGCATCGTACGTGCATACTCGTGAAAGTTTTCTTTAATTGAACGCAACACGCGCAAAATATATAATTGCGTCAGCTGTCACGAGCTCTTTCTCTGAAATTTTGTATTGCCAACCACAATACCATTTCAATTTCTTTATTTATTTCACCATATTTATAACAAATATTTATTGTAAATTGAGTTTTTGTTTTAAGTTGTCATTTTTAATTGTTTGAGAATAATAAAGAATATTACGTTTCACCTGTAAAGTCTTTAGTCAATGAGGTTAAACATAGTCAAAACTGATAATAGGACATTCAAAAGAAAATTACTTTTCTTTGCAAATTCAGTTATTTGTTGGACATATTTGTAAAATTTTTAAAATAAATCGCTCAATAAAAGCCATTCATTAATTTAAAAAGAAACTTTGTCTTAAAAATTTTTAAAATTTCATTTGAAATATTTATTTAGGTAATATCATATTTATTCTATATTTTGAAAGCTGTAAATATTATTTATATAGTTATGCCAGTTTTCAGAAAATACACCTTTCAAAATTATGTAATATAACTTTTTCGAGTTCAATCAAAATATGATACTGATATTTCAGTTTTTGTTACATAAAAGTGAATTATATAGTTCATATATTCAAGGATAACTTTAAATAATTTTGTTTGTATTTTAAATACATGCTAATACAACAGACGCGTAGTAAAATAAATTGTTTTCATTACTTTACCGTTATTGCAAAATGTACAATTCTATATGTGTTCAATATAAGTTCCATAAAGTTTTAATAAAGGCAACTATAAAAAAATAATGGAGTATAAATATTATCGAAGGAGTTGAAAATAATAAAAATGATCCGTGTTATGATATGATGAATGACTAAAGAAATGTACGTGAACAATTACACGCTTGCATTTGTGTTATTCTAAAATGCGTGCCATAAAAAAGTAAATATCGCACCTCGAATAGAGAAGAGAGATAAAAGAAAACACAGAGATTCTTGCTAAATGAACTTTTACACACTCGTATGCGAATCAGTGTGCGCGTTCATTCAAGCGCTACGCGAAACAAAATGAACGTGAGCGTTCACCGTGCAAAAGTAGCGGTGGCGTTGAATAGGATTTTTGTCGTACGTGAATACACCCCAATGAAGGAAGGGAGCGAGTGGATCAGAGGGGTAGGAGGGACCGTACAATTATGTGTCGAGAAAGGCCAATGGAATATTTACCTATTCAATTATGATTCTATTCGCACTGAACGTAGTCGCGTATGCGCTGTCGATTTATGCCAATCGCGATTATATTCCCCCTTTTTCGGTTATCTCGATTCTCGTGCGTCGATGCATTACAATCTGTCTACTGATCACCTCCAAACGCCGATTAAGTTTTTCCTTCTACTTCTTCACGTTCTCCGTAGATAGAACTTCGATAGGAGCATTCAGAAGTGGAAGACCCATGGCTTTGTTGCGTAAATGATCGCGCTTCATTGCGATGGGCGATGCTATGCTTTTCATGGAGTAATTCGCGGTATTTTTGGCGTAGGGGACCATTGTTGAGTGTGGCTGTTAATTCAGCGCGATAAATGCACGATCAATCTTTTATCAGTATAACTGATAAAAGATTATTTCGTGATTGGATTTGAGTCATTGAAAAGAGCTCGTTTCATATTCATTCCTCCTTCAATGGCGTTCATTTTCCATTACATTCGCGGTTCATCGCATAGTGTAAAAGTATAATTCTTTAAGACTTGCACTGGATCACTGACTCTATTATCTGAAAACCATCGCTATGGCATGCGCTATTCGACGGATCACAATAAATATACGGCTCAAAGCTAAATGATAGTGCTTATACCTTCTTACAATGGATTTTCAGACCCATTCAGTGTAATTTCATTCTTTGCAATGGATATAATGTGTTTGAAAAATGTAGTCGAAAAAAGGCACTTGTATCATGGTAAGAGATTCGTATGAAATTAACTATAAATTAAACTTGATCATCCAAAAAATTAAATTCACAGGAACTTAGGGATCAAAATATTCCTCATATTTGTAAACGAAAGTATAATTTTTTAAACATAATAAATAATGGAACAATCGTCTTTACCTCAAATATAATATTAGAGTAATATCGATGATTTCTAATAATAAAGCCAATGCACGCTACCTTCTATCAATATTAATTTCTATGAGTTCTCGCTTAATTTCTAAATAGATGCCTCACTATATATTTATCTCGCACTATTTTTAATGAAATTCTTCGAATCTAAGAAAATTACTATTCATTTTGTGCAGTGATAAGTAGTAGGTAGTTACGAATTCTGATATCCGATGTTCTGATTTACGCTATATTCAGCAGACATAGAACAAAAAGCTTTTAGCCTCCGATTGCTTACGTATTACAAGAATATTTTACGATCTTGCGTTTCGCACGCCTCAGTAACATAATAAACAGCATTAATTAATCTAAATTGAAGTATCTTAAATGCTTAGTAATAAGAAGAGTTCCACATAAGCAAGGAACGTCGTCATCGATTTCTCTGCCACTTGCGTGTCTACAGCAACTGAAAACATTTCATTAAATCCATCGTAGGACGCCATCGCCTCTGCATCCTTCACTTTGTACTTTCTTTGTCACTAGCGATTATCACGTTTCTCTTCCCAACTCTCCCAAGGGCGATTGCTGATCGCGGAATATCACGTATCTCCTTAACGGTAGTAGCTTCCTCCCTGAGGATAGCATTAATAGTCGACCGTAAACTTGGTGCAGATCGGCCTCCTCTCGATAAAACGATAATAAAGGCTGAAGAGGTACCCGGAGAGGGTCGTTGGATACATGCTCCGCGGCCCTTTCTTATTATCTATAAATCTATACAAGTTTCTTTCACTATTTATTCAAAAGATAATTGTTGTATTAGAAGAATTTTCCATGAGTGATTTTAAATAAAAACATTTTTTTCATCAAAGTTTATGTTAGAGCTCCAAATTTATTTCCCGTGTATTTCGTTCAAAATTATATGATTTTTAAATTAAAAGTATCAAAGTAATTAAAAGTAAATAACTCGATCAGATAAGTCACTTATTGTGATTTTCATATACATATCATTTTATAATAATTAGCTTTAACGAAAACGGTATTTAAAACTAATGTCTTTGAAATCCTTAGAATGTGATATTAATTCTGTTTAAAAAATTAAGTAAACTCGATCTGATTTTTAATGACTAAATTAAATAATTATACTTTTAATCAAATTTCAGAATGAATTTCTTATACTTTCAAAAAACTAATGGTTAATAACGCACATAACTTGAATAAAATAATATCGTTTTCTAAATTATTGCATGGCGTGATAAACTGATTATATTACGTTATAGCTAGAAAGATGAATTAATATTTATTATTTGGTATCGTAATATTTATCAAATCATTCGAGTTATTGTAGTACGATCATTGCAAGACGAATAGATTTATGAACGATTTTATCATAAGTGGTAATTTTCAGTAGATTAGTATTACCACGTTTTCGTAAATATAAAGACATCAGTTATTATTTATATTTACCAGTAATTCAGGTTTTTGTAATAACGTTGAAAATATTTGCATAGTTCTAATCGGTATTTCTTCTAAAATATGACTGAAATAAAATGTAACTATTTAGGAGAACTTGTTTATATCTTTAATCTAAAATTTAAAACAATAAATATATTTTCATACGAATATTTATAAAATTGCAAAAACATCTTGTATTTTTAATATTAAAATCAAAGCTTTTGAGATTTACTCATAAAAACAAATGTTAATAGTGTACGTATCGGGTTGTCTTCTTTCGCTGACAGAACATGATAAAAGTCTTAACTTAAAATAATAACGTTAGTCATACATGTCTATTGATTTATTACTGATATAATTTTCAATTGCAAAAAATGTTGAAAACTGTTATTATGTAAATCATTACGATTTCCTAACCTGAAGTAGATGTATCGATACTAACAAATGCACATATACATTTAGAAAGCTTAAAGTTTGAAAATTACAGCTTATGTAATTACATTATTGATTTTTGTTTTCATTTTTTATTCTTAAACGAGATTCTTTATCTATAAATTAAAAACTGTTACCATATTCTAAAAGATCGTTGAATTTCATTTGGTATATATGGATAGGTTTTTGATTTGAACTTTATCTTTCTTTTAACTTTGGAAATTTTTATTACATTTAAGCATGAAGTATATTTTATGATAAAAATGAATATTTTTCGATTTTTAATTGGTTAAAGAATCTATTTATTCGATGTGAAAAATAAGTTAAAGGTAGAAAAATACTTTTAAGAAAAAATGTAGAAATTATTATTACAATAAATGATAGCCATATTTTACAATAGTTTAAAACCAGTAAATTTAATAATTACCATCCGATACGTATAGTATAATTATTTGTATGATTATACAAAATGATCTTATTTTAAAATTATTAGAGTGAGCAGTACCAAATTAAACAATTTTATTCATATTAGTAAATAGCTCATGAAAAAATGCATCTCGTTAATGTTTCTCAATACCTTGCATTTAGTCAAAACTGCAAAGCTACGAAATTCAACGGAGAAGCGCAGAGCGATAACAGTAGCCAACTTCTTTGCCTTCCTTATACCTTCCTTAACGATGTATCTGAAGCTTTGCTGGACGGGTGCAATTTATTCTACAATCTGGATATTTCGCCCGATGCAAGATTGTACGGAAATATCTTGAAAATCGTTTCATAGTCTACTTGTCGTACTCGTACTCGCCGTCGCGCGAAACTTACTCCACACCGAGTCATTACATCCTTCTTTCTTTCTCTCTCTCTCTCTCTCTCTCTCTCTCTCTCTCTCTCTCTCTTTCAGTTTAGCTGTCAGCACAAGCACAAAATTCACTGTTCTTTGGTTTCTTTTTACTTCTAATTCCACTCGATACTTTTTTTGTTATGTAGACATTTCGCAAGTTATAAGTGTCATTTTATAAATAGTAAAATGAAATGAGAGATATTGAATCCAAATATATTTACTTATAAAATATATTTTCTGCTTTATATCACTTATTAATTATTTATATTTCTGAACTGTTTATTAAAACAGTTTGAGTACATACACTGGATCTAGATAGTTCAGCATCAAGAACAAAAATAAAATTTTCATTTTTTTGTAGCCATAAAAAATTCTACATCTAGATCTTTATTACAGTACAATCCTCAAATTTATTTAGTTTTACTCAAGCTTTTTCGCACTCTAAAAATACTTCCATAAAATAAAGATTCTACATCAATTTTTATTTAATCGACAATTATTATCGAAAGTATCATTTCAATTTCAATTTAATTTTTCTAATTATGAGTGTCTGACATTTATTATTGTATGTGTAAAGGATATCGCAATGTCATCAAAAATTTATTTTTCATGGCTTATATAAAAGTAGAATAAACAGAAAAATTAAAAATTAAAATTTACTTTGAAAACTGAAGAGACTGTATAAATAGTGTGTACGATAGTAAATTTGCTCAAGTAAGTAAATTAAAATAACGAGGAAAAACTTTAATTCTTAAATTTATATTGTCCTAGTATTATTTATGAATGGTAAGTAACGCCTAAAATTTACATTGAAAATTACTGCGATATTTAAATTTTTGCTTTTATTAGAGTATTTATGTGGTTAACTTCTTTAAAAATATAATCTACAGACCATTCATAAAAGAATTCATTTCGCTTTTTAAAATAACGCGCTTAAAAAAAGGTGTAGCTCACGTTGTCGTAATTCTTTAATAAATTTCGAGTTTCAAAGTGAAGCGCAATAATTTTATATGCTAGAGTTAAAATAAAAGTAATTGTAGCCGAAACATTACGATTCTACAATCTTTCAGTGACGTGCGTAGTAAATAAAACGCGATAAAAAATGACGTTACACAAATAGATTCAACGCAAACATATAATGAACAATCTACCGATATATTTGGACTTTTGTCCAAGAAATAAATCGGGATCAATGATCCAGGGAATTACAAATCTCGGGACGTCAAACAAAAGTAATAAAATCTAAAGGATCCCGTCTCTCTCCCATTGGAACTTGGCAAACATCCACCCTCACACCATTCCAACCTTGCGCTATTCACATTTGTTCCTCGAATAGCTAGGATAGTGGTAATTACGCCTGCCACCTGACTGAATCTTCCTCGACGATTGCCACGAAGCGACTTCCACGTGCCGGAGGCTCACGAGGATACAAGAACGAGATTAGTCGGTGTCTGGATGCATTGAATTCTCGTTCTGTCAGATTAATTCGCTCTAGGCTGCTGATTATCGAGGCGTCGCTGAAAAACATTTTATTATGAAACTTAGGCGAGAAGCGCAAGGATAGTAAGCATTATAGATTGAGCGTCTACACTTGAGATGAAGGGACTGTTTTGCAAAAGCTTTAAGTACTAATAGTTTATTTTATTGCTTGTGTATCTTTGAAATGTATACAAACGGTATTGTAAGGGCCTTTGTGTTTATTTGTACAATATAAATTTAACGTTTTGAAATTTATGCGGAGAGTCAAATGGTTAGATAATGAAATTTAAATAAATACTAAGCCAAGATTAGTGGTTAATTTTGAGCTAGTAGACATTATATTGGAAACCATAAAATAGTTTTCTGTATCTATTGGCGTTTTTGTGGAATTTTAACAATATTGACGTAATAAAATTAGGTAATAATAAGAATAACGTAATTTTGAATAAACTCCAATGAACCTGATTTATTACAATATGTATTTTTCCCGACTTAATATTAATTATACCCTTGCTACTGAAAAGATAAATAAGAGCTGATATTTCTTTAGCTCCTGTTTTATACGGAAATTTTATAAGAACTCAAATTTAAAGTGTGTACGATGATATTACTGGTAGTTGTTACTTTAAGGTTCAATTAGCTTTTTAAATATATTAAAATTTATATGTTAAATATAAGATCGCTAAAATTAAATATAAAAACTTAATTTTCATAAATTTCAAGTTTCAAGAAAGTTTAGATATATTCGTTATATCATTAAAAACAATTGATCAATAATACACATTTTAGTTTATGCTATTTTCCAAAATATTGTGAAATAGCCAATGGTACAGATGAAAATAAGTTAATGATTTTGTGCTACGTATTAAAGTGAAAACTTTGTTTTTTTTCTGAATTATTTAATCGCTATGTATATTAACGTAATTATAATCTATTACAAGAAATAAATCATATCTGAAATATTAATATTGAAACGGATAATTATTAAATATTAGAATTCTATGAATATCTTTAATTTAAGAATGTAAATTGATATTTATAAAAGTGTTTGATTGGTTTTATTTTGTTTTATTATACTACTGTTCATATTCGCAGTTATGAATGCTTTCATAAGAATATATAGTCTAAACATTTGAACGAAAAAATAATTGATTCTACATAAACTAGAATTCTAGATAAATACTGATTCTTTTAACACACATTTTTATTTTGTATTTTTCTTCTAATTAGTAATTAAAAGCAAATTGTCTTGATTATAATTTTGTCATGTATTATACTAATAATGCAACGAAATATAATTTATTTATTTTTGTTTTGAATTAAATAAGAAATATAAATTAGAAATGACGAACCATAGAATGTACATATTTATAATCATAATTAAGAATCTCCGTATTTTATAACTGATTCATTATTCCAATGCTAAAAAAATATACATAGTGTTTCTATTTATTTAAAAATTATTAATTTCTTTTAATTCTAACATTAGCTTTTTGTATTAATCTAATCTTTTTCATAACCTAATTTCCATATTTCCTTCAAATTGTTTCTTTATTTGAAATCTTAAATTATAAAAGTACACTTGAACTTATGGGAAATTCAATACAAACGAAAACCAAAAGAATAGTTAACCAGCATACTTTAAGTAATTGTTCGTTACATCAAGGCAGCGCTCGACTAAATTGAAAGTGATGACTTCTCAAGCTTGGAAATATCCACTGTGAAACAGTTACATCGTCTTCATTTTCCTTAAAAACGAAGTAGCAGAAAGTATTACAGTGAGAGTATAACCAAAGCAACGATTTCCAACTTAAATAATTGAAATGTAGTTTTAATCTGCTCGCAACATAAAGCGACCGACAATCTGAGCAACTCGCCCGATGCTCGCATGGAAAGTAGTCGAGGCTGCGATCGTGTGGATCCTTTCGAGGGATCGAGACTTGGCGCCGATCGCGTGCTTCTTGGACTCCTCGTCGTCGTCTTCATTGATTTCAGTTGGACGCGTCGCTCGTACGCGTGCACGTGCACATCATGTACACCCGCTGTTACGAAGTGTTCTTATTTTCCGAGGTTGGTGTCGGTGTCGGTGAAACCTATACTTTGCATCACCTTGGTGCGTGTTTCAGGAAATGAGGTTAGGCTCTCGGAGGTTAAAGATGCGACCTCTGACTCGGCGGAATTACCGATTCCTCTGAGTATTGTGTGCATCGGGATCCTCGACAACTTTTCCCCTCTTTCTTCGTGTTTTGCGTAGATTTTCAGGCGCTTCTGGCAAGTAGGCTAATTTGGACGCCCTCTTGTTTCTATCGTAAAGTGTGTTTCTTAGAATCCCTGAGCTTGTACAGTTGTAATATACAAATGAAATTGTATTGGCGATTAATCTGCGAAATATCGTTCATACGCTCTTATCGCTATTTAAACAAAGTTAAGCAATGTTGTCTCTAATGCATGAAATGTTCTCTCATTCGGATTTAAAAACAAACTGTTGTACCGTGTTAACGGAAAAATGATTGAAATATTGCTCCAATCATAATTAGGCAATCATATGCTATGAATATACGATATAGGAATATACGATGTATATTTCCCAGTATCAAGGAATACTGAATTTTTCAAATAGCAGCTTTTCAAGCAAGTACCCAATCGTGTATCAACTTTAAATTTCGAAACGAATAAAACTATGACAATAGAACTTTGTTTACTCAAACATTCTGAAATAAAAATAAGCTTCGCAAAGACTGCTTAAGAAAATTTTGAATTACAACATATTGATCGGTTGAACTATACTGAAAATCTTTATAGTAATAAACAATTGTAATTTTATTATTTATTATTGTACGTAATTGTTTTTCCTAGTTCTATATCAGAAATAGTATGTTGTAAGTTATACTTTTATTTAAATTTTCTTTTGAATTTTTTATTATTTATAATCATGAGTAATTATAATATCATAATGTGTTGATAATATTATATATTGTCGATTTAATCAGTTATTCAAATATATTGTACTATAAATGACATAAATTTTGCTATATAGGCTACTATTTCATTATGGTTTTTTTTTCCTTTTTGTTGGAATTCAGAATTTCATGTTGAAAGTAAGATAAATCTGAATCATTTTGTAGTACATTAACATGTAGATATTTAATAATAATTACGCTTCATACTTTTTTGGACATAAATTTAACAAATCATTCAATTGAGACAAATCATTTTTCCATTTTTCTTATAATAATTAAAGTGTTACTCTCATAAAAACAATGTTTTCTTTTTGTTTCAGGTAATCACATCGATGTACTTTACTTTCATTTCAATTCCTTATTGAAAGTTATTGGTAAAAAGCATATATGTTATATAATATGTTTGATGTTTGTTTATATAAGATGTCGGTCAGTTGCTATCCAAACTATTGATGTACAAATTGGTTCTGCAAATTTTAATGAATCGATAATAACAACCAGAAATATTTGACTCTATTAGAGTGTGTTAGTAATTCATTTGAGTTCAGATTGCAGATTAAAATTTTCTTTATAAATATAATACAAATGCGAATGCTGTAATGATTTTGGGTTAATTATGAAACTTTATACGCTTCAAATATAAATATCAGATCAAAGAAGTATTTGAAATAATTTTTCTGAAATTTAAATTCCTGTATACTAAATTATGGATTACCTAGTTTTATTTCTGCTGTTTAAACGATTAAGAAAAGAATAACCTCGAATGAAACTGTTATAAAAATTTATAAGGATAATGAATTAATAAGTCATTCTTACAATTTTTAATTATAAGATTAATGAAACTAGACCACATAACGATAATTATCTACTGATTATACTTGTAGTCATATTGTAATACAAAATCATCTATTGTACAGCTAAACACGAATAATATTATTATCTCAATTTAGTTAATGTATGTATTCAATGCAAAAATACAGATAAGAGCTCAATATGTAGGCAAAACTTGCAAGGTATTAAATTTAATTAATGTACATAGCATTTATGTGTCTTTTTCCGTAATAATTGGATTCTTTTGCACATTTGCATGTCATATTATTTAAATGAATTTATGATTTTAATGTGTCTTGCATTAGTTTTATTTTTTTGTCTCACGTTAGTATATTATTGTATTAATATTTATATGTAAATTATTAGTGTATAATAGTGACTTTAAAAAAATTATAGTCACAAACGGTTTTCCTATATTTAATCCGCGTTTTCGCGTCTACTTATTCTCACGTGTGTTCATCTTTGGCTTCGCCAACGCATGCTGCACCTTCAAGCTTTATTTCATATACTACCTCTTGAAGCTAAGCTTATTTATTTTATCTTTCCTGCTCTTTATAATATTTCTTGAATTATTCATAATACTCAGAATCTTTTATATATTGTAACTGTTTTATTCTGTAAGGACTTATAAATATCTAATTTGCACATAGCTTTTTATGCACGATTTTTTTTTCTTTTATATTTATTATTATTATTATTATTATTATTATTATTATTATTATGTTTATTATTATTATTTTACGAATATGATAATCATTATCATTATTACATACATTTAAGTTAAAACTGAATAGTTTATAAAAAATTTAAAAGTTTTTGTTACCATTGGGTAATTATATATTTGTCATTTTATAAATATCATTTCAAGAAAACTTAACTCTAATTATTTTTAAATTATGAATAGAAATTAAGTCTAAATAAAAAAATCATCGTTTACACTATTGAAGTATTTATTTTTTATCATTTAATTTCTATGAAATAATGTAATTAAAAGTTTTTCTGATTATCAATAATAAATAAGATAATAAAATTTAATCGTTTAAAATGATCAATAATACAATTACTTATCATTAAAAATCTTATGTAATTACAAATTTTTAGAACCTGTTTATTTATATATTCTTATTTTTTATCATTTTCCCTCCTGTAATTTTTCTCGTCAATAGTTATTCTACTTGTTTAAAATGGTCTCATTTTTGCTTTTTAAAAGTTAGAACGCCGATTTAAATTTGTAAAAATCTGCGAATAAGAAGTTATTTCGTTAATATTTTGATATTATATATGAGGACATAAGTTGATTTATTACATATTTCTTGGCTTAAACATAATATAATAAATATTTTTTAATTTTTTATTTATTTTCTATGTTTCAATCCAGTGTTAGTTAATCTGATATGTCTTTTAACGCTGCCTTTATGAATCTTATTCTAACGTTAGTTTTACGTTTCTTTTAATTTGTTTATTTCAAGGAAATAAAATAACGAATACTAAAGAATACATTATAAGAGAAATTATTTATATCTTTTTCTTATGAAATGATTGATCATTTATAATTTATGATTAAGAGAGAAATGTAAAGAGATAATATATATTAACGGGCCTTTTTTATGAATAAAAAAAAATATTTTATAAAAAGTATTTTATAAAAAAATACTAATATAAAAATAATATAATAATATAAAAATACAATAGAAACTAAAATACAGTATTTAAAAGTCAACACAGTAAGAGGAGCATAGTATTCAAAAAGAAATCACTTTATATTTTATAATCCTAAAGTAAATAGATCATAAACATAATAATCTTAATTATTTTTAATTTGTTTTATTTATTATTTTTCTTACAAGAGGCAGAATTATAAACTGATTTTGTTGAAAAGTTAAAGAAAAATAACGAACACAATTTTTGTTTTCAAACAAGTTTAAATATCATGTCGATGAGCTGACTAATCAATGTATCTATGCTGTACTTAAATCAATTACTTATAAAATTACCAAAATAGAATTTTAAAGAAACGAAAATAAATGGATAAGCTTTATTTAGATCAATCAACAAGAAAGATTAATTTTTTTTATAATTAGTGGTTGTACGTTACCTTTATTAATATTGATTATTTTCAATAATGTAAATAAAAGTATAAACGAGAGTAAAAAAAGCTATGTTCATGAAAAACGTAATTAAATATTTACTTTTTTAAAATTGAGATAAAATTATTAGTTTCAATAAGCGACTTTCAACATTATTAACTTATTAAATGCATTTTAATTTTAATTTAAAAAATACTTTTTCATGTTTAAGATTTCACGGTAATATATTTTTATTATCAAGTATACATACTTGAATATATGTTTTGTGAAATTATTTTGTATGTAATAAAAGTTATTACATACATATAAATGTATACATATAATGTTATTATATACAAATAAAAGAATCTGCTTTTATTAATATTTTGTTTAAAATACAAGTCAGAAATAAAATTATAATTAATCTTAAAATGCTGTATATTTTGCATAATTTCTAGAAAAATAATAAATCTAATTGTTTAGTCATAAAATAAGTAATTTTATTTAATCGTAATCTCTTACTCATTTTTTCATAATTGTTACTATATTGAAACTAAATATAATTAATAAGTTATAATAAGGATTAGTTAAATCTGTATTTATGCCTTTCAGATAAGTTTAAGTATTTATTTGTCTTCAAACTTAAAATTTTCCGAACCTACATTTAAAGCTCCTTAATCTTGTTTTATCGACTGAAAACTACAAAATTACCATTAACTTTTCACAGTTACTTTTTTGGTGTTTACTTAATCTAATCCAGCTTCCATATTTATATATTTCTGGCATGTATAAGTAATTATTATTTCTTCGTAAACAATAAGAAATGATACTTGTACTTTTTTTATAATAATTACTTTTGGACGAGTAGGGAAAAACTCTATTGGAAGAAGATAGCGAGAAACACGATGGTCTCTTAGGGGTAACATGACATCGTCACTTTGATAGAAAAACAATTTCAATCTGTTCGAGAGCTACTCGAGAAGAATCGCTTTAACTGTGATGACAGTTCCATATATATATGTATGTATGTATGTGTGTATGCATGTATGCATATATATATACATAAATTCACTATCCACATCATGTTGGCCGCGGGGCGTGTTTTCTTATATTTATATACCGGGCGACGACCAGCGATGATCGATGCTTCGGCATTTACAGGGCCCTCGCGTTTATGTGATTACGTCGTTAATGGCAAAGGATCGCGCGAATGCATTCCGATCAATCTTATCATATTGGCGCACGTGAGTTGATAATAGATCGATGGATGAACATCGTTCCCTTCTTTTCAGTCTCTTTTCCTTTTCCTATTTCGATTATAATATTTTAATTTTTATTACTTGTAGAACGGTAGCGTTTTGCAAATATTTTCTTCCTGGTCCAAGATGTTATGTTATACATACAGGCATATTTTAACGTTCGTATGTGTGTATATATAATGCCCTTTCAATTATGATGCATGTTTGTTTTGGATGTTAATGCCAGTTATTGAAAAAAAGGACAGGCGACCTTATTGGGAATTCGTGTGATCAAAATTAGTTTATTTCGTTCTACCTTTTTTTGATGTATAAATGTATCGACTCTAATGTTCAAATATGTACATTATTAAAACTGATTTAAAAGAAGAACTTGCCAGCTGAAATATCTTATTTACGACATTTATTTGGACATGTACAAGATACATCGTAAATATATGTATATATCATATAGATTGATTTTCAGGATGAATCTTTTTTATAACACAGAATCTTATGTTATAGATTTAATAATTAAACTTCTGTCTACATACATAGAGAAAATAGATGTCAATTAATTTTATGACAATTATCAATTAAATTTTCGTAGTAAATAATATTGGAATTATAAATGTATAAATCACATTTGGTAATTTTATAATTTTAAGTTAAGCGTATGATTATTTGCATCACTCATTGGATAATATTTTAATAGAATTAATTATTTTGTTGATAAATTGTAGAATTAATTTATTGGTAAATGTACAGAAATTATTTATTGGTATGTACGGGTTTGGCTTCGTCACTTGTTCCCATAAAAATTCAAGGTAATAGATTTATAATCAAGGATTTGTATTTAAAAACGATTTGTCAAATAATAACTGTCCCCTTGCAAATGATAATTATTAAACACAACTAATAATGGTTACAACTGAAGCGAAATCTGAAAAGCCAAATTGCGAAGGAGCTAAGTTAAACGATATTGTTTGATTTGTCTTTATGTAAGTTTTCTTATCTGTTACTACTTCTATCGCCTCTTACACTTATTAGTAAAACATTTGTGGGTATCATGTCTTAATGCCAACAGTCTTATCATACGTGACTCTCTGTATCTACTTAATCTGTTAAATTACAATCACCTATAAATGAATTTCCACTCAAATAATTTTACATAAATTGATGAAAAATATGGACAGTTATATATTTCATTTTACATTTGCAATTTTTTAAAATTAAGCACGTTTATAGTTTCCCTTGGTGTTTACAACAAATATTATCTCGTGAAATATTTTTTTATAGACATTTTCCTAAATAAAGCAAACGAGTGTTAAAAAATATGTTATAGCGGTTATGTGTTATTTAAGGACGTTATACAACAGTTTATGAATAAAAAGCGTAAAATTTTTATTTTATCTATTTTTATTGTGAAAATTACGAAATTTAACTTCTGAAATTATTTAATTATATTTTATATGTGTGCGCTTTCTTTTTAACCTGTTGCAAATTCATTGTAAAGTAAACATAAAACAGTATTTGTTAAAAAATGAAAAAATTAATATTATGTGCTTCATTTTTTTCAAAGGTTTAATTATTATTTAATTATTCTGGTATTATATTCATACATTTTTTGTTCTCTTTATACTTTTATAATTTTTATAAAACTTGTTCGCTTTCTGAAGTAAACTATTTTGTAATCATATTTTTCTGAAGACAGGTTAACCTTACTAAAAAGGTCAATTTGAAAATCTCATTTTGAATAATAATCGTGAAAAGTTTTCTGACCTATTTAACCAATTCAATTTCACAAAACTACGTTAGCATAAATTCTGGGAGGCACATCGAGATCGCAAAAGGTCTCTTACTCGATGGTACGAAATTCAAACCGTACCAGTGAAGAAAGAGACCAACATAACCTCGAACACTGCCGGAACACCCACGCGATAAATCGCCTCTTGGCAGCCTCAAGTCTTGGATCGCGTGCGCATTCTAAGCTTGCGCTATCACGCGATCGAAGCCGTCAATGTAAATTCAGGTTTCTATAGGTTCGGGCATTCTCATAGTTGCATATTTGAGGAAGGTAACAATTCTTCATACATTCAAACTAATTTTTATGAAAGAGCGGGTAGCTTATAATCAATTTAGCGATTAAAAATGAAAAGATATTGTCAAACTTCAATATGAAATGGAGTTACACGTTGGCTTAGAATATAAATATGTGCATACTAGGGAAGCTTGATGTGGCAGAAAATGATTGATAAATACGTTTTTTTTCAGTGATTTGTGAAAGACAAGATTTTCAGAAATATGAATGAACATTAAATTGAAAATTAGAACTCTTTTTTTAGTTTATTTTAAAATTTTTTTATCAAATCATCGATTAACTATAAATCCAATCTAACGACAAGATAAATATGCGTAATGTATAATACAGTTAAGTAAATAATTGCATTTGTGTTAATTGCAGCTCGTCACTTTTAAAAAACTGCCATAATTCGGTAACAAGAATGGCCAGAAAACAGAAAATAGAAAAACCACATTTTGAACCATTTTTAGAAGTCCAGGCTATTATACTCCTTTTTTCATAATAATAATTATAACTTAATTTTAAACGGCAAAATAATAATAAATTCAACATCTACATCTGCATTTTATGTTAAATTTTTTCTTTGTGTTTTTGCGATAATTTAAGATAAGGCAATTTTAGTATCACAGGTATCTTTGCATATGAAAGCCAGCCAAGACCATATTTTAAAAGATAAAGATTCGAGTGCACGGTTAGCTAAATCTCGTTATTATAGGAAGCAGACTTAGCGAATATTGATGTACGAAGGCAGATTGCTTTAATATTACAATCGTTTTATGAAGAAATATCCTTAGAATTTTGTTCATTTACGTTATAAAATAGTTCTTGGTTTTAATTGCGATTTTAAACAATTTATTACAAAATAAAAAAACATCAAAGTTATAAAACACTCAGAAATAAATTATTCAAAAAACTTTAAATCATATTAATCCTTGAAGTATTTTACTAGTTTAGGAATACCGTAGTAGAAAATAATCCAAGATAAAGTAAAAGAATAATGAAATAATTGAAAAAATGAGACTTTTATTAATCAAACTTTTGAAAATTATTCGAAGAGAAACAGTGCGTAATTTTGCGTCATTTGATGACCTGGTTGACACAAGTAAAATTTTTCTAGAGACAAACCGGAATCTTACTTGTCATCCAATTAATGTAGAACAGACTGGAAATTATTGTTTACCAATTACAGTATTTCAGTTACTGAATAATAGTTGTTTCTTATATTTAGTAAACTACAATTATAATAGTAATACTAAGAATTTTTGCCGTAAGAAATATTCTTTTTACGTTACTGAATTTTTTTCGTGTACTTCTACAGCATACATCTATGCAGTTAGAATGATGATAATCTAATGCTTAAACAAAATAATGAAACTATACACAATAAAAGAAATTAAAATATGTAGTCCGTTACAGTAATTAACTATTTCGTATTTATTACATCAAGTTGCACATTTCATGTTCAGTAATATAACGTTAAAGACGGCTACATGTATCCAGTCCATCGTGAGAAGTTTCGTTGAATCCTTTACGTTTGAACATGAATATCTTGTAATACGTAGCTTTATTGTAGCTTTAAAGGGCGTGGTCATGTGTAGTTGCTCGACACTCACGTCTAAAGTATAAGTTTGTCTGACAAGTTTTTTTCTCGCGTTATGTTTGTTGATCTTAGTACATCAAGTTGGAACTTTTTTAATAGAAGTGTATCACATCAATCTAATCATTACACTCTTACATCTAGTTTACGCAGGAAAAATGACATTAATTCGTCGTCTTTTAATTGTAAGCAGGTCGGTGGTAATCAGATACTGTGAAAGTGTATAAAATATAACGAACGAAGGCTATAAATCGACGAGATGAGTTAACGTATGCTAGAGTACAAGACTCATTTCTGGCATTGATTCAAAATACATTTGCTTAAATTGCTATAAAAAATATATAGAAGCAGCTGTTTTTATATTAAATTTTATCTTTTTTATTAGTGCTTATTAGAAGTACACGTTGAGAAAAATGTTTATAACATTTTTCTTCATTATCCGTATGTTGAATTTAATTATCCGAGTCACTAATTTTTTGTTTAGATTATCAATACGTATTTCCGATACTTATATATTTTATAGATAAATACAGTAGCATGAAATCGAATGTTTAATATTAAGATGGTATGGAGATTCACAGTAGTTCACTGTCAAAAAAATAGAAAACATAAGAATCAGGTAATTACAGTAGTTTTTTAAAGTTTAAGATGTGCCGTTTTCAGATTTTAAAAAAATGCTTGTTTTAGTTCTCTGGTAAAATAAATTGTTTTCTTTTTCATAATTATTGATTTTTTGCACAAATGTTACATTAATCTATGTATAATTATAATTAGTATTAGTACAATAGTGACCAATCAATGTAATCACTAATGAATTAGTATTAAACATGTTTTACAATTAAAGAAAATTATAACCACTTTAAATTTATCAGATTATTAAACTAGATAATCTGAAATTAAACCTTAATCAAAGATAAAGTACAGTTGGAAAAACCATCACCGAAACGTGGAGACTACACACGATTTATATCAACATCTCCCTTGGTTCATTAAAATAATCCTCAAACAAGAAATAATAATAAAATGAGGAGGCAAAATTTCGCTAAAAATGACCGTTAAATATTCACGCCGTGATCACAACAATTTTTTCAATATACACGCGCTCAGCTGTTTCAATTACCCTCTCAACTACTAGGATACCTATATCTAGCAGTAGTACCACATGCGCTCCTCCTCCACTTAACTGACTCCTGTAATTTGACTTGGCACATGACAGGGCGTGTCTAGAGGAGCCCCCAGGATCATCCCGAGCCAGGCTCATCTTTTCATCTATGGCGAGTCTCGTGTTGTAGAGACATATAGTTGAGTTACGCATAACCACCGACTCTTATCAATTGCCCAGGAGTTTCTGGGATACGTCCAAGACGGGGATGGATTTTTCAAACTTTCCAGTTGGCAGGTTAAGGGATAGAATAGGCGTTGTCCGTCAAAAAGAAAAAACAATGTATACTCTATTATGGTCTGTAAATATATCCAGTTCCACATTGAGATAATCAATGTTGAGCCATTTATGTGTGAGTGAGTTACGATACTTCAAGCAGATATGCTAAAGATTTTAACCACCTACTAACGCAGTAATATTCATGTTCCTAATTTAAATGGTCAAATATTACAAGTGAATGAACGATCGCTAGAAATGAAATGAAATGATGCAAAATCCGTCGTTCTTAGATAAAATTCGTCGTCGCGGCGCTCATTTATATAATAACACCTTTTAAAAATTGTAATTATAGTTACATAATGATAGCACAGGCAATGAAATATTAAATATAATTAAGGTGCTTAATAAAAATATCGATGGCTTGTTTCGTTCAGTCAAAGCAATTGATCAAATATAAGACAACCGTGTTCTCACATACAGATACTTACGCGAGACAGACGATTAATCCTCAAACTTAGCAGTGACTGGTTATTTAGATGCGTATACTGATTTAACGTAAAGTACTGTATTTTTGTATTTTTACAATGTCAACTAATTGCACATGCGAATTATTTAAAAATGTATAACGTTTTTTTTACTTACGATAATTAGTCTCACTTATTTTGGATATTTATAAAAGTACTGGTAATGTAGGAAAATCTTATTATCAACATTTTTACGCTATAATAACATATAACAATTTGTTAAATTATAAATTAAAGTATATCTGTGCAATAATGCCATAAGAGATTTATTTCAAGAGTTTTTATTTTGCACAGAACTTTTTTAGTAATTATTACCTTACTATTTGTTCAGGATTAATTATTAACAGACTGTATTTTATGAAACTTTTACAATATGAGCTTGTTGCTTTCATTTACTTTAATATCCGTTTAATTTTGTGATTTTAAAGATGTTAGAGAGGAGTATGCTGTGAAATAATATATTAAGTGGACGTTTATCTTTCACGTTAAGTTTCAAATCAGCTTAAACACTCGAACATATTTTTACATTTATTAAATTGTATCTTAAATTGCACGTTTCCTATTTAATTATTTATTAATGTATTTACTTGATTTGTGATTTTAATTTTAGAAATAAACATTATTAAGTGTGAAATTTGATATTTAATCTAAATGTTATATTATTTGAATTACATATAATAGGGTTAAAAATAATAGGATAATAACAAGACTGTATAAGATTGATTAATAATATTTCCAATTGTAATATTTAACATCTATATTTACAAGTAAGTAAACTTATTTAGTTTTTCATACTACACATTCAAGTAAATAAAATGTATTAAGTAAATACTGCAATTGTATCTTTGTAAAGTAAACATGGACTACTTAGCAAGTCATATTAATTAACGAAATATGCGTGTTCGGCTCAGCAAATTAGTTTTAAAATTAGGATTTTTAAAATATTGTGTTAATATATTTGCTAAACAAAGAATACTGTCGATGGGGGAACTCCAACACCGAGAGACTCATAACTGCCAGATGCCCTTTCATATTTCGAGATGAAAATTACGATTCGCACTTACGTTATGTGAAAAGGGCGCGCACAAGTGCCAATATTGCTAGCTTGGCATTTTTATACTGCCAATCTCTCTCAAAATGTCCTTTTCGCATTTTTCGGATCTTGATAAGTCGTTAAAGAAGTTGACGTGGTACATTTATTTTGTTTGTTATTTTGAACAACAGGTATCAAAGAAAGTATAACAAATTTAATAGTTTCTGAAGTTTAGATAGCGCAATACATTTTAAGGCGATTATATCTTACAGTTAAAAAATTGCATACAAATAATGCCTATAAGTTTTATTAAATAAAAGTTTGTTGAGATATCCTTTTGTGTGTGTGTGTGTGTGTGTGTGTGTTAGAATATTGAGAATACTTACATTTTTTGTATGGTACAATATGTATCATTTAGAAAAATAATTAACTTGTTACAGCATAAGCTGCTGACATAAAATTGAATAATATCAAATTAGCACATAATTTATTATTTATATTTGATTATATGGCAGATTATATATATGATATTACTTTATCCATGCTATCTCATTCTGATAATTTGCTTTTACTAAAACGTACAGTAACTTTTCTATTTTATCTTTTTCTTGTTATGATTTTTCTAATTTTTTCTAGTAAAGTATATAGTAATTTATTTACAAACAATGTAGCATTATATATTATGTCCCTTATTTTTATTTTTCTATAAAAATCAGACAACCTTTTTTCTAAAATAGACAATAATTAAAATTATTTTGAAGTAATAAGTATTTCATTTTATTATTACCGGTCTTAATTTTCCTTATTTAATTGCAAAAATATATAAATCTAACAAAGTCGTTTAATTCTATGGAAGTTTATATTTATACAATGAAGTAAATGTGAAATAAATTATTAAAAATTTTAAACAGTTCAGGCAATCACTATTGCAGACTAATCAGTGTATTTTTAGATGTTTAATAATAGAAATAATTACAGAATAATCCATAAAATTCAAATATAATTAAGTGAAAACTTTTTGAATGTTGACAAAAGTCAAAGGAAGTTTCACTGTAAATGAAGTGATTATATTTTTATTATTTTTATGTACAAATGAACTTTATTGATAAAGCTAATAAATATTATTGAGTTTTATAATTTTTTAAGGTTGATTACCGTAAAGATGAAATTTGTTTTTTAATCTTGTGAAATTTTGACATTTCTTAAATATGCATGTTACTCTACGCTACGCACGGTCACGATTACGCTAAATAATCCAATAACATTAATTTTGTTGTAAAGTGATTTAAAAGTCATAAATCGTATGTAATAAAATTAATTTTTAGTAGAAACTTTGTCAGTATTTTGAATTATTCATAGAAAAATTTACTCCATGGAACGTTTACGTATAACTTGTAATTTGTGATTAACTTAAGATCTTGTGATTTTTACAGCAATATATTTCTTTATATCATAATGAGGTTGGAAAAATTTTCAATAAAAATTCAAAAATAATTGCTACGCAGATTAAGAGATGCATTCTTGTATCAGCGCTCGAAATTGTTGTTATAATAATTTCAATGTTATCATCGAAAGCCGCGAAGTAATCAATATTCAAAAAGCATTATTTTACGCTCATTTTCAATTTTCTCCGGGAAAATAACTTTTGAATTTAGAAACAACTTGAGCGAATTGTCTTACCTTTGAAGAGAATATCGACAGGTGCTTTCTTTTTATACTTGTGGAGCTTTGTGTTTAATCTTGTTCACGCAGAAACTCACTAGATGATAGTGGCGGCGGCATAGGAGGGAGGAGGTCGAAGAAATGGATTAGACCACGCTAATGGGTTACAACTTAATGGGTTACGTGAATACCCAGAGGTTTATGCCTTTTCTATTTTCTATTTATTAGGTTGAAGCTCTTCAGATTCATTTTTTCTCTGGCGCTTAATTAATTTCAAAGATATGAGTTAAGCCCTCTTGGACGATACTAGGAACACTAGGGGATGCCTTGCAGGTTATTTTACTTCCCGTTTATGGTTCGTGTTGAAATTTTATAGGTTACTAGATTAATATATATGGCCTATTTGCGCAACTATTAACTTTATTAGAATTAGCTCTATAATTATAATTTTACTCTAATTTATGTTATTGCATTGAAGGAATGTTCGATATCTCTTTCTACAATATTTATAAGTTTGCTAATGAAATGTTAAATTCTTGTGGTTGTTTAGCAGATTAATGTTGCTAATATCTTTAGATGTACACTTCTGTTGTTATTTTTAAGTTTTTCTATAGTCTTTATATGTTATATACATTATAACCACTCTTTAGGATCTGGTAAATAGTACCAGCTTGTTCGTAGTTCGATGGTTTTACTACCAATGAATGATAAAGCCACATTGACTCAGTCATTATTATTTTTTTCTTAGAATTCGAAAGATTTTCGGTTGAAATTTCAGCTTCACTTGTTTCTTTGTCACTTTAGTATTAATTTTAAGTGCCTTACACAAGCTCATTTTTTACAGTGGCTATTATATTTTGAGACTCATTTGAAACAGCGAAATTTCTTTATTAAAACTATGGAGCGAACCAGAGAAAATCAGAGTGTGTCCATTAAATTAATAAAGCACAATTGGATACGCGTCAAGGCAAAGAGATAACGAGGAATTCTGATATATATATATATATATATATATAATGATAATGTTTTCTTAGAAGGTCTGTTTTTAGCCAAGTATACAGAACATCTTTATGAAAGATACAATAAATTTCAAACTCTAAGCGTCAGGATTGAATTGGATTTTATATATAAACCACTCAGGTTTATTTGACTAAAGACTAAGTGTCAGAGTAATTATGAATAAAATTCATCCACTTTAATAACTTATGAAGTTGCATGATTTAAAAATATTTGAGCGTTTACAAGCAGAATTAAAAGAAAAAACGATTGTTACCAATATATGAACAAATTGATTCGGTTTCCATTTAATAATAATTGAAATTTAATATTATATTAAAAAAATAAAATTTGAAAAATTCATGTGAAATTACGATATTTTTTATAGAAGTAGTATAATATTTGAAATGAACTTCTTATAAACAGAATGTTTAATAGATTCTTCATAAATTAAAAATGTTTTCAATATTTTTCAAACTTTCATATGTTATTGGCCTTATTATTTTATTACTCAAGAAAACTAAATCCAAATGTTGCGCAAAAATTCAATTAGAAAAAAATTCAGATTTACAAGAATTAAGGAAAGAATCATAAGTTGGTTTAAAAGTTAAGAAGTACATGCTTAATTCAATGATGATTGACGTATTTAATCCTTCAATTTTCATCAATTTTCTTCTAGAAAAATTTAAAAATTTGTTTAGAAGTAAGTAATAAGAAATTTTTTACTTAAGAGAAAACCTGCGATATATTTTATAATCGTGACTCGAGTTGTATCTTAATATTTTTAAGTAAATTTTTTGATATTTTAGTATCTTTTATTCTTTGATGACCTTTAAGCAATTTTACATTACGTGTATGATACGATTGTTGATCATCTTACTGACAAAACTAGTAGATGATCCATAATACAAATTGTTAAATAATCATTATATCTTTTCGATTTTTATTTACAATATATATTTATGTCGATTTATGAATATATTATCTTCAAATAGTACTTGTTAGCGTGCAACTTTTATTTTTGAAAATTGCTTTATGAAAAAAGTAGATATAAAAATAATTTTCATCTCTTCTTAAGATGAAAAGGGACTAATTATTCTAATTCAAGATAAATAGACTAATTCGAGAGAAAACTTGAAACAGCCTTAAAATTGTAAAAAGGTATCCTAAGCTTATTATTCAAATAAGATGTACCTTGAAGATTTAAAAATGAAAAAATAAAATTCAAAATGTTTAAAAATTAGACTGCAAAAATTGAGAAAAGATCAGTAGTTTTAAAAAATTTACAATTTTAAGATAAATGTCTTAATAATTATATAATCAAGTTTTTGAAATTTTTATCTTGATATTCTGAATATCTGATCTTTCAATATTATAATTTATATATATTTATATGTAAGATAATCTTACAGATTCTTGAGTGGTTTATTATACTTCTCATCGCATTTTTTCGGGACTTTGAAACAGATTCGATATTTGAATTTATTATGACAAACTATTATATTGGTCTACTTTAATAATTATAACAAAAAGAATAATAATTCCATAATAAATTCGTAATGTGTTTAATAAATGCTGATTTATAAAATAAGTTCAAAATAAATTGAAAACTGTGGTTATTAGTTTCGCGTGACTAATAATATTAAATTCAAATTGCATATAATTTTAGTAAAATGAAAAAATAACTTGACATTGATGTCAGAATACATAAACAAACCCATGATTCTTCAACGAGTCTTCTAAAAATTATTCCAGCGAATCTCACTGTAAATGCTGCCACTGGGATTGTTATTATAATTTTGTTCATGTACACAGTTTTAGTATGAGATGAGTATGAGTACAAGTATGAGTATTAGATGACGTCGACGTTGTATATTTAATACAATTTTGACTGCACGATTGCGAATGTAAATACCATAACAAGAAGACGGTGAACATGTTCAATTGTCGCACAATTCCAAATACGAGAGCAATTTTGAGTTAAGATTATGATTATTTCAGCATAATTTCGATGGATTCATGATGTCCATGATAGCTTCATACATTAAAGATAAATATTAATGATCGATTATTGAGTTCGTTTCAGTTTCTGTTGTAATACGAAGCAATTTCAAATCTCTCCACTTTGGCAAGTTTTGTAAATAATATTATTAATACTCATGTGAATGATTTATGTAACATTGGATATTCTGAAAGCTGCTAATATTTAATGATTTTTTTATTAAGTAAATATATATTAATAGAAAAAACTACAAGTAATCAATCTTCTTGTAATACTACGAGATAAGACATGTACATATCAAAAAACGAATCCACTATGCGTTACGATTGCACATATGATTGTTTATAATGTTTCGAAAAATGTTCACCGTTAGTCCAATATTGATTGCATTTCATGATTCGTGCGCCATAAGAGGAGATGAAGTCTTGTAAATTTCAAATAATTGTCATGAAATTTTTGCTTCAACGGTGAAATTGTTTCTGCTCACGAAGTCGAAATTAATACAAGAACATTTTCGGCCTAACTTCCGCATAGTATTCCTACGAGTTGAAAGTTCAAAGTTGAAATTATCACTGAACCGAAAATGTGTTTAGGTAAACTTTAAGAACACCGGAACAGTTATTTAATGTTAAATTTTCGAGAAAGACATGAACATAATATTTAAGAAGTCAACAACAAGGTACTGTTCTTATTTGAGTTACCTTTAAAAATGCTTTCTTCAAAAAAACGTTAATATATTATAAAAGAAAAGAAAAGATGTAGAAAATAATATTTAAATTTAATGTACAGTTATGAATGGACAGATTGTTAAAAAAACATATTTTACTTATACTTTATAAAAATTATCGTGCGAGAGGAATTTCAAATATTTTATGTTGTAAATCATTTCATTTGTTGTAAATATTGTACTAAACAGAAAATAAAATTAAATGCGAATTCTGAAGATAAGTACGAATGAAACTTTTAATGAATTAAACAATATTTTGTAGATTAAAAAAGTTTAAAAACATATGTCTTCTCTAATTAAGAAAATTGAAATAAATTGAATTTTATGTTGGATTAAATACAAATCTGACATTGCTAAACTGAAATTTAAAAAATAATACGAGTAGATGATTTAATATTAACTTTAATACACAAAATAGAGTAGAGAGAAATAATAATGCGTCCTATAAATATAGTTTTAGATTCTTAGATTACGAAGGAATACAATATTCGAGAAAAGGTTCTTTGAACTGACCGTTTAATACTTATATTTTAGATTAAAAAAATACAACAAATGTAATAATTTTTTTCTACATTTGATTATAAAGTTTATTCAATAATAATCTTATGAACTATTTATCAAAAGTACGGTTGCACGAAAAAGAACCTAACATTATTATAACTTGGACTGCGATTTAATCGCTTAAAAGATGACAAATCGAAATTCCTGGTAAACTATTCCGAAATTTCCCATTCTTGGATCAACCACTCGCGCGTACATGCATAGTTTCTTCTTCCCCCTCCACCCAATTCATGCAGAGTATTCTAGGCAGCATACGACAAGTGACGCACTATTTATAAAACGCGCATTGCAAGTAGATAAACTTTGAAAGCTGTATCATTCAGCTGGAATTTTGCCTCTTGTTCAACTATTATATTACTACATTTGATAACTGAGGGGCACGCGACCAGCGATATAAGTATGTGTAGTACGTTTATATTAAGAATTGGGTCGAATAAAAAGGATTGAGTCGAAAAATATTCCTTCTTCCCGAACATTTTCTGAAAAATTATTTTCCTCTTGAGTTGCCGTGCAAAGTAGACTGAGACTTTATTATAAAAGTTTTGAAGTTTTTTATTAGAGTCGTGCACTTTTTAATATAAAGCATTAATATGTATTGTTTGTTTGTTTTCAAAGTTTACGCGTATTAAATTAAATTTTAAAGCAATTTGAAAGTTAATCATGCAAGCTTTTGAAAGGATGATTTTATGGATAGTTTACTATAAATTACAGTAAGGCATACCAATAAGACAATAAATTTTTAAGATGAAAAACACTTGTATAGAGTAAGAATATTGTAAGGAGTAGTAATTACATTATCGCTCTATTGTTGAATAATGATATGCCTTTGTGCTTTCTACGTATATTATGATTGATCTTTAGTTAGTAAACATCTTTGCTACGTTCGGCAACGACATAAGAATATTCAGTTTTTTATAATATCATTATGAGAGTTAGAGTATACTATATATAAATATGAGTGGCGGACAGATTAGTATAATCAAACTTTACTAATTCAAAATTAAGAAATGGAGTTCTTACAAATTTATGTAGATAAAATAATTTTTTAAACTAAGTATTTTATTATCGATTTTATTAAAAGTAGAAGTTTTTTCTGAATTTTATAGTAAAAATCTTCGTTTTTAATTGTTTACTACAATATGATAATATCTTACAATACGCAATACGATAAAATAATATTTTACTATTGGCAACCTTTGGGAACGACTCATTAAGTGCAGAGGCACAAAATTCCTTGTAATCCTAAACTACTCTTAAGTTATTACGTTATAAATGTTGCTTTTTTAGTTTTTAAAATTCATTCTTTTAAGTACTTTATTTTAAAAATTAAAGATAATTTATAATTCCTTTTTTTCAAACAGGAAGAGAAACTTTCATGAAAGAAGTCTCATAACCTTTTTATACTGTATTGCATAAATTGCAGTATGTGATGCAAGATAAAATCTTGTGCACGATAAAGAAACTTAGTGAACATTAGAAGAAGATGAACATTTTCGACTAATAAAAAATTTTATTTTCATTTGGAAAAAATTTATTACTTTAAAATTCATCTACAAATTAGAAGAAAACATCAATGATTACAAAGAAAATTTGTGTTTTAAATTTTGCAACTAGTGTCCTTCATGCTTATTATTTTAAAAAGAAATTTTATTCAGTTTAATAATTTTTTCTTAATAACCAGTATAAATCATTTAGTTCACTTGTTTGAAATAAAATCAGATTATTCAGAAATATTACCATTTTTTATTTCGGCAATTAGTCAAGATAATTAGCTCAAGGTCTTCGCTCTAGAAAAAGGAGTAACGCACCTCGTAAAACGCACAGTTCTTGATATTATCTTACTAGTCAGATGATCTTGATTATGATATTGTATTCGAATTAAAAAAATGATATTATTTTATTTCATATAAATTTTTGTCTCAATTAGCTGTATAAGGTATAAATAGAATTCGTTTATGTAAGTTAATCAATTAACTGTTTATTTTAAAAATTTATTCAATATTTCTTAAATATAAAATTTATTATAATAATGAAGTTTTAAATATTTTTCAATAATGTAGCTTAATATAAGATGGGTAATATAAAATAGTTTCATTCATTAGAATTGTTACGAAAAAATGATAAATAAAAAATGCGTTTTCTACTATGTACTTAAATGGTTATGTACAGTGTAATATAATATATTTGAAATTATTATTTCAAATTTTTGAAATTTGAAATTATTTGATTTCGAAGATTTTTTTTGCTATAAACATACTGAATGGACTGGAGATGGAGCTAATGGTATATTCAAATATCTATGCTTTCTAATTTAAAACTAAAATGCAACCTATATTAAACGACATTTATGTGGCAAAAATCATTCGAAAGTTGTTTTACGTGTATTGTTATTACGGTAATTAACTAAAAATACATGTCTCATCGAAAGTATATGTACAGCTTATTAAATGCAGTCACGAATTTTCATATTTGTGTTACTTAAAATAAAAAAGTACAATAATTATTTAGCTATAATATGTTTGAACATTGGAAGAAATATTTTTCATGTTGTCTATTCAAAAACAACAAAATAAATTATTCAATTCAATTCTACTACTAATAATTGAAAATATGTTTTTTTATTTGCAAAAAGCAATATATTCTTTAATTGTATCGAATAGTACTTATATAAATAAAATAAAGCGTTTTTATTCTTCTTTCAAATTTACAATCTTTGTCGCTGTATTTATTGAATAATTTCATTTATATTCCAAATGCAAAATTAACTTCAAATATAAATTCAACAAAAATTCAACTTGTACTTACAATACTTTCTAACATCTCTCGTTCGTTTTGGACAAAGAAAAACAGGAAAAAATTTCGATACTTCCTGTTAAAATATTACTTCTGTAGCTTCTAGATACAATTGAGGCTCTCAATTAATGCAATAATAAAAAATATTCAATTTCCAGACACATAATCCTTGGTTCGCTTAATTTTGCACTATCCACTTATATATTGATGAACATTTGTCGAAATTTCATAGTATGAGCAAAGTTGTTATCTCGACAATTCTCCTGTCGAATTCAATTCACGTGAAACTTGTACTATTAACTGCCTGTACTATCAACGCGATCCAATCTCAATAATTCAACGAACCCACATGCAAGAATATTCATTTTCTTTTTCTATCTTTCTTTTCCTCTCTATACCTCAGTATAATTCTAGATAAAGTTCGACGGAAAGGGCATGCGGGCTGTGGTTGCTTGCTTTAGATGGTTAGTTCTGGGTTGGCTTATTCGAAAGTTAGTTTTATTTTAAATTAGGGCTTAGTCGTACGATTTGTTATGTAAACACTGAAGTATATAGCAAGGCTGTATTGATGATGTAACGTTGGCAGTACAGCACAGGTTACGGGACATTCCTAAAATTCAAGAGTGAGATTTTAGTGCGATGTAGATGTCTTCGAAACTTTATTACTTTAATAATTACCCTTTTTTGCACAGAAATCTTTACAAAACCAGGTAAAACCTTAAATTTAAAAATTGTGATAGTGCGTAAGAGTTGAAATTTTTATTATAATAAACTTGTTACACGACCATCTATAACCTTCAAGTTTTAGCAACGCACGACTAAAATTCACTTAAATACATTGTCCAAATGCTGAATGATGACCGCGTAAAACCTGATGCTTCATACTCGGGAACTAATTCAAACCCTTAACTCTCCCTGCGTACTTGGATTTCTAGTCCTTCAAGATTTATGTGGCACGAGTCGGAGGAGAATGAAAAGCCTAACTACAAGAGATTAGGGAAGCGCGGGGAGATAGCGAGCAAGGAAGCATTCTCGTAATGAATGTGCGAGGGGCCGGTAGGGAAATATCTTGTAACTGACCATTATTCATTAGGAAAGCGGGAACTCGTTCCGGTAATTCCGGGAGTGTGAATCGCGCGTTTGGCTCTTGAGGCGCCAATTAATGTCGCCACTCATCACAAAGCAGCCGCAGGTGAAACTTGCGTTTAATGTCGATGTACGCCTCGAAGAGCGTGTGCGTTGTCGCCCTCGAAATATTGAAGATTAAAGTCAGCACGAGATGTCGCAATGCTTACTTTGAGCCGCTCGTTGTAGACCGGAGTGGTTTTTACTTTGAAAGCAATGGAACACCCCTGAGATATGTAGGGATAAGTAATGATGGATGGCTCAGGCGCATCTCGATCGCGCGTATGTAGCTGTTTAAATCTTGCCTTTGCGAACGATCTGTTTTATCGACAAAGTGATGAATAATAGTCTATAAGTAACTAACTACTTCAATTAAATGCAAAGTCCTATTTCACATGATTTCTATGGTGCACTGATCTGACATTGTTTAAAGTTTCTAATGGACTTTTCATTGGCACTTTTAAAACTCAGTGTAAGAACATTTATAAAATACATACAAGTGCTTGATACAATACATTTTTCAGTTCCATTAAATTATTTACTAGAAACTTTGTAGATTTGCGATAAAACAAATTGTTTGAATTAGGTAAATCAATTGCTTGTAACTCGAGAGGATAAATATACATATATATATGTGGACTCTTAAGGTGGTTGATCAGTGATGGAAGGATATTTGAACACGTTATTCAATTACTTAAAAATAATTAGTATTAATATATTAATCAGTTAAACTTATCACGTTAACTTTAGCAACACTGTTTCTCATTTTGCACGAATTAATTTAAATATTTTTCATCATAAAATTTATTATTTTCCTTGCTTAAAGAGTTATGAAGAAAATTTAATAAAATGTTTTAATAAAAATAAACGCGTGATTTTTTCATACTATGAGTACATAAATAAATTATAATAATAAAATAAACAGAAAAGGAAGAGAAATGAAAGATAATGATCAATATTATTTGTTATTATAAAAAAAACGAGCTACCAAGAAAAAGAAACGTAAAATTCTGAAATTGTATTTTACGTTTAAAAAAAAATAATTTTTAATGAAACATATGTAAAGTAATAAATAAAAAGATAGATAACATATTAGAGCTATTTAAATATAAGTGAAATTTTATTGTTATCTTAATTTAGAAATAAATAAAATAGAAAATAATAAAACTAAATAAATAGTCCAGCAAATATATTTTTAAAAAAAGCATATTTACTATTTGTATCCAAAATCATAATTTTTTCTTTACGAGAAAATTAAATATACTTATGTATCTGTAGGCGAAGCTATTAAGTAGAAAATTTACAGCAAATATGAAATAGAAATAAAGAAATTCGTAGAAAAATAACCAATAAAAATTGGAATAAAAATCGTATGACAATAATGGACATATAAATTTAAATTTTTCGAGTACTTATTTAGTTTTATTTTCAAGTATTTATTTCACTCACAAAAATATATTAATTCTCTTATCGAATAATATGAAAAGCAAATTTAGCATTTTAATTTTTGTTTTGTAATTAATATGCAATTTAAATGCGATAATATCTTATTGAAATCAGCACAAGTGTATTAATTTTTTAAAAAACTAAGAATTTCAATATATTCTTTTAACATTATACTTGATTAAAATATAGAACGTATTATTAAAAAATATTATAAATAATTAAATGTTTTACATTTTATCTCATAACATTCAATATAAACCAATAGTACAATTCCGTTGGAAGAATATCGCATTAGTTAAATCAAGTTTAATACGGGCAAACATTAAATGTCTTGTATTAAAATAGTTTTCTATAAACTCAAAATAAACTTTTTAATGATTTATTGTAAAACGTAAACTCAAATTGGTGCCTTGTATTAAAGTTAAAATATCATGTTTAAATGCATTCATGTGTGCCGTGACATCTTATGACGGCAATTAATTAGAAATCGATTGTAATTAGTCAACCAATAATGAAATGCCGCGGTCAATCGAATTACCGAAATTCAAATAAAATAAAATCCTAATGAAATATTCACAAACGACTGCTTTTGGATGTACTGAATACTGCGGTTGTGTCTTCTTTTATAAAAAAAGCTGATAACTGATTTATGTAATTATTTTGTAATTATTGTAACTTCTCATTCTTGTAAATATGAGCTTTTGTACATTTTGAAGGTACGAAAATTTTATTTCAATATTTGTGCAATCTAACAATACATGTCGAAGAATTCGAATGTATAGATTTTATTCATCGTAAAGAATTCACACACAAACGCTGAATGTGATGTTACCAATGGTTTATAGTAGATTATGATTTTAGTTGATTGATAAATGAGATAAAGCTTTACCGGTAAACATTTATTCGAAATGCTTTATAAAAAGTGTCACGTAAGCTAAGTAAAATAGTGATTTAAAAGAAAAATTTTTAAAAGCGTTAGTTCAATTGTTATCAATTGAAATTATTGAATTGTTATAAAAATATGATTTAAAGAATTTTTGTATTTACTGTTATTATTTTAGATATATATTCAGGTATTAACTTTGTTTTGTCATTCGCAATATTCATGCTTTTATCGGATAAAAATTTTTATTTCCAAACTTTAATCAGTCTTACGACCTTTTTTAAAATATAATGAATACAATTAGTCATTGAATTTTTTATATTACTACCGCTTTATTGCGCGATATCAGAATTATTTTCTTTATCTCGCTTTAATCTTTTTCCTTTCCAAATAAGCTAAGTAAACGATGGTATTGGAATGTACGCAAAGCCATAGAATATGAGCCGCAAAGAAACACATATAAGCGCTCGGATCAAAAAGGGAACACTGGGATCCTTAACAAGTCGTACACGTTCAACCCAATACTTTTAGGAAGTGTTATGTCAGTCTCTTTTAATTTTGGGGGTTAATGAAACTTGTAGAACATCACTATAGAAACCGATTATGTTGATGCCAAAGGAAATCTGTCGGCGGATAATGTAACCATTGGTGCAAGTTACAAATAGGGCTGTTAGATGTAAATAGGTGGGAACCCCATTGGACGTCTAAGTAGTTATAAAATAAGCCTCGGGCTTCATGTGATTCACTGTAAAGAGGCGTGGACTGAGAAAATGGAGTAATCATAGGGCAAGAATGGCTGCAGTATTTATGCATATGACAGGTATTGAAATGAAATCGTTGTGTTTTTTCTATAGAGAAGGGTTTGAAACCACAATCCTCGTAATCTACCGTTGTTAATAATGGAAACCTAACGCTTATTATGCGGTTTCTTCTCCAAAGCGCTGGATATAAGCGCAAAAAATGCAACTGGGATATTTTACCTACAAAGGTAAGAACGTTACATCTTAGTTTCAGAAGATAATCAGAACGGCAATGGAATAACCTACGTGTTAAGTCATTAACTTTCGAGACTCTCACTAGAATAAGAAAAATATTTCTTTACAAGCAATGTAATTTATTGACGTTTTTTCATCCGAACGATTTAAATTATATAATAAATAATTATAAATTGAAATGTAAAATTGGTAATTTTCATCTGAAAGATATTTCTCAGTGTGAACTCTTTATTTGGTTTATTAAATAATAAATTTGTTTTGATAAAAATCATGTAATTCCATTACCGAGTTCGTTAAAATTTTAAAAATAGTAATAAAAAACATTTGCTTAACTCAAAATCTGTATTTCTAAATGGAAGTTTGCACCAAGAACGGCTATTCATCTTAGTTAACGGATATTTCACCCTGTGCTTTCACTCGTTTACCTTTCCAGACGAATATGATCGCTGAATATTAATGTGTTTGCGACAAATCAATTGAAAAAAAATAGCGCAAGAGCATTCTTTTCTTATTTGCATTTAGCTACTTGATTACCGCTTTTCATATAATATTTAATAGAAAATTGGTATTAAGATTCAGTAAAAGAAAAATTGTCTGAACTTGTTAAAAACATTAATTTTTACAATTAAATTTGCACTTTACCAACAAAATAAAAAATAACCTAGAGCATTTTCATTATCTAATCATAATTATCAATTAAGTTTTATATCATATTAATAATGTACATGTTCTAATATGAAATTATGTACGTTATAATTTTACATTAAGCTATAGTTTTATATATTAGTAAAATTTTAAATAAAAAAAATGATTTTAAATGGATTAAAGCAATTTATATAAAAATTTATAATACGACGTAAAATTCTATTATTGAAGACGCTGTGAATGTGTCAGAAACTTCGCGTAAATATTTATATAAATTCGATTATGTATTTGTATATTTATATTATATAAATATTAAATTTTTATTAAAATATATATATATATATAGACTGAATTTATAATTAGACGTTTACTGTATTACACATTAGCGCAGAATTTTGCATTTTCGAATAAAACTTTGCCGTAATAATTTTTAATAATTTCATAATGTTTAAAATATCGAATACATGAATTGAATGTGCGTAAAATTATTTTTTAGTCCTTATGTCCCTTAAGCATATAATAATCAAATTTTAAACTGAAACAAATGTATTGTTAACATAAAAAGGTACATTGTTTAAATTAGTACTAAAAAATTAGAAAAAAGTAAGTTTATTATTCAACGAAAATTTAATTAACAATCAATTTAAAAATTGAATAAGGTTTTTACTAATATTTGTTTATAAAGAAAATTTATATGTAGATTCTAAAGCTAAGAGGGGTTGTTTGCACTGCATGAATTAAGAACAGTAAACGCTTATTCAACTCGTGATCATCTGAAATATATTTGAGAACAAATTGTTGGTACGATTAAAAAAATATTGATATATTGTATTATATAAATATTAAATCTCCGCATCTGTATTTGCTTTTTTTTTCGATTTTTTTTCTCAATTTTTCGATTGAGAAATCTTTCAGATGCGAACATGTTTAGATAGATTTATATGACAAGATGATGTGTTAATTAATTTATCTGTTAGCTAATCTTGCCACAGGGTTTACATGTTCTTATAAATAATTTAAAAAAACAATGAACTCTAGTTATAAATTAATTTGTATATGAAAAAGTTGTAATCATTACTTTGTAATGTAGTAAATGTAGTACCACAAAATTTTAAGGAATTATATCATGATATACATAAACGTTATTAAAGAAAAAATAGATTAAACTTTTATTAGATTATTTAGATTAAATTTTTATAATGATCTGTAGGTTCATTTTTCGAAGTCTTACATATTTTTAAAAAGGTTTTAGATTTTTATTAAAAAAAACATACTTTAAATTCGAATTATAATCAACACTTTTTTTCTAATTTAAACATTTTCAAAATTAATCCTATAACCTCTAAGATATAAATTAATGTTAATAAGCAAACAATCTTAGTTTACAACATCTGAAAGTACTTTAATGTAATTCTAAATTAGTTTTTAAAAATATTTTTAAAAACTACTTTCTGATATTCAGAATACATATTTACGTTGGATTCATATAAACTAAGTTTTTCAGCCTATTCCCATCTCGTTGTTAATTTAAAATAAAATCGCATATAGCTTTTTGCGAATAACTACAATTTTTCGTTCTTTTAGTTTTATACTTTAATTCGTCTCTACCTTCAAGAAATCCTTTACTGTTGTTGACATTTAAAATTTCTCAGTTTCAAGTCCCCGAACTTTACCTCCAGATTTCATATTTCTCTTTCCTTATATTTTCTGCTTTATGTGCCAAACCAAATTATCTTTTCTCTTGTTTCTTTTTTCTCACTTTTCGCTTTTCGCTTATCTAAAGTACAATAAACAAGAAACTCCTGCCGAATGCAAAACTTTTCAGATGTATGTACAGAATATGTTACGCTGTTGATTGATAAAAGTCTTTACTAAATATGAGTGGATTCAAAAGAATTGGAGTGAGTTTCCCAATGTAAAGAACTTTAAATTTATTTCAGTACCTTGATCGTGTATTTGCACAAATGCTACATATACTGAAAATAATTTTTGTAATTTCATTGGTATTTGTAGGAGAGCATTGACTGTATCATTTTTTTCTATGATATTACGTAATTATATATGAAAGCAAAATTTTTCAATTTTTCAAAAGAAAATGTATTTTATTCAAATTGTATTATAATACTTATAATACTTATATAAATTATGGCAATGATACATGCAAAATAATTTTTTATCAATAATTACAGTGTTTAGTGAAAACTTGATTTAATGATAAATTTTCAAAGTAAATAAATGTATTTTTATCAAAAAAATTGTAACATAATAACTTCAGATACAAATTATGTATTGTGTTTTACTTCATTTTACAAAAAAATTATTAAATATTCTAATTATTATAATATTTGTATACGTGTATTATTTGAATAATGCATTCAAATACTAAAGTTACATTTAAATATTTTATTTTACTTTAATATTTAATTTCGTTGTTTTAGGTATGTGCAATGTTTATTTAATGTACACTAATATTTTATACAAAAATAAATATATCATAAATTTCTCATCAATTTTCAGTTACAATTACAATATTTTTCTTTTACGCAATCGAAATAATAAAAACTTTAGAATTTATAAATATTGCAAATTATATATCTTCTTATGTTGATTGTTAGGTTTTATTGTTATTACTTTTCATTTATTTACTTAAGAAATAATTATGTCTTTTTTTATTAATTGAATATCCAATTATCATTAAGTATATTACTTTATTTTTTATTTAGAATTAATTGAGACATTATATTATTATTAATGAAGGAATTGAAACCTGATTAATCACAATTTACTGAATACAAGTAAAGTAGATATATTTTTCGGCGTAAAATTTTTCCCCTTTTACCATTTTATTTAATATACTTTTTTATGTGAGCAGCTACTATAAAATTTGGATTATTTTCGATTTTTAAACATAAAAACGAAAAATTATCATTCTATTAATGCATACAAAAATATTTTTATTGGAAAGAAACAAAAGTATTAAATATAGATTTAATTCCATGATTAATTATACCGTATCATATTTAATATATTATTCAATTAAAAAATATAATAATGAAACTCGTCGATGGTTACCTTACTTTCATTTGAACTGGGATTAAAAATTAAAAGGTTTGTACGATTAATATCGCAAAAATTATTTGTTGTTATCCGTATAATTAATTTAATTTTATTATATCATATAATAAAAAGTATACAATAAAAGAGGCATCTAGAATGTCAAATAAAAGATGAGTGAATTTTTAAGGGAAAGCAGTCATTTTATTTATTTACAGAAAGAATATAAAAGTAGTCTTGGTACTTTACAGAGAATTTATTTAATGTGAAACCTGCGAGTCTCCACAAATCGTTAAATTAAATATTATCACTGACAGCGTTTCGTAATGTATTAAAAACAATGACGTAAGCTATTATCGCATCTTTGAAAATTCAAATTCATAAAAAATGAGAAATAAAGGGCTAATGAAACGATAAAGGATTTTATTATGTAATTAATGCAAGCACAATTAGGATATATAGTATTGATGTATATATAATGTTACTTTATATCAATAGATTATATATTTGCTATTGATTTGTTAATAAAATTTTTGAAGAATAGTTTTCCAGAAAATTAATTCAAAGTTTTGTACATGGTTTACATATTAATTAAGTTTTTCAGATGCATTTTAGATTTCTCATGTACCTCATTTAGTATTATAAAATACATTGGATAAGTTCTATAAAAGAAAATAAAACAAAATTTATAATCTATGTCGTGTTTATAATAGTGATATCAAAATAGTAAATTATCAAAATATCAAAATATCAAACTTTAAATCAAGTCAGAATGCCTACACTTTAATAAATAATGACTTCAATGTGTATTTAGCAATTTAGTTATTGTAAAGTTAGTCAAATTTTTAACAGCGATATGGATCATAATTTTTAATATACCTTTTTATTGTTTATGTTTAATTGAATACACGCGTTAATTTATAATGAACGGTGAATAAAAGATTTTGGTAATGGTCTTTTTTTGAGAGAGATAATAATGAATCCTGGAATAATGTCAATTGTCAATAATGTTATCTCTATCAACTAGAAGTAAATCACGATTTCTGAGCTTATAGTGATCATTTCTAGAAACTTACACAGTAGGGTCATCAGATTTCTGTATAGCTTAACAAAAATATAAAAACGGCTATTGTTGGCCAAGATTTTACATAAATTATAACTTTCCACTCTCTTACAGCGAAACAATTTATCAAATTAAACAACTCGCGTAACTCCCTTCTCAGATAACAATATCAAGCAAGCATTCCACATGCACAGAACTACAATACGAGAAAAAAGCTAATAAGAAAGCAAAAAATATAATGCCGAGTAAGAATTAGGTGAGAAAATGCCACTAGAAAATCAGCAACTGAGAAACTATCAATATAACTATCAAATACATGAACACAGCAATGTAGAAAAGTTGGAAATGCGCCAAGAGGAAGCGCAACAAAACTGACGAGCCGTAGCTTCTTTGGTTGTACGTCAGCTCGACCAGTTCATATCCAAAGACTTCACCTTCGAGTTATTCAAAGAGAATGGAAGTCCGCTATACTCATTACTTCGCTGAGCTATTCGAGATGACATAACTAGGAGCCGCTGTACATCTGTGAATATCATTTGTATGTTAGTCCTTCTTTAACATGTACCATTGTATAGTTTCAATAATGAGATGTGATTTTTACACTTTTACAAAAATTTGTCTAAACGAATACAATGGACGATTAACGCAATTGTTTAAAATTTTTTTAACGTCTAATTTTATGTAAATACGAAAACGGTACATGTGTAATAGCAGTAGATAAAAAAAGACAGACTTTTTTATTAACAGAAAATAATTACTATACTTACTTTTAAAAATAAAGTTTCACAGTTTTTTGTGTTCTCGTATATTATATTAGTTTTTGAAGAATTTTTATAGAATATTTTTATACGTACTTTAAAATATTTGTATAGATTTAGATATAGAAATTAATATTGAAATTACGAATATGCAAATTTCTTTTCGTAGACGATAATAGAAATAAAAGTGTAAAAATCCATAGCCCATTAAAGACACTTTATCACTTTTTAAAAACTATTTGAAATATTTGGATTTCATTGACAATAAAATGAATACCATTTTTAGTCTCGTTAACGATTTTAATAATATAGATTTAAAAATTTGAGCTGATATTGCTTAAATATGCTAAAATTATTGTAATTTAGTGTGTAAAAATAGTGACCAAACTGTGCTGTAAATTTCCTTATGCGCTTAGAAATACTACTTTTGTCTATTATTTACTACTACTTTTTAGAGTTTTTAAAATGTATTCATAAATATTCTATTATCTACACTATTACAAGCAATTTCTTTTAATATGCAAAATATATCTACAAGACCTCGTTGAGTTCTGAATTGTAAAGTTTAAATTTCAACGACTAGATTATATATTACAACATTTGTAATATTAACTCAAGCATATTAAAGAAAAACTTTTCTAATCTACGTTCTCAAAAGAATTGAAAGATAAAGATTTATAACGATTTCTTTTAAAGAATACACAAGGTCCAAATAAGTTTCTCCTTACTGCAGCAATTTTATTTAAATACTATTGAATGAAAAAATATAAGCTATTTTATTGAAATATATGATGTAATCTAACGATTCAAGTTTTTTATTAACATCATTTCATTAACTATAAAAATCCTCTATGTCTCAAATTAAATTTAGTTTTAATTTATTTATTTTAAATTTTTCAAATCAAGATATTTTTGGCCAAAAAACTTTCATATATGAGTTGAAAATCCGATAATATTATGAGTATTGTTTATGCGTTTGATAAAATATAGTAAAAGCGAATCGTTCGTTTCTATTTAGAAATTATAAGATAAAATAAGTATTTAATTGTAAATTATAAAATGTTTTTAAGAAGATATCAAACGAGTATGATTAGAATTACTCATTACCAATTAAAAATTACAAAACTTAACATATATAAATTTAATGGAGAATATAAATAAGTTACATTATGAATTATAAACTAGCCGAAAAAGACAGATTTTTATAATTTTTATGTATTAATATTTATTATTTTATCAACATATAAATAATTTAAATACACATTCTTTCGTTATTAAGTTTGCTCATAATATATTATAAAGTTACCGCGATAGTATCATTGGTAATTTAAAGTAATCAATATAATAGTCAACATTTTTTTAACGCAATATTTAAAAGTATATGTTCATTTGGAACTTAATAATAGAAACAATGATTAATTATTAAAGGAGAATGTTATTTTTAAAAGCTTTTTAATTGAGCAATTGGTATCTTGCAGATCCATGTGAAACCAGAATTCAGGGAATTTTGCGAGTCATGTACAATGTAGCGTTGTATTCTGATTAGTTAGATTTACTAAAATTTAGAAATTTAGTACTATAATATCATAAAATATGAATTACCTTCACGTAATGTTTATTGTTTCATGAAAATCATAGTTAATTACGGTATTCGATAAAATAGAATTAATTAAAAAAATTTATTACGTAAAACATCAATAAATGTATAAGTGCCTTTAAGACGATCTCTCTTATCAAGACAGTTAAGTTTTATGAATAAATCTTTATTGTTTATTCAATTTTGAAATTATATTCGATATTTGCTACAAAAAGTTTTAACTTGCCCCAAATCCACGCCATATTTACTTTCGCTAAATTGAACTATCCAAGATGGAAATACAATTTTTATAATCAATTATTGGACTTTGGGAAAATATTTCTACGACTTCTGTAAGAGAACTTTCTTCTTGTGAGGAGCATTTTCAAATCGACTGCAAGGTGGATCAAAGTGAATGAATAAACGAAACCTTTGAAGTTCTTTCTCAAAAAGCATTTAACTACTTGCAGTAACTATAAGTCCAAAAGGGTTTAGCTATGCTAGGAAGTTCGATACTGTCATGATGCGAAAAGTTTACGTCGCCCTAGTTGCAAACATGCGCTTAACAATGGCAAAGTAAAATATCCAGGAAATTAACGCAGCCAAAAAAATAAAGCGAAGAAATAAATCGACGATGCGGACTTCCATCTCGTGGTTTGATGTATTTAGTGCTCGTAAGTGCACCCCCATCTCCCTCCTTTTTTTCCATCTTTCTTGAGTTTTTTGCAAAGCACCCACAAGTGCACGCAATTTCTCCAAGCTTTCTCTCTCTCTCTCTCTCTTCGTCCCCTTGGCGATCCTCTTGGAGCTGTTTAGTTGCAGAATTCAAATAAATTGATTTATACAAATCATTAGGTTCCATAAGAAAACGAAATGAATAGCTCGATATGAGTTTGTGAATGTTTTACTAGGGTAATTTTTCTTATTTAATAAAGTTATTTAACAAAGTGTCCGTCGATAATCTTTTAATAATTAATATTAGTTTTGAAAAATTCAATTTAAGAAATTGCCAGAAACTTAATAAAGTGTTGAATTTCTTACTATAAGTACATTATCAATGTGAGACTACTTTCAATTATTAATTTCGATAAAGGTTACTGTAATGTGACTATTTTGTATACTTCAAGCTACGTCAGCAGATATGAAACAAAATTAGAGTATTTTATTTTCAGTATGAATAAGTAAAGATAGTAGAAAACTTCTAAGTGATTTGTAACGCAAAGAGTTATCTTTTACTGGCCATTCATACTTCTCAAGTTTTCTAATAAAGCATAATAAGCTTGACTAGATTATTTTTCTTCGTATATGCCTCGCACTTTTTTGAAGTATGTTATGCTCGGAAGAAATTAAGATTACAGTAGTACTTTTGATGACGTGCCATCTTTAATCATCATTAGTTATTATGTAAGATTCGCGTCGGACTCTTGGTCTTTGAGCGGCGATACCGGCGGGCTATAGGACGGACATAATTTTATTAGAGAGAAGCCGCAGAGCCGCTAAGAAGTTTTGTGAAAAGAGACAAGGCTGAGCTCTATACGAAAAATTTATTTCCTCGTAGTATGTGTTTTAATTAAAAATTTGATACAGAATAAAAAGTTGATGACCGTTATTAAAAATTTATATTAGTTGAAAAGTTATAAATTTAAATTCGTTATTTTTTATATTTTTGTAATTATTACGACCAGTAATATGTTAAGAAAAGAAATGATTCTTCAAATAGTTTTTGAAAATTCTGTCCAATTAAGAGTTGCATATCAAATTACAATTTTATTTTTTATAATTGTTGGACGAAATTGGTTAGACTCATAATAAATAATGATACTAGTAATTAAACATTTTTTAGTAGATTATGATTATTAGATGTTTATTCATCGGTTATATAGATTGTCGGGCAAAAACGAACTGCATTTTTATCTGTATTAAAAAATCATCTGTAAAATTCTATGATAACTGAAAATATCTTCTGCATAAAGTGTAACACATTTTTCTTTTTTATCTCATAGTTAATAAAATAAGGCCTTACAATCAATTCCATAACAAAAACAAGAGAAATCGAAAAAATTTAAATGTTATACTTACCGCTACTTTTGACATTGAAATATAATCTATAAACTTATTTGAAATTAGCGTTATTTGTTAAATGAAAATCTCACATTAATAGTATAATATAACGGAAATTTTCTATTTCACACATCTTTTGTAAAAGTGTACATCATATTTCACTTAGATTAGTTATTTTCTTAGTAATAGTTATTTAACTCTAGCAAGTCTTGTGAATTGTTAAAATACTAGTAAAGAAAATATCATGTCACTGTTAAATATTAATTTTTGAAAAGTAATTTTGAAAAGTTCTCATTAATTGGTAATACAAGAAATTGACGTTCAGTAAGATAAACGTTACAGCAAGTATATTTTATCGATTAGTAAAGTTTATATGTAATATAGTAATTTTTGAATTGATATTACAAACACAAATGACTCCGAAAATGAATGAACTATTCAGGTTACAACGACATACATTTAAAAAAAAAAACATCGATAGAAATATTTATAGAAATTGAATATAAAAATAATTAAATATATTAAATATATAAATTTATAAAATTTTCAAAAGTGAATAATCTCTCGACTTCATCTACTTATAGACAATCGAAAAAATTGAATGTTTAAACTTTTGTAATACAGGTTTATTCTAATTCAAATGAATTCTCGCGCTGCTTCCAAGTGTTTCAAAGTCCTTTGAGAAAATTGGATACATTATAACATCTACACTGATAAAATTAGTCAAGGAAATAATTCATAGTTGGAAATGTCCTCTAAAGAAGACGAAAACCGTTTTATCTGCAATAAAGGTCATGGCCACTAGTTTCCGGTATACCTATATTGAATAAATTTGAAAGACCTGAATCAATTATACTGTATACGATCAAAATACACAAGCATTATTGATCTACCATATAGAATTACAGAGAAATTGCGCTAAAAGTTACAAGAAGATTTTTTCTAACATAAACATACAAATATATCGACAACTCTAGTGTAGAGGTATTGGACGTATTTTATAAGTATTTTTCAACCTTGCTTATTTTCAACCCCGATAATATATTAAATTTATATTGTGAATTAATTTTTATAAAAAATATACTTTATTGATCGCATAATTCAATTTTTATGTATATATTAATAAATACTTTAATTTTGGAAAATAATTCAACTTTAATCAATACTATAATTAATTTTCAGGTAATTTATTATATATAAACAGTAATTTTACACTTGCATACGCAAACAAAAAATAAACATAATTTAAATTATTTAATATTTCTGATAATAAATTACCTATAATTAAAAGTTAATAAAAACCTTTTAATTATTATTAAGAAATTCTATAAATATCAAGGTTTTAAAAGTTTTTACTCGACGACTTTTAGAAATATACGAGTTGCATTTAAAAAGTAATGAAACTTATACTATAAAATTTGTTTTTAATAACTAAACTACAGATCAATGTTATTTTCTTTAAACTTCTTCTCTTAAACAGACATGTACTGACAAAAATGTTATGTAATATACATAACAAAATTAGTTATTTACGATACTTGAAATTTAAATATATTATTATCTCATTAGTTGTCTTATGAAATCTTAGTGTTAATTGCAAATGGATGTACTTATCGTAGATTAAATGAAATTACACATATATACAAAGTTAAAAGTTAAATACTTTTTTCATCTTTATTAATTGATCATTTAAATTTAGCTTATTGTACATAAAATGAATAGCAGTTATAAAAACTTTGATTGCTATTTTAGCCTAAACATAGTATAAAATGCGATTAATTCTAATACATTTTCCAAGATTTAACAGTATTAACTAACATTTATTGATTTATTTTAGTCCAGGATTTTCTTACAAGATTATTGCAAATAACAATAAATAAATTTATTTTTTATATCTTAGTAGTTATAGTTTGAATTATAGTCAGTAAGTTAATCATTTAAATATTCTCATCTAATACGGATATTTCAGCTTGAAAAAGGTAAAATCAGTAGTCTATTAAAGCAGCTTGTCTCATTATCTTGAATTTGAAAAATTCAAATTGAATTTTTCAAATTTATTGAAAAAATTCTCAATAAAAAAAAAGATTCTCATTGTTAATCGTTATGGAAAAAAATAATTTTCAGAAGCAACAATTTTGAGAACACTTACCAAAAAACAATACTTTGGCTGAATTTGCAAAAGGTCAAATATATTCTAACAGTAATTTACGAGCTTTATTTTCTGCACATGCCAACTTAGCAATATATTTCCGTATACACAAATGCACATCTGAGCGTTCTAATCTTTTAAAAAAAGACGGGGGTAAATAACGCGTGAGTGTTTATGTGGATATGAAAACTAAATTATAACGCCGCTTCTCGTTTCTCAGCGCTACCTTTTATCCTCCTCGAGTTAGGGTCAAAGGGCGAGGGTCGAAAGAGAGTTAGAGAAAGAGAACGAGAGAACGAAAGAAAGCGACTAAAAACCAGCAACTACAGTAACAGCGACCGCGGCACCAGCAGTCGTGAACTTTGTGGGCGGAAAAAAGTAATTTGTGTCCTATTATTTTTAGCTTCCAGCTTTTTCCGCGCGAAGATAACTAATTCTGCTTCTTTATTTAGTTCTTTTTACTCTTTTTTCGTTCGTAAACGTTTTTATGGTTTTCATGAAGTGCACTATACCTTAGCTTGTATCAAATCGTAACACTCTTAATATTTATTTTGAAAAATATTAATATTCCTTAGCTTTTCAGCAAACTTTATTTTTTTTTCTTTACGATGTGAATTATTTGAATACAATTTGGTTCATTGTGCTTTAAAACATTGGACTTACTTTCATACCGAACGTCAAAATGAAAGCGAAATTTCTTTCATAAATTTAAGAACAATATATTCATTTAGGTCGCTAAATGCGTTTTTACACGTTTCATCGATCTTCCTTAATGATTTTATTTATTCAGCTTTGTCAAACTTTTATTAACTGCGAAACTAAACTTGCCCATTAATTATAACATATTAAAGATCATTTCGCAAGATTCTTTCACTTAAATTTTGATTTAGCAAATAAATAGCATATTTTTACAAATAATTTTTAAAGTATTCGAGTAATATTTTTTCTTTGAAAATAATCATGAAATATTTTTGTGATATCCGAAAGTATTCAATTATTAACCTACTATTTTATAACACATTATTATAAAATTTCTTTTATTATAAACAAGGTTGTAACTTATAAGAATAAGTGGTCTTAATATAATTTACTTATATAATTATTTATATTTATACGATTTGATGTAGATATTAAAATAATTTCTTTTGAAAATTTAGTATTACATAATTCATGGACTTTATTTGTATAAAACTGCATATTACGTATACATTTGGTTTGTATAGTAAAATATACGTTTTATTGCATAATAATTTGCATACATACTGAAAATTGATAGAATGTGTATGCAATTAGAAGCTATAATTTCTTTTTACATAGTTATATGGTGACAAAATCTACTCCTGATCGATTAACGAAATTAAAAACGTTTCAAAAAATTTAATCTAAAATTGACTAAATTCGGTAAGTAAATTTGCAGAAGTACTTATTATGTAAAAAGTGTAAAGCTCTGCTTTTTAAGAAATGTTTCATTAAATTGTTATAAAATTGTTATAAATTGTTATAAATTGTTATAAAATTGTTATAAAATTGTTATAAATTGTTATAAATTGTTATAAAATTGTTATAAAATTGTTATAAATTGTTATAAATTGTTATAAAATTGTTATAAAATTGTTATAAAATTGTTATTTTTGCAATACAAGTTATAAATTTTATGATCGATATCTAGTATATAAATTATTAATTTTAAATCGAAATTTGTTATATTTTCACAAACGTTTCGTTGATGATGTAATATCATGATGTAATATTTTTCACGAATATTAACTAAACACAATTTTAAATTAAATTGCTAATATAAAATCAGGTACTTCTGTGAGATCGAGTATTTATTTCATGAAAGTTAATACCACTGGTAAATCTTTATTTATTTTCGCAACTCTAAACAAACACTGCTTGATACTATTTATAAGATGTCTTATATATATATTAAAATTCAATTTATTTTTAATTTGAAAAATATTTTGCATAAAAAGTCGTCGTTCTTACATGATATACTTCAGAGAATATAGTATTTTTAATATTATTTAAATAAAATTAAATAAAATTTTTTAAATAATAATATCTAACTTATTATCAACGGTTTCGAAAATATTTAATCTGAAGAACTTTAACATGCAAAGTATGAATTTACATTATATTAGTTCATATTAAAATTATTTTTATTATTTTATATTTTTTAAGAAATAATTTACTCTTTTGTTATTTTTTAATAAGGAAATAAATAAAAACATTTTATTTATGTTTTTCATCAAACTTTTCGTACGCCGGATTTTTCAGTGCAAATCTATCTTTTTATGAGTTTTTAAATTTAAAACTAAAAGAAAGTTTAAACATAAAAGCTTAAACATCACCATCGTTGACTTTATAATATAATATTAGAACAACTTTGTCTACTTACATAAATTCCCACCACATATAGTTTTAATGCACTTCATTAATGAATATTTCAATCTATAAATTTTATAGAACAATAAGAATTTTTTACTCTGATCATAAATATATAGCTGTGCTCCATTAATTAATTTTTAACAAGTAAATAAGTTGTGTGTAAAATAAACAAGTCAAATGTAATACAAACATAATAATGTAAAATAGTGTGTTCTCAATTATCAATCAAATTTGATAATTTTTAGAAAATTTGTGCTCGAGTGAACAGCAATTAACGTAAATCGAAAAAACTATATCCGAAAGATCAATTTTTCTGAATTTCCAGCCGCTTAAAACGCAATAACCTTCACTCAGAAGGATAAACGTTTTTGCTTTATCCTGGTTAACGTGTTCGCTTGGCCATTGTATCTTTATCAAGTTATTATGCACGTCACGGCTAAATCATCGGACTAACATAATTATTTTCCGTTGTTTCAAGTATGCTTTTATACAACTAAATGTGTCCCTCGCCCCACAAATCGCAACAAAATGCGAGAAATCATCCACTATTATCCACTTCATTTCGTTACGACTTAAGATTTTATGAGAGTAAGAAAATACTCTCTGTTGCTCTTAATTTTTTTTCTATGATATTACCTAATGTATATGTAACTTTCTTTTTTACCTTGTTTATAGATTGTTCATAGACAAGTTTTCATAGATTCTATATTTTTATAGATTACGGAAAATCTGCTGGTAGTCTAATATAGCATAATAATATAATTTTATGCACCGAAATGTAATCTATAATTGTAGTTTGCTTTGTTCAAATTAATTTTTCTCAAAATTTTCAAAAGTGTTCAACTTTTACTTGTTAACTTTTACTTGGAACATCATTTAGAAGAAATTTGATTACAAATTATTCGTAGAATCATTATTTGTATCTCATTTTAAGTACAGTAATGTTATGGTTTTAAATTTGATCTTGTCAAAATTACAAATAGCCTACAAATAATGAATTTTAGATATGAGAGGATTAATTGAGATATTATATATATAAAATTGTTGTAAGAATGTATTTTTATCCAAGCTTGGATGATTAAAGTCATGGGGAATCAAGGACTGTAAAATTTATTTGTGAATATTTCATAATATTTTTAAGATTACGCATCGTTAGCATTGCAACGAAATTCGAAGATTTTCAATATCGATTTTTTTTCTCGATAAAACTATAAAAAATTATTTCTATGCCACAAAACGATAAAATAATAGGTTTAAGATTAATTCCACCTTTAGAAATCACCCTTATGTGGGGGTGAAAATTTCGAAAAATCGTAATTAAGTTAATTTTATTATCAGCTTAATTATTACTTATTATTTATATATTATTTTACATTATATATTCTACTAAATATTATCAATTAGACTAATAGTTTATACAAAAAACTACTACTAAAAAATCGCGCAGAAAATTACTTTTCATTCATTTTCAATTTGCGTAAACGCGCGTATGAGCAAATGGTACACTATTGTACAGAAAACGTTATAAAACGAATAATTTTATTGTTGGCAAAAATTTTGTTGCAGAATACGAGAAACAATATGTTAGAGAAGATATTCTGTAAATTGAAAAAGTTATATAAATGAAAAAGTTTATATTTTTAGCTTCGGACACTTCGTAAGTACACAAGCATTCTCACATTAGCACACATAGAAAGGCTTTGCGATTGACATTCGAACTCCGCAAGACTCATAGATTCGAAAATTTTCACAAGTCAATTCGTAGCACATCGATATTGCGGCGAGGTACTGTCGCGTTTTTTTACACAAGCATCTCTATATCACTTCATGTCTACTACCTCGTAGAAAAGTGTAATTATACATTTAAGTTACTGATAGTAATTTATTTACGCTTTGTTTTTTTATAAGACTTAAAGAATTTAATTTAAATAATTTTACGTAGATCATTTAATACATATTCATGTGTAATTGTAAGAATAATTTCTTAATATTTTACTATCTTTTTTATCTCCACTTATTTTACCTGCATCTAAATTATTACCCTCTTTCTTTTATTAGGCCTCTCGCAAATCTTGTAAAGATTTGCTATTAATAATATAAAAATTATTAATAGTCAAAATATTTATAAATTATAATTATTGCAATAAAACATTAAGTGAAAAGTTACTATTCATAATATTTAATATTTATAAATACTTAAAAAATTATGTGTATCTCATAGTATGCACCATTTGAAGGTACCTTGTATCGAAAATTAATCCAGTATAGAAGAATATTTCGAAAATAAACAAAAGGTTAAAATTAAACAAAAATGATTTTATTGATAAAAAATTAAAAGAACATGGCGATGTGCTCTTAATAACAGTTACAAAGAGACTTTTTTTCGTTCCGCGATGTTATTATTTTATTACACGAGTTACATAGAATTATATAAAAAATGGTCTTCAGACAAGTAATGTATCACGAAATAAATAAACACTATGAATTTGCGATATGTATTACTATATATTTTTTTATTCCTTTCAATTTACAAAGTGTAGATATATAATACATATATAACAAATGCACGTTACAATACTTTTTCTTTCATTCGTTTCTCTGTCCCTCTATTTTATTATGCTTCCTCAGTCTGTTTATTTCTAAACTATTATTATCAATAAATTAAAAAAATTAATGCACCAGCGTGAACAATAATGAAAAATAATTCACTTTTTAGGTAAACAGAATTTTTAAAAATCAGAATATTTTAATTTTTTGAGTTTTAGTTTATTTATTTTTATTCATTTCATATTTTATAAATAGAAAAACCTATAATTCAATGTCCTTAAAAAAATAAAATAAAATATTTTGTTTGCGTATTATAATATAATATAATAGTTGTTAGATCTGCCAAAAACTAATCCTGCTCTACTCGCAGAGTAACATGGATACATGCACATTACACACACACATATGCATGGGTAATAAGTATGTAGAAGCCCGAGCGATGGACCGATTCGTTAGTTTGAGATTCGACGACTTTGGGATTTTGACGATTCCATACCACGACTTCTTGATTTTTAAATGCATTTTCGTCATTTTTAATATATAAAAACTTCATTTAATGCTGTTACCTCTAATAGAAAAAATCTCATGACATTGGACAAAGGCACATATGAATAGCGTTGAATAACTTTACGTGTTATACATATGAACTTTGATTTCTCTTTTCCATTCCTCCTTCTTTCTTTCACTTTCATTAGCTAAATTTATAATTTGTTGTATTATTGACTTACAATTACAATTTAAATTACTGTAACAAGCATCGTTTGAAATATTTAATATATCAAAGTTATTGAAGTTTAGTTAATTCTATTTATTTGGTTTACATTCAGAAAAGCAAAAATTTTTCATTTCAAGCAAACACATGGTAAAATATAATAAACGTTATGCATAACAATTTAACATTATCATTAGAAGATATGAGTAATTATAAAAAATAGAAAATTAAAAAAAACGAAAAATAATGAATGTTTATATTGTTAAATATGTATGTACAGATACGTCAATCAGTGAGGCACAAAGAAGTTCCATGAAAATAGTCGCTTAAGTGTATCAGTACACCCGTATTACACATTTGCTTGAAAATGCAAAGGCCTTCGAGGCGACGGTCGAAACCGTTGAGGCTCATCGATTCCAGTATTTGGATGAATTGCATAAGAAACTCGGCCAATTTGCAGTGCAACAATGTTTTTAAAGGAAACTTCTAATTTATGCTAGTGACGAGTGACAGATTAGAATTCATATAACAAGTTATAATAAATTCACTGAACTCATAGGAAAACTAAGGACGTTATTATAGAAAATCTCAATGCTTTAAATTCTAATATAGATTATATATAAAGGCATTAAATACTCCTTGATTTCTCTAATTTTCTAACTCATTCAATTTTTCAATCAATACTCTTGCTTCAATATCACGTATTCGCAATATTCGAAGACGTAATTTATAAATTTATTTATAATTCTTACATCGTTTTTTGGTAAATATTATAATGTAAACAATTGCAAAAACTAAATTTCTTAAACAAAACGATAAATAATAAAGTAGAATATTGAATGAGGAATATAGTAAAAAATTATTGCGTTCTATCTTAAAACGTTTCATATGTATCTAACGATTTTAATCCTATGCCATTAAATATCTAAGATGTACTCGTATACTCATGTGTGCAAGACTGCTTGTATTCCAAAGTACGTAACACCAATTTCCGACTAGATATTGATAAAAAACTTTTTCATATGTGTTGATAATATTAAATTACACGATATTCCTAAATTAAAATTTAGTGGAATGTCTTAGGAGAATTTGTTATAAACAATATTATGTAGCCCGTATTCATTTTATAACGTTTTTTGTACAATAGTGTACCGTTTGCTCAGACGCGCATTTACGCAAATATTGAAAACGAATGAAAGGTAATTTTCCGCCGCGATTTTTTTAGTAGTAGATTTTATAATTATATAAACTATTATTGAGGGAGGAATTAATTTTAAACCTATTATTTTATCGTTATGAATCATATGTGATAATATTTAGTGTATTTTCAAAAGAAAATCTTCAAATTTCGTTGCAACTCCAACGATGCAGACTTTAGACTATTTAAAATATTGGCTATTATTTACAAGTAAAATAATTTTTATTTCTAATACGTCACTTATATTCCAATGTAATTATTCAACCACATCATTGATTAAGAGAATAATACTATATAATAATATTTCAAAAGGTATAGGAAAGTATTTATTTGGAGATATTGATAATTTATCAGTGTAAAATGGAAAATGAATGTTCATTAAACAAAAGTCTGGCGTTGAAAATACTCACGCTTTTCCTCCCGATAAAAATGTACTGCATGAATTCATGCTTCCTCTTGTTTTTTTATAAAATTTCCCACTCATAATACAGAAAGGTAAATGCTTTTTTGCTGAAAATATTCGACAATCCTTTTATTCAGTCCTTGCGTCGTTCTTTCAGCTCCGCAATGCTATTAAAAATCTTGATTCCTTGACGCTTTCTCTTCATCTGTTTTTCCCTTTTTTTCTTTCTTTCTTTCTCACTGTCTCTCCCTCTATCTTTTTCTGTCTCTTTTTTCCTTAGTTGCGAAAAACGAGTTTCTTCTAATGACCAATTACCGGGGGCTTGCTGCTGGCACTTTGGTGTGCGTTCGACGGTTTGTTAACGTTACGGGCGGGGGGATAAAGAGTGAGGGAGAGAGTGAGAGAAGAAAATAGTTGTCAGTGCAGGCGAGGTCAGTGCGGATAAAGACGAGTGAATGAGATGGAGGAAAAGAAAGGGAATAAGGAACAATCGGTGGGGCAGAAGTCGACAAACGAGAGATGTAGAAATCGAGAGAGAAAGAAAGGGAGAATGAGGATCCGGGAAAAAAGGAAGTGGACTAAAGAAGAACAGAAAAAGATGGACTGATGAAAATAAAGATATTTGAAAAAAATTATGTCGGGATAAACTGAAAATTTACGATATAAATACGCCACAAAGGATATTAGATATCAGTACATTAAGCTGGCATTATTGTGTACATAGAAAAACGAAAAATTTGTCCTTAAGAAAAATTTTTTTTTAATAGTTGAATAGTACTTCAAAGGTATTAAAAACTTTGATTGATGTTTCGAATATAGAAAAGATTTGATTCACGTTTCAAATATGTTCTTGTTTGTTACTCTTTATTCAGAAGGTGATTTTTAATCTGAACAATCTTAGACTTATTCCTGTTCTTTATATGTGTAAATAACCTGCGTGCAGTAGCAAATCAAATGTCATTTTGAATATAAATTATTTGCGTCTAAAGAAAAATTAGATAAGTGTCATCTTTTCATTATAAATATCATTTATTAAATAAGCATCAACAGTCGCTATTAAGTGCAGGTAACAAATCCAAAGTCCCGTTAAAATTTAATCGAAGTTGTAATTTCTAGAAGGTTTATTCTATCGTTTCATAATTTTTGTTTTAAAAAAACTCAAATATCTTATTCCTATTTATACACATACAAAGTACTTTACGAACGTGTTCCTTTTTATGTAAAACGTCTCATTTATTTAATTTCATAAGAAATTATAGTATTTTAATTGGAGTAATGGTAAAAGTATTCGGTCAAGATTACTTATTACTTGGATGAACATAAGATAATACGCATGTATTTGATACAAAATATAACGTTTACTTATTACAATTTAACTGAAATTTAAGGTAAATTTAGATTTAAAAAGAACATTTTCTACTTTTGAAAATAAATAAAATATTTTGTAGTACATCAGAAGACATTAAAAGTATCAAGTAGAAATTAAAATATTTACTGATTCGAAGACAAAAAGTGTTTTTGAAATATAATTTATGTGATAGAATGATCGACTTTTAAAGATCGATTATTAAAACTATGCAATCGTAACTTGATAAGTTAAATTTTTATTAAGTGGTTGTAGATGTTAGTATTGTTGTATAAAAGATTATTATTTAAATATACTCAATGTGACCTAGATTTCATACAAAAATATTTAATATTTATTTATAAGCAAATAATATTTTATTCTTATAATTTATATTCTCTATTAAGTTTGCTGATAACTTCATTCTAATAAGCTAAATAACACCTTGATTATACTTAAAAATATCAATGATTTTCTTAAGATAAACTAATTTTTAAAGACGAATAAAAATTAAAATTATACTAAAATTATTCATACGAAATTCTTGATGTTTATGCAATTCTAATTTAAAATAAGTTTACTTTAACTTGCTTAAATAAATTTGAATATAATAAACGAATTATATATTACCTTACGTAATATATAATTCCTTAATAACATCAATTCGATATCCACTATTGCAGTTACTTTGGTAATAAAATATAATTAAATATTTTTAAATATTATTATTGGTTTCTTATGACATTAGAGAAACAAATAACTAAACAAACTGATTATAATTTGAAAATCATCTTTACCGATAATAAAGTTAATGCGATATTTAGATTATCATGTAAAAACATAATAATAGTGATATTTATGTATTGGAGAGTAAATTTAACACTCATCTGAAACAAGAACATTACCGTTTCAGCATTCATGAGTTATATTCAATTCTGTAGGACCACATAATTTAACGGCTTGTCTACAGATTTCATAAAAACATGATGTAAAATAAAAATGTGATGATGTCTTTTCGCAGCTATTATTTTTTCAAGTATTGGCAATTCTGTTCGTTGCTCTATTCAAGAAATGCAGCTTGTTAACCAAGAGATATAGCTTGTTAACCAAGAGATATAGCTTGTTAGCTATGTCTTTTCGTCTTCAACCAAGTTAAGGTAGTAAATTGTACATGTTTTTATTCTCTCTCACTCACACACACACACACACACTCTCTCTCTCTTTCTTTCTCTCTGTTATTTTTCATTAAGATTTTGTTACATTAATTATTTACAATAAAAAGCAATAACTAAATGATATTTGAAAGTTGCATAACCCATAATTTATAAAACTAGTTTCTGCTTAAAGAGATACTGTGCATTATTCGCACTTATCTAAGAGAAACAATTTCTTTTACAGTTTGTAGTTTATCGTTTATGTGTACATATGTACCAAAAGTAATTGTTATCTCTGACCCATTTAAAGTTTAATGTAAATTTGTTTAATAATGTTAACTCGAAGTGATGCGCCCAAGAAATATTAAAGTAATAAAAATGAATAAACAAAGTAACCGTTATTGTCCTGCGTTATTAATCATTTTTTATCACTAAAAATAATAAAAATTATCTTCTCGAGGAATGTGGAGCTTCAAGTAGTCAAATGAAGCGACTCTGAAATGGAAAAGATCTCGTCATGCGAATTTATTGTACCAAAATCGGTGTAACGAACGGTAGGGAGGCAGAGGAGAAACAATATCACAGATGACTAGACTGACAGACGGTGCGTCACTCAGCCCCAAAGCGCCAGCCGCGCAATTTCAATTAATAATTTGGTAATAATCGGAGCGATCACAGCTTGGATCGGAATGCCTCATAGTTCGTTCACTCGCCTCCTTTTCAGTGCCCAATAAATGCAGGTAATTCGCCCAATAAAGCAGTGTCGCTTTATAAATCGTATAAATTCATTTTCGGATGAAATAACGAGGGAGAGGAGTGAAAAGAATAAAATCGAAAATTGTACCTAAAATATTTTTGGAGGGTAAAGTACTTGGATAAAACCTTTCGCTTTCCGATAAAATACAATATAATCATTAAAAATGTATGCTTGGCTTTAATTTTATAAACACTTGCCTACAATAACAGGAATAAAGCACAAATTTCAGTTCTCTAATTGCATTATACATTGACTTATTATTCAGAAACTCGAAATAAAAAATTAAACAATTTCCAGTTATGCTTTATTCTCCTAAGTTTTTGCGTATAAAAGTAATTTTTATGTATCTTTAATTTTTACGTATCGAACGATCTGTAGTACATTTGATCCTTCCAAGTTAAATATATCCTCTAATTAATTCGGTCGATAATTACAAAAAGCTGCTTGTTGGGAAGCTTCGGATGTTGAATTAATTCAAGTTTCGTTCTTAAAACATATGACCGATTCGCTAATTCGATAATTATCATAAAATCAATTTAATGTCGCTGTAACTATTTAAAATGCATGTGATAATTTAATGAGAATAACAAATTATGCATACGTAAAATAGTTAATCTTTCCTTATGTATAATTAATGATTTAAATATAGTCAATTTGCAAGTCAAAAATAACGTCTCTCCATTCTTCTCGTGCATAATCTCTTTATCAAGCGAAATTTTCTACAAGTAATACAATGTCGAAATCACTTCAACTTCCTTTCATTGAGCTTTACAAAATTTCTGGCCGAGTCTGTCTACATATGTAACGCGCAACTACAACTTATATTTCACGGTTTTCGAGGCGCTGATGCCACCTCCAATGGCAGTAAAATTTACGCTAGCATGAGCACAAAGCTGTAGGAAGATAGCATCAAGGCACGTGTCGTTATTACTGCACACGCGTTGTTTCTTTCCAGTTATGCTTGATCACGCGGATATCATTGTCTTGATTAACCCATTGCTGCAGACGTTTTTTTCTCGGTTCGTTGAAAATTAGGTTGCGGCAGTTTTCTATGCTCGAGACTGGGAATTGACAAAACGCGGTACCGATTCTTTGGTAATTATAAAAAGAAGAATTTCAAAGTCAATCCAAAAATAAAATCTACAGATTAACTGCAGTTTAGCCAATTATACAAATATATCATACAAATTATATGTAATGATTTGCTTCTTATAAATTATTATTAAAAATTGTAAATTTGAGTTATCGCATTACAGAGAAAGTAATAGTAAATAACTTTATTGTATTGTGCAGAAGAAAGATTAATCATTGTTTTAAAATGAGAGAAGTGAAAAATTTCTGAAACTTTATAAAATCGTATTACTTAATGATGAACAAAGGTCTAGCTTATGTTTCACTTCATCAAACATTAACAAATTATTATTAAATAGATATTAATCATACACAATTGGTCAATGTCAGAAAATCAGTTGGAACCACTTTAGTACAGTAACTTCTTTTCTAATTTTAGTTCACCTTGACGAATACCAGAAAGATGTAGAATGCGAATTGAAGTATTTTATGTTCTTTTAGTATTCTCTTTTAAAAACGACTAAAGTAGTAACATATGTCGCATATCCAACAAAATTAAAAATACCAGTCATTAAATTCTTAAACTCAAATAATATAGGAATAAAATATTAATAATAAGAGAAATTATTGTTTAAAAGAATTAATATGCATGTGTTTATAAGGTTTTATCTTCAGTGTACGATATCTAGATAAATTTTGTTTTGAAAGGATTTTACACATTACTTACGAAAATTGAATTTCACGAAATATACTTTAAAATGTTGTCATGCACTTTATGAGATTATGATTAGTATTTTGAGATTATAAAGTTTAAAAGTAGTCATCTGTTTAATATTTGAAACTGAATAGCTTATTGTATAGTCGCACAAAAACTATAAGCGAAATTTATTTTGAAAATTATATAACATAATGTCTCGTTCTTATCGAGAATTTCTTCGAAAGTTTTTAAAATTCATTTTATTAATTTTTCAAACTTTTAATATAAAACTCACAGATATTCTGTCGTATTTTCATTATTTAAGAACAAATTTCTCACGCACATTTACCATTTATTTATATACTATTATAATTTGTAGTACAACAGTGTCATATTTTTCTATCATTTTTAAATAAAATTCTAATCTAATATTGAAAAAAATTACTTTACTAATATTATAAAAATAAGTAAACTCTTAAAATAATTTTGAGTTAATATTTTTATTTTCATGTTTTTATCTTTCCTATTTTAGTTTTGTTATTTTTTGTCAACTTTCATTATATCGCTTATGTTATTTATTAATATTAACAAATTACTGCACTGTACGTTCCCTATTTTCTCGTACCAAATGTAAAAGTTACAGAAAAGAAAGAAAAAAAGTTTGTAGGTTAAATATTGTGCAATACTTAAAATTTGAATATGAAAAGGTATATTTTTTATTTTCGAAACTCAGTACGTTTTTAGAATTGTTATCTTTGTAATTAAAGTGGAGCTATAAAATAATGTTCTTTTTAATTTTTTTTTACTGACAATGTTTATACATTACAGTACAGTCTTAACAATACATCGAAATCGGAATTATAATGATCCTTAATAAATGAATATATGATTTTCGGTATTACGAATTTTCTTTTAAATTCGTAATTTAAAACACTTATATTTTTCAGTATCATCTATTTTAAAATATAAATATGTATTCAATCATTGTATAGTAATAGAGTTTTATAAAATTTTCAATCTGAGACTTTTAATTCTTTAATTATCGATGAAATTATTTCCAATAAATTTCAAACAATGATTACATTTATTATCTTCCTAGTTAATTAAATTGTATACTTTACGTAAAGAATTGAATTTTTTATTTGAATTTTTTAGTCTCCCTTAATGTTGCATTGTTTGCTTACAACTTCATAAAGCTTTTTTGTAATAAACCAATGCCCCTATTCCCCAATGTTTAATTTATTATTTTATCGACAAATACACAGGGTTTACCAATTAACTTGAAAGTGCACCCTCTTATTTTTACAAACCCATTATGTCTCTCCTTCGCTATTATTCCTAACTTACCTACACGAGTCATATGACAAATTCACCCATTGTACTTGCTTTTGATACAGGTGAAACGATGTAACTTCCGTCTAGGGCACCCCCTGGCCGAGCGCACACGACGCTTCGAGTCACGATGTGATCACGTGGGACGACTCACAATGATGTCTGAAGTAAGAAAGGGAGGTTAAGAATCGTGGATGTAGCGCAAGTGTTCGTTTCTACGAGCGTTCGATTCCCCCACCCTAGCTTTGCCACTCGTTCGTCTAGTTATTGTTTGCTTGTTCACTCGAGTGTGGCCAATTTTGTCATTCTCTTCCTGTCCCTTATTCCAGTTATACCGTGACAGGTAGAGTCCGTGTCACGGTTGCTTTAATCTGCATATTCCCAGTGAAGTTTCGTTAACCCCAAAGTTGAACTAGCGAGCCCATGTACATACTCATACAAGTATACACGTGCACTGAAAAATGGGGCCGTTAGCGATATCTGAGAGTTAGTCGTTATGGGGAAAAGTGATACGAGATGGCGTAACAGGCTGATACGCTGATGCTAGGGGTGTTTAAACGAATCGACAGGATGTTGACCGAAGGAAAGACGAAGAGCGAGGCTCCTCGCGCGAAGGCCTTTCATTGCTATTTTCTGTGGAGGAAAGTACTCGAGCTGCAGACTTCTCTTTGTCGCATTTGCCGCTAATACGTTTTAATCGGTGAGAAACTCGGTAAGACTTTTTTCTTTCATTTATCTCCTACACCGTTGGGGACTGATATCAGATTTCGCCAGTCACCAGCGGTAACAGTATGCAATTCTATTTCAAATCAGGTTTCAATCGTGCAGATTTGACTGTTGATTTGCTTTAAAAGTTACACAAACGAACTGATGTCGATGTTTAGTTGAGTTAGACATTATAAGTCTACATTGTATCTTTGCGATCGTATCGTCCATCCGAAAGGAATTTTAAGGATAATGCACTTTATGGACATTACGTAATCAATCAATGCTTGGGCTTTTTAGCTATAGCATGTATTTTATAATTAACTTTTTTTCAAAATTTGCTATTATTAATAAATATTAATAAAAGTATTATTTTGTATTACTTTGAAGTTTTAGTTAAATAATTTTTCTTAAGTATAATTTTACAGTACGAAGTTTTGTACCAATTACCTTGGATCTAATACCATATATATTATTATTTGAATATACGTAAATGACACTAAGATTAGTCTTTTTTCAATATTGTTTGCTTTGTCAATATTTGCTTTCATTAAGGTATTCGGTTTATTTATGAACCTGAATTATATAAAATATAACTTTAGCTAAAGAATTCGTCTTTAGCTGCTTTTTGTTTTTTTTTATTTACTCTATCTGCAAATTGACGGAAGATAATTTTCAAATAAATCCCTAAAGTTATCTTACATTATGTATTCTAGTATAAATTTGTACTCCTTTCTTCAATATAATCAAATATTTAGAAACCTTATTCAGTTAATATGGCTATTAATATATTTTAAATCTGTATAACTATTTAGAGCAAAATTGTGGCAGAGATACTTTAGTAATTAGAATAATTCTAGCTCTAGTTTCTGTTTCATATGAGGTTTCGAATATTCGATTTGTAGTTCTAACCGTCATTCATGGCAAATAGCTATGTAAAAGGCCTTTGAGTTAAAAGTGTGAGCAAACAAAGTATCGATCCTAACTGTTAGGTTAAAATCGTTTGATTAGAACTCGAGAATAGTACGAGGAAAAGAAGTTCAAGTCTGACCTAAATTTTGGCGAAAGAATCTCGTGATGCCCAAGCCAAGTCCCGTGGAATCGGAGCACATCGTCCTCGTCTCGAGTGATTCTTTTACTTGGCTTCCCTCCGGCAAAGGAGAAAGGGCTTCTTGAACAAAGTGCACCTCGGCGGCATTTCTTTTTCTTCGGCTGTTGATCGTTCCAGCAGATTCTTTCTTTCTTGCTCCTTTGTTCACCAAATCCGACTTTCGAGTTGAGTGGTCGCTTTGGATAGATAATGAGCTTTTTGAAAGCGAAGATTCAGTTACGAGTAATAAGTATTTCAATATTCTGTTTAAGACTTAAATTGTCTTTTCTATATTTTATTTAATGTTAGATAACAGTTTTAATATGAAAGTAAACTAACATTGTTCAATACTTTAATAAAATATAATTTTTTGATTTATTAATAATAAGAACTGACTTGCTGAACGAGATTTAACAAGAAAAATTCTATGTACTCTAATAAAATAATTTATACATAACAATAATATAATGTTATTAGCATGGTATTAGCGTGTTATTAACATAGGCGTTAAGTAACCATAATTTCAAATGTCATAATTGTAAAATATATTTAATGCCGTTAGCTTTTTCAAGCGATGATTTATGTGTGTATATTGAATTTATGTATATTAAAATTTGAACTACTTGAGAAAGTGATTGTTAATTATTGTTTGAATTTTCTCGAGAGTTATCTAAATTTAATTTAATTCATTATAATTTCTTATGATGTATTTGAATCGTATGGATACATTTATCATCAATATTATCCTGGTGTATATTTGCTGTTACATGTATTGCAATTGATCTTTCCCAATATATACATACACGTCATTGTTAACTCAGATGTGCTGGTCAACCTTTACGTGTTAATAAGCCGTAGATAAGATAAAACAAAACAAAGTGGACGACATTGTATAATCAGAATTGTTGAAGTATTAAATGATTAGCATTTATAGTTTTTATTGTCGTAATGTATCGAAAAATATTATAAAGTTCTGTTTTTAGTATGACGAATTTTTTGGTACATCAATGTATTACACCAATACAAAAATTGATTCCATTTTTAGTATCGAATAGCATTGCAGTAAAAGATCAAAGTATCGATGTTATTTGACGGCAGAAATTCATTGTGCTTGTTAATAAAAAAAAATCAATACATACGACATATACGAAAGCGTATATGTTACACTGCTAACAGTAATTAAGAAACAGTCATTTTGTTACAATTTAAAGGCATATATTTCGAATTTAAAATGCACTTATGATGTGCATGCACATGTAGATGGATATATGAAAATGTACATACACATATTTCTACGGACGTTCGCATTGAGTTTCTCATACAGTTTCTGTGGTAAACTCATTGACTTAACCTAAAACACAGTTAGGTTATATTGTAGCAAACAAGTAGAGAAGAGAGAGATATAATTCTGTGGCTTTGTTATTATCCGTGGTGTACATCGGAAAATACAAACGTAGTGAGGGAAACGGAAAGAGAGAGAGATAGAGTGAGAAGGAATGTGCGTGCAAAAAGAGGAGAAAGAGGAGAAAATATCACATATTAATTAGTGTATCTCAAATAAATTGTTACTGTCGAAATGTTAGTTGAACTTTCGATTGGGGTAATTGAGAAATCTCATCAACTTTGTCCTATAGTTTACAGGTGAGCTCATAGATATTAGTTTTAATTCTAGAAAGAGTGTAACCTGTATGACTAATATCAATGGATTAAACTTCTGCATTTACGACAATTTTGTAACTAATTCACCGTCCTATAAATCCTTTTAAAAGGAAAACTAATTCAGTAACGTAGCAAAAGTTTTCGGAATACGCATTAAATTTTAAACGAAATAAGATTAAATTGTACGTTTCGCTCCATAAATATAGTTCGCTTGCAATTAATGATGAACATAGATTATCAACTAATATCGAAAGTAAATACGTAAAAATTTAGTAAAAGTGAGACAAAAAGAACTTATTACGAATTAATTTCTGTTTTACCTTTTAATTTTCAAATAATTTAAGAATAATTGAGAGGAACAATTTGACAAACAAGTTCACTTTTATGCAGGAATTAATGTGACTAATAGTGTGATTTAGTTTTAATTACAATATTTAAATAAAATTAGTTTATCGATAGAATTGCATATGAGGATATTACAATGAATTAATATGATTTTAATTGTTATTTGAAGCTGTAAACAATAGCATCATAAGAACGTTTCTTGTTTAGTGGCTAAACCAATATTAGGAATTTGCTAACCAATATCTTAATTTGTCAAATTATTACATGAAAATAAAACATAATTGACCAATTTTGGTAATTGCTCTGAATACGTATATACTTATATATAAAATATACTTATATATTTATATATAAAAAATAATTGCAACAAAAAATTGTAACATAATATACACTAATTTACACACAATTATGTAACAAGTGTGTATTAAGCCCTTCCACGGAAGGGCTTTGTTACATTTTCAATCGAGTACTTTAATTGAATAAAACTTTTTTATTTTAATTACTATCAATAAATTATAATAATAATAATAAGTAGAGCAATATTTGATTCAATATTGGCTAATAGTATTTATCTTAGAAAATCTAATCTATTAATAATACACGCAATTGTTAAATAAAATTGTTGACAATTTACTTGGTTCTGTTTAATATGGATATTTGCATACCGCTCGTAATTAAACGAAAATAAGTTTCAACCAGAACTTATCATAACAACATAGCGAAAATTCTTAATAAATCAAGCGAATGTTTCCGTGCGGTCGCTGTAATTTTAACCAAACATCATGAACGTTCCTCAATTACGCCTAGTTGTACCGTATTTTTTTATAAATAATTCTTTCCCCATATACATTTTTTTCTAGTTTTGTTATTGCTATATTTCTTGAGAGTAAGTATCCAACTTTTAATAAATTTATCCATACGGCCATAAATCAGTCACAGTAACACAAGTAATAGGTATTACTACTTGGGCGTTATCATGCCAACATTTTTTTTCGATATAATATCGTTCTACAAACATATTCCCTGTTCTACCGACTTGAAATAATGGAACAATTACTAGGATGTGCCACATTGATCAGTTATATACTTGAAAAAGTTTCGTTAATTACAAGAGGGTAAGTGGAGCATGGACATGGAACAACCAGCGCCATTCACAAGCAAGATCTCACAATCACATCCACAGGCAACAACCTAATTTTACAGCAGCTCGCGTGCATCTGCTATCAGTGATCGGTTTGATACGGTAGAAGGCATTGAATGAATCAGCAGTGATATAAAAAGCGTTGCACTGCTACGTCATCCTGGTTATAGTCCACCGTGAGTCGCTAATTATTCTGCGCTACACCACGTAGCTGCAACATGGGGAACCGGTTCGTGCACGTCCCAACTCTCGAGATTAATTGAAAATTGCAGTATAAAGAGGAGATACTAATTAAATCGCGACACGTCCCCCCGAGCTCGATGCAAATGTATCTCTTGCGTCGCTGTGGATTTCTACGTGTGTCGAGCCAACAGGCGTAAATCTTCACGTTGGACTCGCGCCTCCGCATTCGCGTACGCTTGGAGGATTATATTACGGGGACACGCGTCCCCTCACGATTTCCCAGGACGCGTGCTCGTGATGGTTGAGAAGTACGATATTTACGGCCTCGTATTACCAGACCGGGGATGCTTTTGGTTTCTGAACGCCCAGGCAGTAACGCGATTTTACGCGCCTCTTCGAATTACCGATGGGCTTTGCCCAGAAAATCCTCGATGTAACGCCGCAGGCGGTCGCTATTTTTAAAATGCTTTTTCTTTGGAATCGTGTATTGTAGTCGGCGGTGCTAGGCAGCGGCGCAAAATAGAGATTTATACGGCTGTGGATAATTTTTCAAGGCTGGATTTTTTCTGCGGGCATGTGAATTTCCATAAAACTGATTCTTTATTTTAAGGGAGTGGAGCGAAGGGGAACAGAGTTCACGTTAAATTTTCAGAAAAATTTATATTTCTTGTCATCTTATTCGCGATTCAGATATTTTACACACTTATGAGATTGATAGATATACGGCTTCCAGATCAGCTGATACGGAGTGTATGTGGCTCTATCTGGAATATAAGTCAATTTTTACGGGAAATGAGTGCAAGTCTTGCGTTTTTAAAATAGAAATTCACGATTCGCGTATTAAATCCGCACGTACTATTAAATATTAGTATTAAATATAAATATTAGTATTATCAGTGAGAAACTTTGACTCTTAATTGCATGATATATATTTTGTTGATGGATCACCGAGTCTTATTCATTGCTAGCATGAATGGTATTGTTGGAAATTTTTCCAGATCGATGTTTATAGTCCAACCATTTGTAAATTATAATTATTTTAATGCACATTTTGACAAAATATAATCTAGAAAGGTATAAAGAATAAAAGACTGCCTCCAACACTCTGTATTTAAAGTTAAATTCTCTTGTTATTTCTGCAAATTAAAATCTTTCATAAAACCCTTTCCATCAATTTTATTGATTATTTACTGAAAAATCGCTTTAAATTAATTTTTTTGCAATGTGCGATTACTAATTTAGAATAAATAATCGTTTCTCTGTGAATTAATCCTATATATATATATATATATATATATATATATATATCATTACTAATAATACTAATATTACAAAATTACTAATAATTTTGTATAACAAAGTATTACAAAGTACTACAAAAATTCATGAATATCCTCACAAATGTAGTTTTAATCAAATGAAATAACCAATTTAACCAAATATTAATATCATATATTGATCTTTTTGACTTATTTATTAAAATAATCAATAAAATGGTAATAAATGAATGAACATAGTATCTGAATTGCAGTAAACGTAATATTTAAGTATATAACCTGAATCATTGATTATGTTTATGAATAATCATTTAGTTAGAAAAAGTAACTTCAGTTAAGCTGCTTTTTATTAATCTGATTCTTTATTCACACCGCACTTTATTGTGCTTTTACTTTTATTATTATATCTGTATTACTGGCGGTTGCCTGTACCATATTAAAAATCTAAAAGATTATTAATGAAGCATAATTTATGTATAAAAGTTAGGAAGAGTTAGCTTTTCGCAAATTCTAGCTTCAATCTCATAAGTGAAAATCGATTATCAATTATTTATGCCTGACAACTCATTTCGCATGTTTGCATGCATTCTATCATTGTTATAAATAAAAAATATTTTATTACGAGACTTTTTGAAATATTATAAGAGAAATATCATCATTAGTTATCTTTAGCAACAAATAAGATTGACAAAGAAGAATGCAGATTATGTTTACCTGATATTATTTACTGATATTCTTTCTTTATTTTTTATTTATTTTCTATTTCTTCGGCGAGAAAGTTTTGCGTCATACAAGAAGAACTTTTAAAATAATATCGTTCACGAACTGAAATAAACACTTTACGTTTTTTAGGTGCCAACGTCTCTCTCTGTATGCAAACTTGTGTTTTATATCAAAATAAGTGAAAAGTTTTTAATCAATCAAGGACTTGAATTTAATAAAAAATAGATTTCCAAGAATTTTAAAATATATCTTTTTTGTTCAACCTTTTTGTTTCGTTGGTTTTCATTATGCTGTTTTATAAAAGACCATTTGCTTATTTTAAGCATAATATATAAACTATTAATACAAACTATAATTTTTTATTGAGAATATAAGAGTTTTATTTATTTAAAATTTTATTACTAATTCAATTATTTTTTTTATAAAAAAATTAAACTATCTAAGTTTTTTTCGACTTGTTTATTTTTTCAGACTTTGAAATATTTTAATTTATATTTTTATTGAGCGTTTTAACAATCATGACTATTTAAATATTTAAGATATTTAATTTGTTTTTTATAATATGTTTTTTATAATATGTTAGAAAAATTTAAAACAATAATGTAATCAAATAATGGTTAAGGTATCTATATGTCAGTTTATTATTAATATGTCAGTCTGTTCATAGTCAAATCTATAGTTTGTTACTTTTAAATAAAATATTCTTACATTACATATTTATTCATTAAATAATAACGTAGACATAAACTATTAACTAATTGATCGAATAAAAGAAGGTATAGATTTTGATTGTAAAATCTAACATAATGTAAACGTTACTTTTTTTGATACTTAAGTATATTAGTGTATAATTTGTACATTTTATAGATGTTATGCATTAATTGCTACTAATCTCATTATTTAAATTTCATTTCAAGTCCTTTCATTTTATATTATACTTATCACTCTAATTATTCTTATATAGTTGCCAATAATGTCATTTATTAAGTTTCCTCTGTTTCACCTTTTTGTAATTTCAATAGGTAGTTACGAGCTACAACTCTGTATTATAAGTCAGCTGTTTCAGCAAAATATTTTCAAATCAAATACTTACTGATCCGTATTTACAGATTTTAACTTTTTTTTATTTGTTTCAATTGAATCTAAATATATTGATTATGCAATAAATTACAACAACTAAAATAATAATATTAATAATTGAAGGCAATAAATATAAAAATACCTTTAGTGTTAATTTGTACCTAGGGCCTTAGATCTTCATTAAATGCCTTATTTGTTATTATTTTGCGTCTTTTGTCATAAAAATAACTCGGGCGCGCTTTGTGTGTGCGCAATGAGATTTCTAGGACTAATATTTTCAGATGAATTATTAACTTTGTCGTTCTTATTTCAAAAATTTATATTAATTTAGAAAAAGCATTTTTAGCTTGTAAACAACTATAAAAATACCAAATTCTCGTTTAATTAATTGCTTTAAATTAATCCAAGTTGGAAGAAAATAGTGCTTAAAAAATATTAAAATACTTGATCCAACTATTTTGGAAGTAATGATATTTTAAAACATTCTGAAAGAATATCATGATTTAATATAATACGCAATATCTTATTCTTAAGCCACTGGTTTTATTTTCCATTTATTGGCTTCTAGATAAGTATTTACTCGTTTAAAATATTTTCTTAATATTACTATTTATTATGGATTTACTTGATGAATTAATTAAATTTAATACTTGGAGTGATAAATCATTGTATATATTTAAACTTCAGTCCTCTTAAACTATACAATTATATGTAAAATACCGTAATAAATATGACCATTATCTTAATATAATATGAGACATAAAAAGGATGAACGTAAAAATTATCCACGACAATTAGGTTTTTTAACATCATTTCGTATACTGACAATCAAATAGGTGATTTATATAAATATACATTTATAAATATAAATATACACTGGCTGACTAATAATATTTTTTAGTATTAAGCTACTTCAAAATTAAATATTATTCATATTAAGGAAAGATTTATAAAAATGTAGTTGATCGTTCGAATGTAAGTTCGACATCGCGAATTAGTCTCTAATTGAATATCTAATATGTCTCGAAGCGGATCAAATTCAATCACTTTCCTTTCTCTGTCTTTCTTTTACCTCGATCTCTCATAGTCGCTAAACATAGAATTCGGGAACTATCATTAAAACTCAACGGAAAAGCTGTATCGTTTTACTAAGACTTAACATCACGACGCCTTTGGCACTGGATCTTGTTATCCAACATCTTCGTTCGCAACTTCTTCGACGCGTTAGTTTAGTGGGCGTCTTGTATCTCGTTGGTTGACTCCGATGAAATGGTTTGAGGCGCAGGAGTTAATAAGATGTGGATCAGCGAAAGTGACGAGGAAACGCCTTTATTTGAAGGTCTGAGACTTAAGTGTTAATAACTCAGAGATTTTCGAACTTTATAATGACGTTTTGTATTTTTTATCAAAGTACACGTCTTTATAATGGAGAAGGTTAACATTTATTATGAAATTTTTATAATGAAATTTAGATTTTTTTTTCAACATTTTCATTTATTAGATAGTATCTTTTATCATTTAACAAGACTATATAATGAAATCAAAGGTTTATTAAAATATGAATTCACTTCTTATATTTAGCTTCAGCTGTAAAGAGAGTTGTACTTTAATTTGATATAATTTATTATCTAATGTGGTGTCAAAAATAATTTGTTTACCTTAAAAAGTGATAATATATGAACTATATAATAAGGTTAATTGTATTTTAACAAAAAAAGATTATAAACAAAATAGACAGAGACATTAATCACTAAATTTACGTTAAAATTGTTATATAATATAATTAATTAATATTAATTTATTATTACTATAACATTTTCTATGTTTATTTGAATTTACAAATATAAATGTGTTTTTACAAAATTAAGTTCTTAAATACATTTCTTAACATAATATTACATAATTATGTCAATATTATAAGCATTAATAAATAGCAATTAATGTTATTAAATGCTTATTAAAAGCATTAATAAGCATTAACAAAATAATCTCATAAAAAATTAGAAATAAAATAGAAAAATAAGTAATTTTTCCTTGTAAACAATTGTTCAAAGTTCGTAAAATGAAAATACAATTGAACCTCAAGTACTTGTTATTAAATAATTATATATCTTCAATAAATAATTTTAATTAAACGCAGTGCTCTTCTACTAAAACACCTTAATGATTACAATAAAACGCACATGTGTAATATGATGCTTCACCCAAACTTTATTCACATAATAGACATACAAAAGAACCTCGCGATCAACATATCATACCAGAAATGGCTTAGCTCGGGGTAATACGAGTCAAATAAGATTTATCTGGCAGCATTGCGCATCACCCGATTTCCTCTTACTCCTCCCGGGTACTTTTTCCATAACGTTGACACCGCACCGGAGTTTGCCTGTCGCCGGCATTTCACTGCATCCCTCTTGCACTGTCATAACGTCATGTACATTGCAATGCATACTGCAGATATTTAACTCACCCAACGAGATTATGCTCGAGCACTTGTAATTACGGATCTCTGAATACATCCTTATACTTCTGTGTATTTGCGTGCTCAATGATAAATAGCTTAGCAATTATAGTCGAAAACGGGATTAATTTGAGCTAAAATGATATCTTAACCAACAGACAGAGCTACAATAATCAGAAGTGTGCAGCATTTAAAATTCCATTTACTTTATTAAAAGATTTTACTGAATCCTTTCTCTATAACTGTTTGTATACGTCTGTGCACTTTTGTTTTTACTAAGAAGTATTTACTTTTAAACGCGTACCCAAATTTTATAAATTTTATCCCACTTTTCCCTTATTGATTGTATTATTGAATGTAAAAAAACTGTCACATCAGTTCCATATATAATAATTAAAAGATTTTCTACGTCTATTTGTTTAATAAAATATCATTGAATATTGTAAAACGAGAAATTAAACATAATTTGAGCTTTTCGTTATTATGACATTAATACTTTGATTAATATCCAATTACTATTGAATCAAAAACAGAATTTGATATTTAAGCTTTTTAAAATACAATAGCTTTAAAAAATTTTATAATTAAAATTACTTTATCAATTTTTACTTATAATTAGATACGAATGCAAACATTAACTTTTTAAGTATAGATCTCGATTAACAAAGTTTTCACTTTTTGTAGATTTTGTAATCTTTCTATGCTTTGAAATATATTAGGTACTTTTAAAGATTTAAAAATCTTATTACTTTAAAACGTCTAAATAAAATTTATTTTCAGCTTTATAATAAATTCGTTTCTTCTTGCGCCTATTACGTTTCTTTGTTTAGTACACAAAAAAGAAAAATATGATATTCAAAGTTTTATATGCCATAATCTTTCTTCTATGAATAATTTAAATTAGAATAAAATGAAACTATTCATTACTGGATTAGTAGCTCCTAATATAATTATTTATCATCACCTCAGGTGATACCGTACAACCATAAGTCCGTATTTTTTTCAACTTGTGAAAGAATAGCTTTTTATATATCCGAATACCTTCGAGATATATATAACTTCATACTCTATGATATTCAAAGGGTCATTCTACATATTTAAAAGTAGTTGCAGACTTTTTACGATATATTTATCCTCATTACTCACTAATATTACAAAGTCATCTCTATTAAGTTCCAGCTAGTATTCCATGCAGTGGATAATCTTACATCCTCTTGGAAGAATCACAATACTGTAAAATTGTTTCTGTGTAATTAAACCCTTTTCAAATGCATTTAGTATTACTGCTAATAATATATCCTTAAGCTTTGATGCAGATAATTTTTCATACTAGCGCATTCATATCTCTCATTTATGTGAACGAATACAGTTAAGTTCAGTTCTCTGTTTCTCATTATATTTTTAATTTCTTAAGTAGCGCATTTATACACTTTTACGTTTCACAGGAACTTCCCTACTAATGCTATTTCTGATATCTATTAAATAGTCTATGTGGCATCTTTGAGACAATGAGCATTAAGTTTATGGATGTAAACGTTATGAATATTCTTTCTGAAATGCACGCGAATCAGAGATAGAGATCACTTATACCTTCTTTCACTTCAACGGTACATGAGCAAATAGAAACTTTAAGAGTTTTTTAACGACCTGATCAATGTATCCATTTTTTCTTTTTTTTCCATACAAACAAAAAAATTTTGTTCAGTATACTTATTTGAAATGGAACAAAGGTCTCTCAAAACTATTTAATTTTCTAATTTTTCGTATTTTGATTTATTTACGGTTATGTATATTTAAAATAAATATCTTCGTACTTTTGTATTATCTGTCGTGCGATACCAGGTATTTGATTTCTTGGTTCATAATCTTGTAGTAAACTCTTCACTTCATTTTTACCATTAAAATTGTGCAATAAAAAATAAGATAGCTTTTACAAATATTTGTATTTTGTAAATTTACGAATGAGAGGAAGATTTTCTTTTCATAACAGGCGTTCAGCTTTCTTGAGAATATATTTCTGTCAATACGATCGTTTATGTATTATTACCTAATTTTCAGAAGGAATTACTTCTTTTACATCAAAATAAGCTGTCTTTTTCCATCTATATATATTTAAAGAGACGGAAAGGTTTTGATTAAACATACAATCTTGAATTCATTCAGTTTTTCCATCAGTCGTTCACTTTTTTATAAGATGAGCTCTTATCGAGGAAATCTCGAAAGCGTATTAGAGTCTTCATTGTGAGATCATTCAAAATGCAATTCAAATCCAGAAATTCCGTTAATACAGTAACAGGACCTTTTGATCCTAAAGTTCGTATAACTTAACCTCAGCCGCTTACTCGAGGTACGATTAAAGCTCCACTAGAGCTTCTACGAGGCAAAAGCATTAAGGTGGAGCCTTATATAGATATGTTTATGTTTGAATCTGTATGTAGTTTGTTGTACAAACGTACATAAGCATAAACATATATAAGATTAAAATAGATTAAAATTATGCATTCTTCCTTAGGCATAATGTGCGTATACATGTTTACTTATAATTGTTCTGCAACTGTAAATGTCTCTTTGTGTTAAAATATATTTAATACATAAATGTAAGAGGATATGTCTAAAATTTATATAATTCAGGAGAATGCCTGAATTAAATTTTTATTTCTGGAACTTAAATTCACATAAATTTTACTGTTATACGTTGTGGTCTTAATTAAAAGAAATCTATATTTTTACTATATTTTTTATTCATCTATTTGATCACTAGCATATAATTATATTTTATTAAAGGATATTAACTCGTATAGTATGTCTCTATTGTTTAACTTATATTTTAACATAAATTATAACATAAATTTAGAGAGTTAAATTCTTTGATATAAATTAAAGCATTACATACATATAATATAATTTTTTGACATTAAATCACGTTATTTTATACTTCATATAATTCTTAAATTTAAGATCTTTTTAATATAAATTATTATACAATTTTTACCATAATATTATTTGTGAAAATTCGTGCATTTTAGTGTTAGTCCAAAGTTAGTTTTAAGTAGATATCATTTATTATTGTCTTTTAATCTCGAAAAATTTACTCTTGAACAACCTGAGATATAACATTTATATTTTGCATCAGTTATTTGACTGATCCACTTTATCATTATTACGACAATATACATTATATTTTTTCAATTTTTAAAACAAAAGAAATTAGATTAAGAACTATATTTCTGTTTTAATTTTTAATCTATAAAATCTTCTTTTAATATTGAATTATAATTTTCCATGTAAAATACAATTCCATACAAATACAAATTATAATATCTTTGAATAAAATACAATTTTTCTAAAATGCATTATAATTTTTAACATTACTTGTTTTTAATATTTACTGAAATGAAGTGCCTGATGGAATTAAATTCTTCACGTTAAGATAATCAATAACTTAATTATTTGTAATCATTTGTATAACGATAAATTAGAAAAAACTAAAAATAAATAATTAAATTCAAGAAAAGGTAATGATTCCATTGTTTTTATATGTTAAATTATAGTATAATTTAACATATTAAAATTACTACTGTTTTTCATTCGTGTTTAAAAATAATGTAAAAATATAAATTAGCACCGCTTACATTAAAACTAATAAAACGATATAAATCTATTATTCAATTCATTATTTTATTCTACTTTCAAATTTTTTAATTTTTTAACTGATATATTCTATTTAACTTTTAATACTAAATTTTTATGAAAACTGATCTTAATTGCTAATTGAAGCATCTTTTTTTAACTCTTCAAGTGGTAAAATGAAAAGCATTACAAACGAGTGTTTAACTTTCTTAATTAGGTAAGTGCTATTTTATAAAATATTTTGGTCAAATTCGCAATTATGTAACTATCATAGAATTCAAAGCTATCATTGAAATTTTCTCAATTAAACGATTAATTTATATATATATATATATATATATATAGTCCCTTTCCAATTTCTCAAATAGCTACATTTATGGTATACACGATTATTCCTTTATAAGAGTAATGAAGTCATGAAGTCTCGTTTGTTAAAATAACTAAGCTCTGGCAATTATTGAGTACATATTGAGTTTGAAAGTTGTTCGGTAGCGATATTACTGATTGTATTTAGCATAACTTGTTAAAGTCATAAGCATATTTCATGTAAGATACAATAATTGCTATATATTACGTATAAAATCTCATAAAATAAAGTAACTTATAATCAATGACTATCTTCTCAGATTCAGTTGATCTTTAATATTATTATTAGTTCCCCTTTTAAAATTTAATAGTAGTCCTATGCAAGTTAATGCAATCATCTAGCTAATTCTTAATTCGAAAATTTCAAAAATTACGATTCCAGTACATTTCTTATTTGTTTAAGCGTATTTCAATCTTGTCAAATTATCAAACTAATATATTGTCTTCTCTTTAGATTTTTATTAATTCATTTTGAAAAGCACTTTATAATGCTTGAAATATTATGTATCATAATAGTGTATCATATTGTACAGTACTGTTCGTCTTTTTTTAGCTTGAAGATGGTTAGTGTATATCAGTTAATCATTATCAAATATTTTAATCGATAAAATGTATTTAAAAAATAAAAAATAAAATAGAAATGATAGCATTTTTATGAAAATAACATTAAGCAGTTATAAGTATCAAAATATTTAATTACGTATATTTGAAAAAAATATTGAAAATTTACATTTAATATTTACAAATAATTCAGATTGTACTATTAATATCTATTGATTACACTTGAAATATGTAGATTTTTTAAGAAAATTAAGCATTTGAATTTGCTAGAAATATCGGTGTCGTTTAGATTGGTTCTATAAATGTTATATAGTCCGTTAAGTATATAAAGTATTGTATTACATTAAAAAAATACTGATAAAATATGGCTTTTTTTATTAATGTCACTTATAACCTGCAATTGACTTTTCATTGATTTATTAAGAAAATAATTATTAAAAAATCATATTTCATAACAAAAATGTTTGACGAAGAAAGTAACATGTAAAATTATGTATTATTTATTTTTCAAATTGCAAATGCATTATAACGTTGATAATAGTATTACAGATTACATTAAAATTATTAGTCGTGTTCTCCTTACTGAAGAAAACTCATTGTGTAATATTATGCTTCAAGCAATAATGAAGTGGAAAGTTCTGTTATATTTCACAAAGTTTTAATAAATTATAAAGTACCGAAAAGATTTATCAGCTCATCACGCGTGCTTACTATTCAAATTTATTAAAAATTATTATTCATAAATATTATGGATATTTTACAATCAATAAAAGAGATATTTTTTATTTATTTGTTAATAAATTACTTAATGTAACAAGAAAAATATTAAGAATTAATTTGGACCTACTATTATAAATTTTAATTCAAAATATATATTTTGAAAGTTCAATGATAAATAATCAATCTTATCTATTATATTAATTAATATCTATTATATTATATTATATTAATAATACGAAGTGTTATGACGTTTATTATTGAATAATATATATATGTTTTTTTCAAAAAATACCAGTATTAAAATTCTTCTCTCTGTATTTTTATAGCCATAAAAATATCTGGCATAAATAGTTATATATTTATAAATCAAATTTTATTATATATTTTTAAAAAGTTTTTTATCATTTATAATACTCAAATAATTAATTGTAAATTTTCTTACTTAAATCTACGACCTATGTATATTATTGCACTCCAGGGATTATTCTATTAACAAATTCCAGAGAATTTATCTCGCTCACAATGAATATAAGTATTCAATAATTATTTTTTCATAGCTTCATTACCTAGTCCGCGGCGCTTCTCAGTCTTATAAATATCATAATAATCCTTGTTCATACGTGCACGTCCTATAAGAATCTTACGAGTAATAAAATGAGAAGCCATCCATCATTTCTACCGCTGAGATGCAGCATATACTATTACTAGACTCGTGAACAGGAGCAACTATACTCAAGCATTTTCTATGGATAATTATTAAAAGGTATTTGGCCGATGTTTAAGCAGAGATGGTTGATATGTTCGTACAATCGCGATCGAGCATCGAAGAATTCTTGATAAAATATTGTATGACGGAAACTTTCGAAAGTTTTCTAAAGCATTTTTATTAAATTTTTATTAAAGCGAGAAATAAAACTATTTAAGACTCTTTGAAGGTAATCCGAAGACAAAAAGTTTACGTCCACACAATTTTTTAATTCCATTGTCAAATATTTGAAGTAAAATGTACTTGCGATGAACGTCAAACGTACGAAGCAAAAAATAAACAATAAATCAAAGTCACACAAGTTTGCGATTGATTCGTCTTTCCTTTAGAAGAATACTTTAAAGAAGAATAAATTGAACTGCTTTCGCGAGCAAACAATAAGAGCGATCTTCATTAGAGACGGTTGACCGTTGTTTTGTCAGCCTGAGTTGTGCCCTCGAGTGGTTTGAGCTGCCATTAAAGTCGGCGGAGCATGCGCCGACATTGCCTAGGATATAGCAGATCGCGACTTGACCAATTGCACAGCGATACAACGGTTGAAGTTAAGTCGGGGGCATTTCAATTTAATTACACGCAGTGATTATGATTTATGAGTCCGAGCGGGACCGCGACTGGCTCTTCTTATCTTCTAAGGTCTCATTGGCGTCTACGTCACTGGCCGATGTTGGTAATTCAAGATGGTGCATAACCTAGATTTTATTACCTACCTAGAATAAAGAAGCCTAGGTTAGGTTGCTCAATAACCTTAATACTTATCTTAGTTGCCTTATTCTATCGAATTACCTTTCTATTTTTGCAATTTTATGACATTGTATGTAAATCATTTAGAGCTGCATTTAAAAAAAGGCAATAAACAATTTTCTTCCAAACATTAAGTTAATTACTTTTCAAACAGCTACGCTATTTTATTGGGTGTTTTTATTATAGTGAATATTAACAGGTTATCTGAGAAAATACATTTTAGATATATTACATGTGCATTTATCTATAAAAGGTGTCCTTAATGATGATGATTTAATTTAAAGTATTTTTCTGCAGATCTTTTATCGAAGACTGAAGTCGAAAATTTTCATTAAACCTTCTTAATGCTTATTATTTTGTACACGATTTTACGATCATCATGAAACGTTACTAGATTTTCCAGTGAAATAAACTTAATGCTAAATAATAAAAACTTTTCGTTTAATAAAATGTAAGCATTAAAGTTTCCCTTCAAATTTATTTTGTTTAATAAAGTCACTTTGTAAAAACTAGTTTAATTATTGAATATTACAAAAAGCTTTGTCAAAATTCGATACAATATTTTTAACAAACGTATACTTTCATTTCTTTATGCAAATCATTTTAATTTTTCATTTAGTCATTTATCATATACATAATTCAATATAGTTTAAAATATAAATTATTATTTAATGATTGACGTCAGTATTATATTTAATGTATAGCTAGCATTAATTGAATGTATTTTATTTATAATACATCCAAATTAAGTTCATTTCTGAATATTCATATTATGAAAACAACTCAAAATAAAATGAAGAAAATAGGTTATAAATCAATATATGATATATTACTTATTTTATAAATGATTGTTGCCTTGGATCCTTGAGATATCATGAAAAAAGATCTTTAATGTAGAACAAGCATTCAAAATTTGTTTAATTTTATGTAAATTTCTCGTTATTATATTTTAAAATTATATAACTGGAAATAAATGCTTTAAATAAAATAATAGCTATGTTAAAACAATTTATTAATTTTTACATTCAGTAATAGTTGTGCGACGTACTTATATATGTACTGTCTATACTACTTATATATTATATACTGTCTTTTTATACAGATTTTTATTTTTAGAATTTCGAACATGTAGTTTAATAATTTTAATAAATATTCTAAAGTATAAATTAAAAAATTAATTAATATTATACATACGAAAATGTAATGTATACATTTATTGAAATTTACAAAATTTTTTATATACATTATCTTATACATTATTGCTATGTGAAAAGTTGTTTCTCTTGCACTTGTTTAAAACATTAGTTATGTATATAAAACATTCATAAATAAATAAATAAATATATATAACAATATTTTCAACATTTTTAATTAAATATGCAGTTACATTATTATATTTACTACATTTAAATGTATCGTGTTTTTGTAAACTTATGGAACTAGATGCGGCGCAAATCGAAAACTAAAAAGAAATAAATGGTGAACTGTGATATATTTCTTTGAATTTATACGTAGTTACATTTATGTTTTAAAAATGATGACATTGATTTTAAATAGTAACCAAAGAAGAGAAATTTAATTATAATGAATATTCACAAAAATTTGATAAGATTTATTTATACATTTATATAATATTTTAATATATTTTGTATACAATAAATTGTTTTCGACGAGAATCAAGTTTTACCGATAAAATAAATAGTACATATATAAAATAAATAAATAATAAACAATAATACATAATGCTACCGTAAACTTTTTAAAATTAGAATATATGTAATTAGAGGAATCAGGGAAAAATATTTCGAGCATATTAGAAGTGTGTACTGGTACTTGAAAAATCTAGTTAACATCAAAACATTATTAGCAATTTGTGGCGAATCCGGTTTTATTTATAAACAAAACATTGTTAGCGGTTAACATATTGTCATTAGTATCTTGACGTAATTCGTGCTCGTATATTCTTTTTACCTTTTTCCTATCTTCTCTAACGCACATCAAGCGGATTCTCTCATAAAAATTCCATCATTTCCAACATGATTAATAGTTGATTTTCGTGTATAAATGCAATAAAAGTGCGAAATTACTTAGGTCGTGAGATTTTAATCTTTGAATATGTCAATCTTAGATAGTGTATCTGTATCATATGCTTAAATATCAGATGAGTTAACGATTAGCATATGCATAGATCATATAGAGCCGCAAACTAAGAACGTTATAAGTTACTCAGAACGTTTTTCGCATTTCTTTGGAGGCAAAATAAAATCTTGAGAGCCCATTTCCATGAAACTAACAATGCAGCGCTTAAGCAAGGTGCATAAATTTCAAGCATTGGACTCAGCGGAAATTCGTCCCTCAGTAAACAAAATCAGTCAAGCGAAGATTTTAGAAACATCTGCAGCATGCACATCGCGATCGTAGGTTCGCATCCGCACATCCTCCAGGATAGATTGAAAACTAATTACCAGCAGGTGTCGTTGTTGTCGCCTCTTGCTTATCTTGCGTCCGGAGAAACGTAATCGTGCCTTCGGTTGACCGCAGTATCCGAAGGAAATCCGCGGACAAGCGCGAATCGAAAGGCTGTAGCAGCTGCTGGAGGCGAACTGGTTGACGATGGTTTCGAAGGGAGGGACTCGGACTTTTTTTCGGACTACGATTGCATATAAATCGCACATATTTACATGCAAATCATTATATATAGCGTTTGTGCGAGGAATTAATAACGGATAGAAACGACGATGTATGGGAAAGGGGGGAAGGGTTGTGAGTTTGTACGTAATGGACGGTATGTGATAGAGAAACTTTTGTTTTGATTTTGTTTTGGAAAACGTATATTTTAAGGGATCGAAAGATATTACTTTGCTTGTGCATTTAATTGCATGAAAAATGAACATGTAATTGAATCTATACAGTGTCATATCTTTACAACGTCGTTATATCTGTAGCAATTCTTCTATTTATTTCCTTAATTACAAAAGATGCCTTGGATTCGATTGAAAATACTTTGAAAATAATATTTTTATGTACGGTGAATTATTATTATTGGAGTATTGACTCGAGGCTTTAAGTCACTGCAAAGAATTGTGTACCAATTTCGATTTTTTCTTTACTTTCTTCAAAATAACTTGTTTATTGAGTTGAAATTCTTGAATTCACAAAATTAAAATTCATATTTACATTTCTACTATTCTCAGTATTTCAGTTTGTATGCAAAATGTATCGCTACAGAAAGTTTGCTTGCTTAAATGATGGTTTTAATATTCCTAAGATTATTCAAATTATGTATAGAATCTAAAAACTGCATGCAAAAAATATTTTATGCCTTATATTCTTGAATTCATTACAAAATGTTAATATCACAGATTAAGAAAATTCAATAAAAATTTTAATAAAATTATGTTGTTGAATAAATAAATAAATATTAATATATTTCAAATACATATTAATTTTTACCATGCTACCATGAGTTTAATTTCTTTTTGTTTATCTATATAAAATGCATTTCTGTAATACGTAGCAACAAAAAATACACGTGTGCATACTTACGTATCTATAAAATTAAATACTAATGTAATCTCTCTCTCTCTCTCTCGCTCTTTTCATTCTCTCTGATTCTCATTTCCAGTAATTGCCTCTGCATAGCATACTTTCTTTAATGTAATTAAAGTCCCGAGTTCCAATACATCCACTCGCGAATCTACTTAGCGTAACGTATGCGATAAGAAATTCATAAAGCGCATATTTCTCTCTTTCTCTCTCTCTCTCTCTGTCTCTCTCTTTCTCTCTCCCTCTTTTTCTCTCAACGATCGATCGATTACATTTGAAATTCAGAATGTGAATACATGAATGCTGTCGACGATTCGGAGTCGATTTTCTTGTCCGTAATTGACAACCAGTTATACGTAACGCTCATTCCCTTCACTTCATTTTTTATCATGATATTACGTTGCTTTGTCTTCCTCAGATCAGATTGCTTAAAATTTTGATAATTATATAAAGATAGTGGATATATATTTATATTTTTATAATTTTGGTATTTAAAGGGAGATTTGTTAATTCAGTAAAAATTTATTAAAACCAATATTCCTGCTTTTAATATTTATTAATGTGTGTTTTTAGATAATAGAATCACATAGTTTTTTCTTATTGTTAATTTAATCACGTCATATAAATGCTTAAGCGGTAGACACAGTTAAGATAAAATGATAAAGTACTTATAAGTACTATAAGTTAAAGTGAAAGATAAATTAAAATAATAGGTTAAATTAGTATATATTTTCAGTAAAAATTTAATCTAATTAGCAAATGTGGAAGATTCAAGAATTTAATTCTGTAGAAATAAAAATTCAATCTAGTTATAAAATTAGTGAATTCAGTAAAATAGCAACTTACATTAAGAAAATTTTTTCGATTTTGTTTCTTTATTTGAACAGTAGTTCTCTACATAATACCTGTTCTGAATCTATAAAATTACGTGAGAAATTTAAAACATATTTAGCGAGTATCTAAACATTCTTTCAATTATAATCTACTTTTTGTCAACGAAAGAATAGTTACATTTATATCGTTTTTCATAATTATTCAAATGCTTTTATCAGTTAAGAGTTATTTTATATTTCCAAAGGCTAGTAAATCAGTTACACAACTTCAATGATTATCGCATGCTTTCATTACTTTAATAATTGTTACGAAAATCTTATGCAGAAAAAACTAGTTGTATAATATACATTATTTCAAAGAATTATATTTTACAGATTTTGTCTTTGACGAGAGGGAAATCGGTAGCTTCATTTTAAAAATTTGAAACAGTCTCGTTATCGAGTTAAAATAATTACGATTTTTTACAATCGTTCTTCTACAGTAAATTTCCGTTTTTGTTGCTGAATTGGCAAATATAACGGATCAGCGAAAGTTACTATTATCATAACTTCATGCGAAAAATCGTTCCCACAAATTATAAGTCATTGGTATCATCGACACGCACTTCGAAGAACGACTTTCTTGTTATAACGTCTGCCTGTGTGTCACTGACCGTGTGACGTAATTCCTCTACAACCTCGCAAAAAGCACTACAATCTCAGAGTGAAATCGAAGTCACAACGACTATATTTTGCTCAATCGCAATTATTATGTGGCACAAAGGCGGCTGATTTAAGTGACGTGCAATTTCCTCGACTGTGATGTTTTAAGCTCTTTTATTTCTCTTTTTGATGACTTTCTCTTTTCTCTTTTAGCGAGAAGCTAATCAGCATGAATTAACCCTATCAGTTAAAGACATTTCTTATTTATAATAACGTGTTTTCTAAAAATTTTCTTCGTGGAAAAAAGAATGTGGTTAAACATATTAAACTCAATTAATTCGAAAGTAGAATGAAAGATACAAATTACTTCAATGATATTTTAAGCACAGTTTGAATGAAATAGTTACGATGTTTCAAATATTTATTTGCATTTACCTATATATTTCTATTTACATAATTATTTTTAATGAAAACTTTATTTGAATATTGTCATTTAATCATACTGATATGTTACATTTGTCTTTATTTAATTATTATCTTCAAATTACGTTAGTACTTGTTAAATGAAATTTTTTTTATTTACTTATTACGTAATAATGAATACGTAAAAAGTGCTTCATTACATCTTTAAAAAAGGTTCTATATAATTTTACTATATTAGGAAATTAATTTGGATTTTACGTGGATTTATAATCTTCATCGAAATATATTTAAAGTTGTAATTTAATGGTAATAAAAGATAATAAATAAATTAAAATTAATTTACTTATTTTAGACATCTTCAACATTCATATCTTAAAAGTTTTGGTACAGTTCATTGATTCATAAATTAAATAGTTATAAATTTATTTTCAGATTTACATAAAAACAGTTAAAACATTTGTAATTGAATATATTAAATCACTTTTATGCGTCCAAACTGAAAGTTATATTATTCAAGTAATATTCAAGTTAGTAATAAATCATTTTGATCAATTATTTTAACTTTCTGATCTTATACACCTTGTAATAGACGTGCTGTATTAAAAAACTTTTAATTAAGTTTAATATTGTTCCAGTTTTAAAACCAATCATAATATTAATAATCAAACTTACAGTGAATTCCCAGTTAATTGTAATTTAAATAGAAATATAGAAGGATGAAATAATTTTTTTATAAATTACAATATGATCGTTCGTTATCGGGTTGAATAAAATTAATCTTTCTTTTCATTTTAAAAATCAAAAATTCCTAAAGTTGTACTTTTACATAAATATATAACAATATAAAAAAATAAAGAATCGGGCTATTAAGTGATGATTGATTACTTAATTTATGATAAACAAGCTTTTAAAATATACGAAATATATTTGTACTTGTGAATTATTGCAAGTGCATATTTATTTGAAATATGATAAGCAAACCTTCATAATGTACAATTAATCATCGAGACACATGGTACTAGTATGCATTGCACGTTCGTTCGTTTTTTACTTAAGAAACTAAACTTTTCAAGGTTTTCAAAATCTTAACTGCCTCTAATTTTTTAAGCGAGATACGTTTTCAACATATATTCAAAGCATAAAAAACTTTTGCCTCTAAATAAAATCTCTCGTATCTAATTTAGGATATTTATGTTGGTTTCTCGATAAAAAGTTGGATAAAATCATTAAAATTAAAAATTCTTATAGAATTAAAAATTGATCTGTATTCCAGAAACGAATTTGGAATTATTCGTTAAACTGTACATAATAGAAGTTTGTATTAAATATAATATGTAACAATATTTCATCCTATATGGTTATAACAAAAAGATACGTAATTTAAAAAGTTCGTTTGAAAAATCATCTATACTGTATATCAAATACATGATCTTAATTTTGATTCAAATAGTGCCGAGTATTTGTCTAATCCTTAATCCATTTTATATTAGCTTGTACAATTTTTGTTTATTTAAAATAATATTTAATATATGATACTGGGTATAGTATTGACAAATGTATATAAATAAATATAATTCATCTATTTGAAAAAAGTTTTATACCACTTTAATAATGTTACGAACAATTTAATTATAGTTAAAGTATATGTAGATTAAAAAACGTAAACATAATTAATATTAAAAAAATCCATATTAATAAGTATAATAGATGATTTTTTAAGGAAATGTTTTATCGCTATTTTTATAAGGTCTTAAAATTTTACAGAATATCAAAGATAACTAATGTTTAAAAACTACATCATTAATTTTCATAAACGAATACGTTGGGTAATAAATCTCAAATTTTAATTTTCTCATTAGGAGAGAAATAAAGAATGAAATTCCCACATTTATTTGCTTCGTATTATACGCCATATATTTATTCAGAAAATTTTTATCTTCAGAAACAGGTAAAGAATATAGAGCACATACAAGAACTTGACATGCAGTTTGGTTTAAAAAGAAATTGGACAATTATCTCATTTTCGAGTATTTCTTGAAAATTTGACTTCATCAATTTTTTATTAGTTTCTACTTCACATGTTGAAATTACGTGCAGTTCATGAGATTGACAGTATTTTTAACTATAATTATTTTATATTGTCACTGCTACATATATATGTAGAAAAGTGTCTTAAATATATTTATACATGTCAGTATAATTGGATATAACTACATTGTTATTTACTAAAATTGTTTAAAGCTTATTATTTTATTTAAAATATAGGAGGAAATTATATAAATAAATTTCATAATTTTTATGAACACCATTATAAAATCATAGATTGAATAAAACTATTTTATAAATAACCGATGATTTTTTTATTATTCAGAAAATTCAAGAGCTGAGATTAAGTACAAAATCATAAAATTTGCAATCGATATGCTTTAATTGAAAAGTGCGAATAATATGTAGCCAATTGATATAAAATACTATTACTGAAATCCAGTATACTATCTGTGTAATTTCAGTTATTACAGTCGATTCAAATTTGAATTACAAGTAAGATGTTGAAATGATGAAAACTAATGAAGTGTGCAATCAAAGCTAAACATTGTGATAACCAGATTTTAATTAAAATACATGAATATTAGAAAAAGAATTTTAGAAAGTTTTCAGTTATCAACTGCAGATTTCTAAATGTGGATTTTAACTATATTATATGTATTATTTTGCTTGTAACTGACAATGAATGAAATGTTATAACTTTTTAAAACGTAGTTTTGATTCTAATACAAATTATACCTAGTTGGCCCAATTGCATTCAAAAGATCCTTTATCTTAACGATTATAAAATTTTTAAATATTAATCGCCTAAAACTAATCAAACCTAATCAAACCGATGCGATTGCGTTCATTGAAATATACATTTATCAATAAACATGTTAGCTCAAAGATGAAAATATTAAAAAGGTTGTATTAAAAAAAAAACTAATGGAAAAGTTTTATTGCAAATAAATGAGACACTAGAGTATAATGAGCTATTGTCAAGATTTTAATAAAGAAAAACTTAATTATCCTTAAAAATGAAAATTCCCACTTATTTTAGTACTAATCATACTGTGAACAATAATTAACTAATCGTGTTAAATAAGAACTCAAGAAAGTTTAGAAAAATTTCGATGCACTTATGAGCACTCTTATTTCGAATACGCAACGAACGAATTTTCAAAAGTTATATAATGTTCGCACGTAGTAGAAAGAATTGTTACGTGACTTTAAAAAAAAGCGAATTTTTTTTCCAAAACTCTTACTACAAATTTTCATATTTTTCAACATTCATAAAAGCTCAGCTTTTAAAAATACCTATTATCCGACTTAAATAACGTATATTTCTTATGTATAGATGAAATGTATATTAATTAACGGAAGTAATTAATTTTGAGCGCTCAAAATCGTAATTATGCTTGAAAATATTCCCTTTAATACTTTGCAAATAAAGGAAAAATGACGGTGCCGTTATAATGCGTTTACAGTATCAAAGAGAGCACAGCATTGCAAGACGCTACGTGAGGCAGCTTGATATCAAGACGCACAAATCTAAGCTCGTCTATCTATTTGCAATATTTTTCACCGCTTGGAAATTCGCATCCTTGCAGTTCTAGTAACTGTATACGTAATATCTGTGAAAGTCAGTATTCATTAAAAAATCTCTTTCTCAATTTATAAGGAGAATAAAATATGTCCCGGAGGTCTTAATATTGGTTTAAAAAATTACTTTTTGGAAACGAAATTATTCTTCATGAATCTGTCTAATCTATAAATATCTTTACCGTATAACTAATAAGTTAAGGACATCTTTATAAACTAAGATGAATTGCAAGCCGAAGAACGAGCTTTGATATTTGTATAACAATCTATATGATGGAGTTTTATCGAGTTTTCCAGAAAGTATTCAGGAAGCGATTTTCAAAATATTTGCATTAATGCATGATTGCGTAATTGCATAATTTCATGCAACTTTTGATATATGCCACCCGTAATGACGAATAGTTTAATAATTAATTTTCAGTGGAGTCAAATATGAATATTATTTTGAATGATGAGAAACATTTATTATTAACTCTCGTGTACAATTAGGTGTTTTACTTAATTTTTAAGTGAAATCATATTTTTCTTTGAGAATAAGTAACAATTACCGTTACTGTAAAGAAAATAAGTTATTATTACGAAATAATTATTTGAAATATATTACTTATTTTTTAGGCTATCTAAAGCATACACTAAGATATAGAAAACAATTAATTGGATGTAAAAATAAATGTTTCAATTACATTAAAATTTGTGCATAAAATCAAGTATCGTAATAATTATTAAAACGAACTGTTTACGTTCAGTCTATTTTATTGAATATAACCCTTGGTATTTTTTGTCTTCTGTCTTCAATAAATATAATTTCGTAAATAATTGTTATTTTATATTATTTTCCCCTAAGTGATTAGAGATTATTTTACCTTGCATTTTTGTAAGTATTTATAAAACTAAAGTAATTATTGTTACCAAAATTTATTATATTTCATATATTATTTATGTAAAGAGAAAAATATTGCACAATGCAATAAATATTATTGCAAAGAATATTACACAATATATATAAATTTTGAAGTGAGAATAAACACGAAAGTTTTGATGCTGTTGAACACTACGTATATTACTCTTGAACAAGTATTTGCTCTTAAAGCACAAGCTTCTAAAAGCATTTCAAGTTCTGAATTATGTAGAAAATTCTAAATTTAATTCGGTTAATACAACTTTAAAAAAATATTTACCTTACTCATATAGTCGGTAAAACCTTTAAGCTCAAGTTTTTAATGTTACTTTCGTACACTCCAAAAATGTTTTTACTTCATGTCATCATTTATAAGAAATTTATAAGAAATTACTTTTTCATTTATTATGAAAATATTTTTAAAGTACTTTTCAAGAAAACACCGAAACATGTATTGTAATACATTTTAGATTAATCTAAATGCTCAGTAAAATTTAAAATATCATACTCCGGCAAAAATTTCGTTTTATTTTTCTGCAGTCGTATTGCTAGATTTCCTTACACTTGATTGCTCATAATCCTATATTCCAATAAAGTACAACTAAAATTTGTATAGTTCAACGCAAAGATCGATCTATAATTTTTTTAAAATCTCAAGGGCTTATCGGTATTTGAATCTCAGTATTCGAGCAATTATTTTTCATCTGGGCATCTTCAACAAATTCCAGTTATTCTCCGCTCCCAATATGACATTCCTAAAACAAAACTGTGTAAGCGTTCTCGGGAAAAAGAAGAGATGAGAAATAAAAAAACTTATAAAAAAAATCATCAATGAAAACAATACGCTCGTATTTATATAATCGAAGCGTAAACAAGGTGGAGTCTTTGGTCTAGTGGAGTTTATACGCAAGAAGTATCTTAGTTATGAACTACACTTGTATACACAAACATTCTCAGCGTCAAATTAAAAAGCCATAAACTCAACGAATCGCTAAATGACGCCCAACCTCCAACTTACTGCCCGCCCATAATCCGCAACGTAATCTTCATCCATCTTTTGCCTTTTTTATCCGTCTTGCACTTTCTCCATCCGTCCGCGATAAAATCATGTCTCCATTGCGATACTTGGCTCCTTTTACCGTCCTTCTCCTCCAGCCTCGTAAAATTGCGGTGGCTCCTCGCGTGGCAGGAAAATCTTTTTCATCCCGGAGGCTGTTGTGCGCAAGATTTTCGCGCGTCAACGAACTCGCGATCTTCCAGTCATCGCGCTTGTTTCGCATGTGCTTCACGATACCGCGCGGTAGCATTGCTTTCACGTGAGTTTTACAGATACGCGCAGGAAACGCTTCGCAATTTCGCTTATAAAGATCGAAAAAAATCAGATAGAATTGGCATCACGATGTGCTGCGATAGCGCTGCCTTTTGCTCGAGGGATACGAAATTAGAGGGGAAAAAGTGTCGTGCGTGAAATGGCTTTTCCTTGGCGTTGCCAACTTCCTAGGGATTTACGAGTTGTCCCTAAGAGACACGTAATGTTCGAATGCAAGACAATGGAGTCTTGGTCACTGGTGTTGGACAATGGTCAGTCTTGGATTTGCTTCGAGTCAAGCTAGAATCAAAGGGATAAACAAAAGTAGTTTGAATTGCAGAAGAACTTGAATCGAACAAAATTGTATGTGGAACTTGGCTTAAAATTTAAGTTCATGGATAATTAGATCTGATAATTATACTTAGTTGTTAACTAAATAATAAAATATTATACGAAAATAGCAATGATGAATATTTCTCCCAATGTATAGAATAGCAAATTTTAGAAGAAAGACTATTTATCATTTAAGTTTATCGATATAAAAGTACAGAGAATCAAATAAACTCGTGTAAAACTAGTAAGAATTTTGTTCTGGATTTTAATAGGTCTCATATTTAACTGAGGCTTGACTCAGAAATATTCATAAAATTATGAATTCATTAATTTATGAAAATTATGTATTTTTAAAAGGATATATACCATAATTTGATTTAGTTTAGTACTTAACACTTTCTAAATAGAAATTTGGAATATAACTTTTAAAGTTGTTGGACACACATAAACTATTTTAACTTGTTTCTTGTAAACTTTCTTAATGTACTATATATGCAGATACACAAGAGTTGGTAATTTTTAAACTATAATGGCTTGCAAAAAAGACTATAAACTTCTGTAAGAGATGTAAATCATAAGGCTAATTTTTTGCAGACAGTGTTGAAATACAGCTTTTATAGACGCATTTTAAGCAGAATTAGTCTCACCTGATATTACAGAAATGACGTTGATTAGTATCTCAAGTTTAGTATATAAGTGTACTTAATTCTTATACGAGGTATCATCGTGAAATATTACGAAAATGGAACAAAGATACTCATTCCGTAAAATTAAGTGAATAATATAAATTATTCAAAATGCTCATCGTTATTAATTCTTCATTTTTGGTTACATGCTTCAGATATTTAATATACTATTTTTACCCATCCGTTACTTTCGTATAATAGTAATATTTGTATAGTAATATTTTAAATTACAAAAAAGAAGCATGAATAGGAATGTGTTTCAAAGAAACGATTAGTTATTGAAGAGAATAATTGGCTAATGTGTTTGTTTTATCGTAGTTATTCATAAATTTTTAATATTTTAAACAAAAATTAAAAAATTTATTTATCAAAAATTATTTATCAGTTTAAAAATTACGTAAAATTCTTTTAAAATATCTATTCAGTAATTTAACATCTGTCTATATACATGTAGACTTTTAGCATTTACTTTCATAAATGTTCTTCGTTATATAATAGAAAGCAAATTCACTAGATAAATAATTATTTGAAAAATGAATAATTTCTTAAAAATTTAGTATTATGACAGTCCTCGTAACTCATCCAAAATTAAAATTAAATAGTATTTTTCGAAATGTATTATGTTACTGCTCCGAGTGCAATACGAATTCAACTCGTCAACTGGAAAGTCGTTGGCAGATGAATTTATTCGCCTTACAAAATCGTATTAATTGTGAAGCTAGAGAACAGAAAAGATGAGAAGGAGCCGTTTAAGCAGCTTTATAAGAGACGCGCAACACTTACGCCGCACCACCAAATTGAAATATAGTCGATGGATTCGATGTCGGCTTGAACTCGTAAAATCACACGGATGATTAATAACTTCTGCTGGCGTCGTATCGTCAATTTGAGTCGCTAATCTCGACAATAACCGTAGAAAGATTAAGGCACAGAATAAGAGAAAAGTGGAAAGAGATAGATAACTTGATGCCACATGAAAATATTATATGCGTTACGTAATGAACAAAAGAGATAATTTGTTGAGTGTGAGAGAACATACCTCGTACACATCCACAAAAGTGTTTGGGAAATTCCAGTGGAAGCTTGTTTATCTGTGTTATATCGCTTTCTTTTTTTCTTTTTTGAATAGCTATAAAATATACTACTATTGTTTTTATTGTATTGGCGAGATTAATGTAAATATATAAATGTTTACTATATTTATTTAAAAAGGTGTATGTTATAAGGTATCTTGAGCCAAAAAATACTACTTAAATGCATAAATTTGTTGACTTATAAAATTTATTACACAATATTTTTCCATCTAAAAATATTCTCAAAAAATAGCTGTAAGTTAAACAAATGCAAATGAATGTAAATGGAATATTCAAAGAAATTTAGCACGGATTCTGTAACTTTTCAAATGATAAAGAAGAAAAAATTATAAATAATTTCTATAACTTATTCAACAAAATTTGCTAAAATTTATTATATAAAATATCGTTTCTAATGATTTTTACGTAACAGCATAGAAGCAAGAACCGTTCGCTTTTCTTCCAATTCACCGCTCGATGGTGCAGATAGTACACACATATAATGATCTTGACTTTCTCAAACGACCAGATTTATGGCTAATGTTTGCTGAAAAGTGACAAACTCTTATTTGCTATTAAAACTTATCTTCGTTAAGCTTTTACGCGTATTCCATTTCGACATTGTATGAAATGCTGGTATTACGATTAACTATATTTTAATATAATGTGTTGAACCATTGAACGTGTTGCATATATAGTTAATTGCATGTATCAGCTAATCAAGTATTCCAAGGAGGATAAAAGTTTCTCTAAAGTGGTGTGAAATGTCATTGAATAAATTACAATTAACCTTTTATATATTAAAAGTGCCAGTCATCATTGAAAGTTCTATTCTTAAAAATCAGTTTCAACATTCGAACTGCACTAATAACATTAAATATTATAAATTGTAGTCAGTTCTAAACAAATTGGTGAAGACTTTTATGTAAACAAATTGAATATACTGATTTGAAGCTGTAAATTGAATTATTTAGATTTATCATTAAAAAATGTAATTTCTCTTGCATAATCTCTTGGATTATTTTGACATTTTCTTTGAAATTTATTTTATAACAGATGCGTATCATAAAGGAATAAATTTTTGAATAAAACTAAAATTGTCGAAAATTTATAGTTTAAATCTAATTTTTTATCTTTGTTTTGTATTTAATTACATATTCGTGTAGACTACATGAATTTTTAATTTTACATTACTGTCTCGAATAAGAGGAATGTATCAGATGTAACAAAAAAATTCGATGATTTATAACATCTCCTTGAATTTTTAATATAATTTACTTACTTGAATATGTTTAATATACTTATTATGCACCGTTTAATTAAAATAATTTCATTTTCATTAAAAGAGTTGTATTTTAAATTTTTTTAATTAATTTGGACAAAGTTTCATAAAAAACATGAAAGATTAGTATTCGGAGCCTGCAAGTTTTTGCAAAATATGTAATTCCCAAATCATAAAAATGAAAAATATTGGTTTTAGTAATATCTAGTAATAATAAATTATATTTTTTATAACCTAATACATAATTTATATTTAATTAAATTTCATAATGATAATAAACTAATAGTTAACTTTTAAATAATTGTATATGTGAATTAAAATTCCTCGATGCTGCAAACAATGTTAGCGTATTTGAAACAAAGTTTAGGAAAATAAAACTAAAAGTAAACATGACTTGTATTATAAACAAGGATTCGTAAAACTGGAAATATTCATTGTTGCAGTCTAATTTGAATAAGACAAATGATATTTATAGAAAAATAATACACACAAGATATCCTTTGAATCGCATTTTTTATCCTTCTTTTTTACATTTTTTTTTCGAAGAAAAAATAAATGTGTTCTAGTGAAAATTTCCGTATCTATAAAAACAATGTACATAATATAAGCTGTCTATTTTTAACTCAATGTACAAAAGCACATTTTCACAACTAGTAATAACCGATTTAGTTCAAATTCTCTACTGTAAAAGACTACTATGGCGTTTTATTAAGTACACATAAATTTTGTGTCAATATCAGTCTTATACAAACTTTAGTTCTGTCCACTAATGTTTTTAATTTTAATCAAAATTTTTCGAATATATTTTAAATTCACTTTATTATACTATTTATACTATTATACTATTTACTACCTAAAAATTGTAGGCGTAAAATAGCTTATTGACTGAAAGTAAATATTTTTTTCTACAGTTCTGGTGATGCTTTGTAATTTTCTCACTGTTAATAACAACTCATTACTTGCTGGTAATATAAATCACCATGATACGTATAACGGCTAACATAATACTTGGAAAAGATTTTCTTAATAATACTATTACATTTATGACTCGTATAATAGCAATAGTATTGAACAATATTATGTAGAGAATGTTGTTTGATTTAGTTGAAATAAAATGAATAAAATACTTCATGGTGCAATTACCATAAATCTGCAATACATGAATTATAAAAATAATTTTGTATGATTATTTTACAGCATGACACGCGAATGATACCTTATGTGTAGGCGTAAGAAATGGTAGTCTTACCTACCAATTTATAGTGCAGTAATTAAACAAAATGTGGAGATAAGCTTCAAATGTTTAGTTTCCCTTTCTTTATACGTGTACGTGTTATATTTGCACTCAAGCTGTCCTTCAATCGCTTGAAAAACCATCTTAACGATTAAAAAAGTTTGAATTTCGTCAAATGCTAAGTTTTCCTTCATTCCTATACAAAACGGCTTCGCTGTTCCGTTCTGCCATTCAGATGCGTAAAAATTCGCATCATGAATTTTTCTTCGCTGCGAAAGTACACTCACTTGTAGGACGTACCAATTACATCAAAAAAAAAGGAAAGCTAAGAAAAGCTAGGCTCGTATGCTCCTCTGGATTTGGAGTTGCTTTCCTGCGGAAGGTATAACGCGACGTTGGGATCGCGGTACCGGTATATTGGAATTAGCCTTTTATTCCAAATGGGTGCCGTGAGTGGACGGAATGTACCTGGAGAAGCGGATTTGAGACAGTAGTGATGATTGTAGTTTATGAAAGATTTCCTTTTATAAAAGAGGAAGCGATAGAATCGTGTATCTGTTCGTGCTTGAATGAATCGAGCGATTCGTATTGAATAATTTGCCATTTCGAAATAAATGAGGAAATCAAAAGGAGAATTTTTCTTTAACGATAACTGTCAATTATTCACATTTATAAAGCATCTGCCATTTGAATTCGCACGTTGGTAAATGCATTTCTTGAAACTGTAAAAAATGTTCAGTTATATTCAAAAATATGTTTCAGTGTATCCGCAATAATCTCACAAATTGCATTTTTAACAGAGCATAACAACGGTCCTTCATAAAGGCCCAGAAAAGCTACGAGGATTCATGTTTAATGAGTAATAAAGAGTTTTTATGAAAAAAAATTCAGTTTTCTGCACTCGTTTGGTGCACTAGATCATTATAATTTGATATACGACGGAATTTATGAATTTATGAGCTTACCTTAAACCTGCAATGCGGTAATTCAAAGTACCTGAAGTTTTGACCATAATTTTATGATATAATTTCTACTGAGTGATAACACTGCTAGACATAAATTTATGCGGGGATCAGGGAATATCATGAAAGTGATCAAACACCTTGGTCATAGAAAAATAATACTTGATGATTGTACTTTAAGATTAATGCAATACGAGAGGTTAACTATCTTAGCATATTTTATGAACAAGTTGCCCTATATAAAACACGATTTGAATATTATCTCATTTTTAGTACACATACATATCGGAAAAATCTGCTTGTAACAACATTTTTACAAAATATTTAGAAGCGATTCGTTTATAAATGATATTTCAAGAAACATTAGACACAGTTATTCATTATGTATTTCCGATAAAAAATCTTCTAAGATAAAATTAATGATTGGTCTGACGTTCCTTATAATGAAAATAAATCTCTAAGAATGTATACGTCATCATTTTCACACAAAGTAAAAATGAATTGTTGTTGCTCTATGTAATTAATGCACATAATTCTTCCAATTAATTCGTTGAAAAATATATCAAGATCCCACGGAGACTTAATGTTATCATTATAGAATATGTGCAATGATGTTCTATAAACGGAGAGAGCAAAAAGGAAAAGAGATTGGTACACATTCTGATCACTGTGCGGATTATCATAGTTCGTTTGCAGCATCCGAGAACGGATAACCTGTGATTTGATCGTGCGTATTGCTAAGAGAGCTAAGGATAGAGACAGGTAGACGGATCGAGAGTGAGAGAGAAAGAGAGAGAAAAGGAGCGAATAGTTTCTCCCATGACTCTATGACTAATGATCGAGCATGTTAAAGGAAGTCTATGTAGGTGGAAAAAGTACATTCATTAAATCAAATATTTTTTTCAATTTGTTTTCAGCAATTTGTAAAATTATGTTGCAAAGCATTGAAATATTAAACATAAAATCAAACGTTATTCTTAAATTCTTAACTATAAGAAAAATAAGTATTTTACTCATAAAAAATGCATGAAAGAGAAAATTAATTATTCTTCATAATGTTAAAAATATTAGAGAATTTATGATATGGACATTATGAGTCAATTATATCAAATTTGTATCTAAAAAAAATTTTACAAAAATTCTTTCTTTATGAGAAAAGAATGATTTAAAAGTTAGTTCTATCAAATAAGTAGGTCTCATGTTGGTTGTATATTTGAGTAATTTTTTCCAACTATAATGTAGTTGCAGTAATGTAAAAGAAATTTTTCGTAGTTAATGAATCATTAAACTTCTTGCACTTAGTTTTATTAATTACCATTATCTACTTTATTCATTTGATTGAATTTTGTTAAGTTATGCACTAATAGAAGTACAATTCAACTTAATTGCAGAATTGGAGAATAGTGATATAAGTTGCTTAGGCAAATGATTAACGATAAGGCTGATTTTATAACTTGATTGGATTTTTAATTTATTCAAATTTCTGAGTGAAGGGGAAATATTTTTTGAAGGTCTATCAATTCTTTTATTAATGTTTTCATCCTTTGTTCATAACGTATTGTTCACATCTTAAATATTAAGGTTCAAAATTTTCTTCAATGTTTTCACTTAAAAATGTTTTTGATATCATTTGAAGATTCTATTTACAAAAGTATATGCCACTTAATAATTTATCTATTATAAATAGGTATTGAAATTTTCAGTAATAAGCTATTCCTAAAAAAAGTAGTTTTATGCTTAATACTCATAGAAGTATTTAAACATTTTTGTAATAATAACATACATTTGTCTAAATTTCGCAACGTATTTCATCTATTTGTACTAAATTTGTCCATATTTGTAATAATCTATATATTGTATAAAGAATGTTTATTACTTTATACAATAGTTCAAATGCCATATTTCCATGTAATAAATATAATATATTTATTTTTATTCTACTATTTTTTAACGTCATCTTGTATTTATAATAAAGTGTTTAAATTAACATTTTAAATATTTAACATTTAAAATACTGTCTATTAACATTTCAACTTAACAGTTTTTATAAGGTTAATTTAAATTTCCTTTCGTTGTTTTTCTGTATGGGTAAGCTCATTTATTTTCTCATTTCACACTAATCCCGTTTCTTTAAAGCTCTACGAGAGTGAAACTGTAACTACACAAACTCCATGGTGTCGGTATATGTGTAACACGCATATTTCAACATTAATTATAATATTGTATCGGTTAAAACTTTTTTCACCAAAGACACGTTCAACGATGTTAATTTTTACACTATTATTTATATACTGTTTACTTTAATTTATTGTTGTATTAAAAATTATATTATTTGGTTTATGATTGTATTGTTAATTAATATATATTTTATATTATAATTATTTATAATATATAACAATTTAAATATTAGTATTATATTGTTTTATTTAATATGTATAATTTAAGAACTTGATTTTTTTTATTATTCCGAAAAGAAAAGATTATAGAATCCAAACACCACGAGAGTTGAAACTTAACTATAGGTATGTGCGTTTAATTCTGATTCACTCATAATTCACTCATAGATAATTTATTATGTTTATTACGTTCACACAACGTAAAAGAAAATTTATGTTCTTATAATGAGTAAGAAAATGTATACTTTCATTAAAAATATAAAAAAACTTTAAGACGAAAAAATCCAATTGTTTTGTTAACGTGAAAGTTTAGGAATAATATATTAATTCTATTTTGTATGTACACTAAAATGGGTAAGCTAGTAAACAAATTTATTTTTCAAGTTCTTTTTGTATATTATTAGTGGTGTTTTTTTCATGAATAATAAACAAGTGAATAATTACTTATTTAAATAACGACTTATTTAAATAAGTAAAGCACAATTTTTGACAATAACAAATTTTTCTCAATAATCAATACATATTCAAATAATACTTTTTACTTTATTTTTTATTATAATGCTGACATTAACTAGAATGTATTTTAAAAAGTTTCAGACCAGCAGAAAATAATGAAGTTTTAATGAACATCGAAACCTCTTTTTCATTTTAATATTACAGAAATTATAATAAGATTAATATGATATACACAATATTAATTCATTGAAAAGTTTTAAAATTCTAATGATAAATTTTTAATTTGTCTACAGTAGTATATTATAATATCAAGAAAATTTAAGCTTCATTATGCAGATATACATATAAATATATATACGAGAGAGAGAGAGAGATACAGGAAAACGTAATCAAGTCTATTTAGAAAATAAAAATAGCGAATGAAATATAAGTAATTACGTTTATTTTTTAACCTATTAAATGGAATAAGTAATACTAGAATCGTAAAATTAATCTATGTTTAGTTATATAATAAATTATTTTCCGTGAGACATAAAAGTAAACGAAACTTATTTATCTTTTTAGTCTTTCATCATAAGTATCATGTATGACTAATCTTAACCAATACAATTATATTCATAAAATGAAACAAATATTATAAAATAATAAATATTTTACATACATTTATTTATTGGAATACTATTTAAATTGATTAAAAAAGATGGGGAGAAAGTGACAAGAAGAAAAGTTTCTCGAAAGTTTGATGGTGCACCATCAATTCCATTCAATTCGTTGAGATTTGATTTATGCGGAAGGAAAGTGATTTTTGTGTATTTGTTCATTTAAAATTTGTATTCAATTAAGGATTACTGTTAAACTTGATTATTAAAAAGAAAGTAAGTGATTTATTTCATTATCAATCTTAATGATTAGAATTTAAATTTCTTTGGAGTAGAAATTTTTACGGAGTTTTCATTAAAAATGCACAAGAGTTTTTAAAATATTGATACAGAGTTCATGTATTATTAATAATTACAAGACTAAAGTAACTGATAAAATCTCTAAAAGATTATTATGGTATTGATGTAGTTGGATTAAAATTGAGTCGTCAAATTAATTTTATCGTATTAAATCCCTTTATCTTTGTGATCACATTGAAAATTGTGATATACATTAATCAATAACTTTAATGTGACAGAAAATAGATTAGTAATAAAATCAATAACCAAATAAATGCTTCATTAGAAGGTGTAAGACAATAATTGTTGAAAACTTTCTTGAAAATAATTATTGATAAAAATTCAGAAATGACAAGAGCTGTAATCATAAATAACACGATAAATTTACACTACGTATTAGTTGTTTATAAGTTCTTAAGTTATCTTATTGGTTCATTCGTAATTTCAATGAGTACGCACAAATTAGATAGCTAAAATCAATAAAAATTCTCAATAGACTTTATATCGGAAAGTGATGAATGCAAAATAGCCTATGAGTTTGAGATTGAGAAAGAAAATAAAATAATGAATGTATTTTAATAAATCACTAAAAATATACTGTAATAATATTTTTCGAATTATAAATGAACAATTGACATTAAATGTAGTAGCTGCGTAATTTTGAAAATATAAATTTATTTTCATCACAGTTAAAGATATAATAATATATTATGTTACTCAGTTTTTAATATGATTTACTGCGTTTTAAATATGAATAAAAGCCCTACATTTTGACGAGATCTTTATCTTTTTATGAGTTTGTGTCGTACGATTGATCATTTTCTCCTTTTAAGACGGATTAAATTTGTAGCACTTTAAATGAAATTTTCTTAAAAAGGGGCTTACCTATTCACTTTGAGAGTTGAAGTACTTAAAGGCCTTAAAAATGGTAAGTTTCAAAAAGTAGTAAGGTTTTCCGCTCGAAGAAATATTTATAACATTGAAGTAACAAGAAAAACTCTCAATCTTCCTATCATCAATGGCGTTCACAAATTAACATACAAATTGAACAATCGCACCGGCTGCAATTACTGCTAAAACTATCACCAAAAAAGGTGATGATCTTACCCATAGGGAAAAATAATTGCTATACGTCGGTTCATAATTAAATTCGTGGTCATAATTAAAAACAAAAAATACCGGCTCTGCACGCCGAAGAAACTGAGCGGGAATGAAGATTCGTTGTGTATTTGGAAACTTCCGGCTGAAGTTTCATATCTTTTTCTACATATGTATTTCTACGATGAAACGCTATTCTAAACGTAAAAATGACAAATAACCGTATAGAATATACTTATTGGAAGTCGAGAATATTATTAAAATACGGAACTTACTAAATTTTTGATTGTGCATAAATGTATGTACAATCTAGGGATTTTTGAGCAATTGTTGATGAAACCGTTATCCTGGTTCAGTTGTCTTTTATTCGAAAGTATTCAATTACACTTGGCATTTAAGCAGTGATATATAGATATTAATAGTAAATACTTATTCTTATCATATAATATAATGTAAATACTATAATACAATATAAAGAATTAACTTAATTTATGTTAACCATATTGATATCCAAATGCTAATTATTAACATGGTTTAGAAAAGTGCATATTGCTACAGCTACATTCGTCAGAATAACAGACAAGTAACTGCTTTCCATTTTACAGGATCGAATTTCAAACTGTCCGAAACTAGAAATCAACCACTGTAAAAACAAACGGTAATGGATGGGTATGACCAATGGGAAGTATATAGCGCAAATTTGAATTGTACAAACTCAGTTAGAATGCTGAAGTTGAGTTGACTTCTCAACCGACGGTGTCACTCGACTCTATTATTTTACGTAATAACCACGAACTCGAAATTACGAAGTTCCGGAAGTTTGAGCAAAGTAGTTTTCTTCTATTGCCGTTTTATTCTGTGTCGTTTCAGCAAGTTTTTCTCTCTATTTCTTAATGCTAGAAAGTGCCAGCCGTTAATAATATACGCACTTGGAAATTATCAACGTTAATTTTCTATAATTTATGCTCGCTGCAAAAAGCTTAACTCCTTTTTATAAAAGAGGATAATTGATTTTGAAAATTTTAAATGGCAAGTGCACTTGTGTTTGAAAGTACGACCGTAAGGAACTATTTCATGACATCATAAAAGCGCTGCGCCACATTGCGTGACGCGACTTGGTATCGAGCCGCGCAAATCTAAGCCATTCGTCTGTAATTCACTTGCTTGAAAATTCAGAGCCTTCTTACTAACTGTAAACGTAATTTCTAAGATTTGCATCGATATATCTCGACTAATGTGTATATTAATTTATTATATTACACTATAATTATCTCTAGATAATTACAGAGCATATTGTGAGGGCTAGAATTGCGTGTCGAAAAATGTGTCCATGTATGCAACAAACTCAGATATAAGATTTCAATTTATAGAAAAAATTGAGTGAACAAGTAATCAAGTGATCAAAAGTTTCCCATCTTATTTTTTTAAATTATACTTTCAGTGGATAAATCTTTTTATAAATCATTGAATATTTTACAAGTTCTAAGTGTTAAGGATATGACCGAGAAACTGACCTTTTATAGATGAAAAGTCTTTGCTCTTTTATTGAAGAATTTACTATTCTATGCTTCATTCGATATTTATAAGATATACTGTTTAAAAAATATTAAATGATTTTAGTATATGTAGTAATAATTTCTTTTTAATTTTGGCGAATAATTAAAATATCTATTAAACCCGAAAATTAAACGTAACGTATCCTACTTGAAGAAACACTGTATAAAAAGGTTGATAATGTATAAAAAGTTTTCGTTTTAATTTTTTGGTTTTTTGTTTATACTAATATTGTATAAACCTTAGCTATTATTAATAAACTTTAACCCTTAATAATGTAATATAATAATTTGCAGATTTCCATAGTTGATATCGTGATTTATTTTAAAGCTTGTAAGGAAATTACTTACGGATGTCATTTTTTCGAATGAGATCACGTAATGTTTTGAACGTAGAAGAATTTAAATTTTTTATCAAAACATTCGTATCATAAAAGATATTTTATATTGTAAAAAATACGTATACTTTAATAATAGAAACGCAATCATCGAGAGTTGCTCCTGTAAGAACAGTTATTAAGTTTAGTCCGATCATTACATTTTCAGCCTTAATGTAATAAATTAATTGCACGCTCATTATTCCTTGAATCGAAGAGCAACAGAAATGCAAGCAAGAAAGCAGGCGGCTTTGGGTGAAATAAAAAAGTCGTGTTATCTGGAAGCATCAGAAAAACCTTTTATATAATCAGTGAGGTGCTGGAGTGAAGAATGAAACAGCCGGACATTTCTTCAATGGACGGACGCACAAGGAAAGCTCGCGCCTCGGTCGATCCCGAGAAATTCTCCGAGGAGTATCGCGGTACAGTTAACTTGCAGACGGTGGCTGAGCTGCTACTCTGGTTGCACATGTCTGTAATTTCACTCGACGACCAGTTTGGGGATCGATCGACTGGCGGATAAGCGAACCAAGATGGGAGGCCGATTGGAGAAACCACAGGGACTTTTCGCTGACGCGTTGGCTTAGGATCTCGAGTGGAGATGTCGAAAGATATTTTATTCTTATGTTATCTGGATTCCGAGGCTGTGTGTTTCCGTACATTATTGAGACTTTAAGTGGCTTCTCGACTGAGTGAAAAAACGAACGGCAACGAGGGCTTACTTTCTTCGAATGCTGTCTCTGAAAGGTTGAAGGCAGCGGATACTCCGATATTTAGGATTAACGTTGAACTAAGTTTCGAACGGTCTATGAAGTAAGTCTTAAAATAGAACGTTTAACTAGACCTGAAAATAATCGTAGAAATTAACTAAAGGGTAATGAATCCATAAAAACGTTTCGTTATGAAGGATTCCCAATTCTTTTTAATTTTGCAAATATTCGGGCTTTTCTTGAAGAGGCGTTTGAAAGGCATAGAAGAAGGCATAGAGGAATAAAAGAATAGTTTTAATGTTAACTAAAATAATAAGAAACAAAAAGAAAACGCAAACAAGAATATTTAAGGGAGTGGTATCTGAGCAACGGTAGGAGAGTTGGAATGAAAATGCATTTAGATTTTTTTGCAGTCCCGCTATAACAGAAATTGAGCGACGCGCGTTGTTGATAAAGGTATTTGCAGTTGTTTCGAGTTATATAAAAAGGCCAATGATAACATCGATTGGATTTTTCTTACTCGATCCTTTGCACGTCAATAATTTTACTAATTTTTATTCACCATTTTCTCCTTCGATTTTTCTTTCCTCTCTAACAAACATAAAATATATAAAAATAGTCATAGTAAAGCTTATAGATGCGCGTGTAAACAGTAATATTATTACAAAATGTAAATATCTTATTTTTCTGAGCAAAGTACGCTTATAATTTTATCTTGTCGATAGGTAGTTCTGAAAATTCTTTACAGTGCTATAATTGAAAATATTTAGGAAAGATCGGAAAGCTGATGCTAGTGAGTTAACGTCTTGTGATGTGCTCCTTCTCAGCGAAGAATTCTTAATCACCTCAATTACAACATTTAGAAATCTTAATGAAAAATTGAATAAAGTCATTCATTTAATGGATAACAAGAATTGCACCGGAACGATGAAAAATTCAAAGCCAAAGCGACTTATGTTAAAATCGTAAAGCAGGCTCGGCAAAGGAAAGAAAAGAAAATGTCGCGTTACGAGTTTTTCAAGAGTCGACAAAAACATCAGAAACGGCACTCCTTAGGAAAATTTACGAGGCTAGAAACGGACTAACTCAGCGCATTCTCTCGTCAAACGACCAATGCGATCTCTTCCGCGTTCGATCCAAGAAATTCGACCTCGCAGAGCGAGATCGTGGTAATTTTCTTATTTCCGACTGACAGCCGAAATGTCAGGTGCTTTCTTATCTCTTCAAAAACGGACTTGGAGCTTTCAAGTTTTCTTTTTAAGCCATAGAACTTTGGTATTCAGTGTAGAGATTTTACACCCTTCTTAATTATATAATGTAAGAACTATGTTAAATATTTGCTTAAAATTATTAATTTTCAGAAAGTCATTAATATTGCAAAAATTGAAATCTTTTTTTGCATTTTTAGACGTAGTATGGAGTATTATGGAGTAAAATAATTGTGCAACGTGTTTTTACGAATTTTTCAATTTATTACACTATTAATATGTGTTATCAGACTTCAATTATAAATATTTTTCAGCAAAATTTGGAATATATTTTGCAAAGCTCTTCTATATAATTATAAACCAGTTTGCACTGCTTAAATCATTGTGCAAATCGACTTGAACTCGCTAACAATTCACCAATATATCAAGTATAATGTCGTGAAATGTGAAACTACCATTTGCCCGTGAAATTAGATATAATTTATTAACAGGAAACGGTGTCGAGTTTAAAGAAATACGAATTTTTGTAGAAATAAATTAAAGGATACAATGTTACGAGTAGTGAAAGATCTAAATTAACTAAAATGTTAAAATTATTCAAAGAAAACTTGAAAATAATTCAAACCAATAAAAAAAATTGAAGTCAAAAGTGTGATTCTGAAATTTGTAAACAATGCAAAACAATCATAATAAACCGAATTCTGCTTACATGGATGTTATCGAAATCATAAGCTCGCCAAACTTTACGTGTCGCTCGCCCTCAATTGAATACATCCCTTGATTAATCAATAACTGCGTTATCCGTTATTAATAATTTGAGACAGTTAAGTCAGATCCGACAAGTGCGTAAACGGCAAAGGGCCGGTAAAATTTCAATTTGCACTAATTTCTCAGCTAGAGTTGGCGAGGCCGACGCGCATCGCGACCATAAGGAAGTAATAGAACCAAGCAATTTATCGCAGACGCGCACGCGTGCCTCTTCACAAAAGTCCAGATTATCGTGAAAGGAATCGGGCCTCATTTATGCATCGTTCGCTAAAGTGTTGAAAGATTCGACAATTTTTAAGGATTGGGTGAAGGAGGAGAAGGGTGACCCGTTAACCGAGCTCTTCACATGTAAGCCGTTGCGCCTGATTTTGCATTCGAACGTGTCTGTTAGCCGATCGAGCGGGTACTTGACGATCTTTCCACTGTCTCTGCCTTTCGTAGTGGCTTCGCGATCAACGGGGAACTTCGTCGAGACCTGGTCCATTGGTTAACCGGATGTGCGTATGCGCAGGCGTGAGAACGCGCGATGCTTTCGAATCAAGGGTATGTCCAACTTTCCATTGCAGGACGTTGATTTTCCTTAAATGTTTTCATTTGAAATAAGACCGCTCGAATTTACAGAAAATTGAAATATAATATGACCTAATGGCTTTTGTTAACTGAATTTATATATGATTTCTTTATAATTATGAAAATTGTAAATTGAGAAGAAAATGAATTTTTAACATCTATGTTATCAGGCTCATAGCAATAGCTGTTTTCATTCATATTCATAAAATATTTCTTTCCTTTATAAATAAACGTATACGTAAATACACGTTTGTAAAAGAATTGTTAATTTATTGTATATTATGATTCTTGGAATCATAATATGTACCTTAATTTCGTTCTTCGCTTTTATTCACAAATTTCTCATATAATCCATCTAACTTATATATGTGTTAAACACATATGTGTTAAAAAATTAATGAAATTATAATGTGCTATTATAAGAATAGAATATATTATTTTTAGTATATTCTTGTAGAATAAATTCAATGAAAATAGTTTAAATATACTTTGTGTTAGATACAATAAATATTTCTTCCATGTCTTAATTGTACTATGTTCTATTTTATAGTTGTTACGTTTTACACATTACAATTCTAACTAAGCACAATATTCTGATTTTATATTCTATCGTAGACCTGCTTAAGATGATGCGTCACTATAATTTATGGTAGAATTACATTTGTTGGTGTATACGTATACATTATTATGTATATAAATATACAAAAGTTTCTTCTTTGTTCTTTCTTCTTTAATAGTACTTTTACTTTCCTTTGCCTTTTTTCTTATTCTAATCCTCCTTCCACATCGATTTTATTTAAAATACCTTTTTTTCTTATATTCTTTACGAGTATTCCAATCTCGATAGGCACGACGATACTTTGAATAAATATATATTACATTTGCCAAGGCATCTTCTCTTATTTTTCTGATATCATGACGCGAGCGAAAAAGAGACCAAACTCAATGCACGTAGATATTCCTTTGACGCGAAGACTGACGTTTTCACAATTACGTCAATTCTAGAAATTGTACGTGATATACATAAAAGAAAGACATGTTTTGTTTAAATTTAATTTTTTGGATAAAATTCTTGATTTTACTGACTTTTTTATTTCATTAAATTGAAGTTTTTTTTTTGTAAAAACAACGCCTTATTTATATGTAACTTCTTATTTTAAAATAATTTTTATGATTAGTACTTAAGCGACTCATTAGCACATATATTGTCCAATGATAAAACTTGTTCTTGTCCTATTTTAGCTTTAAAATATTACAATATTAGAAGAATTAAATAAATTTAAGTCGTGAAATAATTAAAATTGTAACTACTAAAACTTTAAAATCTATACGAAAATTTTTTAGTTACCCAAAATTGATGAAACGTAATAATGAAATAAGGCGAGTAAAGTGTATTTTTTCATACTGAATAATGTGAATTTTTATCAGTATTTTAATGATATTTAATTATATACTGTATTCGATTATTAATAGTGGCATTTGTAAATTGTAATACTGTGAGTTTAAAACTAGAAATAATTGGACTTTGAATTATTTTTTTAGTCTTTAACGATGTAAAATAAATATATAATTTTATTAGAATATAAAATTTATTATAAAAGAATACCTTTTAATTCTTTCGAACAGTTAAATATAAATATATATAATGTATATAATTTTCGATTACATAACATCGATTATATGCATGCCAAGCACCTTTTTATACATAATTATCCCGTAACAATATTTCTAATTATTTTGGAACATTCTTTTTAAAGTATTACATTACTACATGTTTTAATATAAAAATAAAAATTATCAATGACATTATGTAAATTTTAAGTACTTATTTATTGCTATTTTTAAAAATTTATATATTATTACTTTTTCTCTAAATTATGCTTTGTTGTCTTTTAATTTGAAGTTATTTTTAATACATATTTCAATCCTCTTATTTTCAAGTTTTGTGTTTATGACTCCTTAATAAAAAGCTTTGTTTCTTAGTTTGTTGAATTTGATTTTTAGTTTACATTTCGACTGAATTCATGCAATTTGTATCACGTTCAATAATTCAGAATGAATCAGGACTTTAGATCATGCAATTTCACAACATATAAGTTTATCGGAAAATCGTTAAAATTTGACATTTGACGAAAGAAGGAAAAATATATCCGTTACGTATATAAAATATACAGCATAAATAAGGCGCAAATGTATTCACCTTTAAGAAAACCATTCAAGGTCAGCATAGAAGATGAGAGAAGCGCGAACAAAGAAAAAAAATGGAAAAATTCACGAAACTCGTCACTGGAAGAATCATCCTTTTCCCAACTCAGATCTTCCATGTCCGATATGTCCATCCGCGTGAACGTCGAATGATTTTACTTCGTACATGTGCATCTGCGATTTATGTGTTGTTCTTGAGATAAATCAGTTTTTTGTACCTTGACTTCAAATTTTTATACTCGCTAATACTTTTCCGCGAACTACAGTCAGCTTATATAAGTTCACTGTCAAGCTCGATTTTTAATGTAAATTTAAAAGTTTGCAATCGTCGAAAGCTTTGATTTAACACATTCGTGGAACCTTTGGAGAAATTGTATTTGGAAGTCAAAAGTAAATACAACTTTTATTTGAATGCATAGTTTGCTTTTCTTAACTGAATCCAATTACTTCATGAATAATAATGAGAAGAAAATAAAAAATGGCGCGCAATAAATAGAACACAGGTTTGAATAAATTTTTCAACAGATTTGAAGTTGATTTTACCAAATCCTTCATTTTCTAAATTTTTAATATTATTAAAACTTAATTAACTGTATAAGTTCAATCTTAAGATTAATTACTATTTGCAGATCATAATTACTCATAATGAAATTACACATAATCACATAAATAAAATACAAAGTTTAAATATGCTAGCTATTTTATTATTTACGAAATAAAAAATATATTTATTAACGTTTTTTAAATTATTTAATTTTTGTCTACTTTTTTTCTTAACAGTTAAACGTTAAAATCTAGTAATAAATTATTATTCCAAAACAATGAAATTTTTCTTTTTATATATTTTTTGAATACTCCAAGTATACACTCAAAGTTTTAATTAAATATAAAATATTTCTTGTATATTTAATATTTATTATACCAAATATTTGTATGCCACTATAGGTTTCGATTACTCGAATAAGATAAAAATACAATTAACATGGGCTTGATATACATCAGAAAAATAAAAAGGACTAATTAGTTTTAATACAAATTCATTTATAGGTATATTGCATCCAGTTATTTACTTGGACGTTATATTATTGTTATAAATGCATTCGGTTTTGATGTTTTCGAAATGATAATGATAATTGCGTTTATACTGCAATTCTTCGACGTGATTAAAGTCTTGTAATAGTGTGTTATTAATCAGTCGTCTACACAAAATAATAAATTTGATTTATTCTGTTTTTTTCACATACATTTATCGATTATACGTATAATATTTAAAGAATTTTTATATTACTTTTTGAAATTTCAGTATTTTCTCTTTAATTCTAGATGAGAAAATTACAAAATTGGAATGTCAGTACCACAGACTGTCAGTCTGACTACGATCTCCCTTGAGTACAGCTCTTTAAGTACCAATTACGTCAGCATTCTTACTAGAAATTTATCTTTACACCATGAATTTATTACATAATATTAATTAACTGTAAATATCTGTATGATTCAATCAATCATTTTGAAAGTTATAATAATATAAATTTCATCGATTCATTACTGTTATTTCTCTTTCGTATTATTATGCTCTGCATAAAAAACTTGAAATTCAAATGTTCACATTTGACGATAATATTTCTCTTTTTGATATGAATCAAATCATGAATAAAGAAATTTGAGCTTGTAATTTGTGCCCAAGAAAATCCGTGTCAACGATGGATTATTAACCATAATATTTTATTCAGAACATATAGATGGAAAAGATTATAAATTTCATAGCTTGAATTTCAAAAGAATATGGCGCGTTAGATTCAATTTAAAGTTAAGTTGAAAATTCTGTTTCATTTTAATTCTATCATAAACAATTGTAGTAGTGGCTCAGGTTTGGAATCCTAGCTGTTTTTAATTTTATTAATTTGCTTGCATTTCTCGTTCAGTAAGTTTAAAATAAGTGTGACTTTCGCAACTGATGTGTTTTTGTTTTACAACCTTAGTTAAAAAGTCAGTTAAATTTAAGAATAACGCAAAAATGGTAAATAAAATGTCCTTGAAACTTGGAAATAATTTTTTAAGAATTTTCAGCTGAATTAAAGTGTCGCTAAATGTTCAGATATTCTTTCTAAAAATACAAACAAAAATTCAAATACGAATAAGCTATGTATGGAAAATGCTGATTATGCTAAAGTTAAGTTCATGTAATTATCGATAATCGATCTTTTGTCTTGACTATTCATTGCATCTATTGTATTCAATAAGAAAGCCATGGATTTGTTTCAAAATTCCAGAATAAATAAAGTAGTTTTATTGCAGCGGGGCAATTTTTATCATCCTGTAGTAAAATTTATTTTACCACCTGTAGTAAAAGCCCTAAGTTGGTAGCCACAGAATTTAATGTTACTTAGAGGTAACGGTCTTTTCGCGATATTACCATTCTCTCATTCAAGTTCCCCAATTCTCAAGACAATTGAAAATTTAGAAAGACGATGATAACCGAGACACTATAGCCGAGCACGAGGCAAACAGACGTCGCCACAATTTCCCGATAATCCCGCTCCGTGTAAAAGAGTATTTTACGTCTACGACACCGCTTATTCTCCCAATTGCGTTTACGAGCAAAGTACTATCGTAATTAATTTTCCCCGTCGCCTTGAAACTCCGCACTTGTTTCGTACGGTGACTCTCGGCTCCCAATCTTTCGTGTTGCATCTTGCGGCTACGACTTGTAAACACACCGTCGCGCATAATGCTAGCAACTTTCACTGAACATTATTAGATACGCGCTAGAATGCGACTACCGTAATCTCGCACTCCGTTGTACGTTACTCTCTCTCTCTCTCTCTCTCTCTCTGTCTTTCTTTCTTTCCCTCTATTCCTTTGGCTTTATTTTTTTGCTCGTGTTCTCCGCTAAGCAATCTTCCAAATATTCAAACGCCGGATTTTATGATCGGATGCTTTATACTTACTTTAATGAAGATCGATGAAAGTGAAAATGAAGAAAACTTGCGTAAGACGTTTCCTTCAATCTGCATTAATTCAAATTCGTGCTTTTAAAGTGATCCAATAACTTTAATATTCAAGTACTGATATTCAGTATGTAATTATTAATAATCCGATAACGAGTGTAGTTGCAATACCGTAAATAAAAGAATGGTTGTATTGGCGTTCTTTTTTGTAAATAATGTAGTCACTTTGTAAATTATGAAGTCACTTTCGACGTATATCATTAAATTATAGTGCTTTATTGATTAACTTATAATGCTATAGTTAGGTGCATAATTTCAAAAATATTCTTTGCATTTTTCATAACATAAAGAAAATTATAGAAGAGACGCGAAGAGATCTATGTTCAAGCGATTGAAAGTTTTTCCGAAAATACATTTGAAATCACTATACGAACTAAAATGAATTTTGGTTTCAACCAAATAAAATGAAAATAAGAAATCATAGCTAATTGTAGACTTTTCTTCAGCTTGAAAGGCAGAAAAATTTCCGTAAAATAAGTAAATTTAATATTTTGTCTGAAAGCGATACTCAGAGTATAGAAAGGCTAGTATCTATAATAATTTGAAATTAAAACTCAAGTATTTTTAAATTTGAACATAAAAATGATAATAGTCGATTAATTACCTGGAAACCAATCTATTTAAACTCTAATCGACGCTCATTTTCAATTTTTAACCGAAAAAAAAACAGTCAAGTATGCGCTACAAAGAGTTGTTTGCAATACAGCGTTAATTACGTATGGATTAAAGCCTATTCTTTACGAGACAACGCACACACCTAACTTACCATTATTCGATTACTTCTCACGTGTTCCACAAGACTTGTTGCAGCAGCTTTGTGAGCTTCAACAAAGTATACAATAAATATCAAAATCACCACGCGTGTCTCTTCGCGCTTTATTTTCTTTATCTCTCTATCGATCTAACTAATCCTCTCTCTCAGCTCGTTCATGTAACGCACCGAAGAATACGTAATCACAGCCCTGAATCCATGTCACGTTAAAAGCGGTGCTCTCACCGCTTCCTTTTAACAAAGGGAGCTTGCGTAGTTTTGTTATATGTCACGAAAGTGGAACGACTGTCGAGGCTTTCCTTTGCATGTGACTGAAGATTGAGAATATGTTTCTATGGAAATTGTCGTGAGATTCGCAGTTTTTTTTAACGTTCGTAGGCTATTATGAGCACCGAGGCAAAAAAGTCATGCTGGTAAACTGCATTTGAAACTCACTGAGAATCGTTTGTTTGGTGTTTCTTTTTTGATCTGCTGATGGATTAAGACAATTTTCATCAAGTTTTAACGGTTACTTTTTGAATTGCGAAATGTAATGCGCTAGTAAAAACCTATTTTTTTTTAATCAGTTTTGATTTGAAAATCATATCTTCATTGATCGAGAAATGAGAGAAAATTGAGAAGCTTTTGCAATGTCCGCTTTTCAATTTTACATGCAGTACATGAATGAATATTTTATGTTTATTATGTTTGACAAAAGGAAAAAGTAATGAATTATCATTATTTCAAATGATCAGTTACATTTATATAAATAGTGATTTTATATATTAGCTTATTTTGAAAATATTACAATACTCTTTATATGTAAATAACTGGTTTTAGACACGTGCCCTATTGATATCTGCAATCAAAATAATATTAACAATGAAAATTAAGAAAAATTTCCATTAATTTTTAAGAAATAGTTTCTCTAACCAGAATATTTGAATGAATTATTATTTAAAACAACATTACGTTACATGCATATACGTATTTTATAGTTGAAATCAATATTGCACATATATGCATCTTAATTGAAATTAAAATTTTAAATATTTTCATCGTCCACAGTAGGATAGATTTTATATTTGCAAAAAATTGTTTTAATCTAATTGCTGATTATGTTTTAGAATATTTTAGGATTTTGAAGAAATTCATGAATATATGGAAATTCTTAATACTTTTTAATGAAAATTTTGATGAAACAGATGGCGATCTAGTTAAATGATATATTTTAGCTTATTTGCGAAGCTGAAAACTAATCTTTTGATTATTTTAATTCCAGATACTGATTTTTATTTTATTTACCATATAATTTTCTTGATTTATCAAGTTTCAGATTAATCTTCATAAAATTTAAATTCTTAGATATTGATATTAAGATTATTAATTTATTTCATATTCATTTTAATATTCTACATTCTTCTGTCTAAATCGACGATCTTTTAAAGCGTTGTTTACTTTTATTTACTTTCAATTGTATTCTTTTAAGCCGCTCCATAAAATCGAGCGATTCCCAATCAAGACAAACTGATGCACATATTTGTATGGAAATAATTAGCAACGAAGTTTAATCAATAAATTGTCAGAACTAAATTAAGACCATATCTGGTCTTAAGTATACACGTCTTTGCAGAATGCGTAATTCACAAATCTACGACTTTCTACTAAATCAAATCAAATTAGCAGGAAATAACTAGAAAATATAATTTCTCATTTTTTTCAATGTATATTTCACCTTAAATAAATCAGGCTTTTAACTTTACACTTAACTTTACAATTCTTGCTTTTACTCTATTTAGATGGATAAATAAATATTTTTATGTCTTTAGAATAGCTTAAACATGCTATGTTTATGATACTGATCAATTACTGCTAAGTAGTTTCCTTTAAATTTATCAATTTTAAAACAATAAAATGCGTGCAAAATATTTTATAATGTTCATTGATAATTGCAATATATTGGATTCATAAGATTGTTTTTTAATACTAGCCTTTCAGGTATACATTAATGTTTACGTTCAGATAGGATTATCAATTTTTAAAAGAATTTTTATTAAGTTAATATTCTTATTACGTCATTAAGCTAGTCATGATTCTGAGAAATAATCTATAGATATTTTTTTAAAATTATAACGATAACTTAGTATCCAATTAGAAGTGAATTTTATAACTGAATAATTAAATTTTTATACGAGTTTAAGTTATTCATCTTAGGTACTTGAGGTGTTTATGTGGAAGCTATATTAAAATTTAAACTATTTTTCCACTAATTGTTATTGCATCGATTTTGAAAATAAAAATACAATTTTACACGATGTCGAATTAAATTTTATTTGATACCGGGAAAGGACTTTTCGTTTTAAATACATTTTATAGTAGTTAATTTACTTAACGATAATTAAAAAGAAGTACCATTTGGTATATATTTTCCTTTATGTATCCAGCAATATTTATCAGCTATTATAATTAAAAATACTTACATTTAAAATAAAAACTGCCATTTAATTATGAACAAGAATTTGTTAAAAATCTGATTTCATCATAAATCGAGTTAATTCAAAAATTATATTTAATACTCAAAGATACACTTAAAGCAAACCATGTTTCTTGAGAACTTATAGTATTAAACTTAAAGTATTAAAATAGACTTAAGGTATTAGAATTCGTTTACTCTAAGTATCTCAATGTTAACTCTAAATAAATAGTTTTCACTTTTTTTATTGAATTAGCATTCTAGTGTTAAATCATTGTATATATAGATATTCCGACGTTAAAAACCTGTCACGGCACGCGTTACTGTAGCAAAATGATCCTTAACTTCCAAGAGATGTAAACTATTGTGAAATGGAAAGAAGGGTTCTTGAATTTCGAATGAATGGGGTAATTGTTTGTTCCAATTTACAAGAGTACCACAAAAACACGCGTTCAAGTCCGACGTTATCGAAAAATCGCAAAATTTGAATCCACTTTCAAAGATCTCAGGTTATTATTAACGTCAGGTGTCACTGCCAGCACATGTATGTGCGTACCACCAGGAAGGTCGACGACGCGACGCGACGCGATTGCTCAATTCAGGCTTGTGTGTATGAATCGATTTTATGTGGACGATAAATCGATTCCACGAGATTACTTGGACTCTTGAGGCATGTTTCATGCCAGCTTTTTGTGGGAGTAAGGACGAAGCAGGCGCGATAGATTTTATTCACAAGGAAGATTCCTATCTTGTTGATTGTGTTCGTCGTCGCCCCCTTTCAAGATTCTCCGTCGTTCAGAAGATGAAAATGTAATTGAGAAGAGAAATGGTCATCGCTATTGGATTTGATTTTACGATTTTGTAACAGGACTGTCAGATTTTTTATATAGTTGATCATTGTATCGTTGTCGATATATTTTTCAAAATACTAACAATGCATGATAATAACATGATAATAACAATGATAATAACATTTTGTAACTTTTAAAATGAAAAACAGTACATACTCATATTAATCTGAACAATTATCAGATTGATAAGTAAGAATTTTTTAATTCAGTGCTATAAAAATATCTGTTTAAAGGTTTGTTATTTTATAAATTAAGTAATTTTCACGTATTTTTTACATCTCAGGATATTTAAAAGTTCGAACTTTCGTGTTTCTTATTTGACACAGTGCTTTGATTTAATAGTTGTAAATTCTAAAAAATTATTTTATCAATGCATCGTGATTCGTTCATAAAAAATATCTAAACAAAGATTGCCTTATTTATAAATCTTGTATCGACATGTACGTTGAGGAATTTGATTCTGGCAGTATTAAAAGCAGAAACTCCAGCAACAATTCCCACTCGAAGGTCAACAATACAAGTGATCCATTGTTTGAGATTTGGCATCACATATTGTTTTGTCTACATACTTTATTATTTCTTCTTTTCTTCCAGACTCAACGTGTTTATTACTACTCAACGTATTATTACAACGTATAAGCGGAGAATAAAAAATTTTATGTCACGCATGGAATAAACTTTTAATAATTATTATTAATTAGCTGCTCATCATCGAAATTTAGTACTCAAATCATTATGTCATTAGTTATTTATCTATCCTTCTTAATATTTCGTGATCATCAATGTGAACTTTCGTTATTTGTACTTTTTCTTCTTGCGAATTAAGAGTATGTTCCACTCGCATTGTGTTATGCTAAATGATTTTTCACGATTTTTCATTATAATTTAAGGATACTTACGTTTCAATTACTTTCTCAGTGTACGACACATGCCTTTTATTTTTGATATTAAGATAACACGACACTTCTCAATACATTATACCGAAACTCAATTGGTAATCGTGAATACATTTTTAAAGCATTTAGATATTAGCAATCAGTATTTAATTAAATTTTCCGATATTTATATAGGAAGTTTTGTATAAATTTATTATTTTCGGAAGTTTAAGCTGTGTAGGCTAATTGATTGACTTATTTTGCTTCTAACGGATCGTATTTGCACGAAACGGGATGCATTATACTTGGAACAAAGCGAGTGTGCCAATTTCTAATCGGCTGTTTCTTTACATAATAGTATCGTCGATCATAAACTGAATAAGTTTAAGACAAAGAAACGATCCTTATCTGCGTTTAATCTCCTTTATTGTCAGTGACGGTGGCGTGTCATCCAATTAAAGAGGTCAACGCAAACAATCCATTTTCACAAAGCTCGCTTTATAATCCCGTTATTTTTCTTTACTTTACCTACGATAATTTTGTAATATTCAACGGACTACTTAGTTTTTAAATAACGAATTATGAAACTAAAAGGTTGGATTATCAGTCCTGGTAATCTTAGATAAGTGACTTTAAATATTTGGAGTAATCTGTATAATTTTAAAATTGAAGCAAATAAGAATTTTAAAGCACATAACTTCATATAATCTATTCATAAAGTTAATGTGCAGAAAGTTATTTATGTACCTAAATATTTTAGATTGAAAATTTTTACTTTTGTTTGTATCAATGCATCGAGATAGTACATTATAATATATTTAATTGATTATTAACAAATCATATTAGATAATTTCAAAATAAAAAACACATCCTAAATGTTATTTCTAAATAATATTTCCTTTAAAAAACATTGCTCTCTTTGATATCCCTCTAGCTATCCTCAGAACCCTCGTCAGCTCTTTATCTTTCAAATTCCTTCCATATCTATAGATAACACGTGATATTCACGCTTGTGATCACAATTGAACGCTATCGTAAATAATCTCATGCATAACTACTCACGCACTCACTTTCACATTCCAGTCGATATGCTACTGCAAGAAGGCCGCATTAATTACTATCTCAATTAATTCGCAGATGCATATCACATGTCTAAAGACACGAAACCCCAATAGACGCAATATTCCCCGTATCGGTGCAGCCGTAACAAACAGTCATTCTATCATCGCAAGCGCGTGAACGCGTTGGAATTCCGAGAGCTGCATCAACCTGTCATGCACCTCGCATTATGTATAAAAACGAAGCGTGTGTCTCCGATCCCTGTTCTCTATCTCTTTCTTGTTATCTATTTCCTTTTATGCATGGGAAACAAGAAGTGAAAGTGATCGTTTGAGGTCGAGTAAGCATTCTGTCTCATGTTGAAGTTCTTTCGAAGTTCTTTCTCGTCCTACCCTGTCTAGCTCTCACGAGCAGAAACTCAGGTGTTTAGCAATGGCGACCTCGCACCTGCGGCTGAAAGGTTCAAACAAAGAGTGATGAACTGAAATTCTCCGTCAGTGCGAGCTACTATTCAACTTTTCAAATTACAATCTGCTGCTTTTGTGAAAATAGTTTGATCTTATGTGAGTGAAAAAGAATGAATTTTGAAGGCATTGCTGTCTAAAATTAAGACTCATCGCTCTAATCGTAGGCTATTTTCTGATGTTATCAATATGCTTACCTTACTGAGTATATAATAAGCTTAATGAACAACACGATTGATTGATATATCAGTGTATTGTAGCCTGATAGTATAGGAGTGCTGTAATGTTATTTTATCCGACGCGAAAATTCTAAATTTTATGCTCAAATTTTTATTTTATTAATATGTATGTAACCGATTTCCATAAGTGTACAAGTATTGAAAAATTAGATAAAATTAGATTGCTTTTATCTAGCAGACTCGTGATATAATTCTACACCTCAATTGTTGACTATTAATCAGAATTATGTCGTATATTATATAGCACGTTTCCGATACAGAAGCGAACATAGAATTTGTAAAGTATATCGTAATTAGTTTTTTACTGCAGCTTTTTTTTCTTAAAGTAAAATATCTGAATAGTTTGGATAAGCAAACACACAAATTAATTCTTGTTTTTAGTTTCTATCGGTATATTAAAGTTTCGTCAACTAATAAAAGTGAATGTATCGTTTTCTCTTGATTATTTTCAATTTATTACAATACAAAAATTCAGTAGCACACTATTAATGCTATCGTTTCTACTAATGTACATGTTTGATTCATTGACTATTTTAGTATATAAGTACAAGATACTCGCGTAGCACGTTTTGTATTACGGTATTTTGAATCTGCAAAGATGTTTCGATTGCCTTGTGTCTTTTTTCTCCCTACAATTTTCTTGTAAAAGTTTTCTTCTATTGTAACATCATCATCTACTGTAATCTGTCATATCCGAATATCTCTATACTGCAAATACTATGATACGGAAAATACACATTTTTCTAAAACTTTGTTAAATAGATAAGACATTCAACTTGGTTGAATGAAAATTTAAAGTTGAGTTTTTCAATTTTTATCAGCTTACTTAATTTTGAAAGGAAAAGTATAAGAAACTTAAAAAGCGAAAATACTATCATTTTGAATTTAGGTTACTTCTCACTTTACTAAAGGAAATTTTAGCTAGTTAAAAAAATGCTCTCTCCTTTTTGAATACCTATTATTCTTCTTTCAGAAAAGGTTTGATTCCCAAATAAGTAAAAAATGAGATTTTATTTAAAATAATAATTTTCTTTATCTAAAGCTCTATTTCACAATGTACTACAAATTCAGTTGTATTAAAATCCTCAATCATTATAAATATTTTTTCTTTAAAATTTTTTTAAAACAAATTAACGTTTTTCTCATTGTTTGAAGTAAGTTTTATCGAATAATGTGAATTTGATTGCAATCGAGTCAATTTGATAAATTCTAGTAATAAATATTTTTTTAAGTTTTTCAAATCGAATAGCCATATTTATATGTAGATTTTATTTTTTTAAATTATTCGTTATTAGAAATTAAATAGGGAGTACGATAAAGCATAGGTTTATATGTACACTTCTTAACATGAATTAAATGTGTGTTGACAATGTTGTTTAATTGAAATTTTTCAAAGATTACAATGTAAGGAAAGAGAACATTTTTCGTTAAAACCTATCGTGCAATTAGTTATAATTCACATATATCTAGCAAGTATGTTAAAAAAGAACATGATAGCTGTAAGCGAAAAGAATCATAAATAAGCGTATAAGAACATAACGAGAAGTTCTGTAACTTCGGCAACTGAGAATACTATAATAATTAGTGCTAATTTTTAAAATATCTTGTTTTATGTAAATGTAAAAATAATTCAATAATATCATTATTAATTTTTTGTAAAGTATCAGATCACAAGTTATGTAATTCATTTTATCGTGAAATTATTTATGAAAATTTTGGATTATAGTAATTGGTTTTAAAATAATGTTTTACAGTTTGGTAAAATTATAAATTTTTATCAAACCTGTCACAATAGACTCTCGATTCGTCATGAATCTAAATATTTTTTTCTAAATAGAATTTTTTATGATAAAATTTTTATGTTTGAATCAATGAGTATGTAGCATTGAACTGAATTACTATTATGTAGTATATTATTATTCAGTAAATACTATTATGTAGTACATTTAAACTTCATCAAAATTAAAAGTAGAAGTATTCGTTATAAAAAATACCGAGATCTTAATTAATTTATTTTATATCATAATTCCATTTAATGTCATAATACGGTTTTCTTAATTTCACTTATATACATTATATGGACAACAACTACATCTAATGTAAGTTATAGAATTTGTGTAACTGCAATTTTTTGACATATAGATATTAAATATTAAAATGTCATTCGTTGAAAATATACTATTAGAATTTTAAAAATGTGCATGTAGAACTTTATAAAAATAGCATACTTTACGAGATTTATAAAAATTAAAAATAGATTAATGTAGACTTTCTTTTATTTACTTTATCAATCTTCATTTATTTAAAATGTTTTTTATGTATTATATATTTTTAATGTATTATAATTAAATATGTTCTTAAAATATCTGTGAAATTGATATTATCTTTGACATTATTATAAAAAACAGAAGACATTTGTACTATTTTAATTTCTTTACCACAATTTTAATATACACCAAATATTTCATCTTTAAAATTATCTCTAATCATCGAATAAAATTGTAAGATTGAATCTTCATCTGCTCTTTACATGTTGTAAAAGTTCACTCTTGTTAAAATGGAATACAGATGACATTCGTAAAATGAATATAGTACAATTTATGTTTTTATTTTATATTTCCTCTAGCCAACTTTTTATATAATTCAAATGATATTCTATTGCTTTCATTACAATATAAAAGTTTTTGATTAAGTTCAAAATATTTGTAAATATTTTATATAAAAGCTCATAATTACTTTATTTTTCAAATTTGATTATACTCATATTGTAATCTTAAATCGTCTAAAACATGAAAAATACTTTAAAAAATATTTATTTCCTACATTTATTTAACTTTCATTATAACTCACGAAATACGTAGAAACAACTTGTAGTTGTAATTTGTATGGAAATGATTATTTCTGTGGGCTGTTATACGTCTGTAGGTACACTGTAATGGAAAAAAACGATCTTTCTGTTCTGCGTGACATTGAGCGACCTTTTTTCCCTCGTATATTTTCAAGTAATTATGTGATGTTTTTTCAACGCCCTGTATATGGATATAATATAGTGAATACATCTGGATGAAATAATTGGATCTTTCAGATCATAAAGTTGCATTACATGCTCGTTCATAAGCTATAGTGGAATGCTAAAATTACAACACAAAATTTTGTATTTTCCAAATCAGCGTGAGTTTATTATTTAAAAGAAGATATTTCTTGATTTAGGAATTTATATTATTTTTTTTTCTTATTCATATTAAGTATTTTCATAATATACCTTAATAGATTTAAAAACTAATACAATCTTACAAAAATGCAATAAAAATGATTACAACCGTCTTTCATTCAAATATTTTCTATTGTAATTCTTTTGGTAAGCGTATATATAAGAAATAATAATAAAGAAGTTTAATTATTATTTGAAAATTAATATTTAAGCATGTGGAAGTTGATTAAGGAAGTTGAAGTAACTAATGTATCTATAGTAGAAAATAAAAACTATATTTGTGCAAAAAAATATATTTACTTTGTAATATAATTATAAATTCAACAGTGCTCTTTATTATTTATATAAAGAGGTATTTTTCAATTTAAATAGTTCTAATATTTACATATACAAATATTTATTAAGTTTATAAAAGTTTTTAGATGGTTTAGTTTAAAGTTAGTGCATAAAATATGATCATTACAATGAACGAAAGATGAAGCTTATTTACGACCAGTTCTAAATTTTAAGAACTATTAAATGAATATAGTAGCAAAGCAAATAAACTGTAAGTACTTCTTTTCAATTCTGATGTATGACACCAATGGTTGATTAAATTTAAAAGCGGAAGTCGTGTACATTCTTCTCTCATTAAAATGTACATATTCTGTTATTATAATCTAGCTATGTTTATTCATTGAAAAGATATTTAAACAAATCACGAAGTAGTTAATGAATAAATACTCATTGGTAGACTAATTTAACGAGGAGTATGTTGAAATTTATAAAGTTTAGTGCTAAAAGAAAAAAAAAATAACGACGAAAATTTATTGACTTTTATAGTTTCACTAGACTATCAATTGTTAATAATATATACACTTTTTTTCAAGATATTTTCTATGTATATTATGATCTTCCATGATATAAATATCACCATGTTGTAGAATTTACGTATCTTATTTTTATTTGTGCATAATATAACTACATCATTGAATTTATGTAAGCTAGATGTATGCACACAATTTATCAATTAATTTAATACCCAAACATCAATTGCCAATTAGTTTTCAGCTTTATTAAAGTGTACGTCAACAACAAAGTGTATGTTATGATAAATTGGTTATTTTTTTATAAAAAGGAGTTGTCACTAAAGTAATTGTATAGTGCCAAAATATTATTTTGGTATGAAAATACATTAATATAAGATAGTTTTACTTGAATATTCCTTCTCTTATTTATGCTAAAAAGACTTAAATAAAACAATCGCCGGCTCTACTTACTCTTTTAGAGTGAGGATTTAAAAATTATAATTAAAATTAAGGAAATGATTTCTGTAAAGAAGATAATTTCACTTTTGTTGAAATAAAATTCTCTGTGAACATTTTTTAAGATTAAATAAAGAAAAATTACAATCATGCAAACTTTCTCAGTAAAATTAATAATCGATATTTTGCGTTAATATAAATTGGTAACCAAATTATAAGCTTTCATTTTGTACTTAGAAGATCTTATATCATATGTTACAAAATGTTTACATAAAATTTGGATTAATACAAGGTATCTTTTAATTTTGTAGCATTTAGATCACAAAAATATAACTGTTACCTATCAATATTAGGCAATTAATCTGAATAAATACTATATTTTTTTAAAACGAATTCCATAACACTATATAACAAACGTGAAATAAGTACGATAGTTTTATTACAATGGTACAAACTAGTATTTCAAACTTATTAGAGAAAAGCGGTCTTTATATTACAATTTATTAATTGTAATATAATATTAAACCTTAATGTACAGCATAATTTAAAGCATCGACATATATTTATAAACCAATTAATTACGAGGAGAGATGCAAAATTTTCGTGAATTATATCTTATGCCATATTATAATATCCCATATCATTTATATGTACTGTCTAATGAACAATTATGACTTCAATAATTAATTTTAATTCGACTTATAAATATAATATATAGGAATATAAATATATTCCTCATCCATATCGAAGCACATCATCGAACGCGAGAGGAGCAATCTTTTTAGAGAAGAACAATATAGAAAATGAGTATCTTCCTAAAATATGTAACCGGTTATTTCAATAAGGATGATAAGAAAGAATGCAAAGTTGCATAAATTTACGTACTTAGTTGCCGTTCTCGTGCTACATCAGTTAATTTGATCTTCGCAGTAGCAAAAAAGTAGTGATAGCCGAAGAGATCAAAGAGGCCCGCATTTCTTAACTGTTTAATACATTGTATGTTCTCATTCAGGAGTATACGACAGAGGCAAATAAGCACCAATTAACATATTGCAAAACTCGCTGTACTTAGAGGTGTGTGTGTGGCTAAATGTGTGTGGTATCAAGTTATCGGACGTCTGCGCAGTTAAGTGACGCCATAATCATAATTGCCATTAGGCTTGGAATATTCGTTATGGTCGATCTGCGTTATCAAAGCTGGTCGTATTGTATGTAATGTTGAAAGGTGATTTTTCGGATATTTTCTTACGTGATCGAAGCATATTGCATCTATTTATTTTAGATTTTGGGTCGCAGGCAAAGCAATTATAGATTATAAGACATAAAATCCCAAGTAAAATATCTGAATTATTAGTAATTGATTATAAATTCTATTGTTATATTTATTCGCAGTTGAATATTTATATTTTCAGATATACTATCCGTACTTATAATTTATAGAATGCACTTAAATGATCATCGGATAAGTATAAAAGTATTAGTGCTAATAATAGTGTATATACAATAGTAAAATAATACTTTAATCATATAGAAAATATTTCAAAAATGTTTATTCAACCTTATGAATGTAAAAATGATTTATGAAAAAGTTCAATTTATAAATTTTTTTTCATTATTTTTTGAAATTCCAATCACTTATAGAAATGAAGAGATAATATAGAATCGAATACAAAGATTTTCACTCAACTCTTAAGTCGTTAAAAATTTTAAGCAATAGATTATTGCTGTTTTTATTATTTTTTTAATTATTTCCTTAAAAAATCAAATACAGGAGACTACAAAGTCTAATGATAGAATTAACGGAAGTTGTTTACGCGAAAGAAGAGAAATCGGTGCAGGTCAGCAGGTGTCTTTTGTATCTGTGAATTGCCTCAGGGGATGTACGAATTCAAAAGCCAGCTGCTGCCAACTGAAATTCCAGCACTTGTATCATCCCTTGTACGTTTATAACCTTGAAATACGTTACTTTATTCAAGTGGCATTAAGTTTCTTAGAAGTGCTGTCAACGTAATTTTTGCTATTGGTAAAAAATATTTATAAAAATATTCTTTGAATGCGCATTTCCTTCCTATTAAGTATCAGATTTAGTTTTGAAGACCGTAGAGCTTACGCAATTATTTTTTATCTAGTAATCTATATAATATCTAAATATCAATATTACATTCTATATTTATACTGTTCATATACCTTTTGAAGATTGGGTAGAATAAATTTTTATAAAAAATAAACGAAATTTTATCCTCTAAATTCTCACCAAATCTAAGCCATTCTTTATTCTCTTACTGTAAATGTCGTGAAAACCTCTTTAGTGGGTTGAAATGGTCATCACTATTCAAATTACTTTCATGACAGTAATATATAAAATTATATAAATATAATATTAATAATTATATTTTATAAAACCCGACAAAAATTCTCATTTTTTCAATTCATTTACCATCAATTGTCAAAGCTCTTATTTCATTACAATATAATGTAGAAATATTAGAATATATTAAATTCAATTAAAAACTGCAAAGAACAGAGTTTTTTATTATAATTGAAATTTTATTGTGGAGATATGATATTTTGATTATAATTTAAAATGATAATATTATGTAATAAGTAATTTAAAACGTGCTGATAATCTTGTATTGTTTTACTGAATGCTTTCATATTATTTTGAATTAATTTCAAATACTTATTTATTTAAAAATAATTTATATATTTTAGATATACATCAAATTATTATATAGTTAGAGCAATAAAGACAACATGTAATATTATATAATTGCAATAAAATTAATTCATTTATCGATTCATTGAATAAATCATTTTATGCAAAGGAAAATTAAAAATATCCCTTTTTATAAATTCATTTAACAATTTATTAGATTTTTCTGTTTATAATAGTATAATATTATGTTTTCAAAAAGTATATGTATATATGTACGTATAAGTTTTCAATTTTATTATTTTCTTTATTAAATTGAAATTTTTTTGTCAATTACTATTTTCCTTCTCTTTAATTGCTGTTAACAAGAAGTTTCTATTACATATACCTACAAAGAAAAAAGTACTAGTATTTTATAAGTAAAATAAAAGCTAGTTTAATGTAATATACTTACCTTACTTTAATGCAAATTATACTTTCAATACAAACAGAATCTATGAAATGATGGTCATTTATCTCTTAAACATATATATTTTGTTATTTTTAAAAGACGTTTCATATAAGTTTTAATAAATTAATGACAGATTAAAATATTTTTTTTAAATATGCAATAATCAAACATTATATTTATGTGTTGTATTTCTTATGCCAAAGCAGCTTATTTATATGTCTTTCTCGTAAGAAACTTATAGAATTTTGAGTCGAACAATGTTGATATTTACCGATAATCTTTGATACAATCTAAATTTGCTACTTAAAATAATTTACAAAATAGTTATTTTATCAAAAAAATTTTTCACGAATTTTTAGTATCATCTATTGTTTTAGTTTTTGATTAATTAAAAAATAAATTTTACATAATATAATAATAGAAATACTTACTTCGTAAATAAGTTAGGATACTCAGCGCATATGAAACGTTTGGTTTAATATAAAAATAACAATTTGTTATAAGGAATATGAACAAAGTTTTAAAGTGTTATATTAAATTATACTTATCAATATCATTTTATATAATTTCAAAGTAAATGTTCTCTCTAGCTTTATATATATTGAAATAAAACTTCAAGTATTAAGTATAATTAAAATTATAACTTGCTCATACATATTTTAGAATAGATTCAATTATTTAATTGAGAAATTTTTATTTTATCTTGCGTATATTTACTATTTTATTAAAATTCAGTTTATTGAAATTCTGAAATAAAAATAAAGTATTGAATTTTATTCTCTTCGTATTGTGTATCGTTTGAATTAATGAAAACGGGGAGTTTCCATCAATCAAAATTTTGCAATATAACTACGAAGGCAACAGAAAAGATCGGCTTTAATTCAATTCAATTCCAACCAATAAAACCGACTCTTCTGCCTACTTTTTAATTTAAAATCCCCGCGTGGTAACTCGTGGTAAGTGTTCGTGTCGACTTTTTTAATAAAAACTTCCTGTAAGCTCTAAAAGGTAAGGCTTATTTGTGTGTGTGTGTGCGTGTGTGTGTGTGTGTGAGAGTCAGAAGAGCTTCAGCATCTTCAAAAAATGTCGATTATAATTAAAAAATTCCTAATTATAAACTTTCGGGCTACTGTTAAACTACAAATAAAATATATTTTAAGGTATAAACATTTTAATAAATAAAATTATAAGGTTGAAATATTCGACATAATGAGGTTTCATTAATTTCAGAAAGTGAATTTTCTGCTGCTTACAATTATAAATTTTCACTTAAAAACTTATTTATATTATACATCAATTTATTTGTCATTAATTAAGTTTTAAATTTATTATTAATATATATTTTGAAATAATGTGAAATATTAGTAACAATAGAGTAAATATTAATATAAATATTTATATGATAAAGAACTAGTTTCACTCATATAATAATTAATGATAGTTTTAAACATATTCTCAACAATATGTAATTGATATTAATAAAAGATGCTTTTTATTATTAATAAATTGTATTATTGATATTAATAATATTAATAATAGATATTAATAAAAAGTAAAATCATTGTTAATACGACTGGAAGCAAATCGTTGATGAGATAGAAACGTTTCTCTTTCTTAGATTATGTGGCCATCCTAAGGAATCAGGAATAAAAGATTAAATACAGCTTCATTTTTTTTCGGACGATGATTTAATAAGACAAAATCAAAGTTCTACTTGAATTGAAAAAAAAATTCCTAGCTAAAGTAAAAATTTTGATTTTGCATTAATAATTTGATTATTTTTAATTTGAAAGAATTCTTAGAAATAAATAAGAGCATATATATATATATATATATATATATATATATGATATTTTATAGAATCGATGTATCTAAGGGAATATTTTCATAATATTAGAATTTTCATAATATTACAGATAAAATTGTATAAAAAGGGTAATTTAGGTCGTTAAAAATCTTTATACGTATTCCGTATAACGGCGATGATAAATAACGAACACGTAACAAGTAATGGCAGCTTAGTTACGGTTGAAGCTGTTGTTCGATTTCAGTCTCTGTGCGCTTGAAAATTTGATTAAAAGAATCAGTCCAGTATGCGTACTGAAAGCAAAACCAACTGCATTAAAAAAAAGCTATTATCTTGTTAATCAAAGGTAAAAAATACCTACTTCACTGTTATATTAACTGGTCTCTGATTCTATCAAATAATTCAAATCATTGAACATTATCAAGAAATTAGAAATGTATCACGTTACTAACAAATGAGCCATTTCCATTAATACAGATCGTAACGCACGAACAATATTATTTCTTGGACCTGTACTACTTTTTTACTCATCCATCGGAAGAAAGAATGAAAATGGAAATCAAGTTCAGATAAAGAAAATCACTTTTCATAACTGAAACAGCTGTACCTGTCTGTCGAGAGTAGCGCGCGCGCAAAAAAATGGAGGTGCTCGCGCGCCGTCGCGTCGATCGACGGTTTTGACAGCAAACCGTTGCAAAGACGGATCAGGTACTACTTACAGATTGACGGCCTCGTTGTTTATTTATTTCTGGACTCGGTTGCACCGGGACTGCAAATTGGCGCGACCTAAATCTGCCAGGCATAGCGGACTGACCGATGTTGCTTTTTTTCGCAGATTGGAATTGCGAGGCGCTCGTTTAGGGCTGCCCCTATTTTATCTTATGTTTTTGTTGGATTAGATTCGCGCAGCCAATGGAGCGTATTTACTTTTCGCACGATAGTTTAGTCTAGCTCGCAGTTTTCGGTTCTTTGAGATTGAGCTCGAAGATAATTATTTCGTGCAAAATTTTCTCCACATTCGAGGTGACGTTTGGCACGTGAGTTATAAAGGTTGAACTCTTGACAGTTGTTATGGAACGGTAAGATTAATTTTACTCTGATGTACAGCCAAGATTAAATGTTGTAGTCACTTCATTTACAATTTCTAAGAAGAGAAACAGAAAAAGATATTGCAGAAGATAGCAAATCAAATTAAAAAATCATTAGCTTTTCTTGCGTATTACAGCAAATTTATTATTGGTATTGAGTGTCGAAAGCTGATAATACTCTCATAAAAATAAATAATCGTTTACATTTCTTTGCACGCACGCGAATTCGTGAATACATTCAACTTTTAATTTATAAAAGTGGTAAATTTTAATTTATATTCATTGCAGAGAAATAAAAAATTTAAGATTTATGTACTAGTCGTGAAAAATAGCATTAAAAATATTTATCGCCACGTCAGAATTTGCTCTTTTCAAGTATACAAAAAATTTTAATTTTTCATTTGCGGTTTGGCTTTAATAAGAAGTATCGCTTACTTACGCGAAACAGCAAAAATACGTGACTAGTTTGATTGCATCTACTTAAATTCAGAAAACATGTATTGGATGAGATGCTCATGAAAAAAAGTTAGTAAAAGAGTATATGAAGTATATTTATATGAAGTATCACAAGTCGTCTTGAAATTTTCAAAATGGATTACATTTTTTAGCTTAGAAAGATTAAGGAAGATATTTAAACAACGAACTGTTGACTTTGTATTTGTTAAAATTTTTAAATGCAGTAAATACTTTGGAAATAAAATAATTACATATATTAACTTCTCTTTTCAATTTTGATAAAAGTTCATGAAAAACTAGGTTAAGCATTTGTTTACAAAACAGGGAAAAAAGGTCGTTAGTAACTTGATCTACCGTTCAAGTGCGTAAACTGGAAACAATAAAACACGTTTACTAAATGCATAGATAAATTAAAATGAATACTTGTTCATCTCTTAGCGACTGTTAACTTTCCCTTTCCGAATAAATTTCCCTTCCGTGTTTTATGATTTTGAGTTTAATCAGCTGGATGAATAAAATACTAACTCATTTTTTCAGACTTGGGTATATTTAATGAAATATTATTTGACATACGATACTACGTTTTTAGTCTTTTAGAAAACTATGTTTGCGTATATTAGAATATATCCATTTTTTCACTATGTAGTCCCATTTAATTGTATAATCTCAGCGCAAGTTTTTTTAGTTAAAATGAAGTTTTACTCAAGATAAAATATTCTATAATATTTCATTAAAAAATATACATTATTTTTGGCAACATTGGTTGCAGTTTTGAGAGTGCGATGAAAGTTTTACGTACACTAATTAGCAGAAAATGTTTCGCCTTGAATACGACAAATTGGTAAAAATGGGAATTTTATAAAAATATGCCTTCGTATATTTAGTATATACGAAGTATATCCCAGTAGGGAGTATAATGGCGCAGAAAGACAGAATCTGATATAAAATCCAAGAGCGGAAAAGAGTTTATCAATCACAAATTTATGCCAGTAATGATAGATGAAGGACTCATCACTTGTAGGCCGAATGTTTATTGTCATATATCAGCATCTATCAGCTCTTGTCGGTTTGAATCTGCGAGGCACATTCAAATGGACTATAAATATTTGCAATTTTTGCTTTTTCCAGTGATAGAAAAATACAATCGAAAGTTGGTCACTTTTATCATATGGTAAATAACTTATATTTCACCCGCTGAATGTTTATTCTGAGGTATGACAATAGCAGGATAGTCAGAATTAATCTGTTATTTACACAATCAGTTCTTTATTTAAGACTCTCCATTTAAAGAATATAATGACAAGGTAGTCCAGTAATAAATAAATAAAGCTTTTCACTAGCTAATTTCACAAAATTTATTAAGCACAAAAGATATTTGTATTAACGCTAAAACGGTAAGGGATCGACGTTCTCAAACGTTCTCAAACGTTCTCAATCACTTAGGCTTCTCGCTTCCTTGAAAATTCGTCAGTTTGATACAGAACGGCACTTGCCATAACACAGTACGCCAGCGAAACTCCAGGTATCAAAATCCAAACAGTGGTTGCATCAACCAATTTTCTGTCCACACTGAAGATAGAGGAGGAGATAAAAGGAGCAGGTTTCGCTTTCTGAAGTTTCGTCGATGGATAACCTCGTTATTTTCGCGTAATACCCGTCGTTCACATTTATAATCCCGCTAGTGCGTTACGTGACTGTAGATCTGTGCTTTGATTGACACGGAAATCGTGGATTCCTGCGACTGACGTAAACGTGTATAATCTTTGTCTATGTCTATTCCTTTTTTCACTTCTTTCACGGAAATTTATCATTACGAAAAAAATACTATCAAAGCAGTTTTTCGTATTTGTATCTGTTTCAAGAGAAAATAATTGATAATTATTTAAATAAATTAAGAGAACGTTGTAACAATATATTTGAAAAAATTTAGACACGAATATTATTCTCACCGTAAAAGTATTTATTACTTTTACGGTGAGAATAAAACTTATAAGATACGTTAGACTACCATCAAGTACAACAAATAACAAAATGTGTCGGTTAAATACGTAGCCGGAAATACAGGCCATTATATTTTGAATAGTTGAAATAAGAATTGATACTTAGCTGTTGCATTGTATACATTTTTATATTCATAAAAATTGTAAGCTAAATGTTCAACATAAATAATTGGTACTTTTTATAATTTTATTCAGGCTAGCAGATACATGAAGCAGAAGGAAGGGATCAAACGTAGTTTACTTATGGTGATTTGAAAATGATAGAAGATAGTAAAAATAATCTTGACAAAGAATGGTGTTATATAGAATAGTATAAGATAGCAACTTCTGATGTTTCTAAAAACTCTGAAATGCGCTTAGAATGAAGATGAATCGTAAAACAGCCTAAACCATAATTATCTGTAAACTAATTTACTTTTTAAAGAACGACGTTAAATACTGAAACACATATCTGATATTCTCGCTAATATATACAAATGTACTATCTTAATTGTTTCCGTTTCTTTTTAACTGTTTATCTTAAATGCGTAAGCACATTATCTACAGAAAATTGAAATACTTTTCAAGTAATTTTATTATGAACAATTCAGAAAAGTGTATGTTTTAGATTTTTCAAAGTTCAGTACTCAATTAACAAATACTTCTTTAAGTTACGTTTAAGCTGTCAATAAAGAACAAGTATTAATATTTATGTTAATATTTATAAATTTTTTATGCTTTCTATAAATATTTTCATCTCTATTTTTCATATATCAAACAAGATCAAAATTTTCACTTACTATAATGTTCGACCTAATGCTTGTAAATTGAATTACAGGATTGACTAAGTATTTGATACTAATACAATGTTGAAAACTAGTATAAACGAGCAAGATTCTTCTTTTATAATAAATGTAGACGCCCGTTATCTACCTGCCGTAAGAACAAGCATATGTTAGCGGTGAAACTATGAATATTGCACTACTACGCTTACAATACCACATAAAGTAACGATTGGGTGGGGATTATGTTTTTCTCAATATTAAATATTACAAACACGTTTGTAAAATCCAATATCTAGTAAAGAGTGTGTTTTATAATTATGAGATTTTTTCCTGTACTTGTAACACTTAAACGTTGCACGCGCGCGTATATTTATTTTATTTTACCGTAAAAATCCATGGAACCGTGTATTTTATTAAAGATTTCCTCCCGATGAAAATTTGCGTATAGATTGAACTTACCTAAAGGTATATTTTTCTTTCGAATTCGTAATTAATTAGTTTACGATTAAGCAAATAACAAATTAAAAGAGCTGACTAACTTTTATGTAGTGAAAAATTACATGACATTGATTTTTATAGCTTCTATCTTTATGATTAGTTAAATAAAGAAGTAAATACTATTTTGTAGGCATTAGTTTCTATAAAACAAAATTTGTGTCTGACTCCGGTAAAATTTAAGTCCAGAAACTCGTGATTGACGTTTTTATCTCGACAGAAAATGACTTATAATTATTATTACAAGAATTTGATTAATGCAATTAGTTCAATTTATACAAGTATATTATCTCTTAAAACTTTCATTTCATTTAGAAGAAAATTTCTTTTTGATAATCTTTATAAGGCACTGCAGGTCCACGAATATCTTTCAAGTGAAGCCATGTGCACTCGAAACTATTGTATAGAATATGCACTTCGTCTCTTTTGCTTAAAAAATTATTCCTAAGTTTTTCTTTCTACTTAATATGGATTTAATCGTTCGAGTGATGCTTGTTATATGACAAGCTTTGCTTCATCATATGGACAAAAGCGATGGATCTACATTCGATGTGCAGCATTAAAAAGGATGGGATATCTTTATATACTCTCTTTCAAGCACCTGGATGGCTTATGAAGCGGCTTTTAATGACTTAATGTCTGCTTGTGTACTCGTTTAGTTTTTTTTAATTCAGCTGAAAAAATGATAGAGCTTTCTCTTGTGGAGAGCCATTAAATTAATTGTTACGTTTTCTTAAGTTGAACAGTGATATAGGAAAATAATTACTTCGAGTATAAGACAAAACATGCACTTATCACCGTAAAGGATATAAAGTTGTTAGTTCTTCAAAGTAAAAGTTAACTTTAAAATTTTAGAAAGTCAACTATATTTATAAAAACTTTAGCTTATAAAGCGTATGAACTAGATTAATACTCTTCTAAAACATAATACAAACTTCTAAACTTTTATTCAGTTAATCTTTCGAAATCAGTAAAATATTGAATATATTGTTTAATAAATTTTAAATAAATTACTTTATTATAGATATTAAAAATGAGTAACTTGATTATAGTTACTATCACATTCTTTATTCCTTGCAAACTTTATTATAAAATTAAATATATAATATTTCTCAGTCTTTTGTTTTTAATCGTTGATTAGAGTAAAGTGAAATTGTAGAAGTAATGGAGATATTAGGATTTAAGGCAAAGTACATATAGAACTCCGTACATATAGAACATATAGATAGTTTTTTCACCGATAAAAGGATGAATTAATACGTTTTTTATGGAATATAATCGAATAAGATTTCAATAAGTTGGAAATTCTAAACTTAATATTTTAGTTATGTTTAACTCTTTATTGAAAAACATTATAAAATTTTATCGCAATGATATATGAATAATTGAGAATAAAATTGAAAAATGAAATGGTTTTTCTAAGATTACTTTGAATATTTTAATTTTGTTTATACAGTATTTATTTCTTTCAAATAATTAATCTCTAGAAACGTCAAATTTAATTTGATATTTTTAATAAAATTATGATTATATTCCGATTTCTTGAATGAAAGGAAGATGAATCTATTTTAAATTATTCATAGTAATAAAAAGTTCCATCACCTGCGGTACTTAGGACGATAATATGCAATGATAATTTGATTAAATGATTATTTTTTAAAAAGTACCTTCATGTATTATCATAATTTCTTTTAGATGAAAGGTTTAACTTCGGTTTCAATGTAAGGCACTCATGTACGCACACGTGTAAGTAGTGAACATCAATTTAACACTGACAAGAAAATATAAAATTATGATGTCTTTCTATCGGGTAGAATATCAGAGTTTAATTGTCTTTTTTAATGTTTTCGTTAATTAATATTATTATAAATTGATGAATGAATAAAAAAATGATATTGCATTATAAAAAGTATTTTTTTTCTTTAACAAATGTAATTATAATTAAACAAACAGGCGTTCATAAATTTATTAAACATTGCAATTCTGTTATTTTAACAAGTACGAATACACGTGACTACAATATTTTTCGTTAATATTAAATCACTCGTCACTGCTCTCAAAATAATTTTGTAATATATTCTGTGAATCAATTGCGACCTTTTTAAATTCGTGTGGGTGTGCTGATAATAAACATCCGTACACAAACGAAGCTCCTCAAAATAAAAAAAGAATGCAACTCATTAAGCTTACATTGTTCTGGCGCTCACTGTGCCGAATTTACGCTAATAAATAAAAAAATATCAGATAAATAAAGTCAAGATAATACGCAACGGTATCAACGTCTGGTGTATTCTTAACTTGTGCGCCACCCACAGTGATACATAAATTAGCATTAAAAAATGAAGGAAGAAAGCCAGCGAACTCGTTTCATACGCACTAAATGAGAACAAGAGCCAAAAACAAAAAGGATCCAGCGATGGATGCGTTTTAAAAAAGACGACCTTAACATCATGCCGATCGTATCCAGGCCACGAGCTCCAATAAAAGACTTGAGTGCAGCGCGCCTTGCGATCCAAGGTCGAAGTGTCGCGGTTGGTGTCCATCAACGTCTTCCCAACAAACTTGGAACATGGACGCATACGTTCGCTGGTTTCATTCGCTATAGTTACTGTCAATTGCTACAGCTCAAGGCTTTTACCATTTTTTTCTACGCTTTTTCACGGCAATTGGCCTCTTGCGATATAACAATTTTAACTAGAATTTACGGAAATCCCTCAAGGACCTTTTTCATTATGAACTTAGGCGATATTCTTCTGAAAGCCCAATTATTTATTGAGGCTTTGGATATTACTAGAAAAGTGATATTTGCCTATATTTATTCATGTGTTCTTGTGACCTAATGGAAGTGTGTGTTAATTTTAAACGTTATTTTATTATATGTACGTAAGGCTACTAAAAACAAGTTCGTATTAAAATTCAGTTCTTTTATAGCTTCATATATATGTATAATTACGTATAATTACTCATAATTTATGTGTATTTCAATTATTTTATTAACTAACACGAATGATAAAACGAAAGAAAACCTAACTCAAAAAAATTAAAAATTAATTAAAGCAGTGAAAAATGATTTACAAGATTTTTGCATTAATCTTATAAAACCTTTATACAATAAATATTCGACAATTGTATTTTTATTTTAATATCAATCATTATGTTTGACCAAGTTAAATAAACTCTCGAAAAATAAGGTATTATTTGAGAAAATCAAAGTAGATTATAATAATAGTAAGGAGATTATTAGCTACACAGGTACATAATAATTCTTTAAATTTTCATGGACTATTAAACTTTGAAAATGTTATTGTTATATAAAATAAATCTTATATATTTTTCAAATAGGTTTTCAATTTAATAAGAGATTTTCAATTTAATAAAAGTTAAGTATCTTAGTAAAGGAAGAGTATTATGTTCACGTTACCAGAAACTAATGAATTTTATTACAGGTTTAGTCATGTAAAACGATTGAAAAATTATTAAATCAATGACTGTAAATAAATTTGTGAAGAAATGTAGATTTTGATGCACCAATAAATATTTTTGTTTTTGCAATTTAATATTTTTTGTAAGTCCAATACTGCAAACAAATACAAATTACTTAATTTTTAAATAAATCAAAACACACGAATGAGCAAATTAAAAGAAAAAGTATATCTCAGATTTTATTTTGTACAGTAAATATTTATTTTATAAATGTTTTATGTATATAAGCTAATGCCTAGTCTCGAAAATGAATTAATATTACACTATTCAATATGAACACCGATAGTCTACGATTCTTGAAATTACGAATGAAAGTTTATTAATTACTGTGCCATATTAGAGTTTATATTTCATGTCTGTGAGTTAATAGTAACACCAACATTTTAGAGTCCATGTGCCAGTTTATTTATTTCAAATTCATTCAGATTTATAGATCTACTATGAAAAGTTACTTCAATAATTTACATACTCAGTTCACGAAAGAATAGAAAATGTACAATAAATATCTTAATTACCTGAATCATTCACACAACAAAAAGTCGACCATTAACATAAGAATGCAATCACTGTGATAATCTTTCAATATAAATTTAATTATCTGAATAAAAAATGAAATGAGAGCTTGACAAAACGAAATTATGTCTCCTTTATTGGCCTCTGTTATTTTTCTTGTAGAGAAGTTATGTTCTCTTTTAAGTAAGTTGTGAATTAATAGATGATCTTGAAAGCTTAATTACACGTGACTTGAGCCTGACCTTCAGGCGTGATTAACATATCGAGTGATCATCTAAGTGCAAGCCTAAGTCCTCATAACACTTTAACAGATTTACTCTAACAGGATTTGCATACTTTACTAAATAAACACTCATAACCCCTATTTTCGACAATCACCATCTCTTGTCGTTACCTAAGCTTTTTAAGTTTTACAGATATCAAGAAGTCAAAGAATCTCCACAGCTTGTATAAAGTTATAGTTGAACTTTGTAACAATAAGCTAATGGTTCACAAATACTTACGGTTCTTCCGAAACATTATTGCAAACATTAATCAAATATTCAGGAAACAGTAATATATTCTTCCAAAGTAGTTTACTAACACCATTTTACTTTAAACAAAAATGACATACATTAGAATTCATAATAATGGCCAATCAAAAGTAATTTTTTTGGTTTTTCCATAAATATATAATGTCTTAAAATTTTGATGAAGAACTTTGTATTTATTTTGTTAAAAATGTAATAAATATTTCTTTAAAAAAAAAATATTTGCTTATTTATTCGTTTCTTCGACACTATTGACTTCCTTATTGCTTACAGAATTAAAATATTTTTATCTATACTCTTTATGGAAATTATGTCTATTAAACGTGATTTTATATATTATAAACGATCACTATAGCTTGACTTTTACATATTTTCCTTACATTATAATATAATTTAAACTCAATTATTTAAAGGTTTCAAATTTCTAGATTTAGTAAGTAAAATAAATAATGAAACTCGTCTGAATATTTAAATCATTTAGATTGTTTGTATGAATTTGAATAAATATGATATTAGAATATCAAAAGAATTGTTTGCAGAATCAACATCACGTGCTTCTTTTCTTTATTTCGTGAATGTGTTTACTATTGCTAACGTTTTCGATGTATCGTCAGTATCCATTTTTAATTTCCTTCAATGTTTAACGTAAAATTTTTGCTTCATATGACATGCGTGCATACAATTATTTCATGTTCTAGATACATTAAAACGTTCTTCCGCTGATTATTACGGTAATAAATAGCGACGAAAAAATTACTTGTTTAATCAACAGTTAACAAAATATATAACAAAGTTAAGAAAATAATTATTTTTAAAATATTTTCCTACTGTACAAGAACAAACTGTTTTATTTTTGTAAATCATAATACTTTTGAAAATATGAAATTTTTATGCATCAATTTAAACTAACGTTCAACTTCAAATTAAAATTTAAAAAATTGAAACTAATATTGTAATGATATCAATAGACCAATAAATATAAATATTTTAATTTGTCTAAAGAACTAAAATAATATAAGAAATGACTCCTTATTAAGTGCAACAATTCATAATTATATCAGAACATTCAATTTATTTAGTTAAAATTATGTATAATTTTCATGTACAATTCATACAATTTTTCGCTATTTGAAATATATTAAATATTTATTATACTAATGCATTATTCTCCGGTAAGAAACTTGAAGAAAAATCATGGAAATTATTAACTTATCTTTTTCTTTAATACTGTAATATTTTTGTGGATTGCTTGTAGAGATACACTGATTCTTATGCAAATAAAAGAATGTGCAATGTAATTGCTTCTTCTCGATGATTTGTTAACGAATGGCAGTCGCAAAAGATGCCATTTGCCGACCACTTTCCCCTGACGATATTTGAATTTAATCGGCGCAAAAGCTTCGTGAATTTATTCTTTTCTTATTAACATTTATTGGCAATTGAGTGGAGTTCTTCACTCGATATTTATGTCTAAGAGAGGGAAAGAGAGAGAAAGAGAGAGTGTGTGTGTGAGAGAGAGAGCGAGAATCTAAGGCATACCTTAATTTTCATACCTTACATTTTGGCTAATTCTTTCCTTCTCTGAGTGAACTATTCTTATTTTTTAAATTTTCATAATGCTATTTGATTTTATCAAACAAACATATTTTTTAAATCACCCTTTCGTCTAGAAATCTACTGAATCTTTTTTAATTTTATTATTAAATATATAATAAAATATATAACTAATAAAATATATGTCTAATTTAATACTAATTCACAATTATTATATTATTTTGAAGTATATTTTATTATTAAATACATTATCATCTTTAAAAATATTGTTTAAAAGTAGAAATTAAATAATTTGTAAATACCATATTACTTAAAATTAAATAGTAATATTTATTCAATTTTATAAATAGTACATAACAGTTTTCATGAAATAAGTAATCTAATCTTGTTGATCAAAAAATTATTAAAATTACAACTATAATGCACAAAAATTCTGAATTTATCTACATTTTTCATCAAAGTATGCCAATCTATGTAAAATCATTCTCCGGCAACTTTTAAGTAATAAATTACTAAAAATTAGGAAAAACTCGCAACTTTTTATCTATTAACATTGGTGTTTACTTGAAATATTGATATTTTTTAGATTATATTTTTGTAAGTATACTCTTATCTCTAATCTTTCAGTAAATTTAAGCTAATATTTGTATATAATACGATATAGTTGATAATAGAAAACATGTTTTTTGGAATTATGTAAACGTACGAATTCTATAAATCAATCAAAATTGATTAAATCTCTTTATGAAATTGATGTAATCTATTATTAAAGTTGATTATTTGATAATAATTTTTTATAAACAATTAAGTGAATACAAAGTGTTTTTAATAATTTGAAAACTAATACGTATTTAATGGTTGTATTCTTTATTGATGATAAGTTTTCTTCAATATAAGTACTCATTATATCAAAAAGATTAATCTTTTGTCAAATTCAAGATTTATTTGAATAAATTGAATATTATCAGTAATCATAAAAATCTTTATTTCCATACCTTTCATCAGTATGATACAAAGAATCATATTTACTTTTTTATAAAAATTCTTCATGTTACTTGTGATTACTATTTTCTGTATTTGTGAAAAATTAAAATATTATATCAGAATTACAAGTATATTATTATATATGAAATCTTTTATAGAGGTAAGTTTTAGGAATTGCAAAAATTTCATATTTATTATAATAATATCAAATTTATTAGAGATACAGGATTCAACTTGCATTCAATTGTTTACACTTGGATATATATTTACAATAAATACATATAATTCAATTTTACAAAATAATTTATTGTAAAATGAATTACTTGTACTAATGCTTTTTATTAAACTTTAAACTATATAAAAAATCTTGTACATTGATTTATGTGATTTCGAATATTTTCATTTTAATGACATCCATGTTCTTTATAATAATCGTCCTGAAATTAAAAAATTTAATAATGATAAATTGATAAAAAGATAAAAAATTTAATTAAAATAAATTATTATAATGCATACCAAACATTGAACCATCACTGGTAACGATATTGAATAAATGCATTTCTGATAAGCCCTTTTTTCACACTCCTTATCCTGAATCTATAATTTTAAGAATCATATAATTTGTTTTTGAAAATATGAAATAATTTACTTAATTATCATATAAGTCACTACTATACTATTATTCTATCCGTAGATTTTTTGACCTCTAATTACAAATTGAATTTATAAATTGAACGAGAAAGTTATAATAAAGCTTTAACATTACTTCATGTGATTATAGAACCTTGTTCGTACATACAGCTGTTCAGAAAAAATAAATTTTTGTAACAAAATACAAGTAACTGATTTCCAATTAGAGCGTAGTACATAATATAATTAGAGTACTATAATATATAGTACATAATTATTTTATAATACATAATTATTTTATGTAATGATATGTTAAACTTTTCTAATTAACCAAAAAGTTCATTGTTCACAATATTGATCATATTCATAATTTAAAATAATAATGTCTTTTATTATTAGAAATTAGTAATTAGTAAATAGAATTACATTGTTTCGAAATTAGTTTATGAATTTAATGAATATTTGATAAAAAATCCATGTTACTATTTATCTTGTAATTTTGAGATTAATACATAAAAGTAATTATCTTATCTTGTTGATTTTCATTACCTTCCAATTATTTAGCTAATGTTTTAAGTATTGCTATTTAATAATAATTCATTATTTTAAATGATTGAATTATTTAAAAATTATTTTTCTGATCTATAAATGAATGATTCAATAAATTATTAAAAATATACCGAGAAATTTCTGTATAAATAAAAATATTGCTGAATTTATCTAGGTTTTTCTTTCAAAGTATGCGAACTTGTGTAAAACCATTTTCTAGCAACTCTTAACTGACAAATTATTAGAAATTAGGAAAAACTTATAAACTATTTTTATTCTAAACATTGATGTATTATTAATAATATTGATATTGTTAAATTACAGTTTTGTAAGTATAGATAAAATTTTGGATTTGAGATTTTGAAAAACTTGGAACGTCTTATTTTTGTATATTTATATTCTGCAAAATAATAACTGATTAAATGAAGACGAATATTCATGTAACATTCATATAATTTACATTTATACTCACACGTACATGTATGTATTCAAACTTTAAAGTTTAGAAGAAGCAATTTTTAAAAAATCGAACATATATAAATTGAATTGACAATTAGTTTTCGTAAAGTTAAAATTAGTTACTATGATACATACCAAAGATACTGTTAAACCTGCTTCTCGTTGGCCTGTTAAGCACCTCTTTACAGCTTTATTAACATATTCTGTATCCGCAACCTAAGGTTTGATGTAATTTTAATATAATGATTATGTAAATAATTATTTTTATCATTAATTTAGATATTTAAATTCGCAAATTCCAAATATTAACTAAAAATTAATTGCTTTAAGATTGAGTGTTTTTATTATTTCCTTAGTTTTATAATGAAATAATATTTAAAATTTTGTGTGTAATGATGTGTAAAAAGAAAGCTTATAGAATAAAAATTATGTATTACAATAATTATTATTGAATTTCTTTAAATTTAACCTAATAAATTCCTAAAATAATATTCTGTAATAAAAATTGAAAGTTAAAATTATCAAATTAAGAAAGCTTAAAACTTGTTTTGATTTTTTGAAAAAATGTGAAATATATTTTTTTCAAATTACATAGAATGAATAAAGTTAATAAATTAATATGGTATATTTACCAAGTATTTGAATAGTATTAAAAAAAACTAGTCAAAACTGTTATTTTTTTAATACTGATAAAAATATTTTTGTCATATTTATTATCATGAAACCACTTATTAGTAATTATTAAGATCAAGAAATAGTTGTAATTGAGTCGAAAACTATTTGAAATTATACTATGTACCTTATTTGCAAAAACGAACACAACAAATCCAATTAGGACGTAGAGAAACAAACTGGAGCGAAGCATGATAAGACTTTAAGATTTAGTTTCAAACTACTTAACTGAAAATTTTTCTTATTTTATATGCTGTATTATAAAAAGAGTCATTTATTAGTACCTGAGTTTAGAGTATAGTTAAGAAAATATTTGTATATGATATGATATTTCATCTACTAACTATAATTGAGGCAATGGAAAATATGTTTTAAGAAATGAGTCTTATTATCTGTACGAATTACTTAAATCGATCAAAATTTTTTATATTTTTTTTATAATACAGATGTAATCTATTTTAGAATTATAGTATTTAAAGTGAATTAATATTTAAACAGAATAAAATATGAGTATATTTTATTCTACATTTTATTTTTTTTTCCTTATATAAGTGCTTTGTATAATAAGTATACGACAAATATTCTTTAAAAAATCGTATATATATAATTCAACATTTAATGTTCTATATCTAATACTTATTAAATAATAGTTTAATATAAACTTTGTACGTTTATACTAAACGAATATCGACAGTAAATCTGTTATAAAGTTATTAATATGCTAAGAAATACTGCTATATGAAAGTGGTATTTAAATTATTGTACTATATATATTTGAAAATTTTGATTACAGTGAATTCAGTGAAAGAAATTTTAGTGCATGTAAAATAGTCGACAATTTTTTACATTTTTTACATTTTTTACAAAGTTGAGTTTTATTTCATTAGCGTATTATTAGAAATTTTTAAAAACATGTACTCGTCGTTACATAACGAAAAGAGAGTATTATATTTTTGACAGTTTATACTCATAAACATAACTTATTTAACATTTGCTTAATTTTGTAGATATTCAAAGATTATTATATATTATTTATTCTTTCACGTATTTTTTTTTGAGACGGTGATTCCATTATCTTCGGATAATTTCGTGTACGGCCAGGAACGAAGTCGTACGTACTTTGCATTGAGGAAGCCCACAAATTAATATTGGGTGATATTCGCTTCTCTCTCGATGATATATAAACGTTTACATTATTACATATTGTTTTCAGCAACCCGCAAACCAATATCCATTTTATGGTTGTAATGTTTATTGAAGATAAGTTTTCTATAATATGAGTACTTATTATATGAATAAAATGATCGTGCTTTGTCAAATTTAAGATTTATTTGATTCAATTAAATATTATCAAAAATCATAAGAATCTTTAATTCTATTACAGTTAAAATGTTTTGACATTTAAATCTATTAGATTAAACAAAATAATTATTCAAAGGAAATATTTTTTAACAGTGTACTTAACATGTACGCACAAATATGTATATGTATGCGTTAATACCTTCCTTAAATACTTCACTAAATAGTATGATGCACAGAATCATGTTTACTTATTTATAAACATTTTTATGTTACATCTATTACTTTTTCATAGTAGTTATAGAAAATTGAAATATTATTATTTCAGAATTGCAAATATATGCTTAAATAAAATCTTTGTTAGAGATAAGTTTCAAGTTTTAATTTATTATAAAATAAATTACATGTAATTTTTTAAATATTAAACTATATAATAAATCTTGTATATTGATTTAAGTGATCTCCAATATTTTCATTTTAATGACATCCGTGGGCTTTATAATAATCGTCCTGAAATTAAAAAATTTAATCATGATAAATTGATGAAAAGATAAAAAATGTAATTAAACTAAATTGTTATAATGCATACCAAACATTGAACTTCTACTGGCAATGATAATGCATAAATGCATGTCTTGTAAGCTTTTTTCTCACACTCCTTATCCTGAATCTGTAATTTGTACAAGCAGTTAAGTGATCAATTTGTTATTGACAATATAATTTAATGTATATAATAATAATATAATATACTATCGTACTATTTGTATTTATTTAGATAAATTTACTCATCTCTATATAATATTAAAATTATAGTTTACCATTTGTATATATGAAATTCAAGTATTCGTGAATTTTATGTTTAAAAAAATAAATTCTTGTTTAAGAAAATTTGTTTTATTCTAATCTTTAGTTCCGAATTTAATAAGCGTTCAGTATTATTAAATCTTCCATTTAATTTGTGAATGATAAAAAAATTTCCTTTTTTTTCTATCTATAATTTTTATTGTTCTTAAAATTATAAAATGATTTTTATATACACAGTTATTTAATATGATTAGTATAAATTTGCCAAATTTATGCTTATGAAAAAATTGAAATTAGCCTTATAACAATAAGAGCATAATGAAAAAATACTTATAAATATTCCTTTATTATTTATTAATCTACTTATTAAATAATATTTATATTTACTAAAGTTTTATCAATGTAAAAGTTTCACTCAGTAATTCTGTTATATACTACTAATAAATAAATAAATATGTATATTTCAGTTAAGAATAACGTTTTCATAATTTTTAATTAATTATAACTAGTTTATATATTATTATTTATATTTTGGTGAATAATAATCTGATATTAATAAATGCATTGTTGAGTAGATGAGTATTTTAATTAATATAAAAACCTGTATTGTAAAAACTATAATATCAAATATAATACTTATGCAAAGAAGTAAACGGTAACAAAACATAATGGAGTTTTAGCTACCACTTTTATTATTAATTTGAAGATTTCACTTTTTATAAGCCCATCTATCCAAGTTTAATAAGATAGTGCGTTAATAAATGTGAGTGGCTTAAAAACTCTTTATGATGTATTACTCAAATATGTTTGGACGAATAACTATTGTATGAGAATTCGTGAATGAAATAACGGCAACATAAAATGAATTTAATATTCTCTTTTTAATTGCATATATGTTGAGTATTAAAAAGACTGGCTATAAAAATAGCTTTAATAATAAACTTTCCTAAAACATGGCGTATTTAAATAGGCTCAATATTGCTAATAAAGTTATTTTTTAAATAAGAAATTTCATATTAAAAATTTTAAAGTTTGAAAATTTATTCCTTATCTAGTCTTCATGAATAAAGTATTAACCTTCTGTTTAATATATAATTTTTTATTTTAAAATTTTAATATTTAAATAGTTTGTCGGTTTATTTTTGGTATGTCATTTAAAAAATTAAGTAAATTATTCCATGAAATTTATTTTTATTATAATTGTTATTATTTGAATATCTAAACTAAATTAAATATTCTTTAATATATATTTATGATAATCTGATTTAATAAAATATTATTTATGAATTTAATAAAGATTGTTCGATCTAAATGAGATTTGATATCTATCGATAAAAATGTCATTGTAATATTTAAATATAACATTAATTGTAACAGTATCTAATAATATAATTTGTTTACAGTATATAAAGGACATAATTAATTTTGGATTATTTTTAAAAACAAATAAGATATGTTCATATTATATCACTGGCTTAAAAATATTAATACGTATAGATTTATGACAATTATTAATCGGTTTATGCTACTATTAGTACATATTTATGTACTAATCGATATTTACAATCGATATGCATAAATACATCATGGAGATGGTTTAGTGTATCCAGATTTTTACTTACTGTGAGTTCTGTATCATATATGTAATATCACGGCAGCTTCCACTATTTAATATGTTTTACTACAGTCATAATTTATTAAAGAATTTTATTATTTAAAACATCTATATTTTATATAGATATTATCTATATTTTATATATTATTAGAATATTAAGAATTTAACCAATATTAAAAAGTCTTTTAAAAAAGTGATAGTTAATAATTTTTCAGTCTTATCCCATAACGACTCTCCTTATTCTTATTGCTCATACTTTCTGTACTTTAATACGAATTACTAGTTTCAACAATGTGTACTTTGATTACATTGAATGACAAGAAACTTGAATAAATATTATAATTATGAATTGACACTCATTAATATATAAAAAATATGTATCATGGTATCTTTTCTTAACGTAGTTAAGAATTGCAAAAAGTAATCTTTCATGTTCGTAAAATACTTACATTTTTAATAATGATTTTTACACTTTGTACACGCGCAAAAGTCAATTTTATTTTTATTATATTATTTTATTTTTTATTTTTATTGTATTTATAAAGCATTATATAACGATTTTCAAATTAAATAAATATTTATTATATATTGCATTGCATGCATTTCATTAAAATCAAATGGAACAATACATAATTTAATACTAAGATCTTTCGTTATTTATAAAGGTAAAATGTAAAACAGTTATATAAAATAATGTTGATTGGTTTTTGAATTAAAGAATTCGTAAATTATTTCTGGTGATCATTATTGCGACCATCAGCGGAGACTGATTCAATTACTTGAACTTAAATTTTTAATGAGGAATTTTGGAAGAAAGTAAATCCTTATTTTTATACCGAATTGCAAATACCGTTGTTGTTCGGTTGCTTAACTGTACCATAATTTTATTTTTTTCTTCGCGGTTAGTAATTAAAGGTTTTATTTTTGTAAATTGTAGAAACATATTTCTTCCTTCTATCTAGGCAAACTACGTGTTACAATAAATTTTCAGTCATTAGAAGCCATTATGCATCATTATCGATCTCTAATTACAATTCTGTTTGCTCTGCGGACCAGCAATCAGCAATTCAGTTGGTTACGAATTTCCCTAGCAACGTTGCTACTTTTGCGGAAAATACGGCATAATACTTCGTATCATAATGGTTTAAGATTATCGATGAATTATCGTGGTATAGACATTTCCGTTTGAAAATACTGTGGGATGGAAAAAAGTACTTAAAATTTGGCAATTTTAAGTAGGGTTTCTGATAACGAATTAACAGAATGTTTCAATGAATTATTTATATAACTTTAATCAATGATTACATATTCTTCATTGCATAAGCGGATTTACAAATTATGAATTTGTTTCATTCATATTGACGATACTTTGTTTTAACAAAGTACCGTAATTACATGTACCGTACACATTTGTATAATTATAAAACAGTTAAAAATACTCTAATATATAAGTAAAAGAGAAATTCAGTATATCAATAAATACATAAAAAGCCATGTATATGATTTTTCGTTGCACACGTGAGTGATAAAACAGAAGTAAAAGACGTTCAATCGTCTGATTTCCTCTTATGAGTTAGTGAAGTAGAAATTTTAAAATAAATGTAACTATCAGATCAAATTTATGTGGTATTGTTAGAAATCAAAAATACATCATTTATTGGTTGTTTAGATAATTAAATTCTAAATTAATTACTGATCAGCAACCACTCGATTGAACAGTTAGACGTTTAAGATATGCAGTACATCATTTAATGGAAACTGCATGCAATTGTCACTTTCTATGGACACGTCAACGTATGAATGTAATTATGAGGTCCAGACACACGTTGGTAATAGACGGTGGCGTTACGTATTCCCGTGTGTATGTACATCACACATTTACTAGAACCATAGAGAACTACTCTGTTCTCAGCACGAGGCCTAAATTACTCGAGTATAATCTGAATCTCTTTCGCGGAAGTAACGTAGATTTTATGTGTTATTTATTACAGAGGAGTTAACTATTGAATTCTCGATTTAGTAGATTAGTGGCAGCATGATTGTACATATGATAAAATCAGTTTGGCTCTAGTTAATGCGTGCATTAAGTCATTTGCTACGTTTAACTTTTTAGTTTGAATATTGTTTGGATTTATGTGTTTGACAGGATTTTGAAAAAGCGTTTTGATTGGTATTGTTGCTTGAAAATCATCTTTAAATAAATCACTTTTATTATAAATTGTTTAGTGAACGATTCCTTTGTAATTAAAATATTTAGCATTCAGATTTTTTCAGTACAAACAGGAAATTGAAAGCTTCTGTCATCAGTATTGATCTTTCAATTTTTAATTTGTACATGTATTTACGGATCGAATAAATGTATGTTCATAAGTACTGTAGTTCTACGTCTCGGCATAATAGTTTTGATATGGCGCTAATAAAGTTAGGTATATGTCATTTTTATATTAGTAAAGTTTAAATGAGCATGAAATAAAATAATTTTTAAATGTTTATTTTATTAAAGGACGAATTTTGTTAAATACTCTTTAATTAAATATTTATACAATTCTAATTCTAAAATTTGTTTGAAACGTGTTTTCATATTACTCTTATCTCAAAATGCATCCGTTCAGTCCTGGAAAGATTCATTTTCAATTCAATTAATTCAATCTCCATAAACCAATCAAACTCTTGCGGCAAGTCATCAAGTCATCGATACTTGATCGTTCAATATGTTGACCCACAAACTACGAAATTAAAGAATGTGCTTTAACTGGAATGTCGGAATTCCCTGATATCAAATTCAGTACGAAATTCATAATAAGATTAAGAGAAGCTCGACGGATACCTCCATTGCATGCTAGTTCTATGCGAATAACGAAGAATCCTGTCCAGATGAGAAGCAGCTCCAGAGTATTTGCTCGTGTAAGCCGTCTCAGATGACCTGGTCACTGGTTCTGTTGCAGGAACTCGAGACGCGTCGAACTTTTACCTGCTTCGCTTCCACCTGAACCTGCGATGACATTGATTTCTCCAGAGTACAACGATGCATTCGATGCAGTTAATTTCCTTGTACCTCGAAACTCGTAATAATCACTGGATTATATAAATATTTGTTAAAGTAAGAATATTCACTTACAATAACGCTAAAAATATAAATATTTTCTTAATAATCTGCTGCTCAACTAGCGATATTTCAGAGGATCGTGATTCTTTTGCGTCATTCATTTCTCATGTGAACCCCATAAATATAAATTAAAGGGAGTACGCTTAAGCTACACAAACGTATAAATATAATCGAAACAGATAAGATGGAAATTTAATTGCAAAATATAATTTATTCAATTTCTCGAAATTAATATATTTTGTTCGTACATTCACCATAGTTAGTTAGATAGAAAATTTGTGCACTTTTATATACTTTTTATAATTTAATTTATATATATTATTTAATTTACTTTATATAATTTTAATTAGTATTAAAATTCTGTTGATACATCAAATATATTGAAATTTGACATTTCATTCCATCAATTCGAAATGCTTAAACCAAATAAATATTATATTAAAACGTAAATTCAATATATTTTGAATTGAAGAACTTTGAATGTTTCCAATTTTGTGAAAATATGCAGATATCGTGGTTATAACTGAAAATTCGGATCAATAATTTCAAACTACATCATATTATACTGAAGATTTTACAAATAATGCATCTTATATGATATTAATCAGAAATGAAAGTAATTAATACATAAAATTAAGTAAAATAAAAATACATATTATGTACTCCGTAACGGTCAAAATTAATTTAAGATGATTTTGAATTAACATATTAAATTAAATGTTATTGAATTAACATTAAATAAAGTTATACTAATTACGCAGTATTTTATACAAATTCAATACAATAAAATATACACATACAAAAACATTTTTAAGAATAAATAGATAAAAGAGTGATTTATTTCAGAAATTTCAAGTTATTTTCAAATTTTAAACTATCAAAATTACAATTATTATCATGGAGAATTTTAAATAATCATAGAAAAGATAAATATTTTTTAATGTATTACTTATTTCAAACCTAAAATATGATGAACACAGTTTTAAAATAATGTTTAATTTTTTGTATATTAAATATCTTTAAATATTTGTGAATAAATTTTGACTTATTAATATTTCTATGTATATATATATCTATACTTCTTAGTTATAAAATAACTTCAGCGATAAAATTTTATAATTAATAATTAATTAAATAGAAACTATGTAGACATTCATTATTTTATTTCACAAGATAACGTAAAATTTTTTTAGTTATATAAAACATAAATATTTTTGTCTAATACAAGATAAATTTTATTTTATGCTAATGTTAACCATTTCACTAGTAGTATCTTTTTAAAAAATACTTTTTAATCAGTACATTGGATAATTTTCATCGTGAATTTCATAGCAATTTTTATGACAATATCCATTGCGAACGTATAAGAATGTATTTTTATCCAAGACTTAATTTCCTGAAATACTACATTTTTTAATAGTTTTGATGCTATTTTCAGACTTAAAAACGGACAGAGGTGATTTAATATTCTCTAGGTGGTTTGAGACTAATTCATTGGACTACAATAATTACAAATAAAAAATAGTAATTTCTATTTTATCTTTGAAATACAGAAAATTCTTACTTTTTTTTTATATTTCTATTGCACCATAAATTTATTTTGAATTTGATCTGAAGCTAAAGAACAAATTCAGTTGTACGCATCTAACGCGATAATTCCATGTTAAGGATACCAATGTCTAAGTGAATAATCTATGTTTTAATAACGAATCTTTTTAATAACAAATGTCAACTAATCTCAGGCATATTCAGTTTACTTTGAGTAAAAGAAATACACGTAACCTAGTAATATTTTATATTTGAAGCATTGAATTGTACACAATCGCAATAACAGTAACAGTAATGTTTTTAAGGGCTTATTGAAAAATCTCTGTTTTAAGATATGTATATAATTATACATTATCTATGTTTTATGAGAATTTCGTAATAATAAAATAGTATGAGTACGTACATATGTTTTAATAACAAATTAGTGAGTGGAAAATAGGAATAAACAAAATTATTTAATCGTATGATGATAACGGAAATGGCGATCGTAGAATTATAAATCAAACGCCTGACTAATTTTATTCAATTTCGAACGCATGTATGGTACATTATTTGAGTTTCTATTCATGACGAAATGACAAGTGAAGAACATTCCGCATTACTATTTTGTTGGGCATGCGGGGAAATTTATGTTGGAAATCTCAATCCTTTCAGCGGTAAGAAACAATGATATTTGCATCTAACTAAGGAAAACACATTTTCACAGCGAATAATAATAATGATTATAGGGGTAAATTATTTACATTTATATTTTTTTCCATGGTGTTTACATTACGAATTACTTTCCATTTATCTTTCATTCTATAATTATTCGAAGTTCGAAGTAGAATGATCAGATTATAATAGGAGAATTAAAATATCAATAATCATTTAGTTTTTATTAAAAGTCTTATTTCAAATATATTCATTTCGTTTTTTATTTCTTTAAAAATTAAACGCCTGCGAACAATCTTAATTGATTTAGATCGATGGATACAAATCTATATTGATCTTGCGTTATTGGACAATTAGGTTGGAATTAATAAAAACAGTTTGCTGTGCAGGTGTTGAAATTGCGATTGATGATTCGAAAGCATTATTTTCAATATGATTCAAAATAAAAGGGTTTTAAATTTTTATCCTCCTTACGTATATTTAAATTCAAATCCTTTGATATGATTATATAGTATGCCATTAAATATTATAATTAAAATAAGAAACATTTATAGGCATTACTTTTAGCGGCATTAAAAATTTTATTTATAACTTTGAGCATATCTATATATATTTGTCAAATTGAACATCATATAAATCTATAGTTATAATTTTTAAATAGAAATAAATACAATCCAAAATATATTTGAAATTAATTAAATAATTGATATGGTGCACTTGTTTCGTATAATAAAATTATTTTGAAGAATGTTATAATTTCAAATAATTTAATTCGAATTTCAGGAAAAATCCAGCATAACTCGGACAGCATATTTTTATAAATCATCTCTGATCTACATTGTTATGATATTTTGTATAACTATAAAATTATAAAATTTTAAGATTATAGTTTTTGAAATATATCTGTTCAATTACAGTTAAACAAATTTTCATTTAATTGCGAAGTTTGTATTGTTACACATGAAAGAATTTTTTGTAAATATGTAAATTAGAATCTTGTTATAAGTTACACGTAATTACTAAAATTAAAATTTCAAATGATATACAATAAGTTTTACCAACATAAATATCTTAAATTAAAAATAATATTCTTATAATAAATCATTGGTAAAAAAATCATTAATACAAATTAATGTACATATAGTATATTGAAACTGAATAGGATAAGTAATTTAGTACTGTTTTCAAATCAACTAGTTGAAAGATCATTACTAAATTAAAAAATTCACAATGTACATATTATTGTACGGTAAATATAAAGAAAAAATCACTATAAAAATATTAACTTCACAATATTTTTGATACATCATAATGTTAACAATGAATATGGTTCTGTATAATCATAAAATGTCAATAACATATCAGCTATTGTAAAAAATAAAGATAAAAGACTAACTGTTTACAATGAAATATATATCCAGATGAAAGGTATTTTTCAATCTCAAAAATTATAGTTGACCTCACTTCATGAACAGAAAAACTATGTAAATTAAAACGAATTGATTTGTACTCTGGATCTTCAGATTTTTATGTACAAAATATTTCGTTTTCTTGCAATAATGTAAGATTGTTCATCTTACATTATCAGTTTTTTGAATTATTCATTGAGTATAATATTACATTATAATTTTATATTCATTAATAAAACTTTATAATTATACTGTATAATTTATCAATCAATAATTCAACGTTTACACCTTAAAAGTAAAGTCAAATCTTATATATTCGGTTTCGCTCTCTTTTTTGACAAAATTGAACGAGTTTCATAAGGACCCTCTAATGAAAATAAGCTCAGAGGTTTTTATCTCGATAAAATTCAGTTATGCACTTTACAACGACAACATTCAGCCTATTTTGGAAAAGGAAATGAAGAGCGTATATGCCTACGTCTAAATGAATGAATCTTTATACGGCAAATGAGTTTACGTCACGATTTCGCGTTCTACCAACTTGAGTTTATTAGCTGGCGTTTAAGCAACTACTTCTGTATATATATTGTTTTTCGCAAACGCAATAGAGAAGAAACAACACGAATAAAGCTTAAATTTCACTATGGTTGAGTTCAAGGATCACAAGTTTTAATTTTATAAGGAAAGCACTCACAGTTAAAGTTACATTAACAATTAAATTTACATAAAATTACGATTTACTTGTCATATAAAATTACTGTTCAATATTTGGTTACACTAACAAATAAAATGGCTAGTTATATATAATGTGTTTTAAAGTCAGAACTATTTTTTATTTATTATAAATTTACCAAAATATCAAAAATCATTAATAATATTACTTTCATAATGAATTTCATGATAGCCTGTGAGGCTATCATCTAACCTAATGCTTCATGATTTTAATTATTTAAGTAAAGATAAAGTGAGAAGTTTTTGAGAAAAAATTGTTAATCATAAATAGTATGAAAAGAGAGTAATTTTTAGATGTGTAGAAGCATAACGTAGATTCTCTATAAAAAGTGTGATTGTATTACCGTCGTGAAATCGAAATTTGCATATAAGTAAATGGCGATGTTTTCAAACACCTGATGTAATTGTACATAAATCCTAATCTTATATTAACCCGCTGAATCATGCATTTATTTTGATTTGTCATACTAAATCATGCCCCTATCTTGGGTCGACCGATCGGATTTTACCTGAAATTGCTAAATCACGTTAAGTAATTCTTACACAAGAATGAAATTACCTGCTTATAAATTTTTTAACCAATCTGATTCAATATGGATTTAATATCTTCAATACAAATTTTCTTTGATATAAGAGAAGAAATTGATCTTAGAAAATTTATATGGGAAAGTATTTTTAATCATGTTCCTAATAGATTTTATTCGCGTATGAAAACATGTGTTATTTTCATATAACCGTTTAGTATCATATGTTGCTTTATATTTATAGTTTTGTAATTTTCTCAATTGTTTCAATTTAAACTGCACTTGTATCAGTAATCGATGAACTTCTTATAATATTGAATATGAACATCTTATAATACTCTTATACCATTATTTTGAATATTTCTTTTATGAAACTGATTATTATAAATTCAAGGCGATACATATACTTGGTATACCCAATATATCCCATTATGTCTGAGTATCAAAACTATATCTTTACGTTTATATATCTAGTATTTCTTATTAACATCTCAAGACATAACAAACTTTATTTGATTTTCTTTGTATAACAAAAAGTGAATACGCAATATTGAAAATAAAAAAACCTATATAATAATTTTAAACAATAAAATATAAATTTCCAGTTCATGTTAATTTGTTCTACAATTACGTGATTCTTGGCAATTAATATATGTATTTGCCAAATTCAATCATACCAAGTAAATCTACAAATTAAATAAATACAAATATTAAAACCTTTATTTTGAACTAAATACATAAATTCATTTTTTGCCTGAAATTAAATTAAATATACATATTATCTGATATATTCACATCTTTTATTATGATGATTGAATGTAACCTGTTTTCGTTGCTTCCATATATGTGTTTCGTAATTTTCACCAAAAGTTAAATAACGTCACGAATTTCGTCACCTCGTGTCAACTATTCGCCTATGAATGCTAACACGAGTCTCTGATATTTATGCATGAGATATTCATGTAGGAAGTGTATAATAGCACCTTTCAATTCGAATTTCACAGGTTATATTTTCTAAATACATAAAAAAATACTAGTTGGCATTCAAATTCTTTACAATTTATTCACTCTATCTTTACAATTTGCTTTTTCATTATGATATTTTAAGTATCATTCTGATTTAAATTTACAATATACATGTATTAATATACATGCACTTACAATATACATGTACTTAACTACTATTTAATCACTTTACTTTACAGAAATAAAATTTTATATTTTTTACATTCTTATTATTAAATTATGGATGCATTACAAGTTATTATATGCAGCTAAAATATTTAAAATACTAATTAAAATCATAAGTAGTTTACTCAATAAAATAAAATTGTTTTCCTAATATAATTTAAAAACAATTTTTTTAATAAAGTTCTTTTTACAAAGTAATAAATGCATAACAAAAGCCAAATAAACGTTATATCTGTTAAGTTATTTTATTTTAGCTTTAAATTTCCAAACTTGGTTTATAGTATAATTTTAATTATAAATCAGAAATGTATAAATTTAAATTTGTAAAAGTAGAGAAACTAATAATGTAGAAAAGATAATTCAGAAAAATAATCTAACAAAATTTATGATAAATTGAAATATCAAAAGATTTTAATTAAATTTTTAAAAATTTGTTTGAGAAAATTTATGGAATATGGATAAATAAGAAAATACAATGCGTATAATCATGAAATTTCAATTTTCTCTATTTAAGATTTTTAATTAATAGTCTAATTAATAGTTCCCATTCATATTGAGTTTCGTTGTTTATGTACTTAATTATATTGACTTTCTGTATTTTTTATTTGAATTTTAATTTTAACGCATATTGAATGTTTAATTTGCGAATTTAAAATATTGTTGAAATCACTCACCAAAGGAATTTGAATTTATATACATTTCATTTTTTATTATTATACATACATGTATATGACATCTTGAAGCGCTTAATCGTTAGTTTTAATAAATATAATTTAAGTAGTTCTTGAGTAAATCCTGATGAATATAAATATTTCTATTATGATTTCTTGATTAATTTTAATTTCAAATTATTTGACTAAATTATAAAAGTATTATAAAAATTATAAATTTCTTAAATTAACGCTATATTCAAATACAGTAAGTATTCTTTCCTTCATAAGGGAATGTTCGAAACTAGTGTGTCGTTACATGATAGAGTGAATTTCAATCAAATTCTTTACGCCACGAGCAAAATTATTCTATAGAGTTTTTATGTTCAAAAAGATCATATTATACCGGCAAAGTTTGCTTTTATTTCTCAACATGTATGCAATAAATTTATGTATCGAATACTAGTTTTTCAGTATAGGAGAAGCATTCATTGGTAAATATTCATTTTAATTGGTTTCTTTGCAACTAATATTTTGTTGCCGTGTTATTAGACTATTTTTGATATGAAATCTAATAATATTGGTGTCATTGCATTGCTCAATATTTTTCATAAAAGAGTATATATATTGACAAAGAAAGATTGAAAAATACTAATTGAAAGTTCATTTAAATACACTTGATCGCTTTTGATAAGCTTCTCGCTCCAACTAGTTAAAAGTAACAAAATCAAGTAACTTTTGCCGGTTACATCGTACAATTAACGCAAATTCTGAAAATGGATCGGTGTTACGAGTAAAACTTCTAAATGAATTTCAGCCCTTCGCGAAATTTGGCAGCTTGCACTCACTAAGAAAACGTAGCTGTCAAGGAACTGTGCAACACAATTGGATAATTATTCTGTCCAAATTGTTCTCCTTCATCTTTATGCAAGGCACATACCTTTTCTTCTCGGAGGTAGATGCGAAGAAAGTTTCGTTTCATTTGGACAATTAGTGTGACTCGACATAAAGTGATACGGATTCGTGTATACGGGAATAGAAATGATAAGACATACACTTTAACAAGAGTGAATCGTTATGTAGCAGCTGTACAATGATGCATATCGTGTATTTCGTTGCATTATTAATTGTGCATTTGTTTAATCAATTTTAATTTTTTGAGTATTATTAGAGTTGAAGCTACAATCTTAGCGGCGACAGATTTTCATAATTAAAAGAAGAAAAACTAATGAGAAAATGAAGCGATTGAAATGAATATATTCAGGTAAAATATATTCAAATATATGACTAAAATATTTTTATATAAAAATGTCCAATGAATAAGAAGTTGCAGTTTTAATCGTTTAAAAATGCGTCTGTATCATACTTTTTAATAATATTTGAGAAATATCACAGAATGCATTCGTATAATTTCTTGTAAATAATAAATAAATGCAGTGAAAGTAACATATTAGAATAATAGTATAATAAGTTTGTATGAACAAAAACTGTTGGAATAATTTATGTTGAAATAAATTCCATTTTATATCGAAATAAATATCATAAATGTCATCATCCATTTTATATTAAAATAAATTCTTTGATAATGTTAGTGCAGGCTTTCACATTTATTTGAAAAAATTTTTAAATGTAATATATTACAAAATCTTGATTTTATGCTTTGCCAAATTTTGCATTTGAATGCTTTTGCTATATGTTACAAACAACAAAACGTTATAGTATTTTTATAATCAATAAGTAATCCATGAGCTATGGAACTTATAGTTTTACTCGAAATTCATATATAACAATGACTTTTATTTAATAAACTTAAAATTTTTATTTTGTTTCAGGTATATGGCATTTTTATTCTTTAAAATCCCTTCGCATGCTGACTTTCATTTCTCACTTCAACAGTGTTGGTGAGGTAAGTTATTCGTGATCCCTTTATGTCCGACTGCCGGTATTTGACGAATACATAAAAAATATTGAAACTGGCTCTATTTTCGTGTTGGTTCTTTGTACTCCTATTTGAAAGTTTACGCTTTTAACGGCTTACTTTTTCCTGCAACTCAAAAATACTTATCTTACTTGTGAACATATTGGGATAATAGAGTTCCATAATTGATATGCTAAGAAGTTTTCCAACATTTATTAATAAACAAACGTCTTCAGTGAATGAGTGCTTAATTTCATAATTAAGTTATATAAATAGCTAAAAATATCGTTAGTTATATTTTTGTATTTGCTGTTAGTTTGGCATCTACTTACAATGAAGTCTTTTCAATTTTATTCTAAAAATCAATATTATTGGATCTAGTAAAAGTATTAGGTCGACGTTTAATAAATCATTAGTTTAATGTACTTATTGATAGTAATATCCTTAATAGCTTCAATATACTTAATAAGCTTCGATTAAATAGATACGTGATAATATTACAGTCATGAGTTCTTATTGTAATAATTTATCTGTTGTTGTCGATAAAATATTATAAAACTATTTAGTACACAAGTCTTTTAATGCAAAAATAGGATTCAATTTAAGAATTAAATATTAACTAAACTCAATAATTGTTTTAATCAGTATGCCAAAAAATTGTTGAATTTTTGAGTTTGTGAAAAATTTCTCTCTGATCTATACGTAGCTGAACATCAATTAAATTCTGTCACACAAACTTCAAGAAAAGTATAGTAATTTGTAAGAACGTACAAGTAATAATAGTGGCGTTATGTGAACAATGCTATTAACATGGCTGTTCCTTCACAACATTCTATTATGCAATTACTGTATGCATTAAATATAAATTCTAGCTATATAATCGTAATGAGATTGATCTTTATAGAGTTGGATTAATCCATTAAATTTTGCTAGTTTTAACATCTATGTATGCTGAAACAAAATTTTGATTTTGCTCTAGCACATTTACATTACATACGCAAGTATAATATTTCGTCGAGAGACTAAACATATATTAAGGCTGTCTATCTTACATTTAATAAGTAGTTTAATTGTTTAAGATCTCGTGTAAAATTTTCCGTGTTGAATTCGTTCAATAAAGCACTGAACGACGCTATTTTTATTGAACAGTAGTGTTGTGTAACGAGGAATAGAAAGCGAATAAAAACGTATTTCGTTAAAGCAACCCCTCAAAACTTTCTTCATCTTCGCTGGCAAAATTGATGGTTTAAGAAGAGTACAGAAGCTTATAAGAAGTTATCGCTTCAGGCTCATTTAACGGATGGCGAGCATCAGATTAATGCTCAAGAAATTTAATAATTCGAGTCCTTCTCGCTAGTGCAAGGTCATACGTTAAAGAGCGGCCAGTAGAAAACGAGTTAGAGAACGAAGACATTCGAGATAATAAATAGCAAAAACATCAATATTATCTCGTGCCAGTTCGGATCGCGTGCCCAGCGCACGCCAGGCTTTTATAAATATTATTACAAATACTTCACCTGTGGTCGCAACCACCGCCAGCGAACGAAGGCCTCCGCCCACTCCTTCACATACTTGCATGCATTGCGTTTAGTCACAGTTGCACATTGTGCACCAAGTTTCGATGGAGATACAAGCGTGCGATTGAAGGTTGAAGGGGAGAGGTTTAATGCGCCTATTGATGGATTCTCTTCTACTTTCATGACTTTGTTAAGGTGGGGTGTGAAAGAATCCGCGTGTAAATTGCGCCGAGAGAAATGCTCCTCATCATTCAAGGAGAATGGCCCTGAATGAGATGCTAAGAGAAAATTCTCCGCCTTCCTCTTCAAGAGAGAAACCTTTATTACGTAAAATTATCACCTTGTGATACAAGTGAATCTTCAATCGTTTTGTTACAAATTTGTCGAATTTTCCATCAAGAAGTAATCATTTCACTTGCAATGAATTTGTTAACAAGAAAAATGGCTTTGCTTCAGAAGGAGTAATTCTATTTAAGTGTACTATTTAATTAAATATCTGCTACCAAGGACATTCTTGTCACACTCACATTCATTCAATAAATCTTCCCATTCGCGCAAGTCTTTTTATCTTGTTAGAACTTCAAACTATCTTTCAAAACTAATTTTGTCTAGTGATGTTTAAGCACCAATCTTCTTAACACTCTCTACAATATCATTAGAGAAAGATTTTAAATTCAATTTCACGAATTCATAAAATATTATTTTATTGAAAAATTTTTGTACTTTTAAAAAATTTGATTTATCCTTTTTTGGTATCTGATATTTCTTTTTATATATATAAAGTAGACTTTATGTAAGATAAGTTTACATTTTTAAGCATAATTATTTTTATGTGTATCAAGTATAAAACTTTGAAGATTTTCTCTTGTAGAAACTTAAATATAAATCAGTTTTATTTGCATCAGGATTTCGAGTATGATATTGTGACTTTCCGAATAAAAAAATCTATAATTAACGTTGAATCGTCGATATATTAATTATTAATGTTTTTATTGTATTATCTTGTATTAATATACAAGAAGTTTGAAGATAGCCTTTTAAAATTTATTTAATAAATAAAAAACAATTAAGTAAAATATTAAAATGCTGAATTAGATTAATTTGATAACGAGCAAAATATTTTTTTTTATTTTAAATATACATCGTTTACTTCCGAATAGTTATTTTTAGATTGCTATAAATTAATTTGATGATAATAATTAAATAACTATAAAGAATTTATTATTTTTCAAATAAAAATTTTAATTATTAAAATACAAACCAGGCTCTTTTCTTACATAAAAAGAATGTAAAAATGTAAACATTCAGGATGTTGCGAACCTTCTTTGTGCACATAGTCTCGATAAAACCCTTTAATGTCAGTAATTCATCCAGGCAGTAATTATTCTTTTTTTTGCATATTTAAATAATTAAAATTTATGAAAATTGAAAATATTTATTTCAATTTGTAGATAAAGGGAGAGAGTCGACTAAAATGTCGAGAAGGGAATTTTATTTCATGCGTCCTTGTGATCTAGTTCCTAAATTGTTATAAAGCGTCAAGTTTTGGGCGATTAGGCTTCTTTGAAATAAGTGAACAAGATAAATCCTTAAAAAATGAACACTTTTCGCACAGAGGGTTTCATTCATTGCACAAAAGAAGTATTTCTTAGGTACTCATCGAAATTAATAGTCTGATTCTATTACAGGAGTAATAACGAGCTCGTTTCGACTCCACGTATTCATTATCTCCAGATATCCATTTCTATAGAAAAGCTCATTTGTAAAAGAGACACAATGAAATGGTCTTCTTTGTTATTTGTTATCAATGTTTTAACTTTCATCGTGTAAAGTGGAGGTCCAGGCCTTCGTTCTGGAATGCCCCCGTACAAAACAGCTTTTACAGTCGTAGCTCGCACCTCTACGTGATTCCACGTGCGCGTGAGTCCAGTAATTTCCATTGACGCTTCGCCACGAAAGATTAATCGGTCGAAAAGTATAAAGAGAAATTCACAAGAGCACTAAAATCGCAGTAGACGTCCTGAGGCGCATATATATAACTCGTGTGCGGCATGTAAACGAGGGAAAGAGAGAGATAAAGAGATTTTACTTTATGCGTCGAGATAATATTCTATAAAGCCGCTTGAACGTTTAAATGTACGATGAATACTTAAAGTAAATTACCAAATTGTTCATTATTAAAATATGGCAATAAAAATAAAGAAATATAAAGTAAATAGTAAAATGTTCGACGAATATGATTTTTAAAAATTCTTTATGATTTTATTTTATAGTAGTGGATTTGCCGTCAAACAGTAAACGCGATTATCTTCAGTGTATGTAAAATAAAAGTTTGGAAAATATAATGAATCTAAAAATATGTAAATATTACCGACTAATATAAAAATACAGAATATTAGATCCTATTATTTTTAAAGCATTAATTACATAAATTGAACTTGTAAGCGAACAAATAGTTTTTTATGATTAATTATTACATTCTATTACTATATGTAATTTTAGTTACTCGTTATATTTCGCGTAATGAAGTGGATAATTTTTTATTTTGACTGCTATCAACAGTTTTTAACAAATATATGAACAAAGAATTTATAAAACACTATAATAATACTCTTGATTATAGTTAACTATACTAATATAATATCTAGAGAAATAACTGTATTAAAGCAGTTATCGAACTATGAAGAAAGACAAAGATTAACTTATGCCAAAGAGGAAGTGAAGAGTAAGACAGGAAGAGAGAAAACAGATAGAATTAGTGGTTGTAGTTTGCTTGGACTATACAATTTCTCACTCACTCTCTCTCTCTCTCTCTCCCTCACCTTCTTGTTTTCTCTTCCTCCTTTGGAGAAACCAAACGTAAGATTTCTTGCAGAAGCAGATCGGAAGCTTACTCCTTGTTAGGTATAATTGTTATTTATTGCTGGAGCATGAAATAGGTTATCCAGGTTGGATTACGTATCTCTTGACATATAAATACACGAATACTTCACCTCTATATTGTTGCGATAAGAGGATTTTCTGTGTACTATATTCGGTTGTTCTTTATTGGATTGAGATTCACTACATTCATCATCATCATCATCCTTATGGTCTTTTACTTCTTTTTTAGTTCTCCCTAATTTTGTATTCTCTTATTTATTAATAATCGTTTTTTAACATGTTCTCTTGACTATAGTACCATTTATTTTTAGATTATCTTAAAATTAAATTATTTCACTTCTCTACTGTACATTATTAAAGAATAAAATATAGAAAATAAGTGGTCTTAAATATAGAGACTATTTTTTCTAATTAATTAGCAATGTTGTAATGTTTTAAAATTACAATTGATTTATTAAGTATTTTCTGTTTCCAATACTATACTGTGATACTATTATTTGACGAAAAAATTGGAAAGGTAGGTTCAATAAGCTTTATAATCCCCAATTACAATTAGTAAATTTTTGCTTTATTTTTCAATTAATATTTTTGGAGTTAGAGAATATGAAAAAAAATTCAACTATTAGATTATTGATAAATGTAATATATGCCATATATTTTTGTTCTCGATAAGGTAATATAAAAAGAAAAAAATGTCAAAGCCGACGTTTTAGCAGGATTGAAAATATTGTCTCGAAAACGCTTTCTATTATAATTTTTATTTCGCCAATTGGTTTTCATTTCATACTTAATTTCTAGTCACTACAGTGACTATAAATCTTTTTCTATCGTAATTAACTGCTTTTATACATAAAAAGTGAAATAAATATAAATAAGGTGAATCCGTAATCATGTATGATTATCTTTAAACGAAATTTTTAGACGGATAAGTCCATAATCTACACAATTATTTTATGAACAATCTTTAACATAAAAGTATAATTACTATTTTTTTTTAGTCCCTGTAAATCTTATTTAACAATAGAGTAGTTAGTAAAATACTAAATCAAGCGATGCTAACATTAGATACATAACCATTTCGCTTACAATTTATCTAATAATTTATTTCTAGCTGCTTTATTATAAAAATACTTTTTTTAACTAAACTATAAATTCAAATAACTGCTATATAATTCAAGCGTATCTTTGAGAGGAAATGATAAGTGATAATATTTAAATCTTAATAATCATATAAAATAATTAATTTTAATATTTTTACGTACCAACAATGAAAACACAGAAGTGAAAATTTATCTAAATTCTCATATTTACATAGTTAAAAACATTTTAAAAATAACTAAGACTTTGTATTGAAAACGTATGAGAATTTTTTAAATACATTACGTATCTACAATTATAAACAATAATTTCTTTCAGCTTCATGAGGTCTTATATTTACGTTCATAAGATGATTGCAAATAAATAAATAAATAAATGTATAAATATATTAATTATTTACATTTTTTATTAGTTTTAGTTTTAGATTGTATACAATTTTAAAATAAATATTATTTCTAACTGAAATTTTTCTAGAAGACTTAATGATTGTTTTCAAGAACAGAAAATCAACATAATTAGCTAATTAATTAGAAAATTGTATACTTTCAAGTCAGTTAAATAAATTTACAATACAAAAGTATTTTTTAAGATTGATTTGCTTTCATTTAAGTCAAAAATGGTGATCAAAATAAAAATTTAAATCTTTTATGGTTTTTTATTTTTCTTGTTAATCTTTAAAAAGTTCCAAGCATATTTGGATATTTCGAATTCAGAATTCAGTCTTTCGATATTTTGAATTCAGTATAAGTTCTACAGGAGTGGATGAAGAAACATTTATATAAAATTTTGCATAAAAATTTGTAAACATTATGTTTTTTCCTATGCTAATAAACAGGAAAATGAAAGAATCCTTAACAGGCATCCTTAAGTTTTAAAGTTTCAACTTCGTATACTTAAAATCTGAGATATGAGTTTTTGAAGCACTTTTCAAATATTATTCAATGTAGACTGCAAGTAAACACTTTTTAAAATTGGAATATTCTAGTTTTATTATTTTAAATTTTCAATTTCAAATTACATAATTACTTTCTATTTCATAGTATATATATATATATATATATATATATAAAACAGTTGTTCTTGGATGTATTCTATAGAAATAATTGTGTCAAATGAAAACCTCTTACTAAAGATTAATTTTTATTCCACAAAATCCTCAAAATTTGTACTTGAAGTCGTAATTTAATCAATAGCGTGGTTAAATTTCATAAAGACAAAATTTCTCATACTTCGCCACGGAGTAATACCAAGGAGTTTTCCGATTTTCTGTCTGTTCTTCCTTTTTCTTTATTTCTTTACGTGTCATTCTAAGCCATATCGCGTCTATGGACCTGAATCTATACGAATTCATAAGTCAGAGATGAAACCACCAAGTAATAAAAGACTGGCTGCACATTTTTATTATTACAGCACCTGATAACACTTGTTTTAATTCCAGTCGTATTGTTCATGCCACGTAAGAATATGGCAGATGATAACAAGTCGCAGTGAGTTTTTTCCCTTCTTCTTTTCAGGTGATGAAGCCCTAGGATGGCTTTCTGCAGAGTACACGTGTATTTTACGCTGTCACGTGTATGATTTAAATTGACGTCATTGTCTGCTGCAAGCTTTATTAATTTAATATGGAATGCCATTGATTGTTCTATAATTTTTCTTTTCCGAACTGAAATTATAACGTAAGAGAAAACTATCAAGTTTCAAAGTGCATTATTTGATGTAAAGCAAGTTTATTTGAAATATTTTAGACAATTATACGCTGTAGTAAAAGAGCAATTTTTTCAGTCTTAATTGGCCATCCAACGAAAACTGTCACTCAGTTACAAACAAATTATTAATTAAATGCATTGTGAATAATCATTCTTGCCACTGATAATTTATTTTTAAAATGTTAATACTATTCAAAGAAGAATCATAGTAATTCTTGAGAAGTAATTTGTTCGTATTAAATAAAGTAGATACGTAGAAAATATTAAAGAAAAAGTGCTTTTTACTTATACTACTAACTTCAATGCTTTTAGCAAAAAATTCTAAGAAATTTTGAATTTTACAAAAATGATTGTAAGCTTATCTGATTTGCAATTTTTAAGATATCTTTTTCGAATATTGGCATAAAATGAGGTTAGAAAACGTAGTTATAATCTTTTATGATTATTTCTCTTTAAACAAAAAATCTAAGCGAACGTGATAAATAAAAGAAATTTATTTAGAATTATGTATACCTATTTCATATCGTAATAGATAACAGGATTTATTTGAAAAATTATACTATCAATGACACGCAACATACGATGGTAAGTTAAAATAGCGCTTGTAAGACACTTATAATGACACTTTCAAATCGTATTTTGAAGTTTAATAATCACACCGTTGTCTATTTTGTTTGTATTTTTGTTTATATAGAAAATTCTTAAAATGATTTACATCATACATTCATTTGACAGAAAAGAAGGTGAATACGAAATAAAAATTTCCGGTCTGCTGTAAACTTTTAAGTAGGCTAGATGTGAGCGAAGTAAAATGAAGGTGATAAATTCAGTAACATCGGCATGCATCAATTAAGACAACCAATGAAAATTCATTGAAAATGGGTATTCTATAGAACTAAAACAAAACGTTACTAGCTGAATATCGAAAAATTATTCGTACTGATAAATCAAGAAATTGCAGATGGACAATTATTATATTGTATGTAATTATTTATAAATGTATTTAAAAATAATTAAAATGATGGAATGCTACATTTATTATGCTTTTCTCAAGATCGAAATTTTTATTTCAGAATCAAGAGCTTAAAAAGTTTTAGATAAAAATTATCAAAAATTATTATTTATGTTATAAAAATTATCATTTTAAACTGAATGCTATTATCTTAATGTTAAACTAAACTCCTACGATATTCTTTTAGAAATTTAATTTGTGAATGTTACTATAATTATTAAAACATTAATAGATTAGCACTTATGTTTCGTTCCTTCTTTTTCCTCAATCATTTCTAAAATATTATTTATGTATTTATTTTAAATTGGAACTAATAATTTTTGTGACGCAATAAACTAAATAATCGAATTTATTAATATATCTTTCCGTGCAATTTTCTCATAGTCCTTGAAGTGATACTTAAAAATATGTAAAAAAACTCAGTATAATTTCTGTAAATATCTTAATTCATTGATAACCAACGTATTAAGTGAAAATACATGAATCTCGAAATATTTGAATAAGTTTTTATAGAAGCATTACCAAATACGAAAAACGTATTATTTTAGATGAGATATCGATACGAGTGTCTTTTTTACCACATTACTTTAGATATCGAATGAGGGATAATCAGCGCCATAAGTGATTTTACCAGCAGTTTAGATATTTATGGGCTTGGCGTTTTGTGAATAGCACGCTGATAAAAAAATGCCCAGTTATAATCAGGAGGAGCAAATTATATCTACAGGCTTTCTTTTATCTTTCCACATTTTATTATTAGTGATGGGTGACAATCACGTACTTTCTCTTAATAATATGATCTTTGCCGATGGCTTTTGCAAGTAAATGCGAAAGAAGTATCGAAAAAATGCTTTGCTTTATCGATAATCTTATCTACTATTTTAATTTATTTTCGGAAGTTTTCTAGGCGAAAATAAAAATGAATACTCACAATTCTGAAGTATGTGGTATCGTTAAACGTTAATCAGAAATTTTTTTCATCCTTGATAATACATAATACGATAAAATAAAAATGTACACATAAAAATGCAATGAAATTAGACGAATATATTGTATTTTACAGATAGCTTTAAATTCAATAAATCTGTTACCTATTTAAATAATAATTAAATAGTAATTAAATAGTTACGTATCTTGTAATTGATTTACTCATTTTTAATTTTTATATTACATTTAATAAAAAATGTCAGTTAAAAAATCGTGATTTACGTAAAAAAGAAAATGTTGCATTGTAAAAATTGAATCTGAATTTTAGATCTGATAATTTACAGTAAATATATGTACGTATTATAAATTTGAAATATGAATCTTTTCTAATTAAAAATGATCTACTTTAACTGTATGTATTTAAATTTTTAATTACATTATTATTTGAGTTGTTTGGTACAAAAAGAAGACTATTATACTTTTAAAAGTTTATTGCTTAATTACAGATATTTATATAATTTGTAAAGGAAAAATAAGAATACCCCTTTTCTCTAAAGAAATAAAATTAAAATAGTTTAATAAAATTATTAAATGATTCGTTAAGGTACAAAACATTTTCTATGCAACAATTTTGTAATTTAAATTATCAAGTCCGTAATAATGAATTTTGATAAAACGATTCTATTCGACTTTCACATTATTTGTCTCATATTTAATTTTTCGCTAATATTTTCGAATAAACTTTATTGCGCTAAAATAAGTAATCAATAGTTTAAAAAATGGCACAAGAAAGCAATATAAGTTGTATAACTACGAAACGAAGAAATTATTAACAAATAGTCTTTATTAAATCACGAGAGGCGATTATTCTTGAAAAATTCAAACTTTTATAAATTAGATTTTTCTCTCTGTTTGTCTGTTTGTGACTCTTTGTCTCACAAATTAAGGAAATTTTATTTACCACAAAAACGAGGCGTCGAGCAATGGAAATTTATGGACTTTGAGTGAGCGAGAATTTTGCCGCATACCTTGAATACAAGAAATGAAAAATGAACAAAAAAATTGATCTGACAAAGAAAAAGTAAGGCACGAACTCGAAAAACAATGGCTGAGCCAATAATTTAAGAAATCTCTTTATATATGAAATACATAATATGTAAATATATAAACATAACGCTTATGTTTTAATGATAATTGTAATATACAATGTAAATAAAAAACAATTAAATTTGAAATAAAAATAAATAAAATTTAAAAAATTATTAATGTCTTAGAAAGTAGTATTATAAGTTATGTAATCAGATAAATTAATAACTTAATAAAAATTATTATTATTCAATCGTAATATAATATTATAATTTTAAATGCAATTATAATTAACTGTATTCATATGAAATTATAATTGAATTATTTGTAAAAAGATTCCCTTTTAATAATTAGTTATATGCCTAAAGAAATATTATGTACATATAAATTTATATTTTGTTAAAAGCAAATTTCATCCTAAAATATATTATTGTATATATTTATAATGCTATTATATGTGTTAATAAGAATTTTTTCTGAAAATTATGATCTTTTTAAAATATCTATCTCTTAAATGGTTCAATTCATAATCATATTAAATACAATACGAAGTAATTTTTTAAAAGTTTTTCCTATAATTATAAATAATTTCTATGTTGAATATGTCATGTTCTATGTTTAAATTTCTGAGTTGAATGTATAATTTAAGATAAAACTATTAATTCTTTATTTAAATTAAAATGAAAAAACACTGAGAAAAATATAAAGTAAAACAGTGTCGATGTTATGAAAAATAACTTATTGTGAGCTTTACTTTATGGAGAAAAGAAATTCAATACGCAAAAGAAAAATTTCGCTCAAGAAACAAAAAGTATTCTCATGAATTGTCTCTGTCCTCGGTGAAGCTTCTCTTAAAAATGTTATCTAATAGTCGCATATTTAGCGCTTACTCCTTCTCTGGAATATGCACTTCCTGAAAATCACTTGCATTTTTATTATCTTATCGATTTTGGTAAAATTTGTGACACATGGTATGTGTTATGGGCGAACTTAATTCATGTCTAATTTACCTTTTCCAAAATTCCGCTTCTTCTTATGTGGTGTAATTTTACAATTTCATTTATTTGAACATATTAATTATGTATATTATAAAATACTTTCTTAACAGCATCGATATGTTATAACACGTTCGTCTTTTATAAGTAATTGTTTTCATGGGATATTAACTGCTATGTAAAAATTTTATTAGAAGTAATTTTTATATGTGATTATTTATTTACTTATATAAAATTTATATATTTCTAGAACTATGTAGTATCCGTAATGTATTAAATTATTAATTGAAATTCAGGATAGATTTGTGTTGTTCTCATACTTTTATTCATAAGATATTGCAGTTTCTAAATTAAAAAATAATGTGAAATTTACTACGTAAATAATTTATTATAAAAAATATTATAGAATAATATATTTATATCAATTAATGCAAATTCAAAATAAAAATCTAAAAAACACAATTCATTTTGTTAATTTATTTTTCTATACCAAAATTATTCTGATGAATTTATTCTAGCCTAATAATCTAGCCTTCAACATTATTAATTGTAATTACGTTCTTTTAATACACAAGTACAGTACAAAACACTTAAAAGTTTTCGTAAAATTTCAAATTAAATTGTCAAAGTGACTCTCAAAATATCTTAAATAATGGTATAAAAATAAAGCTGCTATAATATTAAATTAGCTTTTCTGAACGTATTCTTTGAACACTGGTTAAATAATTAATAAGCCGACTATTTACATATTATATATGTGTTTTTTTTAGAGAATAAGTAAGTAATTATGGAAAATAATGCGCAAAAAACACCATCTGTTAATATACGTATAATAGGAATATATTGGATTAGTTATAAATTAACATAAAATATAAAAGAAATACATTTTGTAATAAGCAATATTTATTTAAATTATTTTACTAAATTAAGTTCGATTGATAAAATCCACTTTATAAAACACTTGTCATCTTAATAACTGATCTTCTGTACGTTTCGTCAATTGACATGCAGTATGATCTTTATAAAATGCGAATGAAAATGAGAAGAGAAATGAAAAATAAAACGAAATTCTAATAAAATTTCTATTAAATGTGTCTAATTCTGTAAAATTACTAAATGTAATTATATGAAGTTTTCAATTATAAGAATGATAACTTATAGAATCAATACAAATATTCTCATAAGATATTATTTGATTAGTGCATTGAATTTAATGATAAACATAATAAAAACACTGTATTGAATTTACCTTGACGTTGATTATTTAAAAATTACTATTTTTCCATGTGTTAATCTGAGTTCTACTTTTCAAAATTAAAACGTAAATATTTTGTTAACATTTATTAATTCACAAAAATTCAGTGAAAAAATAATGCATTTTTAATATTTACTTTTGTGCATTGAATTTTCGTTTTCTACGGGAATTATAAAGTAGAGTGATATGAAAAATAAATTGAATATGAATGAATATATACAAATTCTTGACGTGTAGTGTATATTGGAGCCTTGAATGTTTCAAAAGAAATATTTGAACGTCGTAAGCGTATATAAGCACGATTTAAACATCATGAGACTTATACTTCAAGGAACGTTTTGGATATGTACACCATAGTTGTTAAATCGCAGAAAAAAAAATGCACGCTACAGTGCTGTTCGTCGCGCAAAATTGAGTCGAACGACCTTCTATTTCTTACTTTACTGTCTTTTGTTTTTTTGCGGTCGATATACCGAGGAGGTAAAGCAGTTCTATGGTCAGTGAGCAAAGTGGACGCGGTACCGTAGCTCTAACCGCGTCATCCTAACGCACTGTTTACTTCTTCACCCGCGCATATCTGTACGAAGAATTAGACGTATTTTAAATGCGCATAATACTGCCCGAAAAATGAAGTTACAGTGGATTTGGTATATTTTAAGCTCAAAAAAATGTCTAGACCTTTATCACTCTTCATGAAAATACTTTCCTTTAAAATTATTACAATGTAGACCTTATTTTTTACAACTGTATATTAGGAAATAAAGAATTTTATTCTTTTTGTTTTTCGTTATGAAATTGAAAATAGCTTGTTACAAATTAATAGTAATAAATCGAGTATTTAACCATAAGCTTGGACCTGATAGCAGTTAAAATATGAACTTGAAAGATAGTTAATTAGTCAAATAGCTTGAAGCTTTTTAATATCGTGTGCAAAATGATTGCGCATTAAACTAAATTTGTATTTTCAATTATATCAAGAGATACGCGTGATCAACAAGTTATCTATTATGTTTTAGTGAAAATTAATTTTTTAAATATTATTGTTCGTATCATTTCTTTAGGAATTTTAATTTTACTAAAAAATAAAGCTTCAATAATAGAGAAAACTGCAACAAAAGAAGTTATCCAATTATGCGTTCATAAAATACTAAGCAAAATGAAAATGTTATTGTCGATTAGCAGTTCTAATACAAACATAAGTGTAATAAAGAACTTCAGTGTGGTGTTTATGTAGGAAATAGTGGAGCACAAAGTCATAGTGAGCAAAGTGTCGTAGCAAAGAGAAATGCCTTTTTCTCCCTCAGCACAAACATCGTGGCCTGCAGAATTTCATTAAAGCTGAAATTACATTTACATTAAATAGACGGCATAAAAACAACTATAGCATTACTAAAATTTACTTTTTAGAAGAATAAAGTGATCCAAGTTTAGACCAAATAGTAAAGACTGCTAATTATAATGTATAACAGATCGTATTCTTAAACGAAAGATGTTACTTATAATTAATACGAATTATCGATAATATTAGCAATTAATCTATTACCATTTTATACAATGTATTTTTAAAATCTGCAGACAAATATTAATTATTACTTTTGATACTTTAAATCAATCATGATAGTTTATTATTACTAACTTATTTATAATAGGAATTAAATTGTTTTTATATTTCAAAATATTAAAAGTCTAAAATTTCTCAAGCTCTGGCTTATTATTTGAATTCTTTATTCACTGTCTGTTGCATTCTAAGACGAAGAAATATAATCGTGTATTTTTGACACTCGTTCTTTCGTCACGTGAGAGCAATGAATACGTCTAATTTCGTTACATAGATATACAAGAGAGGAATGCGTAAAAATATATATCATTACATAGGTATGCAAGAGAGGAGTGTGTAAAAATATCGAGACCGGAATAAGCTCCATTGAATTTAGATACACGTTTTTTCGTCTGCACTTTTATTATCAGTTATGTTTCATAAGATATGCATATTGGAAATGTAGAAAGATGGATGCGTTAACGTTGTACGTTCGTTATATTAGATCGAGATTAGGAGTTTATAACTGTGTATTGATCTTTCGAAGTTTAATTTTTACTCAATTTTACATATTTTGTTTACTTTTGTAGATATTTAAAAATGAACAAATAAATATGCTTGTTTATTTAGACGAGAAAAGTCTGTATTTTTATAAATATATTAAACTTGTTAGTATATTCAGTTGTGTAACGTACATAGTTCGTACTTTATTGTTAAATTAACTATAAACAAAAATAAGTCTCATATTAATAACGAATATATGATTTGATTGTAAAGAAAGTTAAACGACAAAATTATAAATTTTTCTTGACATATTACTAATGCAGCTGATAGCTAAGTTGTTAAAATATGCGGTAAAAAATTGGAATTTACAGAGCTTTTCTATCGCATCTGTCTCTTATAGAAACGTTAACTGAAATTTTAAAGAATGTAAGCAACAGAGTAAGGATTTTCAGTTATATTTTTATTTCTTCATCCTGAAAGTTCTATAGTAGTTTATAGAGATAAAATTTAGTTAGATACTTTTATAAGCAAATATTTAAAGTTTAAAGTATGTCAGGTTTGTTTGAGTTAACAAGTCGTTTAGCAATGTCCTTTAAGTATATGTCAGTTTTTTCAAAAGATCCATAGAGTCAAGCGCAACAACGAACAAAAGTTCAAGGTTCGCAGGTCAATAAGAATTTTTTGGAACGTATTCAAGGTCACTGAGAATAATAAAGCCAAGATAATAAAAAAGCTTAAGAAGAAAAACGTGTAGGATCGTAAAGCAAATAATAAAGAAGCACAAAGTCATAACACGTTTGTACAAGTTATATAGAATTAATCATTTATCGTTGTTTTAGGTGTTTGCATCTGTAATACATGTATTTTCCTCTCCTCGACGTTATTTTTCAATGATCCGCTGACCTTTTTTGCATGTATGTGCAGCAGCAAACGATTAAAAAAGCAAGCTTACAGATTTTCGTCAACTCAGTAATTTCATTATCTGTTCTTCACGACGATGCAGCCTACAAATGGAGCGTAAGATAATTTCTGGGCACAGTAATTACATCTTAATAATGCGGTGTAATGCCAAAATTCATTGAGTTATGATAAAAGTATTATTTTGAAATTAATTCTTATTTCCTTCCGTACGGTGAATTTGAGAAATAAATTTTTTGGATGCAGATGTACAATTACAATTTGAAAAATAAACGACTTATTTACGTGCTGAAAAACAATCTTTTACACCACGAATTTGTTTGTTGGAACAAACATACTTTTTATCGTAAATAAAATTATTAAATAAAATTTCAAGTGGTCGTTATCGTAAATGAAAACTGAGAGAAAGATTCATATCCTTATTAGAACTAAATTTCATATATTAATACGCAAGTATGAATTAACGAGCTACTTTTTATATTACATAAATAATTTTACCTTCTAATTTTTAAATCATTATTATCCTATTAATCAAAATAATTTTTACTTCGTTATCAACGTATAATGAAAATTGAAATTCAAGACTTATTCATATATTATACATTTGTGTATGTCTTCTATTTTTCACCAACAATAATATATAATGTTAAATTTTGCCTTTAATTTTTCAAATATGGATTTTCAACTTTTTTTGTTCATAATATTTTTATTATAAATATCAACAATATTACAAATAGGATAATTTAAAATTAGACGTAATTACATCTGTGCTTTAATCGATCGTGAAAGTTTGATTAGTATTAAATAATTTTCCACGATCAAATCCTTATTGTGAATTATAATAAAGTTATATTGTAGTATAAACTGAAAAATTCTATATATCTGGATTTTTTTATGGAAATCACGTTATTTTCGTAATTATTACAAATTATTACAAATTCTCTAATAAATGTATTGATAAAAGTTTCGGAAATGTTAAAAAGAAATATTGATAGGACACATATTATCTAAATATCTATAGACGTAAATCCTGAAATCGTAATGAACTGAATCGTAAAATGAAATCGTTTAAATTATTAAATGCATTGCTCCCTTCAAATTTCTTCTTTTCAAACTTCAGAATAAATCAAACGTTTTTCATCCATCTGTCACTGAAAAGTTCAAAGTCTTTATAAACTGTGTTTCATTAATGTAAATATACGAAACAATGAAACAGGATATTTCATATATCAGTATACAGAAAATCCCTGATAAAAGCCAATATGTGTTCAGAAGACGGTGTACAAGCGTTGAAGATTTTCTTCATTTTTCCGATTTACGCGTTGTATGCCTTCATCAGTGTCGAGGCGTTAAAATAATTACAACGAGCTTCTGTTCCGAAGATTTGTGGTAATGGGCCACGGAGAAATTAGCACTAGAGTTAAGCGATTCGCGTAAATTTTATTTTGCAATTGCATGCGGACTCGTAGTACTAGACACGGACATATTCTTTATAGAAAAAGAACTTCGATTGATTTTTTCCCTATTGTAAATGTGTGCATGTTTTTGAGGTGAGCGAATACGTGTATTTATGGAATTCTGTTTTTCATCTTGACGTTTGATTAAATGTACGAATGATTGTATGAATAAGCATTATTTTGGATTTTAGCGTACTTCTTTTTAATTAGAATTGGAGAAAGAAAATGAATATGTTTTACTAAATTTTCTTAATTTTTGTTATTTTTGTTTAATTTTAATATCCATGTACGTTAAAATTGAAAAAACGGAAGATTACAGCAGTTTGATAACAATAAATTCTATTCGGTCGCATTCAAAATTTAAACTTTCAGGACCATTTTCTGGAAAAACATTTTTCAAGCCTTTCATAGTATATTAATTTTTAAGAAAATTTGTAAGCGATTTTTTATGAAAAAACCATTTTTTTAAAGATCAGATATATTAAATATTATTTTTAGGTATTTTCAAAAAAAAAATTTTGATATTTATGTTATAGTGCATTTTTTGCAAATTTTTTAAAAGATTTTATGATCTTTGTTAATCTGCTTTCGAAGTAATAACATGTCTATTTACCCATGGAAATAGCTGTTATTCTTTCAATGAACAAAAAATGAATTAGAAGGACTTACATGTAAAATTTATATATTCATGAACATTAAAAGATGAAAAAGCAAATCTCTTAGTTCGATGGTATATCCGTTTTAATGTGGATTCTAATTGAATTATTTTTCGCTCGATACATAAATTTTATAATTTACATTTTTGTTATTACCATTGAATTTTTAATGTAGAATATTATTGTTTTTATGAAAGCATTATCAGAGTGTAAAATCAATATTAACCTTTAAAAACTATACTGATATTTTAGATTAATACCTTCAGCAGCAGAATACAAGAAATGTGGAGGTATCGAAACAGTTTATTAAAAATATTATTCACTCGAATTAGAAGTACAATATTACCCACAATTACTTTGAAAAAAATTTATTACATGTATCCTTTCTTGGTTGTCAATTTAACATCCGTATAAACCATCCTCTTCCTACTGTACTGATTATAATTCGTCATATATCTCAGACTCATAATTGACAATTCTTTATTGCGAAAAATAAGAATGAAAGTCAAATCGATAGAGCAAATCGCATTTGCAAGAGCTATCTTGACACAATCTTCATGAGCTTGTCTCATTTTGATCATCAGTGATATAAAAAGTATGAATTTTTCAATGATTTTCGGGTCTTTCAATTTTGTGAGGCATCATTTTATTATTGAAGATTGTCATCAATCATAAAGCCGTGACTTGCCAGGCTCATAATCGACAAATCGGACGAATGTACATAAAATATGTGGTGGTGTGTTTTAATTACTCTAAGTTTTATTGTTATTTGTTGTGCTTCTCTAGTTAATATGTTTTTTACTCATGCAATAAATTGTTTGCGAATGATTTACGATATAATTTTGTGACTATATTATTAAAAAGAATGAAGAGTCTTCCATTGATGAGATTATATTTGCGATTAAAATGTTAACTATAAGCACTAGGCAATTAAAATGATCATTTTAATTCTGTAATCACTATCGTAAATAGATTTTTTTTCATATTTTAACGTTGAGCAAACTACTAGAATTCTGAAATTTATTTTAAATCAGCATATAAAATATTATCATACCGATAAAACTGAATTATAAATCTTCAAGTACTCGACCAGTTGCGCTATGTAATTCGTAATGAAATATAAAAACTTTTACTTAAAGGACAGAAATATATAGTAAAAATTATTTATTTATTTATTTAAAATTCAAAAATGCCAATTTTTATAAACTGTAGTATATGCAAGAATAAAATCGACAAGAGTGAATCTCAGTCGTACTATAAGTTATATCAGTTCCCTACACTTAACGTTCAATAATAAAATATTTAATTACTTAAATTATTTATATAATACGATTTTATTTATTTAAAGAATTAAATAACATAATTATAATAATAAGAAAGCATTTTTAAATTATAATAAAACTTTAAATCTCACATAAACTTCCTAGAATTAAAAATTATGAAAATATTGCATCAAGTTATAAAATATTACCATATTTTATAACCGCATAGTATGCTATAAATATTCCAAAGTTTTTCATTCATATCATAAAAGTTGTAAATTTGAGGTTAATTTTTTGATATTTTAATATTAAAAGGCTAAATCTATAATACCCCATATTAAAATTCTATTTAATTTTAATTTTCAAAGTAATAAAAAGAAAAAGCTTTAAAGTAAAAAATACATTAAAAGGCATACACAAACATTACATTATTCTTTTACGTATCAACATTTTTTTTTTGAAAAATTATATTGCCAACAAAAATTATAAATTAGTTTCGGAAGTTCTTCCTTGATTTTGTTATCTGCTATTATTATCTTCTAACATTATCTTATTCGCATAAAATAGAGTAGTAGTTGAATATTTGATATTAATTCTTGAAATATACATATTTTCATTAAACTAATAACATGTGTACACAAATTTTTAAAGTTAAAAATTAAACGAAATTTTCTTTTAAGATTAATACTTTTCATAATAATTTCAAATCCTATATTATCTTGAAGATGTAAATTTAGTTTGATATAAGTGTTCTTAAAGATTCATTTTCATGTGTTATCTGTGTTAATCAAAGAATTTAATGCTTATAGCTTTGTGAAATTTTTGATTTTTTATATTTAACTTTTATATTTTTGATCTTTTATATTTGAGTATTAAAATATACCTTCATTGTTTAATTATTCTCAAAATTTTTTAACTTTATATTATTGAAATTGGCTTTAGTCGATATTATATTAAAAGTTTTTCTTCTTAAATACATGCAACTTCAATATTAAAGATATGTGAAAATTATTTAATTTTGAATATTTATTTCTCTAAAATAAAAAAATGTTACACTATTTAAAATAATACAATATATAATAAATATATACTTGTATTGTTATTGTATTTTATGTTAAGATTAATTTCTTTATTGTAAATAGCGTTTTCTTAAACAGAGTAAATGCAAACATAAGAATATCGACCTATTTTAAAATTGATTGAACTATTTTGCGTTTGCCATTGTATATATTAAATCAATTCATTTGATATCATAAAATTAATACATTTTTTATAAATAAAATTAATCTCTTATCAACGACAACATTTACGAATTTATTTTATACAATTATTATTATTTGAATTTAATATTATGGTAGATAAACCTGATACATTTAATTTTTATCATTAAACAATCTGATCCCTTATTTATTTTTTATAAAAAAGCATAGTATATGTAGTTTTGTTAAAAATTTTGTGATTCAATTTAATACCTATATTATGAAATATTTATTCAAATATTGACGGATTATGTTACAACTATTCCACGTTAAAAATTTATTGCTAATTAAAATGATTAAACTATTTTATGAGTTATTAAGTATATATATCTTATAAGTATGTATATATATATAAGTATATATAACTAATCAGTTACAGTAATTTATGTACATTTATTAATCTTTTCTGCTTTTACTCGTTCCTATTTTACCGTTGTATACTTCTTTAAATTCAAGTACAGTTGTGTCTCTTATGGATACCCACATATTGATAGGTCATATGTGTTCACTTATAAACTTACACGTATGCGACTAAAATAGCCTTTCTATATATAACCATCATATTTATTCAGACTAAGAATATTTTGTATCAATTGTAGAATTATAACTTCTCTTTGTACTATTACTAGTTTTAATATTTATTTTACTTACATTCTTGAAACAAAAATCATTATAACTGATGTAATGGGTTATAATTCGAGATAAATTATACAGAACGGTTACGTTATTAAAAAGCTAATGGTTATTAAAAAAAGCTACGAATGCATTACTCAATTAATTTATTATTGAATATCTAAAGAGAATGATTGAGTGGTCGTTGACATTTTATGCAATGTAAAATGAATTCATGCCTGATGCACGAAACTGATAATGAAAAATTGTGACAGGTGGTTGTTTATAAATATGAGCGAGAGAATAGTTTGAAAATGTAAAAAATACTTATCGTAGTTTGTAAATGCAGGTTTATAATAGCATCTTCCGGAAGCGGCTTTTTTCCATTAATGATTACTGCGCATACTTTTCTTTATCGGAAGTTTAACTGCTTCATTTCCTAGCTTGAATAGATCACATCAACGTCATTGAGAGATTAGAACAATTTTTGACAGAAAGGAAATTCGAGCATATCGCTAAATGTGATGTAGGAAAAGCGATAAGCGTGGATTGAAAAATCTGTAGGAGTGAAGTGGAAGTGGAATCGAGAAGAAGAAAACGATAAATCCACGAATAGAGATGAATTTTAATTTTTCCAATGTCGTTATGCCTCGTTTGCAAATAAGTGAAATATATTTGCAGGCATTTCACACGTAGTAATGTTAAATAATCAGTAGGTGTAATTGTATAGAAAGCATGTAATTTTGTAATGTTTAACAAGTTACAGAAAGGTCAAACGCTGTAATAATTACATATTAATATAGGATTGTATTAAATAAGTGTCAGATAATGAATGAGGATAAACACAGTAACTTGAATAATTATATTCTTATCCTCTACCGTGCATTATAATATATGTAAGAAAAAATAATATAATTCTTAATTCTAGAAATAAAAGTTAATGAAAGAAAATACTGAAGTAAAAGAAAATTTTTCTAGACGTAATTTAAAATCCTTACAAATTCATTATCACATTGTGGTGCTTTAATTTCAACTTAAATATCGTCCTCCACTCGAGTCTACTTCGCATTTTATCCTCAGTGTATTATGAACAAATAACTATTATCTACTTCCAATTGGAAGCAAATTACAAAAATCTCGACGTCTGCAAGTACTTCAGTAAGCATCACAAGTACCACCAAAATGAATAAAACACGAGATTACAATGCCGCTATATTTAAAGAATCCAAAAAGAGCTATCAAAGGCAGCCCCAAGCACCATCGTATAACTTCGCGACTCGTGGATGTTTCGCAGCGGGTGGCAAGCCGTCGAAATTCTTTCCTCACACTCCAAACTTGGCGCACTCAATATACGGCCGAGTGCGCATTTGGTATTCAACCTTCCGGAGGGCCCACGATGCCCTTCCGGGTATTGTGTTCCGGGCTATTTTTAGCGGGCGTGCATCCACGGGTTGCGTCGTCGACGTCGGTCGGGAGCAGCAGCCACTCCGACGACTTAACGACGCATTGTCCGCCGTATATAGCTGGAAGTGATATTGCCATCAGGGTGCCGCGACGATAAATACTGTTACGTCGTTGTAAACCGCCAGGAGTGAAGAGGCGAGAGCGAGAGTCCAGGAAGTGAAGATGGCTTTCGCAAGATGGGAGTCACACGTGGCAATTAAGATATTTTTGGCCTTAATTCGTGATCGTTAAGAGAAACGATACTGAAAGTTTAGGGAATCTTGCGGAACTGGCGTATGACTTTCCGTTTGGGAATAAAGACGTTACCATAATGTTTGACAACTTGAAGTTTTAGAATTCAGTATTTTGAATCTTAAGTTTTTTTATTTTATTGCATACGTAAGTATTTAATTTTCATTTCAATTAAGATAAAATTATTTACCATAATTTTATCTAGTAAAACAGCCGTCACGTAAACTGGTGTCTACAGGAGACCAATGAAACTTATTTCTACATTTTTATTCATTGATCTCATTAATAAATAATTTAGTAACATTGCATTATAAATTTCTGACTGTATCCTTGAAAATTTTAAATATTTTTTTCTATATTTTAGCATAAATTATGGATTTGTTTCGTGACGACGATATTAAAAATAATTAAAATTACGGAGCATGATTTTTCATGAACCGATAACTTACGAATCGGAGAAAATGTATTTAAAATTATTTGGTTCTGCAGTTTCGACAAATATAAAAAAATTTGTACTTTTCATTATTTGCTATTTATTAAAATTATAGGAATCCCTAAAATTACAAAATGTACAACGTACTATTCACTTTTATTAAGTTTGTCTTGGTCTTAGTCTTCGAGTCGACGGCATGTATGTATTATTATAATTTATTATTCAGTCAAATAAATTATATTAAAGTCCACTATAAAAAATAAAAAACTTGGAAAGGTGGAATCCTAGATCTATATTACGTGATCTTATAGACTCATTTATAGCGCTTGATGTCTGAAAATTTGAGTACATGTTTTTTCGATTGCAACATAAAAAACAGTATCCTGCTGATATGAGTCGACTTGGGAACTATTTTTTTTGTCTTATTCTACTAGGCTGTCTTACAAATAGCTTATGTAAAATTATCGATAAGGTTATGGCTACATCTTTCTTTGAAGCACTAACAATCTTGTCGAACCAGTTCTCAATCAAAAGTAGGTGCTAATTTAGAAACTTCTCTTGAATGTTGTACATAATTTTTCAATAAGTGGTAAATGTCGTAATTGGTAGGAATACTCGCTATTTAAAATCATGAGAATCCCAAGTATCAATATCTTATAACTTGACTTCCTTTTTGATACTGACACCTGCGTAATTGTTTCAATTAATCATCGACAGAAGATTAACTAATTACACATTGAATTATTGCAAAAGTACAGTATATCATGTGTTTTAAAAATACATCTAAGTCGAGAATCATATTTCAAATGATAGAAACTAACTGATTCTGATTCCAGATACTTTTTATTTTTACGTATCATACTTGTAGATCTCAAGTGTACAAAACGAATTAAATAAAAGATTATGATCGGTAAATTATCAAATAAACAAAAAGGAATTGAAAAAGAGATTGGGAGAGGGAGAGAAAGAGAATCTTCGGAAGTATGTTTGTAAATACATGCACGAAAACGTATGTGCACATGAACGCACGCGCTCATACAAGTATGCCAACAGAAACACAAATACGAATACATTCGTAAAAAGTACGTTTCTGGGACACGAGAGCAGGTTCCCGCTACGTCAAATGTGCTTGCCTCCTCTCTTGGCAATTAGTGATGAAACAAACGCTGACCTGTTCTTTGCTAAGCGAACACACGTACACCGGTAATAAAGCTTCACATCCTGTAGTTGGGTCTGCAGGTATATGCGTATGTTTTCTAAGTTTATTTGCATTCACTTCGTGCGCTCAAATATTCAAAACAGCAACGGCTCGAGAACGATTAACTAACGTAAGTCGCTTAACCGGAACTAGATGGTTTTTTTATTTTGAAACCCAATGATATCGTATTTATATAATGCTAATCCTGATTTTATCGGTAATCAAATTTAAGAGATACAGTTAAAGTCAAAAGATATTTCTCTGATAATAATTGTACCTCGGCGTCTTACGTGTATTCTAATGCCGGAGGCATTTCTAAAGTACTATTCTATTTTGCTGGTTCTTAAATTTTTTATTTCCAAGGAACTTCTCATACATTATTTTCATTGAAATTACACAAACGGGCATTTTCTTTAAGAAACTCAAAAGTAATTTAATTTACTTAATAACTGCTTTACCATTTACTAATATTCTCGATTATGATTAAGCTTATCACTAAGATTAAATAAAATGTGCGTTCAACCTCCGATAATGTAACATCGTTTCTACGTGCTCTTAAAGTATTAATTCTATCTGATCATGCATATTACTATATATAAATTAGGTAAAAGAAATTAATAAAATAATGTTTATGTTATAAAAATCTTCTTATTGATTGTAAGCAACTTCATTATTTTTTAAAGGAAATCTATAAATTCTTTGATACCGGATATTGGATACAAACCGATTTTATTAATTGATACTAATTGATTGATTATTCAAGTATTTAGATTGTCATATTGTACAAATAAATCATATTGTACAAACTATGTCTGCAATAATTTTTTGCGTCATTCTATTAATCTACGTTGTCAAACCATTCTTCATTAATTTTATTTTTCAAGTTTCTAAAAAAATATAAATCATTTTAAAATTTTCTCTTGTAACTGATGAATATTTTTAAATGGTCTATTATTGATTAACATATTTGGTAAATTACCAAGTATTTGTTTAGATAAATTCAAATATTCAAAAAAATTTGGTACAAAAATTTAACGGTATAAGATGAAATTTCATTAATATTTCTATTAAAACATATGCTCTATTCATCCCTATACTCCTGAATTATTTTTTTACATAACACGATTTCTTAAATTAAATATTGTATTAAAGAATATATGCTAAATATACATACTGAAGGTAACTAAATATAAAAAATGGATCTAATTATATAAACATATTTATTTATCTGTAGTTTATTAAATATTATCTAATTTCAACTATTTTGATACAAGTTTTTTATTTTTTATAAAATTTATCTTTGAACTTAGTTGTGTCATTATAAAAAATGAAAATTATTATTTTCTCGTATGTTATATTTTTTAAAACTTAAACATTTTTGCAGCAAATGAAAACATTGCTTAACATTGTCTACAATTTTGATGTTTCATTACTTCAACGCTTTATCTAGATACATCACACAAGTCATTTTCACCTGGTATATAACGTCCGTTATTAAAAGAAGAAGAAAATTACAACAACAAAAAATGAAAAACTGAAAGAAAAAAAAACGAGAAAAAATAAAATAAAGGTCTCACCACGTTCTGTGGGTATCGTTTTTTCGCTATTACCAAGAAACGTGACACGTTGAGAAATCGCGTTGTACAAACTCGAGACAGATAAGAACTTAATTCTCTCTTGCATCGCTGATTTTATAGTTTTACATTATACAGTTTGATTGAAAGTCGATGTGCGTGACCGGAATGATCAGATGGTATAGGCCGACGTAATGATCCGCGGGTGCGGATGCAAGAACGTAACGCCGTGGCTGTATCTTCAAATAGCATCTAAATGGCGACGTCATAAATAATTTTCCTTCCTCAAAGAGGAAGTTTTCTGATGATGATTTTCTTTTTCATAGACTTTCTTTTTCAAAAACTTAGCTCGCTTTGATCTTCCGTAGCTCTTTTTCGAGAATGAAGAAATGAGAATGTGTAAAAGAAGTATTTACACGATCCATTTTGCATTCGAACTTAACTTTCGAACTAGAATCACTTAAATTTTGAATATTTGTGTATTATTTAACAGATTTGATTATAGTTGACATTATACTTAAAACTGGAATGTTGTCGCAGGACAAAATAAATTTAAATTCAGATAAATTATATCAATTAGGTGATCAATTAGATTAGTACTTTCTCAAAATAATTTACGCGACTTTCATTTTGGAAAAATTTTAATTAATATATCTAATTGTTGCGTATCAGTACGCTCATTATTTTCAAATTCTATTTATATTCATATATTTCTCATAATAATAGGCGATTCAACAACTTTCGAAGTAACTTTTAAAAACTTGCAAGCACGTTTATTGTATAATATTTAAGTACCAAATTTAAATATACTTATAATTGGTAAAATACTGTTTAAATCAATGTATTTGACATCCTCGTGTATTTAAAATAATTTTCTTTAAGTATCAATGTCTTTCAAATGGTTAATATACTTGTAATTACAATTAATTATTATAAATTATATATAATATTATATTATTTTTTTAATTCTTTTTGTTTTTTATTTATTGATGATTAATTCGAAGTAATAGACTTAATTAAATGAAGAATTAATAATTAAAAATACGTAAAGAGTAAAGGATATCAATGTACGTGAATATTTAAAAATTTTAAGTCATTTTCGGGTAAAAAAGAATTAGAATTAGAATTATCTAATTCTATGAAATCAAAAATAAAATACAATCAGTGATTGCATACCAATATTTAATACTACTAGTCTGGATGAAGATTATTAATTTTTCTTATGCTTTCTTAAATTTTATAAAATTTTTATTTTCTAACTTAGCTATAGTTTAAAATCTAAAAAGAAATACACCAAAAATAATGATACATAAACTTTGATTTTGCTATTCACCCTTATAAGGTGAAACTTTAATTTTCAAAATTCTAAAATTTCAATTTAGAATAATTTGTTTTCATTAAATACACTTCGTTGAGTTTAAAATCTAGATAAAGGAAAAGTAAATCATTAATATATAGGAGATGAAAGATATTTTATTAATTATAAGCATAATTTTCTTATTTACATTTGCTTTAGCTTCGACTCAATCTATACTGCAATTCATAGAATTTCGTATTTTTAAACGTAATTAAGTTCTGTAGAAGCAAGACCTACTAAAGTATTTAATGTTAATTCAAGTCATTACGAATAACTTACTTATTTTGATACACAGAAAAGATTTATAGCCAATTTATAATATTTTATATTTATCACTGAAAGATTAAGTTCGAGTTCGTAATAAAAATGGAGCTTCGAAGAAAGGACAAAATTCAAGTTCATTAAATTTAAAATTGCATCTTTTTGTTTTAAATAAAATTGTAAATCTGTTAGTAAAAGAGTACGTAAAACGTAAAAGATTGTTGCACTATAAATGCAGAAAACAAATAATGGTAACATAAATAACAAACGATTATTATAGCAAAGAATTAGTAGAATTGTATTCCTCTCCTTAATCAGTGAAGACTTGTAATCAACCTGTTGGCTTAATCTAATGAGATTTGTTATCCAACGTTTACGTTGACTTACCTGAAGGGGAAAAAGTACCAAAAACTAGTTTTGTATAAAATAAAGGCTAGAATATAAAGACCTTGTAAGACAATAAATTATTCGACAAGTAAAAGTTAAATTTTTTTTAAACTTCATTTTGTTACATTAGTGAGAGTTAATACGTATCCGTACTGCATTATAATTACAAGACGGGATGACTGTCGTTGGATCTTAATTACTTTGAAAATGGGAAGAAGAAAATGAACGTACCTTGTAGGTAAATCATGAGGTTGCGTATTTAACACCTTACGTAACGATTCCTTAGTTTAAGTGCTGACGCGAGGGTGGTTATGCCGTCCTAATTGAAGTTTGACTTTTATGTATAAGAGAATCATTTGAGCTGTCTATTAAGACATCGTTCATAATTCTTTTTTGCTCCATTTCGAACATTACATACTGAAATCCTTTCCTTTCATGAATATTAGCAGCTTCAAAATGAAAAAATATCTTCAGTAATGTTTTGCTTCTCTGTTATAGGTACGCAAGTGTCAATTAGAATTGTATTTGAATTGCGAGTGCTGATTTGAATTTTCATTAATGGTAAGTCTTTACATATATTGTATAGGTGATTTATTAAAAGCAAATATAAAAAATGTAAGTATGATTACTTTTATTAAGAAACATAGTAATTATGTTGACATAATAATTAACTTAAACGTACTGAATGACGACAAACTTTAAAGCATGTCGAAATTAATTTTTAATTTATACTGGGTTGTTCTATATAAGTTTTTATAGGTTACGAATCAAAGTAAAAAAATATTGTATATTTGGCACATTAATTATGTGTAAATTCTAAATATTTTATCATTTCAACAATCGACATATTGAATCTGAATTTCTGGGAAATCTGAAGTTATATTAGGAAGAACATTTCATTGTACTCTTATATAAAATATATAAGATTAAAAGTATTGTCATTAAAACGAATTAGTTTTAATTAATATCTGTTAGAAAGTAAAATTAAACTTCGAATATCGTTTTTACATAATGGGGACAAAATAAAGTTGAATTGTGAATTATATTGATATTTATCAGCATAATTTTGTATAAATATTTAATATTCAAGTATACATTACCATTTTTTAATTAAAATTAACTCATGAGAAACTGCTTTTCTAAATATAAAGACTTTTCTATTCTAATATCATTAATAATCAATTAAACATTACATTTCTGGGTATTTAAATAAATAAGTTAAATAAAATTGGAAAATTCTTTGTGTCATTCATTTAAATATCTTATATTTAAATACAGAAAATATTACACTGATTCGCAATTAATATTATTATTTTCTAGCTAAATATCTAAAATTTAATACTAAATTCGAGTCAGAATCCAAAAACTATTCAACATATATATGTATGTATATATATATATATATATATATATATAACTATTCAATAATAATGTAAAGTAAGGCAGTGATTAATCTGAATATTATTTCTAATAAAAATTAAATATACCCGTACGGATGAAACAAAATCAATTTAACACTATTTAAAAGTATTTTTATATAAATAGATATATTTTCCAAAATTTATTATTTGATTTATTATTATAAACCTGTTTTATTTTTCAGTAATAAAATTTTATTTTAAGAAAACAATTAAATAACAAATTTCTACAAATATTTCTGACCACCGAACAGAATTCACACAGCAAATATATATATATATATATATATATATATATATATATATTACGACATTAAAAAAATGCTGTCACTGAAAATAATGAAATTTCGAAGTACTATTACAGCAAAGTATTCAATATGTTTAAATGTATTTTTTAATTTCTTATATGTATTTGAATATATATAAGGTAACATTCAAAAACATATACTGTTTAATTTTCTCTATAATTGTTTTAATATATTCATTCTTAAGCTCGATGCATAAAACTACAAATTTACTGTTAATATAATACTCACATAATGTAGTAAATCGTAAGAAATTTTTCACGGTTCATCTGCATTTTTCTTATGAAGAATCTTAGAGATAGCATGAAATATGTCTTAGGTTACGCACAGCTTCGGACACTGAGCCTTTTTAATAGCTCACTAAGTACGAATACCCGTGAAATGAGAGTTTGAAAGCGTCAAGTGTCATTAGTCGCTGTCCTGCACATTCTCAACCTTATATTATAACGGTGGTCCTGTTGCTACTCAAGTTTCATATCACCGCTTTCTCAAACTCGTTTACTTTTCTTTTCATTTTCATTATAGGATTCTGGTGTGTTTCAATTATTAGAGGTAAGATTGAAATTTACAATTACTCACTCATTCTTACGAACTTTACGATAAGCAAGAAATTTGTGTTTTCACATTTGAGGTAAAAAGTAAATTATAAAGTCTGAAAGATTGCTTATTTTATTTGTTATATATTGGACGGCAAATATAAACGGACTGGTCTTTGAAAAAAAAATCCATATCAAGTAGCTATCTTCCGTGAGCGAAGAGGAAATTATAAATACTTTGAAAAACTATGAAATGAGAAATATGTGAATATTTCACGAGAAACTATATATTTGGTCTAAAATTAAAATGATTTTTTCATTAAAAATATCCATAGACGTGACCCGTCTAGTTTATTCGGTATCTTCCATATATAAATGCGTTGATATCTCTAATAATAATTCTTATTAATATTTTTTTTATTTTAAGTTTTACAAAATTTTAATAGGAATTGAATGGAAGAAAGATTAGCACTTACGTTAATTTCAGTTTGAAGAACTATCCTACAGATATTTATTTTTTTCTAATAACTATATAAATAAATTCTACATATTTTTGAGTTTACTGAATATCGTTGGTTGCAAAGGAATTTCAATTGTTGACCTTATAATATGATTTGCTTGTGGGTGACTTGTATATAAGTTACGCTTATGTATGCATCGACAAATAAGTTTTTATAGAATGCCTCTATATAAACTCCGTAATACTGAAAAAATACATTGAGAGAACAACGTACCAAATATTGCAGTTGTCTATCTGTACCTAAAATATAATAAGTAGTATAGTAATGAATACTAGAATCTTCTCAGAAAATAAAAAATTATACATAATTATTTGATATTTACAATAGTAAATGGTAATACGTTTCCTCTCGTTGACGGTAGAGTGTCCCAATCGCAATTGGACATGACTCGGCATCTATAACTTGAATATCCACTTAGTGGTAATATTTGATAGTGTGGTATGAAATATTTGAAGACATATACGAGTCAATAGCTTTGCCGCAAGCGACAAAATTCTATCTCTTTCGGTGTATATACGATTATAAATTTATGGTATTTAAAGTAACATTTACGACAATGTATTGCAAATGTAATAGAATAACAGATGCGCCAGTAATAATGAGTCAGAAATACATTCTTTCTCGCATTTCTTATGCATCGAATATGTTACAACTTTGAATAATAAAATTTGTTTTTTAACCTAGAAATTGTGAAATCTTCGTATTTTCAATTCGCGGCATGATTTTTATTAGTATATATTTGTTAAGCTATGAAAAAAAAGATCATTCTGTATTAAATATTCTTATTTTTAGAATGCAAATCTTTTCAGAAGAAAGCGTCACACTTTGAATTTCACGTGGAAATAATTTTATACTAAAATTGAAATTTATTATACAAAATATCAACATATGAAAAATTATCTTAATCCTCGAATACATATATATTATTAATATAGAATTAATACAAATTGTTTATTCAGATTACTGGGAATGTTTACATAATAATTTAAAAATAAAAAAACATTAATATTTATTGGTGTATATTGTACTTTATCAAATATTCATTAGAACTTGTGTATTTTTATGCGACTCATGATTTAGTAGTTACTCGTTTTATTTAAAATATAATATAATAATTGCGTAAGTTTCGTTTATTAACATTTTTATAAAGTAAAAATATTTATATAAACAATAAATTATATATGTATATTTGCAGAGATACTACAGAGATAGAGATTTTTTATTTTATGAATGGTAAATCAAATATTAAACCATTTTTAAAAATTTCAAATTTCATTTAAATAATATACATTATACAGTGAGAAATATTATACATAAAAATTATTAAATACATTTTGTTTCAAGAACGGACTTTTAGTTAGTAATATATAGTTAGACTATACTTAATATATGACATTCAGATAATTAATTTTATTTATAAATAGTGATATAGAAGAGATTATACATCATTGTGAATAATAATACTTTATTGGAGAAAGAAAGAATAATTTTGTTATGATAAAATAGTTAACTTGCACCATACGATTAGCATAGTTGTTCTTTTTAAAACTTTAAAATTTTTTTATAACTGTTGGTTTGTTGATCAAAATAATTGAAAAATGACAACAGATGTTGATATTTTGTTTTTCTTAGAGACACATAAGGATATAATTTAAATTTTTAAAGCAAAATGACATCATTGTCTATTCAATTGATCACACGTTTTGTATTTAATTAAAATCTAGTTTTAATAATATAATTTTGTTTAAAAGTAAATATATTCTTAAATTAAGCTGTACAGTATTGATTACCTTATAGCTTTGTTCTCATTCTGTAGCCTAATTACAAATATGTAAAAATACATTTGCGACGACATTTTAGAAATTAAATGAACTGAAATGTCAGTTCAGTTATCACGCTCTTTCAAAATTAAGTTAAATTCGCTTTAATGACTTAATATTCAAAATTAATTGATCGCATTTCGTTCTGTTTCGCGTTTCACGTTCGTACTCTTCTGTCGCCGTTTTATCCTGCAGAACGAAACGGAACCGCGGTTGCCTTACATAAATGTAACGGCACGTGTCTGTAATTTATCGACCCGTGAGAACAATGCACAGTGGAAATTATTCGGATGATGTATGAGCCTTTCATACGCGTATTCATTGCATTTCCTTGCCTTTCTTTGTATTATATTCAGAATCACTTTGTAGTCAAATAATTTGCTTATTATATAGATTTAGAAATCATTTTGGGATTGGCATTGCACGAAATAATAACCACTAGGGTGATGTTTCTTAATATTGCCAACCAATTCAGCGGTTCAATAGAAAGAGAGCAAGTTGCAACTTTAGATATTTACATTCTTCGCATAGTACATAGAAAAAAGGGAAAGTAAAGAAAATGGAAATGGAGAGTAGTATTATATATCGTTGGAAATTTGTAAAACTTATGATTTTTTTTCATTCGAAAAATTTGTTTTGCAAGTTAGTTAACATTAAAGTATTTTCTAAGCAAACAGTGAATTTAGTTCTGATGTGCACTTACCGTTTCATTTTAAAAAATATTTTTTTAGTTTGCACACGCATAGATAATTATGTTCGAAAATGGGAGTTTTATTTATGTTGAAGTTATTATGCAATACTTATTGTACAAACAAGAAAAAGTCTATAATTATAACTATTCATTCGAAAACATATAGTATTGAAAATGTAATTTATGAATATGTTTTTGTATTTACAAATAAAAACGGAAACATGTACTGAAAAGAAAAACATAAGTTTAAAATCCGTTTATAAAAAATTATAATACTTAATGTCAACAGTTCACTTTATCTTGAAATTTTTAATGTCTTCTTACTCGTGCAATTATTAATCCATAGATCCAGTATTTAATAACGAATGTTAACATTATTTCATCGTCTTAATAGAAATAATATAGGTTATTACATGTAAATTTTGGAACACGTAAGTAAATTATAACCATTGTAATTAGGCAGATATTTAATTGTATAAGTTTTAATTTCTACTGAGATGTTAATTTTACAAATAATTAACGTCTCTTCACAGAACCACAGTTTATCCTTAATCAGGTTATATCGCATGCATAATAAAATATTTAAATTTAAAAAAGGTATTGAAGAAAATACGAAAATACGAATTGCAAACATTCCGAATCTATGTACTTTCGAATATTCTAGGAAATCACAGTGACGTCATATACTCATTTATGCAAATTCATTCCTCATATCTTCATACTGTTATTAATATCGCAGTCCCTCCGCGTTGTTTAGTATTTAAATTAATGCAACTTTAAAATTCACGTCATCGGACAAGGGAGACTATTCCTACCAAGTTAATGAAACCAAAGAAATCAGTGGGGAAATATTGTCTGAAAGTGTAAAATAATGTATTTTGCTACCTTACCGATATTATGCATTTACTTGAGAATGTGAGAGTAATTATACAATGTCTACGAGTGTTAATTTATTATTGAAAAATGTCGAATATAGCTTTAAATATAATTTTGAATATAAAATAAAATGATAAATGTAAATATTTAGTGAAGAGGGAAAGGGTGACGTTAATATTTTTTAACAGAAGTATGTTCGAAGGATTAAAATCTTAATTAAATTGAGAAAGCTATAAATTTTTATAAAAATTGTATCATTTAAATGAAAAATATTCACTTTATCCTCAATAAGCGATTTGTTAGATTTTTATTTTTATTTTATTTAAAAATATATCTTTTTTGTCAAGAATTTTAGCAATACGTTATCAAAGGATACAAAAAATTACTTGAAAACCGTGAAGCACGAAGTTGTAATGTGACGGTTATTGTTGGTAATTAAATCAAAGTACAAAATATTTTAATAGCTGAAATAGTAGCTAAATGTAATGCTGCAAGTCATAAATTCTATCTTGAAGGATAAATCAGAGTTATTTGAATTACAAACTCTTTTTATAGTATAAATTTTAAAAAATTCTTACACTCTTTTATATATATCTTCTATATATACTTTTACAGAACTTTAAAAATTCTGTAATTTTAGCAAGTACACCTTGTTTTCAATAAATAAATTTACAATTGATAAGTTTTTGTATTATGAAAGTAATGAATGACGTACTCGAAAACTTCATTTGGTAATATTATGTTATTCGCATTACTTAATTTGAAACAAATATTGTTTAATATTAACTGTATTGTATAATCTATTAAAATTATTTAAAAAAAAATGAAATCACTTAAATACGCTTGTAATTTTGTTAAAAAATATATAACTTTTATATTAAAGTAAAATCTTTATAGTCTAATTAACTCATAATTTTCAGTAATGTTACATCATTTCTCATCTCATTAATTTACATTCTATTTACATTGAAGTATATACCTATAAAAATACTGAAGCAAAATCTGAGCCATTCAAAAATATAACCCTGATAAAGATTATATAATTCTCTCAACCTTTTTCTATATGATGATGTAATAATATAGCCTCCTTGAAAATATATTTGAGTTGGTAGTATAGGATAGTAATTTATTTTAATTTCTTTAACTATTGAATTCAATTATTCTGCAATTGTCGTATAAACTATGTATGCTAATAAAGTATTCCTAAGAACTTGATAAATACATTTAACTGACTGTAAAGACTTTTACAAAATTTATACTACAGTATTGTACTATCCTAATGACAAATATACTTCAAGATATAAAGCTTTTTTATTCAAATAAAAAGCAGTTTCAATTTCTTCCATCTTTCCAAATTAAATTCATCGAATAAGTTATTCTCAATTTGAGAATCTTATATTATTTGCGATGAAATTGTGTTATTGAAATTCCAGACTATTTGAATACAAAGTAAAATCCCTTATGCCTAATTCACGACTAATAAATTACACGGATGACAAAACAGAACATAAAACAAGCAAGATGTTTTAAAGTAATAATCCTCGTCCATTCTTCTTATCTAACTATAATATTACGAATTATAATTTCTAATATTACTAATTATAATATCAATATCTGTATACAATTAAGTGGTATCGCGTTCACGGTCACAGTACTTGCCTCTATAGTTTTTCAGAAGATTAAATACTTGAGTTGTGTTGCCGCTATAACCTTCGCCTCGCGGTCAAGCGCATTGTCAGTTTTGTTTACACGCGTGTCGGCTAGTTTTCGTCGAAGAGCATCACAGGTAATTTTCCAAGATAGCGACAATGTACTAGAGTTAAGCTTGCGGAAATGGAAAATTGATCAAGGTGCACTGTACAACGCTACAATGGTACACATGTATTAGTATAAATATTGCTACTATCCATGAATCTAATAATAATTTATGAAGGTGAAAAAGTATGTACTTGTACATGCACTGTATGGATTTTTCCCTTAAAAAATCCTCATTTCGAGAAAATCCATGTGTAATAAATTGGAATTATGTATTTTTTGTTAATTATACTACGGTATTATTCGTCAAAAAAGCATTTTTATGATAAAATATTAGATTTCTCCGTGTTTGTGTATAGGAATATGAAAGATGTTTTCCCTCAATACAAAAAAATCATATTTCCACAATAATAATCAGAATAATAATATTATATTCAGTTATTCGAGTACATAAATCATTTAAGAAAAATACAGTATTACAATTCAATAATAAGGGAAAGGAAGACTGATTTTCTATGTGAAACAACGATAGTTAAAATTTATCCTCTTGAAATTCTTTGGGCATTCTCTTCAGTCATTTCTGTTTGAAGCTTTGATAATTGTGGCGTGATTTTTAGACTCCGCTTTTGGAATTGCTTAATAATTTAATATTACATAGACTGGTACTTAGTTTTCTAGATGTAATTACAACTTATGTCAATATGGACTAATAATTAATAAGCCAAAGAAACGTAGATATTAAAAGGCTGTTATTTCGTTACATTTCTGAACGGCATTCAGTTAAATTCGTGGAAAAGGCCGAATAAGAGGAAAAAGAAACAAATGAAGTATCTAAGCTGTTTTCTAGAGCATCAACTTTAATCTTTTACTAGAGTTTATACGAGTGTTTTTAGTATTCCCTGTTTTTTTTAACATTTATAATCTAGTTTACTAGTAAGGATAAGGCACTGAAATATTTATTGTTCTTAAGCTGAATAAAGCAAAATTTATGTGAAAAATGTACAAACTTTGATATCATTCATCCAAGCTATTTTTAAAAACAAATTTTATCTGAAATATATACTTATTCATTATATTAATTACTGATTTTTATTTTTTAAAAATATTTCTAATATCCGTAATTTATTACCAAAAACATGGCAGCATTTAAAACAAAGTCGAAGTTCTTTCAATAAATTTGTTCTCATTGTTATAATATACGTTATTTAACTAATCGAATGAAGGAACATCGTTTTGAAAAATTATAGTAAGGCTGTTGCGAACAGAAACGGAATTCTAATCGCACGAATTAGCGAGAATCGCAGAGCATCTTGAGTTTGCGGAACAAGAATTAAGAAATTTTGTCATTAAAAGTTGGATAAGGTGTTCGGGATATCATTTGTCGCCCCATTCTCTCTGCCTAATTCCGCCTTGGTCTATTTGATAATTTTATATCTCGGTGAGTTCATGGCACAGACGAGAAGAGAACTGATTTTTGTAAGCAATAATTAATTCATACATGTCACATGGTACTATTAGTATGTATTTTTTCTAAATTATTTGCATCTTTTATATCAACATTTTAATCGATAGTTTCTATAAAATAAAATTATGTCATTTATTATTTAAAGATAATAATTCTTTTGTTAAACGGCCTTATTAATAGATATTCACCTTTTTATGTGAGTATATTATGTAAATATAATAAAAGATTTTTCATAGCTAAATTATAAAAATGATAAAATATTTTCATTTACTTTTTTCGTAAAAAATGGTATCTGGTATCGCAATAAAGTATAAAATAGTTTTTTATATATAGATGTAGGAAATATATTTAATAAATATATTTAAATTAACCACATCTTAGTCCTTTCTTTTTAGTTTTTAATTATTTAACCGGAAAAAAGCGAATAATGTACATATACGCTTTTAATTTTTGTAACAAAACTGTTTTCGTATCTGATAAGTGAAATTTTTTCTGATAGCAGCATTTTATCAAAAAGGTTTAAGTTTGGTGAAAAATAGAAGAAAATTTGCCATTAAAATCAATAATTGTACAATTATAAGGTGTTGGAATTTATATCTGTTGTTCTACAATTTATCCAATTCCATTTCATTCAACATTTTTCATCGAATTTCTCAACGTTAGTAATTTATTTTACTTTAAATTCAAATATATTTGTAAGACAAAATCTAAAAACTTATATATAAGCGAAAGGATAATATAACTCTTGACTTGAAAGGAATTAAATTTAAAAATTCTAGTGTGAAAAATTGAGAGTGAATGTATAATGTACATATTTACTATACTTGTAATCTTATGTAATAATTTACTTAAATTTGTTTTCTTTCATAACTATGATATAAGACATGTTTATTAGATTAAAAGAATATTTAAATAATATATCCTTAATATGAAACGATTAATTTAACACTTGTTATAATACTTATAATACTTTTATGCTTATAATACACACAATAATTCTTACCTTTGATCTTAATCTACCTTCCACAAGAAAATCTGCACGTATAATTCCAATGCCTATATTTTAAGACGATAAAAAACAAAGTATAGTTCTTCTTGGGTAATGCGAACGACAAGTTCATTACCTCGTTTAGGAGTATAAACATTGCCGCAAGAATTATAACGCGAGAATATGGAGAGCGAACGAATGTAAAGAAAATTAATGAGTTGAGTGTTCCTTCGAATTGTGAATAAACATCGATGATGATAGAACGTATGTAAGCACTTGTTCACAAGGCTTCAACTTAGAGTTTTTACTCTGTTTCTAACGGATTGATACTCGTTTGAGTTGCATGAACTAGGTTTCATTTGCATTTTTTATCAATATGATTATATAAATATATATATAGACTTTTTTATGTTATATTTTACTTTGCGATTTATATAGAGAAGGCATCTGACAAGAATTAAATGATTTGTTTAAATATTTTGTAAATGTACATATTTTTATATCTAACGTATTTTTTAATTTTAAAGTATTAATATCATTAATAGCAAACTAATTTCTATACATTTATTTAAAGTAATAATTATATCATTTAAACTAACAGAGTTAATTTATTAAATTCTTTATTAAAATATCGAAGGTAATAATTAATAATTTTATATCCGTATGAATTTCAAATCTACATCTAACGAAATCCTATAATAAAACTATAGTAAAACAGTTATATAGTTTGATGCCTTAATTATCCAGTAATAAGTTTCAGTCATCCTATATTTCATACTTATGCGAAATTCATACATTAAATTCCAATTGTGGGATAAAAACAATCACGTACAAACATGAAAATTGGATCGAATTCATCTGCACTTGTAACTTTGTGGAATCGTATTATGTTTGTTCTAAAAATTTATCTGCTTTTTAAACGAATGTTACTGTACAATTAAAAGTTTCTTCAAGCAAATATTTCATCCATCCATTTTCATAATTTTGCATCCTTCATGTAATGCTCTGAAGGTTACAATCAAGTAGCTTAAAGTAAATAATTTCTTTCAACATTTCCTTTCATTATCACAAGAACAATTTTTCCCTAAGGCCTACTGCAATCTTAATGATGATACCATGAACAAAGTATCTCATCTTCTTTTAACTGGCGACGTTTCTTGAGTCGGAATCTCAAGTATCTTGAGTCTCGTACTAATATTCAAAAGTTAAATTTCAAAATATGTGTAATACAATTAATTTGTAAGCATCGGATCCTGTGTTTATGGATTTCAAAAGATCCTTTTGTCGACTCCTTTCCTTGAAAAAACGCCAATAAATTCCTCAGCTCGTTTTAATTATTTTTTTCCCGACAAATTCTGGAGCTTGTCGTTCCGAGAGGAAAGGGGCGCTAGAAGACTAAGGTGGAATGGATGATAGCTACGGGAGAAAGGAAAAAGGTTGAAGGACGATAGAGAGTGGTATTAAAACGAGCATCGTACATGCGGTAAATTACGTCGTTGGTGCGAGCGGCACGTTGTTGGACGATGGGTAGAAAGATAAAAAAAGGTATCGGGAAGAAAAAAGCCGAGTTTGCTCTTTACTCTTGGACAATTTTCTGCACACCACGGGAAAATCGACTTGGGTTTTGCTTCTCTTATCTTCTCTTTCTTCCTTTTTTCTTACATCTTGTTGAAAACGACCTTGTACTGTTGGTTGTGGTATTGAGAATGCGTTGGAAATTGGAAGCTGATAAGAAGCGGTTGTTGGATTGTTGGAAAAAGAGCGATTCGTAGTATAGTGATAGTTATGAAGGTAGTTAGACTCTAGATACTTACTATTATAAAGTTTATTTATCGATAATAGGAATATTATAGTTTAGATTTTTCAGTTTGTAACTTAATATTTTGAATGTTGAAGTCTTGCTTATAAGTAGATGAATATCGTCTCATTTAAGCTGTTCGAAGTCATAGTTTAGTCAAATGCTTTTAAATCGAAAGACATATGGAACATTTATTTTAAATTGGTGTTATTAGTTCATAATTACTTTGTAATTTTCAATGTTTTCACTTTTTTTAGATGTTTGCCTACATGTAAAATTTATTTGCTTTAATTAATTTTTCATGAAAGCACAATTTATACATTATTTTTCTGATAAAATATTTTCTATAATAATAACAATAATTTAATTCAAGGAAATTTATTTTATATAATCTATATTTATCAATTATAAATTACATAATAGACTGCTTTATATTCTTGATACAGCTAATGATTTATGTATTATGAGTATTCGCTTCAAAATTAATAATTATGTATTTAACGTTGCATGGAATTAATATGTCATGTGCGTTAAAGTAATTTAATTTTTACTATCCGCTCAAAGATATTATTAGCGTAATTTTAAATAAAGTATTAATTCTACTTGCTTTAACATTCTGCTTATATTGTTCTATTTAAATTTAGACAAAAAATTATTTTTATGTATATAGATAATTCAAAAATATATTGAATATACGTTGAACTTTCGATAATAAATTTAATACATGTATTCACTACTACATATCTGTTTATAAGTCTGCAATTACTTTTCGCTATAATAAGCCTTTAATCTTACTTTTCACAATTGCCTAAGGTATGAGAAATTGTGTTGCTTTAAGTAACACGTGATCGCAATAGCAATTCAATCGAAACTTAAGTATTTTATGATTACATGTAATCAAATGTGAGAATGTGTGTTGGTAAAGTTCGTCGGGCTACTGTATCCCTTTTCTATGAACAAGATATCCTACGTTACGTCAAGAAAATAACATTTCCAGATACACAGGTCAACCTTACTCGCAACGAGTCTCGGCTTTCCTTTTCTGAGCTTCTCTATCTCGGTAACAATACATGTCGGAAATCCAGCTTGAAATGGAGATGAACGGTTTCTGCTACCTCTAGCATCTTTCACGATAATACTAATAGTACTTTTAGCTGGTTAGTAGCCAAGGCACAAGAATCCTGCAGAGTTTATCCTTGTTCGTCTAGTTTTATCTCTTCTTTGGTCAGCGCGTCAGCTAAATCGACACACTTGGGTATTATAGACATCGTCTAGAGTATATCGAACCTATTATCTCTGTTGCCTCGAGAAAAATGCCAAGTTTTACTTAGGAGTAGTGCGATGACAAAATAAGTACACGTATTATATTTAAATAGTTTCTACTAATAATTAGTTTCAATTTTTTCTAAATTTTAAAATTTTATGGAATAAAGACGTCAGATAAGGAAATATTCCAATAAGTATTTTTATTTTTTTTTAACAAGAAAGTTTTTTTATTTGTACATTAGCAAACTATAATTCAACATTACCTTTAAGTGAAAATATTGATGAATGATAGAACGTGTAAATTTGTTAATTTCAAATATATAGAATATAATAATAAATAATACACAAATTTATCTACAAAATTAATTATAAATAATTCTCAACTATATTAAATCTAAGAGTGCTTACGAATATTGATTATTATTTATGTATATTACTGTTGCATATTAATTTGATTACGGCTTTCTAATATAGTATGACTTGAAATAATTCTACCTATTTAAAGATTCTTTTATAATTAAATTAGAAGAATTTACGTTTTTATAAAAAAATCACTATAAGAATTTAAAACTTAAATTAAAATTGTCAATTACTTAACAATCATGAAAAATTAAAGAGCCTCATTAAGAGATATTTCAATGTCTTAAGTATATAAATTTATGAAATGATATAAACATTAGTTAAACCGTGATTATTTTGTAGAAATTGCATGTTTAATAAGTTTTCAAATAAACGTATATATTTTACATATAATATCTTATAACAGATATTTTTGTGCAAGTTTAATATGAGTTATAAGTTAGATATTCTGACATGGATTTTCAAAAGTGAATGTAAATTAATTATTCAAGCATTATGAAAAAATTTTCTTCTTACGTTAGAATAAATCTTTCTATATAATCTTTCACGTATGTACTCCTGTTTTAATTAAAATTTCATACTATTATTGGTGTTGCTGCGCTAAAAACGGAATGCGACTCAATATACTTCCACTAAGAAAAAAGGACCAAGTGTAAGTGTTGAATACATTAAATGACCTCTTAGGTTTGAATAAATGATACGGTTAGTATCTTACGAAATTTTTCCTATTTGTGTATTAACGCATTTATTTTATTCCATTCTGTATGATTTCCACAAATTATTTACGCTTTAGTCTATTGTTTCTACTTAATTACAACTAACTTATTCAATCACTTCGTAGAAATTATACTGTATCCAATCGATTATATTTCAGAGATTAATTTTTATTTATTGTATCTATTTCCATAAATATCTATGATGTAGCGTTTAAAAGAAAAACGTAATAATAAGGTAAAAGTTTCGTTTTATTATATAATTTTCGTGTAATAACTATGATAGGCTCCTGCATTAGGTTGCACGTATGTAAGATATCGAGTTGAATGAGAATTCAGAATACAAGTTTTAAGAGTAGGGGTAAAGTCTTTTAATTACATATTCACCTGTTGCGCGTGCCATAAAAGCTTCTCTTACTATATTATTACAAATGAAAATTACAAAATTTACTTATAATATAATATTGACGCTTTTACTGGATAATGTGTATTCATTAATAATTTTGAATTAAAAATAAGAGTTTAAGAGTTTTTGAGCGTACATTTAAATTATTTGCTAAAAATTATTCATTACTTTTTACAATATTATATCTGAATTTAAATAATAATGATAAATAAATAAGATAAATAAGATAAATAAATAAATAAGATAAACAATAAATTAGAATCTATTTTTAAAGTTTATGTATTATTTGTTACTGAAGTGAAAAAAATTAGGTAAAAAATACGTAATAAGAAAAATGTATATATAACTAATTCCATGAGCTTATAATTAATCAATTAAAATATCACGTACTATGTACAAGAAAATTATGTTAATATTGAAGTAATTATTACCGTTGAATTAAGTATTACAGATTGACTAACTATATTTACTTTACTTAGCAAGTACACGAGAATTACTAGTTAATAATAAAAAAGTATAAACATTATTGCTTTAAAAACAGGCCAGGTACAACTATAAAAATAATAATCACTTTAGTTTTCAAAAAGAAATTTTTAAATAAAGAAATTATTACAAGAATATTACAAAAGTATCTTTGAATCACAACTTCGGGAAGACTAAAAGAGACTTCAAAGATCAAATCAAGTTACATTAATATTTAATCTCTTAAAAATTTTGTCTCAACATTTGGCCTTCTCGCGGCTACAGGTGCGACAGGAAATAAGCGTCGCGAATAGGAAGAGAGGAAAATGGAAGAGAACGAAGAAGCAAGCAGTAACTTTTTGTATTATTGGATGGTCTTGGCGAAGAGGGTGAGTCCTAAGTACATGCAGAATTTTCGGTATAAATTGGGAGGTATTACACCTTCTTACTTGGAACGTACTTAGGACATTGTCGAGGGTTAGTTGATGTGATGTTGCACTCTCATCGTAAATCAAGAAAGTAAAGGTGGTTGTGTTGCATAACCTTGCAACGATTATCACTCCATTAGATTTCCCATCTGCCTTTCACGCTACATCAGCTGATTCTTGCCTGAATGATTCATGAGCGGAGGAGGAAAAGGAAGCGGATGTCATCAGCGAGATCGTGACTTACGTGACACCTCTTATTCGAGAAAACCCTTTTTTGTACTTTTACTGTTTCATTGAGAACTGTCTATTAAATTATTTAATTTTAATCTATGAAGTAAATGCTTTTGTGAATATTGGACCATTATGGTTTTATCGTGCTGTAATACAACAGAAATAATAAATGTTACTTTGAAAAATTTATAATTTTGAAATTTCGTCGCAGAAATGTTTGAAAAATTGAAAAACTAATAGCTCAAATAACTGTAGTAATTAATGCAAACTTTATTTGTTTAAAAAAATACGATTTACTTTAATTATCACGCAATTTCAACTTATATATTTTTCTGCAGTATAAAAATATCGAATCAATTCAACAACATGAGTAAAACTAATCTCTTATTACATGAAAATGATTTTTATTAATTACTATTTTATCATTTTTGTTCTAAGTGAAATAGTGAAATTAATCTAATGAAGTGAATATTGAAGTTTTTTATTGTAGTGAAATTCGATGAGCATAAGTAAAAGCTCAATACCAGTGACTTACCAGTATTGAATTCTAAAATATTATCTGTGAATGTAAATTTAGTCGGCGTCACTGCTTGAAACACAACAAGGTAAAATAAGTACATAAGAAGCTTAGGAATTTAACGTTTTCAGCATGTTGTTCAGGTTTGCGTGCGTTTATTTGCGGACTAATTTACAACTTGACTATTTTGAAATTGCTACTTCGACATCCTCTTCGAAATCGCAATTACGCCTACGGTATATCGAGACTTTCTCAGCTCATCAATTGTACACTGTGACGTGGTCGTCGTTCCTTCAACGCATTTTAGTGCTCTTCGACAAAGAACGAGAGGCTCGGCAATCTTCATTGATCAGAACGCAAGCAACTGCTAAGGATACTCTCGTTCGTGCATTCTTTTTCATTCTTTATCGTTCCTTTAAACACAATTTACATCTCTCTCTTTTTCTCTCTCTCTCCCTTTCGATCTCTCACTCTTTCTTTTACTTATGTACAGTACATGAATACTTACTTTGTTTGAAAGGTATAATATGAGAATTCAAATTAAACTGGTAAATATGTTTATTTTAGTGCTTCAACGATTATCTGAAATACACATACATTGGTTGCTATCGTGGTCGCATATATCTCATGAAAGTGGCTAAAGCCTTTGTATTAATTTCTCATTTTTCATTAGAATTTTCTTTTTGCTTTTTATGTAGCATAATTAATAGTATTTTACGATTCATTTATCACAAAATTAAATAAAGTACTTGACCGATTTTGTCAGAAATACGTCTGCAATATTTAAACTTAATTAACTTTAATTAATCCTATTATCATAAAATATCCAAATGTAGATTTTAAAAGAAAAAGTAAAACATGTTTTTACATATTGTTACTATGTAATTCGAAAAGTATATCATTTTTGTATTATAATATTGATATATATTGTTTATGTTATTTTTAGTTATGATCAATTCTATCAAATTTTTTAATAATAATTATTCTAAAATTTAATTTTGTTAACAGCGCTAGAAATAAAATAATTTAAAATATTGTTTAATATACAATAATATTCATGTAATTCTATTAAAATTGTTTATGAGTTTTAAATTAATATAATCTATTATTTTTTTCTAAAGGTCTTTTTTTAGTTATAAAATACCATTTTCACATTGCAGTAATGAAAAGAAAAAATATGATCTGTTTGTTATATAATCAAGTATACTTAATATAGCAAAAATTATTAGTTTAATATTCAGAGGTTTTCAGAAACTCAAGTTTGAACATGTACTTATGTTTACAAAAAATATTTATTTACCTTAATTTTGTACATACATATATTATTATAATTTATTACTCTAAAAAGTACATAAAATTTTATATAATTAGTAATTTAAAATAATAACACACATATAAACGTTATTTCGTAAAATATGTGAACTTATTTAGTTGCATTTATTATCTTTGCTTTTCATCAGTTTATTTTCTAAAAAACTTTCATAAAATGGTATTTTATAAACGTGATTATTTAACAATTTTGGAATATGTTATAAATTATAGATATTAAAACTGAATTTGAAAATATGTAAATGTATTCTTGTTAACCGCTATAATGATATTACTTGATAAATCTATAAGCCGTCTTTTACATATTATCTAGATCTTGTAAATTTTTTTGAAAAGTTTTCGAAAATTTACATTATAATTAAGTTGTGGTATTTTCAGAAATTCTTGGAGTACTTGTTCTTAAATTTTTTTTAGAAAATTGTTCTTCAACTATCAAACACATTTATTACTCTTTGTCTCCTACAAAGAGTTTTTATCGTAATTTTTTTTTATTTGTCTGCACTACAATTTAAATTTTATAATAAAATGCGAAGTTGATTATTTTTATTTTTTCAAAAATTTGAAGAGTACACTAACTAAATAATTTCAAATTCAATATAATATGTAAATATCTTCAAAAATCAATTAAGTAAATAAAAATTGTTTGTTGCACAAAACTCGAAATAATTAACTTTGACCACTCTTTCGTATCACATCAAATTATTAATAGAAAACGCAAGACTTTTTGATTATTGATCTTCTAGTCGAACACCATTCATTTGAAGTTCAATGTCGTAATCAAATTTATTATTTGCATCCCATTTTTCTGCGTGAACGTGCCACTACGTATGCAACTTACATGAGAGATTTGTTACTGGTGGAAGCGCATATTTGTCGCCACGAGGATGCAGAGGGGCACTAACGTGAGAGTAAATTCGTGGGGCATATGTGAGTGTAAATAATACGAGGTGCCACGGAGGAATAAAAGAGGTAGAGTTGGATGGAAATGATGAAAAGCGGTGTAGTAAGAAAAAAAAGGACTCAATGATAGCAAGAGAAATAGTAAAGGGAGTATCATTCGTTTCAACGCAATGAATTCTCCGTAGAAATTTGCTCTTATTTTATATTTATATAAAATAAGAACAAATTTTTATATTACATCCTAGACATTATTTATTAAATTGAAGTAATGAAATGAAGTAATGAAGTAATGGTGATGAAACAAATTCTATAGTTACAAATTATATTAGATTATTAATAATAGAAATTATTAATAATAAACTGAATCTTATATACATCGTGTAAAATTTAGGATTCATGATCCTCAAAAAAATGTTTCTGTTCATACTGATTTTCATAAGAAAAAAAGGTTTATATTTACTTCCTGTTAATATATTAATTGTTTTACAAGTTGTTATGTACATAGAAGTCGTTATCTAGTGAAATTGAAATTTCAATTTTCGTACTCGATTTAAAATATATTATTCTCCCATAATAATTATTGCACAGAAAAAATCACGTACTTCTTTTTTGATGGTTGCAATTTTCATTAATAATCTGAATGCGTACCAACTACGCACGACCCTATGCATATACTGTAGCTATTGAAAAATTAAATACACAGATTACGAATTCCCGGAAAGGTGTTTACCCCACCCTGAGTTATTAAAACGGATTATTACGAAAGGCGACTCATCGATTGGTTGAGTCTTCGTCTTGTGGCTGCTTTTTTCTTTTCATTTCGTTTGCTATTTGTATCTCTATTCCGTGTGAACATCATTCCGTGTTTGTCCGATTGGTGACTTTTCATTTATATATTGCACTAGTCCTGAAAAATAAAGTATCCTACTTAATAACGAGGATTCCGCTATTCCACGTGCGTATTCGAAGATTGCGCAATCGAGTGAATGGTGCTTATATGCTGATTTTCAAAATTTTACAAAAGATTAAAATAAACTGATAAATTAAGGGGGGGAGAGAGACATCGACATTGGTGCTCACTTTGATTTTCTCCATAGTAACATTTGTCCACCGGTAAATCAGCAAAAATACAACAGCTACAGCCTATTTAATTATAACGAAATCACAACGTCTGCCCCTCGCTGATGCATATTTGCTCTTTTGTGTTGAACATTTCACGCGAAAGAGGAAATCAAGAAGTTTTTCGGCTTGATGAGTATTTAATTGAATGATATTTAATGCCTCTAGAGAGTGAAAAATTTTAAATGTAGTTCAATGAACATTTTATTGCTCTTTTTGCATGTTTCTCATTAAGATACTCTTTTAATAATTATTAATTATTCAATGATTACATTTAAAGTTATTGCCTTTTTGTAACTAAAAATAAACTTTCAAATATTTTCATATTTATTAATAATAAATATGAAAAATGAAAAAAATTAAATTATTAATAATATTGTATAATACATAGTTAAGAAGGATATCAGGTTTAATTAATTATTTTCAAGAAAATTTTGGTAATAGAAAAGAAACTTTTAAAAATTCATCGTAACCAAATATTTTCCTTAAGCTACCGTTTGAATTCAAGTTAATTTCGAAATTAATATATTATATTAACTTCATATATTACATTGAACCACATTTATAATATTAAAAAATACTTTTACAAACATATCTGTGACTTTCAAACTTTAGTTCACGTATGGACTTTAACAAAAATTCAGTTGTACAATTATGGCATACAATTTTTGATTCAGTTTTACATTTAACATGCCTTAATCTATTATTAAATTTATTTTAAAACTTTCATTAAATCTTTTTATTACTTTCAGGCAATATTCATCTATTCAGAATATTGAAATTTACATATGAATATGTATCCTTGGTTACTAGATAATGAGTTAGAAAATTTGAGTATATTGAAATAGCGTCATAAAATTTCTTAAATATTTTGAGGCAAACATGTTTATGCTTACATCCGACGTTAGTTATTGTTCTAGTGATAAACAACTATTTTTTAAATAGAACAGTTAGAAATACCTACCAAGATATAATATTTTCTTATTAAAATGTAACAGAAGTTTTAAGAACACATTCTAGAGTTACATCTAATACTTATTTTATTTTTAAACCAGGGCATAATTAAGTTCATGCGAACCAACATTGAATTATCATGGAATTTCACAGAAAAAGATTTATTACAATACAAAGTTTAATTAAGAAACTTAAAATAATTTAAAAGATACTAGCATATTACGGCGTTGAAAAGTGTAAAGTAAAATTAATTATTAGAACCATAAAATCAAAGTATTTCATTTTTAAGTATATTAAAAAATGTTATGTTTTGAATGTTTTTCTTTCAAATTAATTATTTATTGAATGTTTTGTCATAAATTATGTACATAGTATATTACATTAAATTACGGCTGCTATATTCAATTAACTTTATACATTTTACAAAAAGCGAACAGTGTAAATAAAAAGTAAAATTCACATTTTAAATATATACAAAAAGTTTGTAATAGTAGTTTATTGGAAAATTTGTGTAAAAATAATTTTTATATTATGTATTTTATAATATCTAGTCTTAATTTATATATAAATATGCTTTATTTTCAACTGTTAATTTATAATTCGATTCCATTCTTATTGATATATAAAATACGAAATGTGTGTATTTCATAAAATATCTGTAAATTATGATTCCAACTGTTCTATCATTAATACTCTTAAATTTGTAATTATCAGAGATGAGAGCGAATGTGTTGGTCTTAACTTGTCAGTTGTATGATTGTATATCAAGTTAAAATTTACCTTTCGTTTTTCATTTATGTTCTTCACTGTAGGAAAATGATTCAAAGCTCTTTTAGACAGGAGACAAGATTAAGTGGACTTAGGGAGACGTTTCCATCGTCTCAGAATTAAATTTTGTATCAAAGGAAAGCATTGCAAGCGTTATTTCCGCAATACCGCATTATCCTGTGCTAAGAAACCGATAAGAAAAGAGAGAAAATCGAATTTGTCACTTAGTACTGATATGTAATGGAAGAATATGTTGTTTTTTTTTTGCTGAACATTAAGCATAATATCATGGTATTACTTTTAACAATACAAGAATTTACCTGATATGTTAAGATATTTGTCTTAAGCAAGACGTTCTCTGTATTTTTCTCTGTATTTAAAATCATATTTTTATCCGATAAAATGTAATTTTAATATAGAATTTACAACTTTACAATTTTTCGTTATGTTATTAAATTGTTCGTAAATAATGTGTCCAAAAATAAATTCGATATAACTCTTTGAAGAATAAGTTAAATTCATAATAATAAATTTAACTCTTTACTGCTTGCTAATATAATAATAATAATAATAATAATAATATAGATATTTTTTATAGCAAATATAAATGGAAAAAATGATAATTAGCCTAATTTTTCTTAATGATTTCTGTTTCAATTAAACAGAAAAACATTAGAATGATTTTTAAATTTTTTAGGTATGAAACTTACCCAACTTTTCATTGATACATACGACTTGATTTACATATTTTATTATTGTTTTTAGAAAAAAATAATAATCTGTTTTACTTCTTTTTATATAAAATATGTGTAAAATTTGCAACAATGAACACTTCTAAAGCTTCTCAGATTGTCTTCAGTTTATGTTACTTCAAAAGATGTGACAAGAACTTGTTTAAATGAATAATTAAGGATTTAGAACTTATTCGAAAGGAACTTTTTAATATATTCATGATTTATAATTGAAATTATAAATATAAATAACCATAGAAAATAAAATAAAATTTGTTGTACAGATTGGAATTTTTATTAAAATATTGTACTTGTAGTAGTTTACACAAACATATAATTAAATCATGGCAATGTGTTACAGGTTAATCGAATGCAATATCTAACTCTGAAATTTCTTGAACAAGGTACGATTTATAATAAAAAATAAAAATTCGGTATAAAATGTTTGTAATGCAAAGAAATAATTTCCATCTAATCTGGAATGCAAGCTTAGTTATCTACGTTTTGCAATTTAGCACTTTATACTGAGGATTGGTGTTAATTAAAGTAAGGAAATTGAAAGTTTACTTGAGCAGTACAATAAAATCCCGCTCTAAAACATTTGCAGAGATTGAGTGCAACCCAGCGGCATACGGGAGATTGTCATCTTTTATACGCAAGCAATGTATGGTGTATAGTATCGAACCGTGGATGAATTTGAGCTCTTATGCACGAGCGACCCATTATTATATTGCTATCTTTCAGAGCTCCGCAGCCGAAGAGACTACGCTCCACCCAACGCATTCGCTCTTCTCTCTCTCTCTCTCTCTCTCTCTCTCTCTCGATAATAATGTCTCAATTAGATACTTGGTGTAATTTACTCTGAGTGCTGCCCGTGCGGACTTTCGTAATATATTTTTACTTGTCAAAGCCGGTATAGTTTATAGTTGAGAAGGAAGAAGATACCTTAGTCCGTTATGGATTGCTCTTTGTTTATCCAGAAGATGACTTTAAAGCCTTAATTGCACTAAAGTAGCTGAGTGTAATTAAAAATTTAAGTGTGAAAGTTTTTCAATTGTTGCTTTTGTTCAAAAGTACAAAAAGAGTTTATCGTCGATGAACTCAAAAGTACTAAAATACATATAGGTACACCGTTTAAAACTATATTGATAATATATTGAACAAAGAGTTCTATAATTTTGTTTGGAAATTGTTTGCAAAGTATTATGGTAAGAATAGGAGTTTGTTAAGGAAGAATTATGTTATGTAATAGTGAAGAACCAACAATTTTTCTCCTGTTTGTATATTGTTACAAAAATCTGACGCTATATCTGCAGTTAACATCGTCTTTTTATACAAAATATATAAAGTTTTTATACAAAAACTATAAAGTGAGGAAAAAAGTAATTCTTATTGTATATACGTAAGAAGTAAAATCAAACTTATCAGAGCATTAAACACGTCTGGATTTATTAACTTAGTTATTTACGAATCTTGATAATTATAACAATGATAATTATTGTTAGAGTTATTGAATAAATATACATAAATTAATTCATAAATTATAATTGGTTATTTATCAGTATTAGTTTTATACTTTATTATTATTATATAATTAAGTTTTTATGCAATATATTTGAAAGTTTTATCATTCATAAATAAATTTTTTAAAAAACTTGTTTTACAATACATTTAAAATATAAAATATATTTGCCATAAATGACCCTTAACGTATTACGCAAACGAATTTAATCGTTTTTATTATAGGTTTATATTTTTTCAAGTTTAATCTCTATATCAATATTTAAATGTAAAAATAATTTAATACTTATTGATTGATTAATTTAATATTCTGTGCTATACGTAATAATTTTTTACAGATCAACTTTTATTGCTTAGATACTTGCAATAAGTTCTCTGATTTGTATAATTTTTATGTTTATTACAAAATACGAAATCATTTTTTTTTGAAAAATTTCATTCTTCGTTATTTCTTTTTACTCAAGTTTTGTATGTATTAAATATAAATTAAATTAAATAATAGAATTTTTTGAAAAACTAAATTTATTGATGGTGTATCGAAATTCCAATTCAATATTTAAAACACGAAAGTCTACAGAAATATTACATAAAATAGATAAAATTACTAAATAATACTACGGAAATATTCTCTTATATATAGTTTTAACCGAATGAAAGTAAATTTGATTCTTCTTAAAGAAATTTAACTTAATTTTTAAAGAACAAAAAGATTTTTTCTTTTATCAACTGAAATATTTATCTTTGTCATGGAAGTCATTTCGAAAATCTATTTAGTATGATTACAAGTATAATTATAATCATTCTTTAAGCGTAATATCAGCGCAAAGATTTTATAATTCATTATTTTTAAATCTGAATAAAATTACGAGGTGCACGAAGGAAAAGTGTTAGCAATAGTTTTCTGTTAAATAAATAAGCATTTTATAATACTTATATCTCGGGTATTACATTAAACAATTTTTTCTAAACACCCCAATTACTCACGGAATAAAATTCATTCCTAATCACTAGAATTACAGTCGAAGTGATTTAATATACCCTTAGTATATCTTCGCTTTGAATATGAAGTAACGATAGAAGATTATAACTAAGCTTTCTTATTTGCATCTCTGTTAGTGAACCCTAAATAATCGTGTATCGCGTGCCCTTAAAAACAATTTTGCTTATTTTCGTTTTTACCCGTGTATGAAAATCGTAATTGCTCTGTTGGTGGCGCGACTCGCAGCGTAGGAGTAAAAAATCCCATAAATGCGTAAAGGGGCCATTACGGGCCATTTGCTGTAATGATGGAGACTCGACATGAGAGAACGCGTGAGCTCGCTAACGGTCCCCGCACTGTAGGCCACTTCTTTATGGGTCCATAAGCGTTATGCGCGCGAGCGCGTGTGTGCGTGTGTGCATGCGCAAAGAAAATACAGACGAGGAAAAAGTTCGAAGAGTTCGTGAAGCGTCACGCGCACACTCTGATGAATTGCTGATTGGATTAATGGAATTGGATAAAGATTCGATCGCGATGATGGGAAAAGTGTGGAGAGCTACAAGTTTTTCTTCACTAGAGGAAGAGAGATGAATTATGACGTGTGTTTAGTAATTATATTTTCTCTCATGATGATGAAATGATTAATTACGATTTTAAATTCGCATCTGCTTTCAAGCGGAAATTCGATTATGCTATTTATTTTTGTAATAGCGATACGAGATTTATGATTTTGATGATGAGCGTTGAACCACGTCATGATTATTTTTTGTTTAAATAGCGTCGTTAATACGATTAGAATATTGATATTAGCTTTAATTCTGGACATGAATTTTGTCATCATGTCGCCGTATTCATTTGAAACGTTAAGTTAGTGAAGTATTAGCAGTTTGATGTTTTAACGCCTGTTGAAATATTGAATCGAATATTTTCAGTTTTCAATTTCATATATTATTCGTTTGAGTATTTGTTTGACGAACGGTTATTTTAATTTATATTTTAATTTCACGTGATGTGATACGAAGGCGATTTTAGTTAAGGTTCTATTTAAGTAGCTGCGGCCTCTTTTTGCACTTACTCATAATATGTTATCGGTAACTATAAAATGAAGAAAAGGAAAAAAGCAAGAGCCCACGGTTAGTAGTATAAAATCTCTATTTACGATTGCACCAAAAACTTTTCTCCCGGACTGATTATCTCAGAAAATAACCCGCGAACAAGCGAAAGATAAAATAAAAAAGCACGCGTTTACGATTGATCTTATGCGCGTACGCGAAATGCCTCAATCAAAGCCCGTGGATTCTTAATCCATACGGTCGCACGACTTGTATAATGCGTATAATATGCAAAGCGCGTATAACAGCTTTTGCATCATATGTGTGTATTATGCATAATATGTGTGTATGCGCAACGTACAGCACACATGGTCACCACAATGCACTGCAAAATTCAATTTCAGCAAAAAAGACGGAGGATAAAAGGAAATAAAAAGCGCGTGGGGGAGGGGTGCAAACGTTGATGTTCCGTTAGCATCATCCTTTTACAAGAGGAGGTGCATAACGGCCTGTTGCCTGCACGTCGTGACTTATTCTCGCCCACGTTCCACTCCGTTCCTCGGGCGGTATACACGCGCATATTCCTCCTCTCTCTCTTTCTTACTCCCTCTCTTTTTCTTGCTCCCATCAATCCTAGTTATGGAGTGAAACTAGCGCTGTACGAGGAAATGAATTTATAACCTGTGCATGTGTGCGTGTGTGGTCCATTCGCGGCGATTACTTTTCAAGCACTGAAAATCGATCGACTTCGGCGATTCTAGTTGTCGACACTCCGAGAGAACTACACTAGTTTGCGTGAGTCGTACTTCGATGGAAGATAATGATTTCGTTACGCTTTCTTTGTTTCTTTGATCTGGATTACGTACTCATGCCAGACGCAAATGATTTAGCGATTAATCGCGAATTCGCAAATTGAGCTGCAGATTGAATCGTATTTATATAAAATCTTCGAAGCAATCTGCCATTCAAGTATCGAAACTGTAGTTTAATAGACATAGCACGATGCCAAATAGTTCAACAATCGTACAATCGTGCACCTCAAAATTAAATAAATTTATGATTACTTTTAATTATTAAATAATTTATAATTATTTATAAATTGTATAAATTTGTATAAATTGTATAACACATAGCAGCCTATTTATTTCATAAACTTGTATTAAAAGAATTAGTCAACAAATAAAAATAAATATTTCTTTCTGCTTCAAAGTCTTGTTCGATAATTAAAAATCTTCAATTGGTAAAATTGGTAATTATATATATTGTAATAATTTGTTGATATTCAAATAAATCCCAATTAAAATAGTAAACAGTAAAATAATCTTTTAAGACTATTGTTAGTTTTTTAACCATCGATATAAGGAAGCTACAATTGTTACACAAACAAATAATTTATAGCAGAATCTTTATTCTTGAAAATTATAATATGCAAAAGTATGAAGGCATCGAAAAATACCTGAAAATCTTACGTTACCTGCCTTTCTCTCGCCCCGTCCATACAACGATCGTACGGCGAGTAACACCGTACGCAATTGTATGGCTTTCTCGCGTACAAAATGTCCTTGATGTACCGCCTATTTTGTATTTTCCGGCTTAAAACTGTTGGTTGATTGCAAACAATTTTACATTCTATGTATGCACTTTTATAATTAGTTATATTTCAACCCTAATAAAATATAACGACGACGGAGGTTTTTAGGGAATTGACAAAAATAGAATCGCAATGCGCGAATCATTTTATTTTGTACCGTAATTATATGAGATTTATACGTTGCATAAATACAGTACTTTAAAACGAATTGAGTTATCTTGTTTTACATAAATAATTTACGTATCGCGAAGTTAAACATGGAGATTACAAATTATCGGTATCATGTTCTTGAATCGTTAAGATTCCTAGAAAACTTGGTTATTTTACGAATCCTATCATAGAAAATAGCTGCGAAAATGTCCACAATCAATTTTTTTTCTTCCTCACAATTTTATTGCGTGAGGCTCTATACCTTTTCAAGTTATTAATTAGCATTTAATCGATTTTATTATAAATATTAAGGCGATTGTCGCTATTCTATAATCATTAACAAGATATCAACCAAATAAAGCAGAATTTAATCGACGTAGAAGAATGCATTTCGTTAAAAAATTGGAGGATACAATGTCAATAACCGTTATACTTTGATTAACACAGATGCACGCGTAGGTATCGTGTAAAGAAACAAGAGAATTAATTTCAGTCAAGATATAACTGTCTGTGCTCATTGCTTTTCTTCTGGATATCATTTTTCAATTTTGTCAATATTTCAAAGATAATTGTCATAGACTTTATTAGTATAGGGATTATGATACTAGTAGATTTTATATTTTCTGTAACATTCCTTCAAAACTTTTTTTATTTACAGTTCTCAAATAATCAAAATATGATTAACAAGTATTCTAAAATATGTAATAACCATTACTTTATAAATTTAAGAATTTAGAAATAAAATTATTCGATCGAATAAAAAAATAATACTATAAATATTTTGTGATATTTCGTGATACTAGATACAGAATTTTTTCTTTTTTAAATATTCGAATTTGATTTAAAGTTTGTTACATTTCTAATTCTTTGATTAATCGCACGGTACGATATATAATTAAAGTTAGTTATTAAAGTATGAAAGACAATTAAAAATAGTAAAATTAAGCTAATAAGTTAAACTTATAAGCCTTGTTTTTGTCGGTATCTTTAAAAAGATATAGAATTTGTTTATTGATAAAGATAAACGTCTGAAATTGTTTAAATACTTGCAAGTTTAATATATTGTAATCTTAGGGTTAGTCAGTGAGGTAAGAGATAAGATTAAAGTGAAAAACAGCTTTTTTGATAATTTAAAATTTTTTTTATTTATAAATATACCTCTTGTATATTGTACTTGTAATATAACTATAAAGTATAATAATTTTAAAATTTCTAAAGAATAAAATTTATTTTGACAAACATTGTCGTCTTGGAGAAATAAAAATATTTTCAATAATAAAATATAATGATTGTGTGTGTTTTATGAAAATACATTTAATATTTTTATATATTTTTTTGAAAAAAAGAAACATGTATTTCACATATTTACAATAGAATATGACAAGAAAACAACGTAAACTAAATGTTTTGAAACAATTATTACCTATAGAGTGTTTCTTTTCTTTAAGTATTAAAATATGTTCAATCAAATTAATAAATAAACACGTTCGTATTAATGGATTTTCGATTTTCATTTATAATTTAAATTCATTTATAATTATAAACTATATTTACTCTGAATTTAAGAGGAACTAAGCTTATAATTTTGTAGCAATCAAATGATTGTAATTATTTAAAATTATTATTGATACGTATGTGACGTAATGCAGATACGTGGAAGTTACATTACCATACATGCGATCGTGTGCGTCACTTATTCTTTAATTTATATATACTGGATAAGTATTTTATAATTATAATCGAATCTTCAATTATTCCTCTTGTCCGATTTTTTTATATAACTCGAGGTGATTCTTGAGTTGGTACGATAATCAAATTAACATAATTATTTTCTCATCGGCAACTTACGTGACGAAAGAACTAGAAGACCCTCAAAATTTTCTATTTCACAAAAAATTTGATTTTAAATATAAGAATTTTATAAATTATGCATTCAAATACTCCTTTTTATTCAAATTACATTATTTAAATGAATTGGTATTATCTATTATAGAAATTTAGGTAATTCCTAAAATCACATAATCGATAAGTTTGGTATTTGACGTATATTATTCTAATCACAATATTTTGCATTATTCATTAATAAATTATTACAGGATAAGCTGGACTAAAGTATGTAACGAAAATGTAAAGAATCTTTTTTAATATTAATATTCAACGTATTCAAACAATGTAAACTTTCAACTCATCTGTATTTCACTCTTTTTAGATAAAATTTTTATAAATCGAACTATTATTAAACTATTATATTTGAAATATTAATACGTCTATTCAATTCAAGATATATTTAAACTTATTAAAATATTTTAAATTATTTTTTATTTATTGCGTACATCAATCGAACTTATGACAGAGATTCTCCGGGGACGATCTCTACATTTTCTTAAATTAGCCTTTTTAAAATAGTGTTCATTGATGGATTGTATTCGGAGAAATATTTCCCTCGTTTTTCGAATAAAGCAAAGTTATTATGTCAATAAATCTAACGATAAATAAAATACATTTTCATTGTTGACACTTTGTACAACTTGAGTATCTAGTTCTCTTAACATTATTTCAATCACCCAAGTCTACATTTTAAGCTATTTCGGCATATGGCAGGTATCCTCCCCCTCTTCCCAGTTTAACTAAAGCCAGGTCGTCAGACTAACGATTATTTTAAACAACTAGCTATCTTAAGCATACGAAGTACCTTCTTAGGTAAATGTAGGACATCTTCTGATAGCTTCTGTCTCACTGTTTCCTTTTTTACTCCACTGAGTGCTTCTTCCAACATTTTCCGCTTTTTGTAAGTGCGTATTTCTCAAGATAATTTTCGTAATTCGATAGATTCCGGGGACTTTTTTTTATCAACTTTAAAAATTTACGGAATATTCTTATTCCGTAGGACATTCATAGTAATTCAATTTTTAATGCTTTATTTATTCCTATTCATATATATCAACAATTTTCAAATTCACAATTAATCAAAGCCGTTTCAGTGGCGTGCAATTAATTGCATAAATTAAAGCAAATAGTTTTTTGTTCGAATAATTGAATCCATAATAATTTAGTTAGTTCGGGATCTTAAGATGGAATGAAGCTTTAAAAACGTTTTACTTTGGTCTGATTTTAATTTAACGATGCATGTAGATTGTATAATTGTTAATGTTTTTCATGTTAAAAGTTAAACAAATTATGTTGATTCATCAACAAATCTCAAATTCAATGAGAGTTATAATTCTTTATTTACCTTTTTCAGCTATTTTTACATTTCTACTTTCCATAATACTCTTGGATGTAATCATTAATAAGGAGTTTGCAATATATAAGTAAGCACGCGCCTTGAAAATAATATATTACCAAAAAATCCAATTCAGAAATAATTGAATCTAAGAAATCGTATTTTATATAAATAAAAACGGTACAAATTATTTGAAAGATTAATAGTAAATAGTGAAAATGAGGAAAAGTAATTATAAACAAATAGAAACATGAGAAATGAAAAGATTCTTCTATGTAATAAAATCGAGTAATAATTCCATATCTTATATTATATATCAGATTACAGAAATAGCTGATGATTGGATACGAAAAATTGAATATTTTGCAATTTGAAAATGATTAGATGATTTATATATTTTTCCGAAAAACTGTGACATTTTAAGATAGATTTAAGTGTAGATTTGAAACGCTCTATCTTTATAAATATATTAATTAGATTTTGAAAAGGTTTAAGCATCTACGTATTATTATTTTTTAACACATGCTTTTTCTAAATTTGTTGAGAATAGCTGGGACTCTAGTATAAAGCTTTCGTAGTTGTGTTTTTATAATAATTAAGCAATTTCGATAATATTTATTTAGTTAGTATAATAAGAATTAAAAAAAGTCTTTTCATAGTTTTTGCGTTCAAGGATCATATTCTACTTTAGTTTTTACCAAAATATAGCTTAGTATTAGCAATTATTAATTTAATTGATTAAAAAATTATTTATTTATAAGATTGTACATGTAAAATACATAAAGGGTTATTTTCGTTAATATTGGATTTTATAAATGATATTTGAGAATTGAGATAATTGAGAATCTAAAATATGTAATAAGCTTAAAAATTAAAATCCTATTAGTTTTGGAATAAAATGATATGGCGAAACATTCGATCTGAACTTTACATTACAAGGTTTTTCGTTTTTCTGTGATCTATTAAAGGACGAATAAAATATAATAAAATGTTACGTAAACTAAAAGCATTTTTATATAAAAAAATTATATTTCATGGAAATTGAAATTAAGAATTAATTAATTAATTACTGAGAATTTTGAAAAAAATGTTTTCCACTTTGTCGAGAAACGTAGTAATATACGGCAGTTGTTGTCCCCCTATAATCCTTCAAAATGAACAAAATTTCATTTTTAGTAAGCGTAAAAGATAAATGGCACGTTATTTTCAAAATACTCAGATATAAGTATTTACTTAGTTACGTCTCTTTCATTATCTTTCCTTCACTTCACACGGTAATCATACCTTTTAATTTCTTTCATTTCTTGTATGGATTTTAATATTAATAAGCGCCAAGTTTTTTGACCTTCTTAGCATCAAAATAAATCCGTTGGGTTTAATTGTTGATTCAAGTTTGTATGTATGAGAAGACCAGAATATATGCTTCAAAAATTTATTTTATTTTGATGAAGGAAATCACATAAATATTCTAAGCTTTCAATATTTCGAGCAACTACTTTATATTTTATGATTTTTTGTGTATTCCAATTAAATCTATTTAGAATGAACATTTAAAATGTATATAAGAAATATACGAATTCGCAAGTGCAAAAAGATTATTATAAGATGTGTTTGATCTTCTATTACATGATTAGGAAATGTCGTTGCTTACTCGTTTTGTTATTTTCTCTTCGATTTCTTTATGGACTTCTCTTGGCAAATTATATATTATACTTGAAATGAGTTTTGCACTTTTTTGTATTGAGTTAATAGGCTTTTGAATGTATTAGAATTATGTTTGAATGTTGGAAAGTAAAATATTAGATTTATAGATTTTCGACTTGAAATTTTAGAATTCATAATCAAATATCTAGAAAATAAGAAATTGTTTCAAAACTTGTCAAAATCTTATAAACGGTAATAAGCAACCAATGTTTTCTTTTTACTGCAGTCGAAATATTTGCCTAAATTGTCTTTTTTCACGCGTACATCAGGATCAAAATCTTGGAATGTTAGATAATATAAGTAAATTACGTTGATCAAATGGAAAATCTTTGGTATCTCACATTTGTTTTTCAGATTTAAAATGTTGGGTTTATTAATTTGTGACAATGAAGATGTTACAAATGGCATCATATTATAAGTTACTTTCTAAAATTTTCTCTGTATTTGCTTTGATAAATAATTCTTTAAAGTTAATTGAGTATATGATAAATATGCAGTTAGTTTAAATTTATTTCAAGTAGTAAAATTTCATATATTTCTTATTTATTAGAAATCAATTTAAAAATTACATATGTACAATTCAAGTATTAATTACATCAATATTAAAATTAAGATTTTCTTATAACCGTTTTTAAAATATATTAAATTTGTTTGCAATGCTTTAAAATATTTTATTTGCAGAAATATTTTAATAGTGCAATTTCTATGACATAGATAAAGGTGATTATTTTATACATGTATATTTTTGAGAGCAATCATTACAACATGTAAATTAATAATAATTTAGAAGTTTTTATTTTTAGAGCGTTTAAAATTTATTACTGTTAAATGGTAGTCTTTGAAGATATGCAATGCTTTTATTAGTTCGAAGAGTTAAATTTATTTTTACTTATAATTATCATATATATAATTATCACTTTTATATAGCGATATGTCTTAAAAATATAATTCAAATCACTGCAATATAGGTGTAATTTTAATAATAACTTTAATTATTAGGAGCTAATTAAAAAAGAAAAAAATAATATTAAAATAAATAAGAATGCAATTAATTAATTTATTTATTCAACGATAGATAATGTTATTACTGAATAATCGATATTGAGAATTTTTTAAATTTAACTTAGCAGAAAGTTTAAAATCATTTATAACAAAACTTACACTAACTATATATTACAAATTCAAGATATATCTAGATAGTTTTTATTCCATTTTTTAAAAATTCAGCGTTATCTTAAAGTTATTATGAACTACATTCAAATTTAATCCAACATAAAATTCATTTTCGCTTAATGGAACTTTAAAGTTATATATATTAGAAGAATTTTTAAAAAAATAATATAAAATTATATTAAATAACACTTTATTTTTAATGTACAAAATATTCAAAAGCTATTTTTAATAGCATATTAATATATATTAATATATTGAACTAATTTTATAAGTAACAAGTTAATTAATATTATTTAAAAATTGTTCAATTAATATCTATACATAAATGTAATACTTTCGTAATTCATACGAAGTAGTTTTATAAAAGTTTATGAGTAATTATGTTAAATTTATATAATTAATTTGTATTAAATTAATACATAATATAGAGCTTCTTAAACTTTAATGACTTAGAAAAGAAGTTTTATTTTCCGCCTAAAACAAAATTTTGTAAAGAAAAAGCACTGAACACGAACATGATTGTTTATAAATCAGTCTGATTGTTAGAGTATCACTTTCATTTTATGTAAAACTCAGGAAAGAAAAATACTAAATACTGAACTTTTTCAACGTCTTCCTAAAATTTTTCTTTTTAAGAACTATTTTATAAAACATTTTTATAGTAAATTATAATTATAATCATGTTTTTATAATCTTTTCTAATATTAAAATATATTTTAAGTGTGATAATAATTATATAGTCAAGGTCAATTTTAATACTTGTTATGTTTTTATAATCATTTTTAAAATGAAGAATAATAATATCAGATAGAATATAATAATATCAGATAGAATATATAATTTACTTCTAATGTCGTGGTGTATAAAAAAATATAAAATAGTATATTTTATATTAAAAACCACAAAAAAGATGAAATGATAGTAAGAAACAAAGATATATTTTCTTACTTTATTTACCTTCTTCATCCTTCTTAGGACTTTCATTTTTCTGTTTTGCTTTCCTTTTTAGTAGAGAAAGAATATATGGGAATAAATAAAGTGTGTTATATTTTACCTTTCGAAGTACACGATCTTTTTCTTCAGAACGTATAGTTTTATAAAAAGAAACACGCGTAAGGAAAAAAGAAGTAAATAATATTATTTCCTCTTTTCAGAACTTTTCCTTACTGTATTTGAAATGATGAAATGAAAAATATAAAAAGGGAGATGTAGGTTCGGAATATAAACCTTTTTCTGAAACTTTTACATCGATTCTGCAAAGTTCATGTTTGACACCAATGATTATGAATAGTGTGCATTCCAAAAATTAAAATTTAAAAAGTTATTGTAAAATTGAATTTGAAAATATTATAATGAAAAAATTTGTAAAAATAAATTAATTCTTTTTATTTGTAAATTCTTCAAATGTTAACATTTTACTAATTCTTAATTTATTTAATGTGTTGGTACTGCTATAATCATTAGTAGATTACAAAATATTTGGGTTAAGTTAGTTAGACATTTATAAACAAGTAACTGATTTCTTACAATTTTTATCAGTAAATTATAAGTTATGTTACTGAGTCATTATTGTTTAATTAGCAAAAGTCATAAATTGACCAAAAAATTATTATACCTTTTAAATGAAAACGAGAAAATTGTACTACGAGAAAAATGTTTATTAAGTTAATAAAAGTGCGACCTGTTTACCACAATTTTACGTGTCATTTAATATCTAAACAATAGAAATAGGACGAATAATTTTAGACGTATAAATTTTTAATTATACTCTATTTAATTCTTTTGGAATATCTTCTGAAATCGAAGTATATAAATATTTCTGTGTAATTAAAAGTAAAAAGTTCTACGAACCGGTCCGTAACCACTATCAGCCACACAGAGTGCATCCCTAAAATTATAAAAAAAGCAATATAAAGAAATGTCCTCCCTCTGATGCTTCATGGAAAAGAACTATCATGTCTACACGAATGACCAGAAAACCATTTTCAGCTGCGAACGCCTCAGTGAGCACCTTGAAAGAAGCGCCCCCTCCCCTTTTCCCAGACTCTTTCACCGTCTTTTATTCTTTCTTTTTCACTCTCGTAAGCCTACTAAAGGTGAGTTCAACGTTTGATATGGAATTCGCCTTATCGGGCATAGAGGAATGAGCCAGGGAGTGAATTGAAGGTTGTAAATTGAAAAATGTCGAGTTTGGGGCATATGGTGGATTAATTAACGAAAGAGATTAGAGGAGTACGAAAAATTGAGAATGAACAGAATTAATTAAAGGTTTGATTAATAAGTCTTGCTACGATAATGATGTAGCTTTCTATTGAGGTTTTGTAATATCGTATGTAGTGTATTGACGTTTCGTTAATGTTTCAATCTATCTGTTAATGCTCTCACATTAATTTTGTTACAATTGCTCCATTTTTATTTCAATATTATCAATTAAAATAGGAAATATTTATTAACGTATTAGTAAAAAATTTTATTATATAAGTCATTAGTGTCTTGTTGAAGTAAGTATTTTTAGCAAGTATTTTTTCCACCAATCCAGGGCGACTTTACGCTTAACGCAGAAATTTTTATATGAAAGAAATTTCAGTCGCAATGTAAATAACAGGAAATAATCTTCTTTGAATAAAATGAGCTTTTACTGTAGAGGTTAATTTAGATTGGATATCAACCTAACATTAATTTATTGCGAGTATTGAAATTCTATAGTCTACCTGCAGCTTATAAAATTATTTTATAGAAGGGTTGATTAAGAACTAAATTTATGCGCATAATTAAGACTGACTTCGAAAGTTGTACTTTTAAATATTCCTACAAATTTGTTCTAGTAAGGATAGAAATATGAATGGATTGATTTATGATTCTAAGCTTCTGACAACAGGAATAGTTAACTCAAATATGTGTTCATGATCATATCTTAATATATTTATATTATATTACGAAATCTATTATTAAAATTAATGTGTGTGTATATAAGATGATACTCGAATATTTTTTTTCAAGAAATTTTTTAAATTACATATTAGTTTAAAATTATATATTGTCTTTATTGTATAAATACATAAATTTCAAAGTTTAATTTTTACTCTCCAAATTATAATTGCCAAACTAAATAAATATTTAAACCATTAATTATGCATTGTCTGATTCCCTATTTATTTAAAAAGTGAATCCTTCGTATACTGAAGCTAGTTCTTGAATGACATTTACAACTGTAATAAAATCTCAAATTGTATAAATATAAATAAAGAGAATTTTGTAACAAAATATCATTTTTTGCCTACATTGATTTATAGTTCGTAAAACGCTAAACTAAATTTTTCATTTTCCATTTCATCTCCCTCTCGCTTTGTTCCTCTTTTTCTTATTACTCTCGTAGTATTTTTTTTCTGATGGATTATATTCTTGAAAGTTATGAAAATTATTATTATCCATTCTTCAAAATTCTGACTCCTGATAAGAAGTTATGATGAACTATAAATTGAAGTATTGCTACAAGTACTGATGGAGTCACAGATTTAGGTAAATATGTATAAGATACTGAATAACATTAATAGATGCCAGAAGAACTATTGCTAGCAATCGCACGTACATTTAAACGAAATAGAAAGATATACTCATTATTGCTTTAATAAAAAATATTAATGTTAATAATATTTCATAATGATCGAGTGGACTAATTTTGTATTCTAACAAAGAAATTTCGCTCCTCTTCTTTAGTCTAAATTTTAAATTTTTATTTTATAACATAAACAAAAATACTTTATAATTTCTGTACAATTAATACTATACAAAATGCTATACTACTGTACAATTAGTACTTTATAATTTCTGTTTGACTAAAATGAAATTTTCTTTACGAATATATTCGTATAAGATTGCATGCTTTAATTTTTCTTTAATTTTATTTTTTGTCAATATTACAATCTGTAATAAGACAATGAAATCAATAAATATAAGTACAATTAAATTATTAAAGTATTATTTGAATTAAGATTTTTTTGCAAAAATGTTTTATTAAAGCATTATACGAATGTTTATTATGTAGATAACTCTTTATTATGGATTGAAAAAGTACTTATGTTTTATCGAGGAACTTTTTAACAATTTACAGTAAATAGAAATTATAATGCTGATCGTTGTTAAATGAATAATATGCATGTCTACGCATCTGTGTTGACTATATACGATTGTACTATATGCTATTATAGACTATGTTACATAAATTAATAAAAAATTTTACTTGTTTAACTTAACAAATTGTTAACACAAATTTATTTGTAAGTATTTTCGTTCAAAAAAGTGACTGTAAATATTATGAATATTTTTATTTTTTATTTTTATGTATCAGGTAAAACTACGTTGAATTAATAAATATGAACTTGCAAATTTCGTAAATCTATTTTTTTATTTATATTTAATAAATATAAAAAATTTTGATTACCTATCTGAGTCTTTGTAATTGTTCTATACTTAATGCTTCAGTAAAAGACTTACATAAGTTCAAATTTATATGTAGAATACAGATGTACATTCAAACAATAGAGAAAGCCAAAAAATCAAAAATACAGTCAAGGTTCATCAGTAAAATATCGTAATTTTCAGACAATTTTTCATCTTGTACGTCTTTGAAATATTTATAATGGCTTTCGACCTTTCAACGATGATTGAATACAGACCCAACGCTAGTTTATACGATTTCAATAAAGGGAGGAGATGATCGGTTTTCACATTGTTAGGACTCGCGGAATACAAACTGCAAGAGACAAGGGGTCAATAGCGCTGGTAGTGTGTTGAGCACTCGCATTTACTCTTCGTTGCTCATCGTTCGTTGATCGATTGATCTATAGTGTCTGTCTTTAATGTAAACTGGGTTGAAAATAGAAACTTGCTTTGTCTATCTTGTAATGAACGTAAATTTCATTCTCTTTATTGTTTGCATCTAGAGAGGATACGATACCGATCTCTTCTGTTATTTTATTTTGAAATTTTGGGTACAAGCAAAGTCGAGTCTAAAATTTACATCTTCTTTTTAAGTAAGATCATTTTTAAATATTATACAAGTTTTTTTATTTATTAATACGGTTATATCTTAGGTATTTTAATTTTTTAATTTTATCTCTTTTTGAAGATGAATAATTAGGTTATAAAATCGTTTAGAAGCGGAAATGTAAAGCGAAATTAAAGAAAAGTGCAAATAGTCCTTTTTAAGTCTTTGATTTGGTTGGTAAAAAAGCATATTTGGAATTTTGTACAAAATTTGAAAAGTTTAAAATTATCTTGATTCAATTCATTTATAACTAATAACTTATGTTCACAATCACATGAATTTATATATGTATAGTAGAAACGTTCAAATTATATAAATAATTATAATCCTATTAAATTATTTCATCCCCACGTACAAAAATACTTTATAAATAGATAAATTCATTTTTACAAGATACTGAATGGATAAACTAAACTCCTAATAATGTTTATCATGTAGGAATGATCTATTAGTATAATAAATTAGTTATTTTATATGCCTTCGTTATCCTGTAGTAATTATTATTTGATGAAATTGTAAAAGAATACTATCAAACACTTTTGTATTTAAAATGAAAGTTAAATTAGTAATAAATATTAAAAACAAAAAAATGTTAATTTTTAGTTAAAATATAAATATATAAAAATGATCGAGAGACGCATTTTACGCCACTTATAATATTTTTATTCACTTTTTTAATTATTCCCTTCAAACATTTACTTTTTCCTTCGATGATTTTAGAGAATAAAGAAAAGATCATAATAGGTATAATAGAGGATCATTCAAGTAACTGAAAGAGTATTTATGCACAATCGTAAAATAATTGAAGATCTATTCGTAATGTCAATTGAGCCATATGCGCTTCTGTTTAGAACCATCATCCAATGCGACCAGAATAATGGTTTTTACGAAATAGTATATTTATGTATATTTGCTAGATCGTGAATTAGAACTAACTTTTCATTATGTTACTCATGTGGTACTATTAGATTTATCACTCATATTCAGTCCATAAGTGAACATCATTGTCATTGTCCTTAATGATTTTAAAATTTATGCATTCGTGGATAAATATACAAATGCTTACGTGCGATGCCTAGTCACAGCCGTTTTCAAAAGCACCTTGATTTTGCTATATTCGAAGATATTAACGCTTATTTAAAGTCTAATCTTGCGGTTAATAGCTAAAGTTTACAGATCAAACGTCTAAAAGAAAAAGGATACAAAACGTCAAACTGCTAATCGAACTAAAACATAAAAAAACTTTGAAATTTTCCTCGTTCATTGGTGTACATTAAACTTTGAGCTAAATGAGTTTTCCAAGAACTCCGAATGAGATAATACTTTGGATGGTTCATTCAACATTTTTATATATTTATATTTGATAGTTTCGGAATATTTTAAATTTCAGAATTTAGTAGAGAAAAAGAATTTATGAAGTGTATAAACATTTAAAAAATATGCAAACATTGATATTAGTTAACAAATGTTATCATTGATTATTTTTTAGCCATTAGAAAATAATAACGAAGAGAGTTTCTGCCTAAGCAATTGATTCAGAAATTTAATTTACGCCACATTGCAAAATAAAAGTTCAAAATAGTTAATCTGTATCGTCTAGTAGAAATTTGAAAAAGCATTACGCATTTAAAATATAACTAATTATGTTTATAAATTTAGGAAATAATTTTATGTAAAATACCTAAGTTATATTCTCGTATTCTGTAAATTCGGAACGTTATGTAAAAGATCTCTCAAACGTCTCTTTATACTGTATACCTTTTGAAACGTCTACGCATAAAAAAAGTTGTGGTTAGAAAAGCAGGGATAGGAATTTTCTTTCCAAGTTAAAAAAAGGCATATTTTTTCTGCACAAGTCCTCTATCAACTTGTCTTACTTCTACCCGTCTTCTTATTTACAAGTAATGAGTAATACAGGCACTAAAGGAGGACATGGGAGAGATTAAAACAAGAAAAAGGGGAAAATATCTTATTCTCATTTCTATTTATCAATTATTTCTTCTCTTTTCTATTTCTTTTAGATATTTAGTAATATGAATTATAAAATATTAATATTTGTAATGAATTATTAATGTTACTACAAAGATAATTAATACTTTTGATAATGTTATACAATGACGATGAAAACAAGTTGTAATTTCATTTAATAATTATTTTTCACTGTGTAATATTTATTAATTTATTTATTTATTAAAATTCAATGATGATATATCTAGTACGTAAAGAATTATTTATGATGATGTATAATTTTTATTTAATCTATACGATTTAATTATCTAATTAAAGTAAATATCATTTTGACAAAATTCTCGTTGAGAATAATTATAGTTTATATTTTTTAGTTACATCTTCAAATTCTATTATCTCAAAGCTTTCATTTCTTGTTAATGTAATCATATAAAATCTATACTAACAAATGGATATCGTTTTTTTAACGTATACTTGATAAATCAAATTTTAGCACTGTTCTATTTATTTATTAGTTTCTATGTATTTTTATAGAAAAAGCCACACATTAATGGGTGTAGCATAATAAGATATATTAGACAATGAGATATATTATATAGCCTTCAAAATTATGTGAATAAGTTAAAATTTTCTGAGTCTGAAGTTTGCAACGTTGTCACAACGAAAATTCATAATTTCCAAAATCAAATACTTCCTGAATATTTACTGAAAGAAACTATCAAGAACTATTAATTAAAACTCAAAATGATAAAATAATAAGTTTCCCCAAAATTCCACTCTTAAACGTCACCCTTAGTAGGGGTTGAAATTTTTAAATATTGATAATGTGGTAAATATTAATATTGCACAGCATTTTTTTAATAGAAGTAGTTGAACCTATTAAAAAACATTCAGACAAACATTTTCGTAAAAGAAATTGACGCGGAACCTTGATTTTAGTGCACTTTTATTTCATATATAAACAATCTTGTGCAAAACCCACATGTCGGCGCGTATAATACTTGATAAAAACTTTTACAAAAACGTTATACAAAATTTTTTTTTAGTTTCTAACTTCTCATTATATACTACAAGCACATACGAAATTTCATTTCGCAAATCGGCGCGGAACTTGGTGCTCGTTGCACTTGAAATCATACAATTCTTACACACATGTGTATATGGAAAGCTATGTATTTGTTAATAACAATAGTATTACGATGACATAGTATATACTAAACACACACACAACATTTCATTTTGAAAATTAAAATTTTGTAAATATTAACATTTACCTCATTATGAATTTCTGGTTTGGGCTGGTGTTTAATGATGGAATTTCGCATAAACTTATTATTTTATCGTTTTATGTTATAAATAATAGTTCTTGATAATTTTTTAAAGAAATTAATCGATTTTGAAAATTTTCAATTTTCATTGCAACACAACGTTGCAAACCTTAGACTGATTAAACATTTGTAATTTATCTTCTTTTAAATTTATCTATATTATACAGGGTCAAGATATTGTAATAACAATTGTCTTGAGTTTTGTGCTTTAAACTTTTATCAACGAACAAACATTGAAATATTAAAATAATGACATATCTTTTTAGTATATTAAGATGTTATAAATTTAAATACATTCAAATGTAATCATACAATTGTCATTGAACACTGTCAAATAATTATTTATATCAAGACTGTTTTTATTAAAAAATAGAATTTTATCACTATTGACACTAATTGAAATTTCAATATTTATATTTTATCTTTAATTCATTTATCTAATTCTATCCATCGAATTTTGATATTTCTTTTTGTTATAGGTTAGTACCTAAAATGAAAGCTGTATCCATGTACAAATATTTCAGAAAATCTGGGGAATTCCAAATAAAGTTTACTGATACTAGATGATTTTTTTGAGGAATCTCTGATACGATTCGAAGAATGTTGAACTATTTTCTCTTTCAGTTTGGTAAAACATTCAAACTTAGATCTGACTATAGGTTTTCATTAAAGTTGTATTCAAGAAATGAACAATTAATTTTCCCTAACATCCGCCGATCTCATTTTATGAATATTTTTATGAATAATTATTTAAAATTGCATTTTTAAAACAGCTAATCAAAGATTTATTGAAGCAAATTAAACATCAAAAATACATCGAGCGCAGAGTGATGTGTTTCTGAAAAAACTGAAAAAACTGAATGAATAATAATTTTTATTTGATGTAAATAATTTTGCAAATTGTTAAAATATTTTATAATTTGACTTAATGTTATTTGTGATATAAGGCATTATATAATGTGAAATACAATTCTTCATCGAAATAAAACAATCATTCACTCTTTACAAAAGAAATTGCGCTCGTCTACAATTGTATTTACTTACAATTTCTTTGTGATAAAAAGCCAAAATTAAAATATTAATAATGTAACATTTTAATTTTAATTTACTGGCTTATAAAGAAATTAATTGATAAAGTTTTTTAATTATTTAAAATTAAATTCTTTTTTATTTTTTAATCCAAATGACATTTAATGAAAAAGTTTAGACATTTTCTTCGAATTTCTTAATAGCAGTATACGATGAACGCATAAGATCTTAAAGAATTTATTATATAAGGCTATAACATATTTATAATATGCAATTAACTTTCAAGTATAAAATTCTTTTAAATGCAGTGGTCATGACTGCAATGTAAACAAAGAAACTACTATCGAGTTAAGTATATTAACTGGATATATAGTCAATATAGATGCGTAGGCGTGCATGGAATACCATTAATTTATTTATTGTTGTGAATTCAATATAAAATGTTCAATCTTACTATTTTCCCATTCAACGAAAACAGTCTCCGTTTTTAGCTACGACCGATGACGATTAATTATCGCAGAGTGCAGCTTTGCATAACATAAAAATGGGATATATTAGAGTACTATCATGTACGTATCGGAAAGGCAATGCAAACCAAATCCACCGTTAGATGGTGTGAGATACACGCATTGACCTCCAAGCGTTCAGCGTAAATATCGCTCATCCTCATCCAAATGCAACGGTTATCGTTGTAATAGGACGTATCGTGAACATGGATCTAAACGCGTATACTAACATTGCAGACTTCCGACGCAAAGTAGCTCGAAGTCACGTGAAAGCAAACGTAAATTCCGGCCGTTACACTGTGAGACGGCTATACCGGATCGTTATTGACAATGGCTTCCGTCGCTGGAAATCGTGCATTTGCTCTTGCATTGCCTTATCTAGAATATAGAACTTTGGGCGGGGAACTTTATATCATTTTTTTGAGGTTAAAAATGTAAGTCACCGGCTTTATTACAGCATCATTAGCTGAAAGATTTTCTTGTGCGAAAATGTAAAATATTATCGACTATGTCACCGGCCTTTTCTTTTATTAAAGCCAAGCTGGAAATTTCTTTACTTCATTAACTCGCTTTGTTAGCCTTGAATGCCTAATGTGCAAATAAGAAATTCAACACTAGGAGGTCACAGTATTCAAGAGTTATAAATGATAAACCACGGCTTCATAACATCATATTTTCTTTAAGCAAATGGATTTTCTTCTCGTGAAGAGATAAAAATTAAAAAACTAAAATTCTTCGATACTTTGATTTTCAAAAATTTTGTTTTTTCTAAAAATGATTATTTCTCACAAAAAAAAATTACAATCTTCAGAAGAACTATATCAAAACAATAATCGTCATTATGATATTTTTATTTAATTTTATTTAATCGAACAAATAATTTTTATTAAATATATGAATATTTATTTAAATTAAGCGTAATTTACATTAATAATCTATTACAGAATAATTATAATATTAATATGACTTCTTTAACTATTAATATTATGTTAGTTATCACACTAATCAATATACTTACCAAGTGGTTGAATTTAATACTAAGTTTCATCGTTTATAAAGAATGGCAATCCATCATTTTCTATCAAAATTCCTTAATCGATACAAAATAAACGTAAAAAAGCTTGAAATAACCGCTGATTGCAACTTCCTTCGCAACAAAGAAATTCAATTAAATAACGACCCTTCTATTAAATAACGTCATATTTTATTAAAAATTTATTTATCATTAATATTAAATAAGCAAATAAAATACGTATATAGATGGAAATGCTAACTTATTATATTACAGAAGTATCATTAGAGCGGTAATTTTATTATCATTACAAAAACCATTACGGTCTTTATAAGAAAATAATTCTAAAAATTATCAGTTTTAATTTTTTATTGGTTCTTTAAATACTATATTAATCGTAAAAAATCACATTTCTCTCTGTAATAACTTTATAATCTACATAAGTTTTTTCAGTAAAATTTCTACTTCTTTATTAGAATTTTAAATTTGGCATTTTAAAAATACCTCTTCAGTTTAATATAAATATATATTTTATAATAACAATTAATAGTTCTTATTATTAGTTACTTAATTGTTAATCTTTGATAAAAGAAAAAATTTCATAAAAATAAACTCTTAAGTACGTTTTATTAAGAGTATCAAAAGTGGTAAGAAGTGTTTTGAAAATATTTTCTATTGTAAGATATTGTAAAAGTTCAGTGATTTTATTAATATAATACAATTATAATATAATACTATTGAAAGAACTAAGTTCTTATCAATTGAATTGTATGTCAATTCTACAGAAAAGATTACGTACTATACTACATTCTAGTTACTTAATAAAATATGAAATTTCAATAAAATAATCAAGAAATTCTAAATTGTTCAAGTTTTTGAGCTATATTATAAGTATTCAAAAGAAAAATAATAAGAAATTTATAAGAAAATATTTTATTAAAATGCATTACCTTCTCAGAAATCAATGATCACTTAACATTTTTTGCCGAAAAAAATATCGTAGTAGAAAAATTACTCTGTACAAAAACAGTCCATGGGACTGTTTTGAAAATTTAAATTTACAAAGAATTTAATTTGCATTTATTTAGAAGAATAAATAATAAATTACGGTAAAAATTAGAAACTCTGCACACAAGTATATGCCTAAAAATTTATTTATAAATTAAAAAAGGATATTAATATCTGACGATAATTTTAAAATAACTATATGAAATCAATAACATAAAGTATGTTTTACAGAATGGAAGTTGCATAAACTCTTTATTAAATCTCTTACAAATATTGTAGAATATTAAATTTTACACTTACTGCTTGATATATTGTCGATTAAAATAATTTATAGGATTGCATTCATCAAACATATTTGTATTACATATTGTAATTTTGCGATTACATAAAAATTACAAAACTAAAAAGAAAGCTAGAAAATAAGATTTTTAAATTAAAACTTCGAGCTTGTGTTTCTACTAAAATGAGCTATTGAATTAGCTATTGAATTATACTAGTTTCCTTGTGCCATTATAATATAATAAATTTTTTTTATATATATTAGTTTTTTCATTAATTTTATCTCATAGATGCTGTAAAAAAATATGTATGGAAGTAAACATTGAAAAGGCGATTATCTCTTTATAAAAACTTAAAGTGATTTAATTTTTGGTAACTTTGTTTACGTATGTCTCATTTATATAAAAGTGGAATGTAAAATATTTGAAATATAATGAAAGCATTTTTATCCATATTTATTAAAAACTCAATTAATTTGAACATATTGTATCATCAAAGAAGAATTTACTTTGGAATAGCTATATTATATTCTGCATCTAAAATGAAAAAATGTTGCATTAAAATAATTAGTTTAAAATATTTCAAATCATTACAGGCTACTAATATTAGAAGTAATAGTTGTAATTAGTAGTAATTAATAGTATTAGTAGTAATATTACTAGTTTACTTCATTGCATTTTTATTAAATTAAAAAATATGTTCATACACTAAACATAAATGATTTCGAGCTAGTCTTATTCTTGTTAATTAATCGTATTTTCAGGTAGAAACTAATTGTAACAAAACTAATTTCATCCATGAAATAAATTAGATACATTTAATTGTTTTTTGCATGAAGGAGAGTTACGATGTTTGTAAGCTAATTTATTTCTCTTGATTTTCTTTATCTAAATGTCTTTCTCATACATCACAATAAAAGAAAATAAAAACGAAATCAGTTATATTTAAATATTAAGGTGTGGGATTTGAAAAAAGAAGCTGATATCGAGTTTTGTTTTAGAATCTAAGTGTTGCTGATGTGCACAATTGCATAATAATCTCAAATCACGTTTCATTTCTGTTTATTCACTCTGTAATATCTTCAACACCATCGTCTCGCTAACTATCATAAATAAATCTTATTTTTAACCCTGAAACATTTATAATGAATAGTTGAAAATGTTGTTACTCATATTGGCTTTATTGCTCGTATTATTTAATAGAATAAAGTTTTTAGATTGATTAGTGGAGTCACTTAATATTATTACACAACTTTTCTACTACGACTACTATTTTGTTCAGTTTTTTAAGTATCTGTAACATATACCTACAACATATTAATCATCACTAGTCACCAGCTGTAATATTCTTAAATCTTCTTTTTAGTTTTTTATTAATTTTATTAAACTTTTAACTTTATTCCTTGTAATATAAGGTATTTAAAGAAACTTATTAATCTTATTTTGATAATTTTTATTTTGTGCTCGATCTGTTAGCTCAATTTGTATTTTAATTTAAAATTTCGTTCTACTAAATAATTAAAAATTAAGATATTCTACCAAAAAGTGCCATCATAGTATTTTAAATTTATAGAATTTAATAATGAATTACTTTAATGGTTTTTATCCAAAGTAGGCGTATTATATGAACTTGAAAAAAGCAACAAAATAATTGCTCTAACTTTTTGTAAAAATAAATTATTCAATAAATCGGTAAAATAGTGTATTTGTATTTAAATATAAATGTACAGATTGGTAAGATATTATAATATAAATTATTTATCGAATAGTTGAAATGGATTTTTTTTGTACATAAATACAAATATAGTAAATTAAATATAGTAAGAACATATTTGATGAAAACTATTCTTAACAAATAATTTAATTCTTGAGATGTTGCTGGATATACAATTTTAAATTTACTAATTAGACTAATTTTACATAAAGAGAGATATATCATAGAGAAAATAGTGTTATTATCTTTGTAAACGTGTATTTTTTAAATTTTTACACGTGTATCTCCATTAAATATAACAGGAAAACTATGTTTTCAGCGAGAACTCGTGTAATTCTAAACATGAGTTCGATCGATCGAAGTCGCTAATTCTAATGAAATTACGGTAATTTATTTAATACTTCGCTAATATTCGAGGATGTTAAGAAACTTATAACTGCCAAATTAAGACTTGTTAGTTCTGCGCGCGGAAAGATTCGAAGTTGAAAAGATTTAAATTTACATAAATCACATAAATTAGGTAAAAACAGGAGTTGCAGAGGTTGAGCATTGCAGAGGTTCGAGTTTATGAACCGTAAGAACATCTGAAGCTAACAAGCTTGATGAAAAGAGTCGCTTGGCGCCTCTCTTCTCCTCAACCTTCCTCTTAATTCATTGTGAATCCGAGAGTTGTGGCGGTAGGGGGGACAGGTAATTACTTTGCGAGCAACGCACATATCATACAACGGTCTCCCTCGGTTTCCGGTACTCTCGGCGCTGACATCAAGTCGACCTTTGTCCCAGTAACGCGAAAATTGAATATCTGTCCGCAACGTTGGAAGATCGTAAGAGGAACAAGGGAAAAACAGATAGCGATAAGTGTATGCCTTGTTTGTTAATTCTGATACCATGTTTTTAGGCTAAATTTTAATAGGCAGAAAATATAATTTATCGTACTTTTATAGTGAGTTATTTTTAGCTCGGCGTTATACTTGAACTGTGATTGTTCGATACAATATAGTTATTTTTAGGCGATATTGCAGTCACCTAAAATTACACTATTCTTATACCAATGTCAATATACTTTTCACTTGAGAAAAATATAGAGCATCTATCACTATAAAATGGAGAACCTCAGTTAGACGCCTATGCACAAACTTGTAGAACTGCCCAAAAAATAAATGGAAATTAAAATAAATCTGGTCACAAGTGTCATTGACAAAATTTATTAGTATATTGTCTACATTTGAAAGACAAAGTTTAGATATTCTCATAATTTGTTAATGTTTTCAAATTTCAATTGATATTTAAATTGATATTTACAAACTTATAACTGGTATATTTAAAAAGATATTTTCTATTTGATTTATTGACAAGGTAGATAAGTTATTGTTACAGCAGTGAAATATTTTATTCAATGCTTTTTCATAAAATTCAAAGCTTCTATATTTTAAATTAAATATTTTAGTTTTTATATAAATGTAAAGTATTCAGATTCTATGTTATTTGAAGTTTATTTTATAATTATTTTGATTATAGAGTATCGCGAATTTTGTTATATTTTAACTAAGTAGAAAAAACTAATATATCTTCTCTATTTTTCATTATATATCTTATATTATACAGTAAATATTCCAATTTTTTAAACAAGTATTAATTTACAAGTATGCTTGTAAACTAACTGATATTTTGAAGTGTAGTATAAATACATTAGCTGTATGTTTTAAGAAGAAACGGTTTATTAAATACCCGTAGAGTACCGCTGTTTACTTCTGATCGTCTATCCCATATTCTTACGTGGCTCTCATTTACGATACAATACTACGATTAATTAAGAGAAAACAATTTTTACTAAAGCTGTGTCGTTCTTATTTTGTTTTGTCGTGAATGCGACTACACGTAACTAAGTTTTATCACAGAAGATGGGAAACGAAGTATCGGTCATCAAATAATTCGTGCGATCGGAGATTTGTTTTGGTGAACGCATTAGGGTTACTACCACAGTTGCTAAGAGATGATAGCCTCGTTAAAATCTCCTTTAGTGTCAACCTGATATCGCGAACACATAGTGCTCGTTTCCTACTTCTTTTCTTATGTTATCCTTGACTTTCTGTTATGTAATTATATGAGTCGTTTTTTTATATAAGTTTTCGTTGAAAGCATTGTTTAGAAGAATTAAAGGACTAACTGAAAGCCGTCTTTTCTAGGTATATATTAAAAGAATTTTTATTTTATAATATTTATACTTTTTGAACTTGATTCAAGATTAAACTGTCGAAAAAACTGTTTTAATATTTTCTTTAATTAACGAATTATGATTTGAAGTACTCAAAGTTCCTTCCGTAGTTTGTATTTAATTTATAAAAATATTAAAATTTACTCAATTTAAAGTTTCTTATACTCTTATCAAGTTTTCAATTAACTACAACTAATAAATATTTTCCACATTTTTTATAATTATTTTTTGTTTTGTTATTATTATTAATGATAAAGGAAATATTACTTCTGTTAAGTTTAAATTTTAAAATTTTCATGAAAACTGTCAGTTTCAATATCATGTATTATTGAAAATTCCATCAACTTTAATTTCGCTTTGAAATTAAATGCATTTGTAAAAAAAGTTCATTCTTGTGCTTTCTTATCATTGATGCACAACTACGTTTGTAATGTACTTATAGTAGAATGATATAGAGTAGATGTAAATAGTAATTTATTATTACTACAGTCAGTGAACCTACTGACTAGAGAATCTTTTATAGAATATCAATTAATCAATTTTCCTTTTTTTTTAAAAATAATTTTAGACTCATAATAATTGTCAGTTATATCTTCATAAATGCATAAAGATAAATATTTCAAAAAATATATATTTCAGCGTGAAAAAAGAGTCGTACGATATTAAAAATAATTATATTATAATAACATTCATTTTAATTATTATGAAATAAATATATTGAAAAAAGAATTTCATCTGTGAATATAATAATAGTAGTAGTATAATAGACGATTAAAGTTTTTTCTTATATTTGGAGAAATATCAAAACGTCAAATGTCCGAAATCTGTATTTTTATTCGGATTTTCATCCAGTACAGTAAGCTAAAAGTAGTTGACGTACGGCTGTAGTATAATTGAATAATTATTTTTTATATAAATAATTGTACTCTATACGTTTCAGTCATACGATGAGTATTTAAGATTGATATGATTAATTATATGACATATTTAATGATTGGCATAGATTCAAAAACTCGATATCATGATAATATTTAATTTTATTTGTGAATTAATTCCATATTTTTTAAAATTCTAAAAAAATAGTGATGTAGAAAAGATAAAAATATTGATATAGAATAATGAAAAAAAAAAGAAATATTATACCATTGCGAAAGCTTCTTTTAACTTTGTTAATTTCAAGTTTTAAAGCATTTTTAATGAACTGCTTAACATAAGAATGTAAATGAAAATAATATTCCCTTTCAAATATTATTGAAATACGTTTCATTTTCTTGACAAATGTTTCAGTTTCAACAGATGAATTTAAGAAACGATGTATTTTATAAAAGCAGAAGGTTAAAAAATAATTGTAGAAATAAAAATTTTAGTTGTATTGCGTAAGTATTAGTTTAATTTAATATTTAGTTAATACTTTGTAACTTATGTAATTAAGTTTTTAGAAATTAAATATTTGCGGCGCATTAATCCTTCTCGTACATAATTGGATAAATTTTACTTTAATTATGTAATAGAATAAATTAATTGATTTTTTTACATCTGTTGTTAGCAAAATTAAATAATTAAGTAATTTTAAAATGTCAAGATATAATAAACTAATTAAAATGCAATTTTATTACTTTAACAGAAATTTTGTTAATGCAAAAGAATATCTTTTTATTTTTAAAGATAGAAACTTATATACATAATACATAATTTATTACACTTATTATATATAATTCTCATAATGCGAATATGATTTTTAGAATTAATGTATTCATAAAAATTTAAAATAACATTAATGGTAGCAACTAATTAATATAATAAAAAGCTTATTTTATGTTATTAGCAAAATGCATTCAGTATATTTGAAATGTTGAGTTAGACGTCTTCAGAGTATAAATTACTTCAAATATATTTGTTTTCAGAAAATTGATAAATTTTAATTATACCAGAAATTGTATCGTGTTGATAAAGAAAAGGGGATAGCTTTTGTATCTTTGGCTGTCATCTACCTTTTCTTATATTTCAGCATCCTTCTAACATGCCATAAGAACTTTTTACTACAATATTTAAAAATATTTTTTGGTATTAATATTAATTTAGCAATTATTAGAGAGATTCGAACTATTTTAAATGAAACATTAAAGTATAAAGTCTGGTTATTAACCAGACTTGTGTTAATAATTGGTATTATTAACAACGCTTTTTTCATGTGCTTGTCAACTTCGGATTTTTATGTAAATTCACTTAATCGTTCAAACAGATGCCACCGTACCACAACTTCAAGAAAATATACTTAGGGCAATTTCGCTTATAATTTTTTTTCCTAAACCAAAAAGAAGTTAAGAGCAAGATTACAAGGAAGCGAGTTCCTACGGGGCTACTAATGAGGTACTTTTCGTCATGCGCGCGACAAAGAAGAAGTGGAAGAAGTGCATACGACGCTCTCCTGTGGTGAATTCTTTTCTAGTTAGCTCGTACGTGCTCGAGTTTCTTCTCTTATTCTGGAGATCAGCCGTTTCTCTTTGTTCGTCTTAGCTTCATTACCGAGTGTAACGGTTAAATAACTTGCAAGACACCCATCAACGCCTCTTGCGACTTCTGTCTTTTTTTTCGTTTTATCTAGAATTTTTGCTCGTAGCTTACTGTCGGTTCTGCGTGTTTACTTTGCGGAGATGAGATTAGCTGCACCGAATCGTGGTGATACTTTTACTTCAGAAGCAGTTACTGACATAAAATCTTTTTGAGAAGGTATTTTTATTTTATACGCAGAATGGATTTATATTGGAATCCATTTGAAATTGGAGCTAAAAATTCTTACTTAAGTTACTGTAAACTTAATATATGCTAAAACTAATTTCTGTACAGTAAAGTTGCGTGTAAATTAAATTTTACCCGAAGATTGAGAAATTAATTTCCAAATTGATTAAATTTTAATATCACTGAATATAGTATACATTTGATTTTAATGTCAGAAATAAAATAAATGGAATTTTTTTTAATTATTATATTTTTATTATAATTCAGGTCAAAATTGAATAACATTTGTACCTTACGTACAAGTATTTTTATTATTTAATCTTGTTTTTAATTTAAAAATGTTACTTAGAATACAGGAAGATATAAATATTTGGATAGACTGACTGATTTAATTAGATTCTTTTTTTTTCATAAAGGAACTAACTAAAGGGACTGTTCGAATAATTGTTAGAACAATTTGAATACCACTCTATTTTGTACTTTTATCGCTAGTACTATTTTTGCAAATATTTTTGCAAGTATTTCTTATCATTTTTAACTGTTAAAAATTAGTTACTTACATATTTTATTTGAGAAAGAGAATAAGCTGGTCTAAATATAAAGATGTTCTCAGTTGTGTCAGAGCTTTCTATTCGAAGCAACTACTCGTTTTTTAAATAAATATTATCTCTCACAGAACATTATATTACAAAAAATTAGAGCATATAACTTGTAATTTGCTAAAAGTTTCTATAGAAGTAATTATGAATGATACCGCTTATAAAAATATTGTAAATTCATTCTTTTTTACTTTTTTCATTTTAAAGAACTAATTTAGCTTAAAACTTTATAAAATAATTTTAAATTTGGGCACATATTATTTAACATTGCTTAATAGATGCACTGCATATCAAAGAAAGTTGTAGTTCTAATCACAACTGATATTATAACCAACATTTACGAATCAAAGAAATGAAATTTCACTTATTAGACAGATATATAGATATAACTAGATAAAATAAAAGGAATAAAGATTCAAGATTTTTAAATGGAAAATCAACTCGAGTCCTACGAGTCTAGAACAATCACACAAGTGTAAAGCGATAACTCCAGCACGAATATCTTTGATTAGCATCAGATGGCGCTGACGAGTATGACTAAATTTTCAATTTAAACTAGATTTACTCGCAGAATCGGCACTCGTCGCTGCTTTGATAATGTTTACTCAAGTTGCACAGGTCATTAAGCATAGACCTGTGAAAAACGATAGATCGACCCAAGCGAATGCGCGTGACGCCTACACACCGGGAGCTAAATAACAGGAAGCTTTGGTACGATAAAACGAGAGCGATAGTGACGGATTAGCTTTCGCTTCCCGTCGAATTTAATTCATTCGACCGACTACACGTTCTTTCATTAGCTACTACGTACGTGACAGAAGAAAAACTGGAGCGAATATTATTATTACCTTTAATTGCTGATTCGTACAACTGCTCCTTTGAGTAATTTTAACTTGTTTAATCACGGTACATGTGCGTTGAAATACATTATTGAAATACACTTTGATCTACTGATATTAGAACATTAGCACATGTTCTTTCGTTGGTGATTAAAAGTTAGTTGCCACGAATTTTTTTATTCTTGACTTTTTATTAACAAAATTAGCAATTATTTTTAAAGCTTTGTACATGAATATTTGAAATTTAAATATATATTTATGTAAAATACATTTTTGTGTATATATTTAAAAAATATGTTTTATAATAAATGCATGCACGTTTAGATCATGGTTTTATATTTACTAATCAATTAAAAGTTATTCATTGCTTAAAATTAAATGTTGTATTTACTTAATGGAAGTATTACGATTGTGAAATAGAACAATTTCCATATTTTCTTTTGCAATTTTCAACTTTATATTATAAATACGTATTTTGTGATTTTAGTCAATAGATAGTCAATAGATTAATAAAAACACAATTTATGAAAAGTAATTAAGGATCTAGCTATGCATTTATAGAATATTTTAATTAATTCACTAAAGTCAAGTATATTAATAGCAGTCTTTATTCCGTTTATTTATTAAGTTAAATGCTGTAAACAACCACAAATTCGAATATTTTTAATTTTTTAATTCATTTTAATTATATTTTTTCTAAAAATCTTGTTTAATATTGCAATATTTTTTCTCTACTATCCATTTTCTTTTGGGATCTTTAATAAAAAATCATATATTTAAAGTAACAGTAAAGGTTTTAGAAAGTGTTACTGCATATAATTGTTAATAGAAACAAAACTTTATGTAGATTTTCTTGTGTAAATTATGTATTAACGACATATTCGTTACTATTCTTGTAATTTATTAGGAAAAACTTTTGAAGGTCTGAAGATATGAAAAAATAATTTATTGTATACGCTATGTCTTCGTATAAACTATTGATACTGAATTTTATTCATCTATTTTTTGTATTTTCAATTAATATAATTAATAATCTCAATATGCGTTTATCTAAAATCTTGTAATAACCTAGCGAATAGAAAATAGAAATTTAAATTGTAAATATCTAAATACGAAAGTAGGTTTTACAAGTTTCATCTACTTACATTATTAAATCTACGTAAGTTTTACTAAGCGATCTGAATAAATCTAAAATTTTCGTTCGTCTGATTTAACTAGGTCCGAAGATATCAGATTTGAAAAATGTGATTACACATTTACAGATGGGAAGTTGTGCAGGTTAAATTAGTTTCCTTTTGACAAACTTGACAATCACGTCGTATTTGACTTCATTTGTCTTCATTTCGAAACATTAGATACAACGTATCACTCAAATTTTTACAATTTTAGTAATATTTTTGATGCGTCTCTTTATTTCAATAATATATTTTTTTAATTTGATAAATTTTAGTTTAATAAATTTTCGATTTTAGGCTTTTTTTATATAAATTTTAACACTACGGAAATCGCTGTATTTTATTCTTGATTGGTGATTACTATCGTTTAATAGCACATTGTAACGAGTTTTTAAACGTTAGATGAACCATTTATTTCCGCTATAATTAATTTTCCATTTTATCCAAAAATCTTTTCTTTTAAAGTTCATACTTGCAACTTTTTCGAATAATCATCTTTTTTTAGATTAGATTTTTCTTTTTTTCTAAAGAACTAATATTTTCGAACATAATGTGCTGTATATTATCTACGACTTCAGTTTTTCTTTATTCATCGTCGAACTATCTATCTGCCTTACTTATAGATTTTTCGAATGCACATATTCTAAGGAGACTACAAATTTTCAATGTATCGAATATAATATCGTGATTGAAGTACCTCATTAATTTTAACCTTCTAGTTTTTGCTTAAAAAGACAAACGGAGGTTCATTCTATTTTCGATGTACATTAGTCGTGAGAAATTCATGATCGTACATATATTGTCTATCTATATGATTTTAGTTCACTAGTACAGATTAATCACACCTACGCCTAGTCGCCATCGGCTGTCCGTGACTGCTTATTTGTACATTCCTAGCTACCCTTCATATCTAAATGCCTTACTCTCAGTATCCGTAATTCGATGACGCGCTGTGAAGATGTGATACGGACTCGCCGAGCAGGTTTATGTACATAAAACCCATAAACATGTATCGAGATAATTTAAGACTGCGTCGTACATTTTTCCCATAACTTATTTTAAATTAACCTGGATTTTATCCGTGCATAATGTCTATTTTAGTTTAGTTTAAAATGCATAATATTTGTCAGTTTAACTGAATAATGTTTAAGATTTAAATTCTAACTTATAAATAGTTTATTTATGATTTTATGATTTTAATCGAAAATTTATGATTTTAATCGAAGGCAACTGCAGAAAGTATATCATTTTAAGTATTTAATTAATTATGACAGAAGAAAAAATTCATATAGCGTATCAACATGTGCTACAATTTCATTATCCAAAGAATAATTAGAAAGTAAAAACTTTAGTGGCGGATCACACAGATGTTTATGAAGCTCGTAGATCGTGTGGAAACGCACGAAAATTTAATTCTCAAGTTGCGCTAGTCTATTACCGATGCTAATTGGATCTGGACGTGCTGTCACACTTTTTGCCTAACAATCCCGAGGAAAGGGTAAATTCTTTCTAGAAACTGTTAGGTACGGACATCGGCACGTTTGCGAAAAGGCCATGTTAAGTGTATTGATTATAATAACACTCAGCATATTATCGCAATCGCTCCGATGTCGCAGTATCGTTACACGATTATAAAATAGATAATATTCAAAATAATAACCTAATTTAATTATTTAATTGAACAAATAGAATAATAATATTTCCTACAAAGTCTTATACTTATTCTTGTGCATATTTTCAAATTTATTTTTGAAATAATTTGAATAAAAATTTAATTTTACCGATAGGTATAATAGATAAATATATTTACTCGGTTATGAATACTACGTTTCACTAATGATATTTTGTGATTTTTATATGAATTTATTGAATTAATAATGTTTTGGAACTTTGAGAATAAGATTTATTACTTTTGAAGTATTTTTTATAATCTTTGGCATATTTATTATTTCATACCATTTTAGCATTATTATTATAAGTTAAAATGCATTTCATTTAATCATAATAAATTACTATTATTAGCTAATATTCCTCTTTCATTTTATAATTTTTATAATTCTTAAAATTACAATTTTAAGAATCATCTTTATTAAATGTCGTAAAGTAACTTAAAAAATTGACATACTATACATTGAAAGATTAGAAATTTGAATAACAGAACATGAATTAGAACATCAATAATAGAAGTTTAACTCTTAGATTTGAAATTCATTTCTTTGCATAGATAGAAATTCCCTGGTCTAGGGAATATCTACTTCATAAATTTTCACCTTTATAAAGCAGAGAAAAACATTTCGAATTAAGAGCTGGCATAACGGTGTAACCCTTCTCTCCTTACGGTTAATATTTCCATAAATATTTGTGATCTGTTTCCAGTTAATATTCACGAAGAACTTTTTACTTAAAAGAAAGTAAGTAAGTAGACGACAAGCTCCGCCTGGTATTCAGTCGGAGAGAGTCGGCGCGATGTTTTACCCACACACAAGAATAGAAGACAATTAACCCCTTGTGTAGAGCGACAAAATGATTCTACTTTTTGGAAATGCGAAGCGAAAAAGTGCGCGAGTGCGTGTGTTGGGCGACTGGGGCAGTAGTAGTTCACCCAAGTACGGCTTTTTGTAATTGCTTCAACTCGTTGCATGCTCTAGACGGTCAATTATAAAAGACCCCGTTAAACGTGTGTATGTAAGTACGATTATAACATTTCGTCTTCTCTAGAGGAAGAAAAAATACCAGTTTCTTATTTATATATCTTGGATGTGAACGTAAAATTAGAAGCATGTTTCTTTATAATGGTGTCTGGAGAATTACTTTAATTTGGAAAAATTGCTTTTAAAGTAATGCGAATATTGCTTTCGATTCGATAACTGAATAATGACTGAATAATGATTAAGCAGTAGAATGTAATGATTTTTTTTTATTTTAACCCGTTCTTTAACGGAAATTGAAATTTTAATAACCACTTTTTTAACAATCAAAGTTAAAGTAATAATAACAAAAGTAAGCATTCTGCTCGACCAATTAATTTTATCCGAAGTTTAAACGAAAAGTCATATTTAGCTTAAGATATAAACTTAATTTTTAGTGAAAAGTGATACTCAATTTCTGATAGTTAATCAAAGTTTCATCAAGTTTGTCCTCATTAGCATAAATTTATAATTTACTTATCGTATGCGAGAATAATAGTTGAATAGAAGTAACTACCATTATAACAGAAAATATACCGTTTTATTAAAGTTTTATTCACAATTTCAATTAGAAAAATTTTTGTCAAAGATCTTTCTCGAGTATCCCGTACGTCTTTCCCATTCTGCAATGCCGCTTCTACGGCCCACGCAACGCACGTGCGTGTTTAATGTCTTGTGGTGCAAATGCGATGAAAGGTTAACTAGAGTCCTTAAAAGAAAGAGGTGAAGGAAGGAGAGAGAAAGGATACCGGATTTGGTGGCTGCACGTGTGCGAAGAGACGCACTGGTCGACGTCATGGAGGACATACGAGTTCAAAAGGTTTGACGGTTCTCAAATGCTTGACGTGAATGAATTGCGCGTGCAGACATACAATCTAAACCAGTTTTTTTATGCGGAGATATATTTAAATTATCCATTAATCAATACGGACGTATTTATGAGGGAAAGATACTAGAATATTAAAAATAATAACTAAAAGAAATTATGTTTAACTGAATGATCAAAAGTTAGTGCTATTTTATAATACTTTCAAATATTTTATAAATTTTATTTTATACACAAGATCCTGTCTAATAATGTATTATTTTTTTAATCAAAAGTTTTGAAATGTATTACATTTTCGGTTTTATTAACGTATAATGATTCGAACTAACGACTCAATAAACCGAGAAAGAATTTTATATTTTTATAAGAAGCAAATTTTCAGAAATCATTTTATCATTTTTTTACTTTGACGTAGGCATTATTTATTTATATTTAATATATGTTTAAGACATTTCTATTTTTTAATAAATAAACTTCTGCATTATTAATTATTAAATTCTATTTATTCTTATATAAATACGTATTTTAATAACTTCTGCTAAATATGCACATTATATATTTTTCATTATTATGTAGGTAATTCATTACATAATTAGTTATACTATGCAATTGCTAAAATAGATAAATATGATACAATACAATAGTGATAAATCTTATGGATATTATAAAATTGATAATGTTACATTTTTGGTACTATATTCTCTCAAGATTATTAAAAGTTTGTAAAAAAACGTAGTTCTGTACAATGTTATTTATTTATAAAAGCAATATACCTCTCTGAGTGTATCTATGTTCTATTTCAAATAATTTATTTTAAATGAAATTAAATTTATCAGATTCGTTTTCTTAATTAATTGTATTTATTATTAATTTGTATTCTTATTAATTGTATTTTGGGTCCGCTAGTTATTAAAAGTAGTAGTTTGTTGTATCAATAATACAGATCAATTGTATATCCGCAAAGTTAATTTTACTTTTGAAGAGGAATTTTCAAAATCTTAAGTTGAATGAATGAACATAATTTTTGAATGTTTTATAAAATTATGAAAATTATGAATTTTTTAAGGTTTATTTGGATAATATTCAGAACTTCTATTTTTTTTTTAATAATCATAAATTTTTTAATACGTAAAAATTGATTTATTTCTTGTAAGAATTAAGCCTTTCAAATAAATAATTTTAATTAATTAAATTTAATTAATTTTACAAATACAACAATAAAAAATTATCTGTGATTAAATTTTAAACAAAAAATTGTTTTTTCAAATAAAATTCGAATGAATTTTAATAAAATACAGAAATATTAAAATATGATATTTCATGACTTATCGTCAGCGAATAAATGATACTAATGATAAACTCTCGCAGGAAAAAAGATACCAATTATTGAATATTGAGTTGAGTTTTATAATTATTTTAAATACACAATTTTTTAATATCATAATACTTTTATAATAGCGTAGAATTTTCTATGTTCATCGGGAATGTCTAAATATCATCAATAAATCGTATCTCTTTTGAAATATAGAATAAAATTTCTCTTCACCGCCATTAGGTATCTACCGGTTCAGTTGCTTTGCAAAATGATTGAAAGACAAAGAGATTGACGAGGGGAGCGATGATGACATGAGCCTTAGTCTGCCTTCTTACAGGAGGTTCGTTTGCTTGTTAACATGAAAGCTGCCATTGCTCGTCATAAACTCGTTTCACAACAGAAATATTTAGTTATTAGCATGCACGCGCTATTATCGATTTTGGATATCTTTGCAACTGAACTTAACCAATATTTTATACCTTTATCATCCCTTGATTAAAAGTATGCTTTCAGAGAAAATAAAATCCGTTTTTTAAGCAGTTTCTTCATTTATGTTTCTTTGAGGCAGCACTTGAATAAAATACCACCGATAAACGAAAATTTATCGTTTTATCATAATGATATATCATAATTGCATACGCATTAATAATTTATTCTGTACAAGAAATCATTTTGAAGATTAATAATTAGTTAGGATTTTCTGAAAAAATTATCTTAATAAATTGATAAGAAGTAATAGTTATATTTACTTGATAACCTTTAAATCACTTGTTTGCATTTAATGAAAAAATAAAACAGAATCTAGCAGTCTTTAATTTTAAGAAACTGTAATATTTGCTTATTTTTAAAAGTAAGAAATATCTTTATGTTTTATATTTACAATTACAACGTTTTCATTTAGTGTTTCTATCGGCTATATTAGAGTGAAGTGAGTAAGATATTTAAGCAGGATATTTGAATATTAATATAACCCATTAAATAACATCTAATTTTATGTATTATTAATTTTATGATCTGCATTATTATTCTTCTATTGATTATATTTAGAGCAATAATAAACAAGAAAATTGTCCTAGTTTAAACTTCCAAAAATTAGATCAATTGAAACTATAAATTATATGAATTTCATTAACAAGTATAGAGATACAATAAATTATTTACCCATAGCAAATAAAGTAATTACATTTTAATAGAGAATATAGAGAAATATAATTTTTTTAACACTTTATTTAAGTTTTCTTTAAAGTATTTCTTTATTTTCACATTGCTCATATCCTATTTATATTCTTCAGTTTCAAATATTAATATTTCTTTTTTAGGATCTCTTCTTTAATGTAAATAAAAACAATTGGTAAAAATTCTTTAAATAATTTCACTATATATTTATAAAATTTCATGAAGCTTATAATAAGGATTATATATATATAAGATGTAATATTGTAATGCGTAAATTTCTATATTCATAAAAGTAAATTAAATGTACTAATATAACTAAAAATTTATATTAAATGAAAAAATACAGTTCAAAGTCATTTTTTAAATACATTTTTTGAAAATTATAACATTTATTGTTTTTGTGGTTGATAAAATTATAGATTATATATTTTGATTATTTTAGAATATTGGATATATTTTTTGCAATTTATACAATAAGTTATTATATATGGTTTATTCAAGATTAAATATTACAAGTCTGATTATACCTAATATTTATTTTAATTTTATTTTAAATAAGATGTTCCTCGGAGTGTCAAAACAATGACAATGTATTGGTATATTTTATAGCCAATGATTATCCATCGATTTTTATTTATAAATTTGTTGAACATAGATTTATGTATAAAAACAATTTCTATTATGCTTATTTCGATAAATATAAAGTAAATAAAAATAAATTTATTTATTAATTCATTAATTATTGTACAAAGTAGAATTTAATTTTGCTTGTTTCGTTTTCAGAAATCTATAAACTGAATGTCATACAATTACTACAAAATTAATACGAGGAAAACATTTATTTAATTAAATAATTAAAATCATTTGGTAAATTTTTATGTAGATTATTTAACTTATCACTTATCTCATATAAATAGTCCACATTAACCATGCTTTTCCCTAACAATTTTAATCGATTTAAGAGCTCAAACAAATTGTCTTTACAATTTGTTAATAAAGCACATTCTTGTTTGTGTAGAAGGAAAGAATGAAAATTTTATTTTTCTCCTTTTAATTTCATTCAACATATATCATATTGAATCCATCGCTCTGTGTAATAAAGTATAAGTAAATGGATGGAATAAATGAAAACAGTGAAGCTCATGATCGAGTATATTGTAAGCATTCGTTCAATGTGCGAGGAGTGAAATTTCAGATAATCGATAGAGAGAAGGGAAGAGAAGAAATGAATATTAAAATATGTTGAAATATAATTTATTATATTGCTAATCGACTTTTATGACGTAAAATCTGGAAATGTAATTACGTGATAAATTTCATTATCAGGTTTCTATGGTTTGCTGATGAACGAATTTAATGCTTAATTCTTTACATATAATAATAATAATAATTTTTGAAAATATTAAATCACAAATTGAAATACAGTATTAAGTGATTATCGATGCTTTAATTTTTGTAGTAACTATATTTGTACTTAAGTCTTTTTTTATAATTAACTTTTCTAAATATCGTATTGTGTAATCAATTTTATTCATGTTATTAAGGTAGAGTAGTTAATTTTGTTTACAGAACGTAAAATTTTTTTGGTATTTTTTCTTCAGTATTTATCTTTTCGAAGCATTAATATTTTAGTATAAAAATGTCCAAAAATGCTAATTTATAGATTATGATTGGCAGCTGCATTGAAAATAGGTTTATTGTAAAATGACGGATATTGATAACAGAGTTCTTTTCATACATTGTCGTCAGCTACGTTAAATTAATTATCGAGAGTTCGGTATAACTAGCAAATTTACTTGTTAAAATCATTGATGTTTATTTCGATTCCGATGACTAATACATCAATTCAAATAGTTACGACTTCCGAAGATGAATAAATTGACACATGCAGTCGGCGTTACTCTTAGTTGTCATGAAGTTCTCCCACATTAATATATTAACGAACGTAAGAACACAATCTGATTAAGAGTAAGTTCTCATGGCTCATCACATTATGTAATCTGCGTAGTAGGTGATTTTGTGTTGATCTTGCCACTTTTCATTTCTGGATGTTTGTACAATATTTCGGACTATGAACGTTGAAAACTTCATTAGTACACTCGATTAAATAGATGATAAGAAAATTGATTATCATCGACTAAGTAGAAAATCAATTTCTGAATTTCTTCTGAAAATTTGAATAAAATAAAATAATTTGTGGTTGAAACTTACGAAAATTAACCCTTATGAAAAAAATTTGTGAATATTTTTTCAAATATTCACACCTAACATACCAAATACCCCTTTGGTATCTTAGTTAGATAGAAAATCTACTGAATTCATTTTACATACTGATTATTCTCGATGCATTATCACATATTGAGCTCTCTTTTTAATTTCTTTAGTCAATCGAATGAGTATAATCGAATTTAATTATATTTAGAATCTAGCAAATCAAAATACATGTTATTCATTATTTATAACGGAAGATAATTGAATACGAAATATTAGATATAAATAGAAATAATATATTTTTGTAAGTATCCAAATATTATAAAGCGAAAAAAAACGTTTATTGCAAATAGATAAGTAACAAAACATTTGTTATGTTATTAATCGTTGAGCTCGTTCTTACGAACAATATAATTTGTCTTTTCTAGAGTGGAAGTAAATTCAATTACATCATCTTATCTTTCGTATCATTCGTATCTTAAATTAGAATTATAGTTTTGTTGTAGATAAAATTTCGATGTCAATTGTTAATTACTGATACAGTGATAATAGTTTTAGTTACAAAAATAATTATTGGTTAGAATAATTAACCGAATATTATTCGTAGAAAACCACATAGAAAATAGTTTTGGAATTAAGATATAAACACTAATAATTTAAAGTATATTTACAATGTTTAACTTATGTGATACACAATATTAAAGGATCCGTCACAAAAGTTGAATAAATTCTGAATAGATATTCGGAATGAACTTGAGGAAAAACATTTATAATTATAAATAATTATTTTTTCGATAAACTAAAGCGAAGCTGTTAATTGAATGTATGTCACTTCTATATGGTAAAGTTAGCGTCTGAAAATGATTATGCTTTATCAGTACTCAAAATAAAGAGATTCTCTTTTGCGAGAAAAAAAAGTACATTTTATTTGTGATGATCTGATCAGATGGTGTAAATTTGCTACTGCAGATTGTAAATTTCGAAAATGTAATCATTCAGTGGTCTAAAACAGTTTTTATTCGAGCAGTGGCATACTTAGCACGCGAATAATTTTTCAAAAGCAACAATTGCAAGGGTAATAAAAATTGGAAACACCTGGATTCCTTCTCTTTTACGTGGTCTTGAGGTACTTGACGAAGGTGCAGCGATGAATGCCTCAGGCTTGTACGTAATAAACTCTCGCGACACCGTCGGCAAATCTGAGTATTTCTTATGGGTTCTTTATTAATTACCGTCATTAAATAGTTTTATAGCTGTCCCGGTAACTTCCCGTTTTTCACGTAGACCACGTAGCCTGTATACCTCTGTATTTGTCGTGCTAAGCATATGACCAAGCACTGTTTTCACTCGAGTCGTTACTGTTCGATTTAGCATAGCTAAAGTTCTATCTATCTTCTAAATAGTGTCCTTTAATATTCTTAAACGTTCTTTTTTTGATTGTTTCCTTTGTCGAATGATTTTAATCGTTAATGATTAAAAAATTACGGTTTATACATAATCGCAAATAATTTTTCTTTAAAGATATATATTATATAGGTTATATATATATATATATATATATATATATAATATATAAGTTATATATTTTTTCGTTATATTTTTGTTTACAATTTTCCAATGAGTAAAAACCTTAAATTGATACAAAAAAAAAAATCGAGTAAATTATGAAGTAAAGTAACTTTCAAGAAACATATAAAAAATTATTCTTTAATGAAAAGTACCGTTTACATTTTCTATACTTAATTTCCATTTAGCATCGACATATTTAACTTCGTAGAATTAATAATTATTAGCAGTACAATGAAAAATCCAAGTACCCTTGAATTAGAACATTTTTCTCCTTTAAATTTTTCATTTTTATAAGAATTGAAAAATGACACCTTCATTTTAACAGCGGTAATGCTTTTAGAGATTTCAGAATTTGAAGTCATAAAGTCAAGAATTTTAACTAGTGAAACTGTAAAGCAATTCATTTTCGCGAACATATACCAGTGATTATGAATCAAAGTTTCAGTATTTAAATTAAAATTCTTTCAGTTATAAAATAATATTGAACTATTAATAATAGAAATGTATTTTCTAATATTTAATGTATTTTTTAAAAAAAAGTTTTACTAAATATTATATTGAAAGTACAATATTTTGAAAGAGAAAATAAATTTCTTTAAATTCAAAGTATGAAAATGTTATAAAACATGTACAATTTCCGAATCCAATATCTTTCTAAATTATGCAAAGAGGATATTAAATCTATAAGTTGCTCTTTTTATAGGAAATTTACGAAAATACATAAAATAGAGGATTTACCTATACTATTTTGAGCTTTGCTACAAGATATCTTATAAAAATGGAATTTGTTTAAAATTATATTGCTACATAATTTAAGTGAGATCAAATTTTAATCTACGTTATTTTTATAGAAAACTCAGTTTTTGACAATTGATAAAACAATGAAGTTTCTATTTAATAACAAATTAAGACTATAATTAATGCTTTCCTCTTCAACTCGATTTAATGTATTATATAATATTTTTAAAGTAAATGGAATATTTTTATACAAATATTAGAATAACGAAAGTCTTAAATAAAACATAAAGAATTAGTTAAATATATATTAAAATAAAGATCTTATCAAACATAATTTCCTTATATATATACATAGCTAATAAATAAATTACAGAACATTAATGGTGCGAAACAATAAAATTTATTCAAAAAATGAAATAATTTAAAATTTCAATTTCTTAAAATCTGATATATTTATACATTTATTATTGTACATTATTAAAAAATATTTATTAGTTCACAAATATTCTTTAATGTAATAGCTAGTAAGAAAATAGTATTATAAGTATTTCATTAAAAATAAAATTCGCTACATTATATAGTGTCATTTATTTAAAAGCTAAAAAGATATTGTGAGAAGAAAATCTATGATCACAAAATGTAGATAATTTTGTATTTTTTTTAGTCATGAAATATATATGTATTATGAATAAACGCAATGATAGAAATAAATAATCAATTGATATATTTTAAAAAATTTCACTTTATGAGGGCTTATATATTTTTTGAATTAAAAGTTTGCTTTAAAGGTTTAGCAATATTTGAGAAAACTGGAAAATAATTTAAACCTGTATCTTTTTTTTGAACATGTACATTATTATTTGTAATTATATTTTCAATTAATTATTTTATACTTGGTAATTCTAATCCTGTGTTTTAATATACTTTAAAAAAATATATGCACATACATATATATAAATTTAATGAGTTTTATTTGATTTTTCAAAATATACCTGGAAAATTCATCACGTATTAGCCATTAAAACATTGTAGTTATACACGGAAACAAAAGTTTCGAGAGAGATAACTTAATTTGGTAAAAATGTAATGTTGCATTTAAGCAATCGTCTTTTTCAAATGAAAGCCAGGTTATTATACTGAAATTTTGCTGTTCTCTGAAGAGATTATGCCAAGTAGGAAATCTGTCAATATTGTATCATCAGCTAAGCGACGCTTTTTTGAACGAATGTGTAGATTAAATTGAATTGCAAAGTAATTATCTTAATAACGTTGTTATAAATATTTTATAATAGGATTTAGATCATAGAAAGATAAGAATTAATAGTTTTCTTTAAATTTCATAGCATCAAAATCAAAATGATGTAGGCTCACCTATTGCATCTTAGAATAAATAGATAGAAAGAAGTTTAATAAATAAATAGAAAATTTTGTGTAAAACTTTACTAGTAAAATCTTAAAAATTTCAGTGAACTGTAAAATCTTTTTAATTTACAAGAGAATGAAATCAATTAATCTAGGCACTCAGCTTATAAGGTATTTCATTGTTTTATACAATAAATTATAGTGAATACATATAGCAGCGATTCTTTAAATGTTGCAAGTCGAGTACGAAGCGCAACGGTATCTTCCTTATAGAGTGATATTATGTAAGTACTACTTTGGTTATAACGATCGCTACTTTATCAACACTATTGGAATATATTGCAAAGCCACTGGGCAGTAGTTTTCTTGAATTAAGAGAGCATTCGTCCTTTATGTAGATTCTGCCAGTAGTTCATTTTAACAACCAGCGTTACAAGCTTTTATTGCATCGCATTTTTCTTATTTTTCGGATTAATTGAAAAAGTTGAAGGAGCTTACAAGGCAGACAGTTATAATCTTTTCAAATATGAATCTACAAATCCAGAGTTACAAGTCAATAAATTACGACGCGAAAATTGTTTTCAGTCCGTTTTATAATTCAGTGCAAGAGACCGTAGCCGTAAGTCGTCGATACGTGCTTGACTACGTGCCTTGCAACAAGGACCGCCGCGTTCTTGGCTCGCTTCAATACAGTCTGTACTCAAGAATCATTATGACCTTAATCCCTCGCGTTTACTAACTCTCTCCTGGGAATTATTGCAGTGACGGAAGGTGGAAGCCGAAGAGCAGGAAAGAGAGAAAGAAAAAGGTAACGAATACGTCAGAGTTGAAGCTCGCGTCTAGAGTCCGAGGGAAGCCATGAGAGTTGATAGAGCCGAGGGAGCGTAATGGTAAAAGGTAATTAGTCTAGACTCTCGGGATTCTAACAGACCTTGCGGATCATCTGGCAAGTTGCTGGCGATGAACGCCACACACGTCGCACGCATGTGTGCGCGTACGTGTTACATATGGTGTCTTATGTGAAGTTTGCCATTTCTATATTTAATTTATTTCCTTCTCTTTATGCACACTTTTTCACTGTAGTTTGCTGGTTATTATTATATAACTCTGAATAAACAGAAGATAAGAAGCGTTACTTTTTTATTAATACATTTAAGACTGGATCACTGAATGACGACCTAATGGAGTTACTCAATGACTTTTTATGATCTTTTTGAAATGACGGCTCGATAGTCGTATTATTTTTTAGGTATTATAAGTACTTTGGAAAAGACGTTGAAGCTGATGAAATAATTCATAAGCTACAAAGGTGCTCTAAACGGTCTCTTAATATTCATCACGCATCACTTAGTTTTACTCATTATCTAATTTATATTTTAGTATTATTTTATAATGATTTTTTTATATTTATATTCCTTATGATTCCTTATGATATTGAATTATTGTTCATACAATTATGAATTTATTGACGTCGTAATATTAGTCATTTGCCTTCGTATTGTGTACAAAACAATTATTTCAATATTAACAATTCTTGTTAATATTGAAATATTATTTTAGCTTAATTATAAAATTATAATTTGGAAGTTATGAGATATAAAAAATTATTCTTAATATATTAGTATTTAATCTTTGTACAATTATTTCATCAATTTACTACTTTCATTATTATTTTTATATATCTGCTAGCTTTTAATAGTTTAAGTTTCACGCGAGAAAACACCATAAAAATGTTAATAAAGTTAATATGAACAGATATCAGGTTCTAATGAAAATTTATACGAACTAGTAAATTTTAATCATAATTTTAAATCATTTGTAAATAGCCGCGATTCTCAAGAAACAATAAAATAAAAAACACGATCTGAGGATGATAATTTCTAAAGCAATCGAATGTAACGCATCGAACGGTCTTATAAGTTAATATTATTATAACTCAAAGATTTACTACAGTTTTGATAAGCATTATTATTTTATTACAATATTATTTGAAAAATATATTTTCTGAATTGTTATTCAGATCTATTTAACGAATAAATATACCAAATTTAGAAATTTTTCACTTAACAGATTCGATATATAATATATAATTTTAATTAAACATACAATATATATTAGAAAATAAGTTTACGAATAGAAATATGAATTAGGATAATATAATATGAAGTGTCAGTAATATTTTATTACTGCAACAGTATCGTATAATTAAATCGAGGGAATTAAATATAATACTATATTGATTATGTAAAATCTACTAAATCAGATAAAATTTTGCTTCTTCTTTTTATTTTGTATTGTCTTTTATATACACTCTTCCCTTCTATTTGATCTCACTTTCACACAATTCCAATTTTTGATTTTGTACCCTTGAGAATTATCCGAATAATCCTCTAAGGTACTCACAGTCGCTAAGGAATAGAAAGATGTCGTGTCAAGCGACATCTTTAGTCTCCGATGTGATAAAAAATTTTTTTTATTTTCTTGAGATTTCAACGAGTAGTATACTAAAATCGAAACAGAATCTTATAGTTTTGATTTTCGTTGACAATATTTATCAATAACTAGATACTTAAAAAAGATAAGAGGTAAAATTATATTCAAATAAATTTATGTTCAAATTAAAGAAAATACAAATCGTAAACTTTCTGTTTGTAACGATTTTTTGAATTTACTAATTATTTTTGAATTATATATTACAGTGAATGTATTAATAAGTTCAAGTAGTTATCTAGTGTCTGTTTTAGAAATGTATAATTTCGTAAAACACTGTTTTAATATATATGAATTCATACCAAAGAAATTTTTTTAAAATATCCAATTTTTTATTATCTCTATGTCTATTTTCAAATAAAATAGTTATTATTTTTTGAAATATAATACAGAAAGAGAAATATAAAGATCGCGAAAAGGAGAATTTATAGAGTAATAGATAAAAATTAAATAATATATTTCAAAAATATAAAACGAAAACCTAGAAAAGTATAGTGTTATATGTAGATAACAGCATAAGAAAAATTGGATTGAAAATACGTCATCTTAATTGAAAAAATAAAATTTATCTATTTATGAAAAAATAGAACATAAAAATAGAATAGTCGTTAGAATAAAAACTAAATTTGGAGTTTATCGAAAACTTGAAATATATAAAAAAGAAAATAATCATTATACAGTAGATAGAAAAATGTGAAAGGAAAGTAAAGTAAAATAATAAATATTGTAAGTAACTATGAGAAGAAGAACAATATGCACAATAAAATATGATAATAAAGTAAATGAAAAGAAGCATCAATGTGAATATAACAATATAAGAGAAAAGTTGGAAGTAATTCAGAAATTGAAATAAAGTAAAAATGAAATTGAAGTTAAGAAAAAATAAATAAGAAACATAATGAACATAAAAATGATGAAAAAGTGATCAACTATAGAAAAAGCGAGAGAGAGAGAGAGAGAAATATTTAAAATATTTCGCATTCTTATTTTACTTTTTATCTATTTTTCTTTTTCTTTTTTCTCTTTTAAAACGTTTACGAGTTCTTTATTTTGCAACCAAAGAATTAAAAATACATGTAGGTGTACAGTTTTATTTACCCTTATCTTATCTGTTGATTTTTATAAGTACAATTATACAGTACAATTACATTTCTATTACATTAATAACATGATAATAGTTATTTTTTATAAAATATTTCATTAGTGATTGTAATAAAATAATAGATGGAAACGTTCATTTTTCAATGTTTGTTGACTCATGTTTAATCATCGATAATTTCATATATATTGTGTAGAATTTGAGAAATCTTATATATATTCTATTTTATCTCTGTAAAAAATATTTTTCCGATATTTATTTCAAGTATTACGTATAATTAAATATTTCAAGATCTTTTTAGTTTTACATCAATATTTAAATTATCTATTTCTTTTGCAATACAAATTATTGTCTTTGAATTATCGGTTTTTAAATATTGAAACTAAAAACTACCATATTTAAAATAAGTTTATATTAAGATATTTTTCTCACGGCTTAACATCAACTTTCTAATTTGAATTGAAAATTAAATCGATTCAATATATTCTAATCGATTACATAAATCTACTTCATATCAATACTCATAAAACAAACTATGACTGCTGTCTTTAAAGTATGGCATTAGAAGATTGCAAATAGAATTGGAAGACGCAGTGTTCGTGACAATAAGTCTAGGATTATCGGGACTAAAAAAGTTCTTATACATAATTATCTCGTCGAAATGAAATTCTTTTTATTCTCATTTCAATGTTGGAATATGTTATTTCGATTAATGAATATGCATCACCATATTTTCGCGTATGGTTAGAAGGCGGCGACTACTTTACTTTCTTTTCCGTGAGAGAAAAGACCGAAGATGTCTCTACACATATTCGCGTGTTCGCAAGGAGGATACTTGGACTATTCTCTAATCCCAGATAAAGGCGACCTAGAAAAAGAAAGAAACAGAAGAAAAAGAAGTATGTATCCGAGAGAACATAAGATTACTTCGGCAAGCGGCCCCTTTACTACTTTTTACTTTATACTCTATTCTTCTGCTCTTTATTAAGTGCCAAACTATGTACGTATGGACTGTGAGAAACTTACGGATAGAATGCAACCGGATATATATCTGGGGAACAATCGTTGAAGGATATACGCAGTTGTAATTTTTTAGTTCTTTTATGTATGCATTTAATAATTTTCTAACGGAGATTTTAATATAATTTTGCACCCGTGCAACACTTTGTTTTACTTTTTTTATCGTAAATACTCATATTGCTTCCTAATTAAAATAAGATTATTCTTGAAAATAAAATATAGAAAAAAATATATAAATATTACTTTTAAAGTCTACTATTTGTACATTTGCAGTAGTTTGAAATACCTAAGTTTCATCAAAGTCTATTTGTCAATAATAGCTAATCATCTCATTTTATTGACTAGAGTACGATAACTTTACCAGATTAATCAGTGTTCTTGAAAATTTTTATTACGACGTTTAAATCAGCACTATCTTTCTTATCATTATTAAAACATTAGTGTTAATAATGATAAGAAAGATAGTGCTGATTTAGTCGTCGTAATAAAAATTTGCAAGAACATAATACCAGTTAAGTATTATTATTTTTATCAATGTACTGAATTTCTTATATCTATTTAAATGTTTTACCAAGTAAGGATGTAACATATTGTTGTACATAATTATAATTAAAAGAAACTTGTTATTATCATGGAAATTTTTAGAAAAAATCTTGAAAAATTATAAATCTTGTAAAATATTAATAAAACATGAAAAAAAGAATAATATTCTAAATTAACTGCCCTTGACGACGGGTAGTATTTCGTAAAATTCAAAGAAAGATCACAATGAGAAAGAGTGAAATCGGCGTATGTAATGGTTGAATCCTGTTTACAAAACTCAGATTATAAGCTTATAAGAATCTCATTCTTCTGCAACAATCCGTCGAACATACAATTCTATCTTACTGCTAAGGGATTCTTTGCATTTAAAGCGAGGTGCTCTACTTACAAGCCATGGGGCTCCGTACGCTAGCACCACTTATAATAATGCTCTTATTAGCTCGTAGTTTCGGCGGACGGATAGATAAGCTGAAGAACTTCAAACGAACTATCTTTCAATTGAAGATTCCGTTCGATCAATGGCCTCCGGACCTCTGAGTCTCTTTAGCTTCTACTTGCCTTCGTGGATGCCGTCACGATGCGATGCCTAGTTTAGTCTGCGCGCTCTTATGCGCAAGATCGGTAAAATAATTAACGGTCCAAGGGAGTGAGTTTTAGGTTTTGACAAAGATTTAGTTTTAGTACACCCGTTATCCTCAAAGTTAAACTAAACTTAAGAGAAAGAGAAAGAAAAGGAAGGCATATATTGTTTGTTGAGAACCGTTGATGTTTACAGGAGGATATTAAGGCACCTTCCTCCTTAAAAATCCTTTTACTCCTGTTTTATTTATATTCACGAGTACTGAGGATACGGTGATATTGCTATAATCATTTCCCAAAGCAATTCAGTAGATATGTGTGGCGTCGAATAGTATTGTCATGTCGAAGTAGAATATTTTTTACTTCCTTGTTTTTGCGAAAATAAAATTAAAATTGATTATTATTCTTAAATTTATAAAATGTGTTTATTATATAAAATAAATTGAATGCGATAGTTCATTAAAGTTGTAGGTTAAATTTCGAAATTTCTTAAAGTTTCATTATACTATAATTATAGATGAATTCTTAGCGTTAAACGAAATATTACTTGTTTCTTATACAATTATACTATAGATATTTTTATCTTATATTAGTGTAACATATAATATTCATTGTAGTTATTGTTATTGTTTTAAGAACTTGAACATTTCTTATAACCTTTTTCAAGATTGTTATTTGGTGTTTATTTTGTCTTTTCACACAAGTAGATATTTGAATTTATCTAATTTATAAACGTAACACTTGAGTTATGTTATTGAAATGAAAATCTTTAGGATTAAATTGGATTACTATAAACTAGAAAATACATTTTAGATATTTTCAATTTCATTCTTTTTTAAAATACATTCTACTGTTTCATTGAAATTTTAACTTAATCTTAAGCGAAGTGCACAGAGTTTATACACATCCCTCATAAATATTGTAAATCTATTTCATGTTGCTTGTAATTTCTTGTACGATATTTCCTCTACGTTTCTCTTTAATATTCTTGTTAATCTTACTTGATTTTATTTAATGGTTTGGTGCCCAACATCTTTTCAATCTTTGATTTCTAGGTTTCAAATTATAAACGCACGTCACTGAACTGCTGTAAGTATTGTTCTATTGTTGTACTACTGACTTTCGACTCGATAAAACATAACATCCACAGGGAATTCATTCAATTTAAATTAATAAATACTTAAAAAACTATTGGTTCGAAAGTAAATTCATATTAGAAAAAATTTTATTGAAAACTTAAAAGTAATTATAATTTTAAAGTACAATAAATTATAATAATGCTGATATTTTTATTTTTCATTTTTATAACTTTTGAGACATAAATATAAAAATAGATATGATGCAAGAGAGATATAAGTTTATAAAAGTCAAACATGCGTATAAAAATAGTTAAAATAATCATAACACCAAATAAAAAATTGTATTGTATAACATAAATATCTGCTTTAAATGTCAATGAAAAAAGTAACTGTTAAAAGTTATGTCTAATCTTATTTCTTTATATGTACTCTGTTTTATTGATACCGACTATGGTAGATAGTTTTTTCTGATTATATTTATTAGTTATTATTTGTAAAAATGGAAGTTACTACAAATTTTTATAAATTTTTATTTATTATATAAAATTTTAATATTATAATTTTAATATTATATTAAACTTTTAAACATTTATTATATATTAAACTTTTAAACATTTAATATATATTAAACTTTATATAAAATATTATATAAACTATTATTGTAAAAATATCTGATTACTCGTTCAGCTAATAGAAGACATTAGAAACTGATTTTTTCGAATTTAGTTCGATTCTTATCCTTTTTTCAAGATTTTTGAAAAATTCAAAAAGCATTTTATAAACTAGGAAATACTACTTTTATGGTATCCTTTTTAAAAGAACCAAAACTACCAAGTAAATCATCATGTGGTTGAAGATATTCTTATTTACACGTTTTCGAAAATTTAAATAATTACTCGAATATGAAAATGAAAATACCCGTTTTATCTATGGATTTTTTATCATGAATCAATCGAAATTACTGATTGTTTAATCAGCATTTTTAATCTTATTACAATATTAATTATAGAAGCTTAAATTTACTCCCACGAAGAATAAGGAAAAAGACCAGAATTAGGTGTATCGGGGGTCATAGAATATCGAGACCACCACCGATCATCATTCAGTTTGATACGTGCAATAATTCACGAGTCGGCTGTTGGGATAAAACCGTTACTGCATTTCCGAGCAGCTCAATAATTAACGAGATGTCGATCAAATTCGCCATCGCACACGACTCGATTCCTTTGCACTCGTGCGCGCTTTCCATTATCTCTCGTTTTGTTCTCTCAGACGCAAATCAAACCACTGTTGAATTTGAAAGCTTTCCGACCTGGAAATTATCTTGAAATTCATCAGTTTTTTGTCTTTCAGTTTTTTTTTAAATGTTTTTGATTACGATAAAGGAGAAAATTTTTTAAGTTGTAGTTAAATATATATGTTGAGGTGTAGCGATACTAAAGTTTGTGTATTTTTTAAAATTTAGAAACTCCGTTACGTTTCATCAAATTAAAAAAAAAAGTAATTCATGGATTAATGATTTTAATTCTGAGACGAACATCAAAATTTACAGTAATTCAATATTAATTATTTTGAACAGTATTAAATTAATTCTGGATTTTTCAATTTTTAATAAACTTCCGTTTATTGTATAATTATATAATTGAATGTATATTGTATAATTATACATTTACTTTCTTCTATTCTATCAGTGTATTTAATTTATACAGAATCATCCAAAGTAGCTGAAATTTATATAATATAATATGATTAAAGCGCTTATCATTGTCGAGCGAAAGATTTAATTGATTTAATGAATGAAATATGGATACAATATTCATATCCTCCAACGATACCATAATCCTAGAGATTGTTATAAGTACTTTATATTTATCTTGAATCAAATGTTAATTATAATTAAATAATAATATTATATAAAATACATTTTATAACTTGTAACTTAAAAGTTTGTCATTCAACCAATAAATAATCTTTTGAACCGATTTCAGGATTCATCTTTGTTATTCTGTGAACGTTTAGTTAAAAAAACAATGATCAAATTAGGAAATACTTTAATAAAGATATATCCTACTTTACTTCAGAATGTTCACTCTAATAATGCATATTATAAACTATGTAATCCTTATTAATTTTTGTATTAGATGTGAGAATTATTTAACTACTATTAATAATTGGATAATATATTATTTTTCCAAAGAAAAGCATGTTTTCTTTTATTAAAAATTATTCGAGGTTGACTTTGACGTTGTTGTAAAACCAATTATTCTCTAGTACCGTGTTTCGATTGAAATACGATTCACACACGGGTGTTGCATTTTGCTGATAAATTTTCAGTTTAGATGTATTTTTTTCGGCGCATATGTAATACATTTATGTCGTCAGAGAACAGAGTAATAAATTTGTTTCACATGGCATAAAAAGTTGTAATTTACTTTTAAAAGCGTGAAGAAACCACAGCTGATATCGTATATGAAAGAACAAATCTTGTTTATCGTGATGGTTGACGATAAGCCAATCGGAATGACGTCATCTGCATGCACGAATGACTAATGAAGAGAAAAGGAATACAAAACGGTAATCCGACGATGCATTGCCATATAATAGAGTTGGATAGATAACTTATGCGTCGAATTCGATTGGAAAAGCGTACTCGTCAATTATTTGAGTAATTCAGGGAAGACTGTTTAATTTCATAGCTGGATAATTAAATTAGCAGACTTCTGCTTACGTATAAGAATAAAATCACATTGTGCAGTATTATTATAGTAATATATATATATTAAGAAAACATCCAAACTTTTTTTGAATAATATGTAAGATAATGAAAAAATTTATATCACAATATTTAATCTAAAAATAACAGAGTAGATGGCAATATTAGTAATCTTATTGGAACATTAGTTAATATGAAGCTCAGACAGTTCAAATAAATAAATTAATAGGTAAAGTACAAAAAGATATTTATCAATATAAAAATTGGTAATCAAAGATAATGTATTATTTGAAATATTAAAACGTCGCCTTTCATCGAACAATGATGTAATGATGATAATAATTAGTTATCACGGTTAAAAACAGACAGTTTTAACATTTGATTTAATAAATCATCTAATCTACAATTAAGCCTAGACATGAAAATATGATTTTTTGGCCTTGTATTTACAAAGTAAAAATTGTTTGTAATTTATCCATTGTAAAAACATTCTTATGTTAATCCAATTGCTAATGACATCGATGAAGAAGTAATAAGGATGTATCCCATACTTTCTGAATCGTGGTATCTACTTGCAAACATTTTACAACCATCGAAAGCGAGGTGTGGCTATGAAAATTTGTGTCTGATTATTTTCATAGGAAGCTTTTAACAAGAGATTTGACATATTTGTGAAGAACTTTATTCGTTTATCATGTAATAATTGCTAGAATTTATAAACTTGTAAGTCAGTATGCACATAATAAAGATATGCTTATTTTTAAACTAGCGATTTTTCTAATAATAATCTTAATTATTATAAATAAATCTTAATTAATCTATTCATTAATATCATAATTAATATAATTATATCTTAATTTAATATACGTTAATTTCTATCTTGTTTGTTATTATTCTGGTATTATTATTTTAATTGTCATTTATTTTTTATTTTTTTCATTTTTAAAATGGAATTTTTTTTAGCACTTTAATATAATATATTTAATCTTAAAAATGCAAAAGAATAAAATGAATTCCAATGACCTCTGTTTACTTAGTCTATTTTATTTTTCACTAATACTATAAAAATGAATGATGAAGAAAATGTGACGTATCAAATATTTAATAGATAAGTTTCCTCTTAATCACAGATAAATAAAATGAATTATAACAGCTTTTCGATGCGCTTCAAATGTACAAAAAACTAGAGTATACAAGTCAAACACGGGTCGCTTCTCCTTCCGGATTTGACTCGTGACTTTTTGTACATCACTTAACAGTACAAGCGTTCACGTTGTCTAGAAAATGTAGTGCGAGGAGCCAATCAGCGGTCGTTGAAATGTGTGTCGAAAATCTCTCTTCCTACTTGTCTAAAGAAGCGCAGATTCTTGCACTGGCGCGACGATACGCAATTAGGAAGAACTATACAAGTCATCTCACTTAATATGGATAAGTTGGCGCTGATTAAAGACTCTGTATACTACTGCGATTTTCGTTTGATCGTTGATATTGAAGTAGATTGCATTTTTAAGAATTATATTTAGGATATTGTCTTTTTAACTTGAAGTATGTTAAAATTAGAAATTTATTAAATTCAGAATCGGAAATTCATTAATTCAAATATAAATAGTTTTTGTGTATAAAATGTAAAAACCTTAATAAGATTATAGTTATCGTCGTTACAAAATAAATGATTATACGAAAACTTAAAAAAAAAAAACAAAGCTAATGAAGATAGAAATCTCAGGAGCAATATCTATTAACTCGAATATCATCAGCTATAGTATATGTTGCAAAAAACAAATCAAGCTTTACGGCATGTCATTGCACAATTCTTTGTCCTTTATAGTCTCTTCAGTCAGAATTAGTTGTCTATTGAAAATTACTGTAGGTAAGATGCTTCCAAGATCAATCAAAGATCTTCTTATCTCTTTATCTTACTTTTTTTCTCTTTTCAACCTCCTTTCTTGCATCCTTTTTCTTCAGAATCACCACAGACAATGAGTCGACTCTTCATTCTGTCAATTCACGTATGTGCATTTCTTACTCTTCATTCACTTACTTACTCTATCTCTCTGGGAAAATACACTTTCAAATAGTCTACCATTATCTTCTGCTGGATTTCTCTCTCTTTTTGACTCTTATATTCTTATCCTTCAGGATATATCCGTTTCTAGTCCATGCAAAGGTTGAGGAACTAGTCAAGTTTAGTCCTCTTTTTGACACATTATTAGCTCTGAAAATATGTTAATTTCATTACTCTCTACGTTGCAAACACTCTTAATTGATTCAACCACTTATTAGAATAATCTTTTTCTCTTTCTTTCTATTCACGATATCTTATATTAAATCGGAAATACTATATCAAGCTTTATTACTTCTATGAATTATAAGATCCTAAAATAAAATATATTTTTAAAATAGATATTACTTAAAATGAGAAACACTGAATTTTTATATAAAAGTTGAATATCAACTGAAGATAAATAACATTATGAAACTTCAAACAAAATCTACTCAACATAGTTTTAAAGTAAAGTTAGACATTCAATTATTGAATATTTATACATAAAAAATTTGAAATTTCAAAACACAATTTAAATTTTAGAAAATATAATAATCATCACGACAATGTTTTATATCTAAAGCATAATTGAAAATATGATAAAAGTGTAATTGACAGGTTTGTTTCATTTAAAAATATTCTTTGTTTACAATGAGGACAAGCTTATATTTCGAATACTGAAATTCGTAAAAACTGAAATAGTACTTGATTTTTTGAGTTTACTCTTATTTTTATATGATCATTCTTTACTATCCATCTCCATGAATTCATAAAAGTACAGAACTTAGAATGAAAAATTTAGCAAGTTTGCAAATGGTTTATCTTTGTTATCGTAATGGTTTAGAAAATTTCTAATTCTTTCATAAAAATAATATTTATTTATAATAATTAAAAAAATGAAGTAGAAAAAACGGTAATTAAACTCACTAAATTTTCAAATATAATTCAAGTTTTGCTCGTATTCAATTTAACAAAAGATATGTTGCCTTAAATGTATGTTGCCAATATATAATGCTTTGTATTGTAACGTCCACGCGTCATCGTCTATGATTTGCTTCATTCTTGACAATCCGTTTACTGTAAAATCCTTGAAATATGTATTTATGGTGTACATGTATTGTATAAGAATTAAGGGATGGTATTTGTATATACTATTGGATGTAATGGTCAAGGTATGAAATTAGGTTTGAATTTTCAATAAATAATGTATTATGTTGATGATGGAACGTGAGCTTTTTAGCGATTATTATATAGATATTGAACATTTATCATTACGATTTAATAAATATTATTATAAATATGGAAATAAATATTAAATTAAATTTTATATATAATTTGTATACTATCTTGTAATAAGTAAATTGATTAAATTTTTTACAAAATTATTAAATTGTTTACACTCGTAGTCTTATTTTATTTGCTATTATATTACTTTATATGACCTTTTATATTATAAAATTTTATTATATATTTTATTATACATTTTATTATACATTTTATTATGCATTTTATTATACATTTTATTATGCATTTTATTGTACAATCGTTTCAATGTTGCAGTTTTATATTTTCTAAAGAAGAAAATAATGCAAATGCTTTAATAATAGAAATGCAATTATATTTGAATGCATTTAATAATGTAATGTGCCTTTTAATTAATCTATTAATTTTGTTTAACTCGAAACTTGTAATTGTATATAAATATATAAGTAAATATTAGAAATACATTAAAAATACATCAATTCACCAACATTTGTTTTTATAGTATTTAAGACGTGAATATATAAAATATATTATATCTATATGTATAGTATTTTATTTTTGTCAAGACGGATTCTATCAAAAATTAATGTAAGGGCTCTACGATACTTTATTACTTTATTAAATACATCTTTGAATCACAATAAATAGTTATAAAATATTAGGATACTATTATAAACTGATATAATACAAAATAATTATTTGAGATATCACTGGTCTAAGGTACTGAAATGTAAGTTGCGCGATTTGGTGTAAGTAGGATTTTAAGATTTTCAGAAAGAAAGAAAACGTCAAAGTGAAGTTTGACTTATGTAGACAAGATGATGTTTTATATCGAATATCGAAATGCCTTTTATTTAGAAAATATTCGGTGAAACGATACAAAAATATTCTATAGATATTTTAAAAATTATGCTCACAATACATTATTCAATAACTTAAAAGTTTTTTTTTAGAAATCTATGTTAACAGAAAAAAAATACAGATTTTAGGAATATTACTTTTATTAGCGTGAAATTCTTTTACTAACTTGAACGATTTTAGTATGACTGTTATATGTCAAGACTTTAGTTATTATTAAAAAACATTTTTTTAATCTTAAGATAGGAACCTTTGAAAATCTCTGAAAGTCATGTAATCGAAAAAATACTAAAGTAATATTTATCAGACTTAAGTATAACTCTGGGTATATTATATATTAGATGCTTATAAAAAAAATAAATTATATGTTTTACTCAACTACTTTATACCAAATTTTACAGAAAGTTTAAAGTTTTCAATTCTTCATAATAAACGAATATGAATCTTGTTAATAAAATTCAGAATATGTTGGAAAAATAATATTTGATATCTTACGTATATCTTAAGTATTTATTTAAAATATATTAATGAGTAAATCATTATTCATATTTTACCAATGTCCATATATAGTAACTTTAATTACAATGAACATTTTCAAGACACAGAATTGTGAATTCGCGTACAATTGTAATAATCCCCGTGTTTCAATAATTCATTCCTGTCTCGTATGTCAATTCTAAAAAGATTCGTCGTGTTACAAAAACTAGAAAAAAAGATCACTAGCTAATAGGAAATCCTTTCCAAAGAAATCCTTTCATCGAGGTAAAAATTGCGGTATTTAAAATTTAGCGATAATGACGTTTTTTAAAGAGAATATACTCGTACATAATATTTATACTACGAGCAACTTTTATTTGCAATCAATAGGCTAATCAACAGTAACTAACTGACTAAATGAAACTTTCATAGAAACTTGTCTGTGCGAGGCTCATTGGATTTGGATAAAGACTGAGAACCCGAAAAAAGATCACTTTTTCTTTTCTGCACTTCCTCTAATTAAAAGGAGCGTATGGCGTTACATGTGCATCAATAGTCTGCATTTTGGTGTTATTTCGGAATAATTGGTAACTCGAAGCTCAAGTCGAAAGACAAAGCGAACTCGTAAGTTTAAATAAGTACGAACTTTGTAAAAATTTTAACATGCACTACCAAAAATCAAATGGCAAATTTATGCATTTTAATCACTGGTTTAAACGTCACGCAGGTATTTGCATCAACTTTGAATCATTTTGTCAGGTATATTTTTTCAGTAGACAACTCTATTCATCTACGCATGAATTCATTACAGAAAAAAAATTTTAGTAAATAAAGTAGATATATTTACACATTCAAACAGCATCACTATTACGTATTTATAGAAAATAAATGTATTTAATATTTCGCTAAGAATTTCGTGTTGAATATAAGATGTGAAAATTACTTTTAATTAAAGAAAAGAACTAACGTAATATTCTTTTTCTATATTAAATTCAATAAATTTAAAAGCATAAGATGTTTTACATATAGTTATTATTCAGCAATAAGGATATAACAACAAAGCAATACCAATTAATAATTAAATAAGTAATTAAATTAATTAAAAAAGTATTTATTAAAAATTTAATAATTAATATAATAATAATAATTCATATAATAATAATAATTCATATAATAATAATAATACTAATAATAATAAATATAATAATTATAAAAGTAAAGGATTTCTTTTATTGAGTTAATAGACAAATTTAATTTCTAAAAATAATGTTATTCACAGAGTTAAATAAATTTATATGTGTTACAAAATAATTTACAGAAGCTTCCCTCAAGTGACTGCGAGATAAGTTCGTGAGTTACTGTTTAGTCACAGTTAAAACAAATTTTAAACTTTCTTTCTCCCTCGCGAAATTCTTTTACATGCTGATAAAAAATGTCACTGTGTTTTTTCCTAAGAAGTTTTTCTGCTTTTCTTTGAAAGCTTTGATAGCAACCTATCATTTGCGAGTATACTTGTTTCCTTGCTACACAGGAATGTTTTCTATAACTTAGATGGTAAGTTTCTGTAGATTTTCGAATTTATCGTCAAGGAAGCGGAGGCGGATGATAATCGCGTAAAACTATAATACAAGTTTAAATTGGACAACATTGTCTACTCTTTTGCATATAATGTTTAAAGTAATGAAGAATTCTTTTAGATTTTTTACATTCCTCTAATGTGATATTTTAGCAAACAAATTCATAAAATGAATGTAATAAATAAGTATTATATTTATAAAAATATGAGAATATTTTTTCGTGCAAAATGAGAAAATTTGACTAACGCTAATTAAGTTATGCTAATCACCGTGTTGCTTTCTATGTAAGTAAATATATAGGTTTCAAAATTTCTAATTGTAAAAAGTATCTTACTGAAAAAATAAGTAGAATATCCTGGAATTATTGTCATAAATTCTTAAGTTACACAAACTTTTATCAATATTTATTATTTAGAATATTATATTTACTTAGGGTAGGATAGATGACTTATTCCTTTAAGTATTTAAATTTTCATATAAATAATTCAGATATATATATATTAAAAATTATTCTGAAGAATATGAATTATTTATTTTAAAATAATGATTGAACTGTCGTTTTCTAACGAACATAAAGATTTCCATCAACAATTAATATTTTAATGAATTTCATACAATATGCCATTGCTTCTTCGGAAGAATACTGAAATTAGGTTTGTAAATTACCGCTAATTCACACGCAAATTATTTACTCACTTTGCCAATGCTTTTTAATAATTGACTCTGGAGATAAATCGAACGGAAAAAGGTCGAAATATCTACAAAGAACTACATGTATTACGCACAGGTGGCATTTCACTTGTTCCGCCTCTTCGCACTCGAATTTAATGGGCTGAACCTGTGCGATCCAACTGCACCTTGGACTTCCGACTGCTCCAAAGTACTATTAGTCAATCTCGGCACACAGAAAAAGACAGGAAAAAAAGAAGGATCTGAAAGTGGGACCAGGAACTGAATCTCCCGGGATGCAATTTAGAAAGCAAAGAGTTGCGAGTTACGTCGTTTTCTCGCAGCATCCGAAGAGCGGAGATGTGAGAGGTAGAGAAAGACGGTTAGCGGTAATGCGCGCGCGAAACCAACACAAAACGGACAGCACACACGCGGTTCGAAGAAAACAGTAGAAAAGGGAATAGTTTTGTGTAAGGCGAAGGGCTCTTATTCTGTGAGAGTGCGAATCAACTGTAATGACGCGATGTTTGAGCGATCCTTAGAGAACGATAGAAGGAAGCAATTGAGAGGTTTAAAAAATGGAAAATTATATAGGAGATATTTGTATATGAGATTTCTTAAGAAGTGTACTCAGAAGGAAATTTATTCAAAGTAAAAAAATGTGTATTAACTTTGAAAAAATATTAAAATGAGTAATTATGTTAATACTACATTTGCATTTACCTAGCTTTTAATACATAGAAGAATATCTTTGAAATACGTACACGCCAAAGAAGTTTATTATAATAAGAGCATTCAGTTAGAAAATGTTATTTCTGTCAAGAATAACTTTTAACTATTTTAACATAATGAATTAAGTTGGCATGTTAGATTTTTAGAATTATTAGCATGTTAGATGAACCCGTTTCAATAACTGTCAGCTCGAAATCTTCCAAAGGATATACAGTTCAATTGACTCCCAACTTGTAATCAATCAATTCTTTATGTCGGAAGAACAAACGACTTAAAACCTTATGCAAGATTTCTTCTTGTTATGATGTTATTCAAAGAAAAGTATTCATTTCGATTAACTTATCGATTTAAAATTCTTGAGGATTACTCACAATTCATATTGAGTTAATGTTCTGAAATATTGGATAACAAGGCCATTTAAAAAAAAGTTTCAGCTTTTTCTCATCAATAGAAAATAAAATCTAATAAATCATAACAGTTTGTATTAATATAAGATAATAAATATAAATTTGAAAATAATTTACACAATTTGAGTAAAAATTGAAGGTAACAGTTTCTTACTTTTTATTAATTGAAAAAAGAGTTAATAATAACTACTAGCAAAATTAGAATTTTAACAAAAGTTTTCCAACATTTGTGCCTTAATAAATTACATTCCTACAAAAAATATCTCGTAATTATAATATAAGTATATTAATGGTATTTTGATAATGTTTCTGTGGAATTATTGATTTTAATGCATTTCATTATTCCTTGAAAAAAATTAAAAAGACTAAGCACTTATATCGAATTAGAGAAAAATTTTATTTTAAAACTTCAAAAATAAAGATCGTATGATAATGAAGGCTTATAGAATAAGTAAATAAAAAAATAGGTAATAAATTACCGTATATTGATTACTGCTTTATGCAAGTCAGTTTATGTAGGATTTTAGATTTTAGAAATTTATTATTTTAATGGCGGTTGGTGTTATTTTCTATTTTTAGGCTAAAATTTTAAATTCTTAAATTCAAACATCAATTATATGTTACAGAAACTATGTTAAAAACTTTTTACAATTAAATTTTTAATACTGAAATACTGTTCAGTGAAATCCCAATAATACTGCAATGAAATCAATCCTAAATAAAACTAATTGTAAAATAATCCTACAGCTCACATATATAATAATAATTATTTATTGCTTATCATTGTTTTATTAATAAACTTTTCATCTTGGGTAAGATTTGTGTTGCATCATTCGTCAATCTTTAAAATCGAAATTTTGCATGTTTTATTTAAATAACTGGATTGTATACAAACTACGTGTTACTGAAATCGAAAGGACCACTTGTTCTTAGTATTGTAACATTATACAGGAAATTACATTAGCAGAAATTACAGTGAGAATTCCTGGCACCTTTCATCTATTTGGAATTACTTTCCATCTTTTTCTTTAAATTGGAACAAAATTATTGTAAAATCTGTAAGAACAAAATTTACGAATAATATGTGTACATAAACGTATTATGGAACTGCCTCACTAAAATGAAACTTTGAGATTCTTTTTTTTCTTTCTCTTACTCTTATTCGAGGAAAATATTTTAAGCTTAAAGTACCAAAAACAAGGAGGATACAGCGTTAATAACAATTTTATTTAATAAAAATTTTTTAGAATTATTATTAATAATAAAGAAAAGATTAACATGTAAAATCCGATTTGTGTTTACTTGCATACATCAACGTTGTGTAATAAGATTAAATAAAGTAAACGGGCTGTATGGAGATTTCGATAGAAATTCCCTCTTTTCCTATACCGTCCGTATTTTAAAAATTGTATACAAAGGATCTCATTTTTGTGATTAGACATTTGTAATTTTATTTGCAAAGAATGATCCACCAATCCGTTGGTATTAGCAAGTAAGTGAATAAGCTTGGTTTTACATATATAAAAACTGTAATAATTATTTCAGAGGAATTTTCCTGAAACTTTTTATCTTAGTATGTAGTTGTGCCAGTAAAATTCTAGCACAACTACAAATGTCTGATTCTGCATTTGTATTTTCTTTCCCTCCAATACAATTGCTGTTAACTTGACTTAAGTGTCTGGTTTCGCATTTACATCTCTTCTTTTTCAAGAAAGCAGTTGCTATGAGCCTGACTTAAATGTCCTTATTAAATAGTTATGTTTCGTAAGGTTTCGCAATCATATCTTCTTTTCAATTTAATAAGGTTCATTTTAATATTCGATTTTGCAAATGAATATGTATATTATTTTAGTCTAGAACAATGACGAAAGCCTGATCCATCTCCGAATAGTGGACATCAATTGAGGACAAAAGGAGCAAATACGTCAAGGATGTGACAAATGAAAGAACTCGAAGTCTTACCTAATTGTGTAGTAATAATTAGTTTTTGTAGATTTTTGTTTATGGATTTATTAACTTCTTAGTTAATTAATTCATAAATGCTAAATACTTTTATACTATTCAAAATTTGACTTATATAATTCATATACCAATTGTTGTTTTTCCTAACCAAGGAAATAACAGTATGTGTATCGATAATGATTTTATTTCAATTCAATCGCCTTAAATTAAATCTTTGCTTATATTAGATAAATGAATATTCGAATACCAATGCATATATAAGATAATTTTTAAAGGTTTGAGATTTCAAAAGTGTTTCAAATAAATCTCAAGAAATTATTATATATACGAATAGAAAAATGATTTAATTTATACGCGATGCCCATCAGATTAATTAATATTAAATTGATTATTTTTCCTATTAGATAATTTACCACTTATAAAGTTTTCAATCATTAAAAATGATTCTGTGTTTCACTTTAAAAATATTTAATTTATTTAGTATCTTAATAAGAAACTTAAATTATAAAACATCCGAAATATTGGTATAAATTTTTATCTAACAGAATAATAACATCCATATCATATTATGATTTTGGAAAATTATGATGTTCATAAAAGAGTTTATAGAATTAAAGATCTATAATAATAATAAGCCGTGCTTTATATTCCATTAATTGAATAATTAATAAGACTAAAAAATAATATTTTATATATAAAAATATATTTGTTATTATACTATTGCTCTTTCAATTAACTTAATGTAAATTCGTATGTAAAGTATTAATTTATATTTTCCAACGTGGTATATTTACTATAACATGTTTTTTGTAATTTGTAATATTTCTTCAATTTTTATTTAAAAAATGAAAGTTTCGTAACAAATACAAATATTTTTCAAACAGAAGATTTAATTATATTTTTGTAAGATTCCTTTATTCATCTATTGTATATTAAATTTCATCTAGAAGTACTTGTATATACTCTTAACTAATCTTATAGTTTGAGTCTATTAACACCGTGTAAAGGAGGTCCAACCTACTTTCTTATGCTTGCGCTCTCCTTTAGCAGATATTATTTATGAATAGTAAGGTTCGTGATTCGACATATCGAGAGTCAAACCTTGTTCGGAAACAGTACCAAATAAAGTAGTAAAAAATGAGATATTGTAGTTTTCCGATATTACGTAATAAACGGGTGCAGAACTTAGTGGTTGATGACGATTAGTTATCTATAATTGTTATAAGTCACTTTAAAAATCAGATCAGATTTATAATATAGTATGAAAATGTTTTTGTATTTTAGTAATGATGAATATGACGATATTTTTTAACTCTTAATCTTAAAATTGTTATAGAATCAGTTAAATAATTGGCCTAAGTTTTAGGACTTATTTAAAAAAGCTCTTTATTTTTATTTCTGTCTCATTATTCAGGGTTTATAAAATTATTAAATTTTTTATTTATATATATATATTATAATAATTTTAGATTTTATTATATGACTTGTAGATTTATCATTGAAACAATATATAATTTTATTGTACAATGCATTATATTTTTATAAATTAAATTTATGCCTTGATAACTAGATGAGTTGCTTACTTGCACAAGTGTAAAACGGAAGGTACAATTCAATTTATAAATTTTTTGTAATGTAGTCTTACGAGGAATCTTTCTACTTCATATAATACTATAATAAAAGATTCGATCATTTATTTTTATTTTTTCTTCTTCTTATTTTCATTCGCAAGGAATTACCACTTTTCAAAGATTACGCTTGAGTGAATATGGTCGCTTCCCGTTTAACTTCAAGTTATTGCAATCGAACTATGCTATATCTATTTATCTTTTATCCATTAATCCTTTACGACATGACTCGATGAGATACTTAGGACTATACCAATGAGTGCAAAAAGGGACTTACCGTAAATAACACAAATAACATAAACAACAATTTTATACAATTTTGCATGTAACATTATTATTTTAGTTAAATATTTCATAGATAAAATATTATTCAAATTTGGAAGTTCATTGCTTTAATATCGTAGAATATATCAAACAAAGATATTAATGTAACGAGTTTTCAAATGTGCAGAGAAGAAACAAATAGAATAAATCAGCTACAGTTAGTTAATCACTTGAAACTGAATATGAATTCAGCTCGTTTATGAAGAAACAATTTTGAATCTAAGACATGATTTTGACGAAATTTAAACGAAAGGACCTTGTGAAGACTTGCGTTCATACGAGAAATTTTCTAATGGTTGAAGTATTTCTTGACATTACGTGATACTATTATTCCAGCTTTTACGCTTTAAGGTTCTAATAAAGATTGTTCGGTAATTGTTTAGATGCGCACTGATAAGTATTTGTTTCTGATATTATCTCACTTTGAATAAGTATCTTTTTTTCCTATATCTTGTGTTTATATTTAAGTAACGCATAACTGTAAATTTATGACCTTTATTCTATCTTTTATAAGCTTTTGCATTCATTGTATTTTCAGACCTGTTTTTAAGTACTTCACGTATTCGCATACAATAAGTAACAAGTAGAGATATATTAATTTCACCACTGATTGCATTTTCGTTAATTTCTTGATTCATTATGTAAGTGTCTAAATGTTGAAAATATCGTTAATGTACAATTACCGAATGTAATATTTTTTATTTTCTACGTAATTTAGTAAGTTTTGAAACTGCTTTTCTCAAATAAAACTACTATTAATGTATAAAACTGCTCTAAAACTACTATCAATAAAACTACTCATTTTATTGATAGCAATGAAATGAAATTATTATTAAAAGCATAACTTATTATGATTCGAGTTAATTATTTTCTTATTTATTTCTGTTGTCCCCTTATAACGGAATTTTTTATTATTCTATGTACAAAATGATAGCAATGAATTAATTTTTCTAATGTATTTTATAATTTAGAAAAAGAAGAACTTCTTATCTATTAAATAATAGAACATTTTGTTCAAGATTAATTAAAAATTGAAATTTTAATTTTTTGGGTTATTTAAGTGAATTCTTGAAATGTATCGTTACTGTATTATCATTATTATTATTATTAACATTGTTTTAAGCATTTTTTATATTTCAATACTTTTACGAATGAAAAAGTCCTTTTTCCTGTCGTTCTTTAAATTATGGCTATTCACAGATCGGTTTGATATTAAATTCACATAAAACTACCTATGAAAAATGTTTTATTCTTATTTAATATTTTTAACGTAAGTACATGTGCACAGTTATTTATTAAAAACTAACAATTGACATCTTTGATACAATAACATACATAACAACAGAAAATAAGCGATATATAACATAATAAATGGACGTATACCGACTAGTAACTTTTATCGTCTTAAGTTCCTGGTTTCGTTTTCAATTTCTATTCAAGAAATTCCGAAGTTATACTAAGAAACTGATAGGAAAATTCGAAATTCTCCTCATGCACATATGTATGCGTATATAGGTTTCCGCCCTTAAAATCACCTATAAATCACGTTTCATTCGACACCTTATCCTCACTTTCGCACTCTCTGCTCACTGACATTTGCACATACATACCATCAAAGACAGATAGAAGATTCTCTTACTTTATTCTAGGAGAGTTTTCACGTTCTTCGATACCGCAAAATTAGGGAGACTATACTACCATATGATTTGGGATGAATTGGTGTATTCAATAATAATGAAAATTCGATCTTTATAATAGTATCATTGTCTACTTTTCCTCGGATTTAATTTTATTAAAAAGTAAATAAGGGATCTAAGTTCTCTACGAAAATTCTAGGCTTAAAAAATAGTAACCACTTGAATTATGTGACAAAAGTTGAATAAATGAATATTTTTTTGGCGAAATACCCGAACAAGATTCTTAATAATTTTCATGAATTCAATTGTAATCAAGCATGAGAGATCGCAAGGAAAACAAGTGTCTATTTACGCTTATAAAAAGTATCTGTTTAATATTTTTCTTAGTACGTTTTACGTATTTTAAATTTATGGTAGAATTGAAAAGTTAGTTACAATAGTTGTTATCGATAAAGGTTCCGGAGATTAAATATATTCTTTTCATGGAACTAAATTTATACCCTTACATTATAACTTATTAATTAACAATAAAATCTATATTTTAAGTACACTTTTTATTTTATTAAAAAATATCATGTACATATGCTACTGTCGAGTATTGATATTGTATCATTAATATGTCATTCAATACCATCAAGTACCTGCGAAATTCAACTTCGAATTAGCTTAATATAATAAAAATGAGTTTGTTTTATTTTATTTTACTTAAAAGATTAGATATATGTCATAAGTATTAAATCGACTATATTTATACTTAAATGTTACTTATATTTTTGACAATTATAGTTGATAACATATTGTAAGAAATAAATCTGAATATAATTTATATATAATATGCCAAAATTTGGTTAATATTTATCACATTATTCGTTCTTATTAAATTAATATAATCTTATACAGGACTTGGAAAACAACTGGATACATTATTAAATATTTTAAACTGATAATTATAATTACAAAATTGATAAATATTTTCATATCTTCTAAGAATATCTAATAAACTAAAGCATTGAATTGTTTAAGTTACAGATTATAGAATTAATAAAATTATAAAATGAATTAATGGATAAATTTTATTGAGATTCCTTTAAACTTAAATTTTGTCATTAAAAGATATTTCGTTTATTAAGAGCTATCAAAAAACGCATTTATGTCAATGGATCTTATATCGACTGTAGTATTCAATTTTAGTAAATCATTATGATTTGAATTATGTTCAGAAGACGTTTTTTTATAGATCGTCATGTTTTACCTTCAATTAAAAATTGATTTCAAGAAATTTATAATTAGTGTTTTTAAATAGATTAAATTAAATAAAATCCAGATTTATAATTATATTGAACAATGCACTAATCAAAATAACACAAATCATGTTCAAAATTTTTTTACCAGATCGTTTATGAAGTTTAAGCATTAATATTACAATTTCAAAATAGTCAGTATAATGATAGAAATTGTTTGGTAAATTAAATGAAAATAATTGAAAATTGGAAACTGAACGAATAATGTATTTACTTTTCTTCAAATTAATTTTCAATATGCGTTTTATTGATATTTATCAGTGATGAAAGTAATAGTTACAACTTATGATTATTTTCTCTTTTATTTTTAATAGAATGGTGGTAAAACGCCTTAATATTGTATGTATTTTTGTTTTAAGTAAGAATTGTTAATGCTACAGATATATCATGTACAGAAAGCACATCTATGGTCAGTACAAATTTCTTGCATTACATTTATGTTTATTTTTTTTCACATTTTGAAAGAAAGAAATATACGTATTTCTTTTTCAATAAAATATGTTTTATGGAAAAGTAAGTAATGTATTAAAAATAAACTTTTAATTCAATTATATATTTTAGAGATTCAATTTAGATTATGATTAAATAAATGTTTTATACATTTATTAGAAATATTTTTATTTAAATGCTTCTTTTGAAAAGGCTGTACAATATAATTGAAGGATATATTTTAAGTTTGATTGTTTAGATCGTATTTGCTTTTAATGGAAATACCTGAAGTTATAAAGAAATATTTAATAAAAAGTAAATATCTACTTAATAATTAAACAAATGAATCGAATGAATTTCGTATATTATTTTTATTTCTTGTAAAACTTTTAAATTGGTTAGATAACTCTCTTTCTAACATTGAAAATTGATATAATATGAATCGTCACTCTATTATAATTTATATTCATTATGTTAGGTAGTAGAATACTAAAACTTTTATTTTCTTATCGAGGTATATTCATTTATAACATCAATTTTGAAGGCTAAGCTATAAAAGTAAAGTTTTAAGAGCACTGCAATATTTAAGGATTACTAATGAAAGTAATTTATGTTTTCGCTAAAAGTAAATTCAGATTAAGAAATTTAAATAATTAATCGTTCAACTTAAGACTGTATACTTAAGAATTTTGTTCCTATTAAAATAAGCAGAGCATATTTTAATAATCATACAGAAAAGCATCACTTTATCAAGAACGTATGAGTAAAGTAAATCGAATAAGAGGAGACCAACCCCCATTCGACTTATAATCGGGTTGTACAATTAAATAGTGCTTAAGGAGCGCGTATGATCGTCTGCGATCATCAGATGCTCCCCGCCCCTATGAAGTAACACGCCTCGAATTTCAAATCTAACAACAATATCGCGTTACCAGTGATGAATCAACCACATGTTCAGTTCGATTTGCTGGTTCAATATAAAGGTAAATGGCATCCAAGGACGAGCGGATAGGATCATCGTAAGGGCCTCCATAGAATATAGAATCGCGCTGTCATCGAGAAACGACTCTTCGAAAGATAAGTGTCCCGCTTATGATTATCCGTCTTGATTTTCGCTTTCAGTTATAATAATAATGCCGATGCACGTGCGCGAGGAAGTTTGGGATACAATCCCGGGCAAGAATAAGAATGGATTGTATTTCGTCCGAGAAAGTGGCTTTCCGTAAAAGGTATTTGTGCGACAAGGGCGATTTCTTTTAATAATATGAAACTATGGGGATCATTGATAACGAAGTGGAGAAGCTGTTCGCACGTTGCGTAAATCATTGTTTTTAATAGTATAATATTTTGGAAACGATTTGTAAATAAAAAGTGATCGATAAAACGTAAAAACACCTTTTCATTTTAAATAAATTCATTATGTTAGATTATAATTAGATTATAATCTTAGAGTATATCTAGAATCCATATCTTAGAATTTCAGTAATAGTGGCATATGTGATGTATACGCTCTTGTAAAATCAGGTGTACATCTGATTGGATATGAATGCGTAATTCTTCTAAGCTATCAACACCAATTCTTCTAAGCTATCAACACCGAAACGTTTTATGTAAAGCTACTTTATCAAAATCTGTTTTATAGACTTATTTCTTGGTAATACCAACGAACAGTTAATTAGGTTATTACATATTCTTTAATATGTAGCTAAATATAAATTATTAAATTACAAAATTTTTTTGAAATATTTTATGATAATATATACATAAAATCCAGCATTGTGTATCATATTATAGTTTTAATAATTAAATAACAAGAGTAATGATGAATTTATCTTACTTGAGTTTTCTATAACTGTTCAATTCTCTTTATAAAATAGGTATAATTTTGGAATTTGACGTCATTGGTATATATTTAAATAATTTATTTTTTCTCTAAAAAATTATTCTAAATAAAGAAATATTTAGTAAACTATATTTAGTTAACAGAAGTAACTTTCAGTTAATATTAGTAAGGCAAATAAAATACTTGCTTTGTGTATTGAAGTGAATCTTTTTGTATTATTTATGCTGTCCATTAATTACGAAATCATAATCGAATAATGAAAATCAATATTATAATTATCATGAGTATTTTTATACTCAAATAATAATCTAAAAATTAACTTTAAACATATATTTTTCTAAAAAATACGTACCTTCATGTGTCTCAAAAAATGTGTATGAACTGTATGTGCTTGAAATTTCATTAAACATTGAATAGTCGATATTCTGAAAACATATTTAAAAGTTACATAACCTCAAACACTGGAAAGTGATATTCTTAATTGCTTCGTAACTTTATTTTCGTACTTTCTTTATATTAAAACTTGTAATATTAAATAAAAATTGGGTTCTTTATTTTCAGTATAAAAAACTGTTTTTCTAATAAAACGATTTAATAATGTCATTAGAATCGTTCTTATTTTTTATTTAAAATTACAAGCATCATATAATAATATTAAAATTTTCAATGAAAAAAATACTGCTATTCAATCAAATCAGAGTTTTAACCAGTTATACTGTATCATGTATTTGTATCAAATGCCAATTAGAAAAGTAGCATGAGAAATTAATCGATAAAAGAATTTGCTACATAAAAAACTGTAGAAAGTTTCAGGAAGCATATTCATCCATTGACTAACCAACCACAGACAGATTCGGTGTTTCTTATAATAATTACCACCATATAGTATTTCAATATTATGCGTAGCTACTGTTGCATACATTTTTTATTGTTTATTATCTTCTTTTACTAAATAATGAATTAATATGATTTTGTTACTTTTCTAAGTTTATAACGGTGATACGTTAAGACGCTAATATATAATTTTTCAACATAATTTTAACTTCTAATTCATTTTTTAAGATTCAAAGAATATTTCAGAGTTTGGTTTTTCTATTTTATTGTCATTGATTTTTTATTATTAGTAAAAATACTAATCAAGAGCCAATCAATTTATTAAATGAATAGAAACACAATAGTCTAACATATGGTGTTGATATTGAAATATTTGAAATGCTTTTATTTCCAAAATGAAAGTTATAAAAAGAAGAAACTTCTTGGGAGCTCTGGTCGCTACAGACAACGATTGAAAGAACGTGCTAACAGAGTCGCACAACGACTACTTGTTTCTTCTATTTTTGCAATGAAAATTGGACGAGCTACTCAGTTACTGCTCCTCCTTTTTTCGTTTTGTTTTTCATTGAATTACCAATCGTCTTTCTAGGAAGAGAAAGGTTGAAAAAAAGCAATATAGTGACAAAGTGTGTCGAACAGGAAAGATGCCAGAGAATCTTCAAACGAGAGAAGTAAAATATAGACCCTCTGAGAAGTTCTATTCTATTCGTTTGATTAATGCAATTTTTTAATAGAAGGACTTTTCAATAAATATATGATTATACGCAATTTATATTTATATAATAAAAATTGAGAAAAAAACAAATTTTATTGTTTATAATAGTTACAAATTTTTTAAGTCAGGATAGTGAAAAAAGTGATTTTCCTTGTAAAATAATTTATATAATATAATTTATAAACTACGAAATAAGTGATCAATTATTAGAATTTTTAATATCAGAGAATAATATGTACATATATAGTTGTGAATAAAATTTACAAAAATTTTTAATGCTGTATTAAAACATCTTTGTTGTTAAAGTAGTATAAACGATTTACTATTGAACGTTATTCAATGTTAACGGTATACTGTGAATTTTATTATCACATATACATGATTTATAGCCAGCTTAGAAATATAAATACTTAATTACCAATTTTACGCTTATATTTATAGCAATAATTACTAATTTTCGTAATCTATTTGTCAATTTACTTACTCTTAAGTTTATATGGATTGTTAGGAAGAAATAATTTTTTAAAAACCTGGGATTATGTTTAATCGTATATTTATAAATATATTCATAAATGACCACTTTATAACTTGATACTGTAGAAATAATTTAACAAATCCTGCATGTTTCAACATGAAATAATCTAAAATTACGGAATTTAAGTATATATATTTCGATACAGTTATTCTTTCAGCAAAGAGTACAAAAAATCCAGAAAAAGGTCAGGTAAAATTTTTCACAGGTTATTAAGAAGGAAAGGATATATTAGTCAGTATCATCGAGTCTTGTGTGCGATCAACATTTAGAAGTGAATATAATTATGTGAACTAATTTGAGTAAAATATTCCTGTTGACTATTATTAATAAATTATTTATTTTTCACTATACGTGTTGTTGTCTTTATACCTTTAAATCTTCAACAGAAGTACTTTTATTTAAGGAGTGCGACTTAATTCTAGTCTCATCATCGTACCGAAATCTTCCCGAAAAAAATTCTTGTGATTCGAAGTAAATCTGTTTGATTTATAATTTAAACTTAGTCGATTATTTATTCCGTAATGCATCGAAGATAGCAAAGCTTGCTTGGTACACCTGACCAAGTAACTTTAGGGGATAACGATATGGTCTTCTCCATTTTCCATTTCATAGGCGATCAACAGTGCTCTAATAATGCTCAAGGGACCAAAGAATAGACAGATGATTGTCCCTCTCCTCATAATCCTTTGTCACTTAATAATCTGCCGGTACACCTTGAACGATAACGTAGTGGTACACTGCTTATCCAACGTCATTGTCTTGCCATCTTCTGGAGAATTTCCTTTGGGTCTCGTCGTCGATGACGTTCGGTAAGCTAAGATCTTCTTAGGTAAAAGCAACTGAATCGATGACGGAGTGAGATAAGTGTTATGTACATGTGTTTCTGTGGGTAAAAGTAATTGCATCATTCAGATATTTTATTTTACTTTGAGTATCTAGTTGTTCGATTATTCAAACGCAGATTTTTTGGATATTAGTTTAGCACTATTAGTTTAGCTGTACTATATAAATAAAAGGTATAATTTTAAAACTGATATTTATAATTGGATATTAATTCAATATTATGCATAAAGAAGCAAATTATCTTATTTATTGAATAAGGTAAAGACATAACCAAGATTTTTGTCGATGTGATGCATCAATAAGTAACAAAGACAATAATTATAATAAGGAAATAATTACTTTAAATAATTATTATTATTTAAATAATAATAAATAATAATTATTATTTAAATTAAATAATAAAAAATGCGTAAGGTAGAGTAATATATGTATAAGCTAAAATATAAAATTATAATTTATGCTATGAGACAATCATTAAAGAAATAAAGTGATACATCTTTAATAACCGTTTTCGTATTATAATCAAGTAATCATTTAATCATATATCATACACAAGACTTATTGGTACATTAAAAGTTCTTACAAAAATTTTAAACAGACATCTAATCCTAAATCCATATGTTGATGACAAAAAAATCTCTTGGTATTTATGTTTCGACACTCACGTTAGTCTTTCCCTTGCAGTATTTCTTTTAAACACCTGATGTGCTATTTCGTTTCTATCCTTCCTCATTTTCTAGTTTTTTTATTTTATCGTCTATCATTTACTAAGTTTCATTTGTCTATCACATTTCATAAAGTAGGATTTATAAATAATTCTATTTAATAGCAAAAAAAACAATGCGTATACTTTTATTAGTGTTAAAGTAATTTATATGTATGTAAAAGGAAGTTTTTTATTATGGGGCCAAGGCAGTATAAAGTATTGTTTTTTATATGAATAGATTGCAAATAAAAATAATAATTGAGTTCTTCCTATCGTAACGATTTCTTTCTTTTTTAAAAATAATATGTACTATAAAATTTTTTACTATGAATTACTAGGCTATTGTATCAGATAAAAAGATATATTTGAATGTAATATATAATCATAAAATTTTATATACTGCAAAAATATCTATTAAAAGACAGTATGCAATTAATTATAGTTAAACATCTTTATATACCATCGCTACATACAACTATGTACACATATACCTATGCGGATAGAATAATAAGTAAAAAATTTTTTGTAACATGAATTATATGATCATTTATATTATATATTATACTCTACAGTAAATCGATTGTTATTCCAAGGTTCAACTCTTACAAAGTTGAATAAAATCACTGAATAAAGTCACTCTCTCTTTCTCTTTCCCCTACTGAATTAGATTCGAATAAAAATTGCTGAGATGCAAAAGTGCTCCTCGGACATGATTTTTTTTTCTCTATCGAAAGTATATCTCTGAAAAATAGATGCAAACATAATAAATTAATATAAAAGTTGCGATAAAAATATGTTGAATATATCAAGTAAACTTTTTTGTTTTATTTTTGTAGATATGTCTTAGAATTAAAAAATGTTAAAGTATTTAATGAATATTTAAATTTTTTATTAAAATAGAACTTTTCTGCAAACAATAATAATATCATATATTTTTTATTTATGAATGAAAACTCTCTAAGTATATTTAGTACTTTTATAAGCATTAAATGAATAGTAAAATATTCATTATTGATAGCTTATAACAGATTTTATAATATGTATATATATATATTTTTATATTATAAAAGTTTTTAAATATAATCAAGTAACCTTCAATAAAATATATATGTATAATAAATTCAATGATTTTTTTTCATATTTATTCAATCATGTGTAATTATGTCGCTATATGTGAAATAAAAATCTATCAATAGTTGGTAGTATATTAATATATCGTATCTATTAAATTTCTCTTAAAGGGTAACACCATTCTAGCGGACAAAAAAAGGTCAAATTTTGACGATTTTTCTCGGAAAATCTATTAAAAGTAATGAAAATTTTTTTTTTGAGGTTATTAAATATATATTGAAATATACGAAAAAAAATTTTTATTGAGATTTTTATACAAAATGGCGGCAAGCGAGCCAATCTTCGGAAGAAGCTTCTTTAAAAAGATCTCGACGGGCGGACCAATTTCCATTACAGATATTGACTTGACACAAAATTTTCTTCATTTATATGCTATTAGCTAAGGGATTACGTAGGGATTTTTTTATTTTGACAAAAATTAATTGTAAAAATGGTGCAGTTTTTAAAAAATATCGATTTTTGGTGAAAAAATGAGCTGTTAATTGTTTATAAAATGAAAAGTTAAGATCGAATCAAAAATTCCCTACGTAGTCCTTTAGAAAATATAATTATGAAGTTACTGTCATAATTTCAAAGAGATATCTTAAACATTTCTTTTTTCTATAAAACCACATGGATATTATTCTTATGGTATTAAAGCATTGTTTAAGCAAAAAAAAAATCGATTTTTTCAAAATTCTAGGGTGATGTTACCTCTTAAAAAATAAATACCATTTTAATTATAGATTTAATAAGTAGCAAATTGTTGTATTTTTAATGTACATAAATCAAATGAGAATTGATAAAAATTTTATATTTTTTAATTAACTCTATTTCTGTTTTATTATAAAACAGAAAGTGTATCGAATGCAGTTTTTCATTTGATCATAGATAGTTAGATTCTACATATTCGTATATATTGAACCTGAAATTTATAGAAAATGTCTTTAAATTAGAAATTGTCATTAAAGATTTTATTTCTCTTGAATTCAAATCCTACTCATTTTCGTCTTATTTAGTAGTTTATAAATAATCTTACTTTTTCGATTAGTTTTTTATTTCGTTAATCAATTAAATAATTACGTTTTTAAATCTAATAAAAAAACTAAAAATATTTAAAGAATAATTTTAGTGGTAAGATTTTTTATTAAAATAATTAAAAAATGTAGCAATGTGCAAATCGGTAAAAATAAATTACGTAATTAAGTAATATCAAGTCATTTCATTTCTGTAGTTATTTTGACGACACATTCAATCGTGCTGTTATGACGTAGCGAATAAATTAATAATAAGCTTATTATATTTAATCTAGTTTGCCTAACGTAGCTTTTCGTATTATGTCAAGGGATACTATTCCTGAGAATATTATCCAGTAATTTTTACTTACTATTTCATCCTTAATGTTGTCGTGTTTAACGCACTCCTTGCATTTAAATTATCTTTACATATTTTCAATTACTACGTCAAATTACACATTTAAACAGAATTTAGATATTGAGTTACCTAAGCTGACCTTTTCTTAGAATCGCAACTTTTATGGATACATATTAGAGCAGAAATACTTTGCAATGAAGGTTATTTAAAAATGTTGATGTTAGTATATTTTTAAATATTTTTTATAAATTATTTGATGGATTGTTTCTATTATTTACAATAATTTAATTTAAAATAATTTTTTTTACCAATGAGAGTATTTAAATTGAAAGTAATGTATAACAAAATCTAACATTAGTATATGTAATGTATGGTAGTTTCTTAATTTTTTAGCATCATAGATTAAATTCATTATTTAAAAATGAGCTGACATATCATTCGAAATTTATATATTTGTGGGATTGTTATGTGGAACTAAGAAGTTGTAGATCGGTTTATGGATTCGTCAGTGGGGATATGTAAATCGATTTTGTCTTAAACGCTTCAAAGATAACAGGAATGATTCGCTTAATGTACTAATCAACCACTATTCTTGTCGCTTGTTATATCAGTGTAGAAATGTAACTACCTGGTGAAGTATTTTCGTATTACTCCGTCGCTTATGTTTACCTACTGTTCACATCTACTTTCCAACCCATATATATATATATATATATATTTGCATAATATGAAATTTATTATCTTACAGTGAGTTAGTATTGGCATTAAGTTATCTCAAGTGCAAAAGTAATCAAAAGAGAAATATTGTTTCCTTGATAATAAATAAATATTGAAGCGAATACTTAATAGTTAACAATAAAATAAACAAAATGTTCTACATATGAATCAACCATTTTTATTTAAAAAAGTGGATGGTCATGTGAATCGAAGCTGAGTTAAAAGTTCATTAGAATTAGTTGAATATGTATCAAGTATGAAATGTGATTTGTAAATTTATTTTAGGATATTTTGAGAAATATTATTAATAAAACAGAATTTAAGGAATCTACTCGAAAAAATATCGAGTGAAATGTTGGATTGAGATTGTTAATATGCAGAACGAATAATTGCACATATCTTATTTTGATCAAAATTATTTGGATCGGTAATAAATAGATAGAAAAAGATATTCTAATGAAATACCTAATGATAATCAGTCAGTATTCGCAAATTTTTCACATCAATTAGTAACTTTCATTATTTGTATATTCATTCATTATAAACACAAAATTAGTAAATCTTCATCAATAGATGAAAATAGAACACAAAATGCTACATTTCCAAAATACGTGACCATCAGTATCAATACTGAAAAAGGCTGTGGTCACATTATCAATTTCAAAAGTGACAGTGACTCCTTTTTGATTATAAGAAAACTATTATAATAAGCTATTTTAAGTAATATAAAACAAAAATAGAAATATATTACATAGTATTGAATTGACTTAAAGAATTGGCTGAAAAAAATGCATAAAAGAGTCATTAAATTAAATGCTCATCTATTCAATTCTTAATATTGAAATTCAAGTGATTTTTTCTTTGTTATCCTTTTGCACTGTAAGTAAAAGTTCTTATGGAATTAATATATCTTTGTCGCCATAAATACAGAGTTCTAGAAATATATTACTATTTTGTTGAATTTTACAAAAATGAGAAGTCAGTAAATTAAGTTCACTTATATGAAAATTATGTTTTAAATTATAATCTATTTTGCTTGCCTCTCTATATCTTAATTGCTATTTTAGCATATGTACAAACATTTGGAGTAGTTATTTTTGTTAAAAGTACTTATGTATTTAGCAACCTTAATTTTATTTCGAATAATTATTTGCAGAATTAAAAAAATGAAGTAACTTATTCTTAAAAGATAAATTGAAAAAAGTTTGGTTACTTTTATAAAAGGAATTTATATTCATAGATATGCTTTAATACTAAGATTAAATTTTATTCAAATATTTTGAAATGAAGAAGATATAATAAACATTTTAGTCAGTTTTATTTATAATGAAATTTAGAACATTTTTTTATGAAATTAAATGCATAACTGATATAACTTTAAGGAATATCATATTCTATTAAATATTATGTTTTATAGCTTTATAATTTTATAAACTTTATGCACCGAAAGTTACTTCGGTGTATAAAGTTCAACATGTATGTAGTCAAATAAGTTCACAGCCTGCCAAGATTATTTTTTTGTACGTATTTCGAACATTCATTTTAATTTTTGTAATAATATATTTAAAATCTCTTCAATAATTATAAAATTTTTTTATAATCTGAATACTAAAAACATCTTTGCCAATCGCAGTAAAATAAAAAATGTTAGTATAAAAACACTGATAACTACATTAAAAAGTCTTTTATATGTATTACAGCGTGCTAATAAATTTTTTAATGATTTCAGTTTGAAATATCACTCATGTTTTCTTTAATTAACCTACCTAAACGTGTCTTTTTAAAAATTTCTTACCAAAGTATTTAAAAAATAGGTAGTATTATTAAAATAATTCTGAAATTACGAATTTTAATTGCTGTATAAGGTAAATTGATAGGTAAATAAAGATATGCTTATTAAAAATCCAGAGTATTTTATTGTTACAATATATTTACAAAGATACTTTTACGTAAAATGGGAAGAATTGATATCAAAAGTGATATCAAAACTGAAAAGTTGCAGACAATCTAGAAGCATAAACTACCATTGGGAATAAGATTTTTATTATTGAATTTCTTAATATTTAAATACTTTCAGTATATCTGTATCAATAAAAGGGATTAATCTCAAATATGATCTGCGGAGCAAATTCATTTAGAAGCATAATAGTTCTTATTGCGAGAAATGAAAAGGAAGTCTTAGTGTAGTAGCAATATTTCTTTATTACTTAATAGTTGAAAAATATTCGATTAGAAAATTTATTAAATATGTCACCAAAATCAAAATGCAATTAACCAGATGAAGTTTTTAACATTCACATATGATATTATCACGTTATAAGTACTAAGTTTTTTCCTAAGAAGAATCATTTTAATTAATATTAAAATTTCTCTTAATCAATTTTTGCAACTACTTTTTTGTAATCAGATAATCAGACATTTTAAGAAATGTAGAAAACGGGTAATTAAGAAAAATTTATTTTATTGCTATACGTGCTTAAATATTAGATATATTCTATTATTTTTTATCTAATCTTTTATTAGAAAGTTCAATAAATATGCTGTGAGAAAGTTCTTATGTCTGAACTTTCCAGATGGTAGATGCACCGAATGATTTATGAAGAAAGGCTTCGCAAAAAACATTTGCGTTATTATTGTTGTTATTATTATTGTTGTTGAGGTTGTAGTAATCATCATCATCATCATTATTAACTGTTGTTATCACCGAACAATGGGTTTGAAAAATTACTTTTTTATTTTAACCAGTAATAATATATTTATACAATATATAAAACTTTAAACGCGATTACCTTGAAATATTTTTTCAAAGCTGGTCTACACGATAAAAGAAGAACTATTATTCAAGTAAAGGTGTTCTTTTATTTATAAATAATAAAGTAATTGAATACTTTTCTATGTATATCGATGACATATTAAAAAAAGTTTAATTTGTAATATTATTTAGCTAACGCATCAAAAATTTTGAAATTGTATTTTTTGTTTAAACTTCTGCCTTTTTTAAGCTATGAATTTTTTAATTGTCAAATAGATAAAGCAATCAAAAATTAATTTTATTAATATTTTCTATCAGATCTAACAAATTGAAGATCTACCGATTTATCTCTTGGCGGTGAATACATTAGCAACTTAATGGTCTAATAAAATCTTAAAAGAGCTTTTGTATAAAAAAATTAATTTTAGAAATCGAGATGATAAATAAATTACTGTAAACATCAGAAAAATATTTTATATTTACTTTTCAAAGCAAATACCATAAAATAGTCGCATCCTTATTCATTTTTCAGTTATAAATTTTGTAGCCATCACTGAACTTTTATCGATTAATTCTTAAGAGAAAAATCATCTACAAATTTGGGGAGGATGTAAGAAAAGAAAAAGCAAGAGAATAAACTAATAAACGGCGATACAGAGCACAAATTCGAAAAATTGTATTTTTTAGGTTTTGCGTATACTTCAATGTTTATCTTTAATATACGTCACTGATTGTTTTCAAGATTTGAAAACTAGCATCAGTTTTTATCATTTTTATATACAAGTATGATGTATTTTATCATGTTAAAAAAAAAAATAAAAACGTAGACTAGATTTGATTTACACAGAGCTTACTATACTACTTCAGTCATAATTTTGCTGCAGCATATGAAAAATTTTAAACAGACTTTATGGCCATAATGCAAATGAACGTGTATGAAAAACCAAAGTATCTGATTTGAATAATATTATTTCTTTAATTAATACTACTACAAATTCTTTATTTATTATTTCAGTTTTTAGTTTTAATAAATATATATAAATAATTTTTAATTATTTATGAATGATTAAAATTTCGCGTCTATTGAAAAATATATTATGTCATATCTGATTTTGTCTAGGAATACAAGAATTGCATTGTGTGTTTCGTTATATTCAAGAATTATTTCTTAAGACTTAAATTAAATTTATTGCTATTAAAATGTTTCTTTTACTGATATCACACAAATCTTCTTGTCCTTTTATTATTGCCTTCTATTTTATATTAATACCATTGAAGAAATTTTCAATACCGTTTTAAATTTAGTTTTACAATTTATTATATGTAAATATTATTACTCCAATTATTTAATAGTAATTAATAGGACGTATAGTTTATAATTTTTATTACCTCACTGCAAAAATTTATTTATTTAAAGCAATGTTTAACTCTCTTTTAAAATAATCTTTGATATTTATGTAGCAAAATTTTAAAATCTAACTATCATTTTAACTAGTTAGAAATGAATCATGTTCCCTTACAACGTTTTTCTCTGTACTCTTACTAAATTGTCTGTTTTAATGTGTATCGGAGAAACATTAGATGCTGTATGATTTTTCTTGTCTTCCTTAAATAGAAAATAATATAAACCTTTATTTCACAAAACGTATAACATACTTCAAATTATTTAAAAAACCTTTCATAATAGATAGTGTATGAGAAATTCGAATTAGAAAAATAATGTATACTTAAAAATAAATCATATAAAGTATAAAAATTTGATCAAGAAATCAAGGATTTCAAGCTTATGAGTTACTTTTACACTAATACGTTGAAAAGATGAAGATAATTTGAATATTTTTAGTGTTTGATTTTTTTTATGTGTGAATACATGTTTAGAGACTGACCATATGTGTGTTGATAAAATAGACAATAATTTGTTGATAGGGTAACTTGAATGATAATATCTGCAATTTGCAGGTTATCATAGTTCAAAATAACATCACAATTAAATAAACTATTTAACTTGTTAAATTAGTCACGAAAAATTTTATAAATTTTATTTTCTATCTTCAAAAAATTGCAAACTCGCGAAAAAACAGGAAACTCGTAAAAAATTTTAATATTATGATAATAAAAAGATGCATCCAAATATGTTCAGTACATTTTTACAAATCTTCGTGATACTAAATAAATTAAAAAAAATGATTCACCATATGGACATTAGTAATTTTATGAATTTATTTTATGAACGTGCATAATAGTAAAATAAATATATAATATTATATTTATTCAGAATATTTTCAAGAATATTAGATAATTAAGGCTATTAAAAATAAACCTTTTTAAATGTACAGATAAATTAATAGTTATACTTTCATCATATTAGGATATAGACTGAATTTCGTCCTTATTACATTTACCATTTTTGTATTTGTAGAATATTGTCGTATGTATTCTAATTTTATTTATTTTTATGTGTAATACTAAATACGAGTACATTTGTTCTTGTAAAAAGTAGTCTTCTACATCAATCTTCTTAATTCAAAAAATTTTATGCACTCAAATTTTATGTAAAAATCTTTTTTGTATTTCATTGATCTTTATAGAAATATAACATTTCATGAATACAAAATAATTTCAAGTATTATATGACAAATGTAAAAGCTTACAAGCAAATATTTATAAAAAATTCCTTAAAATATCCATCGATTAGAAAATATGTGATGAAAATAACTAAACACATTAGTTAAAAATAATATTAAGCGCTTCTAAATTTTATTTCAACAATAAATAGAAAATTGATAAAATACTTCATAGATATACTTTTTAAAAATTAATTATTAACTTTATAAATTATGTTTTCGAGGTGCAACCTAATTTGAGACGTAATAAAAATTTCAAATAAATATTCATTTAGGTTCTATCTAACTAGATAAACTGATTAATATTTTCTGAATTAATCGTTTTCTTTAATATTAATTAGAAATCCAAACTTCATAAATAATATTCAAATAAGTTAGAAGAATTAAGTTACATAACTTAACATTTCAATAGATACATAAATGGGAATCATAACGTTGCATTTCGAGATAATCAGGTAAACTATTGCATTGATTTAGTAAAAAAAACTTTAGGTAAAAGAAAAATCGTGTATTAAACCGGTTCTTGAATTATGCGATTCAGTACCAGAAGAAGAAGCACGTGAAAAATGTTTTGTATGTACCTTAATTATTTAATTTATCTATTTTATTTATTTTTAACCGGTCTAAAAATTACATATTTAATTATATGATTACAGATGTCTTATTACTCAACACATAATTGCTTATAGAACAACAACAATTCATGTATTTAATATCTCAACCACCAATTAGAAAATTTGTACAGTGTTAAAAGGTTATTTATGTATGCGTAAGAATAAATAATTCATAAATAAAGCCTTTTGTATTTCATAATCTTTTTCAAAGATGCAGTATAAAATATTCATTAATAAATGTCTTTTCTACACTTTATTTTTGTGCGTACAATGGAATTATTTTATACAAACTAATTGAATTATTTGGAAGATACGAATTATAAGAAAGCATGTTATAAAAGAGCAGAAACGTTATATGAGAATGTGACACAGGAAGTTAATCAATATACGTAGTATAATAATTTCGTTTAGCTATCCATTCGATTACATTTTATTAACTTATAACATATCAATGATTTATTTAATCCAAACTATTGTTCGAATACCATTGATGATTGCTTTAAATATTAAAAATGTAATGTGTGTTAAGATATACAAAATTAAAGCCATGTTATAAATATATCTATTTAACATTTATTAAATAAATAACAAAAAATAATAATGAGATTTTTTTTCGCGCTCGAAATTATTTTAATGTTATCAGGATAATATTTACTTAAATTAAGATTGACATTATTAATTGAAAAATAATATATTTTCAATAATATTGAAAACATATTTCTTGACAATTAATTACTAAAATTAACCGATTCACTTGATTTACATCGTGGTTTGTTTTAAAGTATTTCTATGCGGTCTTATTGGGTTTTTTGTTTTGCTATGCATACAAGGAGCCACAGCTGTACGTATTTCTGTACAAATATTAAGATACTTTAAATTATAACAAATTTACGTAAAAATATTTATTAATAAAAAATAAAATACATTTTTCCTGCTAAAGTTAAGGATATAACATTGAAAAATATTTTATACAATGAAAATCCATTTATTTGTTATTCTAACAAAAATTTTCGTACCTACATGTAAAATAATTATTTACTTAATGTACGTTTAATACTCACTAGAATTAGTATAAATAGTAATTAATTGTTATATTTTTTTTTAAATTTACCAAAATAATCATTTTTATAATGAAATGATATTATATTATTATTTTTAAAAATAATTCATACATAAATACAATAATTGATAATATTTCTATAAATATTTGTAATTTTTTCTATAATTTCATATTAAATACTTTTTTTATATGTGCGCACATTTATACACGCAAGTGTTTTAAGACAATCAATATATCTAACAAATAAAACTATTTAATTTTTTTTATTTCTTGCATTAATTTTTAGATTACAATTTTTAGATTACAAAACAATGAAATTTTTTATAAGTAATTATTTATTTAAATATTGTGATGCAGTTTTATAAACAATAAAAGTCTCATAATCTCTTGAATGTTGGCACCAAGCTGAGTTAGCATGCGAAAACGTTCCACCAGGAGTAGAACGGCAAGCTTTTCTAGTATGTAGAATAAAAGTACATTTTTTTGGATTATTTTATTTACCTTTTATTAATGAAATACTCAATTATCCATTTTCGCTGAATCACGTTGTCCATAATTTTAAATAATAAATAAATTATAATGTAATTTTGATATTATATAAAAAATAATTGTAAACTTCATTAATAAAGAATACCAAATTAGCTATATTTCAAAAATATAAATTTTTTAGAAATAGCCAATTTAAAATTTTTTTTTTAATTTGTTTTTAAAATAAGCTTATAAATATTGTGGAATGATCTGATTACACAATTAGATTAATAAATGGAAGCTAAGTAACTATACTTCTTGATTGCAAGTACTATGAAATGGTAATTTTGATTGTTAAAGATGTCTATAATTAGTGAATGATGATTTTATTAGATATTGTGCAAGAATTTTATTTCATCAAACGATTATAATATGGAAAGGACACGAAGACATACACTCATTGTGTAGTCCAATTGGAACATTAAACTTTGTTAAAATCAGGATTAGAGTTTTAATTCTTGACCGAATAGTCAGAATCCTCTTTTTGATGCGTCTTTCTTCTTCAATTATCTGTTTCTTTAAAATACGTGCAACATAAAGTTTATTACATTTGGTTTGTGTAACAAAGTAGAAATATTTTGTCATTTAATTGAATAAGACAAAAAAAATGTTACAAGTACATTTTCTTATCACAATTTATGTAGACTTTAGGAGTTATAAATTATTCAGATAAAAAATATTCTATTCATGTTGTATTAATTTTATTATATATATTTTTTAAACGCGCTAACAGAAAGTATATATATTTTTCAAATTTACATATAATCGTGATTACAAAAAAATATCATTAGTTTTAAACATTGATTTAATTCAAGTATTAGTTTCTGATAAATGAATGAATATATAAAAGTAAAATTTTGTATTATGGAATTAAACATTTGAATCGATAATAAATCGAAAAGCTCTTGAAGACTTTTAGGCACTAAATTTGATTTTATTCAAATTTAAGAATTAATTTAAATTAACATAAGAAATGAAATTTTCAGGTAATAGGCCTATGTTGTGATACACAAAAATTGGTGCACATGTTATTTAATAGTTTATTGAAAGAAATAGGTTTGATAATATTGCTTTTAATATACTACAACATAAGGACTACACTTTAAGGAAAGTCATCCGTTTAAGGAAGCTCAACCGACATCACATTCTTGCATCATCCAAGACATGAGGGAAACGGATCCCCAATAAGAAGACATCCTCCGGTTTTATCATGACGACGAACACTGACGAAAACTCTGACCGTACACTCTTAGGTCATGGAGACTTTACGCACTATCAAGAAAAGTTTCTTTTGGTCTTGGTTGAGGAAAAACAGTCGCCTTTATGTAAAAGGGTGCAAGGGGTGTGTCCTCGCCAAAAGCGGTACGACTATCCATGCAAACTGAGGGCACGACAATCGTTGCCATCGATCTGATGGGACCATATCCGCGCATTCCGCGAGGAAATCGCTTCATCTTCATGGCGATTGATGTATTCTTCAAGTGGACAGGAGTTTTCTTGATTCGTATATATACCGTATATATATATATATATATATCACCGTCGGAATCGAGGTACCACTCTTGGAAGGGGAGGTATTTGTGCCTTGAGAATACCTGCGTTATCTTCTCACAAATAAAGCTTCTCAATTTTGTTGGTAAGAAACTTGCAGATAATGGGGCGCTCAACCATGAACCATTCATGCGTATTATTCTAGGCAAACTTTATGGAGCGTTGCAATCAAGGGATAAATAAAAGGTAGAGGCTGCACAATAGTGACCGGTACCTACTGTAGATCATCAACGGTAGAAGAAGAAGGAACACTTCGACCGTACATACTTCAAGCGAACTCCTTCTCGGATATAATATTATGTGCCGAAACAAATCGTCTCTCGAAGAACGTGTTACCCCGCTAAAGAGGATCAACGAAGCTAGAAAACAACAGGCACGATATAGTCCGCCAGCATCTGAACGGGAAACGATCCTGTTCTGGAACGAGGATTGGGTGTTTGCCAAGAACTAACCTGTATTAGATGTCGTCGAACAGTTTCATGCTAGTCTGGCCTCCAGATGGACGGATCCCATTAAAATAACGCATCAGCACGGTACAGAATTATTACTTTGATTTGAGACTGTTGAAGTTGTACGTGAGCGAACTGAAGCGAGCTTACCCGCTTTCACTCAGAGGACTGAGGAAGACTATTGGAACAGCCACCGGTGAATCCGATGACTTGGCAGTTCTAGAAGACAAGACTTTAGGCCGAAATCGCCTAAAGTAGAAAATACAGCCTAGCGATGGACGTGCACGAGGACCCACTAACAAGGACCAATCAGACCCGATGCCAGAGATCTGGACCTCAACTGTGCGGGACGGCCATCGCCAAAAGTAACCATGAGGGTTTGGAGCGACCAATGTGTAGAGGTGACCCTCTGTGGTGCCCAGATTGGTAAACGAACCTCACAATCTGCAGCGACGTTCAAAGAATAAGTAGGTATACAAAGGACCTGGAGAAAGGCTGGACAAAAGCTTGTCATATGTAGTGTCCAAGAATACAACGTACGGGTTGAAATGTCAAGGAAAAGAGATTGTGAAGAGAGGTAGAATAAGGACGAAGGATCACTCTCTTAGAACAAGCTACGTAAGTAGTTTTAAAATATCATGTAACACATAAGAGTTCTTTTACGGGAGGGGGAAATTTTACATGCACCGAGTTCATGTAAATCTGTAAGAATGCAGACCTCGATTTGCACGAACGAGGTTGTCTCTATACGATCGGCGTAACTGTGATTGGCCTGTCAGGGCTTGTCACTATTTTGGTCCAGTGGCAGTGGATAAGAGCCTCGAATCCAAACTGGGACGGAGTTGCTTTCATTCAGAATATATAGAAGGGCATATGGAGGTTTTTCAGGCTGTAAGAGCGAAGAAGTGAATGAAGCAGTATACCTCCAACGAAGTGTTCGTTGGTGATTAAGGCTTTTTTTCCACACACATAAGGGATGGATGTATCATCAACAGCTAATGCGACCTCAATTTTGGCTTTTTTATCGATTTAATCGTCATATTGGCTAGTTCATTTTCTTTTGTTCCGCTGTTTCATCCATGTCGGAGCAAAAATAAGACAACGAACTATTTCGCCACTCCATCCTTCTCGGAGCGCAATTTAAATTAAAACTATTCCGTCCTTTTGAGGATGATACTAAAGGATCCAATTCACTCTTCTTAAGGCGAAACTGAACGACTATTCCACTTTTCTTAGGCTGAAGTAGGGCCGGTTTCCAGCAAAAATATCAACTCGGATTCAACTTTGAGAGCCGACGGATATAGAAGGCTTTATTCGTTTATTTCAAGTTTAATAGCAAAATGTGAATATATAAATATATCCAATATAATTATCTACAACTCATATTATAAAATAGGAACATTCATTATTTCTATATTAGTTTTTTGTTATTGCAAATTTTTCGTAAAAATTATTTTTTGTATGATTATATTAAAAGTGAGAATTTTTAAATAATAAAAGTAGAATATTAAAGTTTTAACAGTGAAAAATAAAAGGAACAATTTTAATATTAAATTTGGTTCAGAATAATGAAAGTTAAAGATCTTAGTATGGCAATTTGTTTGTTCTACTAAAAAAAAATTATAAATGATTGTCAAGCAGTAAAAATATCTAATATGTTAATAAAGATAGTAACATTTAACTAAGAGATGGAATAACATTACAAAGCAATAAAATCTACGTAGTTGATATAAACATTTATTGTTCATTTTTGAGTATTTAATGTATCGTAAAGAAAATTTTAATTTATCACGTTTTAGAGTTTTCTTCCTCATAAAAATTTTGTGAAGAATTAGCTATTAAAAGAAAAAATTTCTCGACGAAAATTATTGTATTAACACAGTCTCACAATGTTCGTTTACAACCTGTTTATTTGTACACTTTTTGTGTTTATAATTTTATTACATGTTGATGAAGCACAGGTATGTATTCTATGTATTTGTTTTTTAACATTCTAAATCTATTAATACGCTATTCAGATTTAATTAAAGTATTCCTTTAGTAAGGTAAAAAATACTTTAATTATACACAATACACAATAATCTCATGCCGATAAACATTTCAGTTACTTTCTCATGCAATCCTGTGATAAAGAATATTCAATTTCAAAAAGTTCATTGTCTTTAATATTGCGAAATAACTTTTAACGAAACGGTCTGCAGTCATCTAAATGAAAAATGTATTAACTTTATCGACATAATTATAATGTTATCGTACGCTATATTAATAATTAACGGTTTACTAAAAATGAGTATTTCAATGATAATTAGTTCTCGAAAATATTTTCTTACTTTTCATTACACAAAACAGAATTAATCATTTTTATGTTTTAAATAATGGTAGAATGAATAGAAGATCAATATTTAATAAATCCATTTTAATTAACTAATTTAATTACAGTCATGGTACTATGTTATAGTAATTAATTACTATACTATTGTATATTTTTTATAAAGATTTCTGAATTATTTAGTATAACAAATAGAAAATTTGAAGCGAATAGGAGACATAATACCAACAAAATACTCATGAATTTTAATTTTTCAATATTTCAACTATAGATTAAAAACATCTTAGATTTTTCGTATTCTTTAAATCAAGACACTGAGTTAAAATAAATTGTTTGCATCGCTAATTCATTATCCGACGGTCAATTTGAATAGTATATTAATATTAATATATTTATATTAGATAATTACTTTGTGCTACATAGAATGTAGTAATGAATCAATGTCATCTTTTAATGATAGACATTTATCTTGTTAATTACGAATAAACAGAGGAACCATGACGAATGGTACCTGTCATTATTTAATTCTTTACTATCCCTGAAAATACCGTCATTCGTGTATATAATATTAATGCTGATGTTTTTGCTATTCATCTAATAGTCCATTACAATAGACAAACTAACTCAGTCTATGAGTTCTTTTTCCTTTCTTTACTATTTAAATTAAAAAAAATTTTATATTTCATTGTTAATATTGAATATCTTATGATTGTTCGATATTTTCAGTTACATTTAACGTAACTTGAAATTATACAATAATCTATTAAATGATAAAGTTATTTACGGTATCAAAAATTATTTTGCTATATATAAAATATATAAAAATAATATAAAATTTAAATATAAAAATAATATAAATGTAACAAATTTTTTTTACATAATTTATAACTATTAACAATAGCTTAATGTTAATCGAACGATTACTTTTTTTTATAAGACTACTTAGATTTACGATATGTTAATTCAATTTTATGAACTTTAGCCTTTAGTATCTTTCGAATGTATAAAAGGTGGAATGGAGAAATGTGATCATATAAAAAATGGAGATAAAATGAAAAAATGTATCGTATGTATTAGTAATATTTATAAATATTTATACATTATAATTCATTTCATCTGTTCAGGTATTTATTCTATTAATATTTCATTTTATTATTTTAGCTTGATTATTACAAAGAAAAAAACTGTAAACCATAGAAACATGCCAGCAAAATTTAAAGTATAACGAAAAATAATTATATGTATATTTTTATGATACTGAATAAACTTTTCTGAAGACGATTTAAAATATTGTAATAATATTATTATTATTCTTGTTTTTTGGTTTCGTCAAGCAATAGTAATGTTGCATTAAATGTATTTTTATGTTCAAATCGTACTTGAACTCTACTAAAAAACTAAAATTTTCTTAAATTAAGTAAAATACTCCCATTATATTAATTCTTTTACTGTAGTCATACAAATATTCTAATAGTACTGAACTTCATTGAAAACCAAAGAAATATTCTCTTGTTTTTATAAAAGCTGATTGCAAACGTCTTCTAGAAGGATCTAATATAAAATCTTTGAAAATACTTTCTGTAAACATTTCTTCGTACATTTAACTTAGAAATGATTAATATGTTGTATTTATATAAATATTTAACAAAGCCAAGAAATTTTTAAGGTAGCTTAAAAGCAATTTTTGAAAAGAATATCTTACATTTTGAACAAAAATTATAAGAATTATTTATAATTTAATAGAAAGTTTTATATATGGTTGCATTTAATTAAAATGTACATAACTCTAAAAATTGTTTAGTGTTATTATATACAAAAATAACCAAGAATTTTTCGTTACGCACATCAAATCACGTCGTTTTTCAAAATAATCGCAGCGCGATAGGAGAAGAAGTGAAGTGAAAGTGCAGTTTAAGAATACGAAATAAAACTTAAGCTCACAAATTCAAGTAGAAACAATATAAAGAAGTAATGAAATGATCAAAACAGACTAGAATGAGTACCTTCTTAGAGAACTCGATCAACTTTCGGAAAACTAAAGTTATAAGAGAATTCCGCGAGACAGGTCGACTCGTCACGACTGTTACGATGCAGGCCCCGACAGGCACGCTGAAGGAAAAGTCCTCTCGGCGAAAGAGAGAGATGAGACGCTATGTACCTGACAACCCCGGGTTTTCCTATCCGATTGACGCAGTTAAAAATTCTCCCATGGCTGCCTGTGATTGGCTCTTGATAGGCTCTGACAAACAAATCTTCGATTCGTTTGGGTTGCAGGGGTGGGGAGCGCTTTATACCGTAAAGAGCGGTGTTCCTCTGGCGCTCTGTATATGGATAGGCGCTAGGAAGCTGAATAAGTAGTGGAGCAGCAAGAGGTGACAGACTAAGGTCTCACGATCTGTCACCGATTACGCCGAAATCGGAAAGTATGCCACTTGAATTATTCCGCGATGGACTAGCATTAAAATTATTACGTTATGATTATTCTCCCTTTCCCTTGAGCCGAAAGACATAAAGCGGTACGGCGAGAGGTAACTATTTCGTCTTTGATAAAACGAGAAAAAATATATTCCGTTCTTTACAGGACGAGAAACTAACTTTTTACATCTTAGGATCTAATTTTCTATCACCCCCTATCCACCCATGCGGGTGCAAAAGATAGCGAACAGCGCTGGACAAAAGGAAGATCAGTTGGCTTGGAGACCTTAGGAGAACGTCGACTTTACGACTAACCGTATTCCTTGATGTCTTCTCAGAATAAATGCGAATGGAATCACAACTGAGTTAAACCAAGTTATCGTACATAATCATTTACTCAGAGTTAAATTAGGATACGAAACTGAGAGGAAATGTTACAATAATGGCTTCGTGAAATGAACGAATAATAAACGCAGTTAATAATTAATCGAGTTACGAATCACGAGAATAAACGTTCGAATCGTCATAAAAACATATATATGTAACAATTTTATGGCTTTGCAAGTATACGTTTTAAAAGTTTTTCTATATATTATTACGTAATACAAATGAAAGAATTTACTCGATAAACCTTTTTTTAATTACTCATAAATTACTATTATGTTATTTTTAGAGACTTAAGATTATTTTAATATATATTGCAATGTTATTGGAAATTTATAATAATATCAGTTAAAATACGTGACTAAGAATTAAAAACTAACGAAAGAAACGGTTACAACCTAGATAATTATAGAATTAAATACATGAATAATAATTTATATACTTAAATTCATTATTATAAAGTATGTAAGGTATACTAAAACGTAGTGGAAAAATGCATTGTTTAGTAAATGGAGAGATAATTTAAAAAACTTTATATTTTTAATTACTTTAGATAATAATTTTGCATTGGTTTCATTGTGCAATTTTTTTTAAATAATCAATATTATAAAAATTAATATAAAATATTTTTTCCTTAGTATTCGAAGTATTGCAGGATAAATAATTTTATTTTTTTTTAAATGTATTCTTTAATTACATTTATTTCAGTTTTTCTACTTTCTTGGAATACTAAATGAGAAATAAACAAAACTAAGTATACTATTTTGTAAATATATAAATATAAAAAAAGATATTATTTTATATTGACTGAAATTTCGGTTCTGCAGAGTATACGAATAAAAAATTATTTTGTAATCTAAATAATCCACTTATGTAACAGTCGTCAAAATAAATTTATAAATGTTTACTTTGCTATATGATAAGTTTATTTATTATTATAAGTTTATTATGTCATAAAGACATTAACTTATTTAGTAAGACAACGATTGAAATGAAAATGTTGAAAAATTTTTAATGCCTCAATTATTTTCAATATGTATATTACATAAATGTTTTATGAGTCATCTGCTATTAGACTTTATTTATTATTTTTACTTATCAAAAATGAAAGTTAATTTTGCAATATATCATATTTTGATTTCAGTAACAAAAATGAAAACTACTTCTATTAATATTTGATAAACGTATTTTGTATGTTCTTTAACGTAAGATGATAATTAGATTATTGTTTCTTAGGATCTATATACATATAAATTTGACAGTATGTATTTTTGTTTATACTTTGTGCAGATAGTAACTTGCTGATAATGTTTATACAATGTAAATAATATTAAAACGTCAAATAATGTAACAAATATAAAAGTTATATTCAGAAAAATAGTAAATTTATGTATATGTTTCAGTATTAAAATCAAATATATTAAATGATTTTTTAATTTCTCAGCTTATAGATGATCAAATTTTTTTGAGTTTCAATGTATTTCACATTAATTTTATGAACTTAATTTCACAATTTTTATATAATTTTTATAATTAAATGAATTGTATTTTACACATTGCATATCATATATATTATTAATCAAATGTTTAATAGATGATTTTTTGCAATTATTATACAGAGCATCACTGTAGATGCAAGTAAAATGTCTTGTAATATTTGAATTATATCTAAGTATATCATAGGTATCTTTTAATGGTTGCAAATAAACTTCTTTCAAAACTGCCAATTGAAATTAAACATAAATTCTTCGATACTGTTTCAAATATTGTAATAATACATTAATAATCCTTGTTTTTTTCACTTTATCAAATCTATTGACGATTATGTTATACATAAACGTAAATACATAATAATAATAACAATAATACATAAACGTACCTAAATTTTATGTTATACATTTCTTACTAAAATTTTATTCTAATTACAACTAAAAAAAAACACTTTATTTCTACAGTATATAACTTTAAGAAGTTGTACTTAAATTTTTTCGATTACAAAATATATCACATCACATCTGGTTTCATCAAGAACACCAAAGTTACGTGGAGTATTTCTATACGTTTAAATACGTATTTTTAAGAGATAATTTTTTAAACCGAGCAACGATTATTAATATAGTCTTGCGTCTTTTACTGAGATGATACAAATATTCTTATCTTATGATTGCTTTTTTCTAGATTAAATTAATTCAAAGGTGTGGAGAAAGTATCATCAGTATTTTTAGAAATTTGAATACATGTCGTCATACCAATGAATTTAACTAATCGGGTAAAATTCGTAAACACTTTTGAAATAGTCTCTTGATATATATAAATCAAGTTTTTGAAATTTAAAAATCAGTTTCACTGATCGATGTTTAATTATGTTTCGAAGTAACGTATTTCTCTGTGTTCTTATTGCATTATCTGTGCCTATTTTAGAAGAGTTACAGATTTCTTCTAGTGTAATTATTTAATGAGAAAATTTAACCCTGAAAATTCAGATGAAACTTTCGAGAAACTTATAGAATTAGCCGAAACTACATGTGTTATAATCACTGATCGTTTAATAATATAATGATTTTTTATATATTCAATTAATAAGAATTGGTAAGTTAATGTTCAATTTTTTCATTTTCGTTTCATTAGAAGTAGACTTATTGTCCTGAAAAATAATTTCTGGATTTACCTTTAGAATAGAATTATAATAAATTATAATAAATATATGAAGATTACCGGACTCGATTTTATTAAATTTATCTATTTTATTAAATTTTATGCAATACACAAAAATAATAATATACAATAATTTACAATAAACTTTGTTTGAGAATCGTGAAAATTCCTCTTCTAAAATGTCATATTTTTACTATTATTTCTTCTAACAAAAGCGTGTATAATGATTTGTATGCACATTATAAAATCTTGGTCTACTTACTCTAATCTAATTTATATTTTATATCAAATATTTTAATATAATACATTTTATATGAAAATGATTCTTTTGGAAATTATACTTTGAAATGCTCTTTGTATTCATTTAGATTTATTATGCGACAGTTTTATTTAAATTTTATGTAAAGAAGAAATGTTTTAATATTTTTGTTTCTTTATTTAAGTTATGACTTCGATATAATTTTTTAATTTTTTGTTATTGTAAATAAAATAGTAAATGGTAAAGAAATAAATTTCATTATTAAAATCAAATATAATAAATGATTTTTCAATTTTCCAACTTACTGATGATCGATTTTTTCAGTTTCAATGTATCATTTTTCACAATTATATATTAAGCAAATAAATGATTTGTTTAAAACCATATAAAGTATAAATATTTGATTAAGAAATCAAGGTTTTTAAGCTTTTTTATGAGTCAAGGTTCGATCAATTTTAAATATTATATTCACTAATGCGTTAAAAAGATGGAGATAATTTAAATATTTTTAGTATTTTATTATTCTCTCTAGGTGAATACATGTTTGTATGATAATTTTCTGCAATTTTTGGGTTATCTAAGCACAAAATAACATCACAAATAATTATTTTGAAGTTTCCAATAAAAAATAAATTTTCAAACTTGAAATTTCTTTTAAATAACTATGTAGAGGATATAACTATAATGTAATATTTAAAAAAATGATAAAACTTAAAAGAAGCTCCCAAAAAACCCTTATTACGGGAAGAAAAATTGAAAAATTAAAAATGTTATAAACTTTAAATTTTAACTTTTACAAACAATAATCATTATCAACTAATAAAAAAAAATTTATTGCATATAGAAACACATATAAACAAATAGAAGTTACAATAGATGAATCAAAATAATTTGTTAGTATAAATAATCAATTTCTAACGTTTCAAAATTTTACATTCATTAAAAAATGTAAAAATTCGAAGCTGCTTTTGTAAAACCTCTAATGCATAAACAAAAATTTCTAATATATTTATATTAAGATTACACAATTACTATAAACTATAATCTGCTAAAATTGAAAATTTTATTCACATCCTGAATTTATTTCTTTTATTTTTGTTTCAAATAAATTTATCCTGTATAAAATCAATAAATAAGTATGTGCTACAAGCCGCTCATTTGTAACAATTTACGATTTATATTATTAATTATTAACTGGAGAAATTCTATTTGATGGTATATTAATATTTTACGAAAATATTTGAAAGTCAAAGAAACGTCAAGGATGAACAATTTTAAACAGTACAATTAGCTCGACTTTTCGCAAATGTGCCGATGTCGTTAACTAATATTTTGAAGAGATTTGTTCTATTCTTGAGTCTTTCAGACAAAAATATGGCGGCAAATCGAGGTATAAGAGAGAGACGCAAGAAAAGAACAAATCTCCCAAGAGTTGCATGAACGTGCATTTTCGATTCGATCGACGAGATTTGCTGTAAACTTTGCGACTCGTGGCTACAGTTCTAAATTGTCAATTTCAGTTTTATAATATTCAAAAACTTTCTATTAAATGTGTATTATCAACAGAAAATTCGCAAATCAATAACAATATAACAAATAAAGATAATTTCACTGTTGTAATTTAAACGCAATTGTATTTTCATAGCCTAAGAAACGTTATGTTTTTAAGTATATAAATGCAAACACATGAAAACACATATTCTTTTTTACAGACTCATTCTGTTTCTTATTCGCTTTTTTTGTTGACAAATATTAGTTATTACATGAACTATCGCTTATCTAAATGATATTATTTTGATGAATCAGGGAAACATAAAATTAAATAGATCATAATATTTTCAAAAAGTTTTAAATATTTTGCGACTATTAGCTCACTTATCTAGAAACAAAAAAAGTAAATGCCTATAGTCAAGGTACCATATTAAAATCAACCTGAAGAAATATTTATAACTTTTAATTTTATTTAAATCTAACTAACTTGGAGGACAATTAGTAGTTGTTTATTGAGAGAAAAATCATCGTATTGATAACCACAGCACAAAATACAGAATATTTTAGGATATTCAGAAAAAATCATCTCTTTTTCCGTACAGAAAAAATAGTTTTCACAGTCGAAGGAGAATCGGACCATAAATACTGTTGAATAGAGAGAAGATCAAGTGATTGAAGATAGGTAGCAGTACAGTGGAGTAGTAGTATAGGTTATAAATGAATACAATATTTCCTTCGTGTCAATTAGCTTATTTTAATTCTGCAATCTATCGAGTATATTCAAAACAGACTGAAATCTTCATTCTTAAAAAAAAACTGTCGCGGTATACGGTACACATATGTCGTACGTATACATATTTTACTTCTTTCAACAAAAGTAAGTGTTTTAAATAATGATGAGATTCTCTAATTTTGTTTTTATTCGGGTTATTTGTTGATTTTGATACGTCTAACAATAATAAATAATAAAAAGTTGTTGATTGCCTCCGGAACATATATTAATTAACAACAAAAGGTTGTGGCATATTAATACACATATTGCGTGAGCATAGGAGGTGGAAATGTTTAATTTTGTTGTAAACTATGTCGAAAATATCTGATTTTGTTGCTATTCAGATTATTAGTTCATTTTCGTATGCTCAACAATATCCATCAATAAAAAGTTGTTTAACGTCTCGGAAATACATTTTTATTAACAATAAACTTCCGTACAATACGGTATATATATACATACGGAGTCATTTAAACAATGTTTTAATTATGACAAGAATCTCATTTTTTCTTGAAAATTTGTTTATTTATTGACTATTTTATTAGGAATACAATTCATTGATAAAAAGTTGGAATCCTAATAGAATGATTTTATTAAACAAATATGTGGTAGACGCATATGCTTATCGGTAGCGTATTGGAAATGTTTATTTGTTGATGCTCCTCGCAATATTGCTACATATTTTTGTGATTTGTTATTATTATTCCTATCCTTGGTTCTTGAGCACCAGAATTAATTTTGTGATTTTTATTGTTAAAAGATTAATATTGTATTTACAGAATATTGTACGAGGCGCTCTACTTCATGTACTCAAACGTGCTGCAACTTCTTTTTATTTATAATAAGTTTCTAAGTGAAATAAACATTTATTAAAATTATTTTATTAATTTATAGTAATTATTGTTTATAATAGTTAGTGAAATTCTCAGATTTTTCAATTTCGTAATTTTTCAATTTTTCATTCATTAATAAGGGTTGATTTTGGGGTTGATTTTAGAGTTATATCATGTTTTTGTTAATATTACATCATAGTTATGTGGTTGACAGAGTTTTCAAAAGAAATTTCAAGTTTTAGAAAATTTGATATTTTGTTGGAGTTTCAACGTTGGAAACTTCATGAAAAATAATGTTTTTATCTGCTAATGCTATTTTTATCATTTTTCAAGAATTTTATCCAATCCTTTTAATTTTAAACTTTAAAAAAATATATTTTTAAATTTGAATTGTACACATTTTACAGTGCATTTAAGATAATTATTAAAAATTATAGGTGATAATATTACTTTTAATGTACTCAATAGTTGCAAATTCCTATAGAAACTTTAATAAAGCGATAATAGAAAATATATCATAATAAATTTGCTAAGCATTTATAAGTTATGCGCTTATTTTTTCTTCCATTTTTATAATAAATAATAAGGTATAGTTACAATAACGATAGCATTTCTAAAATATAAAAAATAACATAGTGCTTCAATTTATAATTTTGTTACACATCTCAAACTCTATTAATATAAGTTTTTTTTTATTTTAGGTAAGCCTCATTTATGGTCTACTATTTCTTTAATAACTAAAAAAGCTTTGATTAACGGTAAGTTTGCCAAATAAGTTTATTTCATATGCTGTGCAAATATTTATTATATTTTTTAAAATTTTATTTATGAATAAATTTGTTAGTAATGAATATAATAAATTAATTGAAATCATTATAAATCTCCATATATTGTAGAATTAATCACTTAATTTTATGATCATTAATAATATGAAATTTATTTTTCCAATATTTATACACAATTTTATTTATAGAGCTCATGTTGTTATTAATTTATCTTATTTCATCTATATCTTTAGTTTATTCTCTGCTTATAATAAACATTAAACTAAAAATTAAGTTAATAAGAAATTACAAGTTATATAGATAGGAGAGAATGCATGTATGATAACTTGAAGGCACTAAATCGATAACTTAGGCTTAAATCGATTCGCTCAAATAAGAAAATATATTTTTATGTAAAAAATATGCTTGAAATAAGTTAAATGTGCACTAGAGAACTGATTGAATGGTGAATTGAACAGTTCTAGAGTTGAACGCATACGAATTCAGAATTTGCATTGCAATCGAATACTACAATATTTAGTGGAAATTGCAAGAAACGAGCTTTTAATTTTTAAATAACTTTAAAATTTTTTAAAGTCAATAAATTTTAGAAGAAGCGATGAACCATTCATATCCATCGTAAAATGTTATTTATGTAGAAAATGATCTTCTGGAAATAGGAAAAGTCAATACCTATATGTATATATCTGTATAGTGTATTCAATTACTATAAAAGGATTAATTCACATTGTAAAATTTTAATATTTAAAAATCTAAATTTAAAAATCCAATAGTGAAAAATAAATGCTTTATTTTTATACAACTTTCTTTTAACAACGGAAATATGCAATAGAATTTCTTTTTATTAACTTGCAAAATTTTGAAAAGATTTACATTAATTTCTAGTCATATAATTAAGTAGGAAAATTATTTTTTTATTTTAATTCAGAGGCACAATTTAGTCTTTCTTGTTATTGTAGGTAGTGCGTATAAATTATTTTTTGATTTATTATACTAAAAATCAGAATGTAAAAGGTATAAAAGTAAAATATTAAGATTTTAATCGTGAAAAATAAAAAGAATAATTCTAAGATTTAACTTTAGTGCAGAGTAATGAAATAGAAAGATCATAATAAGGAAATTTGTATTTGTTTTAACAGAAGAAATTACGTCCAATTGTGAATTATTAATATAAAATTAAAATACATAACAGTATCTGCATGTTCAAACACATATTTTTAAGTGATCATTTTTTAAACCAAGCAATATTTATTACTATAACCTTGATTCTTTACTGATATTTTACAAATACTTCTACCTTATGATTGCTTCCTTTTATTTTTATGTTAGTCGTTAGAAAAATATTTATTTATTTTTCTTAATTTCATTTTATTGTATATTTTAGAATTATTTATATTACTTCTCTCTTTATCGTTTACAGTTTATAATTTTTATCGTCTAATTGAAACATGTTTATTTATTTAGGTAATTTAATATCATGTATAACGTGCATATTTTGAAATAATGTTTTGATATTTATGTAGCAAAATTTTGAATTTGTACAATCATTTTCAATAATTGAAGATTCATCATATTTTGCTATAGCATACATTTTTATTATTGAATTTGCTTTATTAATGTATATCCAAGAGACTATGACTTCTGCATGTATTGTTATTGCAAGAATTTATGGAATACTACAAGAATTATGTTTTAATCATTATTTCAGATCATTAGAATCTGTAAGAAATAACTAAAAATAAAATAAAATTTTTTTGCAATAAAATATTGCTATATTATAAATTAATATTGTAATAACTACAAATCATTTTAACGAAAATTTTAACGATTCTCTCTTTTAAGTCAAACGTGTCAATTGTTGAATATTATCATTTATTTAAAAATAATATTTCTTGTTCTGTTAAAGAGAAGTACTTCTTGAAATTTCTAAAAATAAAAAGTTTCTTAACATTTTTATATTTCTTAGAATCTTGAAAACATGTACAAAAAATTCTAGATCAATATTAATTTTAAAGTGACAATCCAGAGGCTTTTAAAGGAATAATTATAAATTATAATGAACAGAATAAAACTATTAAATATACAGAAATAAGTGCGTAATAATTTTACTTTTTTAAGATTATAATATAATAAAAGAAGATTTATTAACAATAAAATTATCTTCTTTCTTAATTTGAATTCAATATAATCTTGATTAAATAATTTTATATCTTATATTTTATATCTAGAAGTACTAAATTTATTTCCTAATCTTTATTTTTGATCTTCGATGTAGATGAAATTTTATGTTCTAAATGTAAATGAATTTGTTCAAATCCCTAAGATTATATTACACAAGATGAAAAATTGTTTTTCATGTCTTACAGTCTTTCTTGTTCCGAATATTATTTAATTAATACTTTTTTAATTCAATGAGACGAACTTAATTATTAGAAATAAACTCAAAATAGATAAGAATGAAAAGCTTCGTAAAAGCTTCAGTAAAAGCTTCGTCTTATATGTATTATAGCGCTCTGTTTCATTTTAATATTCATTTAATTAAAATTTGAAGTAGATGTTACATTTATTTATTTTAGTCTAATTAGAAAATACACTACTGTCCTAATAAATAATGTCTGGATTTACGTATGTAATACATTTACAAAATGAGGATTACGGATTTTATTTTATTAAGATATATTTTCTACTTATTCTAAATTAAATTATATTTTATAAGAAGAGGATTATTTTTGAAATTTATTAAAATTTCATTATGCAGTAATTTTATTTAAGTTTTATGTAAAGGAGTAATGTCAAAAAATATTTTTTTCTTTATTTAAGTTATAACTTCGAGAAAACCTGTTAATATTATTTTAATAAATACAATAGTCAATATAAATAATAAATTTCATTATTAAAATAAAATATCCTAAATGATTTTTTTAATATCAGCTTATATTTTCTCGAATTTTTAACGATTTCCACATTGATATAATAAATAAATAAGTTGTTAAAAAAGAATCATATGAAGTATAAAAATTTGATCAAGCAATGAAGTTTTTTTCAAGCTTCTTTATTAGTCAACGTTCTATTACTTTCAAATCTAATTAGACAAATATGTAAGAAAAACATAAGTTGAAGACAATTTAAAATATTTTCAGTATTTTATTTTATTTAATGCGTTTATATATGTTTAGAGATTTCCCGTATGTAGGTCGATTAATTAGACTAGATAAACTCTGGAATTTATAGACCTAGAGATTTACTATCAAAAAATATTTTCACCGAAGATCTTATAAATATTTTAAGGCAATAACGAGACTAAATAATATTTGTCACGTATTTCGTTTTCAACCAATATTAAACAAGAATATCATGTTTAATAATAGTCTGTTAGATAATTCAAACATATAAAAGAAAAATATTTTAGACTTCAAAAAAAGTAGTATCTAAAGTTTAATCATGTATTGTTTGATCCTGTTTCTTTGCTTCTTTATTGGACTTGCCCTTATAGAATACATAGCAGTTGTAAAAGTACGTATTTTTTTGAAAATAATAAATATATGAATATTTTATTAACCATTAGTGAAATAATTTATAATAAGTAAATTTAATTTTCCTTTAGCAGTACCAAATTTATCTTTGATTGATACAAATAGTTGTGACATTTTGATTATTATCCTTCAAATTTTGTTTAAAATTTTTATTTCATATATTTTATAAAATAATCATTGCATTCAAAATAATGTAGATAATTCGTTATTACTTGAAGTATTTCTCAAAAACAAGGCAACATGAATTTCTTATTTTCCTAAAATTAAAGTATGTAAAGTAAAGTATAATAAAGTAAGCGATTAAAGTAATAAGGATCATTTTGCATAAATTAATCATATAATGAAATAATTTTTTTTATTATTGTTGAATTTCTCGAATAGCAGGTAACTGATCCAAAATGTATCGATCAAGCTTATAAGCAATGCAATTGGATAGTGGATCCTCAAGAGAAACATCAGTGTTTTGTATGTAATATACGTCAATTAATTTTAATTTTCGAACTATTTTATTTAATGTCAATTAAGTATACATTTAATCTATCTATTTATCTATTTATAGTTGAAGTACTACAAGGATCACCATTGCTTCCATAAAATTTAGAATTTAATATAATGCATATAAAATCTAGAATTTATATGCATTTCCGAAATCATACTGGGATAACTTTTTCAACTTGTACTTAAACGAGTTTTACACGCAGTTTATATGCTCATATGAATTATTCTGAATGAATTATGTTCTAATTTCAAATATTGCAAATTTTTCTGTTAATATTAGTTGATTTAATAAAAAGACATTTTTCAATTTAGGGAATATAATGATATATATTTTGAATATGTATTACTAAAAGAAAATTAAAAAAGAATGTTTTTATATTGGTAATATTTAGATTTTATTTTCTTAAATTATAAATTTATTAGGTTTATCAAGTGACAATTTGAATTTATTATATTATTTTAATATACAAGTATTAAAAAAATTTCATCTATATTTCTTCTATATATTTTTCCAATAAAATTTCTGGAACACTAGCTAAAGAAAATATTCTTCTTAAAAACGATACATTAATAGTTTCATTTCCATATGTATAAAGTCTTTTATGATGATAACGATTGAGTGTGATTTCCTTGAATTGAGTGTGAACGATTGAGTCAGATATTCCTTTGTGAGAAAATAAAGAAATAGAGTACTTGATATTGCTATAACATCTATAAGCGAGTTTCAAAAATTAAATTGTTTATTATTAAACAGTATATTTGACGTTTACTTGAGAGTATTTTTCAAGTAGTAACATTAAATAAATTATGAAATTTTTAATCGTTTTTTTCAAGTACAATTATATTATGTAATATAATTTCATAATGTACCTTGTTCGATAGGATACATATACATGTAGTAGACATCATATCAAATGGAATTAAGAATTAAAAAACTACTTTGTAAAAATTCATTTAAATAAGGACAGTAAGTAGTTGAAATAAGAAACTATAGTCTATCCTATTTAATTATTTTTGCTGCCTATCATCTATGGAAGTAATTTATAAGTACGATTATATAAGTCAAAAATAATCGTAATAATAATTTTTAAATTGTAAGACTGTCTATTTTGCATCCAGTATTCAAATTGAAGGAATTCTGAGATGATCAATAAAGCGATAAGGTTTGTGGAATTAGGAAACAAATAGCTTATATTTTCATTCGCCTTCATATTTATTTATTTATCTTTGTTGATCTCACAATTTTTATTTGTTATTTATTTATTATTTTATTTAATAATTTTTCTATCTCAGAATTTTATTAATATTTTTGAAAAGGTCATGTGCCTCAATAGTAGATTATAAAAAGTTCTATTTTTGCATTATACAACGATCGCTTTACAAGTCGAAGTTATCGACTTCTTTCTTTTCCATGTAGTAGTATATAAAATGGTATAATATGACGATCATTAACTTAGCCTTAACGTATTAAATAGTAAATAATTTTAATAATATGTATAAATTCTTGTTTTATTAGTTCTACGTATTGATGTGTTGCGTGTTGATTAAAAGTATAAAATAAATAGAGGAAAGCAGGATATGGTGAAATTTAAGTAACTTCCTGAAATACTATGTATTATCAATACTCAAAATCATTAATGTAAACATTTTCGCCGTACCATAGATATCGAGTAAAAAAAAATTTTTCTAATTGTATTATATGATTTAAATTGAAAAATACGACATTTTAACTGTAGGTTTAAATCTGTTTCAAATGATATCTTTACAAGGACAACTAAATAATATCAAGTATATTGACTTAAAAGATAAAGACAGACATGTATAAAGTATCTGATGCAAATGGTTGCTAATACAGTATTAGTTACTTAATTTAAAATAATTTTACTAACAAGGTTGGGGAAAGCCGTGGGAAATTGATGAGGATTTCTATCGATTCTCAAAAAAACAATCCTAAGGAACCTCGACTTGCTACTGATAGTCTTCGGTTTTTCATACACTTTATCTCTACCTCTGTCGATGCGTCGTTGGCGTGCCCCTTCTTCATTTGGTTACGCTGACGTTATTGATGGGCCACTAAACACGTGGTAAGAAATACAAAGATGCGTCGGTGTAAACATTCTCGGCGCACGTTAAGGTTTATTTCGTAATTATCGAAAAAGGGTATTTACTGTGTATTCTATACAGAATAAAATTAAGAAAATCTCAATTAACAGTCATTGTAAATAATGTATTAAAAGTACTACGATGTACAAGTAAACTTTGATATAATTGTCTAGATCATATAGATATAGATGAACATAAAAATATAGTTGAAATATTTTATGAAGCGCATAAAACGAAAAATGATAATATATGTATTGAAATAATTATTAACAATCTAATTCAAACATCTAATAAAAAGTATATCAGAAATTCATATTATCTCTCTCTCCCTCCCTCTCACCCTCGCCCTCTCTCTCTCTCTTTGTGTGTAATTACGTAAAAAGAATTATAATTAAAATAAAGAACAGGTCTCAGTATTAAGCAATAACAGAAAGCATTTCATCGATAAATTTTCATACACGCACACATATACATTCTCAGAATTATTTTGTTCATTCACAATGCTAAATTCATTTTTCTAAATAAATCATACAGTAGTATTATCATAAGAACAATTATTTTGAGGTTAAATTTTCATATTCAATTTTTTGTATATGATATGCATAATTTTGTATGATAATATATCATCCTTTTGAAATACGTTTGCAAGGATAGGGATAATTATATTTAATAGTGCATAATGCAAATTTGAAAGATTTCCTTTTTCTTCATTATATAAAATGTAATCATCCCAATGTAATTAAAATCGATTATAAATTTTGATTAATCGTGTATAATATTAGTTGATTATTATCGATACTTTAAAAAAAACTAATTTTCATTTACTGTTTTGATATAGTCTTCATTTGATATTGTTCATATTTTATGCTAATATATTAAAATATATTAAGATTAAATTAATTTTATTCGTATTATAACTAGGAATATAATCATTACGTAGAATTTTTGAGACGCTAAATAATTAATTTTTCTAATAATTATAATTAATTATAAAAGATTATACAATTAAGGTATTATATTTTCACGTTATTAGCACTATAATTTGTAGTTATTCGATAATATAACATTTTATATAGGGATGAAATGGAATAATAAACTCGTAGCTTAAAAAGAATACATACAATTTGTTACATTTACGATCATAATTCGTACTTTTGGCGGTTGAAGGGGCTGGGGTATCGTATCGATATCCGCAGAAGAATATTTTCCCTCCAACTTGAAACTTTTCACTCTTGAGTAGCCATCAATTTTTGTAAAAAAATCTTGTTGTTAATCATTTGTGCAATTATGTATTCGATAACAATGTAATTTGTACTACTGTATCGCAATTTATAAAAGTGGTTAATGCCATTTTTTTTATTAAACATGTAGATTTTAAGTACTGTTAATAAAAATTAATCAAGTAATAAATTATATTGTACTACATTGTTTTACGTTATAATAAATTAATTTATTATACCAATCGTACTCATTTCGCAATATTTGTTATTTTCAAAATAAAACAGGAAGAATTATCACTTTTTGATGAATGAAATATATGTATTGAGACTGCAAAGTCTCAATGTGATATTTTCTTTAATTTTTTCTTGGTATTCCAAAAAATTAGAATTTATCAACTATTTTTTAATAAAAATTATTATTTAAAAAAAAATCTCTTAACTAAAATATTCACATTGAATATTTGAAATAGTATAAATTAATGAATAATTCTTATAAAATACAAAAATAATTTTTATTACTAAATGCAGAAACTGTTTTTCAACTTTTCTCAATTTTGCATCATAAAATAAAATCTTCTTGTAATATTTATATTAAAAGATTCAATAATTACTTATATCATTATATTAAAATATTTCATATACATTTGTTTAATAAAGTTAATTATAAAATTGAGATTGAAATTGTTTCAGTTTTGACGATAAATTTTAATTTTTTATAATATTTCTTACGTAGTTCTCCATTAGTTTATCTAAACTTAAAATCAGGGATTATTTAACAAAACATTATGAAATGAATATATTGAAATATTTGAAGAGATCAAGTATTTATATAGATTACAAGATTTCTGATAAAAAATTACTTTTGCTACATGTTTTTAAAGCTGTGTTAAAGAAATAAGCCTACGTATTATTTATTAAGTGTTTATTTTATATGAATTTATCATTATCAATTAGGTGAAAAAATAATGTTTGAAGGAATAATCTTGTAACCAATTGTATGTGAGAATATGAGTTCCACTAAAAAGTTATTCAGATGTTTAAGAGTTATGAAAGGTACTTCTTAGTCTTCGACAAGTCACACGTCAAGCTTCATCATGTTTCGTTTGAGTCTGTTTCTCTCCTTCTTTATTGGATTTGCTCTTGTAGTATACATACAAGCAAATCTAGTAGTACGTATTTACATATGAATTATTTTGCCTTACTTAGCACTATTTTGACAATTTATTACTGTCGCATAACTTCTGAATACAAAATTTTATGTTATACCTGTTTGAATGTTGTGACGTATCTTTTACATTAATCTTTTTTTGACAATTTGAAAAGTTTGTTATAATTTTGTAATATCTGTTATAACTATTTTTTGTAAAGTAATGAAACAATTTAAGAAAATGGAATTTTCTTACAAGTCAATATATTTCATGAAGTTTTCTTAATCTTCATTTGAACAATTCAATTATTTACATAACTATTTATTTTTTTATTGTGATTCAATTTTCTCAATCTTAGGTAACTGATCCGAAATGTATTACTGCAGCTCACCAACTATGTGATAAAGTCCAATCAGAAACGGAAAGAAAAAAATGTTTTGTACGTAATTTTTGTATTATTTTACTAACTGTATCTATGTATATATTTAATTATCTATTTACAGATAACATATTATTCATCACATGGTTGCTTTCATGTGTAAGCATTAGTTAAAATGCAAAGAACCATGTTGGGATACTTTCTTCAACATTACATATATTTAACTAATCATTTATGTCTATACTTGAATAATTTTGAATAAAGTTCTTCTACGTTTCAAATTTAGTAATTCTGTAATTAACTTTAATTTACCTACTAAAATATCCATTTTCAATTTATATTGTACTAAATCTTTTAATCATAAATTACTAATATTCCCAGTAAAGTCAAAATAATTGATAATTGATAATTGATAATAGTACAAGTATTATTTTTAACTTTTATAATTTTTAGTATAAGCTTTCATCGTAAATGACAAAACATATATAATGTAACATAATTATCGATTAATTATTATATAACGCAACATATTTTTAATATCTTAAGAAAATTAAATTTTTATCTGTTTATAAATATTAGAGAAAAGTAATGTGAATGTTTAAGTGCATTCGACTTTTAAAATGCAGTCTAATATACTTTTCAAGAAAATTAGTTTTAAAAAAATTAACAAGTGTAATTCTATATGATAAAATCAATAAAATCTGAAGGTACGTGTACCTTAAAAAATAGGCATTTTCAACAATGAGAAATTTAAATAATAAGTCAGCATATAACAAAAAGAACTATTTTATAATTATGATTAGAAATTTCACGTACTCAAGAATTATTTTGAAAAGTAACTATTTTTAAAATTTATTTCAAAAACTTTCCTGTAAATTAGTACTCGACTGTGAAAAAGTACGAAAGTTGAAATGGTCTATTCAAACGTGTGGACTTTCATTTTCCTGTTCCCCAAATTTTTGTCTATTTATCTTTCTCTTTAATTCTCTCTTTCCCACTCTCTCTTTTAATTTTCTTTTTTAATAATTATATTCTGATTCACTTAACGCTTAAGATTAATTCGTTTGTGGAAACTTAACTTCCATTTACAAATCCAATCTCAAGTGCTAATTTGATTATTTGATTTCGATTCAATCCCTGAAAATGGAACTATTTCATCCAAGAAGTTGCTCTAACTTAACGGTACCAATACATCTTTCGTCCTTATTCAGTGATCAGATAATTTCTTGAAATCTTGCCTCTATTTTAATATTTTTTATTTTGGGTCGGATAATTATTCTAAATTATAAAAGTTCAAGTATTTGTTCTTATCTGTGAACTAAAATTTTTATTTTATTTTATTTTATTTCATGTTTAGGTTTTAAACAGTATTCCAGAAGTTTTAAATATTTTTCTTAGAAACAATGATGTTCCGCATAGTATTTAGTCTGAAAATATTTTGTTATTATATTAATAATACATTTTACTAGAAAATTAATACAAAAATTAAAAGAAGCGATTGTGACACTTACAAAACATGTTTCTCGAGCCGTGATTGGTTCTACACTATCACATAAAATATGAGCTTTCTTAATGCATTCTGGATTTGTTACCTTCAAATTTATATAATTGTATAAACGTGATTTTATTAATAATGTTATTAATTATTTATATAGTAGATGAAATTATCGTCATTTACAAGTAATGGTTATTTCAGCAGTTCTATTTCTAATTTATGGTTAAATGACTATGTTACTGGATATATGTTTAGATAAATATTTTTTATAAAATACTTCAATTTTCAAGTTTTACATTTTTTGAACCATAAAAAAAATAAATTAATAATAAATAATAGCCTAATTGATATTATTATAATAATTATTCAAAGTACAAACTAATTTAGTTCCGCATTTTCAATTCTTTCATAAATAAGTATTAGTAATTAACGGTATATTATTATTTAGTAACTATTTAATTCAAAATATATACAATTATTTTTTCTTCTGCATATATTACAGCCGAAAATCCAACAAGGATATAGAATAATAAATAGTAACTAAACATTGCAAGATTGAAGCTACAACTGTTATTGCCAAGTTTAATTTTTGCTTATTATAATTTCAACTAACGAACGTTGTTTCATTTGTCAAGTATTACGTGCTGATATGTAATTCGTTAAAAAAATATGGTATAATAAATTCATATTAAAGAAGATAACAAACGACAGCTCACAAAAATCATGTATTACATTTTATTGTTTGATAGTAAATTTATTGACAAAATAAACTCTTACAAATGTTAAAGCTATATTTACATTTTTTATCAAAAAGTAACTGAATCTATAAGGAAAATACTGATAAGTCAATATAAATATTTTAGTTACTTGAATAATTTTTATTTGCTTTACTGATTTTGTAGTTTGTCTTCAATTTTTGTGAAAAAATCTTCCATATGTATATATAACTACAATTCAAACAAATATTTGGTATAGGTAAACATTGAAAAATATTTCCAATACGTTTTTATAACGAAATATAATGTAAAATAATTTAGTTATTTAATAAAATTAATAGTTTTGATTTAAATCTAATTTGTATATAAAATAATTTTATATGTATAAAATTTTTTATAATTTTATAAATAATTGTATGTAAAAATGTAAATCTAATTTGAATCTATAGCATAAAAAAAGTAATTCAATTTGTTACCTAATCAAAGAAATATTATTAAAAAATATCAAAACTACTCGTGAATATTTTTTTTGTTTAAAAAATTTTCTTAGTTTATTCGAAAATCAAATGAATTTCGACTGTGACATTATAGTAATAGCTATAATAATTAAATTAATGATGTATTTTCGAAATTGTGAAAGAAAATAAAATTTCAGGGTAAGGCATTAATAATTTATTTATAATTAATGAATTATAACTTAAAATTGCAATAAAAATATTTTTCTATCTTATTGCAGAATAATTGTTACTGCGTGAGAAAAATATTTTGATATTAACAGACGTTGTCACATTCAGTGTTTTTGTATTGCATTGAACATTATAACGCTTATTCTGATAATAAAATTATGTCAAATATATTTAATATTTATAACACAAAATTGAAATTGATAAAATTGAAAAGTATTAAAAATTATTTAACTTCAATTCAATAAAAAAGACTTTACTATAGTTAAACTTACATAAAAAATATCCCATAGTATCAAATATGAATTTTACTCATTTAAATTAAGAATCATGGTTTTATTTTTCTTTAAAACAATATATATTGTTTATTCTTTCTTATATCTCAATATGAAATGTTAGTGTTGACTTTGAAAATTCAGAAATTATCCATAAGAAGTTCATACGAGTAATAAATCAAATAATTATGAGCATAATAATAAAATTTTCATTTGCTGACCATAAAAATATCTGAATTCTTTTTAATAGTATATTTATAATGAATTTTTAATTTTTATAATGTAATATTATCTGTATTATTTGTGAGCAACATTTTTCTATGACTTACATTTGAATTTCCAATTACTTTGGTTTGTTTTGGTTATAAAGTATTACGTTTGTTCGTGGACTTTATGCGTTTTGGATGGCATCACGATGCATGTTTGTTTTTTCAGTCAGTTAGCCGTGACAGAGTTACTCGTTCAGATTGAAATTTGGAGATCACCTAAATTGTTGGGTTCTTGTTCTTATATTATGACAACCTCATCAGTCTCGTAAAAAGCTCAGAACGTGATGGACACGCTCCCACAGGCAGTTGCCTACAATGCTGTTTTTACCTCCATTACTTCCTGCCACAAGGTCTTTTTCACGAAATTATTATATCTGTCACCTGACACAAAAAACTCCGATAACTCTGATTGGGAAAAATGCAAACTGCGATTAATGTTAAATATAAGATGTAAATTTATGATTTTAGTAACTACATATTTTTGTCTTATCTGAGTTTATATCTTAGAAATTAGCTCATTTATACTTCAGACTGATACAGTTCTCCAAATTCATGACTGTTATTACAAAGTCTATAGCTTATATTCTTTGATTTTCGTACTCTTTACGTCAGCTTAGTTTTATATATAATAAAATTAATACGAAAAATTTTATCTGATTCAAAAAAAATTCATAATAGATATTACTATTTTCCGTAATTCGTAATGTAATGAAATATTTTTTGTGCTGTTTAACAACGTAAAGACACAATAATAATAATAATAATAATCTAAAAGGTTGCAATGAAATGAGATATACTTTTATAAATGAATTAGTTAAATATTCTTTTTATTTAAAAAAAACAACTGCAGTTTCAAAACTTTAACTTTTTCTTATTAGAGTGTATTAGTAACTATAATTAATAATTTTCAATCGCATAGCGTATTATTCGCCTATAGATTAATAATAATATATTAACAAGTATTGGTAAAACCAAAAAATCCAATAAATATTGAAAACTGTCTTGATATATTATCATTCTTATACATTTATAAATGTTATACCTATGAATTATTTTCAACTATTGTAGTTATTTATGGATTACATCACTTCATTTTTATGAAAAATGTAAATAGTTTTAGTAATATACTTTTAATAATTTATATTAGGAATTATAGGATTTATAATTATGAAAAAGAAACATAGAATAAAATAAATTTTACTCGATTCAGGTAATTAAAAAGTATATTGTATTATTTTGAAATTTCCCGTGTAAAATGATTTCATTGGCGTTCGAAATCAATTTTTCAAAATTTATTACTATTCTCATAAATCAGTTAAATATTTTTTCTGAAGTTTAATAAAGATAATTAATAATCATTATGTTATTATTCGAATTTTCAAAAAAAATTTATAATTATTAAAATTTTTAAGTTATTTAAATTCATACGTTTAAATACATTATTGTTCTTGTAATTATATTTTATTATTAAAAAATTCACAGTAATATATAAATTCTAATGATTTCTGACACAAAACTAATCTAACTTAAAATAGAAGAAGATGATAAAATTAAGAGAAAACTGAAGATAAGCAAAGTATTAACAAGTGAAAAATAGAAGAACCAATTTTTTAGTATCTTAGGATTTCGATAGAGTGTACATAAAGCTGTGTAGCACAGAAGCTTCATATGACTCTGATATCATTAATATTGAGACTAAAGCTCTTAATAATGTTAATATGTATTTTTATATGTATCTATAATTTAGTATGAATGATTTTATATCGTATCACATTACGTTACCTATATTTAAATATCATTGTAAGTAATGCATTACTGTATGTATGACTTGAAAGTTACATCCTGGTTAAAAATAATTAAAATCTATGGTAATTTCATTTTTCTTCAATCAGAAGGGAAAAAAGTATTGCATTTTCGTGTAGATCTTTTATTTGTATGTTAATGTCAAATAAAGCAATTAATAATTTTCGGTATCTGTTAAGAATTATAATAAAACGAGTACAATCTTGTGAGGATTTTCTTAAATGTAGTTTTATGATTATATTATTAGTCTGGACGATACTTCGTCATATTGTAAGTTTAGACAATAGAAAGATTATCTTAAGACATTCCAGACATTTGAAGTATAATTAAACGAACCCTGTTTTCTCATACGTTCTTACAGGTACATCCGCGTCTCCTTTCACTCTTGCATTTGTACCGTCTAACTGATCTAAACTATTTATTGCCAGCGCTAGAATACCTATATAAATGAAAGAACTAATATGTAAGATTTAGATATATTCCTGATTCAAATATTTATTCTATTATTTACGCGAAGAAAGACATCGAAGCTTTCGAATTGTGAAAGCAAAATCGTACGCAACAGTAATAATTCTTTAAAAATAAATACTAAACGCACGAATTTCTCATTTGTTAACTTTTCATTCATCTAATATGTGAATCCGATTAATTTAATTAATGCCGCATAGTGTCACTCATTTCTGAAACAGAAAAAAGGAAAAATACGGAGCATAATCATCTACCTCTAACTTTCGCTGGAGCTATACTAGAAACTTAATAGAATCGAAAAGAACCTCAGAATGCAATTTCTTTTTTGACTGGCTTTTTAATATATAAAATAAGTCTTTCTATTTATCATTAATTAAATTATGTTTAAATTAAACTGCTTTTGAACACATGCAAGATGAAACTGATGGTAATAATATTATTAGCTTATCCATTTAAGAAGGCTTATTTGGATTAATTTTATGCACTAACTGCTGCAGTAAGATATAGCGACTGTCGAATTTCATCTTATAGTCCAAGTCGGTATTCGGTGTTGACCTACCTTTACTGAAGTCAAACTACTATCTAAGAGTAAAATCTTAGCAGTTTCTCTATATCTTTCACTAATCAAAGTCTATAAAGTCTTGTAGAATAATCAATCTATATTTTTTAGTAAAATTAAGTGTATGACGTACACAAATACTTTTTCTCTCCGGATTATAACATAAAATTATTATATAGTCCCTGCTGCTATATTTAAGAATACATACAGTAATGCATTACTTACAATGATATTTAAATATAGGTAACGTAATGTGATACGATATAAAATCATTCATACTAAATTATAGATACATATAAAAATACATATTAAAATGCTTTCTGACTATATTGCTATTAAGTTAATATAAAAATTTTCAAAATTATTAATTTCACAACAAAAGCATAAAACTCGTAACTTTTTTATTATTCAGTTTTACATCTTAACTTTTGAATGTAAACTCAGATTGACTTGAAAAATCTTGAGAGTGTTAAACGTATGGTACCAAATTTTAAATGTTGGGCGTATTTGTAAAAATCGTAAGCAGGTCATTTTTAGAACTGCATTACTAAAAAGTTTATTTGGATTGGAAAAGTCAATTTTAACATGTAACATGAAAGGCAAAATTCATATTTTAACTTTTTAAATTTAAAAAACATCAGCATTTAAAAATGTTTAATATCAAATAACTTTGTATATATATATTATATTACATTTAATCTTTGATTATGCTGATTTCGTATAAAAAATATTGCAGTTGTGCTTTATAAAATTTTTTATTCTGATTGTAACTATACAAAATTTCACCAATACATGATACAAATATTTTTTGATTTGTTAGAATTTCAAAATATATTTTATACAATTTGAGATTATAAAATATTATTTTTAGATTTTAAACTTTTGTAATTTAAAGCTTTTGTCATTTTATGTAATCTTCCACTTTCAATTATTACTTAACATATACGATGCTTTACAATTTCATAATATTCTAACAAAGTTCTAAAAAGTATTAAAAATGTAAGATTTACATTTAAGATTCGATACTTTGTAGATTTTTCCAAATTATAGCAAAGTTTATGAATGACATAGATATATAATCGAAAAAATATAATCAGCATAGTTGTGTATGCTCTTGTAGACGCCTATGTATAGGTGTATGTGTATGCATATATATTTGCTATATGTTCTATCAAGATCGAAAGTAGACGGAAGCAAACGATGCAATGATTGATCACTAAGCACAGCCAAAGTTGACGATTTAGCTTCGAAATTACTTTGGTAATTTGTATTGCGTATCTGTCAAGGAATGTCATCGGGTGGTCAGTTGCACAATTATCATGTTTTATCTGTATATCTCGTAATTTATAGTTTTTTTCTATAGTTATTTTCTTTTTGTTTTTATATTTTCAATTACTTCTTAATTACTTTTAAATTTTTATGAATTTAATAAAATCTGAATTAGATAAAATTTTCTGAAAGTCATTGCCTTTAATAAATGATAATTGAATTTCTTCTAATCAGTGATACTCATAACTTAATTAATAAATATGAGAATTTTCTAGCAAGTTATGGGCATGTTTAAAAGTTCCATAATCTTTTTTTAAATATCTATAAACGAATTTCCTATTTAAAAATATAATACTTAGCGAGACATACGTTTTTATAAATACATTAGCGAAGTTGCACTTGTACTAACGGATTTATTTTCTGTTTTACAACGCATAAGTAATTGTTTATTACTTCATGCAAAAAGCAACTATATCGTTTCATTTATTTGATCAAAGTGAATTAGTGATAATCTTGAACGTAACAGATCAATCTATCATAATTGCGAAAAATAGCGATATACATTCCATTCTGCTCAGTTGCAAATAGTGATATTAATTTACGTATTTACCTATAAAGCTTTCACTCTCTCGACATTATGATGTAGAGTACCACTTAAAAACGTGATGTCAATGAGTATAGGCTATAACTTGTTCGAAGCATGTGCATAATCCCTTGACAAATGATGACAGTCAAACAGTAAACAGACTATGCACTGACTGCGAGCTTTAACCACAGTACAAATGCAATTCACCTTCGTGTCGCTGAAGCTCAAGAATTCAGGATAAAGGAGTGCAAGTGTGCATGCCCGGCTACAATTGCATATTAATAACCGAAAGAGATGCTTATGAAAACGAACGCGAACTACGACATGATCAAGGGACAAAAGCGAGACGCTGCTAATACACTCTCGAAGCAGTGCATCGAGACAAATAGAAGAATGATGCTTTTGCAAAGAAGAATCTTTGTTGAAAAACCAGAAAGAAGTTTTATATGTGTGTATATATTACAATTGATGCTTGCCAATATTATGTCAAAATGATAACTACAAAAGCGCAAAATGAGCTTGCAAGATATAATAATCATATTGGGAGCATTGAAATATTGATTATTAAAAACGAAAAAGTGTGAAATTTTTAAGATTCTGGTCTTTTTCATAATGTATAGCATGATTTAATATACATGACTAACGAAACGCTTATTTTGAGCTTAGCTTACAATATTTCAATCGGTGACAATGCACATGCGAGAACTTTACATAACCTGTACTGCATTGATTTACGATTTTCTTTAAGATTATAGCTCTTGATATACATGCTTTTATATAATTAAAACTAATTATTATTCATACATGAATTTATTATAATATTCAACAAAACTAATCTTTGATAAATAGTTACACAGACAATAAGATATATATTAAGATATATAATATATACATATATATATTAAGAAAAAATTATTAATATATTGGATATCACCAAAGTAACAATAAATTGACGGAACATCTGTTAGGATAATCATTTACTTCTACAAACGTTATTAAGATTCATGAAAAATTTTTTTATCGCTATACTCTTTATATATTGACATATAAATTTATTTATTATCTCCTTAATTATTAGTCTTTGAATATCAAGCTTAAGAGACTGCTTCCACTGTATATCTAAAAATGAAGTATATAATAAAATATAATGTGCTTACGTTCAAAATTTACAATCGTATACGTTTAACATTTTTTGTGATTTAATGAATATTTTTAAAAAGTTCCTTTTCTCGATATCGTATTTTTTTATCTTAAATCTTCGATATGAGTCTTTAATAAGTTTACCGAAAAAATCAAGAAAAGTATTTAATCACTGGTATAGTAAGAAGATCAATAATCGTACAATGTTTTAATAATACAAACATAATATTTTCGTGATTTAATGGCTTTGGTTATATAAGATCTTGATTCCTTTCGTATTGAAATATGTTGACTGAATATTGGAATTTCATAATTTTCGAAATCATAATGAATAATATATGATTACAATATTATGTAAATTAAGTTAAATGCATAATTGTATTTGATTTGAAAAATCACTTGATTCTCTATGTACTCTGTATCATAATTTCAATAGTACATCGGGATTTTTCATAAAATCTCAAACTAAATTTCCTAACTAATCTTTCGTTAACATAAATGTTACTAGATATATAAAATGAAAATATAACACGAATATAAAATAAATATCGTAGTCTTTTACATAGTGAATTTATCCTCATTTAGTTTAATTTAATTTAATATTTTTATTTATGAATCATTACTTTAATTAATATATCGTGTTATAAATTATGAAATTAAATAAAATAGCAAAATTTCTTAGCAAAGTTTGCAGTTCATTTTTATTTTATTATAATTTGTAAAAACTTGGAACACATCATTATAAATTATATTTATTATAAAATAGTTCGTTTTATAATTATAATAATATAAAATTATATTCTATATATTATTATAAAATTATATTTATATTTTATAATAATATTTATTATAAAATATTATAATATCGTACATAAATTTGTAATTTATTCGACAGTAATATTGAAGTCACACATAAGCCGAATGAAAGACAAAGACAGAGAAACTAATCCATTTCGAATGCATATCATTGCCGAAGGTTCTATCTATTTCAGTTTTAATGTACATGAAAACATATGTAATTATTTTGTACCGAGTTGATATTTTCATAATTTTTGCTCTCAAAAAAGAGGCTAAGATTTATAATTGGAATTTTAAAACAAAACTCCATGTATAATATTATAATAAGTATTAGATTTCCTTTTCCCAAAATAAAATTAAAGTTGTTTATATTAGATGTTGAAATCTTTGAATGAATTCAAAAACAGCGTTAGAAATATATACTACGTATCTTCCAATGTGATAAGTAATTATGCAGATTTAAATAAGTCTTCTACCGTCTTCAATTTGCTTTTTATCTCTATTTTTAGTTTCCGTTATCTTTGGTAGAAACTTTATAATAGATTAGAATATAACCAAAATACATGATTCTGTTTTCTTTATTTTCCATAAATTGAAAATAATAAATATTTTACATATTACCTCTTTTGAACCAACATTTTTCGACACATTTTGGGTTCCAAATCTCTGAAGTTTCAAAAATCGTTTTTACAATTTCGTCATACTAAAGTCGATGTATATATATTGAGTCTCAAATTTTACACAAAATTAAATTTCATGTAACATTTGTTCTACAAATTCTGTTAAATTGTTCCTGTTAAATTCTCTAGAAATTATTTATAACTAATTTCTATCGTTTATAACCGAAAGATGGTTTAACATTTATTTCGATGTTAAAAGGGCAAATAATTCTCGATTTGAAAAAGTTAGACTATTAATCGCTCTGTTAAAGAACGCCATTTTTCAAGGATCCATCTTTCATGAATATACAATGTTCATTAACTTTTTAACTTAATATAGTTCTTACTTTACTCTTCTTGCTTCTATTCTGCAAGGATCTGCAAGGCTCCTTCATAATAAAATCGGTAGAAAATGTATCCCGCATATGCTGCCTTTTTTCACCAAAGTAGCTTCCGCTAAGTAATAAGTCTAGTAGAGTTTTCAAAAATGTCTGTATGCGAAGTGAATTCGTTTTTCTGATTTTTCGCCCATCTTGAATGTTTTTCCAATGGATGAATAGTTTCTCCGAATCTATCTGATTATATTTACGATAAATATGGCTTTCATATTCTTCATAAATAACTATATGAATTTGCAAAATAAGTAAAATATTTCCATAAAAATCTAATGACAATGTTACCCTTGTCTCTTTTACGAATGAAAGTTAAGAACGTAGATTTACGTCTCCAGCTGTGTAACAAGTTTGCTTTTCATACGAATGTTGCTAGTATGACCCATTTTTATATATAAAAAATGCAAATTAATTATAAACTTTATAATTATCTTGAATAAAAATTCAGTTACAAAAATGTCGACGTGCCTTGGGTTCTCTTGTATTCTCTCGTAGTTTTAGTTCGCCCAAATACATGGACTTTTACTGTTACTCATATGTATCTCGTGTAATTTGTTCTTATTCATTGGACTAATATTTCTTTTTTTTCTTTATGAATATTATTAAGAAAATTTTTCATTTTCCATAAAAAGATAAATTATGCCGAAGGATATTAATTTTGTATAAGTACAGTTGATTGAATTCAATTATTTACAAGTCAGTTAATTTCTTCACAATATTTACGAAACTTATAATTAATTGAAATTTATTCATTTTAATTCTTGGAAAATGATAAATTACTAAAATATTGCATCAAAAAGAGAAGAAGAAGCTTATGATCATAGAATTAGTCAAATATTTAATACAATGTTTGTTCGTTTATTATACTACTTTTCAAATAGTGTAAAACAAATGTAAAAAAGTGTTCGTGTCATATTAGTATTGTTTATATATCTTTTCGATGTTAAATATAATAAAAGTATTATATGAATAAATGAGGTCAAAAATAATTTATCACTAATGGGTAAATTTTTTATGCAATTGTAAATTGTATAACGAATATATTCTGTTGATATATGTTTAATTATATCATTAAAATCCTTTCAAATTCACATTACTTTGAATAATCTAACTTAATATTTTATTTAATTTCCGAGCGCCGTTATATTTCTTCCTATTTCTTTCATATTAATATATATATATATATTAATGGTTCTTTCCTCTTACGAATGTTCTCTCTCTCTCTCTCTCTCGACTCACCGTGACCAAGTTTTTGAATGAATGTATGGTATGAAAGTGAAGCTTGCGGGCATAGTTCTTACTTGTCACGCTTCTCCGTTCAACCGTCAACTTATGCAAATAAGTTGATTATATAAATAAGTATCGACGCTACAAATATTGCAAAGATCTAACATGATTGATTTATTTTAACTCTTCAGTATAATCTCGAGTAATTATGATAATGTGACCCTTGATAAATATGTAAACAACGCTGTCGTGAAAAATTTGTAATAACATTAGTTTTTGCTAATTCGTTTATTAATCATGAAAGCTCTATATTATGAAAAGTCTGTATATCAAGGAACGTACAAGACAAGATTAAAAGTAAAATTTCTCATTGGATATTTTAAGAAATAAATATACTATTTATTCGCATTTCAGTAGTAATTGCTATTCATTATTCAAATTTTGATAAAGCGTTATTCATCATAGATTGTTTAAAATATAACTCTTCAGTCTTTTAACATCCGCAAACATCTCGCACATTCTCTCTCTTTCTCTCTCGTTCACTCATTCTCTTACTTAAACTACAATCCAACGATAATTATTATAAAATTTCTCTGTATTTATAATTTACAGTAACTTCATTAGAAACCGAATTTTGTAGTATTCAACAAATAATTTAATACAAGTAACAGTACTTATATTGTGATAAGCTTACAGAAAAATTACTAGATTTACGTAAATTACAATAGATATAATGATACTAAATATCATATTTGTAGAGATTTTTCCTTACAATTGTAAGAGTGAGAAGATATTAAAAAAATAAACAAAATTGTTATGAATAGATTTTAAAAGAAAAATTAATGTATCTATAATGTAATAATCTTTGTTGGTTAGACCAAAAAAAAGACTAGAACACATCAATGAAAAGTACACGATACTCAACTACTTTACCTTGTACAGCAAAATTTTATAATGACTCATACGGCACCATCGATCTCTTATGTAAATGCTTTCAGTTATAAGCATTTCATCATTCATCGGCATCACGTATAATTTTAAAGAAGGAATACTCGTGTAAAAATATCTCTACTGAAATACTTCTGTTTGCATTTACTTAGAAACCTAAAGAGATACATTGATTCTAAGCTATTGTTAACATTTTCATTCTGTATTAATATTTCCATAAACGTCATTATCGTAAAATTATGCACTTAGGATTTTTTCAATCCCTTTATATCAATTATAGTATATTTCTTATATCACCTCTTCAGTTTTTTTGCGAAATGTTATTGATTTATCTTTTTAAATAAAGTTAAATAAATAAAGTTTCGGTAATATAAAAATATATTATCTTAGATGGTACGTGAACGTCTACCGCTACTCTAAAAGAAATACTATAAAGAAATAAAATATAATACCAAATTATTTTGACTAATTTCGTAGCTTCGATCCATCTATAAAAAAGAATATGCGAAATAAAATATAAAATTCAAAATCATATTATAAAATTCGTTTCTAAAAACACGAGTATTTATTTATCTTAAAAATCATTTTTAACTTTTTGAAATTTTGCTAACACATATATATTGCAAATAAATAAATAAATAAATACACATATATAAACGAAAACTGAATTAGGCGAATTTATTAAAATAAATATTTTTTTAGGTTTTAACGTTATTTTTAATGATATTGATTGCATTAAAAGGTACATTTTTACATCAGTATTTTATATTTGTTTTTAAATATTTATGCATTTGATCTTTTTATAATAATATAATAAACTAATGACGTAATAAGCTAATTAAAAAATAAACTAATTCGAAGATTAGGTAATTCTAATATATACAATACATTGTATTTTTAAATATGTGTACAATAAATTACGTTCTGTATTTAAAATAGCAATTTACCGCTACATCAAGAGATGTTTGTCGATAGCTATACGTTTGTATGATTGACTAAAAGTAACAAATTATGGTTACATTGATTAAATTCTTAAGAATACCTTCCATTTATTTAAATAAAAATATAATTTATACAGTCGTTTAATTTACAGCATTTGATCTATATAACACGCAGAGAAATTAATTTATGAAACTCTTCGGATACGCTAAATTATTCTGTACGCTTTATGACTTGCACATAAAAATCTCGAACCGTAATTCTAAATCACTGCATCAAAAAAGTTACCGGTATAAGTCTCTTCCAAAGCCAAATAGTGGTTAATCCATAACGGATATTGATAAGATGTCCGCGGACATTTATACGGGGGAAAATTATATTAAATCATCTAGTCTTAATTTATATATACTCTTACAGAACTATAAATATGAAGCTCAGTCAGGAGTAAAAACTACATTAATCAAACAAAGTTGATGAACAAACGACCGTCAAAAAAGGAGTAACACGACTCTTATGACATCTACCAGTATAGTACTTGAGTTACATTAGTCTCGAGGTTGTAAGACTTGACGATGAGGTGGTGATTTTATGTGTGTATCATCGCTTGTGTCTCATTTATCTAATCATGCGCTTACTTTGGTTTATATTTACCACGATTCTGAACCCTTTGAGTGTCATTAGATATAAGAGTGGACCTCTTTGATCGTTCATCTGCGTTTAAAACTGAAAGAGTGGAATTTTCATTTCTTTTTAACAAAAAATTTATTTTCAATGTAAGTAGTAATGATAAAACTAAAATTTTATTTTCGTACATTTAATATTAATGTATGACATTTTGAACAAAAATGATATGCTGAAACAATTATTTTAAAGAAGTAATACTAAATACTTCTCTTGTAATAAGAAATACTAGTAAAGAGTACAAAGACAAAACAGTTATTTAGTCTTTTTAATAAAATTTACCAAATCGTCTACAGTATTACTAATTATTTTCAAATATTCAAATATTATTAATAATTACGGTGAAGAATTGTATTTAATTAAAGCCACCGTTGCAACAATTTAGACTATCTCAGCAAAGACATAGATTACAGCAAACTTATGCTACTAATATTTACGTGAATATTTACTTAATTTCTTAAATAATTGTCGAAAATATTGTAAATTTGAAAAAACCTTTTTCCAGACGATGATTTATATCATTATAATTCAATTTCGCAATCGCGTATTATTATCATAATCTTTTCACACTCGCAAACGCATTATCCATCCGGTTGCTAGCTCGATCATCATGTAATACGCTGCAATTTAAGCCCTTCATCTTCTTCCTGATTCCCTACTCATTTCCTTGGTCTTTTCTCGGGCAATCCGGAATTTCCATTTCTCGGGCGTCAGGTTAGACCCTTTCGAAGGTTTATGTAATTTTCTCTCTCTCTCTCTCTCTCTCTCTCTCTCTCTGTCTGTCTGTCTGTCTGTTTGTCTGTTTCACCCTATCTAACTTCTTCTGTTGGATATCTCTATATTCTCTCTCTTTCTGCCTTTGTAAATCTCTCTGAATGCTAAATACATCGTGAGGCTTTAGTTTCCATAAACAAGAATGACCTGCAGGTACGTTAATTTCAATCAACTATTTTTTGCCGATCGAAGCAGTTCAACACTCTTAGAGAAAAATAAATAAATCTTATTAGATTCGGATGTATGATAGAGTTCTATCATGCAATGATAGAATCTAATCTATTTATTGAACATAACTTGAAATTTGTTTGATGAAACTATAAGAAATCTGAACGTTTTCAAGGTCACCATAGATCTGTATAACTTGTAGTTTAGATTCATATTTGCTATTAAAGTTGTTTATACAGGATATTAAAATAAGATGATAAGCTCAATTCTGAATTGCTTTAATATTTTTAGCAATATATAATTATACGTACTTTTACGGAATTAATTTTTAGAAAATTAATTTTTCACTGAATAAGAAGGTTTACAAAGGTATTAACTTTTAAAAATGAATGTAGTTATAGAATTTTAATCTTAATTCAATTTTAATAAAAGTATATCGAATCGGGAAAAACACCTAACACCTCTTTTTATGTTCAAACTTGTTCATATATTCTCATTTTTAATTGTATTCACGGTACCTTCTGGTAAAAGAGTAAATAAATGTGACAGCTCCTACCCATTGAAACTTATAGAAACATTGCTTTTTATGTATTAAAAATCTCGATATTTCGAGAATAAATATGCTAAAATGAAAAATTTCGTAAATGTTTAAGGTTTGGTGTATCGATTAGAATCCCTAAGTCTACCTGATTGATTAAAAGTAAACTCAAAAAGTTTTACGATATAAATTATATCGATATATGATATGTTAAACAGCAATTTAAGAAAAGAATTCGGATATTAGTAAGTAATTTTGAAACATTTTTTAAAAAATTTTTAAATTGTAATTTTTATTTCATGTTATTCTACAAAATTCAAAATTCTTGTTTCTTATTAACCTTGAAATATAGCTTCCGTACGGTATTTAAAAAATTTCGAAATATTTCTTTATTAATTAACATATGTAACAAATTACGCTAATTTTACTTATAATTTAGAATATTTTTTATTTATTGGATTCAAATATTAATTAAAATTAACTGCATTTCGTTCATTTATTCAGAAAAGTTATGTATTTTTTTAATGATTTACCGATGTCATAAACATTAATTCTCTTTAAAAATTATTCTAAAAGCTTGCATCTAATTTTATCCACATCTATACGAGAGAACATACCAATGCAGCAAGAAATACATTTCAATATAATAGTGAGTCTTTCAGATCTTTCTGCTCATAATCGCTGTTACATTATTAATCTTCAATAAATAATAAAAATAATAACTCAATAACCCAATGAAATATAAAATGTAAATTAGAGTAGAAGCTTAAGATGCTCAACAAATAACTCAAGTCATTAGAGATGAAGTTAGGAGATTATTTTGCAAAATTTTATTATTGTCTAAAGTAACATCTATAAAAATACTTTTAAAAAAAATCTTATATATTTCAATACAAAATTATTCCCAATATACGCAACTGAAAAAAAATTTTTGGGTCATTTAAAATAATTGGAGTATTTTTATTTGATCTACATATCCTTACATTGTCAAATATCAGTTTCAAAATTTGAAATTATTTTACTTTTAATTCTTTTATATTAGTGCATTTTGAAGTTGGTACTATTTGAATGATTTGTCGTATTAAAACAAAATTGTAGTTATTTGATAATTAATTAGTGATCAATTCACTAGTGTAATGTATTATAATGTATTATAGTAAGAATGTAGTATAATAAATTTTGTTTACTCAAAACATTAAAAATGATCGATATCATTGAGTGTGATAGTTCGGAATATTGTCCACTTGACTTTTTCGGAATATAAAACTTTCCTCATTTAGATATCACATGAAATTTTCATTTGGAATTATCGAAGAAATAATACGATGCTCTTTCAAATTTAAAGAGATTGTGAAAACGAACTCCTTCGAAGAATCAATAATAATCAGTCCTGGCATATCTCGCTTAAATAAATGGCGCGACTAAATTTAACTTTCTTATGATGCTTCATCTGTAAAAGAAAAACGCGTATTTTATACAATTCATCTACGCGTGTACACGCGAATTCCTGCAAGGAAACGAGAAGCCACTCTTCGCTCGTCACTCTCTCTTTCTTTCTGTCTTTCATTCTCTCCCGATGTCTATCTCCCACACGCTTTTGAAAACGAAACGAATCGATGCAAGTCTCTTCGTGTCCAATTTACTTCCTACGCGATCATCCGGTATGCAAGAGGATCTACATAAATATGTCGAGCGAACCGAGTAAGAGTGGTTTCACTCATTCTCTACCAACGATCAGCCCGTAGACATCGTAGTCCGTGTTTTCTATTCCTCGATATTTCAATCTAGAGATCCTTGTTATATTCTATTGATTATGCTTTTATCTTTTTGCTTCTTTTCGTATTTTTTTTTATATTTCTTTGCCTTCTTTCGAGAGCACAGCCAAGGGAAATCTAAATGAAAGATGTTTAAATCGAGTATATTGTCTGCATAGGAAGAGGAAAAAGCTTTTCTCAGATCAGAAATGAGATTTGAACTGAATGTACATGTAGTTGTCATTGTAATTATTCTTATACCGGTATTTATTGAAAATGCTCTGCTTCCGTATTTTATTGCAGATTTTTATATAAAGTATCTCGTTCTCCTACTCCAAGTTCATTATTTTCGTTATAAAATTTTATTATTTCATTGAACAATAGCATTTTTCGTTCCGAATTTGTTTCACACATGCTTTCTTTGTTGCATATTTCTGAAAATGTTATTGCCACTAAGCGAATAATAGAAAAACAAGATATTACACTTATTTTTCTAAACAGGCGCGCTAATATTCTTTAAAATGTATTATTATTCTTTTTTAGAGATGGCTAATAAAATTACTTCTTAAAACTTGCCTGCTTACGAAGTTTATAAAATCTGATTCGTTTTCCGATTTTTCTATTCTGATCTTCGCTTTCGAAATTCTTATCTTAAGAATAATTGTGAGCTTTATTTTGTAGCTGATGGAAATATTATTATTACACATTTTAAAACGTTCATATATTCTTTATCTGTTTCAGGTGAGAAAGTCAAAAAGCATTGCCCGTTTGTTTTGATTCTATGAATTTCCGCAATGCGTAAATTCAGCTTCGTCTCAGCTTCAGGGTACTGTAAGTTACTATTAATTAATTTAATATTTATAAATTTAATCAGTACTTTCTTAAAGTTAATCTTTAGAATAGTATGTGAAAACTTCGTGATCTGGTATTTGATCGATAATAATGTCGTTGCCTTAATTCCTCCATCGTTTACATCTATATCTCTGGCAATATTGAAATTTTGATTTTAAATTAATACGTAAAAACTAACATGACGCTAAATTAACCTATGTTATTAGATTTTGCTATCTTATACAACTTTTTTGTGAAGTTAGAATGGGTTTCTGAAAATTCTTTCACCCGTGAAATTGGCCTGCGCGCACTTCGAACGTAAAGATAAAAAGAGAACTGATCTCGCTCGTTTTGGAAAAATTTAATAAAGCAATCACTGAAATAAGACGCAAGACAAATGGTGACTCGCGTGTTTACGTGGCTCGAACGACCATAAATGTGCTGAAAAACGAAGGCGTCCTCTCTCTTGATGATAAGTAAACACTCTCTCTTCATCTATTTCCTGCACCTTGTGTGCAAGCCTCCAGACATTTCCGAATGCGATAATGATTAACGATCATTTGTAAAAATGTTTTTTATTTAATTTGAATCATTCGATGGCGTGTTCCAAGCTAACATTTAAGTTATACGCTATGCACTTAAAAGATCTTTTATAAAGGAGAGAAGAAAGAGGAAGCAAGATGTGCCGTTATAAGCGGTGAAAGAAGTGAAGAAGGAGGGGAGAAAAGGAAACAGAGTCAAGGGTTTAATAAATCTAATAAATCGTGTGTCTTTCTTCTTCTTTCTTTCCCTCTCAATCTCACTGTTTTCTCTCTTTAAGAAATTTACAAGTAGCGAGAGAATCGACTGCACGTATGACGCGTACGTTGCGTATTTACGCTCGCATGTACACTTGCGTGTGCATGCATATTTGTGCCAATGTGCTCGGATGAAGTTTTTTGTTTCGGGAACCTGTGCACACATAAAGTGGTACACGAGTATAGTGTGAAAACCTCTTTATCCATTTCTTCATTCACTGTCATTCATCGTTAAGAATACGACGATTCAACGAAATTTTTCAATTTTAATTATAAGATTGAATAGACACGTAGTATATACTCCAATAAGATTCTAACCTTTTTCTAAGTATTCTGAATTCTTCTGATTATGATATTGGATATTCTTTTCAAGCTATACGAAAAGTTTTTAATTTTTAATTTTAAGTTTAATTTTCAACAATTAGAAACTCGAAATAGGTCGCAGTACTTTTTGAATCTTGTTTACACTGTGTATGTGGATTAATGATTGTGTCCTCATAAAATTATACATCATAGTTTTTTACAAAATAAAACAAATATTACTAAAATTAAAATAAATTGTCCAATTTGAATTCGTTCTTCATAAATACTGAAAAATGTTGAGCTTTATGAAGTAATATTGCAGTAAGATTACGAAATTAAGAATAGAAATTTTTTAAAGTAAAAATTCGATCGAGTAAAATTTTCTTATTTATTATGACTTGATACGTAGATAACTTACAAAACAATTTGTAAGTTATAATTTGTAAATATATAACGAGAGTAAAATTGGCTCCTACACGCGACAGGCCACACCGCCGAAAGTAACCAACCTTGTTTTCCAACATAAATTAAGCTCGGTGAAGATATGTTAAGCTTTTATTATATAGTATATTATTTTATTATATGAGTATATAGCTTTTTTAGATATTAAGCACACGTACGATTGGCGATAAATCCTAAATTCAAATAGTTTTTCTTTTAAAATTCCTTAGCAGTTATAGTTTGTAAGCTTCTTTCTTATCAAATATAGGTTGCGATTAGATCCATCGATATATTATCGATATCGGGAAAATCTGAAAGAAAGAAGAAAGAAAGACAACGATAATAACTGCGGACGAAATAGCGATCCCCGATAATTAAGTTATTGGGGGCTGGACTCAAGATATAAAACAGAAACCTGACCGATCGGTTGTCGCGAACAAATCGATTTTCATACTTCAAGCGACATATCTTTTGTCCTAATTATAATTGAGATAATTATAATAGTGCAAAATAATCCTGTAATCATAACGAATCGAACGAATACTAACGCTCACAATTGTGGAAAAAGCGTCATGAGATTTTTGATAAAAATGCGAACAAACGTCACCCGCATGTTGTACCGAAAATCGATTGTCAAATTTCAAACCGCATTATCACTCTTTCTAATTATAATTTAAATGATTATAAAAACTTATAGCACTTCTTAAAGTACAACAAATCGAACAAACACTGCCTTTAAAAATCGTAGAAAAGACATAGCGACGTTTTAGAGAAAAACCGCGAACAAGATATCCTCCGACGAACAACACAAAAACCATTTATTATGTTTTGATTATGTTTGTCAATTTCAAAAGAGTTACTCAACATTTTATTTTTGCAAAAGAATGTTACACAGTATCTCTTTTTCAAATCTATATATATATATATACGAATATAAACAATAAGAGTCATGTTTAAACTACCAATGTACTGTTTGAAATTGTAGACACGATCATGGTACTCTGAATGTATCCCAAACAGAACAATATTTTGTAATTGACGTATCTGTATGAAGAAAATACACTTACTTTTTGTGCCTATATCAAGATTTCAAATGAAATTTTGTTGAATTACAACGAATTTGTATTAACAAGATAATAAATTAATTCTTCACCTAGTAATATATTGTTAAACTAAACTTATAAAAAATGATGATACAGTAATTAAATTTTGTCATCCCAAAAACTAACATTACACGTACTTCTTAATGAAGAAAAAGTTTTAAGTTCTTTAATATTTTCAAATAAATGTTAGAAGTAAAAGAATACGCTTTTTAAGCAAATATCAAAACTAATACATGAAATAGAAAGTAAATCCACTTAATCACAATAGTACTTTATATTATGCCAAAGTATCATCATACACATGTGAAACTGTAAGTTTCACATATGTTTCACTTCTGTTCTGTTTAGTAAAAGCAATTTTTCGGATGACATTTCAACTCCTTTTTTATGTATTTAATCAATTTAATGATTATGGATGTCGTTATTTCAACGGGGAAAATGTAAGTAAATTTAAAATATTTTCAGTACGAAAAGAAAATCAGAACTCCTTTATTTAAAAAAATATTTTGTAAAATATTTTCGATCTCTTTTGGCGTATTTTACATCTCATTCTATCTCTCAGAAATATTCGCAAAATTTAGAATATCACGATTAAAAAACACTGCATCTAACTAAGCATAGAAACCATGTCATCGATATATACGAACTATTCTCTTTTTCTTTCTCCAAGTAATTAAATTGGCATGGCCCTAAGTAATACATAGGGTCATGTCAAATAACATACCCTCGTAAAAGCTCCGCACGACATGTTCGATATTAAAACGAACAGGGTTAGCTCCTAGCTGAAAATGACATATATAATGACTAGTTCGCAGTCGCAGTGCAATTGATTAACGGCCAATCTCCAACCGACGTATGTCCTCCTCCTTGTCATCGCCCTTCCGTTACCTTAGCCTACGTAACACAAATTGAAATAACTACAAACTCAAGCACACGCATAGAAAGCACAGTCCAACATTACAATTTGTAATGCAAGCTACAAGACTGCCTCCTTCCATTTCTCTCTCTTTCTCTCGTTCCCTCTTTTCTCTTCCCTAAATCTCTTTCGCTCTTCTTCTTTCTCTGGAGGAGTATTGAGCCTATTAAATGCCAAGCATTTATTAATAAAAGAATAATCGTTATAAAAAAAACTCAAGTGGCATTCAATATTCTGGTTAGTTTATTGAAAAATTTTACTTGTAGTCCAACCAAAAGATCACTACTAGATTTACTATAATAGTGGAATTGTGAAATATTTAATGAACAAGTTGCTCTAAGTAGAAGAACAGTTTTTTAATTTTATATTATTTCTAGTTATAATATTTGCAGCTAATATACATAATATTGTTTTTAATTCTTTCCATTTTAGGTGAGTTTTTAGTATTCAAACTTATGTTATTCGAACTGCTTTAAAACTGACTCGAATCAAAGTTAATGGTACAATATAAATGCTTGTACGTTGAATTGCTTTGGACGAAGTCAACTAAATTCAGTGATTTAATTAAAATTATCCGATTATTTACTATTCTGTTTCAAAAAATATATTTAAAAAAGTGGTATACTTATTAAGTATATTTAATTAGTAACGTAAGTGGATTGTATAATAAAGTGTAGATTACTCAATTTTATATTCTTAAACTATGACTAACCATTTGTTTTTGTTATTTTCGTTTTACAGATTAAATTATACAAGATTTTTGCTCACATTTCTATCAATGAAATCTTGTTTATTTCTTGAATTTTGTAAGTAATTTATATTATCCAAGTAAGAATTTTTCCTTTGTCTTTTTTTTAATAGCTCATATTGTTACGAAAATGTTAACTTAACAAGGCATGATTTATGATTTTCTTATAATACATTATACACTATCTGTTACTTGAATACTTTTTGTAGCATCAAAAGCGTATTGTTCAGGCATTCATGTATGAAATACATGGAAAAACGTGTAAGTGAAATGAGTCTAGAAAAGTAAAAATTCAATTTACAAGCTATATTAAAATCACTAAAATGGATAACCTCATCGTGTAATGTTATGTAGCATCGCGTAATGATAGGCAAATGAGCCAGGCGACCTAGGCATGGATGAGAACATGTGAAAATACAAAATGGATGTAATATTTTGTAGTTATGCGAAGGTACGATACGAGAGCCACGTTTACTGTCAGATGGACGTGCGAGTGCCTGGAATGGATTAGAGATACGGCTGCTGTTGTGAAAGACAGAGGAATGGCTCAGTTATCATCAATTTATATTAACCTAGGCATCCTCTATTACAATTGACAAAAGAAGCAACAATGGTTTCAAAATAGCTAAAAGAGAGAGTAGACGAAAAAGTAAACGAAGAAACAGAATTTTTCATATTAAGATGTTTATGCAAGCAAAGAAAAATGTTTAAAGAATGAGAGAATGGAAGGATGAGGCTAATCTCCGTTAACTGAATAGTATGTAATAGTTTTGAATGAGCTTATTACTTAGTTATTGCAATAGGTCACTAGATATACCATGAAGGTCAAAATGGAATGCAATGAACGTTGGCACTGAAAATACAATCTATTTATTGAAACCTTAAAGCACAGGCGGTATAAAGAAAGTGGGGATTTTTAAAATTTTTCTCGGAAAAGTCTATACAGCCTGCTTACATTTTCCAGTTTTTGTTAAATAAATGGCATTTTCACTTTGCTTAACGTTTAGTTATTTGTTAGCTTCGATTAGCAGTTCAATCGTTCATAGTTGTGTAGTTTTTGTTTTACCAATTTGTTGATATTTAGTCTGTTCTTTAATAATATTGGTTAAAATAATAATAACTTGCGTTTATAATTAGTGTTATCAGTACTTCTTTTATAATTATTATATTGAAATTGTTGTCGTTGTTGTTACTATTATTATTTAGTTTCTTCTTGAAACTTTAATAATATAAGAATCGCAAATATTGATGAATTTATGTGAAAATGCTTAAAATAATAACACTATTAATGGAAAATTTAGTATTCAATTTAATAATAATAATGATACTTATACCGCAGCTGCTTTATATTAATTAATGAGATGCAATTGTTTATAGTAAGAGAGATTATTAATTTATTTGTTAGCTGATTGAAATAACGTTTGAAATAACGTACAGTTATTACGTTGATTTTTTGTAAATTTAGTATTTTTTTATTATTTATATTGGATTTTAGTAATAAATTTTAATTGAATTATTACTTTGCATGCTATATAAACCTATGAATACATTGAAAAGGATAACGATATAATTAATAATAATTCCACTGTTAAAAGGAATATTGGACAGTTAAGAATCTTTATTGTAAGTGTGTGTATAGGTGTGAGTTTTCGCTTACAAAGTGAAAGTTTGACCTTTCCACCAACGATGTGTGGGCCCAGGCGACAATTGAAGATCCTTAAAATATTTTTCTACGAGAGCAAGACAGAAAAAAGAAAAACTTTCTCTATTGGTAGTTTTCTCTTCTTTTTTGTGCATACATTCAAAAATAGTAATCTGGCGAGGCAGTGCCGTAAAGGTATAATTTAAAATTTTTTAATTTTGCAATTCAATTCTAACATTCATTCGGAGAGAAATAAAATTTTTCATACCAATCATGAATTCCGTTACGTTCTCTTCGTTTAATCGATGCTGTCTCAATAATCGAAAGCCGTATCGAGAAATCTTCTAACCACTACCAATTTTAATTTTTATAAGCTATATCATCCGCGCGCCTACGCGAAACGAGAAGAGTTTCATAGCCGTGTCGGACTCTCTTAAATCATCTGCGGCATGAACCCGAGCAATAAAGTAACCACCAGCGTGATGAACTATTTCAAAAGGCTCCGTATATTCATAAGAATCGCAATAGCGAAGTTAATAAATCGTAAATATATATACAATTCATTCGGAACAGCTGATTGACCTTATATTCGTTGGGGGAATCATAGCGCAGATCAATATTAAAAAGCGAGTATATGCGGAACTGACACGAGGAACATCTCGCGAGTGTAGCAAGTTCAAAGTCGTGACGTTCGGACTAAAAAATCGTCGAAGACGTATCTCTCTTCTTTTATAAACGAAAGCCGCTCAACTACTCTCTTTCTCTCTTTGTGAGCAAACCACGAGTCGATTGATAGATCGAGGAAGCCTCATCACGATGAGCTGTTAGATTTTGGAAGCATATGATGGATGGATTTATCTTAAGTTTAATTAAGGATTAACAGTCGTATTTATGCTGTGGAGTGCTATTTTACGAATGGAAGTACAATTGCACGATATGTCTAGTGTATTCTTTGACAGCTTACATGTAATTATAACTCTAGATTTATAGGCATGGTTAAATTTAATAATTAGAGTTATGTAATCGATAAAAAAAGAAAAAAATTTCATTTAATTAACCTGAACCATATCAATAAAGAATATATTTGATATATTACAAGTACGTATTCACCATCCCTTCATCGTTAAAGATGTACTATCTTTTATGCTTTAAACGTTTCACTAACCAAAACGAATAATGTGTATCCTGTTAATTATTAAAGATATTATTGACTTTCTTAATGTAGCAGCTTACAAAAATGTACATTGTGCATAGGGAGTCAGAAATTGTAGCCGGTAAGTGAATTGGATCGATTTCGTAAACGTAAACAGATTTATACTCAATTCGGTAACCATTACTGAATTTACAGGCAGTAGCAAAGATTTTACAGTTCATTATTATTTTATACGATATACAGCTGAAAGAATATTCGTACTTTTTTCGCTAAATTTACTCAACAATTTTCTCATTAGTTTTCTCACCATTCGTTAAAGCTTTTTAGTATAAGGTTCACGTGTAATAACACCGTCTAATTCTACTTCGCGAACTTTCATTTGAATCTATAATTCTTAAGGATAGGATATTTATTATCGCAGTTATTCCTTAACTTCGGTCATCTATAAAATATGAATCGTGTGAATTGCTCAAGGACGAAACTTGTCCGTATTATCACGATCAGAAATTGTCAAAGTACAATTAGTTTTAAGAATACTTATGAATTAGTGCAGCAGCTACGCGTCAGTTCAACTCCAAAATCCGTGGATCGTTTCGAAACTTCGTTTCGAGTTCTTTTTTTCGAGTACTGTCGTCATATTGTTTCATGTGATGTCTCTTCAAGATTTTGAACTACGGAAAGTCTTTTCGTGATATTACATATGTGGTTAAGCAAATGATAAATAAATCAATAAAAGGAAAAAAGGTACAGAACATCTGAGATTGACATTCATAATCTATGGAGAAAACGAGGATGACATAATAAAATTACAAAGGAAAGGATCGTTTGAATAGGGATTAATGGAATGTGTTCGCATGATAAATTGAAACGTAAAAAGACTTTGCATTTTCTGACGTTCCTCTAATATCAAATTTTAAGAATTGCAGTAATAACACGCTTTATTCTTTGACAGATCTTTTACGCATGAACAATAAATTAAGTGACAACATTGACGAATTTAAAGAAACGATTGGCTTTTTACATTTCAAATATACCGATACAATCTAATAATTAATAATATTACTTTTTAATTATTTTAGTTAACTTTAAGTGTTTATAAAATAGACTCTAAATATTTTTCTTAAAATTTTAACTCATACAGTCTTGAGAGACTCTTTATTGTATTTTATTGTACATGCCTACGATAGAAAAATATTCAATGAAATTGTTTTTCAAACCAAACAGAGCAAAATCTTGATAAAATATGTCTCCAAGTAATTGAAAAAATTTATCTCAAGCATAAAGCCAATACAATTATAAACCTAAACTGCCATAATTAAATCTAGTTATATTTTCTCTAAAACTATCTCTTTGTCTTTTAGTTTACATTTCAAACGAAAAATGGAAACTTAATGCTTCAAATCATTTTCGAACGCGTGGCCTTAAGATTATTGTCGACCCAACGCGCAGTTGGTAATTTAAAAACGGATAAAAATAAAATCAATGTATAGAATTTTGTTCCCTCTGTACTTTCATCATATTTATTCAAATTGTTTCTATTTGCACTTTCTCTTCTACTCGTACCTCTACATAAATGCGTTTCTTCGCAACTTTAATTTGACTGTACTGAACAGTTGAGAAGTAATCACCTAGAAAATTAGTAAAGTTGAAAGCGTTTATTTCTCTTGACGTATTTAAGCAACGATGAAATGAAAGAAAAGTGGAAAAGATCTTTGAAATGCGTAATGGCAAACTTTAATGGAAAACGTTTTATATTTCGATTATTTCTTCTTTAAATGGAGTCAAGCGATAGAATTTACAAATGCTGTTATATTCGAGCTCAAAAAATTGTAAGATTGTTATTTCTATAATGTTATGCGAGTTCCTAAAGTCAAATCACATTAAAGGATTTTTCGAAAATTTTTTTGTAAAAAATGTGGATAACAATTGTAAAAAATTTCTAGTTCCAATTTTAGTTGATTTTAGTCCATATTTTGAAATAATGCTATTTTTTACTAGAGTTTATTCTAATAGAATTTATGTATTTTAATAATGAAAACAGCAGAGAAGCTGACAAATTTTCCTCTATGAATTGTGAAAAATAAGTTAAATTAAAAATTAGAACTAATTTGTAAATAGATTAATTATGTATTTTTAAACCTTTTTAAATCATTATATTCTGAAATTTATTTTTAATGAGAAAATCAAATAAATAACGACGGAAATTATCGTCGCGATTTTTCGCCAATACCGTGGGCGACGAGGAGAGACGAAGCGAAGAAGGAGAGCCACCCCCTATGTCGCGTCAGTGTAGTCGGTGCGGGGTTTTCCGCGGTTTCGGATGCAAGCGAAAGCCTTGGGGAAGGCCCGCAAGGAAGTAGCACGAGCGAAGCTAAGGGCTGAGCAAAAGCGCCTTATGTTCTCGCTACCTTTGCCCAAAGTTCTGTAAGGGCAAAGATTAGGCGAAGTTGCCCCTCGACCGAACCCACAAGTAAAAGTGCGAGTGGAGAAGCCCTTCCAGAAGGATATAAAAAATGCAATCGCGAGCGTTTCGGACGATTCGGGGGGCAGAAGTCCCCGAAAGCGGAAAGCTTACTTTACTGTTGTCATAGGTAAATACGTTAAATTTTCTTTTTAATGTAAATGGAAAGGCGCAATGGCATTATTCTCCCTGCTTTCGCTCGTCCTCTCGAATCGAACCCGGTCTGACATCGAATTTCGAAATTTCTTGTCCGGAACGAATCCAATAAAAAAGCACAAACACAGTGATCTTGCTAACTCAACGCCAGTGTTGACGTCAAAAAAGTGAAATAAGGTGAGAATGTTATAAAAGAAAATTTAATTTTTGAAAAAATAAATTTCAAATATATTAATGTTAAGATAAATAAAAGTATCGGTAACCTTACGCATTTTTATCTTAATTTATTATTCTGATAATCTTATGCAATAATGAAATGCGTGGGACGTAATCAGGCATCTGCTGGTATTTCAAAATAAATAAAAAGAATTTTTAACCAATTGAAATAAAAGTTTTAAGTAGCTAGAACGAATATAAAAAAAAATTTAATTTAAATTGGTAATTTTTAATTCAGTAAACAGTTTTGTTTAAAATGACTTGTAATCTTCTTCTTAGAACTATGTGCAATCTTAAGAAAGTCTTATTTTGATACAATGATTGACTCTCTGTTTCATGAAAAGTTAAACATTCCATTACATCGTGTTGAATAAGGTTGATTCGCGGACATCGAATCATGGATTGGCTTCATGGAAGCTCCTTTTACACTCTGAAACAACTCTGCATTACAACTTCAGCTTAAATTAGATAGAAAAGAAATATTTATTGTAAATGATATTGAAGTGGTCATAGATGAACTTATACCACATTTAACAATTCATTTTAGTTTATCATTTAGCTTTCCTAGTACTTGTAATAAAAATTTACTAGTACTTGTAATAAAAACCTCCACATTTTTGTGTATTATTTTATCAGTATTTCATTTCATTCTTCCCCATCTATTGATTTTAAAATAAATCGTTATTTTTTTAAAAATCCAAAATAATATATGAAAAAATTAATTTCTGCTCGCAAAACAGTGTATTCAGATTATTAAAAACATTGTTACCAATTGCTTCTGATTATAAATAATTTTATTTTGAATTACTAGGAATCCCAATAGACAATTAGACAAATGTTTTATTTTTTTCAATTTAGAGGGTATATTTTCAATTTTAGTTATATTTGATGAATACTTAATTTTAAAAAATATTGAAAAGATACATTCATAAAATTTAAATATACGCTTAGACATGGCTAAGTAGTGTAACAAATTATATACACATGCATAGATTAATAGATAACTAAAATAATAGCTAGAACATATTTTATTTTTACTTTTTATTTTGGTGAAATTGTAAATTACATATTACTCATGTTTCTTTATGCTTTAAACACATTCTCATGTTACACTATCTATCAAAATTGTGATACCCGTCCACATACTTTTTCTATCAATCAGCAAACTTATCTTACACGCAAGAGGAAGGACTCTTTTGTTTTTCTGCTCATGAATACACAATCCATAACACTTGTCTTTCTCTTACTCCTCGTCCATTGAAAGTGTTGGCTTCACTTTCAATGAGATAGACGGATGGATCTATGAGCAGCTGACGTGAGAAAACAGAAAGAGAGAGAGAGAGAGAGAGAATGAGTAAGGGAGAGAAAAGAGAAATTATACAACTTGGTGAAGGCCTGCGTGAACTACAAACAACTTTTTATCGTTATTTTCAGAATTTTTATTACTTTCCCTTAAAAATGATAATACGAACATTACATATATCAGGTATTTTTCCTCCTTTATTTTATCGGTGAGATGAATATTCTTGAGACTGTTATTTGATGTTATTTTCCGTAAAATGGATCATGATTAGAATATTTTTAATAAACTGACATCCTTTGAAGCTTTGAAAAGTAAAATATTCAATTGTTTACTGAAAAATATTGAAAATTATTCAATAAATTAAATTTATTGACTTTTACGTTCTTCTAAATTACTGTAAATAATTTAAATTTAAATTAAATTTTTAAATTAAATAAATTTTTAAATTAAAACCGTGTTATTATTTCAAAATATTAATACCGTTAGTAACCTTGGTAAGAATTTATAATTTATAAAGTATTGAGGATCAAATAAAGGATATCGGTCTAAATGAGTAATTGCATACGATAATACTTATGAATATCGATAATCAGCTTTTAATTACGTAATAATTGTAACCAATAAACTGTTATCTTTATCTACATTCATTGTGTGCTACGACTAATGATAATCGGTCCTATTGATCGGATTTTTGATGGAATTAACAAATTTTTAGTAAATACGCGTTGATTCACTAAATACAGCATAATAAATTATATTAAATTATTTTTTAAATAAAAGCATTGATAAAGCACTTTTATTTAAATTGTTAGCGCCAATATCTTATTTTCAATATATCGGAATTTCATTATTCAAAAACATTGTTGTATCAGTTAGGCATTTACAATATTATAAAGTAAATGTTTTTTCTACTAGGATCACAAATATTTGAATTCTCAAAAGAATTTATAAATTTTCTCGTATCGACATTTCGCATATTATTACTATGATACACTTTCTACGTTTCTTTTCTCACTTAATTTATCAATTAGTGCTTTCTTGTTGTATGAATTAAAAAATTATTGACATTTAACTTCTAGCTTAAAAAATTTTCTGTTTCTGACACGAAGCTATACGTGCTCATGCAATGTCTATTTCTATTTACAATGAAAGACAAAATGTTCTACCAGTTCATGAAATGTAAGAGAATCAAAACTAATATTCGATAAATCAGGATTTGAAAAATTGGAGATGGTCAAGAGTTCTATTGAAAGCTGAAATTAGGCTGTGAGATTATCAACGGTTAGAGAGGGATGACTGTCGTGAATAACAGGAGACCCAGTTTCAATGGTTTGGAGCTCAGATTAGTTAAAATTGTGATATTCAATTTACGTAATGAAATTGTTCTAGTAAAGTACTCGTTTCGTTATTCAATTTTCAAGAAATTTATCTTGTGCTACACATTTTTTAAGTAAATTAAAGTACTTTTGTTATTCTTGAAAACGAACTTTACTCTGAAAATCTTATATTTTGTCATATTTATTTCTTGAAGAGTGATTGATAGTCAAGCAACTTTAAATTATAATATCAAGAAGAGCATATGAAATCATATTAAGTAACTAATTATAATTGAATAGCTGACAATTAGTAATAATTAAATAACAATTAATCTGTGAATATTTCTTGAAGTATACTACTTTCAAATCATGGCTACCAATATTGGTTCTAACCGTAGAAATAATTAATTCTAAGGAATATTTCGTAAATCACGTTTTAAAATTTATTAGATATTTGTGCCTTTTTATAAACGATAACAAAGCACTCGATCTCCACAGAAGTATTTTCCAGTTACAATTTCTATCCCACTTCAATTATTGCTTTGTTAAAAAAAGTAAAATAAAAAATACATTTTAAATACGAATCAATGACAATGTCTTTTGCGAACAATTATCTTGTTTTATTTACAAATAAAACAATATCTTCACCATCTTTTTCGAAGGACTCGCAGAACGCCAGGCAAAAAGTAAACAGACTGAGAATCTTGAGCACTCGTATTCCCTCATTGATAATCATTTCGCAGTAGAGCGCAAACGTGATAGAAATGAACGACGTTATAATTTCGTTTCAAGTGGTCCAACATTTTCATCGGTGGGTCGTTCTTGCGCGCTTGCGCGGAATGTTCCATGTGGCGTATCATTATAAAATAAAACGTAAACTAAAATTCCAAGCTAATTGCTGCTGCGATGGGCAATTTCATTTAGCATGAGATACCAAAGGTACTTTTCCTTCCTGAGAAACGACCTTCATTCGTTACGGAGCTTTAATTATTGCGCGGTTTAATTATAGTACGCGCACGCGTGCATATGTAAACGTGCCCAGAGCGATCGATCGTTAGATTTAACTATTGGAAAAAACTGTCATTTGCGACTCGGATTTGAGACAATTACGAAACTACGTTCGACATTTACAGTAGAGCTTTATGCACGTTTTATAAATAGTTGTCTTTTATATTTTTTACAAAATGGTTTACCAAACATTTGAAATGTATTTTATTTAGAAAATGTAACTTCCATAACGTTATTTCCTTTACATATTTAGAAGTAATTAGTTAATAAAATTTTCGTTCCCAGTAATTTATGCCAGCTCGATAAATATATCAACAAGCTTAATCTGTATTAGAAATTAATAAAAAAAATTTTTTATTCAGATCATTGTGCATAAATAACTTTGTAGCAAATATATTAAATTTGCGACATATCAAAAGAAATAGTATACGATACTATTAGTATACTATACTTACTTTATAATATTTAACGATGTATAAAAGTAATTTTCGCGACAAGGATTTCTCATAATTGACCAATAAATTTCTTCAATATGTAATATTAAAGACTGACCTCTAGAAAAACTGAAAATAAATATGCAGTTAACAAAATTTAATATCTTTCATAATTTTCTAGAAACTTCTATTTAAAATAAGCATATTGATTAGGAGGATAATGAATTAAATTTGTTAACATCATTCGTACATTTAAAGAAATACAAACGCGTTATATGCCTTTAAGAACGAATCGAATTAGTATAGATGGCATTTATCGATACTACTATCGCATAAATCAGCTTTTCACTTGTACGTTTTTATGATTGAATAACTTTTTATGGAAAAGCAGATAAAAGCCATTCAAATTTTAACTAGTCCATCTTAGGAAGTCTTATTTCAGCTAAGAGATTTAGCTAGCTTTTAATTTCTATTAATATTTGCTAAAGTTGCAGTGACCAATCAAGTCCAGATTGATTATTTAAATTAGTACAATACTACTAATTTATAAATTGTTTATAAATAAATAAAATGCAAAAAAATTGGTTTTAATTATTCGTATTATTAAGTATTGTTATATTGTTGTATCAATTTGTTTTCAATTACTGAAATTGAATGTTTTTGTACATATCAATAAATGTGTTTACATACGGCACAAATAATTAAAATACTAAATATACAACTACTTTAACTTAGTTAAAATTTTCAAATTGAATACGTTTCTCTATTATTCATCTTTAATTGGAATTTAGCAGCAGATATTAAAAGCAAAAGAGTGAAATAAACAGTTGGTGAAAAAAAGGAAAGTAAACCTTATTCAAAGTGATTTGAAAGTTAAGATTTTAACATTTCCATTAGATAGATTGCAAATATGCATACATATTTACGTCACACCGAATTTTATTTTTCGGTCTCCGTACTAATGACGTACAAACGAGCGCTTGAAAGAAGTAGATAGTCAACTCGCGACGATGGCGATCTCTGTATTGTTTATTTTTCTGCGAGTACGAATGAATGATCGAATTAAGAAAAGGATGAAGTAGAAAGGATGTCAAGGGTTAAGGGAAGCACTATGTAACACGCAAAGCATGTGTTTCGAGGATGTGAGCGACACCATTTCAAAAGAAAAACGATTATTTTGTTTGGCGATGATCAACAGAAATCAACGTAATAACTAATGTTTCTCTTTTACCATAAAAAATTTGAATACAAAAATTAAAATATTAAATTAAAAATAAAAAGTATAAATCAACAACAAATTCGCTTCACTTACTCTAGTTCAAAAGTTTCATATCAAATTAATGACGTAACTTAATTAAAATTAAAAACAATTTTATGATGAATTTATCATCTCTAAAAAACAATTTTTTAAGTAATCCTTGTATTATCTTTGCGTATCCTTTATATATGAATGATTTTTTTTGAGGATTATATTTATTAATATAGTCTTTAATAATACATTACTTTCTTATGTTTCAGGTGAGTAACATATCAGTACCCTTTGTTACTGGACAATTGTATTCGTGTCTTTTTGAATTCGTATTGAAAGGTAATTATATTATTTGAATCTTTCTTACATTGAAACATTAGTACTGTTAACATCAATAAGGTATAGACTTTATTGAGCTAATTTAGAGTTTCAAAAAAGTCTTTCAAAAATTTGTACATATAATGAATTGCAAAATTTACAAAATATATTCTTATACTGTTATAATTTATACATTGTGAATTGTATTCTTTTTATCATTATATTATTTTTCTTAATTTTTACATCACATTTATAACGTAACTCTAAAAAGCTTACAAGTGATTTTATTAATGATACATATTTTTATTGCAATCTCTAAATGGTAGTAAATTATATTGTTATTATAAATTAAGATATACCCGCTAAATAATATTAATTACTTACTTTGAGTATCGAAAAAATATCTTCAGCTAAATATATTACTTTATTGCTATTATTTATTACTATATACTATCTAGTTTACTCACGATGTTATGAGTAAATTTTAGGTCGGTGTTCTTCAAAATAATTCTAATCTACCAGTGACTAACTTTTCTTTATTTTTAAACCCATTTCTTTATCTGACCTATATATTACCCCTCACTAAATCTTAATCAACAGTACATTCTGTCATTTACGCTGTAATATTTTACAAATCTCTTTTTCAATTCGCATGAATGAATGTAATAGCATATTCTGAATAAGAATTAATGCGTAAGATAGTAGCCTTTATTAAATGAATCTCAATGCTGACAAATTATTTAAATTTTATAAATAGATAGATATTATTTCTGTTGGCTGTAATTTTCCATTAATGGCTTATCTAATTTCGAAAATATGATCACTTATAAATTAGAGTAAATGGGTAAATTTGAAAAATATTATATACGTAACAGATAAATGTTATTCGGTGGAATATTAAACAGAAATTTTATCAAATGTAAAATCTATTGAAACACATTCGTAATTATTATGGTTGTTTTCTCTTTTTTAAACATTTCAACGATAATGGTATCATATAAGCACATTTTACACATAATATCTGACCGAATAAAAATCTCCACTTATTGAATTAACTGTTTAATACAAATATTTTATCTAACGATACATGTTAAAGTTAGAAATTAAAGCTGATCCTAAATATTAAATTTTCTTTTTGCTGTTTTCATCAGATCTTTCATCTTTCACCAGAAGAAATAATGGTTTTAACACTAAATTACTCGACATAAAATTTATTAGTGTAGATTACGTTATATTTCATTTCTAATTCTTTTACCTACATATTGAATAGAGTATGAAGATGATTTGTTACTTAGTTTTATTACAAGTTAAAATATGCTACGTTACTCATTTAGCTGTTGTACTTAATCTGAAATACTCTCGGATCAATAATGTACGTATATGTACTTCGCAAGAATTTTACTTCTTGTTATTTTGTAGGTCAAGAATTTTACTCTTTTTTTACTCTTTTTCTCATTTTCCTACTATAGATTAATAAAACTTTGAAGTATAATGGATTAAAGTTTTATCAAATTTTTAATTAAATTATTTAGGTAAATTAAAATGCTTTTAGCTTTTAGGTAAAATAATTTTTGTAAAGTTTATAACAGACTATCGAATTACGAATTATCAACTTTTGCAAAATTCGCTAGTAATTGAAAGAAGATGATTGTGTATATAATATTTGCTTGTGGTAAATTTAATCTAGTAACTTAAATGTAATTAAAAGAACCCAGTGAAACTTTATGATCATTGAAATAAAATAAATAAAAACTTATAAAAGACTAAATTTTTGTAATTTATTTTACAAGAATGACTTTGATTATTGCCCATAACATTTAAATAGTTATATAATTAATTGTCTAGAAAAAGCTTTCAAGAAAACTTTCGTAAAATGTTTTTTCTTTCTGTATCAATTGTCTTATACTTACAATTATTAAACGAGCTTCATTTATTTAAACGTGACTGTAATATAGCATGAGAACTCATTTTAGTTTTACTTTCATGCATAACTAAACAATCTTTAATTTTTCGAGTAAAAATCGCTTAAACCTCTATTGTACATACGTATATTAAAAAGACAATGGGGTAATCCGTATTTCCAAATGCAGTGAGTATCCCTTTAGACAAGTACATTAGACAAGTCAATAATTCCACGAGTATTTATTTATTAAAAATGAATCCGTTTTATCCGTTACTCTACATACGAAATCGTAGAATAATTCTGCTGCAAGTAAGCGATAATCGTGCGAATTACTTTCAAATTTTACTCTTAGATTGGGTAAAATAAACAAAGCACTATAACGAAATTATAAGAAGTAAATCTCGGTGAAATACTACATCTTACAATAATAATAATAAATACATAATCTTGTCTTAATACTTTACTCGTCGTTCCCCGAACAATTCAAAATTCGCATTGTCCTTATTCTCGACGCGCTCTGCATAATTTTACGATCTCTCTTGTTTTGTAATTTATATATCTTATCTCAATCGAAAATTCAGATCGCGCCTCCTCACCTTCCAATCAGAAAAAATACGCGGCGACAAGATGTAAATCCGATCGTAAAAGTGAGACCGTTATCTCGGAGTATCCGCTCAAGCGAGACGCCCTATTTACGATGTTGTGTACCTGTCCTTCTTTTCCTCAGTCTTTTGCTTTTTCTTGACTTGTGACTGCATTATCGTGGCTCTGGTATCATTTATAAAGAGAGATGCATCAGATAATTTCATTATATCTCTAGGCTCTTGCCTAGAATAAATTGATTGAGGGCTTAGCATCGCTCTAATAATATTGTACTTGTAAATGTGTTAAATTTATTCATTTTACTAATTGATTTAATTTTTGCACATTGTTATTTGTCATAATGTTAAATAGGTATACATTCTTCTTTTCATTAAATAATTTGTTAATCATATTAGTCACCTAAAAGTCATAATTCTCATTAAATTTATAATGAATAACTCGTTGAAAAGTTTATACAATCAACAAAACTAATTATTATTGGGAAAAAATATTTATTAAAACAATTTGTTAACGTGAAAATATAATTTTTCAAATAGATGATAGACTTATTGACGATGGAACATATTTTTTTCTCTACGATAAAAGATTAGCAGTAAATAATGTACTTTGCAAAACGTACCATATATTTTTAGTTATTACCAGTTATCCTCATAAATAAAATCAACTAATTTTGTGAACAAAATTGCTTTTTATAATATTAAATTCTGCCTTAATTTATTAAAAATAATATTAAAAAATACAAGTTTACAATATTGCATCAAATACAAAATTAATCTTTTTTTTATATCAGTTATAATATAATTTCATTTACTTACTAATGCGTTGCTACTTTCTTTTGTTGATACATAAAATTAAGCACAAATTATATCAAAGTACAGTGAAAACAATACACGAAATTAAGTTCTTAATACAATCCTTTTCCTTTGAAACATAATACTAAATCCTATTTTTGTACCATATTTTCTATATTTCAGATTTATTCTAAAATATACTATTTAATCATACTTAATTAAATCTATTTTATTTATTATGTTCCATTATTAAAAAATATATAATATTTCATTTTTAAATTTCTTCTGCAAAGCAAAAAATTATACATTTATGTGTAGGTTAGGCTTATAACCATAAACATGATAAATAATTTTCTTCTTTGAAATTCTTAAAATGATATTTTACATACTCTTTTCTACATTTAAGTATTTTAGAAGTACATAATTGAAATTTTATTCCAATATACCAATATTACCAAACTTTTGCAATTGAATCTGATTAAATCATAATTATTAAGAAGTTGATTTAAAAAATTTTTAGTAGGTATACATTTGAATAATGCCAAGAATAAACCAAGTGAAAGAAGCCTTTTAATTGTATCTTTCAATTGATTTAAAACATATTATGTAAGAAGACTTTGTTTCATAATTTTTCTGAGGTAAATTATTTGTACGTTTGATGAGATTAATCTAAAGCCTCGTATCAACCGTACGAAATTCTATTATGTAAGTCATTTTTTATTAATAAAGACAATGTATATGTAGTGCTATCCGAAAGAAAAAAGGGGTGAAGAAATATTGATGGTATAATGGTTTCTTATAAAGAATAATTGATTAGAATTTTATTAATTTTACTAATACATTTATATATATTTATACTAATTCCATTTATTTTTCTAAAAATTCAACAAGTATATTCTGCTTTAATTATTTTAATACACGATAATATGACGAAGACAAATATTTGAAAATTATTCATATTCATGGATGAAGTGATCCAAATAGGAATGTGTTTGGAAAAAATAAAAATAAATGAATATGGATTGAATTTGGAACAATAATGGGTTATTTGTAATAGGTTATCGTGTTTTCGATTGTTAAAATTGTTTCTATATAATCAACAATGACGGGTGTGAACAACTAAATCAAGTGTTTCATATTACAGACCTATTATAGTTGAATATTTTGAAAGGAATAGTTTCGATGCCAATAAAAATGCTAAATGACGTTATTAAAACACTTTAATAATTATGATATAATTTTCGAGTTATCTATATGCTCATGTACCAATTAAAAGATAGCATGACTATTTATGTTGCTTTTCGCGACACGAAGCATAGGTTTTGGCTCGCACGTTACAAGAAGTGCAGAAAAAAAATTCAGCAACACAGTATGAAGAATATTTTACAAACCCTAGAATTCGCGTATTAGTAATTGGATAATACTGGACTTTGGCTAAATGTCAAAGAGAAAAACAAAAAGACACCGCAAACGATTGGCCACCCGATCGTCACCGTCGTTCTCATAAATACAACGACACGATGGCAGTGGCCGAGGCCACGGCGCAGCAAAACATTTCACGCTTACATCATAAAAGGTCGCCTCCCGCGAGATACGAGTACCTCGGCACCTTCTTCTTCAGACCTATAATAAGTACACGCACCGTATCTCACAAGGATCATTTTGTACCGTTATGTACTATAATACTGCTCCGCCGGGTGACCGGCAGGGAAGAATTTTCGCGAAGCGATCATGATGCTTTTTGAGGTTATGTCTTCCGTAGACTTCATAAGCAACTCGTCATTTAATGTACAAAATATTTGTTATTAGTAGCGTTTACTACTAAATACTAAATACTACTAAATACACGTAATAATGTATTTTTAGATTAGGGTCTTTGATTTTAGCCTCTTACAAATATTATCGACGTTTCATCGACTTAAAATTATGAATTTAATATAGATATTACATATAAATTTTACCTTGACTCTTGATTTTATCTTGACATTAAATTTCGGTTATTCCATATTATATTGTGAGTTTTTGAAAATATAGAAAACAAAATATGGTATGATTGCATAAATACATAGAAATTAGATAGATCACAGCATTCCATTCTTTAAATAAAGGAAAGGATTTTCGACTACGTCATAGTCATAAATGTCATATATTACTTACTATGATAAATAGAAATGAGTTAGTTTGTTAGTTGTAAACATTTGTATGACTGCAGTACAAAAGTAAAGAGTACAATTTCATTTTATTTTAACTGTATATTCTTTTTGTTTTCAATTCAATAAAGAGGTGAAAATGTCAAACTCATTGTACTATTACTTGAACTTTCAAGTCTTATGATTACTGTGTTCCCATTGATTCGTGATGACTTGGTACTGTTGAGATGCCTTTATTTATGATTCTTGCCCATAATTGCAGATCCACCGATAACCTTCCGCGAGGCAATAATTCCCAGTGCGTTATTCCCTCAATACATACATACATACTCTAAAATATAAATCTTTCAGAGCAAGATAACAATCGTGCCAACCTCGTCAATTAATACGTACGCTAGCAGCAAGTTAATGCACTATTTTTAGCATACATGCATACGAGATCCTTGATCTAATCTGTGTTCCAAAGCTGTAACTTCTCTCTTTTCCGAGTGTTGATAGCATAGAATCATGATCGTGAGTCTTTTGGATTTCTTGATGCAAAACAGGAATAAAAAGATAAAGACAGATAGAAAGGGAGTAAGAAAGGTATAGAGAATGATAGAAAGTGAATCTTAGAAAAATTCTGTAATACGAGATATTAAAAATTATATTTTTACTTTGGACTATTCTTATTCCCGTAGTGTTTTCTAATGCAGCTTCTGGTTTGGTTACCGATGTATATTATCGTTTGTAATAATCATAACATTACTATTAAACCTTTGTCAAACGTTCAGATAATTGTATACATCGTATACAGCATATGTATTTGTACTATGTTTTTTTACAAATAACGATTTTCCAATTTGTGCATTAAATCATTTTGATTTTTATTATTCTTAAAACAAATAGATACACATACATTTTAAAATAAGTTTCATTTCATACTTTGCTTTAGTAGCTCTGAGTTTCGGATAAAGAACTGGCATAGTCATCGGTAATTCTTTTATAAAGAAGGGATCCATCACGAAAATTGATTTTAAAGACATGATTATTTAACGATCACTATTGATTATTTCAATTTTAACCGTATTCAATTATATATGTATATTCAAATGAACTTCTGAATCTAACGTAATTATCTTTAAATGATTCTAATTCTGATTTCTATCTGAACATGACCACTTCATATCGACAAAGTTTTTTGTCTACAAAAAGGCTAAAAGGTAACTGATTAAATCAAGCCAACAACTCATTGAATTATAATTTGAATTATATATAAAACAATTTAGAATTTATGACAGATAATAGTCGATCGAAATATGTCGGAATAGTTCTACAGGGATTCGATTAAAGATAATGAGTTGAAAGGAGAACGTTGTCAAGTAACTAAAAGAACAGTTTTGATTAAACGATATAAGACAGTGACTTAAACTCGCTATGAAGAGCAAAATTACGCATTTTTATTGCAATTCGTCACAAACAATCTTAGATATTCCACTGTTGGATATATTCTCCACATTTGCAGAGTTTATTCTTGGAAATTCACAGGTAATATTAACATTTAACTATGAGAAATTGGCGTACAATACTTACTTGAGGCATTTGAAATAATTTTCATGTACGCAAGGAAAAATTTGGAATTCAAGATTTCTATTTAATAAAGATTCATATAAAGATCTTTCGATTTTATGCTTTTATTTTCAATCTATTTATTTCGAAACTATGACTAGATTTCTTTTTGGTATTTAGTTCAAAACGAATATATTTATTCCAAAAGAAACTTGTCCAAAAGTGTATTGTAAAACGTTATATTTCCAATTGTCATAATGAATAAATAACTACTTCGAAAATTATATTCATCTAATAATCTCAAAAGTTTTACTACATCTTTTGTAATACATTAAATAATTATAGTCTTTATTTTGTAATTTAATTAAAAAAATTATTGTATTAACATAACTATATAAAAAGGCAACAATTAGTTAAGGCATTTATTTAAATTTGAGAATTTGGAGGGGATTATTAAAATCTTGATTCCTTGATTTCATTTCATTATTACTTAGTTCATTCATTATTACTTAACTCATTCATTATTAATACTAGGAAATCAAATAAAATCGTATATGCGTTAAGTCTCTTTTAATGCAAATTGATTATTTTCTTTATTTTATGTTGCGCTATGTAAAGTCAGTCATCTAGATTCTAATAAATTGGACACAATGGAATATAAACAGACATGTATTCACATTAATATGAAGATAATCTTATTACCTAAAAGTTTCAATTGATTATGAGTTGTTTATAGATTTTTCAGAGTGAATTTCTTCTTGACTCAGCGTTTTACTAGTGTATTTTCGAATACTTCTTTCGAAATAGTAGCTAAGCACAAATGTCAAGATAACTATCTGTGTACTCGACAATGCAGAATTATTAAACTAAGATTTTCAAGTATGTTGTAATATTATTATATGCTTAAAGTGATACATGTAAAATGCTAAAGTTTTTCTATAATTTTCAACTGTTGATTTATAAAATTTATTTTCAAAAGACAAAAATATTTCTTGTACCGTCCCTCTTATAAGTTTTACTTAAACCAAATTTTGCAGTATTTTTCATATTATTCATTAATTTTGTACAGAATTCATCGGTCTTCAATTTTCCTTTATAAGACTACTTTAAAATATTACGTACGTAATTATGTGATATTTACTATTTCAATCTACATATTATAAGCAGTTGATAGAGACATTAGGAATAATTTGAAATAATTGAAAAAGTCATGAAATGAAATAATATTTATTTAGATATTAGAATAAACCAATCTAATTTAGACGTTATCCTGGCTAATCTAATAGATCTCATCGGGTATTTTTACGCACCAGTGAACTTGAAACACTTGATTGAGCAAAGAATTACGGAATTTTGTTCTAGTTTAAGATAATGAACACGAACCGGAAGCTCAAAAATCGCGGGATATTGAAACTGATTACGAGAATACAAATTATCCTCTGATAGTTCGCTCTTTTTCTCAATCCCCCCTCTCCATTTATCTTTATTTCTTTTTACTTATATTTTATTTCTGTGTATGTCGATTGAAGTTGGCAGAATGCTAAATTTTCAAATCAATATATTTAGAAAAAATGACTCATGCATAAACACTAATGTTTATATTTTCTAATATACGGTGCTTTTAGTTATATTTTTATGTGCATATTTTGTCGCTACAATGCGATAAAATATTGTAATTATTGCCTTCTTACTATTACTATACACACAGATTATAAATTGAATCATTTATTGTACTATACCGTACGTATAATACTAGTTAACTATTGATAAATCCAATATATGAACACGCAATAATTACACATTTAGAGATGAGAGTAAGAAATTCTCCAAGTATCCAAAATATCAATGCTAATGCGTATCTTTAAGAATTCCTTATATAATATGTCGTATTGACACTTTGTGATTAAAATTAACTGTACGTTTTTTATAAAAATATTAAGATTACGTAAGAAAAAGACAAATAGAAATACCATATCTAATAATATTGTGGTACAATACGTAAATGTAATTAAATGGAAATCGGTTCAATTTTGAATTTAAGCTGCAAATTTATTAAAGAGAGTGATTGAGTTCGATTAGATCAAAATGTATCATTCTATAAAAATACGTATTTAAATTTTTGTTAGCTATTGAGATTCAGAATAAATTAATTAAAGATTGTAGGCAAAGTAATAATAAATACTTCAAAATCATACTTGTTACAAGAGCTTATGAACGTTTCATTTTAGAAAGTATTCTAATTTATACATTTGAATATGTTTTCGTAATCAGTATATCGTCATTTAAAATGAAATGATATTTGCAAATAGAATTTTGGACGTAGAAGCTAAATAAACATGGGAAATTTTTTAAATCGTATAAAGAATTAAAATTAGTATTAAAATATATTAAATTTCTGATTTCTATATGAAATTGATTAATATTTGATCAATATATTTCAGACGCAATATTTAAAAATGTATGTTTATGTTTCATAACAGCAAATTTTAGTTATACCAAAATGATTTTTAAATTACTCAGCAAATATGTGACTTTGAATAGTCTGCATGAACTTAATTTACTGATTTTACTTCATTTCAAAAACACAATAAAGTATAAATCAGTCTATTATTTTTATTTGCTCAGAAATGAATGTACATAAGACAGTAATACGAATTCAATTTCAAAGATATAAACCAGAACAAACTGAACGTTGTTATAGCTGAATCACCTACACTGAAGGAATACTAATTATATTTAGTAGTTGCGTCAAATATAATGAAAAAATAAACAGTTTATTAATTCAAATAATTTCTTATTCATAATATCATCAGTTACTAAATAATTAGTTTAGTATTATTTTATAAGCATTTAGAAAAATTTTAACCGATATATTAAAATGTTTAAGCAAAGGTCATAGTAAACTATTTGATGTGCCACGTCGATTTATTTGTATTTACAAACTTTTAGTATTTACAAACTTATAATTTTCTACTATTTTCCTTTTTACTAGTCACAATTTGTCAGTTCCTACAATTAGTCAATAGTTAATAAAATTTTGAATGACATTAATGTAAGACGAAAACTAAATTGAGAGTCGATCAAGGATTAAGATGTAACTGGTCTAAATAAATAGTTATATTTTATTTAACTTTGAATTTGATAGGGTCTGTTTAAGTAACATAAATTTTAATTCAAGTTTTTAAGCATACAATCATAAAGGAGAGACTAAAACGAACTCGACTACTTCCACACAAGAAAGCATAACGGGTTCCTACACCCCGTAGCATTTTATGAAGAATACTGGTTCTTGTACTGCTACCTGCATATTAATTATGTGGCAGTGGTGCGCAGCCATTATTAGTAAGAGTGATTATGCCCACGATGAAAAATCTATGTTCGATATTGCACGAGCAGAAATCTGTGAAATGTATGAGCGAGAATAAGAGCTTTCGAAATGAATCATACATTGGTAAGCGAATAAATGCTAATAAGTAAGTTATGCATAATTACTGTCCAACTGCGCGCAATGCGGTGTATGTAGATGAATCTACGTGCATGTGCGTAATGTTTTCTTAAATGGAGACTTAATCGGATAAACTATGACATTGTGCATTTAGTCTTTCGATGCGGTCTCATAGTTGTTAATATTCTTATAAAAAATTAAGCAAAACCTTTTATCTAAGCGAATGAAAAGATACTTATGTTTGAAATGGAAAGTCTACTCATAACAAGGTGATTGAATATTTCGTAATGGTGTATGTGCAGCAACACATTTAAGCTTAATTAATACAAACAAAAGTTCATAAGCTGTTCACAGATAAGTGTATCTAAATTAACTGACTGAATATCATAATATCATTTTGGATATTCCAGATTATTAAATCGAATAAATTAAGTTTTTATTACAACTAGCTGAGTACGGAAAGTAAGTTATAAGAAACAACTACTTAATTGCGCATTGGTTCGCAAATAGGCGTGACATAAGAAACTATACTTAAAAGATTAAACGTGTGTTTGTTTGGTAGTTAACGTTGGATTATTTTATTCGTTAAGAAAATGAAATAAATAAAATATTTAAATCATTTTTAGCTGCGTGAAATCAGGCTCCATTTTTATGCGCACGAAACATAAAAACTTGAAAATGTTTTCATAAGCGGCTGTTTGCCTTAAGCAGAGGTGTAGTTAAATGCCAGAGCACGAGTACAATTCGTGATAGTAAAGCTTATTGCATTGTTTTCAACAGTGTCTACTCATTTTTATATGTAATACTTTTTGGACGGCAAAGGCTTACGTATTCAATTAATACTAAGGGAATGCAACTTATGAACAAGATATAATTATTGATAATTAGTGCGCTGTAACAATAGTACTTTTCCATTGGAACTTGGAAGAGCATCCAGCAGAAAATGTTCCGCCAAAAAATTACGGAAGGCAAAAACGTCACGAACTCCCCCCTCCCACATCAACCACTATTTCACTCAGTACCGTGAACCCTTCGTCCATTCTCCTTACAATCACTCGGTAGGGCCGTTTATCTCATCTCCACCGCCACCCTCTTCCATACGCTTCTGCGTGAACTCGACAAGCAGTGAAGCGTGCACGAGTTAACGACTGCAGGTGGGCGCTTACACAAGCACACGCCACTTGATTCGGACCTCTCGATAACGGACTCTGCCTAGGTGCACGCGCGCATAACACTTGGAACTTCCCACGTCCGTGCGTGTGAATATATATCCAGCGAAATTTCACATCTGCTCGCTCTGTCGATTATCGGACATCTTCATGCCTAAGGCTTTTTGCAATAACAAAGGCAACCCTATAGATGCTGTAGTTGTCGATCCGGGAGGCTTACGGGCATTTTCTGGAATTTCGAGGATGATGGAACGGAAATTTAAGCCAACGAGTTATAGATGAGCCGGCTAAGGAAGAATGCCCTTGGGTTCTTCTAAAAGCAGGTGCGCGATCTGTTGAATTTTGGTTTATGTTGTAATAACGTGCTTTACAATTCCTTTATTTGACAGTATTATCAAGGAGTGAGGCGCCTTATAGGGGATGCTGTTTCGTCGTATCAATATTGATTACCGAGTCTTTTCGGTTCCTACCGATTCTTTATCGCAACATAAGAAATACAAATTTTTAGAAAAATATGATTAAAAATGTCAATTGAAAATAAACGTATAAAATGCAGCATTATTAATGTAATTATAGTATAAGTGGAGTTTTCAACTAGTTGCTTTCAATTGGATTTCAATTTTCAGATTTTCAATCAATTATATGCACTACATACAGGAACTAGATAAGAAAAATCTTCAAATGCTGAAAATCATATAATTGAGAATTATTACCAAAATCTACAATAATATTTACTACTAAATGAATCGTATATTTCACTTATATAATAAACATATATAAACTACTAATAAAATATTCTAGTATGAAAATCATTTTTAAGAAATCGAATTAAACTTTTGAAATCATTAATGAAAAATATACACGATCACTAAAATTACATTTTTAATAGATTAGTAAAGAATAATCACTCGTTTTATCTTTTAATAATGTAATGATAAATTTAACATAATGATAAACGAATCTTAAATCCTAAAATTATCGGTTTCGTTATAAAAAAGTTTGATTGGTATTAAGTCCATTATACTTTTCTAAATTAGAAACAAAATTTTAGTCATTTTTAAGTAAAAGAATGCAGTCTCCTATTTTAATAATAAACTGCCTTAAGTACCTCTCCCTCTCGAGTGGCCTCTCTTTCGAAAGGAAAAGTTAAAAGATCCAGTCATGCAATAAGAAAAAGAGGTAAAGCTCTCTCAAAGGCAAACCGGTGTAGTGCGACAGATCGCACAATATACAAATTTAAAAAAAAGAAAGTAAGCGCGTGAGATAAACGAAAGAAGGCGAGAGGGAGAGAAACTGAGTAAGAGGGTAGTGGATGAAGAAGGAAAGGAAAAAAACGTTAGTCTCGTCTGGCCCGTCTTCCGATTAATCCAAGACGTGCACTAGAGTGTAATATACGCGCGTGTATAACTCGCCAGTCTTATCTTCATCTTAGGTTCTTCTCGCTTTTTACATCCGAACGGCTTACTATACTTGTTGCTGCTGTAACACTCGAAGCTCAGACTCTTTGCTTGCTCTTTTCCTTTTTCATGATTTCTACTCGCCTACTCTGCCATTTTCCTTCAACGCGATAAGTCGACAATCGTAAACTAACTCCATACGATATACGTAATATACTCTAGAAAAATCATAAATTTTTGCATGCATTTTTGCATTATTCCAGAAATTTTAGTACTTTTTCAAATAGAATTCATCAAAAATCCTGGGTTAAAATAACAATGTTGATTTATGAAGGGTTACAGTGACATTGTTGACTAACAAACTTTATGTTTTATTTTTATTTTATGATAAATCTAATAATATGATCTATTTTATTCAATGAGTAGTTGTTTACAGATTTTTTGTTATTGAGAAAATTCTTTCCATGAATAGTTCAATATAATACAATAGTTCAGTATGTGCATAAATATTTTTTTTATTATGTTTAGAATAAATTGAAATTAAATCTATTTTTTGGATATATATAGAAGGAAACTATACATATAGAGGAACTTGATAAGTTTCGGAACATCTTATAAAATGGAACAATAATATTACATTTATTTGTGTCACAAAAGCTAGTTTTATTATATTTTATCGACTTTAATTGATAGATAATACGGAACAATTCTACATTTTATTCATACCATACATTTATTTGTCTGAGCTGATACGTATAATTTAACATACATTTTTCTCCTTTCGTAACAATTTAATTCAATAATATTTATTTGTATTTTATGTATGAAATGTTATTAAATCTATTAGTTTATATGTAAACTATAAATACGGTTTTATTATTGTAATTCGCTTTAATGCTGAAATAATAATATTCTGACGATTTTTACAATTACACAAGATAATATACGAAAGATACTCCCAATATAATTAAGTTATAATTATTAATTTTTTTATAAGATATTTATTATACTATAATATATTATATTATATTATATTATATTATATTATATATGTTATAAAAATTATATAAATTTTTTATAACATATATAACATTTATAACATTATAACATATATTTAATTTAATTTCCTGATGTAGTGTTGCTTAAGATATGTAATTTATAGACAGATGCGAGAATAGCTAAAATTTGAATTCTAACTGTCAAATTAGACTATAATAATTGAGATCTAGAGATATTTCCCAAATATCTATTTTTTAAATACAACTTCACTGTGGTTTATGTGTTATTTTACTTGCAATGTTGAATTAAAGCTTATCTATATTTCAAATAAATATAATTTTAAAATAATTTTGGATTAATAAAATATTAATTTATTTAACGACCTCTATGTTGCAGAAAAGTTTATGATAAATATTTAAATAATTAAAGTATTCTACGTCCACATTAAATATGCTTGATTTTGTAATATATAAAAACTGGCATTTGATTAATCTTACTTTTTGTAATAGTGAACTATAACACCATTTAAAATGATATAAGTTTTAACGAGAAAAAGATTAATTTTGCAAAACGTAGAACATACAAGTATAACTTGTGTTTTTATTTTCATCTTATAAATAAAAGGAAATAGTAACTCAAAATTTTTTCAATACTATATTTAATTTGCAGCAACTTCTAATTTAATATAATACTATTTACCAGAAGTTCATATCTATTCATGTAAAATACGTTTTATAATTTGGATATTTTAATGTTTTTATTTAACAAGTGTAATTTTTATCTCTTTTCAACAAAAATGAGAAAATAATTTATAAAATTAGAATTTGAATAGAAATCTACGTTAATATTCATCTCATAGTATATAAAAAATGAATTTTCAACTGTATATACATGATGCATTTGCCTATATTCAAAATAATATACATAGTACACATATGTAAACCAACAGTACAATATTACGTAAGATATATTTCAAAGTCATCGATAGGCATAATAATTCGTGTAAATACTGGAATCTTAATTAAGGCGCGGTAGTTCATGCATAAAATTCACGTTATCAACATGGTAATTAACGGGAACAGATTAATAGAAGGCTGGACCTCTCATTATTTAATTAGGCAATTAATCATACGAGTTACGTCCGGTTTCTGAACCTCAAGCAAAAGATCTTGCATGCTGCATGTTATCTTATAAGAAAAAAACGAAAGCGAGTAATGCTTGTGAAGTAACAAGCATAGAGTTAGTACTTAATTTTCTCGCGATGGTCACAATTAACGAAATATATTAAAATGAAGTTTTCATATTTAAGTTTTCTACGTAAAATTTTAAAAGTTAATTATTATAAACATATCGCTGACTTTTAATCGTATGTAATCTAAAAAACTGCAGTTTAAAATTATCATTTTTTATTAAGAAAGCTATTTAAAGTTTAAATGACAACAGCCCTAAGCTCTGAATTTGATATAACGTATTATTTTATACGTATACCTTACAATTATGTCATTGTAATTTTAAAGAAATTATTAGTATTTTACGTTTAATTGTATTAAATACAAAATCAATTTACTTACGTAAATTTCAAAGTTTTTCTATTAAAATAAGCTAGAATCAAGATAATTAAGAAATTAAGTGGATCGTTAAATTAAGTTTTTTTGTAACATTGCTAGCAAATTATTCAATATAAAAGTACTTGAATAGATTTCTCATTGGATAGATCAAAATCATTAATATTTTAATATTACCGAATATTATTTTTAATATATAGATAACATGAAATCATTTACTTTATCGATTTACTATTTCTAATTATAATAATTCTACATGAATCTAATTTTCATAATTTAATTCGTTAACTTCTTACAACCAAAATTTGTGGATTAGCAGTAACTTAGAAAATATTCATTATTTTTCAATAAATAAATTCATTATATTTATTACATGATATTCAATTATATTTATTAAAATATCTAATTACATCTAGTTTTTTCATGAAGAATTGATTAAAATGATATCTGTGATGTTTGAAAAATGTGGAATCTTAATTAAGAATATAATACTTAATAATATTAAAATCGAATTATTTATGTGCAAAAGAATATTTAGGTTATGAAAAAAGTAGTACAGATTTAAAAACACTTTTCTTTATTTTAGAATGTGATTCTAATAGATTTCTAGATCTATAAATCTGTGGTCAGAACGTAAGTAATATAGAAAATCCTACTTTAAAATAAAGTGTTAAGTATTTCAATGAAGATTAATTGCAGAACTAAAAATGTTGCTCTCATAAAACTATAATAACCTTTTATTTTAAACTTTCATAAAAACATAAACATATACATATATATAAAATCGTGACAAAGAGAGAAAAAGAGAGAGAGAGACCGTATATACACAAATAAGAAATAAAATACGCTTTTTCTTCAACAACTAAAACTTGAGTGTTACGCTGTTTGATTAGTAATAGAAAATTTCCGGTATTAAGTAACATATTAAAACTTTTTAATTTCTTAAGGATCATTGTTAATATAATTTTTTTGAAAATTTGAAGTATCGCGGTTCCATTTGCGGAAGAAGTAAGGGTGGTAAAGCCTACTATCACACTTGCTTTCTTGTAAAGTCGATTAAAGTTGTTTTGTTGCATCTGATTTAAGGGAGGAAATCGTGAACAATATTTTACAAGCGAATTATTTGAGCGATGACTACCGCAATGTATCTACTCTTACATGTAAACCCTAACAGACATTGTTAAAATAATGTAAAGTCTTATAGATACTGCTATCGATCTCCAGATCTTATTATGTTTGCATATATTAAACATCTTACATGTAGCAGGTTGAGAACGAACAACGTTCGTTCACGAAATCTGAATTAAGATAAAAAATAATCATTTGGATATAACAAGCTTCTATTAGTCTAAGGTTGAGTTTCTTAAAAACAGCAGATTCTTAGGAGAATGAGAAAAAAATTGAAACGAAAAATTTGTCACTCGATAATATCAATTTTAATTTCGACTAAATGGTTAGCACTATTTAATATAATTATAATTTTACACCGAAATTTATTGCATATTTCGTTATTCAATGAGAGAATTTGATACGTTAAAACATATCCATAATTAATTTAAAATCGAATTATTCGATAAAAAAGTATAAAAGTTGAGTTTAAAACTATTTATATCTATGCTAAAAGAATTCAATAATAGTTAGTAAAATAATATGCAGGTTATTTTAATTTCTCTGGAAATTATAAATTTAAATATTTTTACTGTTAGTAATTTTTATTTTTCATAAAATATGCAATAAGTAACAATAACAATTTATTCAATTGTAATTTATTTTTGTTATAGGTAAGTCTTGGGAATCTTAGCTTTTGAGAATTTCTTTGAGAGTAAATTCAAATAAATTATATAAATTATATAAATTACAAATAAATTCATATAAATTTTATTGTACGTACAGAATAAGTAAATTTTTTGATTTTTTATTCTGTAATTTATTTATATTTCTACACTATGCCTTAATCTATTATTAAGAAGTTTCGTTTTAAACAACTGTAGTATTCAAATAATTTTCAATAATATTAAAAAAATTTATGTAAGGTATATTAATTTCTGGTTTAAAAATTTTAAGCGAAAATATTTTTGGATAATATATAGTAGTATACACTATCAAATGCAAATTTGAAGGCAATATATTTTAAGGCGTCTGTTAATCGTATAAAAAAAATTTTCAGAGGTTAATTTTCGCTGTAAAGCATGTAAATCGCTGTCTCATATCTAACGCTGAGAAAAACTTTTTTTATCTAACTTGGGTAGTAGATATATACAAAGTAAATAATGATTTTTAATATCAGTAGATTATTAACCTCAATCACATCTTAAACTACGCAGTGGTATGTCAAATTCTGATAGTATTTAATTGAGTCTTCAACAGATTCTACTATGAGTAATAGCAGTAATTTAAGAAATTTCTTCAATTGCTTCTCAATGATTCCCTACGTATATATAATTGTTGTAAAATATTGGAACCTTGATTAGCGCTTATTATATTAGCGCTTACACTAATGAGGAAATTAGTTAAAACTAAAGAGGGAAAACTGTCAGAAGACTTCGTAAATGGTAATGCGTTCCAAGCTAATGTATTTTTGGATGATCTTGAATACTTGAATAAATAGACATACGAGTATCTATGATATATACCTACGAAATATATATAATAAATTGTGTAAACTTGCATTATCTAATGCAAAAAAAAAACAATAAAAATAACTCATGAAGCTTCGTGAGTATAAGTCTATAGTTTCATGGATATTTTCGAAATTTGAACAATCGTTCTTGACATTTTCACTAGTTTCTTAACTAGTTTCTAACGGTGATTAAGTTCAACAGCTGGACAAAGCTCTTTTCATAGTCATCTTGTATGCAACATCAACGTTACATCATCATCGAGCTTTTGGTATTCTATGTAATAAATCGTAGACGCAAGCATTTTTTTTAATTAAGATGTATATCTACCTGCTTTTCTCTTACTGCTTAAACGGAAGCTTGTAATTAAATTTTACCGTAATCGCACATACCATTTGAATACATCACTAAAACAATAAATGCATTGAAATACTTTATAAGGTTTGCTTACTATATTCTAGCATCCAAGATAATTTCACTTAATTCATCAAAGCAATATTCCTCCTGATAAAGGATTTTTCCACTATAACTGTCTTTAATGTATATGTTTATCTCATACTAAATAATGTACTAGTAATCGCAACATGTGTAGTTTCTAATTACACGTAAGAATTTATTTATATATATATTTGTAGTTGTACCAACAAAATTTTTTTCAAGTTAAAAGGTTCGGAAACTAGTAGTTATTATCCTAGACTTTCGATAGGGTTCACGCAATTCTTCAGTTTTACTTTATACTTATTTTTTCTACATTTTGAGTTAAACTAATGAGTAATTGCCGGATCTTTAACGAATAAAGTATTTGTAGTCACCAAATAAATGAATACAAACGAAAAAGCTTGTGGATTTCTATTTTTTTCAGGAAAGAATAAGGGAAGGAAAACTTAATTTGTAGATTGATTGACGTTATTGAATAAAGTATTTAAGACTATAGTATCTAAAATACTTTATTTTTCAAAGAATTTATTTTTTTGGAAGAAACAAATTCTTTATTTCATTAATTTAGTAAAATATATTAAATAGACAAGGAATATAAATATACAAAACTACACTAACAAAATTATTGGTTATGATGTATATTTAATTAGTCGACAAATAAAGGAAATACATGTAAGAATAGGTCGTCATTTTTAATAATAATTTTACATAAAATCATAAAATAATATATATATATATATATATATATATGAATTAATAATAAGTGTAGAAATATTAAAATGAAAAGTAATTTTCTTCTAAATATTATAATTGTTAAGTAATATTGCTCATCGAATTGAAAAACTTTTCATTTTCAAATTGTACAGATCTCTACAATCAATAAAATTTGAATAAAAATTAAAATAATTAAGTAAATTTAATGTAAGTAAATTTTTAAAAAATTTTTTTCTTTCATAATTTTAAATCCAACTTTTCTCGTATTTTTTTATTCATTACTCTCACTTGAATAAACTAGTAGAAAAAAGGGAAGGAATAGAATGTTACTTCTCTCTGTTCTTTATACTATACAATTAATAGAGAAAAGGTAAGAAAAGCGCTATTTCAACTTTTGTAGAAGTATTTGCCTAGTTGTACTCAGCTTCTTTCACGCAGACCCTCACGGAAGATTCAATAGTTAAATCAAATTCGAGTAGTATACGCGAAAAAAAGCACACGAAAAAAAAGATTTAGATTGGTTTCTCCATTCCTGGACTATTTTATTCTGTATTCTCATTGTTCATTTTATTCAATATGCATTTTATTGCCTTTTACAAAAAGATATAAATAAATTTTCTAATTCTTAAAAAATAAGAATTGACAACTTGGACATTTTAAATAATTTTTTAAATTTAAATTTTGAATAATTTCTATTATACCCTTAATCAATGGAGGATAATCTAATTTTAATTATTTTCATGAAATTTAATTAATGATTTATTTAAGATTTTTACATGAAAATATATTTAAAATATTTTATTACTCTAATCATTAATTGATAAAGATATTTTTAATCAAATTAAAAAATGCAATGAATATTATAAGTGAATGTTAAAGTAAATTTTTGAAGTATCTTTAAATGTAAACTATGTAAAAAAAGTTGAATTAAGAATTTATAACTAAAATCCGGTCTGTTACAATCGGAATTTCTGGGGAAGAGACGAGGTGGAGAAAATGTCTTCTTGCCTTCTTCTTCGTCATGAGGCGACAATATTTTGTACCGCCTGGCTGTTACTCGTGCTTGGTGTCTCTCTCCCTAAGCGCGTCTGGGACAGCTGGACGCCGAGGTAAAGTTCTCTATAGGGTAGGGAGAAATGAAAAACGCGCATTTTTCGATATCAATTTGGATCCTTTATTGATACCCAGCGAATTTCATTAAAAGCTGTAAACGCCTTCTTTAGCTTCATGCGGTTTTCTGTTTAAATGGAAGGGGCTGCAGACGTCTGGTTGGTTCGACCGTACTACCTTCGATTTCGTCTACAGCGGCTGTTATTGACTGGTTTTGGAGGGATGAAAATTCCGTGAGCCCTTTCGTTTTTTCGATAGATTTTTGGGAGAGGTGGAAAAAAAACTGCACATCAAATAATGTATTGCCAGTGGGTGGAAGAGGGTGGGAAGGGGTGAGTCAAGTCGGCGGCTGATGGTTGCAGTCGCATGACTCATATGTAGCGGCAACGATTACGAGGCTCACGCTTGTTAACTAAGTCAGGCTACTCTAGACTGCTCTTAAGCGAACAATCGTGGATAATGATATGACTCGGTCATGCATGCTTGCTTCATTTGCGGCGGTAGGCGGTAGTCTCTCACTTTCTTTCGTGCGTGTTTGTTCGAGAAGCTTTGAGAACGTTCGGGAACATTCGAGCGCACTCTGCTTTGTTTGTAGCACCGTCAGCAAACGCGGTCATGAAGCGTGGCAGTTATCATGCGCGTGTCAATTTACGGCGATCACCTGTTCTTGTTGGGCCCGTTGACCTTACGGTCCGCCCTGAGAGCTGCCGAAACTCGCACACATCGTGAAACAGGTAGCATCGTTACAATTTTCCCAAAAAAATATTAACAATACAAATTTTTCTTGGCAACGTGCAGAAAAATATCAGTATAAATATATTAACTTTATCTTAAGTTGAAAGAAAAATAAATATGATTCATTAATTCATTTCACGACATTTGTAATCAGATTTTTTCATGTTTGCGTTTTATCATGTCCAAAACATGAAAAATTTATCTTTGTAATACATAATAAAATGTCTGATGATTTAAATATAACGCTAAAAGCCAGATTTATAAATTATATTTTACAATACACCGGTCGTAGAAGCTACATGAAAAGTTTATTCGCCCTTCCTCGTGAATCATTCTTATAACTTTGAAACAAAAAATGTAGCAGAATCACTTCTATAATTATGATCTTTTTCTTATTAAAGGAGAAAAGTTCTACATCGTCTTGCAAAGGGACACTATGAGTCTAGGTGCACTATTTTCAAAAGTTAGTAAGGGAGAGAACACGATCGAATACTTTTCGATTTCTTTTCCTTTTTTTACTATTTTCATGTTGTCGAGTTCAATAAGAAAGATCAATATCTAATATTCCTATTTTTCGTTCGAAAATTGATCAAGTTTTACTTAGTTACTTACCTCAGATATTTTTTATCGAAATAAGTTTTTCTTATGATTTTTAAACTTTCATAAAACAATTCTTCGTGAAATAATTATTATTGACCTGTAATATTGAAATAGATACTGCGTATTATTAATAGTTCGTAGACAAATATTTATTCTAATTTCCATAGAAATTACATAATATAAAATAAAAATATTATCAATATTTTTGAATTTGTATACATTTCTTTAAAAATTCACTTATAAAAAATTTCTATACTTCCGACAAAAAAGGAATACCGTAAGACAAACATGTCTATAAACAATTTTTAAAACTCATACTTTAATTCTAAAATAACGTTATTGAAAATTGTGACGTTAACATATTATTACATATAGCTGAATCTATCTTTTGATGCCGTTATATGGGGACATATAATCACCGAATATCTTAATTGTACATCTATTTATATATAGCTTAACTGTATAATATTATGTAATTTATATTATGTACAACATTTGTACGTAACTGTACAAATAAATATGTTTTCGGATTTAATAATGTATGTATTTAATATCAACTTTAAATCAAATTATTTATATCTTTTGAAGAAATATATAACGTAATTATATAAATTTTTAAAATATTACAATATAAGTATATAAATCGCATATATGTAAACTTATTGAAACAGATTAGTATATATTGTTTGGTTATAATTTGTATTTGAAATACATTGTATCGTTAATATTTTTCCCAAAAAAAACTGTTAATATTATAAATATGAAGATTACAAAAAATTATTTATTAAAAGAATAGATAATATAAACTGAAAAAGCGTTCTTGAAATTAATAAATTTTTCTTTGAAATATAAAAACATTCTACAATATAAGCTTTAAAAAAGAAAAGTGTGAAACAGTATGCACTGTAATTTGGATCTGAAAGCAAAGAAGGAAGTAACTCTTGCATAAAGTAGACGTCAGCATACAATAAACTAGTTTTCTTTATCTTCAGAACCGGTATTCAACTCAAAGTATGAAAGTAAATATCGCTCGAGTGCAGATTTTTTACTGCAATTTTTTGTTGAAACGAGACAACTAAGCCTCTTTACATTTTTACATTTTTACAAATTTGCCGATATACTAAATATATATTTATCAGATTGAGTTTGAACAGTGCGCGTAACTAGTTGCTCATATTCACTAAAATGAAAGAAATGTTGTGCAAGAAAAACTCGTTAATATTTCAGTATTATGGTATTTATAGTACTTTTTCTGATATAAGAGCATTTATAGATATTTTTTCTTTAAAAAGTTACTCAAAATAATTTTGCATTCAATCAAATACTAGAGTAATTAGTTATCCAAGATTCTACAGATAATTTTGTTAGACTCAACCGAAATTTTTTAATGCAGTGAAGTGATAGTATTTATAAATTCATCCCTTTTCCATAAAGAAGCATTAATGGACATAGATTTTTAATTTCCAATTGACTATTCAACTATTCACAAATATTGTAAACTTCCACCAAATGGTTTAATAAAAAAGTATCACGTATAATAAGAGTTAAATCAAATTTTACTTTTATTCGATAAAAGTTTCTAATAAATTTTAAAATATTGCGCTTGTTAAGAATCTCTTTGTATACTGTTTTTGAACGTAAAAAATAATATGGAAATCTGTAGAACTATGAATGAAGTGCCTTTGTAATTGACTAAAAGAAATGTTACAGTATAATTAATTCAATTTTTATGATCAGAACATATAATAAATATTAAATTTACAATAAACCGATTTCACTTTAAAGCGAGTGCATTTATATCGGATGGATATAAGTCTATTAAAGATTGTCGATTAACTAAATAATATGAATTTCATATCCAATGGCGTTACTTCTGAATAACTTATTTCACTATAATTTTGAAAAAATATATTCTAAATCATCTCATTAGACGAGGCTGATTGTATGGAAATCTTCTAAGGATTCATAATATTTTTCTGGTATCGTAAAATTATTAAAATTCTTAAGTTTGTTGTAATATTTATTACTGTACATAAGTACAATGCTTAGTTTTCTATTTTAAATTTTAATGGGTTTATCAATATTAATATAAATCAATTAAACAATTATTAGAAAATATTCTATTAGTTTTTTATAATATAATGAATTCACTATAATTTGTTGTATATATCAAAGCAATATATCGCAATATTATACAAAATTTAATACTATAAAATTATTCACAATAAAATTAAATGAAAGATTACGACGATTCCGTTTGTATTAGTACATAATATATTTATATACTATCATTAGCTGATGGTAATAATTAAAATACATTTATTTTATATAAATTAAATTCGATTTATTGAAAACAGATCAATTGCGATAGTGATTTAAGAATAAGCCTCAGACCGCGTTCAGATTTAATATTTATGTCAGGGCATACAGAAAAAGAGGATATTTAAAATACAACAAAATTTACTAAACATTGCATAAAACTAGTAATAGTAAATTATTAATAAAAGTCAAGAAACTTTATTTTTTACAATAATAAGAGATTAAAACTTGAAAATATTTAAGAAATTAATTTTGCACTACACCTATAAGCTAGAAATAAACAAAAAGCCATTTCTCAATATTTAATATAACCACAGCTGCTGAAGGATTCATTAGAGATTATAAGTAGAACAATAATTAAAACTTGTACATTTTGTCTTTAAAATTATTTTAAGCTTATTACTTAATTATCTAATCGTTTAAAAAATATATATCAAATGCGTAAAATACATTTTTTTAAGTAATAAACAATTTGATATTAAACTTGAGTAATTTGATACCTAATATACTGAAAATATTTAGGCAGATGTTCGAGGAAAACAATTTTGCACATTAGTGCTACGATAAAAGGCTAAAAATTGGCAATTTTCTATTATAATTACTTCTTTATTACTCTTATTAATGTTTATCTACATTTTTTAAAATAAAATTCTGAAAAAGTTGTTATGAGATAATTATTTATATAGTTTTAATATAAATGATAATTTTAGTTGATTTATTTAGAAAAAATATGTTGTAATTAATTACACTATGAGTATTATCGATTAATATCTTTACTCAGGCTTAAATAATTTATGATCCTTTAATGAAGCAAGAAAATTTATTCTAACTTTTATTTCTTCCAAAATGAGCATTTGAATGTTAATTGGAATGAGAACAGGAGAGTCCAACGACTAATAGAAGGTATAGACAACAATAGTTATAGCGTCACGTTAAAAACAATCCGTCCTTCTATGTGACGGTTTAAAGTACACACGGAACAACAGTGACCCGAGGAAAAGTTTTGTCTTCCGTCTCGTCACAATGGATTACGTTTATAGCCCTATTAAAATTTCATAAGACCAAGGGACGGTTTAATTCATAAAAATAAAAGTACCTCAAGTAATGTTTTCTTCTAAATGTTTCTATTCGATAATGTTTACTTCTTTTTAAATTGTTTATATATTTAGAAATAAATTTATTCACAGAGTTAATAGTTAATAACGAAATATTTGATAGGAAATTACTTATGTTTCATAATATACTAATATATTAATTAAGTATATGATGTTGAGTTTATCTCGTGTAAATTTCACAATTTTCTTCGTATTCAAATAAATTATGATGCAAAAATGACCACTGTACATGTATAATTAATATCTGCATAGTAGAATTTCATTAGAGTAATGAGCATGTTATGTTCAACTAATTTTGTACAATATATGTTTTTGAGATAAATGAATGCTGCTTTAAATAGTTTTTTTTGGGTAAATTATTCTGGAATATTTTTTTGAAATAGAAATTATATCACAAATATAATTATCTATTTTATAGTTGAGTTGCGTATTATCCTGGTATATTATTTATGTTGCAAACAATAAGTTGTTAAATTTGTATAAAATGCGTGTACCTTAAATACTAGGAATCAAATTATAATTCTCATTCTCGTAAATTTGACCATGAAATTTGGAAAAAAATTAACTATATTCTACCGAGAAGTATAACTACTCATTACTAATTTCATTCTTCTTTGAGGAAAGATTTTTCTAAGTTTATCATTAATATCAATAAACATACAAAAGTCTTGTTAGAAATTAGTCTGTCTCGAAACTTGATTGGATTCTTTGCCGAGCATCACTAATGCTCTTTCTTAGAATTCTTTCTTTTTTGTTGGTAATAAATGCCAAGTTTTATTAGATTATCATTATTAGATTTAGCACTGGATTATCCGTATTGACAATACACGGAGATACAGTTTTTTATGCTCTGTACAATCATAAGATCATTATTGACTAGAGCAACGCGACAAATAACTTATACGAAATATAATCTATTCGATAAATCTGTAACTGTGAAACTTGTTATTATTTATTCTGATTTACCTAATATCTGTAGCGTATCGTTGAGTGAAACTATAATTAAACAACAAAACTAGAAAAGTTTTAGTCTCTTTTTTATTTGTATTTATACAGTATTTAGGAATAAATATAAGAAAGTCAGGTAAGTAAATTCATGATAATTTTAAATAATTGTAAAGTAATGGGAACAAACAATATTTATAAATCAAAAATTCAGACAGATTTAAGAATCAAAAATTCAGATAAATAAATACATTCAACAATATATTGTTAACTTAGAGCTTAGAAAGATTAATTTAAAAGTGATTCTATGAACTGCATGAAATTAAATTGGATAACTTTATTACTTCATTTTATCAATTTTCAAAACAATTCTCAAGTATATGAAGATTGTTGTATTCATTTACGATATTACAAAAAATGTTTTAATAACATTCTAAGAAGTTTTATTTAGTTTTACTCAATATTTGTTTAAGTATCAATATGAAAGAGGACGAAAGGAAATCTATATTCTAGGTTAAAGTTAATCTTGATACAAAATTTATTATTTTATATTCATAGTTAATGGGAACTTGCCCCTACCGTAACCTAGAATTACACAAATAAATTTAACTGTATATCTATAAAATTACCATTATAAATTGCTGAGCGGAATCTTTTCTACATACATGGGAAAACATACGATCGACCAAATAATTACGGACGGCATCCAATCAAAGACCAATTGCTTCATTCAAGAATTATTTCTGTTAACAATACGACAAGGTAAAAGAGCAAAGTAAAGAACTTAAGACATTAAAGATTGAGTAAATAAATCGTTCAACTATTTATCGGAAAATTTCGTTAAAAAATCAAGAGTCTTTGAAAACTAATTCAAATTAAATCTCTAAGCTACGCTTTTGTATGTAACAAATTTGTATAAATAGTCATTGAGAATTCATTATTGTGGTATTTATGTAATCTAAACCTTAAGTGTAATATTTACTTTTAGAATTTCTTTATTTGAAATATTTAATATTATTCAGTTACACCTTATACAAAATAAATACATAATTTGAAAATAAATTACAGCCTTTAATATTTGCTTTATATATTTCAACTCTGAAAGATTGATAACTACAATTTTCTTGAAAAGGTTATTAATTTCCTAATTATTTAATGAATCAATTTTCTTTTCAAAAAAGTATGTTTCAATTAAACTAAACACATAAACTAATAGATGAACGATTAATTAATTATATATAATAGTAATGAAATCTGATAAATTAATAAGTAAAGAAATTTTTTGATAGATATTTAACATTCAAAAATAAATAATTGAACTTTCAATGAAATATATATATTCAACAATATGATAAATTTTGTATTCTTTATAATCGTTTTTCATTCAGTAATATTTGTTAATTTTTCATACGCACTCTTTTTTTTAAATTCTTGAATTTTGAAATGAGATTTTATTATCGTTTGCTATTCTTATGTTGATTTTTGAAAGTTGTAAAATTAATATGAAGTTTAAAATACATTTGAAATTACGAATTCAATCAGGTGATCAGAAAAAACTAATAGTTTATGCTGTATTAGATATTTTAAGAATTTATTTCGATTGTATAGATTGAAATCACTCGCCGAATTCTTAATTTGTGTGTATTTCGCATCTGCTATTTTGATTTTCAGTTGTAGTGGGAATATGATTCTGATTTAAAATTACACTTTCTGTTGTACTAAAAGAAAGTGAAAGAAATTTTTAACCCATTCATTGTGAGTACATTGTTTTTGAACAAAATTACTGCGAGATCAAACAATGTCTTGAAACTGAAAATAAAACCGAAATACGTGATTTACAAGTAGAATTATTTATTTACTTCAGCATTAAGGTTTCTAAGATATATTTGCAATTATCTTAGATAATAGTAGAAAAAATATTAATGAAAATATGAGTTTCTTTCGTGTTCTGAAGTGGCTCTTTGCGTGCTGGTAAGTCTGGGTTGAATAATGTCGGAACTGACATATTTCTCAGTTATGAAGTAAACTTTCAATATTCTCAAATCTTGAAAGTATTTGAAATATATAGACAATAATAGTAAACGAAACATCACATATAGTAATTTAAATCCAACATCAAAAATTGAAATAAAATATTAATTGCTTTTATTTATTCAACGAGCTTTTGCGCTTGAATATAGTTAGTTTTTAGATAAAATTTATTTGACAAAATTATTAAAAACAACAGCTTATCTGACTTACAAAGATTTTACAAGCGTTATTCTCTTTCGAACAACTACTTCATAATTATTTCAATAATTTAAATTTTTTCTTGTGTAAATGTCAAGTGAAATCGATTAATATTAAATGTACAAAAATGACTTATATACTTAACATTATTAACAAGTTAAAAGAGGCTTCAATAATTTAATTTATTTATTTGAAAGATAAGAGTAAAATCTATGAATACAATTGAACTATTTATTATATTTTTCGATGAATTTTTAAGCATTCTTTTACAAATACTTTGTTTAAAGAGAAAATGGTATTTTAATAGCATATGTATATTACAGGAATTCTGAACAAATGAAATAATTAATTAAATTGAAAAAATTGGAAAATAAAAATTTACAAAAAATTCCAATAGAAGATTTACAGAAAAGATTTATATTTCCAAGATTGTTCTTATTGAATAGTCATTTGTGATAACTTTTTGTTTTATTTTTTTCTTGTTCAATAGAAATATATATACATGTGCTTCAAGACATTACGCGGAAACATGTATATACTCGTTATTTCTTATTCTACTGAAATATAATCCGTATCATATTTGAAAAAGAACTTTGTTTCATATCTTAAAATAACCAAAATTATAATGTACAGAATGCTCATTTTAGTACTAGTAAGAGAAAGAAGGTGGAATTATTCCGCAATTTCCAAAATAGCTGTTTTTATTGTCACATATTCGATATAAATTTAATTGCACACGTGTAAGTGGGATTTAATTTATTGAAAATGACCAACATCGATAGAGCACGAGTTTAAGATAAGACCGGTATTTATATTGTAGTAGCTGTTAAGTTGAATAGGTTACAGAGGAAAGCTGTTAAATGGACTATTGGTTAGTCAACTGTAGAGTCAACTAAAGAAGACAAACGAAAAGTGCAAAATATGTTTATTACAACTTAAATAATAAAGACGTATATAAATTGTTTTACATTGAAGTAAAGAAAATTCTAAGAGATCGAATAATTCACATCTAAAAAAAATAATTCAAATAAAGTACCGAAATTGATTAAAAGATACTTGAATCATAAACAGAAAAAATAATTTAATAGTGATAGGAGAGTGAATATGAGTGTGTATAAGATTGATAAGTAAGCTGAATCTTATAAAGGAGAAATAGAGACTGTATGTTATAATTACGAAAAACCAATATTATGATGTTAACTTATTTCTTTTTTTAACGATACTAATCATTTAGAATTACATAATATATGACACTTTTAATAAATTGACAATAAAATTGACAATATTATGTTACAATTTTATTCGTGAAACGCTGACATTTATAACATCTATCTATTTAACTATTTGTATTCTAAGCACTTATTTATAAAAAGTTGTAACAAGATTTACCCTGTTGAACTGGTGTCGGTCGTTGCGGTTACGAGGTGCGGTGTGCACGGGCCTCGAGGCGACAACATTTTGTACCGCACTGTTACCCGTGCTCGGTGTCTCTAAGCGCGTCTGGGACAGCTGGACGCCGGGGTAAGGTTCTCTATAGGGTAGGGAGAAATGAAAAACGCGCGTTTTTCGATATCAATTTGGATCCTTTATTGATACCCAGCATGTTCAATTTAAATGTACTCGCCGTTCGCTTTGATTTCGCGGTGATGCAGCAGCGTCGTGCGTTATTTTTGGTTGGAGCCCCCGTTGGTAGGTGTTGTGGCCTCCTCTTTGGCTTCGATGGTAAAGAGCGAGGTGTGGGGTAAGATAGAAATGGCAACACGTCAAATAATAAGCTGTCCGGAAAAACTCGCACGTCAAATAACAAGCTGCCCGGAAAAACCCGCACGTTAAATAAGAAGCTGTCCGGAAAAACCCGCACGTCAAATAACGAGCAGAGAGAATGAGGATGGTACGTTAAAGTACGTACTCCCACGGTATGGTAGGAAATGGCTATACGTCAAATAACAAGTTTCTCGGGAAAACCTACAAGTCAAATAAAGGGTGGTGAAACGAGAACAGTACCTCAAATAATGTACTGCCAAACAAGAAAAAACTGCTAAAAAGCAGTATGTCAAATAATGTTTTACCAGGACGAAAGGATGTAACAAGTCAAATAAAGAGCTGCGAGGGACGGCTGCACATCACGTATCGAGAAGTGAGGGTCGGAAGGATAAGAAAGATTGGTGTCCGTGAGGCAAGAGACAACAAAATGGCGGCGGCGGCGGTAAATCTAATGAGATTAGGCTTCTTCGGACTACCATAGGTGAGTATATGTCGATAAACAGTAAAGAGTTGTATTGCACGGCCCCTTTTATAGGGAAACGCTACTAAGTCGAACCCACTCGCACTCATTATGCAAGTCGACCTCTCGATTTCTTCTCACTCACACTCGCTTGTAGTTGTACAACACAGCTTCTGCAAGCGCGGAGAGTCACCTGCGATCCCATTCTTCATAAAGCAGAGTTATTGATTCGGTTTTTGTCGAATTTACTCTTTAAATATATTATTATTATTATTGTTATTTATTTCTTTCTTGTTAGGATTAATAGTTCAATCTCGAACTATTGCATAAAGTACCACAGGCTAGAAACGAAGCAAACGTATATTGTTCGAGACGTATCAGTACTTAAATTAATTTTATTACCGCAAATTAAATATAAATTAATTAGTTTACTATTTTAAAAATTAATACAAATTAAAAATACTCGAATTCTAGTTTTTTTATTTTATGCACAAAAATATCTCTCCACGTGTCATTAAAATTTCAAAATTATAAATCTCAAATGTGACATGTATCATAAAGCGTATAATTCAATGATCATTGACTTTAAATATAATAGTAAAAAAATGAGTTAATACAAGTTCTTGCTCTAATGATTTGTTAAAAAAAGACAATAAATGTTACTACTAAAGAAGGTAAGCTGTTTCAACGTTTCTGATTAAATATTGACTTTGTTGTGCTGTGTAAGAGAAAGAGAGAGAAAGAGAACGTAAGTTAATGATTTTGAAGAAAACAATAGATATAGTATCGTCAAAATAGGTATACACAAGTACTCAGTTTAACACTGAAAGAATTGAATTTAACTGAAAAGAATTGAAATCGGCAACTGCAAAATAAAACATCAAGTATATAATCCTGCGAGATTTCGATATACTCGAGAAGGGTAAAGTTCCAAGTACAACTAGTTTAAACTATTAACGATACGGAACCCATCGAGAACTTTAATACCATTTCAAAGGATATTTTTTTTTCTTTAGAAGTATTCGTCTGTTGTGCGTATTTTCCACTACTACTTGATAAAGTCAAACTTCGCATATCCGGAGTAGGTTAACACTGTATTACTTACAATCATGTAGCCCAGCTTTGAACATCCAGAATGGAATCTTGACAGCTAATTTCTCTATAAATAAGTGTTTTTCTCTTAACGTTATTTCTACTTTATTTGTTTATTTTTCTGATGCATCTTTCCGTTTCCTACACGATCAGCGACTACCTTTGCTGTCAGATTATGAGCTGCTGCACTATACTCGAGTTAAATCGAATGATCAGGTACGTCGGCTTGAGAAAGTAGAAGCAGACGGACTACATGGTATCGGACGAAGAGGGATCGATGTAGTTGGAACTCTGCAATTGCACTCGGTGTAGCTTCTCTTGTACCGATGGAACTGTGGTACGCCAAGTAAACCCCAAAAGTACGGAATGCATTCCGCGAGCCAGAAACATACTGGTGTACGAGACTATGAAGTAACGTATTTTATTCATTTGATACAGATGCTTGAGGATTATTAAATAATTTTCAATAAATCATTGTTTATTTTTATAAGAATATTAACAAACTTTATTACCAAATTTATAAAATATTAATTTTATCTTATTAGTTAAATAAATAAATGGTTATGTTTACAATTTACATCGAATGATGAAAACAGGGCTTGCGTTTTGAATTGCTTTATTTATATGCCTTAGATTTATTTAATATTTGCCTAATTTGAAACATAAATTAATATTGCATTACAATTTATAATTTAAGTTTTAACTAATGTAAAAATTTGTTACTGGTAAGTTTAAGAAATTTTAGCAAGCATACTATTGATAAATTATTGATGCATAAATAATTTGTAAATATATCGTAAAAATTATGTTTTATTCATTCTACAATACTTTATTCTATACTTTATTCACATTTTAATTTATAAATAAAGTCACAAAGTAACACATTATGGACGCATGAACATCACAGAATATAAACATAATTAAAACTCTTTTTAAAGCTAATAGTCATTTGATAAATCCATTTTTTGAATACAATTTTCATAAGTAAAATTTTTATTCAGTTTAATATACATGATTTTGTGATCAAATTCTGAAAATTATTGATTTTATATCAGAAAAGTTGAAACAGGGAGTTAATTTTAAAATATCATTTTCTCAAAACTTTTTATTTTTTATTTTTAAATCATAACTTTTAAACAGAAATTAGTTGAACTTGAGAAAGAAAAATTTCATTTTTAAAAAAATCGTTATTTAATTTACATCTTAATTAATTTCTAAATTTTATTTATAAAGTTTTGTAATTTTTCAATTAAATGAACGTGTCAGTCATGTCTCATACCAATCTTTTCATAAACATTTTATAAGCATACGCATTATTAACTTTAAAATTGAATATTTCTAAGAAAATTAAATTGATGCATTGAGTGATCATTTTTGTATTAAATATACAGTAAATAAAATAAATTTTTTACAATATAATAATTACTTGCATAAATAATGATTATGCTTTTTGAAAACATATAATATATAATACAAGTCGATACAAAATTGTATTAAGAATACAATAAAATTAATTAAATTATATAAAAATTAAATTCTGAAAAAGAATCTTCAAATTTGGCAATTGCTTTTAGTACATTCAGATTTTTAATTACTTAAACAAAATATTTAATGAATATACTAATGTTATTTGAGAAAATTTTACATAAAAATACGTACTACAGTATAAATGCAATATTAGAAAAAAATTTAAAAGAGATATATTATTATTTTATCAAAAAAGTCCATGTTATAAAGAAAATTAAATAAATAATTTAACAAGTGAAAAATACGATTGGTATATAGAAGTTGGATTTACGGTACAAATAGGAGGTATATTATTGAAATTTACAAACACATTCTTAAAATGTTCATTTTTTAACACCTTATCGATTAAACTATTAAGTAAATTAAAAGTTTCATGTTACTTGAAAGTTTAATTATTAACTTACGTACCGTTTTTATTTTTTAAATCAATATATCAAAATTTAATGAAAGAAAAAAAGTGCTCTAAAATTGATTCGCTTATCATTATTCTTTAAATCTTAATTAATTAAATTTTAATATGCAAATTTTCCAATTTTAATACGAATATGAAAATACTTGTTAATCCATGGAAGTTATTTACAGGAGTTATTAAATAAATTATTTAATGAATGAACAAAATTAATTCTATTAAAGTTTATATCATGTGATTAATGTGGAATTTATAAAATCCTCAATTTATTTCACAGTTTACGAAATTGTTATCACAACTTTAATTTAAATTCTTTTAAAATTTAAAGTCTGATTCTTTTAAAATTCTTTAAATTTAAAGTCTGATTCTTTTAAAATTCTTTAAATTTAAAGTCTGATTTACTTTGTAACGGAACTTTTTCACGAATGTCTTAGTGCTGAGCATTATGTTTTCCAATATTTCTCAAAGTGAAGTACGTTTGCACACATTCCATTTTTCATTCGGCTTACCTGTTGACGAGTTTCCGCATGCGCTTTATCGTGCGCTTCGACTCCTACATCTCAGAATGCCAAACGTAAATTTTGACGTATCCGCACAAAGGTAATGTTGGTATACGTAGGGTCTCTAATTATGAATACTAGATGAAACTTTCGAAAAAGCTGTAACCAACAGAGTATTATTTTATATAAATAATGAACATTTATGAATAAAATACATTTATGTTCTGATGATAGTAATTAATTTCGTAAGTATTCTTAGCGAATTCGGATACCCGAGTTTTTTGTTTTTTCACATTTCACTCGTTCGATGTGTGATATCGCAGTTGTTCGTCAGATGTTCAAACGAGAATCGCAATCGGTGTTCAATTTCCGCAATACCTTATCGGTACGTAGATTTCAGGTACCATACGTTAACCTCGAGATTTCCTTATAATTTATGTATAATAATATTATATAATAAGATAGAAATATCTTATATTCTGTTTTGTATTCGAAAAGTAATATTAGAATAATTTAACTTTAGACAATTCACGTATACGTATATTCGCAGTATTTAGAGTTAGATAATACTCGTAATAATTAAAATATTGTAAATCTCAGGCTTATAATTTTTGCTTGAAGAGTAATTGAGTAATTAGAGTTAGAATAAGAGTGTTAGATTTGCTGAACCACGTTCGTAATGTGGACTTAGCTAAGTTTACATCTGTGCATCTATGTTCATTTAAGCACATAAACCCATAACCGTGAACATTAAAAATGAATTTCTTGCAGAACGAGAAGAATCCAAATAATTAAGAAATAATTAAAGTATTAAAGTAGAAATAATTAAAGTATTAAAGTAGAAATAATTAAAGTATTAAAGTAGAAATAATTAAAGTATTAAAGTAGAAATAATTAAAGTATTAAAGTAGAAATAATTAAAGAAATAATTAAGAATAATTAAACTTCATTAACCTGCTATCGAATATATAAATAGTATGTGTACATGAATCTCTCTCAACATTATATGTTCAATGTTAAAAGTGACACTGGTGGTGCTTTTGCAGCTCGTTAACTCACTATTGCGAAGAATGTAAGTTTATATCTCTGAAAATTACGGACTTTATTTTTTTTGGAATGGATTTTACGATATTGTACTAGAAATACAAACGTGTGTTTTCACTTGGCATGTGCTTTTATGCCCATCTCGTATGAATTACACGTGACAAAATTTCAAAAGACATCAAACTTTTATTCTGACTTTGTTAACAAATTTAATCGTATAATTCAGAGAACATATTTTCTTTTTCCAATATATTAGGTACTTTTTTAAATAAAAAATAATGAGAAAAAGCTTTATTGAGTTAAATTAAAATACAAGTTTAATTACATTAAAAAAGAATACGTTTTTTATGATAGTATAAACTAGAATTTCATGCATCTTATTTATATTAATGAAATAATTGATTATGCAATATTTTCTTAAAGGTTTTTTAACAATTGCAATCTGTTTAAACTCTTACTGAGAAAAAATAATAATCTATTTACTCTGTTTCGTGATACAAACTATTTTATTCCTTATACTGTAGGAAATCATATTAACTGCAGAAACTAACGTCACATTCTAGTATTTAATTAACGTTTACTTTATAAATTTTTTGATTTTATATTTTTAATTTATAAGTGATAATTTTTTGTAGCAAACTTCTTTAGAAATGTGGGTCACATCATGTTTTATTTTAGACATTTAATTTCTACTTTTCTTAATTAGTGCTAGCACTAAAGTTATAATTAGGGGATGAAATATTGAAAAAATAAACAATTGAAAAATTTCAAATTTTCACTAACTGTCATAAACAACAATCATTATCAACAACTAAAAAAATAAAAGAAATTTTTATTGTGCATAGAAACTTATTATAAACAAAAAGAAGTTGCGCCACGTAAGAGTATCTCAGAAGACCGTCTACTACAATAGACTGTAAATACAAAAATTAATAAAATTTTAACAAAAAAAAAAAGCATAATTCTAATGCTTAAGAACCGAAGATATGAATAACAAAAAAAATCACCAAAAATATTTATTAATATTAAAAACACGTCCAATGCGCTACCAATAAGCATATGCGTTGTAACACTTAATTATTAATTAACATATGTTCCCGAGGAATTCGATAAATTTTTATTCATGAATATCGTTGATCATATCAAAAGCAACAAATATCCCGAATGGCAACAAAATGTGGAGATCTCGTCACTGTTTAAATAACCGTTGAAATTAGCGCAATACGTACATACGGTACATGCATACCCCATATCGCGTCAGATTATAGTTAATTAACATATGTTCCCGCGACATTCGACAACTTTTTATTATTTATTATATATCGTTAGACGTAAGAAAAGTAACAAATATCCCGAATAGCAACAAATTCTGAGAATTTCGCCATTGTTTAAAATATTTCTCGTTGAAATTAGCGCCTACATAATATACAAATATAAGTATCATAACTTCACTTTTTTACAGTATTATTTTTCTGCTCTCTCACTCTCTCTACAAATCTCTATGTCATTTTACTCTTTCTATTTCTTATTAGGCCACTCGTTAATTATAAAAATGTTCTCATGTGTCTTGTTCTTGCAATTGCAATACAACAACTAGAATTTCATTAGTAACTAAGTATACTTGAAGTAATTTCAAGTTTTTAAAAATTTGATTTTTTGTTGGAATTCCAACATTGGAAACTTCAGACTCATAAGTATCTTAGCTTAAATTTACTTGAAAAAATTACAAATATTAGTAAAGTAATTTGGTGGTAATGTAATCTATGTTATGTTCATCATTTTGTTCCAATAACTGTATGTATTAATACATTATTAAATTGTTGATCTTGTTATTTGTAATATAAATTAATATCATATTTGCTGTCTATTTTCTATCTATTTTCTGTTGTGTGTCCGTTCTATGTCACGCATCAACCTATCACAAAGGTAAGCATATATGCTTTTCAATGTGTCACAGATTCTAGAGACACTTATAGTATAAGATTAACTCGCAGTTACTCGGATTGCACATAAGCTTTTATATATGTGCCTATAGATGGAGCGTATAAAACAATAAGCTCACCTCATGGTCTCATACAGGGATATGAGAGCATTTGTAACGCAACGTATTTAATTAAAAAGATTTATTGACTAGTTAAGTATACGTTGTTGTAATTATTTATTTTTAACGACACAAGATTGTTCTTGTATTTCTTAATTCAAGTTTTGCTACAATAATTTTTTAAAGTAAACTTTGTATTATATTTAGTATATTTATTAATAGATCAATTAAATATATTTCATGAATATTTAGTTTAGTAACAAAATAGAGAAATATTAGTACAATTTTTTAGCTTTTTAAGTGAATAAATAAAAACTATTATTTTTTATTCAAACATATAAATAATTTTTAATTTTACATTTACTATTTTATAATGTATATTTATTTAAAATTTAGTTAGAATTTTTTTGATTCGTGTTTTAATTAAAGAAATTCGCTACGATAATTTTGTTATAGATTATACACTGATTCTTATGAGATAAACTTGTTAGGAATTTAGGCAAATATAAGGTATTAGGCAAGTGTACTTTGATTATATCACGGAATTTAGGTAGATAGCGTTTTAAAATTACATAGTACGACCGATCGAATTTCGTTTTGATTTTTTTACCATCAAACAATTTTTATATACACATACAGCAGGCAAGAAAATTCCTATCTTTCACACAGAATATGTCGTCACATTTTACATAGAATTTTAAATCGTAAAAGTAACTTAAATCTTAAATAAAAAATTTAACAAATATAGTAGAATCGCAGGGATGCTTTGAATGCTCAAAGTAAACACCATTGCAAGATTTTGGAAAACTTATATTATAAGAGAGATATAAAAGTGTACATTAATAATAATTTAGAACGTAACCAATATTTTTTAACCTTATTTATATGTTGTACGCAGTCACCCATAGACATAAGAATTATATCTAATATATATTAGCCAGTACCTATGCATCGCCCGTCTTATAATTATATCGGGCGTCAACAAATTCTTTTAAGACTGTACAATGATTGATTTTTTCTTTTTTTTCAGGTATGCGAATAAAGTTAAGATGCAGAATGATCTCTTTATCTGTTCTTTCTTTAAACGGTACCCAACTCGGTAGGATTTTATTATTATTATTTGTTGTTAGTAAATGCATAATGCGACAACATTATGATTGTGAGCCAAGGTCTGCCATTTTTTTGCCGTTTGGTCTGTACATTATTATTTTACCAATTTAATGTGACTTATTACTATGGTCGTATGTACGCGTAATCTTTCTTCATAATACAACTGCCTATACAAGCCCGTCAAAAAAAAATTTTTTACTTATTAAAATTTGGTCTCACTACTGTAATCGGAGTATGTGGGAACTTGACTGTCGGTAAACTTTATAGAAAAGCCAAATGTATGTATGTACAATTATCCGAAAATATTGCTTGAGCTATTTGTCCTGTTATAGTTGATAAAAATAATCTTTATTTAATATTTGTGTGTAGAATGATATTCAATTTAGTATTAAAATTCATAACTTTTAAACTTTTGTAGCAACATTTTCTACGCTTATTGTATTTCTTCTATTAGAGTAACAAATAAATAAAACAGAATAAAAATTTTCATTATATATACATTAATAATATGTATTTATTACTTAATAGTTAAAATCGTAGAAGCTGTGGAAAAATAAATAGAAACGTTTTTATTGCCTGTATATTTTAAGGCATCTTATGTTATATGTTTATCCAAAAGTTCGTCCAATGTAACACGCATGAACAATTTTACACGCGAATTTGTAATAGAATCTTAATAATCTTTACATTTCTATAAAGAGTAAGAGTGAGTACAAGGTCATTGTCATAACAATTTATAATAGGTATAATTAAAATTAGTTTATAAAAGTTTATTGCAACATTTTAATGCAGAGTAGTGAATAACAATTGAATGAATTGATAAAAATATAATTTAATTATTTATTGTCAATAAAGAGTGACTGTATACTTGTTTTATTATTTTAATAAATTATTTTATAACTTTCTTTAATATCAGATACTTTATTTATGTTCTCACTATCTAATACAAGTAAATTTGAATAAAAATAAACTGCTAGTAAACGCTTACTTGACTCCAGCATTGTTCATTATATTTTCAATATCCATTGCGCTTCACTTCGTGCTCCCTTTGTCCGTTTGCTCGATATAACTCACTCTTCTAGTGGGAAATATTCTATTTGACGTTCCCAGAAGAATATGAAGGGCCACATCATGAGAATATCTCAGTTGCTACTATTACTATGGATAAATCCGCAAATCTCTTAGTCAGAAAATTTTGAAATATACGACCATTGTCAATTTTTTCCTTTGAAATTCAACACCCCGTTGCCATTACGGTCACTCCCCCCTCTTATTCTATCTCTTTCTATTTTATACATGAAAAAGATAAATGCAACATATGCTTTTGATTGAACATACGCTCGTATATACCTGGAATTTGTAGAGGCTTCCGGCACGTTTCACGTCTTCGTATGAATGCATCAATAATGTGGCATTCGTGATAGACGAATATTATCATGATGTCCTTCACGACCATGATGCATGAATATTAAAGTGGCGTATGAAGTTTGATATGTCAGTTACAATGTTTTGAGTGGGATCTTTGAAACTTTCAAATATAAAAATGAACTTTATATTAAACCAATGACGGAAGCAATTTTTTTTCTTTGTGATTTAACAAAGCACTAGGAAGATATATAACTGTTTGATTATTATTCAGGAAGCTTAGTTCATTGTAAAAATTTGATATTTATTTCTCCATAAATCTTAAAAAACTAATACAAATCATTATCAAACTAACTTAATAGATAATATATATTTTTATTGTCATTTTATTTACATGAAGTGAAGCCCTCATACATATAAAATCTGTGTATCAAGATGTAAATAATATTACACGAATAACAGTACTATTTTCTACAGATGCCAATAAAGTTATCCATATATAATAGTAATGTCGAAACAGAACAACACATTAAATATTATATTTTAGTTTGCGTTTATGTATGCTCGTATTCATTGGCTAACATGAAACTATATTTAATCAAAAGCTGATAAAGCTTATTTTATTAAGAATTTTGAATTTCCGTTATAACTTGCAATTTCTCGTACATGTTACTCTTTATACTTTTATATAAAATTTTAATATATTAGCAACTTTTTATGACTACCGATATTCCAATCGATTTTTTATCCTTAATATACATTATTATCACTAGTATATTATAAAATAAAACTATTAAATAAGTTTAATGTGTAAGTGCGATAAGTATAGCTGCCACTAGTATAAGAATTTAAGCAGGTTTTAACGTTACAACCAGAAAAACATTATTTTTTAGATCCGCTATTTCAAAGTCAAAACATTCCAATCCGAGTGCATATTTTCGAGCCTATAAAATTTTTGTACCAATGAAAGACTTTATACTGCGCTACAGTGATTAACCGTGTAACAGGCTATTGATTCTAAATTAGCCATCAATCTCACCATCTTGATAAGCTGTTAAAGCTTGTGAGTCTCTCCATCTTTGAGTATCTTTATACTGCCTTTTCATTGACTGCCACATAGAGATTCTTTAACAGGGAGTTATCAATCTGATTATAATAAATCTAAAGAAAAGAATAAAATCGATAAGTATTTATTATTTTCAGTATATTTTATTAAATATTTTCATTACTATTGAATACTGTATACTGTAATTAAGTAATTACAGCTAATAACTATACAATTACAGTTGATATTTAGAAATTCCTGAGGTTACCTTACTTTGAATTGAATATAAATGTGAAAAGTATTTATATTTATTTATTAATTTAAAAACAATATTATGAGATAAAACTATATTTTAATAAATATATGAAAAATCAATTTACTTATAATTATTTTCTAGAGCTAAGTATTCTGAAATTTTTCTAAGTCTACAATGTTATAATTGATCATAAAAGTAGATTTTTATAGTGAATTAATGATAGAAAGAAAGAGAAGATTCTATTTCAGAAAATTATTTGAGTTTTCTTTTGGTATGAGAACTTAGATTTTTGTATATTGTTACGTGTAGTTCTAGCCAGGTTCGACTATGGTACCAATCTAAGGGTCTTGGATTCTATATCGCTTAAATAATATATACGAATTAAATATATGTCTTTATTTTAGTTACTAAAACAGCTTACGAGAAAGCGAAAGAGAGAGAGAGAGAGAGAAGGAAGGAGCAAATGGTAACATATTATGTAGCAATTATGTAGTCGGAAACATAAGTAGATAATCAATGCGGGTTCTGGCTCAATGTTAATGAGTTCTATTTGGATTCTGGCTCATTTTTTACTTCTGTTTTACATCCTAAAAAGTGAGCCACAACATGCATAGGACCCTTTAACATTGAGTTAGAACCCGCATAGGACCATTTGATATGGAGCTTAAATCTACATATGTAAGAGCGAGTTAGCAGTGGCAAAGGGCCCTTCAACATAAAGCAAGAATTAACATAGCTTTGTTTGGAGGACATTTTTGAAGCCACGCCCCTCAAGAATTTTTAATATGAAGGATAGACCTTCCTCCACGTCTCGCTCCCCGCGCTTGGCGAACAAGTTCATGTCTTTTTGCAGCTAACGTCACAGGTCCATCGAGTTTCACTAAAATTTTTCTTGATAATCAAGTGTTATTTTCTTTTTAGGAAAATAATACAAAAAATGTAATCTTATCACCAATCGTATATATCACTTTGTGACTATATACAAGAGTGAGGGAGAGAGTAGCTTAGTACATAGTAAATGTATGAGAGTGAGAGGGAACGATGTAAAGGAGTATATAGTAAGCGTGTAAGAATGAGAGAGATAGAAAGAGATTTGAAGCGGTGTATGTAGCAAGCATGCACGAGTAAGAATGCAGCAACACAATATGTAGCGAACGTATGAAAGAGAGAGAGAGAGAGAGAGAACGCGTAGTTAATACCTTATGCACAAAGCGCTTACACCTGAAAGAGTGTACGAAAGTATATAAGTTATAGATATAATCTTATAAGGGATAATTATATATATTTTTAATTGAATAGCTTCAATAGTGATTAACCTTTGAGAAGATAATTAGAAATCTTTTGATCGTTTTCTTTTAACGATCTTTTTACCTTTTCCACTTTTTGTGGGAAATTTAAGCATACAAGGTTAATATATATTTTCAATTCAATACAATTACACTTAAAGAGTGATTTATTTATATAGAGTATATGAAATCCTCTACGATTTTTCTTTTGTTTCTATGACTACAACTTTAGTAAAAACCATAGAATAAAGCAGCTAAAAATTTCTATTATCAGTGAAATATATAGTTTTGAAATCTGAGAGTTTTATAGCATAAAATATTATTGGGTTAAAATTTTCTGAAATTTAGCTACTCTTAAAGAGTAAGTTTTTACTAACTTTTTCTACGCAAAGGTTAGATTTTTTCCTGTCGGAGGAGTGATTTCCAACGCCATTACTACAGAATAACCAATGAGAAAATTTCAGTACATTTTCTAAAATTGTTATAGACATACACAATGCTTTTTTTATATTTACATCATTTTACATAGCATACCAAATATTTACATTTAATATATAATTATATCTATAATTAATGTAGTAATATAGTATGACACATAATTAATGATAGTAATCAACACGGAGATAGAGTAAAGGAGAACGTCATCCAATTTTAATTTAAGAACCATATTCTTTCAGAGTTGATTACAAATCTTATACATGTCGATATATTTTCATTTTTAAAGAATGCATTTGAAATGTTTAAGACACAAATTAATTTATCGCTGAATCAGTATAATATAATTAAAGTAAATGTAATACTAGCTGCTAAATACATTGTCAATAAAAATAATGAACAAATTGTTGAAATGAAATATTTAAACACAAAGACAAACGCGATTTATAAAATAACGAACTTAACTTGGTTTGCTGCGAATATTAAAGAATCTATCAAACAAGGCATGGGAGAATTTGAAGAAGGAGATTCGGGGTAGGTTTTACATTCAACTTTAAATCTTACTATAAATATGTGTAAATATAGTCCAATCAAATATAGTTCATATATATAGAACTTCCTATTGAAATTGAAAAAAGCATGCTTGTATCAATTTTCAAAATAATAATAATTAATGTTCAAATGGGCGATATTATCGCCTTTACATCCTTTCAAGAATGTGAAATGAACTAAACTTTAAAGATATTGAATTTCCAGTATTATCGAGAAAAATTTCAAAATTTGAAAAACAAAATAATATTTCCCTTAATTTGTATATAATAGAGAATAGAAGAAATTTCCATTTATCATCTTCTTATATATCTATTCAAGAAACAATAAATGTATAAATCTTCTTTTATTATAAGATTATTATATACATATGAATGAAAAATAAAAATCAATATTTAATGACGATGTTTTTATATTCATTTTTTTATATTTCATGTTTCTATTTCATGTTTTTATATTCATATATTCATTTTATATTCTCAGTTCAATTCATTCCATTACATTTAAATTTTTTTCCATTATTTTTTTCAAATATTACTACTGAATGTTTCTTTAATTTTGTTGATGCTATTGTATCCATCTTCTCATCATAATGCTTATTATTTTCATTCAATTTATCTTTAAGCTGTTGACTAATATTAGCCAAGTTTTCTTTAATTTCTAAATTATTATGTCTTATCATTTCTAATAATTTAAGTCATTGAAAAATCACTTCTCATCGTATCTAAAATAACCGTTGTATTATTCATTTCAATAAGAAGTATATGACTGAACTAAATAAATTCATTGCATCATCGGAGTACTGTAACATTTTTCACTTGTTTATTTTATATATCATGCTATTCATCACTTGTTACTTTCAATCCAAGACCTCAAGGTTCTCAATAATCTATGGGTTTGCAAAGATTTTATATTATGATAAAATTCCGTTTTCATTCTTCAAAAATCTCAGAGTAATAAAATTTATGAATTTTTTATTTTTTAATGCATTGATAAATACATTTTAGTTATACTTTTTTTTTATGAGCGCTTGTTTTTCGAAAATATTTTGATAATTCTCTGAGTCATTAAAAATAATATGTTAATCATTAGGCTCTTTTCTACAAAGTCATTCTAATAAACCTTTAGTTTGAGAACACCTTTTTATGTTTACATAAATAAACGAATTTCTTAAAGTTTATAATTAAGTTTCTAATCATAGCGGTATCATTTTCAATACAAACTCCGTATACATAATCCAAGTATTTTTTACGATCTTTTGATGCGCAAATAAAAATTTATCTAAAAATTCATTTCATCATTTTCTTCTGCTATCTCGAATGTAGCATTTTTATCATTAAACGTTTTATCAGATTTTGAAACTTAAAGTTTCTTCAAATAGAGAAGATTCATTGGACTTTACTGATTTATAAATTCTTGGCAAACATTCTTATTTAATATTCTTCTTAACTTACTACAGTTTATAGCTCTTTAAGTAGTTCAACTATTGATTTGAATGTATTATCTAATTTAGTACTGATCATATTTTTTAATTTTATACTTACATCTAATTATATCTCATCTTTTAGTAAGCCCTTCTTTTAATATATACTTTTCGAACTGATACTCAGCCATATTGAAGCTTTCGATTTGCAAGTAAACTGTACTGCCTACATTGTATATATTATATTTATATCAGAACAGTCAAAACCCTTTCTATACTTACCATTAATTTTTGATCGATCTTTATTAATTACAATAAAATCATGTTTATAATTATTACAATATTTTGTGCCTAAATTTTAAAACTGCATAAAAGACATATCTGAATTTAGATAATCATCGCAAGCATACCTTAAGTTTATATCATCTTGTTGGAATAATATCAATAAATCTACATTATCCCTTCAAGTTTTTCTGGAATATGTATGTATGATTAACGTAGATAAAAAGAATCAGTATTCTTGTGACTTTCCATACCAAAAAATGTTCTGATATTGTTTTATTTTTCATAAGTTATATCATCAAATACATTAATTGAGTTCGGAAGATCATTATTTAGCAATACTACAGTGATATAATCGCTATTAAGAAAATATTATGTACCATCAACAGGTTTTAATAGTTTCTTCAGATATTAATATTTTGACTGAGTTAACGACTTTGAGTAAATGTATACATTTTCAAATCTAAGTCCATTATAATGTATTATAAATGCTAATAGACCATTATTTACTACAATTAGATGGTCCACAGAAAATATTTCAAAAAATATTTCTCCATGATGATTAATTTTTCTCTTGTTCTACAAAAAAGTTAAAATTCTCAATTTCTAACATGATTAGATAGAACCTAATTGGTAAAATTTAAATTACTTCTGGTGATAAAGTATTAATAGTAAGTATTTATATATTCGAGCATCAGATGTAATTTAAACCTCAAATTATAATGTTTATACGCACATGAGAGCGTGATAGTGGTATTGTTAAAAAACTCATCAATAAGCTACCAAATTAATTCCTAGATATCAATACTATGAACCTGACACTAAGTTAGTTAAATGCCTTTCGTGTGGTAACTCAGTAATTAATCGTCTTATAAAGGGTGATTAATAATTAACCACCCTTCATACGGACAACGCAGCTTTACTTTGATTAGACAGAATCCAAGATGAAAGGGGAAAATTGTCGTGGTGAGCGATACTGCTGAAAGACTTTAGCTTCGACGTTGAGCATGTGCCCGGGAGGAACAATAAACTTTTATTACGCAGTCACACATCCCTGAAAAAGAGAGGTACCGCGAAGTGCCAGAGGATCTGAATAGCATGATATAGCTTACGCAAAAAACTCTTAATTATAGGTAGGTAGAAGTGATGCAGACAAAGTTTCAGCTGATAAATCTTGGCAATGGGTTAAGAGCAAGTTCAAAAATTAATAAGAAAGTTACAGTCTATGTTGTTACTAATGAGATGAATTATAAATTAAAAATGGACATGAGATTGTAGAAAAAAGCTTAGAAAAAACAAAATAAATATACTTCAACTCTTAATAAACCTAACAATAAAATCGTTACATATATGTCAATGCTACCTATTAAAAATTTTGACGAAAAATGATTTATTCAGCTTTGAATGGAGCACATAACGCCGTTTAAAGTGCTGATGGTAAACAAAACGTTAAAATTCTACGTATTCTATCAGTTTTTCCTTCAAAAATTGGTAGATATTTACCATTCCTCATTCCATAGTTCACTGGCTTAAGTGCAACAGGTTTATCTTTGATTAATGCTGCATTGCAATTAATGTGTATTTCAATCAATTGATGTTTAGTGTTTCATAATGATATATTAATTCGATGTTATCAATTAGTCAATTTCTTTAATATTTTAACTAGTTCAGTATTGTTACACTTCTTATTGTATTATTTATTTCTCGTATTCATAAATTACACTTCAGTACTAATTATTTTCGTAGATTATTGCTGATTTTTATACTGTAACTGCTATTGTATCAGATAGCGCGTTTTCATGTATCTGTTGACTAATCACGGCGTCAAATATTCAAGAAGTAAATAGTCTAATCATAATGCATGACAATTTGTCATCAATAAATAAAATAATAATATTTACATTTTTTACTAATACATAATTCTAAAAGAGTTTGTGTATCGCAAATAAGCGAATTAATTGAAAGAAGAAATGAGCAAATAAAGTTTTGCTATTTTTTTGTGTTCAAGCATTTTTGTTTAATAATAACACGTATTTTGTAATAAATAGTAACAAAATGAAAAAATTATATATATATTCTTGTTTTACAAAAACTTTACTAAAAAAAATTTTTTCGTAAATAATAATTAATCGTTCTTAAATCTCATACATACTATATACATGCAATTAAATCAGAATTATATTTGACTTCAATTTTTATTTTTTGTATTATTTATAGCAATTTATATCAATAAATAAATATTAAAAGATATTTCATATAGATTTCACTATATATATGATTGACATTGGTTTATTTATAATTAAATTTATATTTAATACGATAAAACGAACAAGGAATTTTATTAATGGCCATAAGAAGATTGTTTCATGTTTAAGAAATTGGTTACTCGACGATGAACTTTTTTATATAAACTTGACGCGCTCAGAACGTCTCCGATGTGTCATTTTCGTTGGAAAAGGCTCGAAAATCGAAATGCAAAGGCTCGTGCACGTAGCAGGCCTCGATCTGTACGAGCCGGGTGACGGCAGGTATGAGTCAACCCCAGAGGCTGGCTCAGACGGGGCGAGTGAGCGAGAGGGAGAGGTCGAGCATTGGGTCCGGAAACGTTTTCCTAGTGACGCCGCTAAGTTTCCCGGAATTCGCTGCGCGTGGGAGTTTCACCCTTATTGGGTCTGGCAGAAGCTTCATCCTTATTGGGTGAAGGAAGGTACATGGCAATTAATATAGGCGCTTCGGTATCCGCCACGCAGACAGAAGTGGAAAGGTTGCGGAGCCCTCAAGATCAGAGGTAGCAGCGACGATCAAGGGGAAAGGACACCGAGTCAAAGAACGAGAGGAAGTCTCCCAACGCTCTCTCTCTCTTTCTTAATTTCATTGAGGAATTAAGATCCCCCCACATACTGAATGTTATCAAAGTTATAAAAACTTGAACTTTGTTTTTATTTGTATATTTATTATATCCTTTCCAAAATCGCCCTTTTTATGACGTCACAGGAACGAAAGGAACAAACTTATCATCATTAATTCATTGACGTAGGATGTCTACCCTAAGACAAAAGAGAGAAAAGAATAAACTCTGCAAGGAAGGGAGAGATATTCGCCGCGACCATAAAAAAAAGAAAAAGGTCGCACGAAGGTTCTCTCGTATTTAGAAAAAAATTTGAGTCACATACGGGGTTTCTGTCCCGGCATGACTCGAACACTTCTCAAATTGATGTTTCACATATTTAGATTACACGAATCTATTTAGACAGTAACGACTACATACTATGTACACATTATTTTTGAATAGTAAATGGTAATAAAAGTTAAATTAAATCAATTCGTTAAGTACGTCACTCGATTTTTAAGTATAAATATTAGAATTCATAAAAGAATTTTTTATTAACTGATAAATTTTAGAAATGTTTTATAATTTGTAATATTATATTCTTAAAAATAAATATTTTTGGATTTTGGAATAAAATTTTTTCAGTTAAAATCTTATTTAAATTTTACTGAAAAAATAATTCTTGAAATTTTTAAATATTTCTTTTCAGAACATATAGATATAATAAAGAAACCTCGATTTTAATATAATAAGAACCTCATAAATTTTCAATAAAATTCTGAATCATTCTTTCGTAAATATGCGAATGTCAAACTATGAAATAAACATTTTTGCCGCAAGCGTCTAAAATGAAAAGCTGAACTCTTTTCTCGTGAATATTGAAAAAGTAATACCGCTTTTATGTGCCATATGTTTGACACTTTATCAGCGTCTTTTTAAATGCAAAATCGTTTCTAAGGTAACAATGATAATAAAAAGAAGAATAAAATTCAAATTAACATATTTAGAATAAATTCAATACAAAAGATCGAGTTGAATTGCATGTTTATAACAAAATGAAATAATTTGCTTCTGATTTTTTAATTTCTTAAATGTCATATCAAAAGATTTTCAGTTTTAAATAAAGTAAAATAAATAAATTTATTTGACTTCAGTTTTTATTTTCATCTAAATTTTATGAATGATCAATGTCTTGGAAAAATGTTTACTTTAAACATCTAAAGTTACATACTGTATTTTATTTTAAACTAAAAGTGAATTATATCTACATGAATTTTTTACATTAATTTTTATTACATCAAATAAGAATATTAAATATATTACTAATAATTTTTTATATTGACTGCATTAGATTACTTACTTTTAGAAGTATATGCTTTATAAATGTTTTACTTACAAAATTATTTTTGAAATATAAAGATATTTATTTGTATTTTTATTACAATAAATTATTAATTACAATATAGTGCAGTCTCAGTTCTTTAGATCAAATAGATTTTTTCTAATATTACAACCTATGTAAAACTGATATTCAAAAAAGTAGTTGTATTATTTTTAAATTTCTGTAAAGATTAAACGGCATTTGTCGAATTTATAATAATGTATGCAACATATTTTTCAGAAATCTAATACATATTAATATTTATATTAATATTCACAAAGTATTTGACAAATCTTTATACCTTTACAAATACTTAAGAAAATGAACTAAGTATAATACATAAAGAAGTTTTTATTTAAAACTGGAATGCTTGGAAAGCGACTTTTTATGTTTTAGGATCTATGATATTTTTATATCATGTTAATAAGGAGATGTGCACTCGATAATTAAATTTTATCAATTTTATTAAAACCTTTTTATTTGAATCGATCAACAGATCCCGTTCTAATATAATAGCGACTGCTTAATTTGCGATTGACATAGAATAAAAAATTACTGCTCTACATAAATATTAGTTTAATGAATACAAAATTTTGATTAGTCTAATTATTTAATAAAAATTATATTATAAGTTATTATTAGACAATATTTATAAATAGTTTTATATAATAAAAAAAATACAACTAAAGTCATGTTAAAGCTTGTACTAAAAAAATATATTGTATAATTTTATAGTATTTGTATCTTTTAGCACATAAAATAGTATTGTTATAATTCAAAATTATTTTAAGATCTAATATTAGAGTTACAAAAATTTTCAAATTATTAAATTGGATGTTTAAAATAAATAGTGTTAATAAATCTGCAATGATTATAATTAAATATTTATATAATTAAAGCGCATATAATGTAATTTGAACATACCTTAATTATACATTTAAATAATTGTTGTATGTTTTTGTATATATGCATTTTAGAAAAATTATTATTATAATAATTATGCAAATCATTTCTAGATTTTAAATTGCACAACTAGAATGAATAAACTCTAATTCCTAATGTTAGTTTAAATTAACAGAACAACTAATATATTATATAAATCACGCCAACATTTATTTACATAATAAATAATCAAAATCTGTACTTATAAAAGCATTTATTTATTTTCATAAGTAATGTTAGTGTAAATAAATATTATTTAAACAAACATCCTTGTTATTCAATTTCAGAAATTGTATACATTATATCTATATCGGCCTCTTATATAATTAAAATCTGGAAAGATTTACAGGTAAATCATTAAATACAGTTAATTTATATATTTTTAATTCTTAATATTATATAGAAGCTGAGCTTATCATATAAAATAATTGTTTCGTTATTACACTGAAACATTATGATTATTCTCATTATGAATAATCTTTTCATTTAATTACAAAATTGAAAATATAATTTTTATACTTAGGATAATAATTCTAGACTGGCAGTAGAATAATTCATATTCTCTCTACTAATTGTTTGTAAGTTTTTCAAAATAAAAAGTAAATTTGAATAATATATCAATAATACTTCTTCTATAATTTTATAGAATTTGTCACTTTCATTATTTTTTAAATTTATTTTAACTTTTAAATTTTATATTTATACAATTTTTCAGAATATTTCTATAAAACTTAGAAATATTTTTTCGATAATAATATAAGTAAATGAACAAAATAAATTAAAAATACATTTTGAAATTTTCATTACATATAAAATAAAAACACAACGATTTTTATTAACATGGTTTTATTGAAATAATTTTTAGAATCCTAGAAAATTCTTTTATTTTCGGATTGTGTTGATTATTTCATGAAGATTATATTTTCTTCTTACTGGAAAAAGAGCTTTTATTTATCAGATGATGAAACCATTTAAAAATCTATAATGTAGTATATATCATGTTAACTAAAAGTTTATTACATCTGTATAAAATGATAAATTTCTTACTCGTGTCTAAAAGGATTGAAAATATTTGAGCTTAGACTTTTAACGAGTGAAAGGAGAGAGATTAATATTCAAATAAATAATGTAATAATTTCCTTCAACTATTTTTCAAATTTATTGTAAATTAAAAATATCTTAAATATCTTTCTTGATTATCAATAAAACGATATAAAATAAACGAATTTTTGGCTACAGCTCGTACTTGATAGGTACAATATAATATTTTTTGCAATTATTTTGATGTTTTCAATTTCTAGAAGTTAAATATGTGATATGAAGTGAATGCCTTTTTAAAATGACTTCAATATAAAATTAATGACTTTGGAATCCTAATAATTTCACTCGATTTTGTATTTAATTTCACACTAATTTATAGTGTTAAAATATTTTCATAAAATTAAAAAATTCCTGAATAGACAATAGAAATTATAAAAATTAATTACTTTGGGTGAAATTTAATACTACCGTCTTTAGTACTAGATAGTATAAAATTACAAAATAGAACTGTTACCTACTTAATATTTGTACAATTTCGAAAATCTTTGACACAAGAAATTTCAGTAAATTTTAATAAGAATTAATAATATCAGAAATAAGAAACATCTTCAACGTAAGGTGTTTTACTATTTCTGAAAAGGTAACAATATTATTTAAAATAGTTTGTGTGTCTGTTGCGTACAGTAAGAGTCTAGTAAAAAAAATTTTTCGCTGATACTAGATCCAATTACTTCAATTAGATGAAATCACAATTTTATACGTATGAAAGAGTCAATATGTTTTTTTATGAATAGTATCTAGCGTCAAATATAGAACAAACATTGCTATTTACAAAAATATACTATGATTATTATTTGTTTAATGCAATATTCGTGGTATTACTTATTCGTAATAGCAAATCGAAATAAAATAAATTTAGTTTCTAGTCTAAAGTAGGTAGGTCTGCTTCATTAGTAGATCTGTTATACATAGAATTACTTTTGTAATATTTAGTTGGATGTAACGCGATAATTTGGCATGTATTTATTCATTGCCCTGATTGTCGCGATTTTCCTTCCCTTTTACCTGCTTATTTGCCCTTCTGGCGGTGATGACTTAGTACCTTGCACTCCATGGCTAGCCGGGGTCGGATGGTTCGACGTCGGACCAGATTCGTGGCGGGAGGAGGAGGCGCGATGAGATAAGAGCAAAATGTGAACCGCGGCCTTTTTTTGATATTTAGATCTACAGATATTCCAATTTTACAGTACGCTTACCGTTTACCAAAACATCATTATTTATTTTATTAATCACAGCGGCGGCGGATTTTATTACAAAACAATTCCGGCGGTGTTTGATACATTAGCGGTGATTATTATTATTCTTAAACACAGCGGTAGCTCACATTTTAACGGCGATGGTACAGATTAGACGGAGATATTTTACAGAGAGGTTATTATATATTATAACGGCGATAAAAAAAAAATAATTGCGGCGGCGAGTATTTTACTTTTTTACAGCGAAGATGTATTTTTATCGATTTTTATCGAACCGCGTGGCACCTTTCTCTGAGTGCGTAAAGCTACTACACACCCACGAATTTCCTGGTGCGTTAACAGACTACACTACGATGCTGCACACCGACAGGTTACACTTCTCGGAGTTTTCTGGTGCGTCAGTAGATTACTTCAAGATTCCGCGCGCCGACAGGCTGCACTTTTTGTCCAGTCCCTTGATCTCGGTTGACTCTCCGATCAGCAACCTTACTGTTCTACTTCGCTTAGCACTCAGATCTACGCTATTCTTGGCCTACGAGATCGCCTCCCTTTATTACCTAAAGAGATTTTTCTTCTCTTAGTTCTAGCAAATGAAATAATCATTTCTACTCGCGGAGGAGCGGCCCCGCCTAGCCTTTGCCCTTTCGAAGGCCAGTGGGGGAGAACGCTGGGGTGGCGGTGGTGTAAGCGCGTTGAGCTTGCCTGCGCAATGCCTCAGCTGCGTACGGTTAAGACATAGCGCATAGCCGAGGCTTGTCTCACTCTCGCGCTCTCTCTCACTCTCATACGCACTACGCAGTTTGCAGCCAACGCCATGCCGCGCATACACTCTCTTGTCGCGCAAGCGTCATTTGACACATGCGTACTATCGCCGAAGCGTTCTGCATATCGGTTTACTGACGCGTAGGCGTCCATTTTTACGCACAAACTACACATGGACTTCATTTCGCATAGATATTATACTTAAACAATTATCCAAAAGTTAAGATGACGTTATAAAATATTTGTCAATAATTTTAATTGTGCGTATTATTACTCACAGAACCATGTCCTGTGATATTGAATTACCAGTCTATAAAAATTAATGTAATTTTATTCAAATGTCAAGACACCTTTAAGTTCAAGTACCAGCATAATATGATGGTTCATAATGTATTATCCATATAGATTTACATTAATTTTAAGGGACAGAATTATTTAGAATATAGAATAACGGGATCGAGATATACAGGGAAGTACTGATAAAAAGTCACGTTGAATAACGTGGCCAAGTAATGGAGGGAAAGATTTCTAATAACGTTGAAAAACGTGGCTAAGCGATAATGTAAAAGGATTGCTGACAATTTCAAATAAGGTGATCGAGGGATGTTGGAAAGGATTTTCACATGGTCTAATATAATGGCAAAACCGAATATGGCTGGAACGGTAGTACTCATAAGGATATAACATCCGATTGAGAACGATTGGCTTCATATAGATGAGTTGATCGCCTGCTTCTTTGTTGAATTTCTGCCTTTGACTCCTTGGATGGCTGTAGTGAGTGGCCGATAGGTGATTCTAACGAGTGACCAATACGGGATAATAAGGAGTCATGCATATTCTTCCTTCACGTATTTCATTTATAGACTCTATATCTACTCTCCCCCCTATGTGTTCTGCAAAGAGTAGTCCGAGTCTTCCGGTCATCATATTTAACAGTATACTACAATTAACAGAAACAGTGATTTCTAAACTCTTCAGTTCTCTTCTTAACAGATTTGCTTTCTTTCCTTCATCTTACACTTCTCATTTTCATTTATATACTTCCACCACTTTTGATCTAAATTCGCTAATAATCATTCTATTCCTATTTACGTATCTAACAATTTCAATAATTACAATAAAATATTTGTAAATACCGAGGATGAATATTAGATACTATAGAGTCATAATTTAAATAATGTAACATATACTTTCAATTTGTACTTACAATAAATATTTTTCCTAATATAAACTGAGATATAAATAAAAATCAAAAGAAATCTAAAAATTATGTAAAACACTTTCACACTAAGAAAGTTGTAAATTTTTACATATTAAATTGTAAATTTCGTTATTGACAAATATTAAAAATATTTCATATATCATATAGAATTATATTCATAACTAAATGTGCAGTAAAAAGCTTTTGAGTACAGCACAAAAACAAATGCATAATAGAGCTAAAGAAGAAAAGATGCATGTAAATATAAGAACTTAACAATATCATATGAAATTCATTGAAAAAGACCAGAATGTAGTAAAAGAAAACATAAATGAAATTGATAGTATTACATTTTCGTATTAAATATTTACTTTTTATAATATGTTGACTCATGGTGAACCTCATTTATATATAGATTATTCTATGCTTGAATATTATATATTATGTATAATCTTCATAAAAATATAATAGTATTGGTGTTTAAAACTAACCTATTTTTGAAAGTCCAAAGGTACATTTTTATATTTGAATCATTATTTTATTTCTCTAAAAAGGTAATGCAAAATTTTATATTTTTATTCGAATAAAATTAAGAAAGAAACTTATATAAGATAGCTTTCGATCATAATCTTCAGAATTTCTTTTATTCCGCTTTGTTTCTAACATTTATATTGAACATTTATTTCTATTTTTCCAAATTAAATAATTTTACTAATTCGTCATTAAATAAAAATCAATTTTTCTAAAACATATTCTTTTCAAATTACTTAACAAAGAAGATAAATACCAATTATTTGTGAACATAATTTGAAACACTGACTGATAATCAGTAAGTATTTCAGTATTTCAGTAAAATATATTAATTTTTAATTTCGAATTAATTAAATTTATTTATATGAAAGAATGTTTTAAATAAGTACTTAATAATTTGTTAATAGCTCTTTAATTTAACATTTCTATTGATGAAAAGGGAAAACTTCGATAAATGAGGACACAATCCGTTCTCTCTTACGGCCGGTCATCCACGTTCTGGCGTTTCGACTCAACTCCCTCACTTCGTCTCCGCGGCGCTCTCTTATAATTTTCTTTCTCAAATATCGTCGCTTCATTCCCTCGCCACGCGCCGCATCCACAGCACAATGCCATCTTAATTACCATGGCGCCTTGATGACGGGAAATCCATTCTTCCCGGCACGTGTCACCGGCGCGCGTCAAATCCCCACCATCGGACGCATTACACAAAATTTTTTTTACATAAATTTCGCTTATTGTACAGAAAAAAGAAAAAGGGAGAGGAACTCGCGTTCACCCCTCCTTAGCAACAAGTTCGGATACTGAGGAAGAACTCCATCCACCCGCGCACTCAACACTCACGGCGAAAGATGTTTCTCAGCCCTTGGGCGGCGAGGTTGATCCTTGGACGGTCCCTTTTCCTGGTGAAGGGCGGTTGTGGTGGTCTCCTTAAGCCTCTTCCGCTGCGTAATTGGGCGGTTGGCAGAGCCCCTACTGCGTCAACTCCCGATTTTTTTGGGGGCCGCTCTCTTCACTTCCGCGGCCTTTCGATAGGACCGTCCCTGGTATCGCCGAACTTGGGAGGTCTCACCTCGTTCGCTCTCCTCTCTTGGTGCGGTGAACCGCCGGGGTCGTCGATGGTCGCTTTCTGGATCCCTCCCGTCTCCACCGATGGGGATGAGTGGGCATGTTTCAAATCACTCACCTGCAGCTTCCGGTGCCGGCGTTCCTTCTGTTGTTGAAAAGAACTTCCAGCAAATATCGATCCCAATACCGCTGCTGTCCAACCTCCATCAGCTTAAACCTTAATCCCTTCTTGATCTCCTGGTTTCGGTGCACGGTGGGGTTGGCCTTCGGATGATACGCTGGGGTGGACCATGGTCGGACGCCCCATTGACCGTAAATCCCTAACCAACGCGGTCCGCGGAACTGCGGGGCGTTGTCGGTGAGGAGATAGTGTGGGTATCCCTAGCGAGTGAAAACCTCTCTCTCCAGCAGCAGGGCTACGGTTTCTAAAGTGGCATTCGCTAGTGGAAACGCCTCGGTCCACCTGAAGAAAAGGTCAGTAGCCACGAGGATGAAACGCTTGCCTCGAAAAGTGCGAGGATACGTCCAGTTAAGTCCAGGCCGACCGACTTCTAAAGCACCGTCAATTGACGGGCTCTTAACAGGCCTCGGGTGGTCGGTGGCGCCGCCTTAGCCAGGGCAAATGCCCCCTCACGTAGAGGCGGGCGTCCTTCCTCAGTCCCGGCTAAAAGAAGTCCCTCCCGATGGCGCGCAGGGCCTCTGCGTTTCCTCGATGTCCGGCCAACGCGTCGTCGTGGAAAAATTGAAGGACGTCTCGCCTCAACTCCTCGGATACGTACATTGGAGGTTCCCTCCCTTTCTCGAACGGAAGAAGGCGTCGTTCTCGCAGCGAAGCTCCTGTTTGGGTAGAAGATGGGTCACCAGTCGACGGTTCGTGAGCTCCGTTGTCCCTACATCTTTGGGGGATGGTAAGGTGGCGATCAAGAGAGCCCCCCTCCCTGCTGCCGGCGCTCCGGCGGGATGAACCTTTCCAACTCCCCTTGGCCTTCGAAGAAGGACTCCTGGCTGGGAAAGCGGGACAACGCGTCCGACAACTCGTTGTTCCTCCCCGGGACGTGCCGAATAAAGGGGGCTTCGTCGGCCACTTCATTGATGGTTCGGGGTAGAGTGCATTCATCTTGAAAGGCCACCGTGGAGTTTGTCCCGCTAGTCGGAGTCAACCAGCGCCGTTGACTCATGTCCGCTGTCGTACACATTCAACGTGGCGGTAAAGACCCCCGATGACCTGGTAGTCGAAATTAGAGGTGTGGCGATGCTCGTGTCTCCTCGGGAGGTGACGCCACCGTTCCTCTACCTTGGCACCAGTTTCCCGAGTCTCGGTCTGGTCGTTGCGGGCAGTCCTGGCGCCAGTGGCGGCTTGCGCAGAGGCCACAGGTCGGCGTTGGCTGGTTCTGGGAGTTACCCAACGGATTGCCTCGTTGTTGATTGGAGGTTGTGTTCAGTATGTTCCGCTGTTTCGCGCTGCAGTCGTCCTGGATTCCAGCTGCCACCGTGATAAAGTGTTCCATAGTGGTAATAGTTGTGGTACGTAGATGCTTTCTGATGTCCGGGTCTATCGTCTAAAATAAAACCCGGATAATGGCCTCTTCCTTGGCCTCCAGCAGGAGGCGTCGTTCTAGTAGGTGCCGCTGCTCCAAAAAGATGCGGACATCTTGGCCGATGTCCTGCTGCGTCCCATATAGTTTGACAGTCAGCTCGGCCAGGAGTGCCGGGTTGCTGTACTTTTGGCACAGCAGTTCGGAGAATTTCTCCCATGAAACCCACAGGTTTTTATATAACGACCATCATCGGCTAGCTTCGTCTTGAAGGGTTCGGGCTGCATTGAGTAGGCGTTCGTGAGTAAATGCCTCCTAGAAGTAATCCTGGCATTCCTCCAGGAAAACTTCGGGATCCTCGAATCCCAGGCCGCTAAACTCTAGTAAAGGTGGCGGCGGTCATGAAGCGGACTGTAACAGTCTACAGTCCGCTACTGTCGACAGTGTTACTTTTGTCGGTTCTTCCATGCTTCGCATATCTTGATCCGTACGAAGGCTTCCTCCTTTCTGTGCCTCCATTGAGGCTTGTTGGGCGCCACTGAGTCTTTCTGTACTCTCAGGAGTACTTCCTATCTCTTGGGGCTGTCGGAATCGTAGCGTCCTCGTTGGCGGGATGTGCTGTACTTCTCGGCTCATGCTCATTCGGGTCTACGTGATCTTCTTCGGTGTCTTCAAGATGCCTTCGCCCCACGTTTCTTGGGTGCCACTTGATGAAAAGGAGATGAAAAGGTGAAATAAGAAGGATACAATCCATTTTCTCTTACGACCGGTCATCCACGTCCTCGCGTTTCGACTCAGTCCACTCAACTTCCTCTTTTCGTTCCTGCGGCTCCCTCTTATATATCTCTTTCTCGAACACTACCGCTTCATTCCTTCGCCATGCGCCGCATCCGCCATACAATGCCGTCTAAATTACCACGGCGCTTTTATGACGCTGACATGCTCACTACCTAAGGATGGGATAGTAGATATATCTTAATTATTGTTTGCAAGATGCTTAAATTTGCACTTTAATTAGTCCAGATTATAAATTCCGTTAAACATATGCACAGAGGTGAAATACAACAAACATGCTAAAACAGAAAAAACTTGATTCTCGAACCTGCGCTGAAGCGCTAAGACTAGAGTATGAGGTATAAGGAAATAAAAAAACACTTTTTCGATAAAAAGGGAGGATAAACAGTTGAAAGTATTTTTTTAACTCACTCGTACATATGGTGAAGGGTTTCGAAAGTTTAGTACCTTTTTCCACTGTCCTACTTTCTTTCGGACTGTGTAAGCTTCCCTCATTAGAAGTCCTTTTTTAAACCCTCAGAGGACAAAAAAGTTTATAGGCATAGTAGGTATTTCTTGGATATGTTGCGCAGTTATATGCATTTTCTGAACAAGTTCAAGTTTTGTTTTTACATAGGTTTTATTTATATCATTTTAGATTTTACTGTTCTTTCATTTTCTTTTATTATACAATATTGTATTATGATATAGTATCAGCTTTAACAATATTATTTTTTTATATTTTATAATTCATTAATTTAATATTTCTAATTATTAATATAAATTTTATTACCTAGATATGAGTATTGTTAATGTTTTCTATTCTACATAATCTCTTTAAAATATTTTTATAATAATTTCTTTATTGATGTTAGTGTAATATTGTTTTAACAATCTTGTTTTGATTCTAGTGACTCTAGCTTGTAATTAATTAGTTCAATTAATTGAATTTCTCTTTCAACGTTTTATTATTAATATAATTATTTTGTAGTACAATAATTATAAAATATATATGCATATTTATACATATACGTGGACACGCATATACAGGTACATTTGCAAGATAATTTATTATTATTAAAATGATTATTTTGTATTATTATTATTATAACTAAAATGCACATAATAATGCAAACGTATTTTATATTATTTTCTTAAATGTAATTACTGCAGATTTGTTATAATTTATTTTGGCTAACTTACCTTAATTTTTATTTGAAAATAATTTTTAATAGTAAAGAATACACATTTTATGATAAAAGTATTCGTGTAAAAGAGTGTATGTAAATGTGTAAGTGAAGGTCAAAACAGTTGAAAAGAACCTTTTTGGATTGCTTTTTCTGAAATCTTCTTGACTTTCTATGGTGTACTTTCCTTAGCTGATATATGTACTTTCCTAGAAATTTTTAAAAAAAATTTTCCGCTACCGGAGAGAGAAATAGGTTGAGATAAGGAGAGAGAGAGAGAGAGAGTGAAGAAAATAATTTTTTCAAGAGTTAAAATTCTACTTTTCCTAGGAGATTACACGCTATATATTTTTAATTAATTTTACGATATGGTAGATCGTAACACTAAATAAAAATAAACTTTATGTTATAAAATAAAAAGGTAATGTATTAAAAAAGTATGTTACTAATTGATTTAAGAAAAGTAAATAGTATTTGTGAATAAATTAACGTTAATAAAAAATATGTTATTAAATTTCTATTGCAGGCATAAAATTATTATTCAATTTGAAAAATTTAGAATGCTTATCATTCTTTAAATGCTTTAATATACATAAGAGAATACACAATAAAAATTGATTTTCAAATAAAAAGTACATGATTATAAAATATATATATTTAATTTAATTTGACGTACGTCGGGATGAATATCATTCGATCTCTTTCTCAGCTCATGCTAACCGGTCCGATATCGTTGACAAAACAAAGAGAAGAGAAAGAAAAACCACCGCCAAGTTTTTCGACGCGCTTGAAGCGACGATGTTTTTTCTCATGGAATTGGAGTGACATAGCTTTTCCAAACTATTAAAAAAAAAGAAGCTGTTTTCGCCCCACAGAGCAGATGAGAAGAGGAGTTTGTGCAGAACAACCATCGAGCAACAACATACGTAGTCGACTACATCCCCTTCGGTAGTCACCAACAACACAAACCAATCCGCTCTTTTCAGAGTTAAATTTTATTTAAACTCATTCCGCCCTTGTTAGGGCGATTATCCGCACTTGTTTCGCCGATTTCGTAGACGATGGGACGACAGCAATAGATTTAAGATCCGAAAGAAAAAATTAGAACGCCACCTCTCCTGGCTCACCTAAAATTTAAGAAAGCAAAAAATTAAATTTTTATATAAGTAAAGCATGATTTGCTTGTATATAATATTCATGCAAATTATAAACTAATTATCACACAAATATTAAAATAACTTAATAAAGATAATATTTCTTATAATAACATATATTATATAAAATAACTAAGATAGTTCTTGCATTCGTTTCACTTAATTTCCCTTGAAATATAAATAATTGAATTCCTTACTACAAATATATTCTTTTTCTTATATTTAATATACATATTATTAATACCATTTATAATTACGATATTCATTTTATGATAAAATATTCATGTAAGAACGTTTTAGAAAATATTAATACATCATTTGAATAAAAATAAAACAAAAAAGGTTTCCACTTTAATAATTTCTGTTTTATAATGTACAAAAGATCATTAAGTGATTATACTGACATCATATTAAAATTAACGTGATCATTTTTCTATTCTAGGTATGTATACGGTAGACACATATACAGCTAAACACAAAGTTAGAAGGAAAGAGAGAGAGAGAACTTAAAAGCGACGGTTGGGTGAGTAAGCGACGTGCATTAAACTCGTTAAGTAAAATACGCAAGCTGTGTCTGGGTCCTAATACAGCTGTAATTCCTATTTGAAATGATTATGATTCACGGATGCATTGGTTCAGTGAAAACTGCAAAGTTGCATTTGGAAGAGAGAACGATCGATAGAATGACCTCTTCGATAATTACGAATATGAACTACAGAAATGAATGTGCACTCATAGTAATTGCAATGTTGGGTAGGTTTATCTTACAATGTAAAACGTGTTTGTGTGTGTATATACACATATATATTTTTTTTTCTGTACGTTTTCATGCATATGTGAATCCATGACTCTATGAGTAGGAATGCGTCTGCGACTGTACGTGAGTACAGAACGCTTCTACTATGAATCCTTGTGAAGTTTTATTGTGGTTGTAGGCAACCGATTTGACTGCTTATACGGCACTACGTTTAATCCTTTGAAGGCTGCTTTTCCTATTCGAATAATTCATATTTAAAGAAATCCTCTTGCATTTTTAGAATCGTTGTTCAGGAATGCAACGATAGAATTATTTCTGGCCATATAATTAGTCATGTGATTTAGAAATTTGTAATTTCAATTTGAAAATTAATAATATAATTTCAACTTGAAGCATCAGTTTTCAATTTATATTCTTTTTTTTTTATTCAGAATTTACAAACTTCTAATTTTTATATATACTATTGGATAAATACTGTGAAAAACTAATATTTATTCATTTTCACGGCACTTAAAGCAATTTTTGCATTTTTTAAAAATAAGTTTTACATTCTTTTACGTGATTTTATTATAAAACCTTATTGATCATTTAATATACATTATATTTACACAGTAATAGTGTAAAAAATATTAGAAATCAACGAAATTGAAATACGAGGTAATAGATTTTTAAATTTTCTGAAAATAATAGTTACATTCAAATTGCTATATTTCAGCAATCATTTTTTATTTGGACATATATTCCAAATAAAATATAGAAATAAAAATAAATTGTATGCTAAACTTGAATTGATTTATTATAAAATACTTATGTAATATTGATATCCACGACTCAACAATAGTCCTGTAAACTATTGTTATACTACAGTTCATTCCAACCAATAATCTCAACTGTAAGTAGCAAACATTTAAATAAGAGTTATACTATTACTATTTCATCCTTCATAACATTTCGTTGATTTTCTGTTTCAATTGCATTATTTGAAATAATGAAGATTTATCCTTGGTCTATATTTCTCTTTCTCTATTTTACATATTCTATTTTATATATAATATTAACGTCGTCTTGTATGTTTGAACATTCGTGTTTTTACAAAATAATATATATTCAAAAACTGTATATAATATTTTTAAAAATGCGTACAGAAATGACCTTAGATATGAATTCTGTACTGATGTCTTATAATTAACATATGCTACGGTGATTTTTATACATTTATGCTTAAATATATAAACAAAAATTTTGTAAATGATAAATTAATTAATTACCGCTTGAACTAATATTTCTGTTATTTAATGTAGATAATATAAAATGTAGAAATATTAAATATTAAGTGATTTATATTTTTCAGTTTAATTAAATTGAATACTAAAGTCGCCTTCAATTCTCTACATTATTTTTATGTTACGCTTATTGCTTTAGTTAAAAGATATTCCAAGTAAATGTAAGCTACATTACACTTCCGGTAATATAAAGATTATATGTATTGCTCGAGCGAGACTTAACTCAGACAGTTGGGCGTGGCGAGAAAATGCGATTAAAATCACGTTTAAATTTCAGCACCATACATACGTACATACGAAGTTCGTTCTTTTAAAAATATAATCTGGTATAATCCTTGTTTAATATTCAAAAGGAAAATTAATACACAAATATAAGTAATAATATTATATGAGTCGTTTGAAATTAATACACAAATATAAGTAATAATATTATATGAGTCGGTTGAAATTAATACACAAATATAAGTAATAATATTATAAATATAAGCAACTTATACAAAGATTTTTATTATACATATATATTTTTTTCAATCAAGTTCAATTAAAGGAAACAGAAGAATGTTTTACTTTAACTTTTTCACGTACTCTTAACTAAATTTTTTGTACGTTTTCCAATTACTGTGTACTGAATTAATTATCGTGTTTTAAAAAAGATTAAATTTTACTAACGCATTTGTTAGTTAAATTCTGATATTTGTATGTTGCATCATAATATTTTTGAAATAATTAAATTAAAGAATGAAAATAATTATTAATCAATATGATTTATTCTTTTTTTTATGTTAACTTTGAAGAAACTTTTATTATTCTGAAATCACTAGAAGAAAGTTGTTAAAATAGAATAGATTATAAGTAGTGAAAAGCGATATTATACATAGATTTGTATGAATGAAATATCAAGTGATTTTTACTAGTATAAATGTAACCATTTAGGTTAAGTTTTAGACTATCTGTTTTTCTTTTTGATTGTCATGAATGGAAATTTTTTAAAATCTAATTATCAAACAATAAAATCTTTCTTTCTACTTCTCTATTATATTTATATGTTTATTTTACTGATTTGTTTTATAATTAATGTAGAATTTTTACGTAAAAGAAAGAGTATTTTTAAAGGATGTTGAAAATACACTTACTGGATAAATCAATGATGCTTTGTAGATCGATTCTATCTTGACAGTTGACATAAAAATCTCGCAATTATATTAAATAATTGTTATTTCTATCGTTTACGCATATAAAAGGCAGGGTGTAGTCTCACCTGGCGAAAGATTTTCGTGTAACTTGTCTACAAATACCAATTATGTGTACGCACGTGCGCACACTGAAAAAATGTGGCTCGTTTTTCGTTTATTTATTTCTTTTTTATAATGTTATTGAGCATATAGCTTATCGCCTTACTTAATATAAATAATGACTTAGCAAACATTTTATATCTATACCTAAACATGAATTGTAAAATCATTGTGAATATTACTTTGAACTCTTATATATTTATAAATTTTATATTTCGAAACTGCATGTATATTCTGCAATGCTTATACATACTGATTTACTTAAGTCTAGTCACTTGTTCTGATTTACGTTCTGTAATTTATTTATACCTCTAGACCTTAAGAAGTGTAAAAAATATCCTACCTGTGAACATGCATAAAATGAATTAGTCATTCGTTTAATCATCAGAAGATAATTTTATTTATATGCTTTATCTCTTTCTTATTTTCTCTTTTTTGACGAAACTAATTCTGAAGTACAAAAGAAGTATATGATAGTTTAAATATAACAAACAATGTTAGTTAACTGAATTTTGACATTTTTTATACTATCAGTTAGCGTTTGTGTGGCTTCTATCGTTAATAAAAAAAAGTTTAACGTTGCCTTGAGTTAGGTTTTATTAAATTTACATTATTAATATGTCAGAATTTATTGTCTTGGCAGAGAGAATTACAGATAATTTAATTTAGCATTTTAGTAATTAAGTGACCATGTATTCATATACATTTTTCTTTAACTTTCATTTATCTCGTTTTATTTTTCAATTCAAATTTATTTTATCAAAATATTCATGTAACTGAAATGAATATGTCCAAAGAAATATTGTATTTTATACTGCTTTAAAATGACTTGAATAGATAATTATTATTTAGTATCTTTTTTTAACATAATCTCTTTGTAAGTATAAAATATTAAGAAATAAAGATATTTTATTTTTTATATATATTAAAGTTATATAAAGCTATTTTCAATTGACGATAAAAATGGCTTATAATAAGTATATTAGGCTTCAGTTCTTCATATTTTGCATAAAATACCTTCCGTTATATCTAAGTTGACATAAAACCTATGTTGTATAATTTTTAAATAAAATATAAAGAAATACTTTATTAGGCAACGTACCGAAATATTAACGGGTTTTAAATAAATTGTTTACGTTTAAATAAATTGTCTACGTAATAGTACTAATATATGTATTAATTAAAAATCAAATGAGTTATACAATACAAGCCGATATTTTACGCAAAATGTGATAAGAGATTTATGATCGGGTGTAAAAAAAGGATAAGTATTGCTACAAGTTTCAATCCAAAGGAAATTCTAACTTATTATAAATATGTAAGCTGGCATTGAATCAAATGTTCTTAGTACTATCAATCAACTACAAAATATTTCTATTGTAAAATTTATGAAACGAGTACATAATAATGTTAGAATAATTGAATATAATTGAGTTAAATATTGAATTACATTTATTAACGTACAAAATATACCTTTTATTAATTGTTTTTTTATCTGCTACTTCTCAATATATATGATACTCTTTATGTGTCTATTAATTAGATATTAAGAAGCCTGAAATATGAATATAGCTATAATATACTTTGCAGATTACAAAATAATATTAAAATAAAGCTTTAGCAACTCAATTAATAAAAATAAATCAAATTAAATTATTGATTGATGTGATACGGCAAACGCACCACTATTTTCTATAAAATCAAAGTACATTTTTAATGCTTCTTAATAGACTTTTTTAGGTCGCAATAACGACTTTTCAAATTTCCTATGCTACCTTCGGGATTTCTCTAATGCGCTAACTCTTGTTCTTTGGGAAATTCATCGCTATCAAAAAGTCCCTTGCGTCTATACATAACTCGAAAGCTTCGATCTCAGGTGCCAACCAAGTTTACGAGTCAACTCTAGTTCTCGTTCAAACGCTGTATGGAATCGTTCTAGAGCGCATCCCATTATATATTTCATTATACATTGGATTCTAGAAGGAAAACAGACCTAATACTCATAACGATTTTTGTCATGAACTGTACTTTAAAATCTAGTCGTTAGATCAATTACATTTTATAAGCACTTAATTATAAGCCCTAATTAAGGCTACTTTTAAGATTGTGATATAATATACTAAATAATTGTTAATATTAACAAGAGAAGTAAAAAAAGTAGTTTTTCAAATTAACGTGATTTTAGGCGTAAGTTTATAAATATCATTAGAAAATAAATAAATCTTAAATAGGACCAAATGTACATGAGATTTTATTATAAATTATTGAAATTATGAATTTTCCATTTTTTACTAGGCTTTATTATTATTGATCCTTGGACATTAATATATTTGTATTAAATAACTCTAAATTGAATATTGTGAAAGATATTCTCATATATTTACATATATTCTATCTGAACTGTTTTGTTTAAAAAATTATCGGTTGGTATCTTATGAACCGATAATTCACATTTTATTATATTAATAGATAAATAAGAGAGAAATGATCATGCTAGTAGAAGTGATAATATTTTATTAAAGTAAGAAACGAATTTATAAAATGTAAATTGTGTACTTTTTATAAAAATGATAATTTTGTTACATTATGGAGTATTCAAGTAATGAAAAACGTTTTTGTACTATTTAACAGAGAAGAATCGTATTTTGCAAAATTGTATTTTTTGATTAAAATTACTAAAATAACCCGGTAATGATATATCATTAATTTAAAAAAGATTCATATTTCTTTAAATTAATACAAGTTTTTACCATTAGTATGTACAGAAGTTTGACTTGTTTCAAGCAATAAACAGGATATATTAAATAAAAGTTTGGTCGCTCGTTCGCTACTACTGCTTTACACCATAGATGTAATGTACATGAACTCGAGATGGATTCTTGTTCCTAACACATGATTAAGTTCAAAGCGATGTGTTGCGTACGAGTGCTCTGTACTTAGAGTATTATACGCGATGAATAGTTTTTTGATCTCGCGTTTCATAGCTACGAGCATTATAATATTACTTTATAATTTTTTTAATGCTTATTTCGATAAGACATTTATTTCAATTCAATTAACAATGCAATATTAAGTCTTTGAAGTGCAATCATACTGTTGCAGATTTTTATTAAAAAATCGATTTAAATAAATAGCCTGCTTTCTTTGATTGATAAATATTTATTACAGGATACTAATAATTTTTAAAATAATATGACACATTCGGTGTATAATATTTTTAACAAAAATACGTATAACTATAATATAGTTAATATCTCTACGTCTTTGGTATTATTTGAAAATATGTTGTACATGTTAGACATTAATATAATCACGCTTTCATAAACATTAGTAGTACTAAAAAATTTTATAAAATAACATGGTTCACAGTATTTCCTCAACTTTCATTTATTTCAAATTTAAAGAGTTCTCAAATGACTAATTACTCATGTTTATTTCGTAGCTCATTGAATAACTAAATTTATAACAAATACATATAATATTATTATAAAATTTAGATTTATTATATTTTATAAAAATTTTTCAAATATTCATTATTTATACAATAGCAAAATATTTTCTGTGCTTTTTCGTTATTTGTTATGCAGATGTGCATTTAAAAAACATTTGTTATAGAATAATATTAATTTTAATTTAATGAAGCAAAATAAAAGAAAGATTTTTAGTAAAAAAATGAAATAGTGCAAATGAAAAATAAATATTAACTAAAAAAATATGGATAGTTTATGTTAGAGGGATATTGATATGAATTTCAATAATTTTAAACGCTGTATAAAGAAAACAAATATCAGAAATTTTCATTTTGATAGCACGTCCTTTCTTTTAAAATGTCTCTTTATGGAATACTAAAACGTAAAAGGTATTTACAAATACTATCTTATACGGAGCTTATTGTTGCAAGCTACTTGCATTCAAAATAATTTTAATTCATAAATAACATCTGACGTTATCAATGGTCACTGTATTTCTGGATACAATATAGCAATTATAGCTCACAATGAAAATCTAACAATAAAATGTACAACTAAATACGGATACAAAATCTGGTTAAGGTGGAGTGTAATAAAGAAAAATAATGTTACACTTAGATTTGCATGCTTGAAAATTAAGATAGCGTTGCTAACGAGCGTCAAGTTAACTTTATGTACGTCTATTGTGCTGCTTCTTATTTATAATGATTGTGGAAACGCCTAGATGATAGAGTTTATTGAGTCGTTTTTCTCTATGCGACGACAAAGAGCGACACGTTGGTACTTCTACCGCACCTACCATTGCCCCGAGGCCTCGCAGCATCACTGCGACGCAGTTCTAACGGCAACTTACGTGTTTGATGTGCTGTTTATTTTTTTTCTCTCCTCTGTGCTTACTTCATCTGGGATCATTGAGAAGTAAAACGTTTTATTTTCATATTACTTTTCTCTTTTTTCACATATCATGTTTAAGAGTAATCATCCAATTATAAGGGAAATTTTATAAGACTCAGAGGCCTTTTATTATACATACAAACGAATACAAAATGTTTAAAAATTAGATTTTTACATAATTTACTTTTGTTAATTTTACGTTACGTATTCTAATAAAAGCTTCATTTATAACTTTGAAATAATGAAATTTTGTTTTGTATTTTAAAGGGTATATAATTATGCAGAATTTCCATTTTTTAATAAGATTTATTATTATTGATCCTTGGACATTAATCTACTTGTATTAAATAACTCTAAATTGAATATTGTGAAATATATTCTCATATATTCACATATATTCTATCTGAACTGTTTTGTTTAAAAAATTATCGATTGATATCTTATGAACCGATAATTCACATTTTATTATATTAATAAATATTTAAATAGATTGTTATTAATTTCAGTGTATAAGACATTAAATTGAATAACCTTAATAGCTTGTCGATGAAAAAGATATCTAGTAGGTATTTAATGCAGAGATTCTTTTGAATTAAAGAAATCAAAATTTTATTTTTATAAATAATTTTTTATAATATCTCGTTAACATAATACAAAGATAAATGATTGCGTATCTAATAGTGTTGTACAAAAAAGGATTTGAAATATTTAGTAATAATAGCTTATTTATTATATAAAGTAGAATTAAATAAAGAAGTTTAAAAAAATTGAAATTTCTTTAAAACAAACATTATTTAGCTCTACAACTTGTACTTATGTTAATATGTGATGTACAAAGCACTAAATAGTATTTTTTATTATATAATTTTAATAAAAAGATGTGAAGTTTTAATTAGAAAAGATTTTATAATGAAAATTATTTATTAGTTTACATGAGGATACTTTAATTAATTTTATTTTTAGTATTTCTGTATTTATTCAAACTCTATAATATAAGATTATTTTGAGGGATTAATGATGCCAGGATCGTTGTATTCTAATTCGGGATTCACAGCTAACAGGAGTATCGGAAGGATAAATATTATAATCATGATCGTACCGTTATAATGATAAATGATCGGTGTCTTATGTAAAGTAGCAGATCTCTTATTTGATTTCTACTTAGGTAGTTGCTTATGCGTCGATTTGAATCTGAAACTTATCTTACCGAAAATCATTGCTTAATAAATTTCCAAGGTCACTAATAGTATAGATATTAATATTGTACGTGTGTTGTATTGTTTTTTTATATGGCCGGATATATATATATATATATATATATATATATATATATGATGCAGATATAAAAATAATTAATGAAACATGTAAAATATTCAACAATTTATAAATTATATTTAACTAATTTAATTGGCCTTTCTTGAAATTGATTCACTGATAGAAATTTCGCTACTTGATTGTATTTTAAACGATAATTAATTAAATATTTTAAACATAGCATACAATTATTTTAAAATCTATTATAAGTATAATAGAAAATCAATAATCTGTGTATAATTAAAATATCAATGATAATTTTTTTCCGAAAATGTAATAAAATCATAGGAAATATCTTCCATTTGAAATGCGACTTTCATACCATGTATGCTTAGGCATACACCAGTAATGCAAGGCTTTTAGTACACGTAACAAAGAATAAGTTTATCTGAGGACCAGACAGTTTCGTTATAAATTTATTCTTAATTTCTAGAAAAATCGAAGATATTGCAACTTAATGTTCCTTCGAAAGCTACGGTTTCACTTTATGTATGCCTACTTGGATTTATTTGTTTGGCTGTATAGTCCAATCTTGTCTTATAAACTGTGAGAAGATCCGAGTTCTTCGCTAAAATACTAAACATATAAAAATCTTATCACTTTCGCGAGACACGTAATAACACATGTTCGGAAAAATGAATTCCTACTCAATTATATATTCCATCCATAGTAAAAAGACCTTATATTTTCAATGTAATTGACTTTGCAATTATTGTATGATAATTTTAAGAGATATTATGAAAATCTAATTTTATATAGTATTTTATTGATACAAAAGTTCGTCACGAAATGAATCACGAAACCAAAGTAATATCTACTTTTCCATGTAAGGTGTTGATGTTGTTTATTTTATTTTATTCGCAATATTCTATAAAAATATTTCTCATTTTTATTTAATTTGTTTTATCAATTGTATTTAAGAATACGAGTATAAAATAATAATTTATATTTTAACTTTATTTGAACGATAAATAATACAATAAAGACAGTTTTATTATTCTAAAATTAGTTTTAAAGCTTAACATTTTTTCTTTACATTTGTTCGTCAATTTAAAAATAATCCATCTCTATTATTATCGTGTAAGTTTAGTTTTCATGAATATAATAATACTTGAATTGTTTTATTGCTGAATATTTAGTAACTCTCAGTAACATTTGAAATAATGTAACAAATATATAATAGATATAGAAGACTAGATATAAAATTACGTTTGTACTGTGAAAGTTCATTTTACTAATAGTAAAACTGATGGAGCTCAACAGAATTTATTAAATATATGTGTTTATAAGTGTTCATAGAAAATATTAAAAAAATCACGAATTCTATTTTATGGAATAAGAATTATAAAAAGGATAACAAAATCATATTCAAAAATATTTTTTAATGTTAAAGAATTAGTTGAGTATTAATTCTAACTGTATTATATAGCACAAGTTTAAACAATGGAAAAATTGATGCAAAATAACACATTTGTTGAAAAATTTACTTTTACGCCAGATATATAACAATGTCGATTATTTATAGATTTCTGTTGATATTAAACCATTTGAAAAGTATTTTCATAAAATTAGATTTGACAACCTTTGAAAAGAATTATTATAAATTTAAAATATTTGTAAATTCTTTTGCTATTTTTTAATTACCTTGAATAATATTGGAGTTTTAATGCTATAAAAAATCCAGGTAGTCCAAGTATCTTAATTATAATTATTGTTTGTATCTAGGTACCCTGATACGTGATATGTCCAAGTTTTTATTGATTCATCAATGGTTTAATAAATAATATGCTCATGTGCAAAATGGAAATAACATACGATATCGTAAAAAATCAGCTTATATCAGTCTATATAATCAAAAGATGATAACATATATTCGACTCTGTTATCATAACGCTTTGCGTCTCAACTATTTTCAATAGCAGAGCTTCGCAGATACATAGCGTGAATTTTGAACATTATTCACTATGGTTTCTATGGTCCATCTATCCATCTTTCATCCACGTGCAAGAGGATGACGTCACGACAAGATAACAAAGCTCTCTGGATCGAAACTGAATGTGTACTTTTGTTCTTGTATCTCATCATATACTAGCTTAAATTGAGGGAGAGAGAAAGAGAGATAATATGAAGTTCTGTACTAATGAGCATCTCCGTTTAGACTGGTTTACTTTTCTTACCAGCTTAAACATGCTTAATTGGTCTGGTCGCTTCTTTTCCGGGTTCATAGAACGTTATTTTTAGACTGCTTGTCCACATTTGTACTATGAAAGTGCGAATGTATCGAAATGTATATCAGCCAGGATTGAAATAAAATAATGTATCTGGAAAACTACATCGATATATTTATATTTTATAACAAATTTGTTTTTATATGCCAAAAAAGTATATTTTTATCCTTATTTAGTAAAGCAAAATTATGCAATAAAATGACTTAAAAATAAATATTATTTTCATCAGAAATAAAAAAGTCGAAGACTAATAGATATTGTTCGAATTTGCTTTAATTATGCGACGAAATCCCTTTTCGCACTAAACTCGAGCAAACCAAAAAATGCTACGTAGTTTAGCGAGAGAAAAAAAACATAACCTAGGTCAGAAAACGAGAAACGTCGCGCACAGCGCATAAAATCGTCGAGAGCAGCCGAGCGCTTCCGAGCTCGCCCGAGTGCCTAACGTATGTGCACAAGTGAGAGAACATGAGTGCTCGTGAGCCGGAACGAAAGAACATAAGAGCGCGCGAAGGATTCATGACCGACTGACCAAGTCAGAGCGCGCGTTGCGCCACCAGTGGCTACATACGTACTATGGATGCGTGATCGGGCCCCATGATGATCGAGTGCGTCGAACAAATCAACTCACGTAGACAGATCATCGTGCGAAATGGGTGGAGCACACAGTTTGTGTTCGGTTGCCGCTAAGCAACCACCAAAACCATCCGAATACACTTCTTATCTGGATCCAACAGTGATACTTGTGATTTGCATTGCCGTTGCCATCGTGCCTGAGAGTCGCGCGTTTTGTGTACTCCTTCCTGGGACGTTAATGGTTCGCTGGGCGCATTCTGACCATTAACAGGGAAAAGCGTGATTCGCGCTTTCCTATCCTGATATATCAACGATTCGCTGTACCAATCCGAAACACTAGAGAGTGATACAGATCGCGCAACCATCGATCTCAAACGGACGCGGAAAATTAGAACAATTATTGAAAAGTGAGTGTGTATGTGTGTATATGCGTAAAATTAACGTTCAGTGCACGATATTTATGTAGTGTTACTTGTAGCAAATACATTTGATATTCCTTAGCATTTAATGTTGTGTTATCGATAAATTAGTCTTAACTAGTGATTTAATTTAATATTTTTTTATCTAATTATATTACACATTTTTTCTTAATTATAGTGTGCGGTCAAGCCCTAAAATTTCAATAAAGAAAGTTTATTTTTTTCTTAAATTAAATATCACGTCTTGAGTTATTTTATTTTCAACCTGTCACTTAAACGCCTTTTCCTTTTCCGCCCCAGCAAACTCTGTTCGGCGAATTGTCCCGGCAATAATAGCGGCACAGGGAGCAGGTAACGATGTGCCTCGGAGGTCGAGTAACAGGTCTCAGCCCCGAACATCAGAGGCTTGAAGGAGGCGAAACTGTCCACCGCGAGAAAACGAATGGAAACCGTCAATTGTCGCCCGAATACGGATCTCGTGGACGGAAACCATCACAATTGATACAAATGTTAAAATCAAAATAGTAAATTAAAGTAATTATATAGTTAGAGCATATATGTTATTTTCAAGAATAATTTATAAAAAAAGTGTCTTATAATTTTATAAAATAATTAAATTTACAAATTTATATATGTACATATAAGTGTTACTGTACTCTTTTGACATTTTTGTCACTATAATTAATAGTTAAAGAATTAATATATTAATTTCCAAAGATTTTAATTTTAAATAACTATGGAAGAAAAATTTAATATTTCGCATCATTTTGTAACTCAAACTATGTCTTGAATTTTATATGATGCAAATAAATTTTCAACTAAATGAGCTTGAAATATTAATTATTATTTTACAATATGGTTATTTTTAATCTAAATGTTAGCTTTTGGGATCATAAATTGACTTAGAAGATCGATGGTTAAACCAGTAATAAATTTTGAATATTGTTTAATACAAGAATAATGTAATAATTATATAATGCACAATTTAAATACTGACAATGTGGAATTTAAATAAAAATTTGTAAGCGAAAGACATTTAAAAAATTTTATAAATGATCACTCAAATATTTATAAAATTATATATTCCATATACTAAATTTTTGAAAATGCGCATTTTGGACAATTGATACAGTTAGTTTATACAAATTTGATAGATTGTTAAAAATACCAATCCAACTATATTCCTAAGTATTTAAACATATAATTATTATTATAACATAATGTAATCTTTTATGTCTTTTATACATAAAAGACTTATGTATAAGTCTTTTTAGATTTTAATTTAAAAACAAATTATTTATAGTAAATGAATTGAATTAGATGCTATGCCTCAAATTTTAGAAATATTTGATTAATTATATAAGTCAATATTAATATTTATTAATAATCTTATTCTTTATGATATGAAAATTTTCATAATTTTTTATTTTATCAGTTATCTACAAAATAGATGCAAATTAGTCACTTATTTGATTAAACTATTATTGTCACAAGGTAATTGTAGAAAAGTGTTAGTTATGAAAAATATTTGGGAAATAAAATGTTTTCATAAAAATTTTCTTTAATTTCAAAGGCCATGTATATAAAATTTATGTTCTGTAAATCACATTTACTAAATTTATGCAATTTTAAGAAGATACTTTTATACTTTTGAATATTCTTTTGATAGCAATCAACCGAAATAAATATTTTATACGTAAGAGTGAATACTGCTCAAATCGTTATATTTTATATTTGAATGGATTATAACAAGCATTTATAGAAGTTCTCTATAGTAATATGATTTCTACCTAATAATTATTATTAATAATTATTAATTTTAAATTATAAGTAATAACTGAAAGTATAAAAAAGTAATTATATCAATTGAAAATGTATGATTTTTGTATTTCAATAATAATCATTTTATACATCTAAGAATAATACATGACATTTATAAAAATAGATGAAATTGTAATTGTTTAACTTTGCATTACAAAGCAGCTTAAAATGTTGATAATTGCTTGTATTTAAAATAGAGTTCGATGTATAAATTAAAGCAAACCTTATTTTGATATCCTTATTGCAATATGTAATTTATTATTTTCTAAATAAGGAATTGTTTGTCCGTGATTATTATTTTATTAATTTCTTTTAAAATACCTATAAATACTCATGATAATGTTCACAATACTATTTTTTTGGAAAATATAGGAAAACTTTACAGTGCTAACGACAATCATAAATAAGTACGTCATAACAACAAACTTTTAATTTCCCTTATGAGACATTAAATAGGAATATCATTATGACTTATTAAATTTAATTAAACTGTTTATCTTGTCGGTCGGTCAACGGTTTATGGTATTTCATGAGCAAGAATTTCTTAAGCATCCTTTTTATATGTACGCGCGCTTACATTGGATGCACTATACTTCATTCACGTAGCGCTTTTTATCAATGGTTCTATAAAGAGGGATAGCGGAACTAAGCCGAGGCTCTCTTTCATTTCTGAACACAATGATGACTGCATACTGTAATGCTAATACTCACTCATGAAAGAAAGAACAGTAGAAACGAGAAAAAGAGAGAGAGAGAGTGAGATGAGGTACTCAGAGATCTTATCTACAATTATCATTAAAAAATATAGTTTTGGTGTATTCTCTCTCTCTCTCTCTCTCTCTCTGTGTCTTCCTTTCTTTCAACACTTTGCCATAAGCAGTAGTATTGGCATAAAAATATTATTTGTCGTCGATTAATTACTTTATTTTTCCAGTCAATCTGTTATTTTGTAAAATATTTATAGTTCTCAAGACTAATCTATTATGTTAGTAATTAGAATTAACTAGAAAATTTATCAATTTAAATTTTTTATATAATAGATTAAATTTGTGAAAACTCCAATCTTTCGATATAAGTTTCAAGGATAACTGATATCCTTGAATTTCAAGCCTTTCCTGGATATGAAATTAAATAAATAATAACAGAACTTTTAATTACAGCAATTAAAACTAATAATAGCAATTAGTGCAGGGGAAGGCATTTATTCTATTTTTTTGTACATAAGTGACTTAAGCCTCTCTAAGATTTAAGAATGGCCTTAGGTGTGAAGAAATCATTATGAATGTAATGAACTATCTTTTTCATCAATGGATATTATTCAATTTCGTATCTCATTTCTCAAGATCAAATGCAACTGATTCTGGAAAGAATTATATCCTTTCTTAATACATTCTTAACTATTATATATGTTAATTTAATAAAGGACTCATAACGACAATTGTGGAAGGTTCAGAACATACATGTTGAACTGATCTTAAGATTTTACTATATATACAAGAATTCATGAAAAGTGCTGAAAAAAACAGATTATTATTTAGCTTAAGCTAAAACTAATTAAATTTATAGTTCTGAATACATGTACCCGAATGAATATTTCATTCTATTTACATAATTTTATGAACATTTATTTGAAATATTGTCTTAGAAAAATCGCAAAGTAACACAAATAATTTAACTAACAATCAATAACATAACCAATATTTGTTTAAGATTTACCTTTATTTAAATATTTATTTGAATTTTAATTCTTTAAATTTTATTTCTATTGACTATTATGAAATTGTGAATATATATAATGCACTGTGCTGTTATTATTTAGTTATTATAAATAAAATAAAAGTAAAGGCATGAAATATAGAATGATATGATGGTAAAATCTCGAAGATAATACAGATTTTTTGTCAAAACATTTTCATGAAATAAACTAAGATACTTTTTAAAATCAATATTATTCATATAATTCGTTATTTGTACCTGAAATAATGTATAAATTAGAATATTATTTGAAACAAAAATTAGTAAGAAAGATACAATAATCTTTATTAAAAAAAAAAACATTTAATTATTGTATGCGATGAAAATTTTATATATTTTTTAATAAATATATTAACGTGATTTATTTTGAAGCTAAAACTTTATAAAATTATTTTATAAATTAGATATGTAATATATATTCATATTAAACTTTAGCAATAAACATAAAATAGTAAACATATTTTATATCGCTAAGATATTCAGGATATTTAGGAAAAAAGAGAGTGTATATTTAGAAAATATGTATTTTTTATAATATTTATAGATACAAGAATGTAATAATCTCAAATCGGATAATATTGATACAAAATTATCATGAACAATTTTACTCTCATTGGATGTGAATATTTCACACATTTAAGTTTTTATAACGTAGTCACAAACTAGCATGATTTTAAATAATTCACTAACCTGCTTTTAATTTTATAAATTCTAAGGCTATTTAACCTTTTAGAAATATCGTAAAAAATGCATATTCGTATAACTTTTACGATTATTTTGTCAATAATTACTTTGAATACACTTCAGAATTAATTTAGTTAAGAAAATAGTTTAATCTTTTCTGATTATCATACGCATATTTAGAAAATAATACGTATACATATATATCTCCTATGTTCACTGAAATTTATTCTATATTTCTAGTTGAATTACGTTAACAATTCGACAGTTATGTTAATTTTACAGATTTTCAGTAAAAGTGTACAACAAAACTTATCAATTAATTTGAGACATTCAAATGCTGAAACAAATTTAACGTAACAGTAAAATTTATTACCGAGTGCCTTGCCACGTAGTATCATGTATTCTAGATTTCAGATTACTCTTAACTTTGTGAAATATTTTTTAATTTATACAAGTCTCTACGAAACTCCAGCGACCACATAAACATACGCGATTGTAGAATTGCGTCTCGTAAATCTCTCTCTATTATGTTTAGTGAAATGTCCAGTCAGTAACGTATGTTCCATCCACATATGCATATTCTATACGACTAGTCATGCTTAAGGAGATGGCGTATGTGACCACGGTTACTATCACATCCTTATACATACGGAGGCTTAGCTATGCAGCTTATAGTCATTGTTGCTGTGGATGCAAACAAGTACGTGCACGTGAGTGTGCAACTGAATTTGCCCATCTTGAATGCTAATGCTAACCATAAGTGGACACAGAATTTTCGAATACGCAAATACTGAGACATAAAACAAGCACATGCACGAAACAACGAAGGTTTTAAACGACACAAGCTCTCTTTTACTTTTCTAACATATCACACTATTTTCTTTTTTAGAGGAAGATTAGAGGGTTCAAGAAATGAAAAACTTTATATACTTTTTCTCTTAAATGTTTATCAGTAAGTTTACTTTAATGTTTATCATGTACATTTTTAGCGTCTGATCTTGGCTATTCGACTCAAATAAATTTGTATTTTGAAAATTTACATCGGTAAACATTGTTTTTTGTTGTGTAGCTTTCATTGTGTAGCTTCTTTTATATTTATAATTTGTACCTGTTAAAATGATTTAATAATACAGTTTTAATAATTTATTAAGAATAATCAACCAAATTAATAAATTATAATATAATGAAATGTAATTGGTTAGCCATATATTTATAAATAAATTTGCATTATATCACAACTTTGCATAGACAGATCACATTAACTAGATATATAATTTATTTTTATTTTGAGGCAGGCAATATTAACATACCAAACAATCTAGGTAATTGAACATTAAGATCATGCGAATTTTTATTATTTTATTCTAGATCAACTATTGTTTAAGTAAAGTAGTATATTTGTAGATTATCAATATGATGAATGTGACATATTTATAAACGTTTAATGTTATTATTTTTAATACAATATTAATGCTAGTACCTTTTTATGTTTATATTAAGAAATTATATGTACTTAGTTGTCTTCACAAACAATAAGTTCATTAATTTTTGAGTATTATTTTTTACAAAAGAAAAAAATGAAAGTTTTTAAGAACTATAAATCTTCCCTACAGCGTCAGGTTGGTTAGTGAATTGCACATACGCATGAATACTAATATGTACATCACACAAATATGTTAATTAAGACTCCATAATCGTAGAAACCTCCTATTTTAAATATAGAATTGAAAGAAAGATAATAGAACTGCTAAGATAGGAAAATATATTGCAAACAGTTAAAATTGAAGAAAAATAAATTAAAATTTCTTTCTGATGAAAGTTATGATGATTACTTAGGAGAAGATGTAAATAAATGATCATGTTTTGTTTTAATTGATTTTTTATCAATTATCAATAAGAATTTAAACCAAAATTATGATACTTTTTCAAAAGAAAAATAGACTCTACATTGATTCAATCATCAAAGTATCACTTCAAGTATTGCTGTTAAAAGATGATGGAAATGAAAATTTTTACAATAAGAATTTAAAAGTTATCCATGGCAGATATTTTTTCATCCATTTTTTTTTCATATATTTCTTCGTAAAGATAAATCCTAAACAAATATTGGTTATGTTATCGATTGTAGCTAAATTATTTATGTTACTTTGTGTTTTTTCTAGGTCAATATTTCAAATAAATGTTCATAAAATTATGTAAATAGAATGAAATATTTATTCGGGTACATGTATTCGGAACTATAAATTTAATGTACGATGATTAATAATGTGCAACGTAGTGAGTCCAATAGAATATTCATTTCATCAAACTGTTACTGCATAAACTAAATAATAATCTATTTTTTCAGCACTTTTCAACAATTCTTGTATAAATCGTAAAATTCCTAAGATCAGTTTCATATATATAGTATGAACTTCCCAAAATTGTCATTACTGATTGTTTGATGATCCTTCAAATTTTTGAAATAATATCATAAAGAAAAGCCAGATTTATATGTAAATTTATATTATTTAATTTTTTTAATGAAAATATTAAATAATAAAATTTTATAATACACTAGAATATAACTTGATATCTAAATATCAATCAGTTAATATGCATTGATCAAGGGTTCTTACACAAAAGTGAATATATATGCCATTCAATAGGTGTTGCATCTTTGTTTATTCCTCCTAGTCTGTCTTTTCAAATTTGAATATTCATGTATATTAATAAATTTGCGTTTATTTTCTTCAATAATTTTACACACATATTTTTTTTAACTAAAGAATGAAAAAACAAAGTTTTAGTACCTGTAAAAATTTAGATTAATATAATTACCTTACTGGACACTAATATTTTAGGTTAAGTTAAACTAAAGATATATTTCAGAATTTCTCGAAAAATTGTAAGTAATGTACAATTAGACTAGATTCATTCTTTCGTAATACATAATATAATTTGTGTGGTAATATTTCTTATCTTAATGCACAAATCTAATATAATTATAAAATGTAAAATTATCAAATATTAATGAATTTAAAATAAAGAATATTTATTATTATTAATATTACTTTTCAATCATTTGAAATTTATATTTTCAACCTTCAACGATCATTTCAGAAATTTATCTGAAATAATTCTTAATCTCAGTTGTGCGGAAATTACTCATTGAGCATATTTTAATCGTCGCATTGGCCATTTCTTTAATTCCACCAGATTAATTCATGTGTGTAATTTTCACTCCTTTTTACTTAACGAAAAATATCGATTATGCTTGGTAAGTTAAGACATTTAATAAATAGTCACTTATCAAGAAAAGTAGTTAGCTATTACTGGGCCGATGAAAATTTTAACTATCAATGTTCACAAATTTTGATCTCTTGTTTTTCTATTTACTCCTCGCCATTAAAAAAGACGTTTAAGTTGATTTTAATAAAAAAATATTTAAAATTACCATCTGAAATTATTCAGGAATTGGAAGAAGTATTTAAGTATCGTACCAGGCATAATTATGCTAATTCTCGTAAATATAAACGAAAAATAGCTAACTAATAAATTTTCTGTAATGTACATGTGTTAGTAGAAAAAATTGATTTTATAAACTATTAAAACGACAAAAAAGCTTGAAATACATCGGTAAAATATGCATAATACTTGTATAATGAATAATAATATCATAATGAATAATAATTATGAAAAGTTAACTCCAGAACATATTCAGTAGAACATAATTTGCTATGTCAAAGTATCACAATAAATTAAGGAAGAAATCGCGTTAAATTGGTTGCATACTACTCAAAAGAAGTATTTGCATCTGAGATATGTTGCATAAGGTAAAAAAGAATACAGGGAGAGAAATCATTTGCTTTAAGTATACATTATATGAGATATGAAAAAATGGCTAGTAATAAAACTTTTTTATGAAGAAGCTACGAAAAGAAAAGAGCTTTGAAAAAAAGCAGTCTAATGGAAGCATTGAAAAGTTCAGTAAAATACTAATATGAGAATTGCTCTACATAATTCAGCTATTAGCATTATATTTGTCGATGTTAGTCAAAGCAATATTTAATATTTTTAATTGTTCTTAATACGTATATAGAAGAAACTAGTTAGATAATAGAAAAGGAAATATTGAAGTTGTTAAATAAATTGTCGTAATTAAATTTAAAACTGCAATTTTGGTGCAATTGGAGAAAAATTCACGGGTATTAGTTAAAGAACATACTTTTACTCTTTGTACTTTGTATTGATTAAATAAATGAAAAGAATTGAATATAGTATAATAGAAAATCCGAAGACCAATTAATCCTCAGAGATAAGTGAATTGTAGGTAAGGAAAGTGGAAGAGTGATTGAAATAGAAAAAGAAATGCAAATCATAATCTAATGCAATGTAATAAAACATAATTAAATACGAAAGGAAAATATTTCTTTATTTCATATCTTTCAAATGTTCGTGGTAAGATCAGTATAGGTTTTATTTCATGGATGTAACGTGAATTTGACCGTGTTATTTGATATTCTGATATTATGTTGCCATACTATATACTTTTCTGTATAGTTTTATTTATAATGATATAAATGTGTATAAATATTTAAGTTTTTCTTCATGAGAATTTTTATATTATTATATTATATTCTTATTATATTTTTATATTATTATTATTATCATTACTTCCTTTGATACAATTTATACAAAAAAAGTATATCTATGTACGTATTGTGATTACATCATTATAATTTGCAGATTACGCATGCATCTTAATTCACAAATTATAATTTTTTAAGTCATGCCATCTGTTAAATATTAAAAAACAGTAGATTTATTTAATATTGATAAATTGTATAATTTAATCTACGCACAAGTAGATCTTATCTGTAAATCCTAAAATTTTGTTCAATTTAAATTTTACAATGCACATGCTTTAAATTTCTTAACAAATATTTTTTTCTATAAGATACTATTAAAATTATTTTATATCATATAAATTTTACATGACATTTTGAGTACCATATTTATTAAGCACTAAGTGATAGAAACTCTCAACTTTAAGTTAAATTAAGTACCTTGATCAAAAGAATAGTTTAAAAGATTTTCCCTAAAAAGCATATATTTAAATAATAATTTCTAATTAGTTATCAAATTTTTCTAATAACCAGAATTTTTTAATAAATTCTTTTTCTTTTTTAATAGATTCTTTAATAGATTCTTTTTCCGATTAAATAATAGTTATATCGATAAATTTATTAATTGTGTTATAAAAAACGTTTAGTATTCTTTACCGATGTATATCACGTATGCAGTTAAGTTAAAAATCTTCAATATTAATATTTTCTTAAGATTTTACAAGATTCATTAATATTGTTTTACATTCATAATAAAGGTCATAGAAGGTCATAGAGCTCAAGGAAAAATAATAAGAAATAAACGCGTAGGATAAAAATATTTTTAAAAAATACCACATCCTAGATCACGAATATTGAGTAATTGAATATTAATTCTTATGATCAAGTCCACTATTTCTCGGTAGTATATTTAATCTGCATTAAAATTACTTTTGAATTTGATATATCATATTTGCGGCTAATAACTAGGGAAATAAAAGTTAATACAATCAATTTTCGAATTAATTTTTAAATTAATTATACATAAAAAATATGTATACGTTACGAAAAGTTAAAATATGATTCGATTTGGTTTATGCATTTTTTTTTATAAAATGACGTTGTTAATCATGAAAGTTTAAAATAAATGGCACCTCCAACCTTTATCATGTGATCTTCTATTCTCTTTTTTTAATCACAGTCAGTGAATTTTAATCTGTATTTTTTATTAATCTTTTTGATAAAACCATTTATAATGTACAGTACGTATTCAAGGAGATTATTTTAAGATTGGTAGAGTATAGTATGATCAGAAACCATCAAAATTGCACGTTCATAGTAGATTACTAATATGTTTGGATAAAACTGGATGTTTTTATCGAAAATGTATTAAAAAGGACTACATTCGGTATCTGATAATTGTATTTTTCTAAAAAATTGGCATTATCTTTCAAAATATCCAATCTTATTAAACTAACATTATTATGTCTAATTAATTAATATTAAAATATCATTGCTTTTACTAACAGTTTTTTATTTAGTTTAATTTATTTCTTCGTATTTTTATTTATTCATATTTTACTTGTTTATCTGATTATATTATTTTGATATTTGTATCAAATAACATTATAATTATAAATAAACTTTTTATACTTATTATTAACAACTTTGATTATAAATTTTCTAAATATAGCGGTCAAAAATGCTTATTTTTGATACAATAAGAAGTGTGTTTAAAATTTTTTTATAATTGAGTACTTTTATGAATATATTTATGAAAAAAAATATTTAATTAATACGTACCTTAAATTTATTGTAATATAAGAATTTTCAGCTCTGTATTTATTCTATTTGATGTTCGGGTAGATTAAAATAACTATTTGAGAAATTGAAGTTTCCATGATTGAAGAGATATTTCATGTCAGTAACTCAAATAATTAAGTACTCTCGTGTATAATTATTGATTATTTGATAGAATTTTTTAATTTCTTCTTTCAAGAAACTCAAGGTTGAAATAAAGTATTAAATATTACATTTAAATTTGATAAAAATTAAAATTTCTATCTTAACGTTCGTCCAAACGTCAAAGTATTCGTCACTCTAATATTGGTTATTTGTGTTTATTTAAAGATCAATAAATGTGATATGCGTCAATTGAATTTAACATAAGTCAAAGAAAATACGTGTGAAGTCTTAAATAAAATATATTTTTCTTGATACACGGAAAAATAATTAAAAATAATTTCTGTATTCGAACGGCCTTAATAAGACCAATTATTTCTCGATTTTTAAACAATAATCTAATCAATCGTGACATGCAGTTTTGTTATAAAATGACAAAATATGTAACAAAATGAATAAATATATTAAAAACTTATTAAATTATTTAAGGTTTATCATGACATAACATAAAACGATATATCTTCATATAAATTTTTTTCTATCCTCGTTAATATTAATATGCTGTTAATGTAAGTTGCTTTAATAAGTGAAATTTAAATTATAAAATAATACAGTAACAAATATATGCTTTTCTACCAGTCTTTTCTAAATATGAATATTTTCAAGATCAAAATATATATTCTTATCAATTTTTTTAGTTATAATAATTAAATCCTGACCTGCATAACTTTATTAAATTTAAAATAATGATTACTTATTATTCCGATATAGCTTTTTATTTTTATATTATTAATTAAGTTTAGAGATACATGAGTAATTTTTCAATGTTTGAAATAGTTAAAAATAACTTTTACATAGCACGATGTATGTTTGATTTCTAAACAAAAATGTTTTATACTTAAAATTTTATCGGAAAAAATAAAATACGTGAAAAATACCAGTGATGGTGAACTAGACTAATTGTAAATAATAAATTACTAAATATTTAATTGAAAAATGAACGTATTTGATAATTAATTATTTTTGTTGATTATAAAATATTGTATTTACAGTCTTAAGGCATATAATCAAATTCAGACGCAGTGCTTGCACTGATGCATAAATAAACAATTATATCTTTTTGATCACGATATATTTTTTATTATAAATTTAAAAACATTTTTGAATCCTTATGTCATAAAGTGAGATAAATTTAATTTACGCATGAGTAATTTTTTAACATTATTATAATAAAGAATTATATTAAAAGTAAAGAAAAATAAATTAACCATTAATCGAAGAATCGAATTTATTTTTAGTTTCTTATAAAATAAATTAAAATTTTTGGGAACTGAAGCAAGTTAATATTCGTAATTTTTGTAATATTATAAATTGTTTCGTATGAAAATCGTGGATAAAAGAAATGAATTAAATTAAAATAAACTATTAATAAAGCCAAGATGGATATCCCTAACGGAATTATTTATTATCATAATTTATTATATTTTTACTATATTGTTATATTTAATTTTTCTGAAATTTTTTATTTAATTTTCAAAATGGTTTCAATTAATTCCAACGTTAATTTTAAGTTTAACTATCCAAATACATTTATTTCTCTCTTATATCTGTATTCTAATCAGTTACACTTATTAAAAGAATATTTTTTTAATTTTATGAAAATATAAGTAAATTATAAGAAATTTAAATAATCATTCCATCTAAACGAAAACATTTATTTTTATATTTTAGTCGAGAACCTTTTTGATATACTTCACATACAAATTGCTATTTGCAGTATTACATTAGAGCAATTTATAATAGTTTAAAAATTTAAATAAGCATATTAATTAAAAGTACATACTAGCTTTCATTTCATCAGGTTAGAAATTAAACTATTGTGAAATGAAGTGTCACGATAATCTAACAAAATAATCATATGATCAGAAACATTTGTGTAATTTATTAGAAAAATAATATTTTTATTTAAATATTATTATCTTATAAAAATTTTTTATTCTAAAGATTTTTTCTCTTTTACATTGTTGCTAATAACGTTGCTTTGTTTTAGTTTACGTATAAAAGTTAAAACCAAGGCTTTAACATTTAGGTAAATAGACTTTCTACTAATTCATACAATATATTTTATGAAAATTCTATTTACATAAATAATAATCATATTTCTTGTTATATGATAAAAATATAAAGTAGAGAATATATATACGTTCACGTTCAGAAAATATGTACAGTATCATTATGTTCCGATACAGTTTATTTCTTTGCATATTAATTGGATTTATTATTATGGTCTCTACAGACGAATGGATTACTGTACGTATGCTAATTTAAAATATTACTAGATGTAATAATATTTTTAGTTTTTCATTAAATGTACAAATGTATTTTATTGAAAATAACACAAAGAGGTCTGATATTATAGATATTAAAAGTATTTTATGGATTTAATTGAAGTAATTTATTTTTATGATTGATTAATGCTGCCCAAGTTACGCCGCATCAATCACCGTGAAAACGCCTTTGGCGGGAAATCCCGGGCCCTCTTCCCGCGCGCGACAGTATATTCTTCCTTACCGTTGCGCATTGGACTCCCATGCGTCATCGCACGGTTACCATGGGTCGAAGCAGTACCGGGGCACATCAAACTGTGACTGTATCTTTTATAAAATTTTTACAAATATACTTTAAAAAAAAATTTTTACAAATATACTTTAAAAAAAAAATTTCCATAAGTTGTTGCAAATGTAATTAAAAAATATCGTTAATTTTTTTTGGTTAAAATTTTCTAAATTAATTCATATAAATTATAATATTTTAATAATCGATATACGTTCTAAATATACAAGCATTTAATTTTTACCTTCATAATTAATTTATAAATGATCATATAAATGAAAAATTAATATATTATACATGACTATATTTTTTATTATAACTATACATAATGAAGCGTGTACCAAATAAATTTATTTTCGAAAGTATTAAATAAAATAAAAGGCAGCTCTCAAGGCGTGTGAAAATATTAAAGTCGGACCAACATTTGCCAAATGCACTGTAATATAAAATAAAAAATTAATTTTTTTTGTCTGTAAGCAGTTCTTTTTAGTAAATGTTGATATATTTTTTCAGTCTGATTATTATGCACAACACCATTGACAGTAGTCATCGTCATTCTTTCAAAATATCATTGTCAATTAATTATATATAATTACATTTGAATTTAAATAAATGCTCACCTGTATTTTAAATAAAAAATAAATTATCTGTAATAATATCTATTATTTTTTAAATACAGAAAATTAATTAAAGAAAGTTTATCCTATTAGACAATAATTTATTGTAATTAATTTTGTTCATATCATAATTTGATAGTTCAGAAATCAATAAATATATTATATTGAATTCAACTGAAATATCTTTATCTCCTTATATTAATATTATAATTAATTAACTGGTATTAAGAACTTAAATATGTTATTATTAAAAAAAGAATTTCATTCTGATCAAATTTACACAATGCCGCAATATGTTATAACTAGTGATAATCAATATATTTTAAATGTATTTATCATTGCACTTTCATTTTCATATTGATCAAGTAAAAGATATTTAACTTACTCTAAAATTGGGAGTCTACATGTTTTAATTACCAGTAAAAAATTTTATGAAGTATATTGTTGTTAACATCTGAATAGAACAGTAAGTAATATTGTTTTATAATTTACATATTTCAAATTATATAATAGTAACTAAATATATATAAATTACATATCCATGCTCTAATAAAGCAATTAAGCTATGTCTTATTCAGTTACACCTATTTTATTATTTTTTATAAATCTTTTAATATATTAAACAAAATTATTTTAAATGAAAAGAAGTCATAGTATATAACAGTATTAATTTTGATATGTTGGATTTCATATTTGTAAACTTTAAGTAGCTTATATAAAGTTTCTTTTTCATTAAAAATACATGATCGATATTTTCCACTAAGTTGTAATACTCTTATCGTATCTTAAAATAGAAATTAAAATACATATTCAAATATTCTCTTCAGACTTCGATTCTTTTACCGAATTTTTTTTCAAATTGAAAAAAAAAAATTTTACTTGAAGTATTTATACATTACTTTGTGTTATACAAATATTTAAAAATTCATATCTGATAAGAAAACTTTCTATTATGATCATTTTTGTAATTAAATTGCAACGTAATATGTATAAATCATATACGTAAATATCTTAAATTAAAAGTGACATAATTGTCTTTCAACGTGTTGTACCTAGAGAATATGTGATAAGCTAATTAACAGCGTAACGCGAGTCTACCATACAACGCAGAATAATTCAGGTGAAAATCATTGATCAGATACATATATAATTGCCTATAATAATTATTCCTGTACGAATGTTATGAATTGAACAAGTATGGCATGTACATGTAAGAAAAGGAATACAATTATTGATCAACCATAAATTACATTTTGCTCGTTTTATCATTTTCGTAATTTCTTCTTTCATATTATATTTATAACATTATATTGTTTAAAGATCAGGGTTTAAAAACTGTATTATTAAGAATAATTATATTGTTTAATTGTGATAATTATAATATAGTTAAATAATTTTAAAGATCTGAATGTGAGGTGTTAATTGATGTACATTTAATAATGTACTTCATGTATACACACAGAAATTTTGTTAAAAATATATCACTTTAATATCACGTGTTTAAAAACTTATTTATTTAAAAATAAGATTCACGAATGAATTTAAGCAATAACTTTACGCAAAATTTCAATATTATACATACATCTAATTTATACTGCATAAAACAGTGTAGAATACAAGTGATCTGAGAAAAAACGAATGTACATATACAGTAAAATCGTCTTCAAAATGTGAATTTTAATGTAATAAAATTTATTATAATGTAATAAAAATAGCAGTGTACCAATAAGTGTAAGTAATTCTGTGAATGGTCTCGAACTTTTTAACATAACACATTAAAGTCACAGATCATCGGATTCTTTCAGTTCCTTTTGAATTGTGTATATCCGAGGTAATAATACATCGTTGCGTTCATATACCAATATATATTATTTCTAAAATTTAATAGGTCAGATGAATGTTATACGTAATGTGAAAAAATATGTTTGATCACTTTTCCTGAAATATATTTATAAAAATACGCACACGTATTTTCTTCAGTCTCCTAAATTGAAGAAAACAGAAAAAAATAATTAAAATTATGCTGGCACTTTATATATCTTTATATTAGTAAATTTAACTTAATTACATAATTATTTAGTCATGTATACGTATATTTCTATTTTTGTTCAAATTGGGTTCTAATATTGACGGTAGCTTTATTCTATTTTATTACTATAGACTAGAATTAATTCTAAAAATTTATGAAAGATATATTGATAATCAAGAAGATGATAAAGATACAATGAAATCTGAAACTTTTTGATTAATTTAACACTAAGCCATATGTCAAATTGACGCAGGAATTAGATTTCAGTACCTGCACGATTCAGCATGATTCAGCAGGATTACGGCTCTATCGTATATTATACTATAAGGTATAATAAAAAAAGATAATATTTTATTATATATTTACTAGTATTTTTGATTGTTTGTACCTATTTAGAAGATTCAAAAATATATGCAGAAAATTTTTTAAGTAACAAAAAGTCATTTATGAGCGATTTAGGAGCGCTCATTTATGTATAAAATAAAGTAGAGAACATTGTTCAAAAAGTATTTCGTGTGAATCAAGTAAATTTATATTATTTAAAAAGTCATCTATACAAATTGATTCATAATAATACCGTTTGAGGTAAAATAATAAAAGTTCACAATTTTACGTTATTGAAGCAAATGCGTTATATATTAAATTATCTATTAGCTGAATAGTGCTCTAGAATTGATTTACTCACTTTCTAACATCTTTGAATAATTACTGAAAATCAAAGTTATAAATGTAAAAATATCAATTACATAATTATTTGAATACTTGTCGCTCAAAAGTGTCGAATTGAAAATCTCGTAATTCTGTATTAAACCTCTTTTATAGTATATCGAAATATATGAAAAAAACACAAAAAATTTTTAAAATAAATTAAAGTAAGGTGATCTACAATTAAGAAAATGGTCAAATATAAGAATCTTCTTTTGTACATTAAATTTAAATTTGTTAAAGTAAAGAAAAGTTATTACATTAGAGAATTAAATTTTGGACTGAAACTACATATTTCATATTATCAAATTTAAATCAAACGTTTCAAATAAAAATTCTTATGTTTTACCACATATTCTTATTCAAGATTGTTCGTAATTCAAGATAACGGATATTTAGTTTTAGATTTTATACTCGTGTTAGAGTTAAGTTTGCAGTTATACTAATCTGCTTTGGTATCGTTGCTAAGGCAGATTATAAACGTCTGTCAGCTACATGTAGTGCAGACGAAGCGCCAACGGTTCCAACAGAAGCACGGATTTGCCGCAAACTGATACATAACGCGTCACGCAAACGTACGCTGACAGCCAAGAGCTCTCTAAGTGCTTCGAATGTTCTTCAAGCTTCTCTAACAAACGCGTATGAGTGGGATAGAGAGAGAATATGGGTGTGAATGAGTGAGAAGGTCTATCGCCGCAATGAGAGCAAGCAGGCGCAACTGAGCCCTGCTTGGCCTATAAAAGGGGTTGCAAGCACGGCTGGGTATTGTTTTCCGCAGCTGCTCGATCAAAGTAATCTGAAGAAGACTGGCCCTACGTTGTTCGACGTGCTGCCGCTCCTTCCGACCCCTTGGCACCACTTTATTCAATGTGCTGGATTCTTTTCCTCCCCTTAACCGAGCAGGCGTTTCAAGTAACCCACCGAAAGACGCGAAAACTATCTCCTCGACTTGTTCAGGTAAAAGGAAGCAGAGCTCTCAACCACCGGAGGCCCTGGCTAGAAATGACGCATCAAGGGCGCTATAGCTCTGTGAAGAATAGCCGTCGTGTCATCGTGAAACCGAAGTGTCAATTAATATCACGATATTCATTATTTTCTACCATATCTTCCTTCCCTACAGAGAATTCTATTTTAGCATACAGCTATCCCTGTGCTTAGGGAGAAGGACACCGAGCCGGATGGCGCATTTTTCCGAATACTCACTACTTTGTGTAATATCAGAGATTTAATATACACTATCACTAAAGTAAATAATAAAATGTTTAATCGAATTTCCTATAAAATATGGAAATATTGATTACTATAATTAATTGTTGAAGAATTGCTTAATGATTTTATTTTTATCTTTGCGTTTGAAAAGACTAGGCGGTTAAAAAATAAAATTTTTTATCTCATTATTTAAAAGCAAATATTTTTCCGTATTAAATACCGTCGAGTTTATATATATATATATATATATATTTTTTTTAAATGCCTTGATTTGGTTAACAAAATAGTGAATCATCGTACGGACTTAAACACGTTTTTTTCTAAACTTTTTTTTTAATATTGATATCCTAATTTTTGAACTAAGGCTAAAATAATTAGAAAAAACTTGTAAATGTATATAAGATATGTCTTTATTTGTTAAAGCTGAAACAAGCCTGTAAAAATTTACATTTTTTCATGAAATATTTATAAGTCGAGTTTTTAAAGCCTCGTCATCGAAATTTTATGTTTGACAAAAAACATTTTTTAGACACCAAAGTCATAATTTTTCTCTTTTTAAAATTTTGCTGTTTAACTTTATATCTATAGAATAGAATTTCGCAAAAAATTTAATCTAAATTTTTTTAATATGTTTTAAAAGTTTACGTTTAGAAGAATCGGAAAATACTACATATGATATTAGCCACTCAACTTTCGTCAGTTTTATTTTAATTCTTGTTTATGTGTTTTTCTTTCTTCTGGTAATGCTATTTGTTAATTAGGATTTAGATTACTTCTTGATCTTGTAAGTTTAAGTTCATATTTTGCATTGACTACAGTTTTTCGATAGTCTTCAACAAAAACGAGAATGATTTAATATCTTATATAATTGAACAAATGACAGATATTAATGCTTCTCTTACAAGCGTTGTAAGTCAACCACGTACATGCATAAAACTGCATAATGGTAAAAAATATATATCTTGATTTTGAATAGATATATGAATTTCATCGCTGTTATTAAGGGTGGTTGCAGTATACAATTGATGTGTATGAATTTCATAATGCACAATAAATTATTCGTAGGTGACGGATGAATGAACATTTAGAATTTCTTTCATTTTTTTTCAAATTGACAGAAAAATAAACGCCGTACTTCCACCAAGAATTACTTTTAATCCTAGACTTTTCAGAAATTGAATTTTTTAATCGAAATCGCTATTGTTAATTCCCAACGATTGTATGCTTTCTTCTTTTGTTAATGATTGACTGCTTTAGATACAAGTTGTCGACTAGCTACTTGAAGGCATGTTGAACTATTAATATACCCTCGTAAGTTATAAATTATACCCACGATAGGATGATTTTCTTATAAGTAATCTAATTATTGTCATTTTTACACGACAATTAACCAAGACTCTATCCTGATATATCTATAATTCAAGATGATTAATGCTTTTGACTACGATTGGAAGGCAAATGACGTTTGATGGTGATTCAATAATCTTATAACATGTGACCCAACAGAAAAAAAATTCATTAATTAAATGCACTCGACATTCAATTATATAAGCTTTAGATATTATATTATACTTAACTCGTAGTGCGTTAACTACATACGTTAATTGATTTCATGGCTACACTGAATCACACTGCGTAAGGTATTATTATACGGTTTCAGAGAAAAGGATATGCTTATGTCGACAATGTATCCTGCTGAGATTTATCTATATCTTCAATTTCATAACTACTAGTTGTTAGTCAATAATTAATCATCTATATAAAATTGATTGTTAAATTGATCCAAATTTGATATGGAGTTAAAAGCTAAAAGTTCCACCAAACCTAGTACATAATTGTTATCTCGTATAAGTTCAGTAAGAGGAAAGTATCTGCTTTAAGTATAAATGAAGTAGATAAAAGACTTAAAGTAAGTATTTTATCCTTGATTGCTTAATAAAGAATAAAGCAATAATCATTATGCATCACATTTAAAATCACATTTAATTTAAAATTAAATTTTTCATACCAAAATTTTTGGTCTATTTACCATTTAAAACATAGGTAAAATTGAACCAGAATGAGCATAGAACACTTTAACCGCAAAGCTTATCAATTAACATCTGTATTTGTTTAAGTTTTTTTTTCAATTACATTTTAAAGAAATTATTTTTTACGGTAAAATCTAAAATCAAATTTCCTTTAGGGCAATCGATAAACGGAAACATGTTTAACTCTGTATAGACATGAATATGGCATCAGATAACTTGTTCCTTTGTTGATTGATAACTACTACGGGTCATATGATAAAAGTTAAGCTTTTAGTTAGTTGATTTGTCAAAAATTTTAATTAGTCTTGAAAAGTCTCGATTTCTCAATAAAAGAAACAACACTTGAGGTCTTGGTCATGTATGCACAAACTGTTGCATTTTCAACATCGAAATAGCACGACGTGTTAGAAACTTATTTAAGAGAGCTCCTGATAAATAGCATAAAGAATATTACTATTTACAATATTGGAAAAATATCGAAATAGAAAAATGCAATAAAAATAAGCATCTCTAATTAAAATATTTAAATTAAATTTAATGCTAGAATCTTAAAATATCAATAAAAACATTACAATAATTACATTAATAATAAAGAGTTCAATATTATCATAATTAATATGATATTTTATTTTATGTTAAATGTTCGAAATATTTCAATAGTTATTTTATAGTATACAATAGAATTAAAAACAGCTTATTTTCAAAATTAGAACATAATTTTTATTGGAAAGAACATTATATTGGTTAATATCAAATATTGATTCTTACATAAAATTTTATATTATATTATCTCTATTTTTATGCATTCTATTACAAAACATATAATATTACTTATGAGAACAATTTTTTCGTTTGATATTTAATGCTTTCAGTTTATAAATATGATATATTTATTATAATAAAAGACTAAAAATAGAAAAAAATTTTCAATTTCGACTTAAGTTATTTTAAAACTAAATAATTAAATATGAATTATATTTACATTATTAAAAGCCAATTAGAAAGCAATGACTTCATTTTAAAAGAAATGAAGAGCATAAATGAAGTCAGCTGAGAAAGAGAAGAAACTTAAAAAGCAAATATTCAAGCAAAAATGTAAATAAAAATATAGATATAAAATGTGATTGGAAATATATTAAATAGAAATTGAATCAATATGAAATGGTTGCTTATTTTCAATTTAATCTATGTAAACGCAAACAGATACGTTTCCATTAACTCATAAACAGATACCTAAGAAAATAGGAAATCTGGATATCAAACACAAAACATTTTCAAATGAGATTAAAGAAGTAAGATTAAAGAAGAGTTCAATAAAATTCGAGTATATTTTTCTTATATACGATATTTTTATTATGGTAAATATTTTATACCTTATTTTTTAAAAATTAAGTACAAAGTTTTGAGTTATTAAGATTATATAAATTGATGTATATATTCCAAACAAGTTATCATACTGTAATGATATATAAAGTATCATAATTAACTACGCTAAAAATTAGTTTAATAATAAATAAAATTATGACAATATTTTTATATCAATGTACAAAGCTTATCAATTTTTTAGCATATGCATAATAAATCACTCTTTAAAGAAATTAGTATTTGTCATCGTATAAAAACTATTATATACGTTTTTATTAATGTTATTAAAGTTGAAATGTAGTTATTATAATTTTAAAAAGTTTTGTTTTATTGTATGAATTTATGGAAAAAATTGAAATTATTCGCTTTTATATCTAACGTAGAAAAATTTTTTTATTATATCAGTAATTATTTCTATGAAATTATTTTGTGTAACGTACTGCTAATTTTAAACGTTTTTTTATTCTATTATTGTAATATTGGGTGTGCAGAAGAATCTTTCTATGTACATTTTTTAATCTGGTATGTGATTGCAAGCTGGCGATCTGATTTATCTATTCTTTACAGTAAATTCAAGGACTTACTTCAATTTGTATACATGTAGAAACAATGTAGAAGAAAATATTATGACACGATAAGAAACTCTTGTACCTCATTTTTCTGAATTTCATTTTCAACGATATTTATAATAATTTTTGTAATAATTCAAGAATTCAAAATATATTTTTTAGAATAATATGTACATAGTTAATACTCAAGTCTAATTACATTTGTCAACAATATACTTACCTATTCTACAAATAATCTTATAAATCACAATTTCTTGGTGTATTTGAAATTTGAAAAATTATATTTAAAAGTAAAATATATTGTAATACAATATTATAATTTTTGCTGTTTCTTTAATTTACTAATAGCGTACCCTATAGTAATAAAATTATTATTAAAGATCTTTTTATGTTCTTTAAATATTAAATAGCGTTAATAAAATACTTGTTCTAGCTTCCACTATAAATAATGTTAGTATAATTCTCTTCTTGTAATTACGTAACTTTAATAATTTATAACTACAATATTAAATAAAAAGAAACACATCCATCCAATAATATATTAAATTAAAAAATTGATTTTGCCTTTACTTAATTAAAAAAAGTATTACTTCAAAATCGAATTACCATAAATCATAGTCTTCCTTTTTTCCCTCTTGTTTTATCTAAATCGTTTTAAGAAGCTTATGTTTGTTGGTTCTATACTGCGTGTACATAGTAATTTAAAATATCAATAATTCAATGAATATTAATATTACTTCCAGAAAATTTTAGAATAAATTATATAAAAATGATTTAAATGATATTTCTAATATTTTTAATTATTTGTTTGATAATATTTAATTATTGTTTGATAATATTAAAAAATATTATACCTTGTATAGAAAATATATGATACATCGACGTATTATAGTGAACAGATAAAATGAAAAAATAGATATTTTTTCCAGTGTTTAAATATGATATTTTGTAAACATAATTATTATAGAAAAGTTAATAATAATAAAATAATTTAAATGTATATTTCATAGTCGTAAATACTTATTTCAATAAGACTCTTTTTATCAAATTTGCTATTTAAAAAAACAATAATTTCGAAAGGATTTTTATTTTATAATTAGATTACATATCGACATAAGCTAGCTTTAGTAAATGAATATTAAAATAAAGCTGATTATAACAGCAATATTATTTTTTTTTATTTATAACACTTACAAAATAATTTAAAAATCCGTTGGGTTAAATGTACAATAATATCATTGATACAGGCGCTTACTAATAACAATGTTAATAATAACATTTGGTCTAGAACCGATATTTTGAACGATAAAAGAACAACTACGTAAGTTTACAACTTTTGTTCAAAATCTGATTCTAGATCAATAAGATGAAACTTTTTACTTTAAGTTATATTATATTAAAAATATATGTGGATAATAACTGTATAATTAAATTTATTTTAAATTTTAAATAAAGAGAGAGAAACAACGAAGGGATGATAGAAAGTGAAATATAATAAAGTATTAAATAGATGACCACAGAAATTTTTATTCTAAAGTATCGTTTTTAAAATATTTTATTTATTAGATGATAGTTAATTCATTAATGTATTTAAATAATATATGTTATATTTACCAACAAAAGTTAACTTTAAAAATATAAAAGTTATCATTACATACACTATTTTATTTACAAAGTTATAAGACTAACATCAACATTTTAATTATACACAAAGAACTTATTATTACATTTAATAACAATTTCAAGACTTACTATGTTTTATCTTAAATTCAATTTTTTATTCAATTTATAAATCATTGTTTTTCACATTATCATTATAACACTGATTTCTAATGTTATACTTTCTTCGAACATATCTTATATATTTTTCTTAATCTTTGAGGCATTCCATTTTCTTTTCTCTGACTTTATAAATTCCTCGGGACTTCAAATTTTTTTTTTAACTACTAACTCATTGAAAAATAAGTTTATCTACAATAATTTTTAAGAATAAAAGATCTCATATATTTTGGATTAAGTAAAATGAAAGGATCTATTTTAAATAATTCTATTGTATTTTTAATTTTAACGATAATGTGTTACTGGCTTTAACAAATAAACTTAAAATATGAGTCAGAAAAGTTAAAATATATTCCTTTTATAATAATTTTTTACATATATTTTTTAAAAAGGAAGTAAAGCAGATCTATTAAATTCAATGAAGTAAAAATGATATAATCAAGTAACGTGCTATTAATATTTTAAAGATAAAAAGTTCTCCATTGCAAATTTTTGAAGTATACTACTTGTTATCAGCTATAATTATTAAATAAAATTATTAAAAAATAAATATATCAAGTTAGTCACATAAGAAGTTGTAAAGTAAATAAATTGAAACGTATAAAAAAGTAATTATCCATCAATAGCATTTACTATTGTGGAAAGAATAATGGCATAAGTACTCGTTATTAATAAATTTACATTATGAAAGACAAAAAGAAAAAAATAAAAAAGACGTTTATAATAGAGTTAAAAAATTGTTTGATAATTTTTTCTTATATGTTACAAAACTATTTACAGATCTGGAAATGATAATTTGAATTTCAGAACATATTTCGGATCATAAATTATTCGACAGTATGGAACTTAATCTAATGTTAAATATTAAATTAGTGTAAAAAGTCTTAAAAGAGAACTTAAATACAAGTTTTAATTTCTAACCGATTTTATAGCATAATTATGAAACAAATCATTATAATAATAACAAATTTTAAGTATTTAAAACAAAAATTGTTTTAATTATTAATAAATTACTTATACAAACTTTGTATAATTCTTTTTTTATATATATGTGATAGTGTTTCTATGAATACTATACCAACAAAAAAGTATTTTTTCAAAAATTTGTTGCTTTAATTTTATTATTATTAATACATTTATGTTAAAACATTTATAAGTAACAGTGTCCTGCGTTCTTTATAAGACAAATTTTTATTATTTGTATCTATATTGTAAAAAGTCTAAATAATTGTCGTAATAAAAGTCGTAATAAAAGTCTATTCTATCATATGCCATAATCACGCACAGTAAGTTACTAAAATTCTAATAATAACTTGGAATAATGAATCGTTAGAAAAATAAATGATTATTTTAAAATTATCCGTATTTATTAACAAATTTATGTTTATTAAGCACTATGTCTGAAGATTAAAAGAATAGTTTCTTATAAAGGTTTAACTTTATACTGTTCTTACTACTGCTCAGTTTAGCTTATACGATTATCGATACTTAAATATTTATTTTATTAAATTTTTACATTTTTAATTTTTATAGATGAAATATTCTCAAAACGTATATCTTCACGTACGTTTCTTTCTCTTTCCTCATTCCTCAAAACGACTCAAGGAACCAATAATTAGCTGTGGAATCAGTCAGTCTAATGTCGACTGGCTAATGTGCAATGCGTGTTGCGTTTCGATTGGTCCAAGTACCTACGTCTTTCACGTTTTGAGATTGAATATCCCTATTTTGAAAATTAAAAACAAAGCCGAATACTCGAACAATAATTATGTGCACGATAAGTTATGAAAGCACTGCATTGTAACGCATAACTATGACAGAAAATTTCACAAGTATTAACTTTAAGCCTTTTGAGAGAAGAAATCATTTGGAAATACTATTCCTTTACTTATATAATTATGTATAATGGATTTGTGTTTCATTTATAAAAATATTTTTTAGTAAAATACAATCATAGTGAGGTTTTTTGTATTTTAAAATTTTCATATAACATTAAAATTCCGTAATTAATAAATACATAATAAAGAAAATACATTGTATAATCTTTGTAAGTATGCACCGATAAACTTACGTGCAAAAACGTATTTGATAATTATAAATTTTTGTTTCAGTAACAGCAAATCATCCGCCACAAAGACCTTGGATTCCATTAACTAGGCCAAACAGATCAAGACCAACATGTAAGTAATTTATAATCCAATGATTAAATTCATAAGCATTTTTTAAAAATAATAAAAGATTTCATTGATTTTACTTTTAATATCTGATTTATTAGTAAAAGAATGATGTAAATATATCTGACCCAATTAAAATTCCGTATACTAATCAAAAGAGTTATAATATAATTTATATTTTAACAGCTGTATCCCTTTGATATTCTGTATTGTATATCCTGATTTAAACATATTATTATTTCTTAGAATTGGGTAATCAATATTAATTAATAATAAAAATTAATAATATTATACTATATAAAATAATACACATTGATAATAAATTTATTTTAACTTTAGTACTTTATAGCTTATAGCTTTATTGCTACGCTTTATAGCAACATTTTAGGTTTAAAGGTAAATGTAATTTTATATTTGCTATATGTACCATATAAATAATTATTCATAATATTAGATTACTGTTCGCATAAGTGCTTCAGTAATGTATTCAAACTTCTTTGGAACCACTTTTTTATAAATATTTTTTAAGAGCAAAATATATCGAAGTCTCGATAAATTTCAACTTTTTAAATTAAAAAATTCTTATTAAAAAAAATTGTTATTGAATTTGTAATGAATATATTAATGCAGAAACTCCAAAAAAGTTCATCCTTTAGAAGAACAAGGAGTTTGGAGAAGTATCAAAACAAAACAAAATGAGTGATATAAAAATGATGGATTGGAAACGGAAGCGTTAAAAGACGAATCGATATAAATTGTCTGATTTTTCTGTATTACCTACGATTTAACGATTCACGTTCCATTTTAGACGCTAAAAGAGGAATCAGAGATATTACCAAAGTGTGGGATCTTTTTTCAAACATTTAATAAGATTAAATCTTATTAAATCGACTTTATTTGGCAAAAGTCATAAAAAGAACTGTCACCAAATTGGTGATATACATGGTGGGACCATACGGCCAATACATTTAGTCTTAAGTAAATATTTCCAGGGGAGCGGTGCTCAACCCTCGCCTGGTTGTCATTTATCACCAAGGTGCTTTAGAGTGTCTTTTACAGTCTATTATATTTGTGTCCATTGTCACTTCACTTAACTTCATAGAGTAATATTGTCAACAGATAAAGAATTAATAAATAACAGACACAAAATATAAAGAAATAAAAATCATCAACAAAATTAAAGTCGAACATCGCCGGTGTAAAAAGCCGGAATAAAACAGATATATACAAAAGTATAGGTAAGATATAATAATAATATAAATTAACATAAAATAGTATAAAATAATATAAAATAAAATAAAATAAAATACTATATATAGTGAGAACTAAATAAAAAAGGAAGAAGATCAATAAATATAGATTTGTAAAATCAGTCATGCATATCGCAATAAAATTGACGCATAAATGCATATCGTTCCTTCCTGAGTCAAGGGTTATGTGTTTACACAGTATACAGAATAAATAATAAATAATAAGAAAAAATAATCATTTTATAATAAATTTGTATAGCAATACGATTGACGGTAAATACACAAAAAAAAAAAACATTTAATAAGATACTAAAATCCAAACGTTCATTACTGTAATTGAATATATTTAAAAGAAAATGATAATTATATTAAACTAATTTTATTTCATTATTTGTATTTTTTATCTTCTGCCAATACATCTGCGAAGAATTGAAAAAAAGTCACATATATAAACGTATAGTGAAGATTTCTCTGAAAAATATCGATAATAAAATAGAGCACTTATGCAAGTTTTTAAATCTAATTTACTTTATATTTTCCTTTTAAAAATTAAAAAGTTTGTATTGGAAATTCGTAAATACCCAATTTAATTTATAAAATTTCAAAGTAAAATTAATAATATTACTGTGAGCTTTATTAATTAATGTCATGTAAATAAGTGTTCAGTTGAACAGTGAATGCCTAAACATAAACAAATTATTGTACACTTTAACTTAATAATAACCAGAAATTAACCATGTACCCTCTATCTCAATATCGTTATCATTGATATTTGTTTGCTCCAAAAGTTTGAAGCGATCATTCATCGTATTGGTAACAATTCATTACTCACATGCTCTTGTATATAGATATTAATTATGCAATTTGGTGCTATAAATTATTGATTTACGAACGACTTAGACTAACCTAGAGCATTATGGAAAATTTAGAAGCTATACTTAATGAACGTTGATATAAAATTTTCAAATATTGATATCTTATTATTTTATTTTAACATAAATACTTTTTTTTATAAAGTCTTTTGGTTTAAATGCAAATAGTTAGGAATTGTAAAGATGGAACTGAAATTTCTCGTACCACTAATAAAAAATATTATAATGATTATTCGGTTCACTAGTTTCTATTCAATCATGCAATAACAAAAAGCTTTTTATAAAAATAGTTTTAATAAATATTTTAGACATTTTTATATAATTTATTTAATTAATTATATTATTTATATCTATTTAAAAATTATAAATATATTGAAAGAAAGCATTTCTAAAAATAACAATATTTAAAAGTTATTTTTAATTTAGAATAAGTTTTTCATGAATAAATCAATAGAACTAAGTAAATCAATAATCCAATTCCATCAAATATAAATTATTTCCGTAATTTCATTAGGAAATTTACTTCTGTAATTAAATTCATGACTTTAGTATTATGTTTATTTTATTGGTACGTATTTTAAGTATCTAATACAATATAGAAATCTATAATGTCGTGATTAAAGTTTATAAACAAAAATAAATTATTTCATAAAAAGATTATAATAGTAATATAATTTGAAACCGTTTTTAAATTATACTAATATTATTTAAATAATAATAATATCACAATAAAAAATCGCATCGTATTCATAAAAAATGCTCGATACTTTATTTTAAAAAGCTTATATCTATTGAAGGTAACCATTTTACCTAACATTTTAAGACAGGTATTATTATTTATAGAACCAGATTATTGCAATTTGAAAATGTTAAATTAATAACTTTAGAAAATAATACTACTTCAGGTTTCAATGTGGAAGCGAAATTTTCTTTTAATTTCCTGAAAATCTAATGATAATTTTTTATATTCATGTGCATTGAAATATTTTATCTAGAAATACTACATAAATTTTCTTATTTGAAGAAAATACTTTTATCAATGAAACCTATTTTCAATTTTTTTAATCCTAATTTTACGTCGGTATTTTTTGTCTCTAAGACTCTTATGGGTTGTAGGGATGTTGTAGGTTGTAGGGATAGGATAGTGTAGGGATGGTTTTCTTTGCATTTTAATATTTCGAAGATACAATTAAAAATAATGTCTTCCATTATTCCAGTTTAACATTATAATTGAAAAGTCGAGGGCTTGTATACATTTTTAATTTGAAATACAATCATAAATTGATGACCAAAAGAAGATTTGTAATAATTTATAATCATTAAAGATTTTATGAGAGCACATCAAACACGTTGAATTTTCCATGTTGATGTAAAATTATATCCTAATGATGTACAGAATGACAAAAGGAGATCAGTCTCGGACTTATGGAATGATAAAAACAGCTCGCGAAGCTGATATTTTGATACCGGATTATTCAAAAGCGCTTATACACTATTCCGAACTTTCTTAAATTTTCAGGAAGACCAGAAATTTAAATTGATCATAAATGCTACGTAGTTTTATGCAAATTTTTAATTTCAAATTTCTTATTTTCTACGATAAGAAGTATTGCAGTGAAAAATAGATTAAGTTATTTCTTCGTGGTAAATGTATTTGTTTTTGAACTGTTTTCAATCATATTTAAAGTCTACATTTGCATGATTAATTTACACATTATTATTTACAATTACAAATGGCAAGTCAGTTCAGAAACATTATTTCATAAGTAATTGAACAATAAAAAGGTAAGAAAATAAAAAATGAAAATATATTTAATATTTTTAAAATAACTAAATTAAATAAATAATACGATAGCCATTTTAGAATTCTATTAATTTTAGAATTCTATTAAATTTAAATGACTATAAAATATTTTTGGGGATTTTCTTTACAGTAATAATAAAATACCTTATCTTATTATAACTAATTATACGTTGAAATTTCTATTACATTACACAACAATCTTCAATGTCAAAAGATCTTCGATTGTAATTTTTTGTAATATATAAATGTATTGAAACTTATGAATTTCACCAATAAAATAAATACATTGGTTATCTGTTAATATAATTTTTATTTATTGACTTTTTAATAATAAATACTCTTAGGTGAAGAGATTAAACTATAAATAATAATATTTAAATAAAATAATAAATAAGGCTTTCTGAATCAGTCTTAAATAATTCAATTAAGTAATCGTTAATATTAAAAAAATCTTTGTATGTAACGAAGATTTAAAACATTTTAAAATTCCGATACAATATCAAATAGTCATCTAAACTTCTTTACATATCTCAACATTATGATCTCTTATTTTAATACGTCATTATTTTGATCGTTATACGGAAGATATTATTACGTAATTAGCTTGCATATGAAAATCAAAATAAATGCATAATAAATCTTTGCAATAATTGTAATATATAGATTTAAACATCTTGACTATATAGACAAACGTAAAGTTGAGAATATTATTTATGAAAAAATTAACTTGTAGAAAGATTAAAAATTTTAGTTCTAGGAACTAATCAATAAAATCAATAAATTCATTTATAAAAAGATATCAAAGTTATGAAGAATAAATTATTATAATTTCTCATTACCAAGTTGATGCTTGAGATATAATTTTGTACTTGAATAATTTAGTAATATTGATTATTTTACAAATTCTAACAAATGCAAGAAAAGTAAAATCACATAAACGTGGAAATAATTTTTGATTTAAAAAATACATTTAATTTGAAAGAATTCATGTATGTGTAAATATGTTTTTTTTTTCTTAATAAACTTGTAAAAATTATTTAAAAATTAAAACAAGTTTACAGAGTTCATAAAAAATTTACATAAAAAATTAACTAAGCTTTTCTTAAAATAAAATAAAAATTCTTTAAGGTTTACCAAAATGATCTTATATAATACATAACTATTTTGAAAGATCATTTAAAGCTATTCAAATGAAATTTATCAAAGTGTTAGAACAATTACTTACAATTTATTCTATTATATTATTAAGAATATTATTGTACATAATATACTTTATGTAAATATAAATATACATCACTTCTTAAAAGTATAAATCTATTTAAAAGTAACGATAAAAGATATTAAATAGTATTTGTTAATGGTTTTTAAAGATGTTTTTAAATATATTAATTATACGATATTTTTTAAAACTTTAAATTACTTATCGAACGTATGTACATTAAAATTTTTAAAATCATTTGAGTTAAATTTAATGACATAAGATTTTCTATGACTAAAAAATATTAACGATTTTTAAAAAAGCTTAAAACATCTTTCAATTATTCTACTGTTAAAGAAAAGGCTTTCATTTCAATAATCACATATATTTTTATATTTCATTTTTATTGTTGCTTTAATATTTCGGTATTTTGTTCTATATTTAATTTACTTGTGTGTTTAATTTCTACCGTAGTTTCAACGAAACTTAGAGGTAGATGATTAGGCACCGTATTTTTTTTCTTTTTTGTTTAAGAAATGAATAGCACGATGTGGCGTCAAATAAAATATTTTGATAGACTCATTAAGTATATGAAATGATAACAAATAAGGAATTCATTTAAGTATTTATTTTTAAAGAATCACTACTGATGCTTACGATTGAATTTTATTTTTTCAATTCGAAAGCTTTGGTGTCTTTCTTCGCGTAAACTAAGAAATATATCTAAATCTTACATATTAGTCTTTGTATTTATATAAGTATTCTAGCGCTGGCAATAAATAGTTTAGATCAGGTAAACGGTACAAATGCAAGAGCGGAAGGAGACGCGGATGTACCTGTAAGAACGTATGAGAAATGACGTTGAATTATATTTCAAACATCTGGAATGTCTTAAGATAACCTTTCTATTGTCTAAACTTATATTATGACGAAGCATTGTCTAGACGAGAAAATGCAATGTTTAAATGAAAAAGTTTAAACGAAAAAAAGATATATCATGAATATAATAAACATTTTTCATCATATTTTTTCAATTTGATAAATAATTTATAAATAAAATTAAAAATAAAAAAAATTAAAAATGTTAATACCATATATTATTTATTTGCTTATTTGTCTTCCTTATGAATAAAATAATTAATCAATTGTTATAATATTTATAAAGAAGTTCAAATTAATTGTTAAATATAAAAATATAATTGAGAATTGGCTAAAAATTTTAATAATTTTAATAAAAGAAGTAGTTTTATGATCACCAGTTAAGAGCAAGAATATTTTTTTAAAACTAAACTTGGTTCTATCTTGTAATGAAATTTTAATCGCTAAAAAAACATACCTAAGATATCCACCACGTTGTCTTCAGATTCTTCGAATTCTCTTTTCTGAGTTTCCAATTCAGGAATGCGGTACAAGCATTCCAGCGATCTATCGACGAGATGCTTCATGGCTCAACTTTTGTTACACAAATTTGTCATTAAACAACAATGAACAATACTTGAAAATGAATAACAAATACCGCAATAAATACCTATATCAAGTACATAAAATGAACACTAGAATAAATAATATAAAATATTTTAAATGGATAAACTGTGTATGTATTTGTTAACAAAGTGGTGTTAGAATAATAAATGAATTTGTTAGTATGCGTTATTATTCGATGTTTAATGAAAGTATGTGCTTAGATACCATAAATCTTAATATATATAATTTTGTGACTTTCTTAAATGAACATAAAATAATATTTCACGTCCGTTATATAATTAGATACACATATTTTATATATATTTAATGAGAAAAAGATTAAAAACAAGGATAAGATTAAGTTCAATTTTATAATTGTATGTGTAAAATGTGTGCTACATTTATGTTTCGTTAATATACAGTAGCGTACAATTATTTTGTTCCCATTGCTCTTTTTATCATACTTTATATTATATTTTTCGGCATTAGAGCATCATCATTTTTTTTAAGATTTTTAATTTAGAATCATTATCTTTTTGACAAATACTTCATTGAAATTGATTGAAATACTTTCATTATTTAAAAATAAGTTTAGAAATTGTAATACATATAATATTATATTTTTAATTGCACTCGATATAATAATAGTATATACAGCAAATGTAATTAAAGTTTTATAATCGAAAACAGCAATCAAATTTACGGCAGACTTAAGATGCGAAAACTATTTGATAAAAGAAACTGTTCTTTAGGATTAGATTATATGTGTACACAGTTCGTTCCAAATCGGTCTATTGAACTCGTCAGTAGGGTTGTCTAAAGCAATTGTATATTATACGCTTGATGGATAACACGATGAATTCGTCTAAGTATTAATCAGCCACTATTCCTGTCATTCTCTCAGTAGAAAGGTATAATTAACTGGTAGATAATTCTCATGTCTCTTGTGATTGCCAAGTATTTATTTTCATATAAAAACATGTATACCAACTCAAATTATGATGCATTTTGGAATTAAAAATTATGATGGTGAACTGTTGCTGTGGCCATGAACTCAGCTAATTAAAAAGTTAAAAAGTTACGAATAAAGGGACATTGGAACTTAATATGCGGTGGAAATTTTCCGAATATTTAATTACAATTCAATTTTTTGGTTACTGAATTACACTAAATTGATAAAAGAAAAATATACAATATCTCAAGACAAGACCTTCCGGAATACTTATATCTCCTTGTTGTAAAATGAGAAAGCGCGCATTGCATGAAACTCATGTGTCAACCCCCACCACTAAATTACATTTTATTCTGCTTTGCTTATCCGTCGAAGAGCTCATCTATCCATTCTTACTTCTTTTCCATAGAGACCGAAAAAATACCAAGGAAGTCGATTTCCCTATTTTGTGAACAGATGTTTAATGTTGAAAATATTCAGAAAATACTATAAATCATTAAAAATCCTATTCAATATTGGATAAATTCCGTCACTTTTAAAATACCTTTTATTAAAAAGTTATAAAATCAATATAAATTTTAATAATAACTAATATATAAAAATAATATATTCGATAATACTAATAATTATTAAGCCAAAACTTTGCTATTTATATAAAACTGACGTTAGTAAAACTAGAATTCAGTAAAAAAGTTACAATGAATTGACACCGTATTAAATATTTTATAAATGTAAAAAGAAGACAAATAAATTGTATAAATATAATTGAAATGTATACAAAAATCCATTAAAATACACAAAAACTGTTTTTTGTTTTGACAACGAAACAGACAGGAGAAATTTGTTTTTTGAGATATAAAAAATATTTTTATTGAATTAAATTTCTTGTTTTTTTCTTTCTAGCAGTCATTTCATAAAAACTGTGTTTATAAAATAAAATTTATAAATTTTCCTATACGTATATATGTAAAAATAACTTAAACTAATTAAAACAAAATATTGACGAAAAGCAGATATTTATTAGTCAAATCAAAAATTCAATAAAATAACTATATATATATCAGTGGTAATGCGATCACTATTTATGAAATAAAAATTGATCACAATTTTAATTAATACATACTTTATATTAACATTCATTTCAATTACTTCCTATTAAAAAATGTATTTATTTTTATACTTGAAGCTATACATGAAATATTTCCTTTGCCCCGAATAAATAATTATCCTCATCTATGTAATCTTATTTCTTTTCTCTCTTTATGTTTCAGTATCTGTCTCTCTATGAATATCTTCTTCTATGTTAATAATAAAATATCTATAATGAATAATTATTAAAATTAAAACTAAAAAATACTGAAAATTAAAACTAAAAAATGAATCTTTAAGCACTGAGACAGATGTTATATGTAATTTTATGTTAAAATTTTAATTAAATAATGCTCAATGTAAAATGCAATAATTATATTGTTTACGGTCTTCAAATAAGAAGTAATTCTACTTATGATTGTATCATATTGTAAACGATATACGACATTAATTGGAAGAAAGTTTGTGTAAGTCATAGTCTACATTACGGATTCAGTTGCTGAATTGAATGAAAGAGAACCGTTGTGTTTCATAAATTCATTAACTATCATTAATGGTATGCCCACATTTAGTAAGACTTTTCTACTAATTAAAATCGCAAGACATCTTAAGTATAAATAAAGTATATTTTATAGCATCTATCTATAGGTAAATCTTCATTCGATAATTGAAATATGAATATTTCTGTTGACGTGTACTCTGTTGAGACACGCCCGGTGCGTTAATAAAAAAATTGTTGAAGTTGTGTGATAACGGTAAGATGTAGGTTTAGATTGGTATGAACGAGATCGCCCATGTACGCGCTTCCTTTAAAGATGAAATAAAAATAGAGAGAGAGAGAGAGAGAGAGAGAGAGAGAAGAAAACAGCAGGGAAGCACAGGCAAGATCACGGGTTTTCTTACCCAAGCGGTAGACAGGCACAAGAAAGGCTCCAGGTTTTCCACTTAAGCGGCGGAGCTGATCTTCGGTCACGGTTACCTATGATTGAATCGTTAGTGTTGGATGCCAATTGGAGCTGCTTTCAGCGGAAGGGAGCATTGCGTTACGATTGGAATTAGGCGCCGCTTCGGACAAAAGCTTAAAGAGGGATGCACAGTAGGGCTTTAAACAGTAGTGACAGCAAGAACAGTGGGGAGGAACAAAACTTTAAGAAGAATTTCAAGAAATTTCTATACCCCTCTCTCTTTTCTCTCTGGATAATTTGGGTGAACGATATAAACGAGGTGTTTGTGTTACTTCTCGACAACGAGCTATAGATGGAAAAAGGAACCCTCTGTCTTCCTTTATTTTTATCTATACGAGGCTCTTGCGTCTCAGCAATATTTACGGAAATTCTCCAAACTACTCTTCTCGATTTATATTGAAAAACGATTCCACCATTTTCAGATTGAAAGTAGTAGAGACTACTTTTCGCCCTTGTCGGGGCGACGATGACCTTGGCCAAGAGCAAATAAAGAAGACAAACGAATTTTCTTCTTGCCTCATCTTAACATCGATGCTATCAACATCAAGCGTCGACGGCCATCCACTGTTAAACTTTAACACTCTTGTAAAATATATGTCATTAATATGTAGTAATTGATTATTAAGATTTTATATGTTACTCTGCAAATGTGTAAAATAAATTTTGTTTTATTTGCTTCATTAGGAATTTACTTTAATAATTTTTTAAATTAATATTATATTACTTTGATATTACAAAAATTAATCTTCACTTAAGTAAATATATTTTCAATACTAGTATTCCAATAACTATTTATCAAAACTACAAATATTTATCAATGTCTACAAATCGATGATTTAATAAGCTTATTCGAAAATATAAAATAAATTTGTTTTTATTTGAATGGAAACACGAAAAGAATAAAATGATGGTAAATTTTTTTCAATACAGTACGAAACTGATTTTGTTAATCCTTGTTATCCTTTGATTGTTCTTGTCGTCGTATTTTTTATGTCTTGTCTATAATTATTTTTTTACTTCATCTATATAATCGTACTGTAAAACTAAACTTATAAAATTGAAGAAATTATTCTAATAGCTTTTCTGATAAGTTACAGATAGTTTGTTATAAGTAATATAAACAATAGGAAAGTTATCTTGATTTCAAAGCCATAAATGTTAAATAATAACATACTTTGTATAAATATGATATAATTCATATTTCAATAAATGTATAAAATTAATTATATTTTTCAAATAAAAGGTGTAGTTATTATTTTCTTTTAATTTAAGTGTTAGGAGCATAACGAAAAGTACAATTTTATTTTCTTAAACTATTATTATATTAGATGCAAACTTTTTTTATATCTTATGTAAAGTATTTCAATGAATATTAATATTTGATAACATTTAAATAATTAAATAATAATTATTATATATAATTAAATATTCTATTAGTGTACTTGAAAAATGAAATTAATTTTATTTATATAGGATTATTTTTGTAGTAAAAATTATTAAATAACCGTTTAGATAGTGAGAAAAGATTATTGGTAATTATGAAAATCCCTTATTGTGATACTTAACAATAAAGAAATTGTTACCAAATGTTTTTAAATATGTTTAAAAATTTTATTTACAACTGACATTTTTTACAATAATTTTCGACTTTGACATCTTTGATTGAAATGTTTTAAAATGACGAATTAATGATAAAATAACTAATTGGTTTTATAATAATGATATACAGCATGGCAATAATTAAAATTATGCATTACTCTAATTTTAACAATATTTTTATTTCGATTTACTAATATTTTAAATCCATATATAAATCTGGAGAATGTATAAATATAATTTTAGTCAAATTTTAACGATTTACTGTAAGTTCTCTATACTAAAGAATTAAAATCAAATACTTATTTCATATAAAAATATAAATATATTTAAGAAACAAAATTTTTCATTGATAATAGTAATACGATTAATAAACGAATGTTTATTATATCTTGCAAAATGGCAAAAATGCAATTTTTTCTTAATACAAAAACATACGTACATGGATTGTATATACAATTCGGTGTAAGCTGATCAAATATGAGTACATAAAATAAGCCGAAGACTCTCTATACAAGTATGATATACTTACATGATATGTAAATGCACTCCACTGCTTAGATCCTACTTATATATATAAATATACGTTTGAGAGAAAGCATGCAAGAATGAACGTATAAGTTGAAAAGGTGGAAAGAGTGGAACGGATACGTCTCTCTTATTCGACAAAATTTATGCACACACCGCGATGTCAAGAAGATAGTTCGCTTTATGCTAATCCTCTTATCCTGAGATTCATTCATGAATAACAAGGATCTGCATCACATTTAGCTCCGGTAGTTGTCATTCAAAGGCTCTTTATGCTAACACAACATCTTTTTTATTTTTCCGCTTTTTCCTTTTTGTTTATTTACTTATATTCTCACATTATTGCCTTTTTCACTTTTTTAATATATTTTTCAGCTCTATTAAGGGAAAACTTGAATGTTGCACAATCTACCAAGTCTTTTATTTGAAGAGTGCCAGCTTATTTTCTTTCTTTTTTGTTACTACTTTTTAATTAAATACAATAGTCTGTAAATAAATTGACGTCTGCATGCTTAAACTCAACATTTTATACTTAACGTTAAATTATAAAATCAATTAAATTAAAGCTTTTTTATTAGTCTTGATTGGTAAATATTTTAATTTCAAAAGTGTATACATATATGTACCAAAAGAAACGTTTCGCCTTAGTTACTAGATGAATACTAAAAATTTTAATAACATATTGCACTCCATAAATAAACGTTATTTACTTATTTGTAGTACCCCAGATTATTTATTCTATGTTAAACATGATAATATTGCAACATAATGACATTTTATTGTAAAATGCTTCTACAAAAATTTATAAAAAGTAATTTTTACATTAATAGATATGGGGTAATCATTAGTATAAAATGAGCTTGTTTAAAAGTTATCTAAATATTATATTTCTTTAATATGATTCTTAAATATTTTACATAATTCTATTTAAAATGAATACTTATGGTATCATGTAATGTCATTTTAATATATTTTAATTTTTGTTCATAAACTTGATAGATAACGTATTCAAAATAAATTTATCAACAATGGAAAATCAGCATTTCAATTAATTATTTTTTCTTTGAAAATCAATATTCATGTTATATTTTATAACATATTGAGAGAGACGAACAGAAGACTTTCCCTAGTCCTCAACTCCATCGTCTATGTATTCGTTCCCTCTCAGTAGCTACGTGAGTCGATAATGCTAGTCCGTATCTTTTCGGCTTGATGGTGGTGGATGTGTGTGTTCTTTAAGAAGCTCCGAGATACCTTTCTTAAGATTTTAAGCTCCGTCATATAAGATATACACGAGGCGAGGTGTTCTATGCCAGGTGAACGTTAACATTAAACTTGTATTTATATGTATATATTTATTGTTGTAACTTACTTACTGCCTGTATTGTTTGTAGTAAAATAGTACAAGTTTTAGTTGAAAGTAAATGCTTAAAATGATATTTTATATTTTATGAAGATTAAGAAATATTAGAATTTAAAAAAAAAATTTTAGGTAAATTAAATAATAAATTATTCTATAGTTTCCAATATAATCAATTAAAATATAAAATTCTAAGTATCACGCACTCATTTAATATTATAAATTTAATCGATACGCTCTGGTCTTGCTGTTAAATCTTTTGAAATCGCTGCGATTAAGTAATTCCTTTGAATTATGCAATCAACCCCTTATAATAGATAATATATTCTTAAAAATACTTTGATTTGATCATTACATTGATTTGATCATCATGTTTTAATAGCCGCACTTTTACTTATCTCAGTAAGCTAGTTACTTTTTTATATCTATACTCTTGCTATTATCATGAAAATTATATCAATCTTTATATATTTTTCACAGTGTAAAATATCAGTTAAATTGAAATGCATAAAGCAAGTTATTTAAACCGTGAGTATACTTTTAAAATTTACAAAATATCATCCTTTTTTATCTAATTCTGATGTAACTTATGGTGTACAAAAGTATGTGTTATTCAAAGTATTCTTTGAGTAGCGACGGATTTATAAAAATGTTTTCTTTTCCTCAATTTTGATTGCTTAATCACAAATTCAGGGAACAACATATAGATCGATAGTGATCTAATAAATAAATTTTTAATCATAGATTTAAAAAATAAAATGATATTATATACCTAAATGATAATTTATTAGGTATATTAAAGATAAAAAGTAAAGCTCTTTCATCGCACTATATTATGAGGATTTTAAATTTTTTTTGGCGAAAAGTAGTAGGCTTTATAAATAAATGGAATGAGTCAGGTATTCAGACTTGAAAATGAAATTCTCAACAAAAACATTAACGAGATGATTTGAAAGATGAAATAATGAAAGTTAAATTAAAATATGATCATCAACAAGACAAACCTATGTAAAATATTGCTGATTTTAATTAGATAAGAGAAATAGGAACTACTGATTAAATAGAAAATGATGATGTAAATAAGCGAAAACAGAGGGATATGGTAAAAAAAAATTAATTTTAAATTTACTTATTTAATAATGTAAATAAGAGTAAAAAAATAGTCAACTTAAATGTGTAAAATAACAGAAAAATATTAAGAACCTAAGGTTACTGTAGTATATAGACTCGTTAACTACATTACTAACTTCGCATATAAGTGCAGGTAAAGACATTTAAATCAAATGTCTACACTGTAGATATTTTCTATAAATTGAATTTATAAATAAAAAGATAATATATAATATAATATAAATACAAACTTATAACGCATTAGCTTCAACAAGCGTTACATTAAGAATCATTGAATGAGTGTACACAATTATTTATAAAGTTAAAGAATTCTTGTTTTGATTTTTGTTGCAAAATCCAAAAAACAAAATTGATATCTTCATTGATTTATAGGAATGTACTTTATTTTTATAAGTATATATGTAGTATTTAAAAAATGTATACGAACAAAAAATTTAATTTAAGAGCTTTAAATTCTTACTATCAAATTGAATAGTTTACTACATGCACAAAGAATAAATCATTCTTTACTTTTAAATTAGACACTAATTTTATTACTAAATATAATGCTTTTTTTTATTATATCATCATGATATTATAAATAAATAATTAGTAATGTACATTATAAATACTATATTCAACCTTTTGAAGTCTAAACATAAAAATTGTAATATGTTTCTTAATTACTACTTACGAATAAAATCATCAAACTTACTTTACATATTTTTATAAATATAAATATATATTTGTTGAAATTAATTTCAATTTTATAAAATATTCGAATATATTACATAAATACCAATTTAATACTTCAATTGCAATTAAAAATGTAATGAATATGATGTTCATTTGCAATGTTATAACTTTTGTCACAATGTTTGGAACGAATGAAAGAATAAATTTATATAGATTAATGCGAACAAAGTTAGCTGTACTCAAAAAAGAAAAGTCACAAAATATTAATATAAATACAGAAAATTAATGTTTATAAAAATGATAATAAAGCAAGAAAATAATTTTAAAGTAGTTTATTTAAAGTAGTTTCTACTCTAGCATACTAATTATTTATTTCTTTAAAGTTTTGCGAAATATCCAATTTTGATAATTTTTCATTTATTAATTTTTTTTATTTTCATCAAAAATGATAAAAAGGTAAAAAATTCTTTTCGCTACCTAATTATTTATTTTTTTAATTCGCTAAGCATATCTTAACAATAATTTGTAAAAGCTAACATCCCTTAGAGCGAATTTAGTGAAGAGTAAATGATTCATGCATCAATTAGACTTTTGTTCTACAAATTTTTATTAACGTACTTTTAAATCTTTGGCTTTAAAAAAAGAAAAATTTAACACAACTTCGAAACTACCCATTACTAAACTTTGTACGGCATGATAGGCATATATTGATTTTGCTGAGTCAACATAATATAGAAGACTTCAAACATTAAATATTAAATATGTACTGAAATTATTGGTAAAGATGAAAAATTAAATTCTACCAAACATTATTCTTAAGTAGCCAAATTAAATTAATAATTAGCTCTAATTACTTTTATATGAAATTAAACAGATTTCCATTAGTTAGCTGCAAAGAATGTTTTCTTTTGCATTTCTTTAATAGTTTTGACACTTAATTAAACTTAAGCTTTAATCTATCCACTGCTTGATCTACATTTTATGCTACTAAACATGATATGACAAGATAATAATCACTTATTTTATACGATAAAACTTTAGAAAGTTACATATATACATGATTCATAATAAGAATCTATTGAGCATTATAAATGAATTCATAAATATCAAGATCGATTAATCGACTTATCAGAAAAATATTCCGTGTTTGTTATAATGAAGACTTATTTTTTAAATATCTTAATACTGAATATATATATATATATATATATATATATATTGACACAGAATAATCTTATAATAATTGCAATGCAAAATAACATTGATCTAAAAGTAATATTTCTTTTCTCGTACAAAGATTGTCGTTAAAGTTGACTTCTGGATTAGTTCAATCTAGTGTTGCAAGTTGAAATGAGTAGTAGGGTTGTGTATGCGATTATCTAAATATTTATAATCGACTATCAAAAGCACATTTACAGATGATAATCAAGCATAGTTTATAAAGATACTTGTGCAATACTAGGAAAAGTAAACTTTCTTGTTAAATACAGTAAAGTTACATTGAAATGAAGTTCAAGATCTTAATATCTCTAGGGATTAAAAAAAACTACTTAACAACAAGTAAAATAATTTTGAAAATAAAAGATAATTTACTCATGATTGTATAGAAAGCATTAAAACATACTTTGATGAGGCCAGAGGAAAGAAATCAAATATCTTTATATGTAATGTAGAATAAAATAATGGAAGAACGAAATTAATAATTTATCGTACCTGTAGTGTTTCCTGAAGTAGACAATATTCCCATCAATTTGTTTCTCTCACCTTCTTTTTCTCCTCCACCTTCTCAATTCTCGTTCTATTTGTATGCTGCAATCCGTCTCTCTGTCTTTGTCTCTCACCCCTCTCACTCTCACTCTTTCTGTCTTTTTTTGGATCACTCTTATAAATACACAAATGACTACACTTTGTGTAGCTTTTCTACTGAAAATTATTATAATCATGGTAGTTGATAATTTTGTAGAAAGATATTAAGCTATAGTTTTATTAAGATGTTCATAATCTATTATATATATACGGAAGTATATATTTAAATTCATGCTTAGAAGAGTAAGATTTCTTTGCAGAATATGTAGACATTTTTAAAGTAGGAGAATTATTGATTCATTTGACACGTAGTTGATAAATATAAACCGTATAAATGTAGATTATTATTATTCCAAAATAGATAGAAAATTAAATTCGTATCACTATTATGAAAAACTGCTTAAATCTCTTTTCGAAAAACCTAAAATACTCAACCTGTATTAGCTGTATAAAAAAATAGAAATAATCAAAATATTAAAAGTTCTTATAAATTAATTATAAATTAATATAAAAATAAAATTCTATAAAATCTTAAAATTTTCCTGGAAACGAAATTTCTAAAACTTTTTAAAAGACAACTTTACAACCTCGTCAGTTTTTTAAAGAAAAAACTATGTAATTGAGACCGCAAGCAAATTTTATGATAACCGTTTACGTCACAATATAAATGTTCTTAGCCTTCTTAAATAATTAGCATTGAAACTGTTTTATATATTTGTATATAAAGATCATGCAATGAATAAATGCTCAATTCCTTTATAGATTTAGTACGGAGATATACGGCTCGAGAGTTTAATAATAAGTAATTTAGTTACTTATAGAAACACTTTTCTCCGTAGTTCTGAAGTTTACATATTCATAGTAGTTATACTCTCTAAAATAAATTAGTTGATTATTGAAAAATTACAGAAATTTCCTTGAATTCTATCTATTATTCAAAACCAAATTTTTATTAAAAATAGTCTTATAAATTATATTTTTCTAAAATACGAAGAATATAATATTGAAATAAGCAATTATCTCTTCTATAAATTAAAATTTATCGGATAATGCAGGATCATGCAGAGCGATCATAAAATAAGCTATACTCTACTTTAAATCCTTATATGTTATCGTTGTATACCGCTAAACATAAAATATATACAAAAATAAATCTTTTAAATAAAGATATAATTTTTAATCAAAATTTTTATATATTCATATAATAATTCGTTATTTTTGTAATTTTTTCATTAAAAAAATATTAATCTTTAATCAATTCAGCTAGATTTGGTTGCAAGTTTTAACTTACAATACATATGTATAAACAAAGCATTTAAAAGATAAGCCAATATTATCTTAAATAATCAGAAATAAAAATTAATAATAATAATAATAATAATAATAATAATAATAATAATAATAATATAAAGCAAATGTATGAATGGATTCCAAATATAATGGATAAACAAGTACATTGATATTTGAAGAGATTCTTATTTGTCAATGTATATAAATAGGCAATATTAAAAATGTTATTAATAATGTTTATACTAATAATAATTATTATTATTATTTTATTTATTTATTTTTAGATAGCATTGAATTGAGTTGAGAATAAGTTTCATTATACAATATGATTATATTTAATTTACTTGATCATTTATAAAATCTTTATAAAATTTTTATAAAATCTTCTAATTGACAGGTATATTTACTGTGATGTGTTACAATGTGCTGAGTGACAAATATGCCACAAGACAGATGTATGGATACTGCCCAAGTTGGGCTCTTGATTGGGAATACCGCAAGAAGGGCATACTTGATGAAATTAGGCATTACGCGGCCGACATCATTAGTCTACAGGAGGTTGAGACGGACCAATTTTATAATTTCTTCCTTCCAGAGCTCAAAATGGATGGCTACGATGGTATATTTTCACCTAAATCTCGAGCTAAAACAATGGCTGAAAACGATCGAAAATACGTCGATGGTTGTGCCATATTCTACAGAACTGCTAAGTGAGTATACTTTTTTAAAATTGAAATATAAATTAGTAATTTATTTACAAACTTATCACTATTATGTTGTTTTTTAATATTCGATTACACTTTCAAACTTTATAAATTCGTAAACTTATATTAAGTATTATTAGATTCTTAATTTTATTTAATAGTAACGAAATATTTTATTCTATCAATCAGCAAATACAAAAAAATGTATGATCTGTTATTTAAATAAAGTTAGTATCATTTTTACATCAATGTATAAACATATTTTTATGTTATATTTACTTAACTTTCGAATAGATTAATGTATTAATAATATTTATTTAATATAACTAAAATTAGTGACTATTTTCGAAAAACATTTTTTTTATTATTTTTAGTAATTAATTAGCTTTAAAACATTTTTCTTTTTAAAATATAAATTCTTTCAATATATAAATAGTTAGCGATAAATATATAAAATTTAATTTCTTCAAAATATTAATTTTTGAGCGTTAAAAAACAAATATAATATTAAAATTAATTTATTACGCACATAAAACTCTTGATTACGAAAGTCTTAATATATATATATACTATTAATTCAGTATAATGCAAACATATTCTTCAATTTTTCAATTTCGTATAAAAAGTTAATTTTCAAAAATAAGAAAATAGATAAAAAATCAAAATATTTTATAATCTATTATTTATTTATCATACGAAAATCTTGATTTATTATTTTATTACCAATTTATAATAAGTATACAAATGTAAATAACTTTATTTTATAAAGATAATTAATAATAAATTTTTGTACATTAAATTTTTATTTCTAATACATTTAATTTATTAAATTACGATTTCACGAGTATAAAATTTAAGTTTAACTGCTTGGAATATAATTTTAAAGTAGTCACAAAAAGGGTTATTAGTTATGAGTCTGGAGTTTGAAACGTTGTTGCCGCAACGAAAATTAAAAAATTCCAAAATGAAATAATTTATTTAAAAAAACTATCAAAATCTATTAATTATGACGCAAAACGACAAAATAATAAGTGTCCTTAAAATTCCACTCTTATAAGTCACCCTTATTGGGGTATGAAACATTCAAAAATTCATAAAAGCGTAAATATTAATATGATAAGAAATTTTTCAATGAAAATCATTAATGTATTAAAAAACATTCAAAAAAATTTTCGAACAAAAATAAATACATTGATTTTAAAAACTTTTTAAATTCAAAATGAAACTTTGATTTTAGTGCATTTATATACATACCGACGTGTACAATATTTAATGAAAACTTTTACAAAAATATTTCACAAAATCCGTTTTCAGATTTCGGCGTTTCATTATGCATCATATGCACCCTTATGCATATGAGTATAGGTGGTCTATTTTGTTAATAACAAGTTTAATAAAATGATTTTTCACATTCTGTTATCATTTCACGTCCTAAATAAATGTACAAAGCTTCATTTTGAAAAACGGCACTAAACTTGAATCTCACAGAAATATTACACAAAATATATTTATTTTAACATTCTGGTATCTTTTTACATATTAAACATACAAAGTTTTGTTTCGAAAATCGGCGTGGAACTTGAAGCTGGAAAGTGTGAAAACATTTTGTGCAATGTTTTTGTGATAGTTATTATAACAAACATAATCTTCCCTATATGCGTATATTACAAGAGTGTACATGCACGTAAATAAATGTATTAAAGTTCAAGTTTCATTCGATTTTCGAAATATGGAATTAAAATGCACTAAAATCAAAGGTCCACGTCGATTTTGTTTACAAAAATTTTTTTTTGAATATCCTTTAATATATTCAACTACTTTCATTTTAAAAAATTGGTGCAATTTTAATATTTACCCCATTGTGAATTTTTGAAAATTTCAACCCATAATAAGGGTGGCTTATAAGCGTAGAAATTTTAGGAAACTCATTATTTTTTTGTTTTATGTCATAATTTATAAGATATCATAGTTTTTTAAAGAAATTATTGGATTTTGAAATTTTTCAATTTTCGTTGCGATGACAATGTTGCAAACTTCAGATTCATATTTAGTTTACAGAACTTACAGATAATTGTAGCAAGGTTTTTCATGGTGTATATAAATTTAACAACAATTCAGAATTTATAAAGTTGATAATTTTCAATGTACACATGTAGAATATTTTATAGAAAATTGTGAATTAAATAGCTAAAATTAACTACACTATACAACTTAACAGAAATGTGAAATAACTATAATTCGAAACTAGGTGAAGTTGGAATTACGTAGTCTGAATAAGCTATTAAACTATTTTTATTCATAATCTTAACTTACACTTTTTTCAATTCAATGATACAGGTGATATACGTTTGAAAATAATTTTTTTATTAAGAAATAATGAGGATATTTGCATGAGAAGTTATTTAAAATTACGTTTTCAGTAAATGATATTTCTTCTAAAATATAGAATTATAATTAATATAATTATAAAATGTATATATATATCCTATAATTATAAAATGTACATATATATCCTATAATTATAAAATGTACATAATTTGTGATATAATATTGTTAGTTTGTTGCTATTCATTCTGCGAAAACGAATAGAACAAATTATTTTAATAAGCACGTAACAAAAAATGTATATTTTATCCCACAATGAAATTTTATTGTAATCTTATTAATCCGCAATATGAATCAACCATTTATTAAAAAACTTGAAATTCCAACTAACGTAGTAATACTCTCACATGTATATCAATAAACATAAACGCTGAGCGATTCCTGAATCTTTGTTACATAGATTCACACTGATCAAGGAACATCTAGTTGAATTTAATCAACTGGCAATGGCAAATGCGGAGGGCTCAGATAACATGCTAAATAGAGTCATGCCGAAGGACAATATCGGTCTCGCAGCATTGCTCAGAACGAAAGAAGCAGCCTGGGACAACGGTAAATGCTTGAATTAATGATTTCATATTTTTATTACGTCATGTCCCTGATGTAAATTTTCCCCTTTCCGGCCTAAACTCTAGGTTTACTAGCTGGAGATGGATCGGGCGTTCGCTACGATTCTAGGCTAAAATAATATTTTTATTCATTTGCAAAATCGTTTTCATATACAAAAAAAGCTTATTCTCTTACTTGCTAATACCAACGGATTGGTGGGTTACTCTTTGTAAGTAAAATGGTAAATGTCTGATCACCAAAATGTGATTCTTTTTATACAATTTTTTAAGAATAAGCGGTATAAAATTCCATTCAGCCTGCTAAAATTTTCTTAATCTTAAAATGCAACGCTGATTATACGCTAATAAATAATTATTTAATTATTTATAAACTGATTTACGTGGTAATGTTTTCTTTTATCAATAATAATGTTATTAAATTGTTATCAACACTATTATTATTAAAAACTTTAAAGTGAGATTTTAAATTATTGATTGTAAAATATTAACAGCAATTAGTTAAACATTAATAATGACAATCATACCATTGTTTAATTTATTGTTAGTATCCCTTTTTTATTAAATTTATTTATTTATTAACTTGTTAATATTTCAAATGTTCAGCTGTAAAAATATTATAATTAATAATGTTTTTATTGTTGCAGTTAGTTTTTTTAATTGATTTTGTCCTACTTGCTCGTATATAAGCAAATAATTTTTGGGTCAGTAATTTACTGAATCCTTCTTATTTTTGGTACTTTAAACTTAAAATATTTTCCTTGAATAAGTGAGAGAGAAAGAAAAGAATCTCAAAGTTTTATTTTGAGATTTTATTTAAGTCAGACAGTGCCGTAACAAATATAAATATCTATATAAATAATATCTTTTTAACATTTTTTAAAATTTTCAATAAATAGACATGAATAAAGATTCTTGAGCATTTGAAAGGATTTTTTTTATTCTAATATTAATTAAGACTTTGCACAAGAGTATTGTCAAATGACAATTTTATTAACAATATATAATTAAAATACTATTTTTTGGAGCCTGAGGTCTGCTTAGTTGCAGCAGCAACAAAATTTGAAATTTTTAGACGATTTTTTTAAAAAACTATGAATAATTATCGGTTAAAATTATAAAATAACAAAAATTATAACTGATAATAATTCAACTTATATACTTTCTAATAATGATTCAAAGAATAAAAATTTCACGAATTTCTTTGCAATAAAAAATATTGTACAAATGTAAAAATCGTAATAATAATTTTGTTATCGTCTTTTTTCCTCTCTCACTCACTCTACCTTTTTTCCCTGCTCTATTAGGCTACTCGTAAATCATAAAAAGATTGGCTCATACATACTTGTGCTCATCGCATAAAAAATAATTATCAGTACAGATTAAAACTCAGGGAATAAAGTAATCATAAGAGCTCGCGTTCTAAATACAATTCATTCATCAAAATAAGTATACAAAGAAATAAGTAATATCATAAAACAAACAGTGTATACACGGGAGTTCATCCGGTGGTTATTATTAACGTTTGTTCGTTTCAAGGGTGTAAAGAATTGTGTTGATAGCGATTTTGGAGAGTTCCTTATACAAATTATTAAAGAAAGGAACAGGTGTGGAATTTTATCAATGGGTCATATGGATAACTAGGTCAAGTTTAAGTTAGGTAAACAACGTAGTAAAATTTTACTGTTGTTAAGGTCGTATATCGGGTTTTCCTAAACATGTCGCATGCCGAGCTGCACTATTTCGACGCGCATAAACGCGCACCGAGTTTTCCCGTACACGTGTCCTGGACATTGGACTTAATTGGGTATTAATTTTTATTATTATCTACAGGGCATTATAATTTATCCATAGGTTAAGTTCACATAGTACGTGAACAAGTACATAATATATATTTTAAAGATACAAAAATAAAATTATTAACAGCCAAAAAGATTATACATTATAACTACTGCAGTATAATAACTTCATATAAATATAACAATTTCATTGTGAAGAGACTGCGACAATGGAATCCGTCACTAGTGTACAGAGTGTTATGAAGAAAGATATTAAATGAAAGTGTGTGTGTGGAAAAATGTCAAGTAACAGTTGTAAGGACACACGGTGTCGAACAATACCCTCTCCATCGCCTTTCTTGCGACGTGCGCGCTTCTAGCCCGCGCATCTCCCTTCTTGGTACCCTGGCCCAATGAGTTACGTGAAGGGAAAGAAAAGGACCCGCACGCAGCAAGAGAGGGTCGTTCTTCTCGAACTTCCACCCGAGTCCGACTGTCTGGAACGACACGTCCTCCACTACTTAGGTGACGCTGTCTGGCGTACTGGATCTACTCCACCCCGGTGTCGTTGCTTGACGCATCGGGTCCTGTCTTTCTGTGACGCTGTCTGGCGTACCGAATCCACTCCTTCAATCTCGGGGAAAACCACCGCCGTCATCGTGAGCCCCGCGACACCGATGTAGAGAAAATAAAGAAAATAAATAATTATCGTTAGTATACCAAACACCGTCGAATTCGTTGTATAAATAATTCGCCGCCAACAAGATAGAGCGTATAAAATCACGATCGGGGTTAGATAAATAGGGCCTCTATTGTATTGTAATAAGCGGTAAGCGCACCGTAGAACCGTATTAGCTATAAACTCAAATTGAATAAAGCTTAGTGTAATTTGATTTTTAAAAACCGTGCTGCCGTCCTCATTTTTGCTCCTATTCCATCGCGCTCCTCACCTCTCGCGTTGAACCCGGTCCGATCTTGAGCCATCTGGAGCGGGACAACCAGGAAGCGCAAAGGACCGAACCGCCGACGTAAGAAGAGGAAAGAGAAAAAAAAGAACAAAAATCCGTCACAAGACAATTCTTAGCATTTAATAATTTATTTTAAACAATTATGTGTCTGCAATATTTAAGTATGCCTATATGTATAAACTCTTGTTTAAGCAAATTATTAATTAAACTAAATTAAGTACATTTCATTTAAATAAAATAATAAAAATATTCAAGTCACTTACGTTATATATTTAATAGTTAATTATATATGCTACGTGATCATAATATTGTAAGGTATTTATTTACCTAATAAACTCATATAAATCTTTAGAAGAAACTTTAATTATAAACATTTTATAATGAAAATGTTCTATATAAAATTGACTTGTAAGTTTTTTAAGATTTTCTTTATAAATAAATTGTCTTATATTTACAATGATTATACAAATAGATTTATTCCTATAAGTAGAAAAATAAAGAAGCAGTAAAATTCAAGTTTACTATTTTTTATAAATACATTTTAAAAATATTTTAAAAATTAGTAAAATAAAATTAAGAAATTTATTGTTTAATTTGCAACTATTTAGTAATTTTATAAGATATGTTTATAAAATTATAATATGTTAAAAATGACAGATTTCATTCTTGATAATTATTTATAAAGTCTCAATTTAATTCATCTTTCTAATTTAGATATTGAAATATTTTACAACATAAAAACATAATTAATAATATAAAATTGGAAATATAGTTTTGATATTTAGAGGTTAAATACAAATACTAGATTTTCTTAATTACGTTAGAGTGGTCACAGACTTATATTCATATATTTGTTTTCAATAAGATAACATGTCAAATCATAAAATGAAGGGTAGAATGTAGTAATTCTTTAAAACCATGCCAATAAGCACTACCGAATTCGGTTTTTGGCTTAAATGCGGTGTTCTCTTACATATTATCTTCAAACCCGCGTGAACTTATATTTTCTAATACATCTAAAGCAAAATAACATTCTTTCAAACATATTATATTACCTTAACTGATTTATAACATTTGTATAACCAATTATTATTCTATCAGATAGCACGATTTTTAGTGAAATAAACGTATTTTATCGAATACATTTCATTTGCAAAATTCAAAATATGCAAAAAAATGCTTAAGTTACAGCTGTAATTTCGTATAATAAAATTTCGTGTATTACAAGTTACAGATATTTTCTGAAAAACTTTATGCTTAAAAATACAATAATTTTCTTAGATAAGATCAATTTGCGTTCTTAAATGTGCATAAAACATTTAAGTATTAATAAAAAGATAAATTAAAAATCTATTACGGTCTGTATATTAAGAAATTTGAGTTTAAAATTTGGATATATCAGTCGGTATATCTTACAACAAATTTTCCAACAATTTTACAAGTATGAGTATACATGTATTCACATACATCGCACACACATCTATGGACTACCAGCAATGTCCGATTCGATGAATCTCATCAACGTAAGATTTCGATGATTTATCTCTATAATTTCCTCACAGTGACGTAATTCAACGCCGCTCTTTTCTTTTGTTTTTTTAAGCAAACTTCAGAATGTTTAGTGCAGCCCGAGGTCTTAATAACAAACTAATATTTCATAGTAACACGTAATATAAATTTTTGATATGCTCCAGTTATATATGTTTAATATATATATGTGCATATACGTAATATTACGTACTTTTTGATGCCTTTCTATGTACGAAGATGTAGATGTTTAATAAACGCGCGACATTATATCTTTATCATTCATCTTGTCTCTTCCTTCCATCTTCTATTCATTTATAAATTATTAATAAATTATCAAAATCAATGCATTAGGATGAGCAATAATAAAAAATAGTTCATTTTCTAGAATAAAAGATTTTTGATAAAAATGAATATTTTAATTTTTTAGATTTTATTTTATGCAATTATATTTATTATACAATTTAGTAATTTAAAAGCCTATATATTAAATTAATTTTTTAAATATATTTAATATTTAAATAGGATATTAAATATATTTAATATTTAAATCGGATATTAAATATATTTAATATCCGATATATTAAAATAAATAGAACAACAAAAATTTATGTTAGCATATTATAATATAATATAATATAATATCAATCGGTGAGCCTCTAATAAAATAAACATTGCTTCGATTATGTGAGTACACATGGATATATGTACATTATAAAATCTATGCATGGGTAATATGTCTAGTCGCGGCAATTAGTTCGGCAGTTTTCGATGACTAAGTTTTTTATAATTCCATTAAATCCGCGCGCGCACACGCATACACACACACAAACCGATTTGTAAACATAATTTTAACCTTAAAAATTTTAGGTGGTCCCAAAACTGCATGTGCATTCAAACGTATGTAACATTAATATTGATATGGAAACTTTTTTGTCATCTTTAAAGAAAAAGTTGGTGGAATATCTTAGGGGAATTTGTTACTAACAATCCTATGCATTACGTATGCGTATACGTATTTGAGTAAATGTACATTTAATGTCGGGCAGCGATAGTTCCTAACAAATTTTTTCATTTTATAGCAATTTTTGTGCAAGGATGTACCGTTTACCTCGACGCATATTTATGCATGTCTGAAAACGCATGAAAAATAATATTCCGCGGCTTTTTTTTACTTTTTTTACTGTAGATTTTTATATAAACAATTATCCTGAGTAATAAAATTTATTTGAGTAATAAAATTAATCCCGTTACGATTTATGGAAATTTTTAGTCCCTTATAAGGGTGGTTTTTGAGGATGGAAATTAGGGTAAACCTATTGTCTTATATTTTGGTTCATAATTGATAATTGTTTAGAGTTTTTAAAAAAAAAATTTGATTTTATAATTGTTCGAATATTATTGCAACTCCATCGATGCAGATTTCCGATTCTTATATTTTTCACTTAATTCTTATAGCCTTATTTTAATGTTTTTTTTGTATTTATTACAATAATTCATTATGTTTTTAAAAATAATTTTTGTTATTTATTCTTGGATGTAAAATTTTTTTCAATCTGTATTATCGACAAGACAAGAGTTATTGATTGGCTACTTATATTTATGGGTATAAAAATTTGTTAACGTTTTTTCAATAAATGTATTGATAAATAGAAAAAGAAGTACTGTTAATCTTGCATGAAAATAAAGTTGTACAATTTTAGGCTTAAGTAAATTATTCAATTCATATTTTTAAGTCTATCCTTAATGATAATTAGTTATTCATTGCATTTAGCTATAAAGTCAGAATCTTAATAAAAATTCAAACAACTAAGCTAAAATAAAAACAATTAAAGCATTGAAGTTTGTAAATAATTTAAATTAAAACGGTTTGAGTACATATCTGGAATGGCAATTAAAATATTGGAATAAAGAATTTATAAGTAGAAAAATAAATAATAAGAAATCTCTCATTAGAGTAACGTAAAGATGAGAAGATTATATTAAAAAGAATTTATCAGAAAGCTTTGTTTATAATTTCATAAATTTAATAATTGAAGATATAAATGGATAAATCATAGTAGCCATTCAGCAATACTGTACGAACATATTTAACTAAATTAATTTATACATTATTAAATTTCATTCTGCTCGTTTTGTAAAGTATTTATTTTATTTCAATTTTTATGGAGGGCATATTACTAATAAAATTATAAATAAATTATAAAACCGTGACAAATTGATACAATAATAAATACTAATAAAACGACTTTTAGTCTTATATAATACTAAATTCATTACAGTTAGAATGTTCGACAATTTGTTTTAATTCAGATTTATTGAATGGCCAAGTGTGCTTTCATATAAAAGAACATAAGAAGTTAAGAGCAATCTTGAATCTTGGGATTAAAGACGTGTTTAGAATATCCCATCCCAATTTGCAACAATTTACTTGGTGGCATTATCAAGGCTCAAATAAAAAATTTTCTTCTGCATCAATAAGAACGTGTATAATGACCATTTATAACAGGTATATATCAATGTATGGGCACTGATGTTGAGTAAAACGATAAAAAGTTCATAAATCCATAAATTTACCAATCACATAAATTATTCAATATTTATTTAAGGAACTATACAAACAAATTAAAAAAGTTGAAATAGTATTGCAATTTATTAGTAAATATAGATGAATGTTTTGTAAAAGTACATTCGCTGTTCAAAAGAATAACTTAACAGGCGAACTTTTTAGGTCAAGGTTCAAGGTTAACTAAATTGCTTATGATAGAAACGATGTACATAGGCTTCTTAGGTAATAGATTTTAAGAAGCGAAGCCTACATAAGTCAAAATCGGTAGAGGTAAGAGACAAGAAGGTACTATAATGATCAGGTCACTTACACATAATAGAGGCAAATTTTTAAAATATAACAATAATTGTTTTGCTGAAAATTCAATAGAAATATAATATGAAAAATTCTAAAGTTTTTATTTTAAAGAGGCTAAAAATAATTCATTAAAAATAAATAGAGAAGTATTATTGCCACTGCAACTATTAGAATTATCTACTGTTACTATTACTACTATTATAACTAGGAACGGTAATAACAATACAAGATTTTAATTTTAAAAACAATATTAAATTTATGTTATAATGGTAACATAGATTACAGAGTGATTACAGAGGTTTGATCTTTACAGAGGATTGTAAATTATAAAAATAGATTACAAATTATAAAAAAGAAATCTTTAAAATTGAAAAAGAAGAACTTCGTCAAATCGAGTTCTAATATAAAACTAGAGATGAAAAAGTCGAGTTTATTAACAAAACTTCACTTAACTACTACATGGAATAAAAAGTTCCTAGACTCAATATATGGCCACACTAACCAACTTTGAATAGTTTCATAGCAAATTTTATACAATTTCGATCATTTTCTTTACATATTACAATCATGCAAACTGCAATCATAAATAGAAAATAATATAACATGTTTATCAAGCATTCCTTTCAGCAATCCCAATAAAAAAAATGACATGAAAAATATTAAGACACATTTGAATTGAAAATAATTATTTGTCAATGGTTTAGTAAATTTAAGTCTAGCCATATAAGCAAGGATGATACTGTATGTCTTGAACATTCAATTAAAACCGTTTATTTTGGCATAAAAACATCGAGAAAATTTGCGAAGTATAATTTATATGAACTTTTACAGATAACGGTGTCGAGATTTTTTAGCATAATCGAAATTATTTTTCTATGTAAATTCGTAACAATGGATAAAACATGAATCTATTTTTTCTTCCTCCAATAGACAGTCTGTATAGAGGCTACAACTGATTGAATGCTGCCCAAAGCGACGAAAGATGTAATAATCATCTGGAAAGATCTTGCGCAGTATTTTTTTTCGTGGTATAATACTGATCGAGTTTCTTGAGAAAAAAAAACAGCCGCATAAAAGAATTATGCAGCATTTTTAGACCATTTCATCGATAAAATTAAAAGAAAAGAGTTCTATCACTACAACAGTGCATCGAACCACAATTTCATGAAAGCGATGATAGAATCGAATGAATTAAAGTGCAAAATGCTATACTATCTCCCGTTTTTTCCATAATTAGCGTCCAACGACTATTGTTGGATTTTTAACTTGAAAGTAGCTTCAGAAAAAGAGATTTTGTCAAAAAAAGGATATCGAACGCAAATTGATGCATATTTTGAATTTCTTGATAAATTGTACTATATAAAAGTTTCAAAATTATTTGAGAACCGTTAAAAGAAATATTTGTGTCAAATTTACGAATACAGTCAGTGTAATGTTGATTTATCGTATTTTTTGTTTTTATTTTTGTGCTCTATTAAAATATTGATAAATAATTAACTGCCTTTTTGTAATTAAATACAATTTGATTAAAACAATATGTACAATATAAAATTTAATCAAAAGTTACACGATAAGATGAAAAATTAAACTTTAAAAAAGAAATTTCTTTTTCTTTGAAAGGATTACCTTCAGATCCAGCTCAAGTACAACAACCGATTTTGGTTTGCACGGCTCACTTACATTGGGATCCTGAATTCTGCGATGTTAAACTAATCCAAACGATGATGCTCAGTAATGAGCTTAAATCAATCCTTGATCAAGTTGGTCAGTCGTTCAGGCCTGGACACAAGTCTGACTCTGCTAATGTACAACTATTACTCTGCGGCGACTTTAATTCATTGCCAGACTCTGGTAAATTATGTTTATACATATAAATATATACTATTATATTTCAAAAATTTATAATAAATTTTTAGTTATAAATAAATATTATAGAGTTTGGAGATAGAAAGATCTATAATGAAAATTTTAGTCAGTTTGCATTTAAAAGTTTCAATCTATTTTACAATCTATTTTATATTTATCCTTTAACGAGTTTCTGTAAATATTGTTTTTATATATATATGAAATTTTATATATACATGAAATTCTTTTCCGACTATTAATTATTCAATAGATTTTTTGACAATTCTTTCAATGTACATTTTTGCCAACAATTTTTAGTAAGTTTCTGTATTCTATTGAGCTTTAAGTGGCCTTTTTTAATAGACTTGTTAATTTATTATGGCAACTGATGAATCTTAAAAAATAAAAAATTTTTTAATTCTTATTATGATTAAAAATGAATTTAAATAAAGTAAGAATAGTCTTAATATAAAAGTCTTAATACAAAAATATTAAAGTTTATCTTAATATAATAACATGGAGATCAAACGGAATTTCAAAAGAAATTGTTTTCTACTTATCAAAATAATAATTTTATTATTGCAGGAATATTACAAAAAATACGAAATTAATTTTATTTATATAACATTTAAAATAATTAATAAAACGTGTCAAGAAATTTAATATTACATTGTTCCTGAATAAATGGAATAATTATTTTTGTAGAACTAAATAAAGTAAATAAAGTAAATAAAGTATTCATCAATACTTATCAGTACTTTGAGCCCTGAAAAATAATAGCCTTTTTTGTTGTTTTCATTATTCATTTATACTTGACTAATATCAGGTAATGAATAATAATATATATTTCAAATAGGTGTGATTGAATTCTTAACCTCAGGGAGAGTAGCAGCAGATCATCGCGATTTTAAAGACTTAGCTTACAAATCTTGTTTACAAAAGATTTCTGGTTGTGATAAAGCCAATGAATTTACACATTCTTTTAAACTTGCATCAGCTTATAGTGAAGACATCATGCCATACACCAATTATACGTGAGTAATTACATTTTTACTTTCGATACTCGAGAAAAATTTATTTTATTACAAAATTTTATAAGCTCTTCATATTTTTTATGTAATTATCGAGATATATACTCTCGCTTGAACTTAATAAAATGTAAATTTTATTAAGATAATAATTACTAACAATTATTTACTTATTAAGAACTATTTTCAAATATCGAAGAAATAAGGAGTGGTTAATAAAATGTTCAATAAATAAGAAATTGATTGGTTATATTTTACTGTAATGTAATCTTTTTTGGATTTATTAAAATTTTTAGTAATTGCATGCAAAATACTTGATAAAATTAATTTTTAAATAAAATTTTTTTCAGATTTGACTTCAAAGGTATAATAGACTACATTTTTTATTCTAAACAAAGTATGGTACCTTTGGGACTGTTGGGGCCACTAAATGCGGATTGGTTTAGAGAACATAAAGTCATTGGCTGTCCACATCCTCATGTACCATCTGGTAAATTTCAAGCAATTATTTCTAAATAATACATATATTAAAATATCCACAGGCAATAAATTATTTAAACTTCAAGATGCTGAACATATAATGTGTATTATTCAATAATAATGTAACCAATGAATGTAGTTCTGCTTAATTTTGGCAGTATTTGCATTAAGTCTTTTTTGAATATATGTAACAGCCTTATATATCAGTTTGTTGTGTTGCTTATTTTATCATACATAAAGCTGTGTATTTGTTTTGTGCAGTGAGACGATAGATCTAATAATATATAAACACTTGTTCGCAGATCACTTTCCCCTACTGGTAGAGCTGGAGATGACTCCAACCGTAGGTACAAGCAACGGCTTAATCCCACGCAGGTAGCAGCTGCTGCGTCCTAGGCCAAAATAATGCAAAATAGTGATTGAGGGAAGAGCACAAGAATTGGAGGGAGTGGTTTTTACTGAGCACAAGCATTTGAACTGTCAAAGAGGTTAATAATGTTGATGACCATCATTATAATATGGAGATATCGAAGCGAATTGAACGAAGTGAAGCAAAAATCTGCATGAGGAATAATAAATTAGACACGCGCATCTGAATAGCGCTACATTATTATACAAGTAAAAACAACCAAACAAAAAACAGCAAGAAAGAGACAAAAAATATACAAGAATATTTGACATCGATCTTTATTTTGACATTTTTAGGTTATAGCAATATTACTATTCGTACTGAACTGTACATGAGAAAAAATTTATATACATTAATAAGGTGTAAACGCTAATATAAGAAAAAAATGATAAGCAGGAAACACGAGCGCGCGTACACACTTGCACAGCCATACAAACTAATATTCGTACATATGATATATATCACACCTAAATCTATTATATTAGGCAAACACGCGCGCGTAACAGAAAAATACAATTAAAAAACTGACGGATGTTACTATTCGAAGACACTTTTGATTATATAAAAGAGAATGATGCTAACGATAATGTTAAGAAAAAGATGTATAGACTGTAAAACAAAGGTGTTTCATAGAAGGAAATAATTAACCAGCCATGCGAGTCTCTTAGAGTAAGAAATTCAGAATTGTGGTGATAGAAAAGAGTTAAGAGTGTGTGTTATGACGTTCCACTTAACCCATGTATAGTATATTGCATTTTAGTGAGAAAAAAAAGAAAACGATGTGAACAGAATTAAGAACAATCCGAATAAGAGATTTCTGCACATTCTTCTGAACGAAACCTGAAAACAAACTTCTTTTTCCGCCCGAGATAGAAAGAGAGAGAATAAGGAGTATTAAGAACATATGTATTGTTACACTCAAAATAATAATTGTAGATAAACAGCTATTTTCCTACGAGTTCAAAGGAGACGACATAAACAAAACTGAAAACAAAATTAATTGAGTGCAAGAGTAAGGTGAATGAAGCCGACGATGGAGGAAAACAGAGTTATATATATATATATATATATATATATATATATATATATATATATTGAGAGAGAGAGAAAGAAAGATATTCCAATCGAACCTCTGTGATACATTAACACGCATCAAACGACTCGGACGCGGTACATTATCAAGTCCTCTTTTCTTCTGTGTTGGACATATGGACATATGGATCAAAGCTTGCGAGAAAAGAGAAAATCGCATTGGAAATACCAACGCAATATTATAAAATCATACATAAAAACATAGAGACACATTGGAGCGAAAATAATTAACACATGTGTTTATCAGAAAAGCCCTAATTAAGAAAAAAGAAAATTTAGTATACTGAAAATGTCCTCAAAATCAATTAGGAAAATATGAACATTTTGTATTAGAACGCTGTCATCCAATCGAGGCTTAAACAAAAAATAAGATAAAGAAAATGACGAACAAATTGTATTTTTCAAGGATAAATGAAAACTAAAAATATTAATAATACATGATACGTTGGGCTGTGCGAAGTGATTGGAGTTAACTTAAACAATTTCAATACAAGTACAAATCTGTTCTTATTGGCCACGTTTATAGCGATAAATGATAATGTTCTACATATAACATAAGAAGTTAGATGATATTGTAGAAAAAGTATAATTTGTAAGTACTGTTATAATAATATTTAAACGATGTATGGGTTTTAACACATTACAGCATATCTTCGATACTCTTGCTCGGCGACCATGCAAAAATCAATCGGATAAATTAATATTCTTTCTCAATGTATTCCATTTATATTATTGTATACATGTACACTAATACGCGACTCTTATCTCCGTTTTTCAACAAACGCATTTTATCCTATGCATATATTTAGAAATTGCATTTCTTCTTTCTCGGTATTTTATATGTTTAATTTTCCGAAGTGCAATCATCATCACTTTAGAGAAAGTACTTGTAAAATAGTTGGAGATATTTCTAAAAGTCTTTAGAAACGAATTTAAAAAATTTTTCTTTTACAATATAGGGAAAAGGTTTATAATCTTATTTCTACAATAGAATATTTAATTGCATAACTTAAGACTTTTAGATGTGTATTTATGTACAATAAACTAAGATTTAACTTATGTATATATTACTTTTTTCAGGTCTATAGTTTATTCTATATATTTTTAACCACTATACATTTTTATACCATTTTAAGTCTTTATTATGAAAATCAATTATTATCGAATTAATTGTAAATTATAAACATTTATTCATTTACGTAGTCGATAATAATTGATTTTCTTATTTTCATAAAAATTTCTTGTATCTACAAAAATTGTATTTATAATACTCCGACTATTTATTTTATACTTTCTTAAGTAAAAAGTACATCACGATAAAACATTTTTGATTGTATAATTTGCAAAAACTTTTTTTGACTTATTACGGAAAACCTGTCATCAAATAGAATTAGTATAGTACTCATTTCTTTGTTACACCCAAAAATCTGCAATATATTAATATTAATTGTAACTGCTTAGCTTATATTATCTTATGTTCAATTTTATATAAAACATAAAGAAATAAAAGAAGTGAGTATTTAATATCACTGAATCGTGAAACGAATTGATGCGCTGAACTACATTTTTTATTTGTTTTTCTTAACCGATTATGATATTTGAAGAAAATAAATATCAATTTATTTCTGAAAATATTGACGTTTATAATACAAAATATGTATGAATCGAATGCATTTAGATACATTTTTTTAATTAAATCTATTGTAATTACAGTGTATTGTGCAATTATTATACGCCATGACAACAATTACATGCATTCTAATAAACTATACTTTACATAAATTTCGTATACGTGTACAATAATATATAATTATATACGCGCAAATATATGCACGCACATACCAATAACGATATTAAAATTTAACCTTCGACATTATTTGTCTTATGACAAAAATCGCGTTTGTGAAAGACATACACTGTTGTACAATATAATGATTATGAAATTAAAAGAACAAAATATCGATTAATTTTATTACATTCAATAATTCAAAAAAATTATAGAATTGTAAAATATCGAAGCATCATTCTTCGAAAAATAAATATTGAAAAAAGATGGATTATTATCAGTATATTAATGAATAATTATTTAAATATTAATATAATAATTCTAGTTATTATATTTATTACTTATAATTATGAGTCTAATGTGATAATATTGATAAAATGAAATCTAATTGCAATCAATTGAAATTAAATTAATAGCAATTAATTATCAATCAATTTATTAAAATACATAATCTATCATACTAAATTTTATTCATCAATTTTGTCCGAATAGAATCGTTTAATTGATTAATAAATAAATAAGCACTCTCACTCTAATCTTTTGATCGGTATTTAGTTATTCGTTTAAATTAATTTAGAATACATTATATTTTTATTTATACATCTCAATGTAATTTAAACTATAATGAAAGATAATTTAATGAAAGAATTCGTTACACGCATCTGATTTCACAAATGACTTAAACAGCGGTCAATATTCACTTTTCACGCTCTTACGAACAAAAAAGTTTTATTCCTCGTCTTATTTCGAAATTTCAAGCTCAAAGTATAAAAACAGGAATAGACTGACTTTAATTCTTAGTATTTATTTACATTTAATGTCTACATAAGAAAATAATATTTAAAAATAAAAGAATTAAGATCTATGTACTACTTCAAACTTTTCTTATTCGCGGCTTACTAGTGTCTTATCCTTAACGGTTTATTTGTAATTGACGCACCATTGAAAACATAAGAACATAAATAATAATTGAATGTAATCATAAATAATAATGTAATGTAAAAAATTTAAAGAATAATCAGTAACTTAAATATAATTTCTAAAAATTTGTAAATCTAAAAGAAAAAGAATTTCTTGTTATTAACGAAAACAAAATAATTACTCTATATATTATCCGGCGTCAAACGAACAATTTTTAAAGCAGTATGAGTGATTATGAATCGTATCCGAGTTTTCATCGCTTATTAATATTGACAAGTTTTCTTCGCAAGCTTTGAAATCTGAAAGCTTAAAAACTAAACAAAATATAGAAGAGAGAGAGAGCGAGAGAGAGAGAGAGAACATAAAAATGAGTAAAAAGAGATTTAAGGAAATGATGATAGTTCTTTATTTAGAAAAAGTGAAATAAAAGTAGTATAATTATATTATGTGGTAAAGATAAATAGTGTTAAATAAACCCAAATTAAACGTTTAAGAGAAAAAGTATGCGTACGTCCTGTCGCTCAACATCGATCATAACACGTTCTCCTTGTGTCGATTCAGCCTCAAAAATTAAAAATTTATTATTATATCGCGTTCGTAACAACATTTGAGAGCTTTAGAACATCACATTTTTTTTCTTCAAAAATATACACACATCTGTATAGATGAAGTGAATCTCATTAAATTCATTATTAGAACTCAAACAATATCTTGTTCCCTTTGTTGCAATTTTATAGTTTTGTATAACCTTTTTCGAACACGTTAGAAAGTACTTATCGTATTTAAAAAGTTTTGTCGTTTTTTTCAATTTCAATTACTTGTGTATTTTAAAATAAAAACACGTTGTTTGATTAAATAATCATTTTAATATTTGTGAATTGTAATTTTTGGCCTACAATTTTCAAAAAAGAAAGAATTTAATATATTTAAATCGAATTTTAGTAAGTTCATGGATCAAAATGTTTAAATTCGTTTAAATACTATTTCATGTATGGATTGCTGGCCTAATCATTTTATTTATAAACGCGATAATTTTAAGTCTTTATATACATTTTTTTTATTTTGACATCTGTTTGTACGTACAAGAGCAGTATTAAAATGGCTTCGAGGTACTAATTTGATTTGGTTATATGGAAAGCAGTTATTGTGGTATTACTGCATCTGCAAATAAATAAGCATTTGTGATAGAGCACAATTACTTATTCAATTGATAATGAACTGGTAAAGTGGTAATAAATGTACAAGAACTTGTATTTTCGAGATTTCTTAGTGAGTGAACGCAAATGTTATCCGCAGATCGTACAAACTACGTACTTTAACGTAGGATATACGCTAATCAAATTTTTAATTATCAATTATAAATCAATACAACTTTTAGTTCAACTGTATAAAATAAATTTTTTGTAATGTAAAATATTATATCAGATCAAATCTTTAAAATTACGTAGTGAGTAAGCAAACTGCGAACTATTACACAGTTGACAGTATTCTTCAATAATTTTTTCAATAAATTAAACAGTAACTACATTGGACTTTACAATAAATTTCAAGAGAATTATCAAAGTCAATGTTTTGCCGGTTAAGTATTTAATATCAGAAAATCAAATTATTATTTTATTCCTAATATAGTACACAAATAATTAAACCAATTATTATAAGTGTATAGAGAGTGTTATTTATTTCCTAAATCTTGTTAACTAAATTTTTCACAATTATGTTTTTTACAAATCAGAATGATTTAAATTTTTTAGTTTTATTACTTAACCGGCAACAATCGACTTAGATGCTTTAAGAAGTTAAATAATTGTAAATTTATCGAACATTGTAATTAATCTGCTATTATAGCCAGGAGCCAATAATTTGAAAGTTTACAATAATTGCTCAAAATACTGTGCAGACAATTGGTATTATACAGAAGTAAAGTTTATATTAAAATGTTAGAGATATTGTTTATCAAACAATGAAATGTTAACGTCGACTCGAGGGCATCGCTGTGCCTACCGAATTTATAGAGTGACTCGCGACTGCGTTGTAGACGTAATTAAAGTTTTTATTTTCTCTTATAATTCATATTGTAATATACAACTTCGATGGACGAAGAAGCACAATCGAATGACTTTGAAATTTTTTCTTAAATCGGAATTTGAATGTGTTTATTCAAGATTTTCTTTAACATAAAAGAAATATTTAAAAGACAATTAAACAGTCTCTCGATTGTTCTTATAAGAAAAGGCTAAAGTGAATTCTGCACTTCAAAACTATAAATTAATATCATAGCCATTTGTTAATTTATAGTTAATTTATCTTCTTCTCTAAGTTTTTTATTCAATAAATTTTATTTCAAGACTTTTTAAATATCACACTTCATCGTGTTAATTATGAAAAGTAGTTATTCTTTTTTTATGAATATTAATGTTATAATTAATCTTTCGGTGCGAAATTCAAAGATATTACTTTTTCGAAACATATCAATAATATTAAAGGTATTAAGTGAAACAGAATTCTTGATTTTATTCAAAGCTTACTTTAATTTATAGTAAAATAATTTTGTACAGATTCAATTAAAGTATTATTTTTTTTAATTTTACAAAGTTATTGAAAAATACTAAAGCGAGGACAGATATTTTGAAAATTATAAAACAACTATTTGAAAAAATTAGGTAGGATAGTATGTTAGGTATTCAGAGAATAATTTTAAAACAGCTCAAATTCTTAGAGAAATTTATGATTAATTTGAAGTGCATAATGAAAATACAAAATTTTCATTTCAACACTCCTAGACTGATTCACTAAAGTCTACTCAAATGTCGTCTTTTTATGCATGATTTTATTTAACTGACCCATTGTATTACATTAGACTACATTGTACTACTGGCCAACTTTTCTCTTAGGCATAATTCCATTAATATCTAATGTAAAACAACTCACATGGATCTCTATGTTTATTACAAATATATAATTTCTTCTTCGTCAATACGTAATTCTAATAAAATAAATTATATTAATAATATAAAATATAAAAATAATAATATAAAATTTCTTCAGATATTTGTTTCGTGAGTGAACGTGATCAAGGTATATATATTTAGTTTAGATTTATAGTAATGATTATTTAGATAGACGATCTTTTATCATTCTCACGGTTTAATTGTAATAAAAATTTTTTTAGCGAATATAATGGTGTCTACGTCCTAAGTATAAGTAATGTGAATAGATGCAATTAGTACCTTTTCTGAATGATTTTGAACAACGATGTGCATAAAAAGTGAAAATAAAAGAATTATTGTCATGCGACTACTGCGTAATCCGAACTCCCAGGCTTAATGCGTAATCTTTAAGAAAGAAAGAAAGGGAGAGAAAAACATAAGAATATAAGTTAATGGGAATACAAATCTAAGGGATGCTGTCTGCATAGTGCCACGTGAATTTTCTCAAATTAAATAAAAAATTATTAAGGGGATTCAAGTATAACTAACATTTATATAGATTTTCTATTGTGATTATTTTGATTTATTGTACGACCCAAATGGTACCTTGGAACTGACTGAGAACACGTATTTATTACATATTTTTAATACTCGTACCACGCTTCATGTTAGTTCTGAATGTTATAATTACGTCATAAGAACTATTGATTAACTTCAATAGTAGAAAGTTCTATCTGGTGGCCAATGAATTGCATTTTATCATATCAATAGACAGACTACTATAGTTTTGTAGCGGCGACTTATATATTTTTAAACTTATTCATTCGAACCATTAAAGTTGTACAGATATTAGACTTCGGTCACCAGTCGAAATATGCTCGAAAGTTTTCTTAGGTCGTTCCATCCTTTGTTTTTTCTTACGAAAGGAAACATTAACCAAGTATAATCAAATTATTCTAATTTAATAATAGCCTGGATTTGACTATGTTTGTTATGCCTGGATTTTCTATAAGTTCCTCAAGCTTACCGATAAGCTCGCTGTACTCACAAATGAGATTTTTATAATTTAGTAAATGCGCGATATTAGTATACAAATAAAAAAGAAAGGTGCGTTAAATTTGCGCTTTCACTGTAAAAATGTACACACTTTAACGAATTGCGAACATGTGGCACTCAGGTCGAGGCAACCTTCAAGCTCTTCTTCTATGGATTTAGGGGTCTAAGTATTGTACTATATAAATATAAACTGCGTTTAAGGCATACACAGCACATTTAGCCTGTACTTTTGTAAGTGGAAAGAATAAAAATCATGGTAAAAGTTTAAGTGAAATAAAAAATTAATCTAGCTATAATTGTTTTACGTTCTGATATTATATATAATTTAAGAGAATGGGTGTTGATTGGATCGTGCTAAAGTCCTGTTTTCCGGAATTTTAATTTTGAAATTTCAATTTAATGGTTATATACTATCTGTGATATACTGTTTACAATTAACTAGTAGCAAGATCTTTTCATTACTTTTATTTCTAATGTACTTATGTAAAATGTTTGAGATTATGATGAAAGACATATGATTTCAAGTTTTATATAAAACTGTAAAAAGTTGAGATATAGAATGCATTTTTTTATTAACAAATTACTAGTTACATTAAACATATTTTACGATAGCTATTGATTAAATTAAGAAGTTGAATTGGACTAAAGCACGAAAATTCAAGCATGGATAAATCAAAGCTCAATAAAATCGCTATCGACATTCATTTGTAGTCTCGGTAAAAACATTTTGAGCATTCAGTCGTTGTATGATTGATACTGGGAAAAATCAAAAACCTTTGTAGTATAATATTTTAAGATGTTGTATTTGATCTACGGAACCTTTTGAATTACCCAATCCTTTTCCAAGTTGATTGGAAAAATTGTGTTTTTTAATGAACCACTAGTAACTTCAATATACGATTCGTAGATTTTGGAGCAGAAATTCAATTTATGAATCAATGCCTTTTTTATTATTTGAAAAATAATAATTATTATAATAATAAACAGTTTATTAAAAAAAATTTATAAGTTTAATTTTTGTAGAAACACTGCTCATTAATTTTTGTAGAAACACTGCTCATTAATTTTTGTAGAAACACTGCTCATTAATTTTTGTAGAAACACTGCTCATTAATTTTTGTAGAAACACTGCTCATTAATTTTAATTTGATTAATAATACAATTGAAATTAGAATGTTTTTTTACATAGTTTTAAGACAATGTTTCTCACTATAAAAATTCAAGAATCACTCTCAAAGAAATTGGAATTAAATTTCAGAAAAGAAATTTATAGAAAGCATTTAAATGTTATGAAAATATCATAAAGTATATTATTACAGGAAACACTATTCAATATATATTTACTGTAAGAACATTGTACTAAATAAACTTTTTATTAAAATAGACTGCTCATAATACGATGATTTTAATAAATCCGGTTTTAAGGTTAATTCACAATCTCATTAATAATTAAATAAATACATTACTATTTAAATTTCTACTGTTGATAATATTTTTCACTAATTACTAAACTAATTTCTGTATAAATATACTTATTCCTTTTATGAAACATTTTAATGATATTGTATTATTATCAATTTTACAATGTATGCACTTTAGAAAATTAATAATTTGCAGAATTACATATTAGATCGCATATTATAGATTACATATTAAATAAAAACTGTATTTCATAATTCTATAAATACTTTTCTATAAATTTATATTATTATATTAGATTAAAATAAATCCACATTTAAAAAAAATGATGCACAAAAGTTTTATAAAATACATAATTTATGAACTAGTTCATTATTATTATGTATAATGCAAGAGATAACTAAAAATTAAAAAGAAAATATTGCTTGAGAATTCAGCGTAAATTGAAGCTTTAAAGAAAACAGAGTCGTACGTAAAAAAATAAAAAGGAAAAAATTGATTTGTGAAAATAAATTTTAATTATAAGAATGAAATCTTGTAAAAAGCCGTCGCACTTTTTTTAAATAAAATATTTATGTGGATTTAATTACATCTCGTGAATAATTACAGCTCGTGAAATAAATTATTTTTGAACCTCGTTTTTCTTATAAAAATTGGCTTATAATGTCGAATTAAGCGATACCTTATTTAATAAAAATTAATAAAAATAATTAAAATAATAAAAATCTGTCGAATAAATGTGAAAATTTTTATAGACATAAGCTACTGAATATATTGTACATTATTTAAATTACTTTTTATTTATATATATATACGTGTGTGTGTGTGCGCGCGCGCGCGCGTGTAAGCACATGTGCATGCATATGTATATGTACAAATTATTCCAATCTGTGACGAAGAATTTGCAATCAATTTTCATTGTAAGATATTAGAACAAATAAAAGTCTTTTGTTTCAGTTCTACAATTAAACGAAAAATATTTTATTAGCATTATGTTTCGAGTAAAAATTGAAATTATAAATCATAAAAGAACAACAAAACGTCCACAATAATAATAAGTGCGACTCGTTTTTGTAATATAGATTTGTAAAAAAAAGGAAGTACTCCTTTTAAGGGGACAATTTGTGCATACGATGTATTACTTTAAGGAAAACTCTGTTTTCCTTAAAAATTTTACACGATGGATTATAATAACCCTATTATAATTATAAAGGCATGAGTTTATTAAAAAAGGACAAACTTCAAACATTAACATTTAATAGTGTATTAAGCCATGTCCACTAGACAAACGCATAAAATTCCATCAGTTCATTGTCGTGATTAAAGAAAGAATTAAATTGTAAGGAAGAAAATCGAAATCGGACTCTCTTTTTGTTTTTATCGTTCATCATCATATTATATAAAAAGGTAGATAATTTAATTTTTTCTCTACATCTTGAGAAAATGCAAAGATTGTATATGGGCTGCGTATGAATCACGATTGAATGTAACAATTTATTACTAAATACAAAATAAATGGAAAAATATAAAAATTTAAAAAATACTTTTTTATGTAGAACAGAAAGTTTTTTTTCATTTCGTGTAATTATTATAAAAGGTTTTTTAATATTTTTCTTTTTTTAACTATTAAATCAAATATGAAAAATTATTTCCCTTTAAAATGAAAATTTTAACTCATATTAGTTACAAAAGATTTGTTAATCAACATTAATGTAATATTTGTATGATATCTAACATTAATACTCTATTTTAAATAATATTTCTATTTCATTATAAATATAAGTTTTAAAATGTTTTAGCCTATGATTGGATATACATTTTTTGTATTACATTTAATTTATATTAAATATATTATCAATGCAAAGATTTCAACTATTAGGTCTAAATAATGAAATTGATTTTATTCATAAAAATGTTAAGATAAATGCGAATATTAATTCACTTAATATTTTGTAAAATAAACAATCGGTTAATTTCATCGCCAAATTACAAGTAATTTTTAAACTAAGAATATGTAGAATGATCCATTTTAATTACATTCTAAATTTTTTTATTTACAGAATATATAAGATAGAATTCGGCTCTCCTCGTGCTCGGCCTGTGCTTTCTGACCTATGAGACACGAGGTCTTCGCAGAATTCCCAAATAATAATCTAACGCATAATCATTAGGAATTGTTAAACCAAATTAGTATTCAAGAATTAAATATCATGATTCGTATATTTTCATACCTTATATCAGATATCGTTTATATAGAATTTTGCATTTTGTACTATTTTTAGAATTATATATATATATATTATATTTTATATTTTATTTTTAAAAGAATAATAATACATGAAGAATTTAATAAGAGAAAAACGAAAAGAAAAGGAGCATTCTAGAGTTGCATCATTCAGATAAATGAGTCTAAGAAAATAATTTTATGTAAAAATAAGAAACTTAAAAACAAAAAGCGAAAAAGGTGATGTATCTGAGTAGATAGTCAAAATAGTCATGAAAACAGAAACCGATATTAATCGGTTTACGCTCTATACGTTACGCCATAACAATATCAATGTTACTAATTTCATAATTTAGCTGTCAGTAACGATATATAATAGTTTACAATTTCACCTATCCGATTCATTATGTAATCGTAACGAAATCTCTTACTAACAAACTAGCTTTTGTTAATAATCTATTAGATCGAGCTCAACATAAACATAAAAGGGTTTTGTAATATTTATTACAGTTTTTGAATGTTCCATAGCGATGATTTTCATCGAATATTGAACAGCTGTGAACATTTGGCTTAGCAATCTAAACCTCTGCTCCATAACGTCTACTCCATTTATTAATAAGTTTAACATCGACGTTTTAAACATCGATTTTTAACACGTTTTCATTCATTCTTCATAGATCTTTCACACGAAGTATCTGTTATCATTAAGATAAACTACAAAGTATCATTAAGAAGCTTATAAACCATTTTCTTAAATTCATCTTTTGCATTTCTCTGTTTTTCACTATTAAAATCTATATAATTAAACCATGGTTTCTGTGAAAATTGTAACATTCTTATGAACTCTCGAACTCTTTTTATACGAAGTCCATGTATAAGTGCTTGCTCTAACGTATACATTTATTATTAACTTCTTCTACTTATATTTCGTTGCATTTAAGTATTCTACACAGAACGATAGATTCTTATGCTCGTCATGAATGTCTTCTGGATATTCTAAACATCAGTATGTATCAATATTTCTGCGCACCTCAATATCAGCGTAAAATTGTATCATTGTCCATCCATTAAGATTATTAACGTCTTAATATATAAGATACTTATTTTCTTCATCAGATTTATAAATTTCTCCCATGTAAGGATTATTTGCTTTCGCATATATTACATCATTGACTTATACCACCATTAATATCACGTTAAATCAATAATAGCATGTCAATATTGGTAAGCAATCCCAATTAGATTTTAGTAAACTTCAGAATTAACCCACGTCAATGTATTGTAACGTCAGTATTGTAGTAGTGAGCTGGATCAAGGCTGTCCAAAAACATCAGCGAAGAGAAGTATATCAGTATTTATTAATATTAATTGATATTAATTAATATTAATATTAATATTCTCCAAGATTTTATATTAAATGTATTCTATACATTTGTATTCATATACAAATGTATTCTATAATCATCGTTACTTATTTTCTCGTTATTTTTACAGAGAATGTACTCATCAGCTACTATTACGTTTATTTTAATCGTATTGTAACGGTTTTTTCGTTTTTCTTTGCGGTGATTTTATTTCACCTTTTGCAGGTCCTGTTGTTATGTGAATTAGAAACCTGGTAAGATCCCCCGCGGCGCCTTTTCATCCACTCCTTATGCCCGTTATTATAACAAAGTCATCATCTAGTTATCATCTAGTCGGTCAGGGTTCATTTAGAGCGGAAAAGGAATGGATTTCAGAAAGGATCGACATAGAAATTACTCGAGAATTATGAAAATAAAATATAACCTCTTTATTTCTGACTCCGTTCTCTGTTGATCGATGCTACAAAAGAAAATTTACAATAATTAGCTATAACATGGCGAGTTTTACACTACTTCGATCAGCGATATAACATTTTTGATTCATAACTATATTAATCGTTTCGGAGAACATATGAACGGGTTCCGATTTCATTAATTGCGTTGGCGCATAATATCCATGGGTTTCCGATTACATTAATGGTGTCGTAAGCAATATCCACGAATTTCCAGGCGCACTTATACTTCCAGCTATGTTTACGCTGCTGGACCCATTACTATCCTTCTGGATAGAGATGTGCAAATTTGCCAGGATGAGAGAACGCTAAAAACGTTACACTCTCGATGTAGTCAGGATGGCGTACGAACCAATTTCGCCTGAGATGTGAGAGCGCGAATCGTATCACTCCATTAACAGTTAAAGTGGCGTAGCGAACCGCTTTTGCCATGGAGAAAAAAGCGCGAACATACCACTCTCAGATTGGTGAATATGACGTAAATCGTGTCAAAAATATAAATAAATTATAATATAAATTTCTTGCTCCGGCGCACTTCTCGTACGTTGTGTACGCTTCTTATGTTTCTTAACATGACGTCGCCCACATCGTCTTCGTGCCGCGTTCTCATTAACACGTACTTTATTTTCCGGTTTTAGCGCGAAAGGGGATTTTCGTCGCAGTATTATACCAATTTAGAGAATGAGGAATTTAGGTATTAAAAATTTCAAATACACCTTTACAAAATGAGAATATATTTATAAGTATAAGATTTTCTATCAATGGGGAAAGTATTTTTTTCTTCAATGCTTATTTGATCACGCTTCTTTGGACTCTATTTATCTCCTTATAGATTACCATCATCAAAATGAGCGAGTCCATATCCTTACTTTAAATGCCACTTTAATTGATATTGAATATTCTTCAAGTAACAATAAATTGTAAAATACTTATGATTATTCAAAGTATCACTTGTTAAATTTTTGCTAATGCTCTCAAGAGTAAAGGTTGTGAGGTACAGTCGTCGTAAAAACATCATTGAGTTCAGCATTATTAGGCTTTATAACATGTCATGCATTATGTAGTAATTGAACAAAGTTGGTATAATTTTCTTCTAAGTGAATATTTTCAATATATGATATTTTTGGGAACACATAAAATTATAAAATAAATTAAAAGTAAAAACTAATAAAACTTAAACCGATGTAATTTCTGAGTCGAGACGTCTTTATATTGCAACGAAAATGATATAAGGTAGATATCTCTTGTATGTTAAATTCTAGAGAACGAAATTGTGGTAATTATTAACAGACATTTTAAGGAGTATGAGTAGCAAAGTAAAAGCTCTGCATCGTCAAATTTTAATTTAGTGAAAGAAGAAAGGTATCGATCGAGTTGAAGAATAGTAAGAAAAAGAGAGGGGGAGGGAAAATGTAAAATTTGTATCATTGTAAATGCATTTATTTTACATCGAGATGGTCAACGTTGTAGATCTTCAAGGTTTCTGATTCTTAGAATTAGCTATTTCTTCGCTTAAAGAAGATGCGCAACCGCACGTCAAGCATCTTTACATGCTTAAGCCATCACGGCAATAGATAGAGTTTTTTATGGTGGAACAAAGTATCATTCGATTGTTAAAATTGAACTATTACAACATAGCTTGAACTTTTGATTTACCTATTATTTATATACGTATTACTGAAATTCTTTTTTAAAACTGTAATATTTACGCGATAACAGTGGAATGAAAATAAGAAAGTTTTTTTATGAACAGGACAGAAATAGTATAGAAAGACGAATACAACAAAACTATTGATAGAAAAAGTAATTGCGTGAAAATAGAAAATTTATGTGACTTCCAACATAACATTATGCATGTTTATAAAATTGAATTATTTTCGAATATTCCTTACTATTCTAGTTTTAAAGTATATCTAGAATTGTTTGATATTCTCGTGATAATGTACCTCTTCATGCTAATTTAAAAAGTAAAAATTAAAAATTCGGTAAGCCTTAACGAATTCGGCCATCGCATCGAAAGCAAATATGTTTGTCAAGCAATATATGTGAATACATATATAAGGTTTCGTTTTTGACGTATTCATGTGTTTAATTGTTTTATTTATTTACATATAAATATTTCATGTTTACAAGTTTCTAAATAATTAAACTAAAATATATTCAAATTTAAATATTCGATTTTACAAAAATTCTTTCATTCTAATAAATGATTTTTTCCATTTTTGCTCAATACTTTTCATTAATTATTGTGCTTCTTGTTTAATAAAAATAGAAAAAAAATAGACGAAGTAAGAAATCTAGTGTAAGTAGCACTATACATATGTATGCATGCATGTGGGTCGCATTCTATACTGCAGATAATTCTTTAGACAATAAAGAAATTATAAAGTATATAATAATAAACAAACAATCTAAATATATGAATACATATCTGAATAAGATCTTTTTGTTTAATCTACCTTCTCTCTCATTCTTTTCTTAGGATGTCTATTTCATTTATTTCTAATCTTTCTCTAATCTTGTCTTAAACTGTTAAAAACCCTGTCCCAAATAATTTTTTCATTTCAACAAAATTGTTCTTTCTCAATAAGATTTTAAATTACTGTACTAAAGAAGGTATTTTTCGATAACAACTTTATAGAAGTATACAAAAATCTATTGAAAAGTGCAATAAGATTGTTCTTGAAAATGGTAACCGAAAAAATTCTTTTTTTGGAATCCGCGAGTCATTACAATATGTCCCATAGATTCTCTAACATCTGTAAGTCATATTTAAAAGTTACCTTTTTTTACATATCGAACGGATACTATAAATTAGATTAGAAATTACAGAATTCGAAATAGGTTCACGTCTACTAGCATTCAGCATCAAAAAACGCATTATTTCTCGAAAGAGAGAGAGAGAGAGAGAGACAGTGTCTGCAGATTTTTCTGTATTTGCGATTTGGTAAAAGTGTATTTGTAATCAGTTATTTGTAAATATTCATTAGACAAATTTAAATTTGCAAGTTTCTATGACTATTTTTACAGAATAGTCGGAGAAAGAGGATAGAATGTAAAATAAATAAAAAAAGTAGATTTTAAATAAAATTATATATATCACCATGACAATAAGAGCAACGTATGTAAAAAGTTTTAGTTATAAAATCGTATCATATCTAAAAATTTTATTTTTGTACTGTTCTTGAAAACGTGTACGATATTAATTATTTTAGATTATTTTAATGTTCTTGTAGCAAGCGTTCATTGAGTTTATATAATGTCATATCAAATTTAAGCCTTTTTATAATAGTGGAACTTAATATTGCAATTATTATTTATTTACTAAAAAAAGAAGAAAAGTATTTCATAAACTAGCACACGCGAAGATTTCGTGCACAGATCTTTATTAATAAAAGGTGATTAAATAAGAAATGACAACTAAAAGAACTAGAAGATGTCAGATAAGATATAGTTGAGGTATTCGTATTCATCAGTTGGTAAATATATGTTTCTATCGAAGTAATACCTGTAACTATTATTTAATTTTATAAACTATTTGCTCTTTTAAAAATATACGCGCAAAAACACTATTTAAACTAATACTGCTAAATTGGTTTTAAATACAATGAAGCCATAAATTTATAATAATTCTTTAATCTTATAAGGGTGGCTCTTTAATCTTGGAGACTAGGATATGCTCACGAGAAATTGTCGCATTTGGTATATTAACGTCCAACTCAAAATCTCCCATGTTCTCAATTCTTTTTACATTTGATATCATTTTCTTCCCGATACTGCAAGTATATAATGACCTCTTTACAGTAACTGTTAATCTTTGAAGATCTTAAGTTATTTATAAAATTTATTATAGCTTTTCTATTTATTAAACATATAATGATGCTACACTCATAACTAATATTTTTTGGTCTTATTTTTCCATAAACGGATACAGTTAATATCTGTTATTATTAATTTTATAATTATGAACACTCTATTACGATAAAATCTCGTTGAGATTTCAGATAGTGCGTACGAGGGAAAATAGAAGTATTCATTCTTTTATATATTTATTCTTTATGCGAAACATGTTTTCTATATGGAATATTTCTTCTGTTCATCGTTGAGTTAATCTGTATAAAAAGATGAATTTTTGTGTTAGACTACAAAATTGACTATCCTATTTTCTAAATTTGATCAAACACTTCTTTTTCATGATTCATACGCTTAACTGAATAATATCTACATAGAAGTAATGGATTAGGATTTTCGATACTAAATCGTTCGATACGGTACCGTTCATCTTCATTATTTGCCATTTGTGATAACCTTTGTCTCACCAAAATAAGAAGTTGCTGTACCGTAAACACCATGTAATAATTTATAATAATATACAATTTCTAATCACTTATTCCATAAAAATGTATTTTATAGGATTTTTAACGCGAATTTTCTGCATTTTAAGTAATCTTCAATATACTATTAATTCAATGAATGCTCTTTTCAAGATTCAAAAATTGCAACTTCTCATTAAAAAATGGTCATCTTTTCCACTACAGTTTTATACGTGCAACCGTTATAATATAGATTCATAAATATAAGAATAAGCTTTCATAGAAATCAGAAGTCGAACGCATTTACTATTTCTAACAATTTCGAAATTCATTCAATTTGTCTTCTTGTTTTCTTCTTTATTTTTATATCAACCCTCAGTTTCTTCGTAAGTAAAAGTCAAAATATCGAGAGAATTCGCTAGTTTTTATATTAGATACTAATTACATAGAATTTATGTTCTTATGAATATGATTTAAAAGTTATATATTACTAACAGAAAAGTTTTACTTATTGTTACCTTCATTGGTAACGTAAGTCAATGTAACTGTCTTATTATTATAATTGGTAATGTTGCTACCACTATTATTATGATTATTGTATTATAGTAATATGCAAAATGAGATTACCGATTAGCTTAGCCGAGCCCTGCCACAATTTTAATGAATTAAGCATTCCTACATAAATTATACGACTTTATAAATAATTGCATTTTTCTTGAATATTCCTGATCATGTTTGAATAAAGTGTGCCTAGAATAGTTTGATATTCTGCCCATAATATTCCTTTTTATGTCAATGTGTAAAAATTCAATATTCGTTAAGTCTCAAAGTATTTCGTCGTTGCTTCGAAGGCTAATATCTGTCAAAGAATAAATGTTTACATTTATTCGCATGCCGGTCCGACCTCGACTCGTTGCAACCGTACAACGTAGGATTGAGTTGCACGTACGATACTTGCCCAGACAATGCATGTCGGAAGGAAAGATCTAGAGCAGACCGCGAGAGAGAGAGAGAGAGAGAGTGAGAGAGCGAGGGTCGGGGCTCCACGCGTGGGTAAAAACCTTGAGTTTTTCAACGTCACAGAAAATTTCCCCGTAGCTGCTCATGATTGGCTCTGTCGAGCAAGTCAGTGATTGGTTTGGGTGGCAGTGGCAGGAAGCACCTTACGCCAATTGTGGTAATGTAACTTCAGCTTTCTGCATTTAGGTGGATGCGTTGGTATTGTAGATAACAATGGATCAGCGAAGAGCGAAAGGGAATGATCTTTTGAATTTCTCTCTCTTTCTTAGCTGGTTGTTAGCCGTCGCCAGACCCGGGAAGCGTACTTGCCATTCTTTTCGACGGCAAAGGAACAGCTACATCGTTTTACTTTTTGTCTTCCCTCCTTCTATTCTTCTCCCCGTCCTTTTCAGAACGAAAGCTAATATTCAATCCCTCTTAGATGGAAAGAACTATTCAGTCCCTTCCGAAGCTATGAATGGCCACGCCCTTGTCAGGACGCAAGTATTGAAGGAAGCATCTGGTATCACTGACTAAGACAAACACCATTCCTTTAAAGTCATGAAAAGGGAAAAACTCCTCCAAGCAAAAAGATGCTCAACGAAAAACGAATCTTTCATCTGATGGAAATTTATGATCTATTCTCATGTGTAAGAATTTATTTTTAGCAGTGATGGCAATTCATTTTATTTGATTTCAGTAAACTCACTACAGTTCAAAACCTGTTGTGAAAATTATGAATTATTTTTTAATACTTTATAATTTCAAAAAGATTGTATATTATATATAAAAGAATTTCAATCCTTTGTTTGTAATATAAATCAATTAATTATAATTTTTCAATTATTTTATTAAAAGACATATATTAAAATACATTTGATTATCTACTTACAGTTGTATTCCTTCAAAGATCACCACTGTTTCAATAAATAAAATCTAAAATTTATATGCATTTCCGAAATCATGCTGGGATAACTTGTACTTAAACGAGCTTTACACGCAGTTTATATGCTCATATGAATTATTCTGAATGAATTATGTTCTAATTTCAAATATTGCAAATTTTTCTGTTAATATTAGTTGATTTAATAAAAAGACATTTTTCAATTTAAAGAATATAATGATATATATTTTGAATATGTATTACTAAAAGAAAATTAAAAAAGAATTTTTTTATATTGGTAATATTTAGATTTTATTTTCTTAAATTATAAATTTATTAGGTTTATCAAGTGATAATTTGAATTTATTATATTATTTTAATATACAAGTATTAAAAAAATTTCATCTATATTTCTTCTATATATTTTTCCAATAAAATTTCTGGAACACTAGCTAAAGAAAATATTCTTCTTAAAAACGATACATTAATAGTTTCATTTCCATATGTATAAAGTCTTTTATGATGATAACGATTGAGTGTGATTTCCTTGAATTGAGTGTGAACGATTGAGTCAGATATTCCTTTGTGAGAAAATAAAGAAATAGAGTACTTGATATTGCTATAACATCTATAAGCGAGTTTCAAAAATTAAATTGTTTATTATTAAACAGTATATTTGACGTTTACTTGAGAGTATTTTTCAAGTAGTAACATTAAATAAATTATGAAATTTTTAATCGTTTTTTTCAAGTACAATTATATTATGTAATATAATTTCATAATGTACCTTGTTCGATAGGATACATATACATGTAGTAGACATCATATCAAATGGAATTAAGAATTAAAAAACTACTTTGTAAAAATTCATTTAAATAAGGACAGTAAGTAGTTGAAATAAGAAACTATAGTCTATCCTATTTAATTATTTTTGCCGCCTATCATCTATGGAAGTAATTTATAAGTACGATTATATAAGTCAAAAATAATCGTAATAATAATTTTTAAATTGTAAGACTGTCTATTTTGCATCCAGTATTCAAATTGAAGGAATTCTGAGATGATCAATAAAGCGATAAGGTTTGTGGAATTAGGAAACAAATAGCTTATATTTTCATTCGCCTTCATATTTATTTATTTATCTTTGTTGATCTCACAATTTTTATTTGTTATTTATTTATTATTTTATTTAATAATTTTTCTATCTCAGAATTTTATTAATATTTTTGAAAAGGTCATGTGCCTCAATAGTAGATTATAAAAAGTTCTATTTTTGCATTATACAACGATCGCTTTACAAGTCGAAGTTATCGACTTCTTTCTTTTCCATGTAGTAGTAAATAAAATGGTATAATATGACGATCATTAACTTAGCCTTAACGTATTAAATAGTAAATAATTTTAATAATATGTATAAATTCTTGTTTTATTAGTTCTACGTATAGATGTGTTGCGTGTTGATTAAAAGTATAAAATAAATAGAGGAAAGCAGGATATGGTGAAATTTAAGTAACTTCCTGAAATACTATGTATTATCAATACTCAAAATCATTAATGTAAACATTTTCGCCGTACCATAGATATCGAGTAAAAAAAAATTTTTCTAATTGTATTATATGATTTAAATTGAAAAATACGACATTTTAACTGTAGGTTTAAATCTGTTTCAAATGATATCTTTACAAGGACAACTAAATAATATCAAGTATATTGACTTAAAAGATAAAGACAGACATGTATAAAGTATCTGATGCAAATGGTTGCTAATACAGTATTAGTTACTTAATTTAAAATAATTTTACTAACAAGGTTGGGGAAAGCCGTGGGAAATTGATGAGGATTTCTATCGATTCTCAAAAAAACAATCCTAAGGAACCTCGACTTGCTACTGATAGTCTTCGGTTTTTCATACACTTTATCTCTACCTCTGTCGATGCGTCGTTGGCGTGCCCCTTCTTCATTTGGTTACGCTGACGTTATTGATGGGCCACTAAACACGTGGTAAGAAATACAAAGATGCGTCGGTGTAAACATTCTCGGCGCACGTTAAGGTTTATTTCGTAATTATCGAAAAAGGGTATTTACTGTGTATTCTATACAGAATAAAATTAAGAAAATCTCAATTAACAGTCATTGTAAATAATGTATTAAAAGTACTACGATGTACAAGTAAACTTTGATATAATTGTCTAGATCATATAGATATAGATGAACATAAAAATATAGTTGAAATATTTTATGAAGCGCATAAAACGAAAAATGATAATATATGTATTGAAATAATTATTAACAATCTAATTCAAACATCTAATAAAAAGTATATCAGAAATTCATATTATCTCTCTCTCCCTCCCTCTCACCCTCGCCCTCTCTCTCTCTCTTTGTGTGTAATTACGTAAAAAGAATTATAATTAAAATAAAGAACAGGTCTCAGTATTAAGCAATAACAGAAAGCATTTCATCGATAAATTTTCATACACGCACACATATACATTCTCAGAATTATTTTGTTCATTCACAATGCTAAATTCATTTTTCTAAATAAATCATACAGTAGTATTATCATAAGAACAATTATTTTGAGGTTAAATTTTCATATTCAATTTTTTGTATATGATATGCATAATTTTGTATGATAATATATCATCCTTTTGAAATACGTTTGCAAGGATAGGGATAATTATATTTAATAGTGCATAATGCAAATTTGAAAGATTTCCTTTTTCTTCATTATATAAAATGTAATCATCCCAATGTAATTAAAATCGATTATAAATTTTGATTAATCGTGTATAATATTAGTTGATTATTATCGATACTTTAAAAAAAACTAATTTTCATTTACTGTTTTGATATAGTCTTCATTTGATATTGTTCATATTTTATGCTAATATATTAAAATATATTAAGATTAATTAATTTTATTCGTATTATAACTAGGAATATAATCATTACGTAGAATTTTTGAGACGCTAAATAATTAATTTTTCTAATAATTATAATTAATTATAAAAGATTATACAATTAAGGTATTATATTTTCACGTTATTAGCACTATAATTTGTAGTTATTCGATAATATAACATTTTATATAGGGATGAAATGGAATAATAAACTCGTAGCTTAAAAAGAATACATACAATTTGTTACATTTACGATCATAATTCGTACTTTTGGCGGTTGAAGGGGCTGGGGTATCGTATCGATATCCGCAGAAGAATATTTTCCCTCCAACTTGAAACTTTTCACTCTTGAGTAGCCATCAATTTTTGTAAAAAAATCTTGTTGTTAATCATTTGTGCAATTATGTATTCGATAACAATGTAATTTGTACTACTGTATCGCAATTTATAAAAGTGGTTAATGCCATTTTTTTTATTAAACATGTAGATTTTAAGTACTGTTAATAAAAATTAATCAAGTAATAAATTATATTGTACTACATTGTTTTACGTTATAATAAATTAATTTATTATACCAATCGTACTCATTTCGCAATATTTGTTATTTTCAAAATAAAACAGGAAGAATTATCACTTTTTGATGAATGAAATATATGTATTGAGACTGCAAAGTCTCAATGTGATATTTTCTTTAATTTTTTCTTGGTATTCCAAAAAATTAGAATTTATCAACTATTTTTTAATAAAAATTATTATTTAAAAAAAAATCTCTTAACTAAAATATTCACATTGAATATTTGAAATAGTATAAATTAATGAATAATTCTTATAAAATACAAAAATAATTTTTATTACTAAATGCAGAAACTGTTTTTCAACTTTTCTCAATTTTGCATCATAAAATAAAATCTTCTTGTAATATTTATATTAAAAGATTCAATAATTACTTATATCATTATATTAAAATATTTCATATACATTTGTTTAATAAAGTTAATTATAAAATTGAGATTGAAATTGTTTCAGTTTTGACGATAAATTTTAATTTTTTATAATATTTCTTACGTAGTTCTCCATTAGTTTATCTAAACTTAAAATCAGGGATTATTTAACAAAACATTATGAAATGAATATATTGAAATATTTGAAGAGATCAAGTATTTATATAGATTACAAGATTTCTGATAAAAAATTACTTTTGCTACATGTTTTTAAAGCTGTGTTAAAGAAATAAGCCTACGTATTATTTATTAAGTGTTTATTTTATATGAATTTATCATTATCAATTAGGTGAAAAAATAATGTTTGAAGGAATAATCTTGTAACCAATTGTATGTGAGAATATGAGTTCCACTAAAAAGTTATTCAGATGTTTAAGAGTTATGAAAGGTACTTCTTAGTCTTCGACAAGTCACACGTCAAGCTTCATCATGTTTCGTTTGAGTCTGTTTCTCTCCTTCTTTATTGGATTTGCTCTTGTAGTATACATACAAGCAAATCTAGTAGTACGTATTTACATATGAATTATTTTGCCTTACTTAGCACTATTTTGACAATTTATTACTGTCGCATAACTTCTGAATACAAAATTTTATGTTATACCTGTTTGAATGTTGTGACGTATCTTTTACATTAATCTTTTTTTGACAATTTGAAAAGTTTGTTATAATTTTGTAATATCTGTTATAACTATTTTTTGTAAAGTAATGAAACAATTTAAGAAAATGGAATTTTCTTACAAGTCAATATATTTCATGAAGTTTTCTTAATCTTCATTTGAACAATTCAATTATTTACATAACTATTTATTTTTTTATTGTGATTCAATTTTCTCAATCTTAGGTAACTGATCCGAAATGTATTACTGCAGCTCACCAACTATGTGATAAAGTCCAATCAGAAACGGAAAGAAAAAAATGTTTTGTACGTAATTTTTGTATTATTTTACTAACTGTATCTATGTATATATTTAATTATCTATTTACAGATAACATATTATTCATCACATGGTTGCTTTCATGTGTAAGCATTAGTTAAAATGCAAAGAACCATGTTGGGATACTTTCTTCAACATTACATATATTTAACTAATCATTTATGTCTATACTTGAATAATTTTGAATAAAGTTCTTCTACGTTTCAAATTTAGTAATTCTGTAATTAACTTTAATTTACCTACTAAAATATCCATTTTCAATTTATATTGTACTAAATCTTTTAATCATAAATTACTAATATTCCCAGTAAAGTCAAAATAATTGATAATTGATAATTGATAATAGTACAAGTATTATTTTTAACTTTTATAATTTTTAGTATAAGCTTTCATCGTAAATGACAAAACATATATAATGTAACATAATTATCGATTAATTATTATATAACGCAACATATTTTTAATATCTTAAGAAAATTAAATTTTTATCTGTTTATAAATATTAGAGAAAAGTAATGTGAATGTTTAAGTGCATTCGACTTTTAAAATGCAGTCTAATATACTTTTCAAGAAAATTAGTTTTAAAAAAATTAACAAGTGTAATTCTATATGATAAAATCAATAAAATCTGAAGGTACGTGTACCTTAAAAAATAGGCATTTTCAACAATGAGAAATTTAAATAATAAGTCAGCATATAACAAAAAGAACTATTTTATAATTATGATTAGAAATTTCACGTACTCAAGAATTATTTTGAAAAGTAACTATTTTTAAAATTTATTTCAAAAACTTTCCTGTAAATTAGTACTCGACTGTGAAAAAGTACGAAAGTTGAAATGGTCTATTCAAACGTGTGGACTTTCATTTTCCTGTTCCCCAAATTTTTGTCTATTTATCTTTCTCTTTAATTCTCTCTTTCCCACTCTCTCTTTTAATTTTCTTTTTTAATAATTATATTCTGATTCACTTAACGCTTAAGATTAATTCGTTTGTGGAAACTTAACTTCCATTTACAAATCCAATCTCAAGTGCTAATTTGATTATTTGATTTCGATTCAATCCCTGAAAATGGAACTATTTCATCCAAGAAGTTGCTCTAACTTAACGGTACCAATACATCTTTCGTCCTTATTCAGTGATCAGATAATTTCTTGAAATCTTGCCTCTATTTTAATATTTTTTATTTTGGGTCGGATAATTATTCTAAATTATAAAAGTTCAAGTATTTGTTCTTATCTGTGAACTAAAATTTTTATTTTATTTTATTTTATTTCATGTTTAGGTTTTAAACAGTATTCCAGAAGTTTTAAATATTTTTCTTAGAAACAATGATGTTCCGCATAGTATTTAGTCTGAAAATATTTTGTTATTATATTAATAATACATTTTACTAGAAAATTAATACAAAAATTAAAAGAAGCGATTGTGACACTTACAAAACATGTTTCTCGAGCCGTGATTGGTTCTACACTATCACATAAAATATGAGCTTTCTTAATGCATTCTGGATTTGTTACCTTCAAATTTATATAATTGTATAAACGTGATTTTATTAATAATGTTATTAATTATTTATATAGTAGATGAAATTATCGTCATTTACAAGTAATGGTTATTTCAGCAGTTCTATTTCTAATTTATGGTTAAATGACTATGTTACTGGATATATGTTTAGATAAATATTTTTTATAAAATACTTCAATTTTCAAGTTTTACATTTTTTGAACCATAAAAAAAATAAATTAATAATAAATAATAGCCTAATTGATATTATTATAATAATTATTCAAAGTACAAACTAATTTAGTTCCGCATTTTCAATTCTTTCATAAATAAGTATTAGTAATTAACGGTATATTATTATTTAGTAACTATTTAATTCAAAATATATACAATTATTTTTTCTTCTGCATATATTACAGCCGAAAATCCAACAAGGATATAGAATAATAAATAGTAACTAAACATTGCAAGATTGAAGCTACAACTGTTATTGCCAAGTTTAATTTTTGCTTATTATAATTTCAACTAATGAACGGTGTTTCATCTGCAAGTAATAACTGCTCATATGTAATTCATTTAAAAAATATGGTATAATATATTCATATTAAAGAAGATAACAAACTATTCAGCTCACAAAAATCATGTATTACATTTTATAGTTTCATAGTAAATTTATTGTCAAAATAAACTCTTACAAATGTTAAAGCTATATTTACATTTTTTTCAAAAAGTAACTGAATCTATAAGGAAAGAAAAGATAAGTCAATATGAATATTTTAGTTTCATGAATAATTTTTATTTACTTTTCTAATTTTGTAGTTTGTCTTGAATTTTTGTGAAAAATATGAATATGTAAACATAAAGATAAGATAAGCATTTACTTCTAAAAACGTTATTAAGATTCATGAAAAATATTTTTATCGCTATACTCTTTATATATTGACATATAAATTTATTTATTATCTCCTTAATTATTAGTCTTTGAATATCAAGCTTAAGAGACTGCTTCCACTGTATATCTAAAAATGAAGTATATAATAAAATATAATGTGCTTACGTTCAAAATTTACAATCGTATACGTTTAACATTTTTTGTGATTTAATGAATATTTTTAAAAAGTTCCTTTTCTCGATATCGTATTTTTTTATCTTAAATCTTCGATATGAGTCTTTAATAAGTTTACCGAAAAAATCGAGAAAAGTATTTAATCACTGGTATAGTAAGAAGATCAATAATCGTACAATGTTTTAATAATACAAACATAATATTTTCGTGATTTAATGGCTTTGGTTATATAAGATCTTGATTCCTTTCGTATTGAAATATGTTGACTGAATATTGGAATTTCATAATTTTCGAAATCATAATGAATAATATATGATTACAATATTATGTAAATTAAGTTAAATGCATAATTGTATTTGATTTGAAAAATCACTTGATTCTCTATGTACTCTGTATCATAATTTCAATAGTACATCGGGATTTTTCATAAAATCTCAAACTAAATTTCCTAACTAATCTTTCGTTAACATAAATGTTACTAGATATATAAAATGAAAATATAACACGAATATAAAATAAATATCGTAGTCTTTTACATAGTGAATTTATCCTCATTTAGTTTAATTTAATTTAATATTTTTATTTATGAATCATTACTTTAATTAATATATCGTGTTATAAATTATGAAATTAAATAAAATAGCAAAATTTCTTAGCAAAGTTTGCAGTTCATTTTTATTTTATTATAATTTGTAAAAACTTGGAACACATCATTATAAATTATATTTATTATAAAATAGTTCGTTTTATAATTATAATAATATAAAATTATATTCTATATATTATTATAAAATTATATTTATATTTTATAATAATATTTATTATAAAATATTATAATATCGTACATAAATTTGTAATTTATTCGACAGTAATATTGAAGTCACACATAAGCCGAATGAAAGACAAAGACAGAGAAACTAATCCATTTCGAATGCATATCATTGCCGAAGGTTCTATCTATTTCAGTTTTAATGTACATGAAAACATATGTAATTATTTTGTACCGAGTTGATATTTTCATAATTTTTGCTCTCAAAAAAGAGGCTAAGATTTATAATTGGAATTTTAAAACAAAACTCCATGTATAATATTATAATAAGTATTAGATTTCCTTTTCCCAAAATAAAATTAAAGTTGTTTATATTAGATGTTGAAATCTTTGAATGAATTCAAAAACAGCGTTAGAAATATATACTACGTATCTTCCAATGTGATAAGTAATTATGCAGATTTAAATAAGTCTTCTACCGTCTTCAATTTGCTTTTTATCTCTATTTTTAGTTTCCGTTATCTTTGGTAGAAACTTTATAATAGATTAGAATATAACCAAAATACATGATTCTGTTTTCTTTATTTTCCATAAATTGAAAATAATAAATATTTTACATATTACCTCTTTTGAACCAACATTTTTCGACACATTTTGGGTTCCAAATCTCTGAAGTTTCAAAAATCGTTTTTACAATTTCGTCATACTAAAGTCGATGTATATATATTGAGTCTCAAATTTTACACAAAATTAAATTTCATGTAACATTTGTTCTACAAATTCTGTTAAATTGTTCCTGTTAAATTCTCTAGAAATTATTTATAACTAATTTCTATCGTTTATAACCGAAAGATGGTTTAACATTTATTTCGATGTTAAAAGGGCAAATAATTCTCGATTTGAAAAAGTTAGACTATTAATCGCTCTGTTAAAGAACGCCATTTTTCAAGGATCCATCTTTCATGAATATACAATGTTCATTAACTTTTTAACTTAATATAGTTCTTACTTTACTCTTCTTGCTTCTATTCTGCAAGGATCTGCAAGGCTCCTTCATAATAAAATCGGTAGAAAATGTATCCCGCATATGCTGCCTTTTTTCACCAAAGTAGCTTCCGCTAAGTAATAAGTCTAGTAGAGTTTTCAAAAATGTCTGTATGCGAAGTGAATTCGTTTTTCTGATTTTTCGCCCATCTTGAATGTTTTTCCAATGGATGAATAGTTTCTCCGAATCTATCTGATTATATTTACGATAAATATGGCTTTCATATTCTTCATAAATAACTATATGAATTTGCAAAATAAGTAAAATATTTCCATAAAAATCTAATGACAATGTTACCCTTGTCTCTTTTACGAATGAAAGTTAAGAACGTAGATTTACGTCTCCAGCTGTGTAACAAGTTTGCTTTTCATACGAATGTTGCTAGTATGACCCATTTTTATATATAAAAAATGCAAATTAATTATAAACTTTATAATTATCTTGAATAAAAATTCAGTTACAAAAATGTCGACGTGCCTTGGGTTCTCTTGTATTCTCTCGTAGTTTTAGTTCGCCCAAATACATGGACTTTTACTGTTACTCATATGTATCTCGTGTAATTTGTTCTTATTCATTGGACTAATATTTCTTTTTTTTCTTTATGAATATTATTAAGAAAATTTTTCATTTTCCATAAAAAGATAAATTATGCCGAAGGATATTAATTTTGTATAAGTACAGTTGATTGAATTCAATTATTTACAAGTCAGTTAATTTCTTCACAATATTTACGAAACTTATAATTAATTGAAATTTATTCATTTTAATTCTTGGAAAATGATAAATTACTAAAATATTGCATCAAAAAGAGAAGAAGAAGCTTATGATCATAGAATTAGTCAAATATTTAATACAATGTTTGTTCGTTTATTATACTACTTTTCAAATAGTGTAAAACAAATGTAAAAAAGTGTTCGTGTCATATTAGTATTGTTTATATATCTTTTCGATGTTAAATATAATAAAAGTATTATATGAATAAATGAGGTCAAAAATAATTTATCACTAATGGGTAAATTTTTTATGCAATTGTAAATTGTATAACGAATATATTCTGTTGATATATGTTTAATTATATCATTAAAATCCTTTCAAATTCACATTACTTTGAATAATCTAACTTAATATTTTATTTAATTTCCGAGCGCCGTTATATTTCTTCCTATTTCTTTCATATTAATATATATATATATATTAATGGTTCTTTCCTCTTACGAATGTTCTCTCTCTCTCTCTCTCTCGACTCACCGTGACCAAGTTTTTGAATGAATGTATGGTATGAAAGTGAAGCTTGCGGGCATAGTTCTTACTTGTCACGCTTCTCCGTTCAACCGTCAACTTATGCAAATAAGTTGATTATATAAATAAGTATCGACGCTACAAATATTGCAAAGATCTAACATGATTGATTTATTTTAACTCTTCAGTATAATCTCGAGTAATTATGATAATGTGACCCTTGATAAATATGTAAACAACGCTGTCGTGAAAAATTTGTAATAACATTAGTTTTTGCTAATTCGTTTATTAATCATGAAAGCTCTATATTATGAAAAGTCTGTATATCAAGGAACGTACAAGACAAGATTAAAAGTAAAATTTCTCATTGGATATTTTAAGAAATAAATATACTATTTATTCGCATTTCAGTAGTAATTGCTATTCATTATTCAAATTTTGATAAAGCGTTATTCATCATAGATTGTTTAAAATATAACTCTTCAGTCTTTTAACATCCGCAAACATCTCGCACATTCTCTCTCTTTCTCTCTCGTTCACTCATTCTCTTACTTAAACTACAATCCAACGATAATTATTATAAAATTTCTCTGTATTTATAATTTACAGTAACTTCATTAGAAACCGAATTTTGTAGTATTCAACAAATAATTTAATACAAGTAACAGTACTTATATTGTGATAAGCTTACAGAAAAATTACTAGATTTACGTAAATTACAATAGATATAATGATACTAAATATCATATTTGTAGAGATTTTTCCTTACAATTGTAAGAGTGAGAAGATATTAAAAAAATAAACAAAATTGTTATGAATAGATTTTAAAAGAAAAATTAATGTATCTATAATGTAATAATCTTTGTTGGTTAGACCAAAAAAAAGACTAGAACACATCAATGAAAAGTACACGATACTCAACTACTTTACCTTGTACAGCAAAATTTTATAATGACTCATACGGCACCATCGATCTCTTATGTAAATGCTTTCAGTTATAAGCATTTCATCATTCATCGGCATCACGTATAATTTTAAAGAAGGAATACTCGTGTAAAAATATCTCTACTGAAATACTTCTGTTTGCATTTACTTAGAAACCTAAAGAGATACATTGATTCTAAGCTATTGTTAACATTTTCATTCTGTATTAATATTTCCATAAACGTCATTATCGTAAAATTATGCACTTAGGATTTTTTCAATCCCTTTATATCAATTATAGTATATTTCTTATATCACCTCTTCAGTTTTTTTGCGAAATGTTATTGATTTATCTTTTTAAATAAAGTTAAATAAATAAAGTTTCGGTAATATAAAAATATATTATCTTAGATGGTACGTGAACGTCTACCGCTACTCTAAAAGAAATACTATAAAGAAATAAAATATAATACCAAATTATTTTGACTAATTTCGTAGCTTCGATCCATCTATAAAAAAGAATATGCGAAATAAAATATAAAATTCAAAATCATATTATAAAATTCGTTTCTAAAAACACGAGTATTTATTTATCTTAAAAATCATTTTTAACTTTTTGAAATTTTGCTAACACATATATATTGCAAATAAATAAATAAATAAATACACATATATAAACGAAAACTGAATTAGGCGAATTTATTAAAATAAATATTTTTTTAGGTTTTAACGTTATTTTTAATGATATTGATTGCATTAAAAGGTACATTTTTACATCAGTATTTTATATTTGTTTTTAAATATTTATGCATTTGATCTTTTTATAATAATATAATAAACTAATGACGTAATAAGCTAATTAAAAAATAAACTAATTCGAAGATTAGGTAATTCTAATATATACAATACATTGTATTTTTAAATATGTGTACAATAAATTACGTTCTGTATTTAAAATAGCAATTTACCGCTACATCAAGAGATGTTTGTCGATAGCTATACGTTTGTATGATTGACTAAAAGTAACAAATTATGGTTACATTGATTAAATTCTTAAGAATACCTTCCATTTATTTAAATAAAAATATAATTTATACAGTCGTTTAATTTACAGCATTTGATCTATATAACACGCAGAGAAATTAATTTATGAAACTCTTCGGATACGCTAAATTATTCTGTACGCTTTATGACTTGCACATAAAAATCTCGAACCGTAATTCTAAATCACTGCATCAAAAAAGTTACCGGTATAAGTCTCTTCCAAAGCCAAATAGTGGTTAATCCATAACGGATATTGATAAGATGTCCGCGGACATTTATACGGGGGAAAATTATATTAAATCATCTAGTCTTAATTTATATATACTCTTACAGAACTATAAATATGAAGCTCAGTCAGGAGTAAAAACTACATTAATCAAACAAAGTTGATGAACAAACGACCGTCAAAAAAGGAGTAACACGACTCTTATGACATCTACCAGTATAGTACTTGAGTTACATTAGTCTCGAGGTTGTAAGACTTGACGATGAGGTGGTGATTTTATGTGTGTATCATCGCTTGTGTCTCATTTATCTAATCATGCGCTTACTTTGGTTTATATTTACCACGATTCTGAACCCTTTGAGTGTCATTAGATATAAGAGTGGACCTCTTTGATCGTTCATCTGCGTTTAAAACTGAAAGAGTGGAATTTTCATTTCTTTTTAACAAAAAATTTATTTTCAATGTAAGTAGTAATGATAAAACTAAAAATTTTATTTTCGTACATTTAATATTAATGTATGACATTTTGAACAAAAATGATATGCTGAAACAATTATTTTAAAGAAGTAATACTAAATACTTCTCTTGTAATAAGAAATACTAGTAAAGAGTACAAAGACAAAACAGTTATTTAGTCTTTTTAATAAAATTTACCAAATCGTCTACAGTATTACTAATTATTTTCAAATATTCAAATATTATTAATAATTACGGTGAAGAATTGTATTTAATTAAAGCCACCGTTGCAACAATTTAGACTATCTCAGCAAAGACATAGATTACAGCAAACTTATGCTACTAATATTTACGTGAATATTTACTTAATTTCTTAAATAATTGTCGAAAATATTGTAAATTTGAAAAAACCTTTTTCCAGACGATGATTTATATCATTATAATTCAATTTCGCAATCGCGTATTATTATCATAATCTTTTCACACTCGCAAACGCATTATCCATCCGGTTGCTAGCTCGATCATCATGTAATACGCTGCAATTTAAGCCCTTCATCTTCTTCCTGATTCCCTACTCATTTCCTTGGTCTTTTCTCGGGCAATCCGGAATTTCCATTTCTCGGGCGTCAGGTTAGACCCTTTCGAAGGTTTATGTAATTTTCTCTCTCTCTCTCTCTCTCTCTCTCTCTCTCTGTCTGTCTGTCTGTCTGTTTGTCTGTTTCACCCTATCTAACTTCTTCTGTTGGATATCTCTATATTCTCTCTCTTTCTGCCTTTGTAAATCTCTCTGAATGCTAAATACATCGTGAGGCTTTAGTTTCCATAAACAAGAATGACCTGCAGGTACGTTAATTTCAATCAACTATTTTTTGCCGATCGAAGCAGTTCAACACTCTTAGAGAAAAATAAATAAATCTTATTAGATTCGGATGTATGATAGAGTTCTATCATGCAATGATAGAATCTAATCTATTTATTGAACATAACTTGAAATTTGTTTGATGAAACTATAAGAAATCTGAACGTTTTCAAGGTCACCATAGATCTGTATAACTTGTAGTTTAGATTCATATTTGCTATTAAAGTTGTTTATACAGGATATTAAAATAAGATGATAAGCTCAATTCTGAATTGCTTTAATATTTTTAGCAATATATAATTATACGTACTTTTACGGAATTAATTTTTAGAAAATTAATTTTTCACTGAATAAGAAGGTTTACAAAGGTATTAACTTTTAAAAATGAATGTAGTTATAGAATTTTAATCTTAATTCAATTTTAATAAAAGTATATCGAATTGGGAAAAACACCTAACACCTCTTTTTATGTTCAAACTTGTTCATATATTCTCATTTTTAATTGTATTCACGGTACCTTCTGGTAAAAGAGTAAATAAATGTGACAGCTCCTACCCATTGAAACTTATAGAAACATTGCTTTTTATGTATTAAAAATCTCGATATTTCGAGAATAAATATGCTAAAATGAAAAATTTCGTAAATGTTTAAGGTTTGGTGTATCGATTAGAATCCCTAAGTCTACCTGATTGATTAAAAGTAAACTCAAAAAGTTTTACGATATAAATTATATCGATATATGATATGTTAAACAGCAATTTAAGAAAAGAATTCGGATATTAGTAAGTAATTTTGAAACATTTTTTAAAAAATTTTTAAATTGTAATTTTTATTTCATGTTATTCTACAAAATTCAAAATTCTTGTTTCTTATTAACCTTGAAATATAGCTTCCGTACGGTATTTAAAAAATTTCGAAATATTTCTTTATTAATTAACATATGTAACAAATTACGCTAATTTTACTTATAATTTAGAATATTTTTTATTTATTGGATTCAAATATTAATTAAAATTAACTGCATTTCGTTCATTTATTCAGAAAAGTTATGTATTTTTTTAATGATTTACCGATGTCATAAACATTAATTCTCTTTAAAAATTATTCTAAAAGCTTGCATCTAATTTTATCCACATCTATACGAGAGAACATACCAATGCAGCAAGAAATACATTTCAATATAATAGTGAGTCTTTCAGATCTTTCTGCTCATAATCGCTGTTACATTATTAATCTTCAATAAATAATAAAAATAATAACTCAATAACCCAATGAAATATAAAATGTAAATTAGAGTAGAAGCTTAAGATGCTCAACAAATAACTCAAGTCATTAGAGATGAAGTTAGGAGATTATTTTGCAAAATTTTATTATTGTCTAAAGTAACATCTATAAAAATACTTTAAAAAAAAATCTTATATATTTCAATACAAAATTATTCCCAATATACGCAACTGAAAAAAAATTTTTGGGTCATTTAAAATAATTGGAGTATTTTTATTTGATCTACATATCCTTACATTGTCAAATATCAGTTTCAAAATTTGAAATTATTTTACTTTTAATTCTTTTATATTAGTGCATTTTGAAGTTGGTACTATTTGAATGATTTGTCGTATTAAAACAAAATTGTAGTTATTTGATAATTAATTAGTGATCAATTCACTAGTGTAATGTATTATAATGTATTATAGTAAGAATGTAGTATAATAAATTTTGTTTACTCAAAACATTAAAAATGATCGATATCATTGAGTGTGATAGTTCGGAATATTGTCCACTTGACTTTTTCGGAATATAAAACTTTCCTCATTTAGATATCACATGAAATTTTCATTTGGAAGTATCGAAGAAATAATACGATGCTCTTTCAAATTTAAAGAGATTGTGAAAACGAACTCCTTCGAAGAATCAATAATAATCAGTCCTGGCATATCTCGCTTAAATAAATGGCGCGACTAAATTTAACTTTCTTATGATGCTTCATCTGTAAAAGAAAAACGCGTATTTTATACAATTCATCTACGCGTGTACACGCGAATTCCTGCAAGGAAACGAGAAGCCACTCTTCGCTCGTCACTCTCTCTTTCTTTCTGTCTTTCATTCTCTCCCGATGTCTATCTCCCACACGCTTTTGAAAACGAAACGAATCGATGCAAGTCTCTTCGTGTCCAATTTACTTCCTACGCGATCATCCGGTATGCAAGAGGATCTACATAAATATGTCGAGCGAACCGAGTAAGAGTGGTTTCACTCATTCTCTACCAACGATCAGCCCGTAGACATCGTAGTCCGTGTTTTCTATTCCTCGATATTTCAATCTAGAGATCCTTGTTATATTCTATTGATTATGCTTTTATCTTTTTGCTTCTTTTCGTATTTTTTTTTATATTTCTTTGCCTTCTTTCGAGAGCACAGCCAAGGGAAATCTAAATGAAAGATGTTTAAATCGAGTATATTGTCTGCATAGGAAGAGGAAAAAGCTTTTCTCAGATCAGAAATGAGATTTGAACTGAATGTACATGTAGTTGTCATTGTAATTATTCTTATACCGGTATTTATTGAAAATGCTCTGCTTCCGTATTTTATTGCAGATTTTTATATAAAGTATCTCGTTCTCCTACTCCAAGTTCATTATTTTCGTTATAAAATTTTATTATTTCATTGAACAATAGCATTTTTCGTTCCGAATTTGTTTCACACATGCTTTCTTTGTTGCATATTTCTGAAAATGTTATTGCCACTAAGCGAATAATAGAAAAACAAGATATTACACTTATTTTTCTAAACAGGCGCGCTAATATTCTTTAAAATGTATTATTATTCTTTTTTAGAGATGGCTAATAAAATTACTTCTTAAAACTTGCCTGCTTACGAAGTTTATAAAATCTGATTCGTTTTCCGATTTTTCTATTCTGATCTTCGCTTTCGAAATTCTTATCTTAAGAATAATTGTGAGCTTTATTTTGTAGCTGATGGAAATATTATTATTACACATTTTAAAACGTTCATATATTCTTTATCTGTTTCAGGTGAGAAAGTCAAAAAGCATTGCCCGTTTGTTTTGATTCTATGAATTTCCGCAATGCGTAAATTCAGCTTCGTCTCAGCTTCAGGGTACTGTAAGTTACTATTAATTAATTTAATATTTATAAATTTAATCAGTACTTTCTTAAAGTTAATCTTTAGAATAGTATGTGAAAACTTCGTGATCTGATATTTGATCGATAATAATGTCGTTGCCTTAATTCCTCCATCGTTTACATCTATATCTCTGGCAATATTGAAATTTTGATTTTAAATTAATACGTAAAAACTAACATGACGCTAAATTAACCTATGTTATTAGATTTTGCTATCTTATACAACTTTTTTGTGAAGTTAGAATGGGTTTCTGAAAATTCTTTCACCCGTGAAATTGGCCTGCGCGCACTTCGAACGTAAAGATAAAAAGAGAACTGATCTCGCTCGTTTTGGAAAAATTTAATAAAGCAATCACTGAAATAAGACGCAAGACAAATGGTGACTCGCGTGTTTACGTGGCTCGAACGACCATAAATGTGCTGAAAAACGAAGGCGTCCTCTCTCTTGATGATAAGTAAACACTCTCTCTTCATCTATTTCCTGCACCTTGTGTGCAAGCCTCCAGACATTTCCGAATGCGATAATGATTAACGATCATTTGTAAAAATGTTTTTTATTTAATTTGAATCATTCGATGGCGTGTTCCAAGCTAACATTTAAGTTATACGCTATGCACTTAAAAGATCTTTTATAAAGGAGAGAAGAAAGAGGAAGCAAGATGTGCCGTTATAAGCGGTGAAAGAAGTGAAGAAGGAGGGGAGAAAAGGAAACAGAGTCAAGGGTTTAATAAATCTAATAAATCGTGTGTCTTTCTTCTTCTTTCTTTCCCTCTCAATCTCACTGTTTTCTCTCTTTAAGAAATTTACAAGCAGCGAGAGAATCGACTGCACGTATGACGCGTACGTTGCGTATTTACGCTCGCATGTACACTTGCGTGTGCATGCATATTTGTGCCAATGTGCTCGGATGAAGTTTTTTGTTTCGGGAACCTGTGCACACATAAAGTGGTACACGAGTATAGTGTGAAAACCTCTTTATCCATTTCTTCATTCACTGTCATTCATCGTTAAGAATACGACGATTCAACGAAATTTTTCAATTTTAATTATAAGATTGAATAGACACGTAGTATATACTCCAATAAGATTCTAACCTTTTTCTAAGTATTCTGAATTCTTCTGATTATGATATTGGATATTCTTTTCAAGCTATACGAAAAGTTTTTAATTTTTAATTTTAAGTTTAATTTTCAACAATTAGAAACTCGAAATAGGTCGCAGTACTTTTTGAATCTTGTTTACACTGTGTATGTGGATTAATGATTGTGTCCTCATAAAATTATACATCATAGTTTTTTACAAAATAAAACAAATATTACTAAAATTAAAATAAATTGTCCAATTTGAATTCGTTCTTCATAAATACTGAAAAATGTTGAGCTTTATGAAGTAATATTGCAGTAAGATTACGAAATTAAGAATAGAAATTTTTTAAAGTAAAAATTCGATCGAGTAAAATTTTCTTATTTATTATGACTTGATACGTAGATAACTTACAAAACAATTTGTAAGTTATAATTTGTAAATATATAACGAGAGTAAAATTGGCTCCTACACGCGACAGGCCACACCGCCGAAAGTAACCAACCTTGTTTTCCAACATAAATTAAGCTCGGTGAAGATATGTTAAGCTTTTATTATATAGTATATTATTTTATTATATGAGTATATAGCTTTTTTAGATATTAAGCACACGTACGATTGGCGATAAATCCTAAATTCAAATAGTTTTTCTTTTAAAATTCCTTAGCAGTTATAGTTTGTAAGCTTCTTTCTTATCAAATATAGGTTGCGATTAGATCCATCGATATATTATCGATATCGGGAAAATCTGAAAGAAAGAAGAAAGAAAGACAACGATAATAACTGCGGACGAAATAGCGATCCCCGATAATTAAGTTATTGGGGGCTGGACTCAAGATATAAAACAGAAACCTGACCGATCGGTTGTCGCGAACAAATCGATTTTCATACTTCAAGCGACATATCTTTTGTCCTAATTATAATTGAGATAATTATAATAGTGCAAAATAATCCTGTAATCATAACGAATCGAACGAATACTAACGCTCACAATTGTGGAAAAAGCGTCATGAGATTTTTGATAAAAATGCGAACAAACGTCACCCGCATGTTGTACCGAAAATCGATTGTCAAATTTCAAACCGCATTATCACTCTTTCTAATTATAATTTAAATGATTATAAAAACTTATAGCACTCCTTAAAGTACAACAAATCGAACAAACACTGCCTTTAAAAATCGTAGAAAAGACATAGCGACGTTTTAGAGAAAAACCGCGAACAAGATATCCTCCGACGAACAACACAAAAACCATTTATTATGTTTTGATTATGTTTGTCAATTTCAAAAGAGTTACTCAACATTTTATTTTTGCAAAAGAATGTTACACAGTATCTCTTTTTCAAATCTATATATATATATATACGAATATAAACAATAAGAGTCATGTTTAAACTACCAATGTACTGTTTGAAATTGTAGACACGATCATGGTACTCTGAATGTATCCCAAACAGAACAATATTTTGTAATTGACGTAACTGTTTGAATAAAATACACTTACTTTTTGTGCCTATATCAAGATTTCCTCTAAAATTGCCTATCAAGATTTCAAATGATATTTTGTTGAATTACAACGATTTGTATTAGCAAGGTAATAAATTAATTCTACACCTAGTAATTTATTGTTAAATTTAACTTATAAAAAATGATTATACAGTAATTAAATTTTGTCACCCCAAAAACTAACATTGCACGTACTTCTTGATGAAGAAAAAGTTTTAAGTTCTTATAAAAAACTAGATTAAGAAGCATATTTTTAAATAAGATATTCAATATTTTTAAATAAATGCTAGAAGTAAAAGAATACCCTTTTTAAACAAATATCAAAACTATTACATGAAATAGAAAGTAAATTCACTTAATCAAAATAGTACTTTATATTATGCCAAAGTATCTTCATATACATGTGAAACTGTAAGTTTTACATATGTTTCACTTCTGTTCTGTTTAGTAAAAGTAATTTTTCGAATGACATTTCAACTCCTTTTATGTATTTAATCAATTTAATGATTATAGATGTCGTGATTTCAACGGAGAATATGTAAGATTAAAAATTATTTTGATTTTTAAATTAATGGTTTATTAGAAAGAAAATTTTTATTATTAATGAATACTTAATTTATTCTTTTGCAATATCGCAATATAATTTGTCAGTACTTTATTTTCTTTATCTACTTGTTTTTAAATTACTTTCATATTAAAATTTTTATATATTTCTGTTAATTTTTATTCTTTTTGATAACATGATTTCTAATATTTAAAAATTTGAGTAACCTTTATATGCGATTATATGAGAATTTTGCATTTATTATAATTGATTGCTGATAAATGTACAGTGATGTTTTGAAAAATTTTATTATTGAATTATATCATATATTATATTTCATATATTATATCATATATTATATTTTATATATCATATATTATATTGATATATTCATAATATATTATAATAAATTATATTTGATTATAAAAATCTATTAGGAATTATAGAAACACGTAATATTCTATTAAGATAAAAAAATTATATTTGAAAAATCGTTTATATCGAAAAAATCTATAATTGAAAATATCTAGTTGAAATGCTAATGTAATGTAAGTTGTTTATCCAAAAATAAGAGTGAAAATAAATTATAGCATAGAAATTAAAGTATAATTTTTATTCATTCAAAATACTGTTTGAATATGTAGTATGATTATTAAAATTTATAATATAGGAACTTTTAATATAATATAATATATGCAATAAAATCTGAAGAGGCGTTAAAGCTTTCGCATATATTCATCAGATAAAAAATTATATTGGCGGAGAACACGAAGGAATGTAACGGAATATCTTTTCTACAATTTTAAATTTTTTAAATTAAAAAAGGAAGTGAGTCCATTCAGTTTGTAACAGTTCTACTCGAAAATGCATACTCGTTAAATTACAGGTATCTTTTATGCACAGTAGAAGCAGGGATAAATCAAATAACACTGTATTTTATGGCATCAAATAATATGTCATTTTATTTCTGTAAAAATTCGATTAACTTACATAGCTATAGTTAGATCCATAGATCAGTAATTATATTCTCTAATGTTTAGTCGTATTTTTTTACATTACATTGATCTCGACATACTTATTGTAAAAAAGTTTACAGAATATTATACATTTTACTGAAAAAGATAATTAGCTTCTTGAAGTTATGCATAGTCCAAATGATTTTCAATCTTCAAAATTTTTCGAATATTATTGTATACAAAAGTATTGCTATATTAAATGAAAGCAATTTGATTAAAGAGGGGTTGAATTTATTCTTTTCTCATAAGAATATTTTACAAAATAAATACTAAATAAAAATAATTTTGAAATCATTTTTGTATGCAGTGAAATTTTAGCTACGATGATTTAATTGTACTAGAATTCTATAAGATCTATGATTAAATATTCAATTAGCAAAATTAGATGTCGTAAATTTTCTCAAAATTAAAGTTAACTTTGCAAAAAATGTATGAATAGCAGGATAGCAAAGAAATTTCTGAAAGTAAAGAAATCTGGAACATATGAGAAAAGTTTGCGTTGATTCATGCGCCGGTTTATGTAAGGTACGCGAATGAACATATAGAAGCTCTTAGTCTCGTCCAGAATTCTTTCTGGTTAAGCGCACCTCGAGCTGCCTGGATCAGGGTCTTATCATTTTTAGCGAATGGACCGAGATATATTTTACAAAACGAAATATCTTACTCTTATCGGTAGGACTTACGGTGCTGCTGCGCGTATTAAAATCGCAGGAGGATTAACACTCTTAAGGTGTCAGTTGATATTACGGAGGTGTTAACAGGAAGAATTATAGACATTACGGAATGAAAGCTTCGCTGATTTTTCAGAGTCGCTTTATTAACTATGATTTTATCTATTAATAATTAAAATTATTTTAAGTTACATATATCAAGAGCAGCGTTATTTGACTTTTATTAGAATTAATGGCATTTTCCCTTAATTATCAGTCAGATTAAGAATTTATATATTGTATACGTACTTTTGTACCGTTAAGTCTGAGAAAGCTCCTTCAATTATTTATAAATAAAAATTTTAAAACAACTACTCTGATAATTAAAGTTTCATTGTGATACACTTTAAATGAATAATAAAATATATACTAGTTTGATGTGATGTAACTAGTTAATTATATGTAACTAATTAAATCATATCATTCTTTTTTTTAATGTGAATTTTATTAATTTTTAATATGAGAAAATTATATTCTTAAAGCGTAATCACAAAGAAATAAATAATAAATGCTTTTCTATTAATCCCCAAAGATACAATTAGGTAGTTACCTACGACGAACAGTTTTGCTTAGAAAAATATAGCTAATCATTTTTTATAAAGCTTTTTATAATACATATCGTATTATGTAGTCAAATTTTTACGGATTCAGACATTTTCACCTGTACTGATACAACAATCATATAAATGCATGTATTGATTATATACTAATTATTATGGAACTTTACTGCTTTTATTCTTAGTTATTTTATATTATTGAACAATAGATATGCATCTCTAAGAAAGAAAACGATAAATAGTATATTGTACAATAAGATATATAACCAAACTAGATATCAGGCAAAACAAATGCACAGCTAAAGTTTTTATTCTCACGTACACCTGATAGTTGCATCTAGAATTAAGTGCATATGCACGATATGATGAACATCGAAGATACACTGATAACAAAAATAGTGATAAAAATAGGAATTCTTATAGCAGACGTGTGATAACCAACAGACTTACAGTTTTATCGACTGTTAAAATAGTTTGCTTTTTTATTGTGTAAATAACTTTCTTTGTTTATGTTCAGAACAAAATTCCATTTTTATTAGGAATATTATAAATAGTATGAGTCAATAATGTAAGTACTATACAATATATAGACAAGAGATTATTAAATAAAAAACTTTGTAAAAGTCATTTTTAATTAAATTCCTAATTAGTTGATCTGAACGATAATATTAAAAATACAAATCAATAAAGCACTAACTGAATTGAAAAAGTAATTATTGTTCTATCAAATCAAGATAATATTATTTCCTATATAAAATACTAACATGATTTTATGAGTGATTGCAAAGTCGTTATAGGTTATAGTAGAAGTAAAAAGGATATATTTTATTATTATATAATAAAATAATATAATAACGAATAACAAATATGATCTAACTACAAATTATGCGGTTGTGGTCGAATAATGCACGCACACTAACAACTGAATGAACATGGAACTGAACTCCTGCATGAGAGAGGAAAAGTTGATCGATCTTTCCTTCAAGTTTTTGGAACTAGTGCATCAACGCAGTGCAAAAAGCCATGATTTATTGCACTCTTTGGACGAGTTGTAGCAGACTTGGAATCACAGATATCAGAGCGAATAAGTCAAGCCTTAGAAGTTATTTTATTACATGGCTCGACCGGAGGAATACATTAAACAAGGAAAAATATTGCTTTGTAATTTAATATAATATTACGAAATATATAGAATTCACTAGTAACAATCTTCACAATCATTTTATACGGCATTTTTAAATAATTTAATCCTATAGTTTAGTTTCTTCAAGTATTTAAAATCAAATTTACAATCACTGACGTCTTATATTATTTCTCATTACCAAACATGTATTGCTTAAATATAAAAGAAACTATAGAAAGTTTGAAATGTATAAGAGAATACTTTTACGAATGTTTATACGTCATGTAATTATACAAATGAAACGTGACTATCTTTCTTGTCTATCAATGACTTCTCGACTCCGTCTGTATTTCTTCGATCCGCGTTCAGAAATCACGTGCATCTAATGATAATGGCAAGAGCAGCAGTGTAGAAACGGTATGACTTCGTAGTACCCACTTCTCGTTTTGTTACGTAGAGCCTTCAAATGTACCTGTGGATTTTTGAAAGGGTACATATATATACACATATATACTCTGAGAGTTTTGCATAGAGGTACCAATTTACACTGCTTAAATGAGATTCCCATAACAATGCGTGAAATAGAATAAATGATATATTATGATATATGAATGATATATAAATGAGATATATAAATGAAATAAGAATAAATCATTTATCTTACGAATGCTGAATTAGTGACAATCTATAATGACACATTATTAAATAAAAAAAGTAAAATTTACACGCTTATAATACTATATTTCTATTAAATTATATATTCAAAATTCTTCTTGGAATATAGTATCAAATTTATATATGTATATAATTTAGAAACGTATATAATTAATATACGTTTCAATAATGAAACGAATTGAAGCTAGGATTATATTTACTTATGGTTTTGCTTTTTGTATTTATGTGGAATATTTTATTATTGTTGTGTAGATGCCATGTAAAATATTCTCAACTTAACATATATCTTGAGATACTAGTAACTGAAACAACAAAAAATTGAAATTAAATATATATGAATTTGGATAATAATGCATATGAAAATTCATACATCCAGTATTTATAATACGAAATTATAATCAAGAAAATAATAATGAAATCAATAATCATATTATACGCATATTATTAATGTAGTATTAATATTTAGTTATAATAAATTGATTATTCAACGTTTTATTGAATATAAATCAGAATTAAATTATTTATGAATTAAATTATTATTACAAGGTGTTTGTTATTACTAAACGAGAAAATAGTTGTTATTATTGACATTCAAAATTGAATTTTTATTTTAAATGATTAAAAAGACAATTAAAAGTAATTAAAAGGATTGTTAAGAAACTTAATAAAGCTTCAATGCTATATTTTATTTCTAATATTAAAATATTGATGATGTACTATATTTTCAATTAATTAAATTTTATTTAATATCATTGCAAATATGCTGCATCACTTAATCTAGATAAAATTTTAATCAACCTATGAATATGTTCTCAATCAGTTATAGATATTATTTATATTTATAGATTATTTGTTTTCGAGGACATGTATTTACAGATTTTATATGCATTTTTATATCTTTTATTATAAATAGATATTTTGTTATGATAGTTAATTGGTTACCTCATATGAAAATATATAATAAATATTTTAATTAATGTAAAATTATTGTAATAAAATAAATTTTTATTTATTTAATTTCAGGCTATTTAAAGTGTAATACAGGAATTTTTAGCACACAATATTATTTACTAAAATATTACTAACACTGTTACTAAATAACATTATTACTTTTGTCAAATACTTTTAATACATGGAGACGATATCAGTTTCACCATCATTATTATATCTATTATTAAATTTATACTAATTCTTAAATAACAGATCCGTTTATAAATGCAAAAATGCGAGTATTATTGCGCGTTGTAACTATCCAAGGTAAGTCGTTACTTCTTATTTAACATTCAGTTTTTTATTTAACATTGTGTTTCTGACTCTTAGAATGTAATTATTCTACTGAAATTTGGTATAACATTTTTTTACTTTTCGGTCTGACTTCAGGTCTGGTTCATGTTAATGTCTATAATTTGATTTGTAATATTCAGTTAAGATCCTTTACCACATGTAGTTTTCTATTTTCTCCATCTGATTTTGTTTCATTTTTCAAAATACTTTTCTAAATTTCATGTTGTAAATACTCTAAATCTGCTTCCTTCGTATTCTCAGAATTATACTTTTGTACAAAAAGAAAAATAATCGTATAGACAACGAAGGTTAGGCATATTAATGATAATGAATTATTAGCACCAATAAAATAAAGACGATGGCTTAAAAGATGATTTACAAGTTTAACTGTAACAACAGTTTTGCCCTAATTGAAATATTATAAAAAAGTGAATTAGAAAAGAGTTATTGATTGATATAATTTACAGTTTTGAAAAGAAGTAACTTCTTCATTTGCGAACATAATTAAAAATCATAGATGATATTTCTGCTTGTTAAGATCTTTTCTTCTTACATCCAGAAGTAAAATTTTCTTTATCTTAACTTTGCTCTATAAATTTTCCATAGTTATTTCAATTTTAGGTATCTATCGATGAAGCTACAGTCGTTTCTGTATCAAAAACAAAAAAGTGGAACAAAGAAGAAAAAGCAGAGATATTGGTATATACGTACATAATGTTTTCCAAAAAGAGACCCGTGTGTACATTTGGACTCGACACCGCAGTAAATAAGGGATGACGACTATTCTATACGAGAGTTAGCTTTGTAGGTCAGTCCGGATGCATTTCGTATTGCCACTATTGTGCAGAGTTTGAGATAGATCAGAGGAATTATAGAGGTACGGGAGAAACAGTTACCAATTCAGTTTAGTTTAATTAATACCGATCGATGCTAATTCTGCAGGGTACTGTACTATCTTTACCCCCTTGCAAAACGGTACTTGAGATGCAGTCTTTGTATTATCAATTCCAACAAGCTCTACCTACACCATTTGATTGTTTTAAGTTAGTTCAAGTTAGGTGTTTGTTTCTTATTTTTACGTACAGAAGCTTGCTAGCTAAATTTTTATGTGCTTAAGTTTGAACAATAAATTTTGAAGTTATATCTAATACGGATTTTAATACAATTCATGAATCAAAATTCCTAAAAGAAGTAATCATTATTGCTCAAATCATACATTTTTACTTAATTACAATAATATAGTTTATACTTAAAATTAACTTTGATATTTTTCTAACCCTGATCACTAGTGAAATTTTCAGATTAATAAATATTTATTGTTATTGTGCGTTTACAGATATAATCGTTCTAAATTATTTTTATATTATACAAATAATTATAATTTTCAATTATAATTTTATCACTGCAATTTCATCTATTTATTAATTTGGTCTACTTGATTTTTAAAATAATATTTCATTTTAATATAAATTTCATTTGAATAAGAAAAAAAATTCCTCTCCTCGCCATTTCGTTTTGAAATTACTAGTACACAGAGATCACATATGTTCAATTAATTTTTAATAAAGTGAAACTTATTGCAGTAGCGTAGTTTATTAGAATGTTACATATATTATACATTAAGGATCAAATATGTTAAGTATAAAAAAAAATTAATATATATTAGATTTTGCGACTTTAGTATTAATAGATAGTAAAATAAATAAAATAAAAAAATAAAAAATAAAAATTAAAATAAATAGTAAAATGAATAAAAAATATATAAAATTCCAGAATTTTGCACTACATTTTAAATAATCAGATTAAATAAATGGAGTAGAAGTATGAAAAGTTTAGTTACTAATGAACGACCAACGATGAACTCTAACTCGTTTTAAATTTAATGTCGTACGATTAAATGCAGGTGTAAATTTCTAGAGAACAAAAGAAAAGAAGTTTACTAACGTATTATTAATTATGCATTCTAAAAATTATTATTAGTACTTTTTCAAATATTTAACTTGTCAAATATTTTTTATAGGTATAAAATTCTACTTATTAATCAAAATATGATATTTTATTATTTTCGGAAAATAATAATAATAAACTTTAGAAAAATTATAATTTTTTTAAAGTAATTTAAATTTCAAATTTCAAGACCTGGTAGTATGTAATTAATATTTTGTGATTTTTCAAATATTAAAAAATCAGGGAAATTCGTTGGCATTATTCATGAAAGCTACTGAAAACTACTATAACTGTCTTATTTAAAAGCAGCTTGTTGGGACAAACATTTTGTTATAATTTACAAACTTCATGAAGTATTGGAAAGTGCTCATATCAAACGTAAAAAAAGAAGTAAATTATATACCTGAGTAAAGCATACATGTTGCAAACTACCTTTTTAATTGATTTCTATTTATTTACACCTATAATTATAAAGAAAAAATGAATAAGTGTTGTCAAAAAAAGTCAGTTTTCGTTTGTAACACGTTGTAAAGTGTTAAATTATAATTCATAAATAAACTTTATCTATCATCACTAAATAAACTGTGACGTTAAAATTAATAAATAATTTATACTTTTTTTCTTTGAATCCATCCAATCCGTGTATGGATTGGATACAATTTAATTAAATCTTTTGCACACGTAAGAATATAAAGTAATGTTCCTTGTAACGCGACTTTTTGTAATTATGTTTATAATCTAACAAATTTCTATAGTAACTATATGGTAATAATTTCACTGTTTTTATGTAGTATAGATAACGAAAATAATGAAATAAATGGTTAAATTTGTTTACAACTTACTTGTGTCAAAATACGCACATTTACATTTGTCGAAAATACGATTACAGAGTTTATTAAAAAATTTCTTATTACTTTGGAAAGATATTTTTTATATAAAATGCTTCAGTCAAGACGTCTTCTGAACGAAAAAAGAATTGTCATAAGAAAAAAAGTAAATAAAGAAACGTAGAGGAAGCGAGAAAACAAATATGCTGTATTTTCTGACCTGGCATGTTCGTCATTTGTAAAAGTGAGACTCGACGTTTTTCATTTTATAATATAAGTCTTCTACGTTTAGTTCTCTCTCTCTCTCTCTCTCTCTGTCTCTCTTTATTTTCGCTCTTTCATACGTGTGCTATTTCTATATATTTTTTCTCGTGCAAACTTCATCCTTTTTTACAATTCTTATTTACCCGTTTTTGATCACAATTTATACATGACCTTTAATATTCCGTATTATTGCCCATCCCGTTAAATTTTACCAACCTTGTAGAAATGTTTTTTACCTAAACGTATCCTATTCAACAAGACTGATCTTTATAAGGAAAGCTCGTAATGTAATATGACTGATGGAGTTTTTATTTGTTTCATGCATAGATAAATATACTCTCATACGTGGTATATTATTTTACCATTCAAAAGTTCTTTTTTTTTGATAGCTTCTTTTCTTTTTTACTAATAATTTTTTTTTGTAATAAACTAAATGAAATATACATAATATTCGAGAGATTTGAGTGTTTCTTATTCTAAAACAAATTCATGATAGTTGATTTATTTTTCGCCTTCGAATTTTCATGTTCCCTTTAACTTACATAGTACGTAGGTTATATGTATATAATCGAGAGCGTATTTCATGTATCATCTTTTAAAGTATTTTTTATGCTCACATAGCTGTTATTTACTGTATGATTGCTAGTTATTATCTTTTTCAAATTTTGTTAAGGAATAGAATTTCGAAAGCAATAGAAAGTAAGTAATTTATCTACGTACAACATTTTCTTATTTTTAAAAATGTAAGAATATTTTTAAAAAAACACAAAACAGAAATATACCATGAACGATTAAAGTAACGTAAATGAAAAAAGAAAAACGAGTAAAAACAAAAAAGAATATAAAAACATTTAAATAACACAAAATTTTCCATCAAGTAATCGTTGAAATTTGAATATCAAAACATAACACGTGTGAAGTCGATAATACGTTAGTTTTGCGATACAATACCATTTAATGTTAAAAATAGAACTAACTTTTGCATTAATACTTTAACTTAAAAGTAAAGTAACATTAAAAAGAACGAAAATATAAATTAAAAATTACTGAATTATTTTAAAATAATTTAATGCTATGTAAGCAGGCTTACATAGAAATTGTAATTTGTAAGATACAAAGTTGAAAATCTAATCGACTCTGATGTTATGACCTGATACAGTATAGAATTATATTATCCTTATATTTTACATTACGCTATCTTTGACAGATGCTACACCTTATAAATTTATTGTTTTTTACTATTTTGACAAAAGTTTTAATGTATAATGATTTTCTTTGAATTATATTATAATAATAAATGTGACTTTAATTCAAAACGATCAGTTATTTTTAAAAATACCCTATGATCATGAATTATAAAATGATCATAATTTCTACCGAAACTACACGATACTTAGATAAATTTATTACAGCATCCAGTACAAGGATTAAATTTATTTGCGATTTATATAATATCTGAAATTTTATTCGTTGCTCAAATATGTAGTAATGATACTATATATTTTATTTAATCGTAAATAAATACTCAATTATTTTATCATCAATTTTTTATATTCTATATTTTCATTGCATTTCCTTGCTCTTTTAAAAGTATAGACTAGTAGTTCTAGATAACCACATTTAGGTTTCAAATTTCTGTTTTTTGTTTTAAATTATAATAATTAGACTTCTTTTATAAATTCAAGACAAAGACATAAAATTATAGTGTTATTATTATTATTAAATTTTCAAAGAATCATATGACTAATATTTAAACTTTTAACATTCTGTTAGACCAATCTACGATATCGATCTCTTTTCGTTTCCAGATTCGTAGAAAGATCATTCGCATATATAAATGTACTCGCATTTAGTTTGATTCCATCCACTATATTTTCCACTTTTTCCTCTTCTCATTCTCTTCTATTGCAGTTGCGTCTAATTTTCGTATTCGATTGGTACTTTAGAGCAATCTTCGAGTTTGTGGAAAGTTTGTATAAATGAACCCTCACTTTCTAGCTCTCTTTCTTTCATTCTCACTCTCTTTCTCTCTCTCTCTCTCTCTCTTCCGCTCATATCTCTTTGCTTTCACCACCTAGAACTTATCATTAACGAGAATAAAATATTGAAGTACCACAAACGCACATATGTAATCGCTCGAATTCTTCATTGTTGCAACTGATTTTGCAAAATCACTTTGCGCATGCCTTTTTGGATTCCGGAACGAGTTTTCTGGCTTCTTAAACTTTTCAGCTGTTACTTTCGTATACATCGCAAGATGGAAAACCAAAGAAAAAAAGCGTAAACTTTAAGAGCGTTGTTTGTTCATGGATTCTTTAATAAACCTATTTTATGGGCTCTCGACTTTGGTCGTTGCGCACGTATTTTTGATTTTGTAAACACATTTCCTGTATTTTTAAGGTTGACTTGTGTGACTGCGGAAGATGAACGATGTTGCGTGGATGGTGATAAAAGTTAAGAATGATGAGCTGAGTTTCTTGGAAATTTTAGAGGAGAGTCAGTAACGAAATTTAATACTAATCTAGGAAGTCTTTATGTGACTTTGCGATACTGTAGGCAATCTGAAGAAACGTATGCTTTGAAAAAGAAATAAGATTGTACACTGAATATGACTTCATTACATAATTCAAGCGTTAAAATAGATGACTGAATATTCTTTGAAACCCTGAAATTGTAAAATAACTCGATCATACTGAGTAGTTTACTCGGAACGATATAACTGTTATCACTTTCCAAAAAGATACAGAATATTATTCAATATTTAAAAATATTAGCATTATAATTTTTAATATTTATGATTGGAAATTTATTTGTAAATTTTCACATTTTTCTCTAGTTGTTTTGAGAAAAGTAATGTGATCTTTTTGAAAGCTCACAATATTATCTAATACAAATATTAATGCTATGGAATTGAAAAATTAAAAAAAAATAAATAATTTAACTTTTAAAAAATATTTGTTATAACATTGAAGTATTTTCTATTCCATAAAACATACATGATAATTTGAATAATTGTAATTTAAAATTTATTTATTTTTGAGCATATGAAATATTGGAAATTTTTGAAAATATAGTTTTCGCTTATTGACCAAGTAATGCTTTTGAAATTGTAATTTAGCAAATGCAATGTTTCTTTTAATATTACGTTATATTATTGGTCGACCTACTAGACTCATCACTAAGTCTAAGTAGTTGAATATGAATCTCATCACTTTACGAGCCTTTACGAGCTATTACGAGCTTCTTTCATATTCTTCTTATACTTATTTTATTCATTTATTAGTTTGAAAAAGTAGTTTATGGGAGAGATTTATGTAAAATAATGTATTGATTGCAAAAGAAATTATTCTAATAAATTGTACTAATGTAATGAATATATTCTTTTTCATTAATTATTTAAAATTAATACAATATTGTATTATAAAGGTATTTTTCAAAATTCAGTTTTTTGTCTTTACATAGACTCCACAGCAGTCTAGTATAATATTCATATCTTTGCATATATGTAATCGTTTTTTATTTTAATATTTCATTATTTTCCATGTATCGTAAATATAAGATTAAATAATTTGACGATTTTATAATTTACCTGCAATTTAACTAAAATTCAAAAGTTATTATGACATATCGAGTAGTATCTTAAATTTAATTTATAAACTTAAAGACAATTATTAAGTTTTTATATATGAATTGCCATATCACAATCTCTCTTACTTTATTCGCTTCTCTTCTTTTACTGTCTCCCTTTCTTTTTTCTTTTTTTTCTCTTTCCCTGTTCTTGCTTTTCTTGACTTTTCAAACTATACATCCAGTATACGAGTCAGTTGATGAATTCACTGGTTTTTTGTCTTTATTTTTCTCAAGACTGTAATAAATTACTCGAGTCGACATTTTTATGTTGATCCGCAAAAAAATGTTTCCATCTCGAACTAAAAGAGCTTCAATTCTTCAAATAGGAAAACGATGGAGAAATAGGAAGAACCTAACAGAGATAAAGTATTGTAATAGAGGCATGAAGAGTAAACATCTTATCCTTCCGGTGTAATTTGGTTCGCGGTATAACGTGAATCGCTATGAATGGGACTTTTCTCTACGTGCTACGACAATAAATCTCAGAAATCTGTATATCTAATAAAACGCGTATTTAGCGAATGTATAACGGAAAGAATAAAGCAAAATTGGTAATGCAATAATGTATATTACGATTAACTAACCTTTGACTTGAATTCTTACAATATTAACATAATTAACTCTTAAAGTTCAATTAGTTATATTAGATCAATCTTCTGTAATCATTGTAACTATTTATCTTAAAGTGATAAATATTATATTGAAATATTTCATTAGCAGAAGATTTTAATGTTATAAGAGCTGCTAGCGAGGCTTTTAAAAAGTAATATGATTACTATCTAAATTTTCTTTCTCGAATTAAAAAATAGTAAATGATTTTTAATTTTCCACTACAATTCATTTTCTTATTTTATGGTATATTATTGTGATAGCGTTATTTTGAATAACATTCTTTTACATTGACGTTTATAAGAAAGTTTTTAATCATAGAAGGTGTCAGGAGTGAAATAAATAATAAAAACTGATTTTTATGTAATATTTTCATTTGTATGAAATCGTAATTCTTATTTTCAAATTGACCGTCCAAAGCGATACTCTCCGTTCCGCCTTTTCACTTTTATATATATACATATATTGCCAACAAGTGTATAATATCTTTATCATTGCGCTTGTTCATGCCTTTCTTTGTAAGTCCAGTAAAGAGTAAGTTTTCTTTGTTGGTTTCGATCGAAGAAAACGCTTGAGAGAAAAAGATAATATTTACCTTAGAATGATTTTTGTTAAGTAAAATAAAAGTTATTTAGAAGTTAAATAATTCATATATGAAGAAGTACCTATTAAATATTTCAAATTAAGTATAATTACATAAATATTGCTCTTTAATTTTTTACAATTCATATACTTATTATATATTATTATTCATATATTTATCATATATTATTATGTTTGGTGCTCTTCAATTTTATAAATGTAGGTTTGATATTTTTGCTTGAATCTCTTTTTTATGACACATTATAAAAGATTATTATTCCTTCTCATACTAAATTCTATCAGTATATTTATAATAGATGTTTAGCAAATTATAAAAGGAATTTTCACAAAATATACGCAGGAAAAAGGAATCAAAAGCTTCTAATGCGTTTCTCTTGTACCTACGTTTTTAGTTTACGATTAGACGTTCGTAGTCACAAACTTTACTTTTTCGGATCGTAAAGATTTCAATACCTACAAGAGAAACATTTTACAGCTGACAATGAAAAATTCTTCAAATGAATTAAACAAATTAATTTTGATATGTGTATTAATTAATTTTTTAAATAAAGATTATCAATCTTTATTTATAACAGTTTTTGTTAAATGTTTGGTCCTCATAAACACTATTTACAAATTACTTTTATTTATTTCATCATTATTAAACATGTTAAGCTTTTGCATATGGTATTTTTATTATTTATTTAACAAATTTTTAATTCTATTATTTATTTTATTGATTTTTTATAGGATATATTCTAGTTATTTCGAAGTAAGTTAAATTATGTTTACTATTTAAATTTTTATATCGACTTACAATAAATCAATATATTTTATAAAATTAAATAGAAAATTAATACTTTGATACCTGAATTACGAAAGCATTTTATAAATATATATTTTATTACTTTTTTCTGTGAAATATTTAATAATTATTATTCGGTAATTATTAGATAATACTTTTAACATTATTTAATGTCAGCTTCGTTTATTTTAACTATTTTCTAGTCTCCTTTCATATAGAGTGAAAAATTGTAACTGCCTGTGATTTAAATGAAATAATATTCACAAATAGAGAGCAAATAATGAAGTTGCTATTTTTCATATTCGATGTGTTACTCGATCTTATTCAAAACAAATTCGTCTAATTTATAGATAATTCTTAAAATACAATTGAACAATTGCACATCTCTACATTTATCCTATCATTTTCCTATCTGCTGTGATATTTAATTTCATTTCTTAGAATTACAAATATAAATTGTAATTCTAATTTTGTTATTTTTATATTAAACTGTTAAATTATTTTTTCGACATTACGAATATAATCTAGCAGTGTATATAAGAAAGCACTAAATATAAATAGTAATTTTGAGTACTCAGTTTAATATAAAAAATATATCTACTTAATTTTCTATAGTTATCGTAAATTCATTATTAGCTTTACTATGTATTTTAATTATTATGAATTGAAAAGAGGGTAATATATCCATATTACATTAATGAAATAATAATTGCTAAATTTGATGTTTAAGTAATAAAAATTTATTTGAAGGAATAATATACGAGTATTTGAAAATAGTAGGTTTCATATAGATAAAATTGTTTCGAGTTTTTATTACTCAATGAAGGTAAAATTTTGCCGCTATTATAGTATTAGAAAAAATATTTTAGTTGAAGGATACATTGGAAAACGTATAAAAATTATAGAAATATATAAAGAAGCTTTTGTTAATATAATATTAAGAACTCTAAGGTAAAGTTTGTTGAATGAACTCTTCGCATTAAGTAATACGACAGTGAATAATAAAAGCTTCTTGAGCTCTTTGATATTAAGAGCAACTTCTCCTGTTGAGTGAGGTACAGGTATTAAAATAAAAAGGTTGGTGGAGAGTACAAAATCCGCTTATCAGAAGTTGTAGAACTATAATAATTCAAGTTGCTTGAAGTGAGGCGTTTCAGGCAAAATTCCTGATTTATTTTCCAAGAGGATATTTTTCGCTTTGATTAGACGATTTATATGCTTTATATCATGAATGATTATCATACATTTAAGCAATAATCGCGTAAGAATAAATGTATTGTGAAGAAATTTTATTATATGTTATAAAGACAGTTGTAGTTTATAATGGACAGAAATACGAAATGATTTAAAAGGAATTTAAAAGCTTTATTTAAAACTTTATAAAATATCAAAATAAAACAAAAGCAATGCATATCTTGTGCATCGTGATTTTTATTACAATATTTTCTCGAAACATTTTAAAAGGGGTTTGTAGGCCATTCGTTTACCATGACAACACAGATAATAACTAAATGTTTTGGTAACTTTCGAAACTTTCATTTTACATAACTAAATCGTCTTTTGATTTAAATAGCACAACAAAATAGAGAATAAAGTGAACCCGAGAAAAATATGCATGCCAATGTGATGCGATATACTGCCGAGTTCTTCGAATGCTCTATTTTGTTGATCAAGTGGTGGTGTTGGGAACGCACTTGTGTACCAAGCATAATGCATATTTCACACTGGTATTTACGCCCGTGAAGCAAATATACCCCGTACAAATAAATTCCTCCGCGATGCATTGGCATTTAGGACTCACGATGTATATATAGATCTGCGTTACAAAGACGGTAAACTAAGAGGTGGTACCCTCCCTTTCTCTCTCTCTCTCTCTCTCTCCCTTTCTTTCTCTTATTCACTTTCTTTCATTCCATCTTATGACACTTAATATTTTATCCAAATTTCAGATATTTTAATAATTAATTTCAATAAGATTGTCAAAAAAAATAATTATAATTGTTACTTCACTGTATTTGATAATGCTCTTCTGTTCTATATATTAATATTTATATGAATGAAAACAATCTTAGATTTTATATAGATACATGTTTTTGATTTGCAACTTAAATATTATGTATTACTTGTGACATTTTTATAAACTAAAAATTGATAATACAATTTCATATCAAATTTAATATATTCGTAACATAATAAATATAATAATTATAAATATTAGTTATATAATAATTATAAATATTAGTTATATAATAATTATAAATATTAGTTATATAATAATTATAAATATTAGTTATATAATAATTATAAATATTAGTTATATAATAATTATAAATATTAGTTATATAATAATTATAAATATTAGTTATATAATAATTATAAATATTAGTTATATAATAATTATAAATATTCATATATATATATTATAAATATCTAAATTATATTGTTATTGAAATTTATAATTAAAAAATAGGTAAGCATTCGTCCACAATACCATGTAATGCATAGCTTCTCTTTTCCATTCCACTTATTTTTTACTTTTCTGTTTAACTCTGGTGAACCGTAGATAAAAATATCGTATCTTCGAAGATTTTTTTAGCACCAAGAACAACTGCTGAGTTCTGTAACAGTAATCATAATGTTCGCAACTGCAAGAGACTAACGGAGGAAAGTGAAAGAGTTTACTTCACTGAGTGTTTTTTCCGCTCTTTCTTGAGATTCCTCTTTTTGCAAAATAACCCTTTAGGCCTCTGAATAAGGCTGATGAATTTATAAAATTTTTTATTCTTTGTAGTTTCGAATAAGTAATAAGTTTTTCGAAGTACAAGATTAAAAAAATTATGTTGTCTTTTTCTACAATAAATATATTGTCGTTCTATCTAGATTTTTCTGATTTTGAATCAACTTTTATAAAGAGCAAATTAGTTTTGCTGTTTATGAAATTAATTTTTTGTAAATATTAACTTATCTTGTATTTCTGAGTGACAACTTTACATCGAGATATCTTTATTCATTTATGCAAAGATAAAATTAATAAAAAATTCCTTTTTAAAGAACGTTAATGCTGCTTTAAAATTAAAATTTTCATGAATTTTTAAAAATTTTAATTTTATTAAAAAAGACAACCCAACTTTTTTTTTTAAAAGAATATTACTCAAAAATAGATAATTTTTTGTTGAAGAAAATTAATGCTTTTTTGTAAAAATTGATATTATTAACTGTAGCTGCATAAATAAATTTGTTTACAAATGACAATTTTATATTTACCTTCTTCAGATTGTATATAAGTATATGATAAAATTAATATTAATACTGATTTCTAGAAAATCATATTTTCGCCCTGAAATTTTTATCTGCTATTGAACATTACATATTGTTTCATATAATTAACATTTTATATAGTTCTTATTTATTTAAAGTCTGATTTAAAAAAATTGAAACCTATGGAGTAAAACCACATAGTTCAATTAACACAATTAATTTAGTTTCATGAAAAAAATTTAAATTTAATTTTCTGTCATATTTGAACGTAATTTAGGATCATATCTTACTCGTAAAATATTACATTTATATATGGATTTTCTATTACATATTAGAAAAATCTTGATTTATTCTCCATGCAAATAGTATTAAATATTTTCAAATAATTTCGAATCAGCTTTAAATCTGACAAGTAAGGAATAAAGATATTCATATAATATGTACTTGAGAATTTCTCTTAAGCATAAAATATTTTCAAATACAATGAGTAAAATAAAGTAAACGTCTGGAATTTATAGCCCTGCCTACTTTTGTCTCTCGCAGTGCAGTTCCACAGAAGCTTGACTGTGTATTGAACATTTAGTAATGTGGCACGTACTAATCAACTAATCTTAAACATGTACCCAAGTACTTTACAACTTCTATCGTCCATGGAAAATGTAACGAAATAAATACTAGAAGGAGAAATTATCGTTTATACCCAAACAATTCTTTGCGATATAGTTTTCAGGTAGATGAAAATAAAAATGCAAGAAAATATTGCGTGTTTAATTATATACATGATAAATTGGTAACATTATATTTATCCTGATTTTTAACCATGTTTTGTTTGCGAATTTTGTCTTTGGAAATAATCGATAAATTAATATGAGTAGATTTATGAATATACGCTTATAGTTTTAAAAATTTGGGATAATAAAATTCAATATTAAAGGAGCATAAGAAGGAAAGAACATAATAAAATTATTCATTCTACCTTCAAGGCTTCATCAGTTGAAACTAGCACACAATAAATAATGTAATTACCTGTATAAATTAGATAAAATATGCAATTAAACTTAAAATAAGAGTAATTTGTCTATCGAAATTAAAAGAAAAATCAACAACTTTCAGCAGACTACCAATAAAAGATTGGAGAAGCTCAAATGGCGATGCGTCAGCATAGAAAATATACACATTCTTATTTAATGTGATAGATAAATATAGAAGTCTAGTGGTGGATGAAAAGCAGAATGAAACATCGTCAGCTTAACGAATCATCACATTTACAGGACGACTGGCTTCTAATTAAACCCAAGGTTCACTCATTATTGTCGTAGACATTAAACCACAGCAGTGACACGAATGCTTTACTTTGTCTAGTGAAAGTGAAAAAAACCGTTCGTGAAGTGAAGAATGCGTTCATGTGCATACGTACGTGTATGTATACTGTCGTAGAAGAAGTTCTTCAAGCGTTGCAAGATAACATGGTTCCATCGCCACTTACCACTTGTCTACCTCCATCTAATTCTCCAATTCTTTCTGTTTTTACTATCTATACTATATATATATTTTGCCTTGTAGTTGTAGTTTATTACAGATGTAACATCAGTGTTATTATTAGTATTACTATAATTATCCCGTTAACATTTTTTTATTATTGCCTGATGTCAATTAGTAATTTAATAATTGAAAATAAATTATTCTAAACTCAATATATAAGGATTTTGTAGCGAATAAACAGTTGTGAAAAATTTATGAAGATGCTTTTTCAGTTTCTCAAAATAAACAAGCGTTATTTTGATAAAATGGTTTGAGTTAATAATTTCCTTATTTCGTCAAATGAATAATACTTTTATTCTTTGTACAATGTTTCTTTTGCCTTTGCTTCAATGGTACGTAAAGAAACGAACAGAGATAGAAATAATTTATGTTAATTGAGTGGAAAATAGCAAATGTTTGTTTATAATACATATATTTCTTTATAATTTTAAACAATGAAATATATATACTATCCTTAAATGATGTTATTGAGAAACACTGCAGTGTCTCTAGAAAAAATTAACAAAAATTTATTTTTTGCTGTATAAATTATTAAAATTAAAATTAGCTAATTCAATATATTTATTATTATTTAACTTTTTAATGTTTACTCAAGTTTTAATTATTTTCGAAAACTTTTTTATCTCTCTAAATTCTTCTGCCTACATTTAATCGGTAAGAACTATTCTAGTTTAATTGTATAGCAATAAGATACTATGCGTATGATTAGCAGTATGGGTCAATATTTTGTTCTGGAGCATTCGAGGTTGTTTCAAAAATTACAACATTAAATTCACATGTATTTTAATTACATGAACCAATTACATCGATTATTCAAATGTAAATCCTGTAAAAATCTTATTGACCTCTTTAAATTTATGATGATATTTATTAAATGTAATACCTGAGATGAAAATTATTTAAAAACTTCAAAACTGACCGTATATACTTCAAATACGTTTTTTCTTTACTTTTTCTCCAAAAAAATGTATGAAAATATAAATTGTATGATATTGTACTTATCAGTTGGTGAAAAGTTGGGTATTTAGAAAAAAATTTAAAATAAGCATCGACTTTTACGGAATAAACCGAGGCCGATATCTGATTTAATACTTTCTGGAGACATTTAATTAACTCTCAATTAAAGTAAGAAAAGCAGAACAAAATAAAAAGTTTAATGCCGGGTACGAAAAATACCATTACCATACTTTGACATAATAATAGTACCAATAGTATCTTTTCCTAAAGTTGTTTCATGATTGTCATGGAATATAAATTGAGAGTAATTTGAAATATTACTTAATCAGTGAAGTGTAGTGTAACAACTGGATCTCATTTAACTTCATGCATTATTATTACTATGATTTCAGATTAAGTCTGAAGATGCAGATTAAAGTTTTTATTAGGAGGCAAGTGACTCTAAGTAGAGGCTACAATCAAGTGCAGTTAAAATAGTTTTGTATATCAGTTTTGTATCGATTGTTACATTCTTTGCGGAGAACCTCTACTATATCAAATAGATAAATTTCTTGAATTTACTTATATTTCTTTGATCGCGTTTTATAAAATTATTTCGATATTTTCCCACTGCACAAGATTTTCTAAAATTTTGTAGTACTGTTCATTATATTCCGAAATCGCTACCATATTTTTTATATTGTAGGTATAGAATTTAATAAAATGGTTCAAGATTAAACGAAAGGATTTGAACGTACTTTAATTTTTTAAATTTATATATTTCACTTTTTAAATATTTCTTTTTTATTAAATTATTGATGTCATATTATAAATATGAAATATATACTAAAATATCTTTCCCGGGCAGTTTTGTTACACAAGTAAGGGTTTTCAATAGTTCATCTGAAAATTTGTAATATTCATCACGTAAACAATGTCCTTCTTTTCTATTTATATCATCTCCGTGTTCATGAGTTTCTTTGAAATGTTTCAGAGATTCTTTTGTCATTTTTTGACTCACAAATCAAGTGAAAAACGTCAAGTGAACTTGAATATAAGATTGTTTGTAAATTCTTATACAAAGTTAATACGTATAATTATTGTTATTGCATTTAAATATTATAAAAGTAAAATTTATTGTATAATTTCAAAATTTAATTAATTATTAAATTCTATTAATTTAATTATTAATTTAAATTATCAATTTAAATTTAATTAATTTAAATTAATTAGTGTTGCCATTGTAGTCGAGAAAAGTTTTTTCAAACATCACCAACTTCGTATGTGAAAAAAGTTGAATTTATATTATTATTGAACTTTTTTAAACAAATTAAAATTCGTTATTGCCAAGTATTGTTAATAAAATACCTCTCTTTAAAAGAATTTTAAAATATAAATTGTGTAAAATTTGAAAACAATAAGTAAAGAGGCGATATTTAAATTATTTGATCATTTTATCTATCATTTCGGTTCTCAAAACAATTATTAAGCTATTGCTTAACATTTTTTGATAAAAATGCATAGATTACACATTGAATAGAATTATGAATAAAGACTCTTTTTATTTTGACAAAATAATTTTGTTTAAATATTATTATGAACTTATTATCTGATATTGAAGCATAATAATAAGTTGCCTGTATTTTTGCTTCATATTTTATTTAAAAATATTTTTACTATTTATACAATCAGAAAAATGTGCACGAATAATTAATATTAATTCAATAATTCAATAAATCTGCAATGAATTAATAAATGTTTGTTTATTTATTACACCATATTTAAAATTCATTAAAATTATATTTAAAAGATCTATTTTATTGAATATTTTCATTCTTTTTGTGTTTAGTATTAAGCATCAAAGAATTTATTAAATAATAAATCTTAGTTTCATAACATCCTCGAATTCATGAAAATTTATTACTAGAATGTATTATTATTACAAATTAATTACAAAATATTTTATATTTATCCCACAGTATTTTTTTGTTGGGAAATATTATTGTAAAATCGAAGTATCAGTGAAAAATTATTGTTGATGTGAAAATTAAGTTTTCTTGATTATATATACATATTATAGCTTCAATTTTGTAATATTTTTTATCATTAATATTTAAAAATACTTTTGTACTATCATATGTATCATAAAATTTGTTTTTGTTTTATAAAAAATGATCCTTAAAAAATAATAAAAGAAACAAATGATATATATATATATATATTACATTAAAACAATAAAAACCTATAAATCATTTTATTTAAGATTCATATTATGACACATTTAAATACGTTGCAGATCTTACATAAATAATCGAATGCTCTTTTGCTAACTCACATTTCATCTTCTCGCTCTTCCCTCCATTACTTCGTTTGAGTTTCAAACCAGCAGGTTGGAAAAATTCAATTTTTCCAAAGATGAAATCCTTGAGCAGTCTCAAGTTTAGTTCAGATTGTAACACATGCAATTCAAAAAGATCCAGTAATCGTAGTATTAAAATACTGTTATTAATACTATTGTCTATTCACTCTAATATTTAAGACTACATAAATTGAAAATGTGACGAATTTGTTTACATTGAAAAATAATGTATGAATGCAACAATTAAATTATAATTTACCTTTTTAACTTCCATATTTTTGCCTTTTTCGCTCTCTCTCTCTATTTCATTATACTACTCTCAAATGATATCAAAATTTTCTGATATATACATGGGTTTGTCACGTAACAAACTAATGCTACTATATAATAAATAATGTAATTATAAAACATATTATAAATATACATAAATTAAATTATTAATTGCCATAAAGTTTATAATTATTATAAACTACTACAAACAAGTATAAAATTTATTATTATAAATAATAACGATTGCGATATAACAGCCATAATATCATTAGAAAAAATTAATTGTGAAGATGTAATACTTAAAATTTAAATTGATAATTTATTTAAAACAATTATATGCATGCTACAAATTAATTTATGTATAAAATTACATATATTAATATGTATAAACATTTATTTTACTAGACTATTAGCTATCACGAGAAATTGTTTTGTTGAAAAAATAACCAACAGTATATACATACTCATAAGCTTTTTTATTTAACAAAAAATTTAACAATGTTTCGAATCGATTTTAATATTGAAATTATATATATTTTACTGATTTTATAGGAATAATATTCTGGAAAAACATTTTCTGGAATTTCAAAACTGTAATTGTTATTAATTTATAAGAGGGATACACGAGTAAGCATAGGCAAAGCATATGATTTTGTTTACCAATATATAAGAGATTGTTGTTGATTAATTTTTCACTTGAAAATTGGTGTATATATTATACATTGAATGAGGTATGATATTTTGCAATGAGAAACTGTGTCATGAATTAAATTAACAATAAAATGTTGTAAATGTACAGTTACGCGCATAAGAATTGGTGTGCTTACAGACTCGTGTCGTGGCGTTCGGAATAATGTTGTTAAAACAATTTTCTGGATGGATTTTTAATATGAAAAATTTTTATATAGAGTTTATTAGGAGCTTAATATTAATCGAAAATAAAATTTCGTAAAATCCTAATAAAATGACTCCTGTAGGAATAGTTTTGAAGGATGGAAAGCTTATTTTTAATGTAATTAATTCACATTATGAAACGATTAAGCGTTTCCAATAGATTTTGTAAGAAAATATTCATTTTTAAAAAACTCCAATTTTTGTTGAAACTCAACTGGTTGAAACTTCAGACACATTATTTCTAGGCTAGTGGCGATAGCCTGTCTCTAGCGCAATTCAGCACACTGCCAGGAGCAGACTTGACGGACCCTTGCCGCTATGCTAGTGCCGCGCAATTTCACTGTCAGCGACATTGCTGATCTTGATAATGAAGTCGCCACGATTACGGTGTACTTGCAGAAAAAGAAATAGCATTTGCATAAGTAAGTGTCTGTGGATATGTCTGACTGTGTGTGTGGAGGGAAAGGAGTGGCGGGAAGGTCTAGGTGTCAATATTGGTATGATCATCAGTTACATTATTTAACGAACAATGATGGCTACATCGTTAGTTTGGTGTAATTTCTGTAACATTATATTTGGTTGCTGGCTTATCTACCTAGGTACATGTTGGAATGGCTGAAAATGTCATTGTACGAATGCTATTTTTTGACAGAAAAATGATATTTATGTGATGGACTAATGATGATCCCTAAAATATACTATTAATATCTAAAATAAGTTTAGTTATGTACCAAGTATAGTTATAACCAATAATTATTTGTGTCCTTTAAAATATTTTAAAAAAGTCTAATTATATAATTTCTTTAGTAGGATTTGAATGTAACTTAGTAACTCATCGATAACAAAATTTGCTGGATATAAGTAAAAGAAACAGTAAAATATATGGAATAAAATCAAGCATTAACAAAAATTATATTCTTAAAATTATATTCTTCTTATCTTTCTAACAAGATCCTTGTTATGTTAGCTTATTAGTTAACCATTATATTTATAGAAATTGTATAGGAAAATTAACACACATATTAAAAGTTGCTTAGACAATTAACAAGAAACTCTAGAATTATTGTAAACTTTTTTACCATTATTCGAGTACATCCGCATATTTATGTCTAATTTCTTCTGCTCTTATACCTTTTGAACAAACATCCTTGATGATTGCTTTATTTTATAAGAAGTTATGATATATTTTCCAAAAATATCTGCAAGATGTTACCTAGAGTTACATGTTTTATAAGGTGCTTATTAAATCTGAATAAGCTCACGTATCCCATTTCTTTACTTTTGCTTTTCTCATGAACTTCCTTAGTAATAGATCAAGGAAAAATTTCAGTTAGTATTTTTTTGGAAATTAAAAGCAGTACCTTTATAATGAAATTTAGTTACTAAATTTAGATAGTACAACATTGCATGTCATAAACCTGCATGACTAAAAATCTGCTTAATTATATTAAAATTTGTATTATTTTAAAATTTGTATCTTCTTTTTAAGTCTTTAATTATGTAAAAATATTTTCATTATACCACTTATCTATTAAAAGTCTATTCAAGGTTGACAATCAACAAATTAAACTTTCTTAGTTGCAACCCTGATTGATCAAACTTTTTTATTTTCAAATTTTGTTCATACTACATAAGAGAAACAGAAATTTTCTTTATATTATAGTGATTATACAGCTTTTAAAATTTATTAATATGATAATATAATAACATTAATATAATACATTTATTAATATAAACACCCAAAATGGCTTGAATCTCAAATTTTTAAGCTTTGCGTGAAATACTTCATTAACAATTAAATATTTGGAAAATAAGGTAACAGAGTCAATCTCATGAGATGTTGTGTGCACTAAGTTTGTATATATATACAGCAAAAGCGTATTCTGTGTAATCGAAGCGAATCAATCTTAAACGGCTATCCGGACCTTAGATTGATAGCACTGTCCTCATTGACCTTGTCTTCCCAATCTTTGCTTGCAAAAGCTTCTTATTACTAACGGGGTGGTAGTCTTGAGAAAATTCACTATTACCAAATAAGTTGTGCGTCTAAAATTTGAGAATATTTTTTGAGAATTATACGTTTTAGTTATTGTACGTTTTACTATATGAAGGGAAGTAGATCGTACGATTTTAAACCTTGACTTATTTAAACACATTTTAAATTGTTAAAAATAATTATAAAAAATTCACGTTATTAAAATTAAAATATTCAAAATGGAAAAATTCATTCTTTTTGAAAACGTCAAAAATACATTAGTTCATATAAATCGTTCAAGAACATAAATTATTACATATTTATATCAATATACTAAACAAGTATGTGCATAAAATTTGTTTTGATTTATTTTCTTTTAACATTTAAATGTTTGTTTTTGAATCGCATTTGAGTTTTCATAAAAGAAATTAATAATCTAAAATATCGATCGATCTTAGAAGCTCGCATTATAATTTTTTTAATACATTCCCTATAAAAGCAAATACAAGAAACATTAAGACGTATTAAGACGTTTATTCATTAAATTTTCATTGTTATTTATACGAACTAAGTACAAGATTTTAGGAAAAAATTATTTTATAAAAGTTTTCGTATTATATTACAACGTAATTCAATTTTTATTTTAAAGTTATTCTACTTATTTTGAATGATAAATTCCATATCTAATCATATCCAACATATCTAATTTTAATAGATAACACTAATAAAAGAATAATAATAATAATAACAAAATTAATAACATTATTATTTTATTTATTAAAATACGAACTTTAGTATATATCTAATCACAGCGAAAGTGTAATTATTAATGTGGTATTAAGCTTATATATAATTTTATGAATGTCATATACTTTCTGTATACGTTATCGCTTAATATATAAAAATAGAATATACTCTTTTAATATACTAATTTTTATATTAATACAAATATGTTTAATAATTTTTTAATTTCTCTTTATTTTAAATATTTTTTACACAATTGCAAAAAGTACAACGGTTTTAATATATTACTTTTTTCTATTACATATAAAAATGTGAAATTTTTTATGGTAGTTATATTATAAATACTTTGGTAAATATTTTGTTAATTAATATAAAAGTATACATTCATAGTAATTAATATGTTAGGAAAAATAAAATTTTATTTTTATTTATCAATTAAAAATATCCTAATAGTTAAGTAATTTGAAACTATATTCCTAATGTACATAAAAAAAATCTCTATTTATATTTAATAAATTATAACAGGAAATGTACTAAGTAAAAAATTAGTAAAACACAGAAATGTATAATATATTGCTCAAATTAAAAGAATCCCGCAAAATTAAAGTGTTCAACTGTTATTATAGAAGACGTTAATGATGTCAAGCTTTTTATTTGGATTAGTGGAAACAGCAACTATGAGTAGCAACTAAGAGAGTTTTATCGTTACAATTCCTGGCTCATCAATCAACCATAACCGTACGAGCGATTGCGAAAGTTTCTTTTTTATCCTCATTTATATCCTTCATTTTTATGAATTATTTTTTAACAAACATTTATGATATTATTGAAACTGTTTAAAAATTTTATCTTTTATTTTATTATTATTGATTGAAGAAAGTAATGTGTACGGATACTTTGTGCTCAGATAGTATTTTAATAAATGAAAATCACAATATTACTTATTATCGAACGAGATTATAATATTTTAATCAATAGCATTTATATATTTATATGACTATATAAATATAAAATTATTCGATTTTTTAAATAAATTTTCTTTCTATTGCAAGTAATAAAAATGAACTCAGATAATATTTTCAAAGGTTTGTGTAAATTTTTTCTAAATGAATTTTTTAAATGAAGAATATCCTAAGGACGTAAGAATTTGAATCGACTAAATAATGTCTTCTCGAGGTCTAAAAAAATTATGAGCTTAGAATTTTCTTTCAAAGATTTTACGTTTATACCTTTAACTTATATTTTAAGAGTAAAGCATTAGCAATAGTATTATCAATTTAATAATTGAATATTTTTAATAAAGAAAATTCTGAAAATTATAATCAATATAACTAAATAATCAATAATTAAGTGACTTCGAAAAATCCACGTTATAATGAATCTTCAGATTCAATTTTTATTTTTCATAAATAATATGAAATCTGGATCGTAAATAAAGTTCTGCATGATAAACTTAAAAGAATCTCTTTCGCAACTTGCATCCAAGTGTTTTTAAAATCGTAGAAACTAGTTTTTTTTAAGAAAATCATATAATTAAGATAGTGAGATCACTGGATAAACTGTATTTGTTTGCATTTACGTGTAAATACAATTGACTTTTGCTTTTTGCCTCCTTCTTTTTGTGTGTATATACACAAATGCTCGCAAGAGTGTGTGCTATATTTCACAGTGCCACTTTTCTCGGGAAATCTTCCACTTATTCGTTTCGCTTATCTTTGCTTCTTTATCAAGTTCCTGCGTTCTGTGTTTTACGACTTCACGCTTGGATTTAAAGGTGAATTCGTAAGGTGTGAAAGCGAGAGAAACGATATCGAACACTGACGAACGCAAATTGTGGTAAATCAATCCTTGACGATGGTAATTATACACAAATAAGTATGCATTCACATATATCCGTGAAAAATATATTTGTCCGAATTGAGATTGTGTTATAGCAAAGAAAATGCGATATATAAATATTTATCATAATTACATCACCGTATAATTTTTGAAATTAGTTTATTATGAAAAATAAAAATCAGTGTTATAAATTTGAGGCTTTTTACTCAATTATTGTTAAAATATAGTGTACGAGTATTAAATTAAGGGTTTTCAAATAAAATTGTTTAGATACTTTCAACACATTGAGTGAATATTAACTTTTGCAAATTATATAATTTTTTTTTTTAAAAAAATAGTAAATGCTTTTGGTAATGTAAAATAGTACAGTTTTATTTTGCTGCATTGTGTTGTTGAATGGCTTTAACATTACTAAATTGTATATGAAAATTTTACTTTTAATTTATTCGAAGGGAATATCTCAGTAAGCTTGTAAAGTATATAGAAGTTGTTCTCATAAGTTATTAAAAAATGGTAAATTCGAAGTTGCATATGTTTTTCTACAACTAATATTTCTTTGTTTGTAGAGAAATAGTGATGGATTTTCACCAACTGAGCTACCGATGCACATTTAGTTTCCTTTTAAAATCTTCTTTGTTACATAAAAAAGTCTGAAATAAGGCGCTTTACTTTTGATAGAATTATTACTTTCATTAATCAATCATTATAAATACTCTCCGGTGTTTTAACGATCATTTTAAATCAATCTTTGTCATTTTTTTCTTCATCAACAAAACCTTAAACTATGTCACTGATAATTACTATCGTATTAATATTATTCATATAGATATTTATTCCTTGGGTTTCATTTAGTTAATTTTATTGACAATTCAAGGTAATTTGATCAAATATATTTAGAATTTATGAAGAGCTTCTATACGATATAGAGCAGCAATATAATTAAAAAATTAGCAAATTTTAGCAGTGGTAATCCTTTACTTAAATGCATTTACTTTTTCTTGAATGGTAATTATAAATTAACCACAATTAATATCATACACAGAGCTGAGAAATATCTCAAGTGATGATCGATAATAAAGGATAAAAGTCATGAATCCATAGAAAATATTGAGCAGCACTGAAACAAAGAGTTTGGTAATTGTACTAGGCCAGCAGCAGTAGTTTAATCCAGTACTTTTTGTTTAAATTCTCACCAGTTGAGATACCGATGTTTATGCACTTTCTTCTTAAAACGATGAAACAAGATTATTTTTATTAATATTTATTAATATTTATTTTTACTATTTTTTGATATTATATTTCGTATTTTATATTATATTTATTTATTGTTCATATTATATTTTTATATTTTAATTTTTATATTTTATAGTACCATTTTATGTTATATAATTATAGGGCACGTTATTATAATAACAATCTTATAATACTTGAACAATTACGTTTCGCTTACATGTTATAGTTCTCAAACTCATGAAAAAATTTCTTATAATACATATCCTTCTTATAATACATATCCAAATTAATATTTCTTTCAAATTGAATCTCTTCAATTTGTAATATTGTAAATTCCATTTATAAATTCCCTGCCTATTATTCAATAATAGACATTATTAGTACTATAAGTTTACTGACTATTTCATTATAATATTTAAATAATAATACGTACGCTAATTATAATTTTGATTCTAGATCTTCTGTGTTTAATTCTTTCTTTATAATTTTAATGACTTGTTTTTATTAATTTTTGGAATTATAAGATATATTACTCTTTTAATAAGTATATAGAATTTCGTTTCAAACATTGAACAAATTTATTTTATTTATAGAAATTACGGAATTATACTTAGTATTAGTATTAGTATTAGTTTAGTATTAATATTAGTATTAGTATTAATATTAGTATTAGTATTAGTCTCATCAAATTACGACTGTTACTCTATCATTTATAAAATTTTTGTCTCGCTATCATTTATAAATCTCTTAAATTTAATTTCTTATTATATATTTACATTTAATAATGAAATTGATATTTATAGACTGTCTGTTACAATTAAAGGTTTTTCAAGTACCGATAATGTTTATATTCTACTTACTTCAAATACAACAAATCAATCGGTAGTGATATAAAAGAAGAAAATTTATATGTAATAAAAATAATTATTAAGAATAATTTTATTTAGCAATCAAATATGAGAAATTAATAATACATAAATATTAGTTAATTCTTGAGTTTATTAACTAATGTATTTTGGATTCAATTCTAACTAAAGAAATATATAAATTAATGAATGTTATTTACAATGCATTTGTTCTTTGTTATCTTTGTAGGTTTGACGAATAAATAGAATTTTATTATTATCAGAATAATACGTAATTGTGAACACAATATATATTTTTTTATAATTAATACCATATTTAGAAATCGAGATTCCTGTTATAAAAAATATTTAAATAAATTTGTGTAAAAATAATTTACAATACAAAATTATATTGATAAAAAAAGAGAAAGATAAAAAATCATGTCTTAATTCTTTCATCAATTTTCTTCAAATGTGTAATATTTTTTATGTCTGGTACTTTATTGTTCGAGTAATACAAAGTAAACTTTAAGTAATAAAAAAATTTGATATTGTCAAGGATAAAAATTATTTTGAAAAAGAAGACTCGGAGGAAAGTGGTGCGTGGCTTTAAGTATCCGGAAAATGTATTCGTTATCTTGTGTTTATACAACGGATCCGTTGATTTAATAATTAAGTGACCTCAGCAGATGAATTTTTTTGCTTGAATTATAATTATATCATAACCGTAGTATAAAAGCCCATAATTACGATACATAAAATACGTGCCAATATACTTTTTAATATTCGATAACTATTTTAGTGAATTTATATTTTTACGAATAAAAATATGTACAATAGAAGTAATTTCCAGTATTAGAATTAACTTTTGATAAATTATAGCTAATTTATTTCTCATCTAATCAAATAATTAATTATATTATAAAGGTTTTATATAATTAAATTACAAATCACAACTGTTAAAATAAACACTATGTAGCTGTTTATCTATTTTGTATTAGCTATTCATGTAAGAAATTTGCTTCAGCCTTTATTTATTAATAATTATCTTTTATTTACCCTCTTATAGTTGCAAATATGAAGTTACTTTAACTAACTACTTCAGTACTCATACACTTTTGATGTTTATTAGTTTGTCATATTTAGAAAGGTCAACAACTTGAAACACAAACATATTTTATACGTATCTTTTTATTTTAGATCTATAATAAAAATAATTTTAATACATAAAATATGGCCTTTAATCTTCGGATGTTGGAAGTAAAAATTGAATTATTTAGTGATCGAGTCAAAGACAGCCTTAATTATATATAATAATGAAAAATGTGGGTGTTTACGTTTTAGAAAATAAATAATGAATTGCTTTTTTAATACTTTGTAACCAAATATTAAGATTATACATTTAATAATATTACGAATAATATCACATAAATAGCATCATACTTTAACAAATATTTATAAAAAAAAGTATAAAATGCAGCCTAGTTTCATACACCGTCATGCCCGTATATTTTTTTTAAATACCCATTTCGTTCCTCTATTTTGTCTTCTTCTCTGCTCATCTTTTACTCATGAAACATTCTTCTCTTTCTCTTTCTCTTTTCTCCATTATTTTTTTACTAGCACCTATCTTTTTTTGTATCTGTGTTTATAAGTGACTACCGAGATCACCTAACGGAAAGATGAATCTATGGAATCGTTGTACGAGAGAAGAAAAACGTAAGCTAATGCAAAACTACGGTAATAAGCGATTGCCACTCTTTTATCTCTCTCTCTCTCTCTCTCTCTCTCTCTCTCTCTCTCTCTCTCTCTCTCTCTTATTACTACCTATTCCTGGCAACTCGATTCAGTGTAACCCAGCTACGAGAAGAAGAAAGTGTTCAAGCATAAATGACGAAGAGAGGGAGTGGATACAGAGAGATGGTAAGAGAGAGTACATGTACGTATGCGAGAAATAGAAGGAGAAATAGAAAGAGAGAAAAAAAGTTCGAAACGCAAAATAAATTATATGCCGTGAGCGTTACTAAGTAGTCGGAAAAATCGCTCGAGCAGCTTTATTGTGAGTACGGCAAAGTTGTTGTGAGATGCATAACTGTTTACCTATTTTTATCCTTTGTTTTTTTTTCTTTAGCTTGTAGATTGTTTAATGCACTGTTTCGAATGAAATTTTTTCCAAAAGTGTAAAAAAAAGTTTCTCTTGAACAGTGTATATGAGGCAAGTAATTATTTTATTCCAGATAAACTAAAGTTTGAAGTCTTATTTTGATAACGAATTTGATTAAATTTGTTCCGTTTTTCTCTTTTGGCGTAAACTGCTTTATTTAAAATTTACCTTTAACAACTACATAAATATACGTATATATAATTGGTCAGAAATATTAACTAAGGAAATTTATTGGAATTTCGACAAACCGCACTTTTTTTAATAAACTGAAATAATGTAATATATATTTACTGTCCTTTGCTAAATTTTACTAAATGTAAAATTTTTTTGATTGTTATTTTTACACATTTTGTTTCTAAATTAACTGTTTAATTATTTTTAATTTCTTTAGTTAAGGGAATCTTAACGATACTTAAAAATTTTAATTATCATAAGTGAAATATATATTTTTAATACGAAATTATATTGTTCATCTTATTAAAATAATTACTACGTCTTATTTATTTTTAGAGTTTAAACTAAATGTTAATTATTTATCTATTAAATCTATTAAATTTTTAATTTAGATTTTAGGATACATTGATCAATCTTAATATCTTTTTTCTTAAAGTCTTTTTTGTGAAAATCGATGAATAATATAATATCGGAACACCATTTTTCACTAAGGCTCATAAATTCATAATCTATAAGAACGAATAAGCAATTCAAAACTAGAATATGCAGGTATACATAGAACGGCATAAAGTTTACGGTAGAAATAAAAAAATATTAGACATGTATTTTTTTACGCGTTGACTCAACAATTTAAGGGGTGAAAATTACCCTTAAAGATTACCTTAGAAAATCTTTTTTTTAATTAAAAATATTTTTCAGCGTGAATTATAAGGGTGTTTTTTACACCTCAAATTGTCGTTTAATAACGTATAAATATATTTCTTATATTTTTTATTAACTTTTACAATACATTGCAAAATTAAAAAAATCATTAAGGTATATGTCAGGAATCTCTTGTTTGAAATAGTTATCCTTTTGAATATATTTTTTTTAAAAACTCCAAAATATCTTTATATCTCAACTTTATATCTCAATATTGTTTAGAATGATTTTTTATGAGATTTGTTTAATTTAAATATTTCTAGAGAAAAAAGAAAAAAGTCATATTTATCATTATAAAAATAGGGAATGAAACTCTTTGGTGTAAAAACAATTTCCACGTAAGCGTACTTTCAAAATAAATATATTGGTATTGATTTTATTCCAAAATTTTAATTCGTTTTTAAGATATTAAGAACAAAAACGATTTTCGAAGGTAAACTTTAAGGGTCCTTTTTACCTCTGAAATCGCCGAGTTAGCACGTAAAAAAATACGTGTCTGATACTTTCTGATATCCTACAGCACATCACAATATCAAGAAAATCGGTGAAGCTTACCTGGAGTAATTTCCTTGTTAGTGTAAGAATATTTTAAATTGGTATATAGATAATTAAAGTATAAACAAAAAATTATAAATGTACATATAAGTGAAATGTACATGAATAGATTTTAAATGTAAGCCTCCTTCATCATATTTAAAAAAATAATAGAAAGAATAAACTTAATTTGAAACACTTTCAACATAATTTGAACATTTATATAAAATTAAGGAAAATGTAAAGGAAAAACTAAGAAATAATAATCTGTGTAAATAATGAAATTTCTTTTAAGTGTTTTGTAAAGTTTTGTATAAAATTAATTGTCAACTATTATTCTTTTAATATTAAAAATTAATTTGTTACATACAATTTCATTTTATGAAAGTTTATTCTTGAGGAGTACAGAATTTTACTTTCATAAAGTATTGTTAAATAAAGTATACTTAAATAAATATATTGTCTTTTTACTATACTTTTGTAAAAAATAATTTTTAGAAAATAGTTATATTTTTATGATATTTAAAGCAATAATAAAAATAGTTTTATTAATAAAAGGTAGTTTTGAAATCTGAAATCTGGAAATTAAAAAACAGTATTTCCGTTAAATAAAGCGACGATGTCTTTCATTTTATTCCTTCTGTAACGCTTTTATTTGTTTTTCATCATTTCATTACCACTTTTTAACCTATCTGTATTTGTAATAAATGTGCGATTCGGAGGTGAAGCTTTATGCCTATGTTCAGTGGTATTATATTGCTTATTTGCATATTTGCCAAAAAATATAAGCCATTTTTTTCCATGTTACTTGTGTCACTCTGTGGTTTCTCTGTTTATTTCACAAATATTTTGTGCAGGTAGCGTATTCATTGTTAAAGGTATTCATTTGCCTATTTCTTACTCTTTCATATTTATTTCATATAAATATTGCTTGACACACAAATGTATTGTACTTTTTATGGCTCCTCATAGTTTTTATTCATTTAATGTGCATGTAACTTTTATAAGAATTAAAAATTTATAGTTTTCATCATTTTTCTATTTTATATAGAAATAACTATAAGTAAACTTGTCGTTTACAAACTGCAAAAATTAATAATTTTTTTTATTCTAGAAATTGACCTATTCCGATATCTTAAATTTGTCTTGAAAAATAAATCAGAATCTCTTGTGACTACAAAAATTTAAGCTACTGAATACTATATGCATTCGGTACTCTTCTGTAAGAATAGACTGTAAGATTACCAGTAATACAATTCAAGTACATGTTATTTATAAATAATTTTTATGTAAATCTCATCATGACTTCTAAGAAGATATAAGTGGTGGACCTGAGAAAACAGTTTGATCTACAATTCAGAAGGAATGACAAATTGAAAACGAACGTAATATTGTAAGGTACCATTCGTATAGTTAAAAGAAAATTTCCTTTAAAGACAAAATTCTAGCTGTTTAGAAATAAAATTTACCTGACTGATTAGTATAAATAAAGAAGTTTTAATTTGCATTTTTCATAGTAATCATCTTCTGCTCTTTAAAATTTATCGACTTTTTCACTTCGTTGACACTTGTAGTAGGAATAGTATATTGAAAGTAGGATGAAACAATAATAAGTGTAAAATATTTGTACCTAAAGAAGATAAAATGTGAAATAAAAAGTCATAATAATTGAATTTCAAGATAAAAAGAGAACAAGAGCGAGATGGAATAATTTTACTCTCTCTCTCTCTCTCTAAAAAAAATGAATGTTAAATGAGTCGGAAAAAGGCTAAATATAAAGAGTGCAGTATTTGGTGCTGAGAACTTAGTATTTTCAAACATTATTTCAAACATTATATAAATTATTTTTTACGAACAAAATAAAAGTTCTTAAAATTAATTTGGTTGTCTAAAATATTCAACTAATTAAAGTTCAACGTCTAAGCTTTACTGTTAATATATATATATATATATATATTAACTATGTATATATTAACTATGTATATGTGTATTATATATGTATTAACTGTATATATATATATATATTAACTAATTTTAATTTTATTTATTAATATTTTATATTATCAAATAAAAAATGTTATTGAATTAGAAATATCTTTCCTTTTTTAAAATAAAATATTACATCAGAAAACAATATGTGTTTTATCGAAAATCAAAATATTAAATACAACCTAATAAAAGTTAAAGATATTTGATTGATCGATTAAGTTATTTATTTGTACCCTATTAATGACTGATATAAATACAGTTCACAGGGTCATAATAATATGTAATACATTAATTTGTGTAACAATATAAAGTATAAAACAATTCGGTTTTGTCGTATAATGTTATACGTGATAGTTTTATATAACAATTAATACATTTTATTTATTTTTATTTGATACAGAAAAATGGGATTTATGATAAAAAAATTGTATAATCTTTTTTTTTTCTTTTTCAGATTTAGATAATTAAACAAAATTATTTACAATATTTACAATATTTTATAGATTCTTCGTGATTAAGCCAGCGACCAGTATTTATTTATGTCATTTCTGTGATTATCTTTTTAATCCCTTTAGGAAAATGTCATGTTATATCTCCATAAAATATTGTCTTTACTTCCATCTAAGTTGGCGCGTATTTTATTTTTGTATTAGATCTCTTTTATTGACGTGGTAAATGATGGGGATGTTAATTTTGGTTGTCTAGAAAAATGAATGGTTCTGGTAGAATAAATCCTGTATCTAGGGTTTTATTAAAATATGTGTTTTGATATAAGCTACCAAAAATTAAATTATTATTTAGGCGTAATGGTTTCTCGTTAAATTTAATATCTGGCAATCGATTCTGTGTATATGTGCTTTATTATATAATGTTTTATTGTATATATATTTTTTATACGAATTATTTGCATTTCTTTCGAATTGGTCTGATGAGGGCTTGATAGCCCAGTATTTTTTTCTCTTATTCTGGTGTTTCGAGTAAAATAATTTTCTTTATTTCCAAAATGTTTTTTTGCTTTGTCTATTTGTATTTTAATATGGTTAAAGAATTTTAGATTTTGGTCCAAATTTATGCATAAAAAGTTGACCGAACATTTGCGTGCTGTTTTTGGTTCTATGTTTGGATAATCTGAAATTTGACAAATTTTATTTTTTATCCCATTTGATTTGCTCATTTCACTTAGTCTGGATCTGAATGTTATTTTTTTACGTTTTTTGATGTTGATTTTTATTTTCCAGGTACGGACGTATGAGTTAATTTTTTTAAACGATTCTTGCAATTGTTCTTCGATTTTTTTAATTTTTTCAATTTTTTTCTCGTAGATATAGATTATGAGATCGACTGCAAATGCAATGGAATGTTTATTTTAGATTCATTCAAAAAATTTTTGGATGTCGCTGCTGTAGGTATTGAATAATATTAGAGAATTGTCGGTGCCTTGTTGTAAGTCATTTTTAATAGTGAATTATATTGATGATTGGAAATGTCCTATTGCGTAAAATGAGTTGCCTGTAATTATATTCCAAATGATTGTTATTAGATATTTTGGAAAATTTTTTTAATTAATCTGAAAATTAATATTTCGATCCAAGCACTGTCGAATGATTTTTTAATGTCTATTAAGCATGCTGCATTTTGTATGTCAGAATTGAGTGCCTATTATGTTTCTGATATTAGCTTATTTATTAATGTAGAGTAAAGTATTTGATTCTGAATTGTCGAATTGATTTTACGATATTATGATTTTTTATTGCAGAAGTTTATTATATTTTGTTTTATTATTCTTTCAAAAATTTTTCCTATATTTGGTTATAAGCTAATGGGTCTGAAATTGTAAGAAATGTTGTTGTTTTTATCTTTTTTTTTGTATTTCAACGACTAGCTTTTTTCCATTTAGTAGGGAAATACATTTTGTTTAATATATTGTTGAATGCATTGTTTAATGCATTTGTAGAATTTGTGGGTTTAAAGACTTATTTAATTGTGAGAGTATTTTTGTCGAGTCACTTTTTGAAATAGCATTTATCTTATTTTTCTAGTGTTTGTTGATGGAAATAGAGAATTCTATTTTTAATTTCATTTTTATATTATTGATTAAGTATTTGTAAAATTGTAGTTCTTCTCTATTATTGTAATTGTAGTTTCGATTTATTATGTTTGTCAGGATTAATATGTAGCTTTTATCTTTTTGTAATTTAGCAGTGTGCTGGTCGATGTAGGTTTCGCATGAGTTTCTTTTTTTTATTTTTGGCACCGCTTTATCTACATCTATCTTGGTTTGTTTGTCTAACTCATTTATATGAGTGTCTATGTCATTGTTAGATAAGTGCATTGTATTGTTTATATGTAAGGAACATTTGTTTATGAGGGTTTTGTGAAATTTTTTCCAGTTGGTATTGTTGAAGTTGTATTTTTATATGTTTTTTTTTATGTGCTCTAAATTGTTGAAATTTCATTTTACTTGAAAAACTAGAGCATATGGTCACTGTCATAAATAATGGGGTCTTATGTGTCGTTTGATTGTTTATTTATTAATTTGATTCTAGGAGCGATTAAGCAGAGTTTTGTGTAAGAGAGGCCATTAGGATGTCAGTGCTGTATAATTTAGTTTTTTATATTTTGTCATTATTATTTAGCCAGTTTTTTATAAAGGTACCTGGAGAGATATTTAATAAATTGTTCCAAACTGCATGCTCTGCATTTAGGTCTTTGGCTTTTATGTAGAAGTTTTCAGTTTTCCAAGTTTAATAATTGAAAGAATCTATTAAATTCATTATTAAATTGCACTCCTTGTGAAGCATAAGCGGAGGTAATAAAAAGCTTTTCTTGATTGCTTATTTTTATTTTGATTATTGATTATTGATTATTGTTTCTGGTGTTTAGTTTCTAGTCAAATTTTAGGGTATTAAATTTTTATTGCTTTGTATTTAAAGCAAGTTTTTATTAATATAGATGTACTCACTGCTTGTTTTGCGTTTACTCCATCTTGTCCTAAAATTATATTTTATTAGTATTGTTGAGTTTTGTTTCTGAAAGTAGAATTATATCAGGATCTTCGTTATCCAGTAATTTTAAGAGATTATAACTTCATGGATATGTAATTATTGAGCTTACGCTTCAGATCATACTGAAGAGAGAGAGAGAGAGAGAGAGGTTTCAAGAGTTTTGCAGACTGCAAATCGCAAGGAACTCAAAAATTTAAGAAGCCGCTTACATTACGGTGAAATTTCAATACAAGCTGTTACTTAATTTACATTTAAGAGTGGAGAAAAAGACGTTTATTGTTGAAATATTCAAGAAACTTTGTGCTGATTTAATCTCTTAGTAGTAACAAGAAAATTTTACTTCATTTTCGCAAGAATATTTTATTTAGTATAGTACGTAAATTTTATTGTCTATAATAATATATGCTAACAATATAAACAACTAAAAATAACAGTATACATTTGTGATTTATAGAATACAGTATTATAACATAAATTGAAAGTAAGTAATATAAGTATTAAAATTGCTTTATCATTATTAGAATTTTTACTAGTAAAAATGAAAATGAGAACATTAAAGTAATGTTGTTATACCACATAGAGAAGTAGAGAAGTAAAGAAAATCTAAATAAGAATGATAAATTGATATAAAAAGTGTAATAGAAAGGCCACAAAAAAGAACAAATGTACTAAGATTTAAACAAAAACAGAACTATAAAATTACAAAGCTGACGAAACAATAAATATAATAGAAAATAAACATACAAAGCGTGTAAGAAAAATATTGATTCTGAAAAGTAAAATAAGTTTTCTATTACATTTTTAATAAAAAATAAAGTTATATACATATATTGTTTAAATATCGTAGTAACTTAATCCTCTTAGAGGAAAGTTAATAGAAACATTTCTCAAAAAATTCTAAATGTTATGGATAACTGATATTACTGACAAATATATTTTTAAAACTGATGTGTATAGAAAATGATATTATGTATTTTTAGAGGAAAATACAAATAATATTTATTAGATTCTAAACCAAAAACAAAAATTTCTCAAGACGTTCTTTCTCTCTCTTTGTACACATATACACCCACAGAGAGAGAGAGGAGTTATTTATAATAAATATGGTTATCCAAAATTTGCGTTATCCAGTTTCATGTAACTCAAAAAATTCTAGGATTCAAAAAGAATAATTTGCAGTTAAATTGAAGTACTATTAAAATATTATAAAATATTTTAAAATATAAATTTAATAAGATTTAAATTTATGAATATATTTCTTAATAAACTTTCAGTGATCGCAGATAAATTAGTTTTTCCTGAATGGAGAATTTTAGTATTTCTAAAAATGTAGAGTTATTAATATAAAATTATATATCAATTTGATGTATGAGATAAAGACTTTTCAGATGAATTATATTACATTTTTAACATAGACAAAGTGGAATCTGAAAGGGTCGTGCTTAAACTACCAATGCATTGTTTGAAATTGTAGACACGATCATGGTACTCTGAATGTGTCACAAACAGAACAATATTTCGTAACTGACGTAATCTGTTTGAAGAAAATACACTTACTTTTTGTGCCTATATCAAGATTTCCTCCAAAATTGCCTATCAAGATTTCAAATGAAATTTTGTTGAATTACAACGAATTTGTATTAACAAGATAATAAATTAATTCTTCACCTAGTAATATATTGTTAAACTAAACTTATAAAAAATGATGATACAGTAATTAAATTTTGTCATCCCAAAAACTAACATTACACGTACTTCTTAATGAAGAAAAAGTTTTAAGTTCTTTAATATTTTCAAATAAATGTTAGAAGTAAAAGAATACGCTTTTTAAGCAAATATCAAAACTAATACATGAAATAGAAAGTAAATCCACTTAATCACAATAGTACTTTATATTATGCCAAAGTATCATCATACACATGTGAAACTGTAAGTTTCACATATGTTTCACTTCTGTTCTGTTTAGTAAAAGCAATTTTTCGGATGACATTTCAACTCCTTTTTTATGTATTTAATCAATTTAATGATTATGGATGTCGTTATTTCAACGGGGAAAATGTAAGTAAATTTAAAATATTTTCAGTACGAAAAGAAAATCAGAACTCCTTTATTTAAAAAAATATTTTGTAAAATATTTTCGATCTCTTTTGGCGTATTTTACATCTCATTCTATCTCTCAGAAATATTCGCAAAATTTAGAATATCACGATTAAAAAACACTGCATCTAACTAAGCATAGAAACCATGTCATCGATATATACGAACTATTCTCTTTTTCTTTCTCCAAGTAATTAAATTGGCATGGCCCTAAGTAATACATAGGGTCATGTCAAATAACATACCCTCGTAAAAGCTCCGCACGACATGTTCGATATTAAAACGAACAGGGTTAGCTCCTAGCTGAAAATGACATATATAATGACTAGTTCGCAGTCGCAGTGCAATTGATTAACGGCCAATCTCCAACCGACGTATGTCCTCCTCCTTGTCATCGCCCTTCCGTTACCTTAGCCTACGTAACACAAATTGAAATAACTACAAACTCAAGCACACGCATAGAAAGCACAGTCCAACATTACAATTTGTAATGCAAGCTACAAGACTGCCTCCTTCCATTTCTCTCTCTTTCTCTCGTTCCCTCTTTTCTCTTCCCTAAATCTCTTTCGCTCTTCTTCTTTCTCTGGAGGAGTATTGAGCCTATTAAATGCCAAGCATTTATTAATAAAAGAATAATCGTTATAAAAAAAACTCAAGTGGCATTCAATATTCTGGTTAGTTTATTGAAAAATTTTACTTGTAGTCCAACCAAAAGATCACTACTAGATTTACTATAATAGTGGAATTGTGAAATATTTAATGAACAAGTTGCTCTAAGTAGAAGAACAGTTTTTTAATTTTATATTATTTCTAGTTATAATATTTGCAGCTAATATACATAATATTGTTTTTAATTCTTTCCATTTTAGGTGAGTTTTTAGTATTCAAACTTATGTTATTCGAACTGCTTTAAAACTGACTCGAATCAAAGTTAATGGTACAATATAAATGCTTGTACGTTGAATTGCTTTGGACGAAGTCAACTAAATTCAGTGATTTAATTAAAATTATCCGATTATTTACTATTCTGTTTCAAAAAATATATTTAAAAAAGTGGTATACTTATTAAGTATATTTAATTAGTAACGTAAGTGGATTGTATAATAAAGTGTAGATTACTCAATTTTATATTCTTAAACTATGACTAACCATTTGTTTTTGTTATTTTCGTTTTACAGATTAAATTATACAAGATTTTTGCTCACATTTCTATCAATGAAATCTTGTTTATTTCTTGAATTTTGTAAGTAATTTATATTATCCAAGTAAGAATTTTTCCTTTGTCTTTTTTTTAATAGCTCATATTGTTACGAAAATGTTAACTTAACAAGGCATGATTTATGATTTTCTTATAATACATTATACACTATCTGTTACTTGAATACTTTTTGTAGCATCAAAAGCGTATTGTTCAGGCATTCATGTATGAAATACATGGAAAAACGTGTAAGTGAAATGAGTCTAGAAAAGTAAAAATTCAATTTACAAGCTATATTAAAATCACTAAAATGGATAACCTCATCGTGTAATGTTATGTAGCATCGCGTAATGATAGGCAAATGAGCCAGGCGACCTAGGCATGGATGAGAACATGTGAAAATACAAAATGGATGTAATATTTTGTAGTTATGCGAAGGTACGATACGAGAGCCACGTTTACTGTCAGATGGACGTGCGAGTGCCTGGAATGGATTAGAGATACGGCTGCTGTTGTGAAAGACAGAGGAATGGCTCAGTTATCATCAATTTATATTAACCTAGGCATCCTCTATTACAATTGACAAAAGAAGCAACAATGGTTTCAAAATAGCTAAAAGAGAGAGTAGACGAAAAAGTAAACGAAGAAACAGAATTTTTCATATTAAGATGTTTATGCAAGCAAAGAAAAATGTTTAAAGAATGAGAGAATGGAAGGATGAGGCTAATCTCCGTTAACTGAATAGTATGTAATAGTTTTGAATGAGCTTATTACTTAGTTATTGCAATAGGTCACTAGATATACCATGAAGGTCAAAATGGAATGCAATGAACGTTGGCACTGAAAATACAATCTATTTATTGAAACCTTAAAGCACAGGCGGTATAAAGAAAGTGGGGATTTTTAAAATTTTTCTCGGAAAAGTCTATACAGCCTGCTTACATTTTCCAGTTTTTGTTAAATAAATGGCATTTTCACTTTGCTTAACGTTTAGTTATTTGTTAGCTTCGATTAGCAGTTCAATCGTTCATAGTTGTGTAGTTTTTGTTTTACCAATTTGTTGATATTTAGTCTGTTCTTTAATAATATTGGTTAAAATAATAATAACTTGCGTTTATAATTAGTGTTATCAGTACTTCTTTTATAATTATTATATTGAAATTGTTGTCGTTGTTGTTACTATTATTATTTAGTTTCTTCTTGAAACTTTAATAATATAAGAATCGCAAATATTGATGAATTTATGTGAAAATGCTTAAAATAATAACACTATTAATGGAAAATTTAGTATTCAATTTAATAATAATAATGATACTTATACCGCAGCTGCTTTATATTAATTAATGAGATGCAATTGTTTATAGTAAGAGAGATTATTAATTTATTTGTTAGCTGATTGAAATAACGTTTGAAATAACGTACAGTTATTACGTTGATTTTTTGTAAATTTAGTATTTTTTTATTATTTATATTGGATTTTAGTAATAAATTTTAATTGAATTATTACTTTGCATGCTATATAAACCTATGAATACATTGAAAAGGATAACGATATAATTAATAATAATTCCACTGTTAAAAGGAATATTGGACAGTTAAGAATCTTTATTGTAAGTGTGTGTATAGGTGTGAGTTTTCGCTTACAAAGTGAAAGTTTGACCTTTCCACCAACGATGTGTGGGCCCAGGCGACAATTGAAGATCCTTAAAATATTTTTCTACGAGAGCAAGACAGAAAAAAGAAAAACTTTCTCTATTGGTAGTTTTCTCTTCTTTTTTGTGCATACATTCAAAAATAGTAATCTGGCGAGGCAGTGCCGTAAAGGTATAATTTAAAATTTTTTAATTTTGCAATTCAATTCTAACATTCATTCGGAGAGAAATAAAATTTTTCATACCAATCATGAAATTCCGTTACGTTCTCTTCGTTTAATCGATGCTGTCTCAATAATCGAAAGCCGTATCGAGAAATCTTCTAACCACTACCAATTTTAATTTTTATAAGCTATATCATCCGCGCGCCTACGCGAAACGAGAAGAGTTTCATAGCCGTGTCGGACTCTCTTAAATCATCTGCGGCATGAACCCGAGCAATAAAGTAACCACCAGCGTGATGAACTATTTCAAAAGGCTCCGTATATTCATAAGAATCGCAATAGCGAAGTTAATAAATCGTAAATATATATACAATTCATTCGGAACAGCTGATTGACCTTATATTCGTTGGGGGAATCATAGCGCAGATCAATATTAAAAAGCGAGTATATGCGGAACTGACACGAGGAACATCTCGCGAGTGTAGCAAGTTCAAAGTCGTGACGTTCGGACTAAAAAATCGTCGAAGACGTATCTCTCTTCTTTTATAAACGAAAGCCGCTCAACTACTCTCTTTCTCTCTTTGTGAGCAAACCACGAGTCGATTGATAGATCGAGGAAGCCTCATCACGATGAGCTGTTAGATTTTGGAAGCATATGATGGATGGATTTATCTTAAGTTTAATTAAGGATTAACAGTCGTATTTATGCTGTGGAGTGCTATTTTACGAATGGAAGTACAATTGCACGATATGTCTAGTGTATTCTTTGACAGCTTACATGTAATTATAACTCTAGATTTATAGGCATGGTTAAATTTAATAATTAGAGTTATGTAATCGATAAAAAAAGAAAAAAATTTCATTTAATTAACCTGAACCATATCAATAAAGAATATATTTGATATATTACAAGTACGTATTCACCATCCCTTCATCGTTAAAGATGTACTATCTTTTATGCTTTAAACGTTTCACTAACCAAAACGAATAATGTGTATCCTGTTAATTATTAAAGATATTATTGACTTTCTTAATGTAGCAGCTTACAAAAATGTACATTGTGCATAGGGAGTCAGAAATTGTAGCCGGTAAGTGAATTGGATCGATTTCGTAAACGTAAACAGATTTATACTCAATTCGGTAACCATTACTGAATTTACAGGCAGTAGCAAAGATTTTACAGTTCATTATTATTTTATACGATATACAGCTGAAAGAATATTCGTACTTTTTTCGCTAAATTTACTCAACAATTTTCTCATTAGTTTTCTCACCATTCGTTAAAGCTTTTTAGTATAAGGTTCACGTGTAATAACACCGTCTAATTCTACTTCGCGAACTTTCATTTGAATCTATAATTCTTAAGGATAGGATATTTATTATCGCAGTTATTCCTTAACTTCGGTCATCTATAAAATATGAATCGTGTGAATTGCTCAAGGACGAAACTTGTCCGTATTATCACGATCAGAAATTGTCAAAGTACAATTAGTTTTAAGAATACTTATGAATTAGTGCAGCAGCTACGCGTCAGTTCAACTCCAAAATCCGTGGATCGTTTCGAAACTTCGTTTCGAGTTCTTTTTTTCGAGTACTGTCGTCATATTGTTTCATGTGATGTCTCTTCAAGATTTTGAACTACGGAAAGTCTTTTCGTGATATTACATATGTGGTTAAGCAAATGATAAATAAATCAATAAAAGGAAAAAAGGTACAGAACATCTGAGATTGACATTCATAATCTATGGAGAAAACGAGGATGACATAATAAAATTACAAAGGAAAGGATCGTTTGAATAGGGATTAATGGAATGTGTTCGCATGATAAATTGAAACGTAAAAAGACTTTGCATTTTCTGACGTTCCTCTAATATCAAATTTTAAGAATTGCAGTAATAACACGCTTTATTCTTTGACAGATCTTTTACGCATGAACAATAAATTAAGTGACAACATTGACGAATTTAAAGAAACGATTGGCTTTTTACATTTCAAATATACCGATACAATCTAATAATTAATAATATTACTTTTTAATTATTTTAGTTAACTTTAAGTGTTTATAAAATAGACTCTAAATATTTTTCTTAAAATTTTAACTCATACAGTCTTGAGAGACTCTTTATTGTATTTTATTGTACATGCCTACGATAGAAAAATATTCAATGAAATTGTTTTTCAAACCAAACAGAGCAAAATCTTGATAAAATATGTCTCCAAGTAATTGAAAAAATTTATCTCAAGCATAAAGCCAATACAATTATAAACCTAAACTGCCATAATTAAATCTAGTTATATTTTCTCTAAAACTATCTCTTTGTCTTTTAGTTTACATTTCAAACGAAAAATGGAAACTTAATGCTTCAAATCATTTTCGAACGCGTGGCCTTAAGATTATTGTCGACCCAACGCGCAGTTGGTAATTTAAAAACGGATAAAAATAAAATCAATGTATAGAATTTTGTTCCCTCTGTACTTTCATCATATTTATTCAAATTGTTTCTATTTGCACTTTCTCTTCTACTCGTACCTCTACATAAATGCGTTTCTTCGCAACTTTAATTTGACTGTACTGAACAGTTGAGAAGTAATCACCTAGAAAATTAGTAAAGTTGAAAGCGTTTATTTCTCTTGACGTATTTAAGCAACGATGAAATGAAAGAAAAGTGGAAAAGATCTTTGAAATGCGTAATGGCAAACTTTAATGGAAAACGTTTTATATTTCGATTATTTCTTCTTTAAATGGAGTCAAGCGATAGAATTTACAAATGCTGTTATATTCGAGCTCAAAAAATTGTAAGATTGTTATTTCTATAATGTTATGCGAGTTCCTAAAGTCAAATCACATTAAAGGATTTTTCGAAAATTTTTTTGTAAAAAATGTGGATAACAATTGTAAAAAATTTCTAGTTCCAATTTTAGTTGATTTTAGTCCATATTTTGAAATAATGCTATTTTTTACTAGAGTTTATTCTAATAGAATTTATGTATTTTAATAATGAAAACAGCAGAGAAGCTGACAAATTTTCCTCTATGAATTGTGAAAAATAAGTTAAATTAAAAATTAGAACTAATTTGTAAATAGATTAATTATGTATTTTTAAACCTTTTTAAATCATTATATTCTGAAATTTATTTTTAATGAGAAAATCAAATAAATAACGACGGAAATTATCGTCGCGATTTTTCGCCAATACCGTGGGCGACGAGGAGAGACGAAGCGAAGAAGGAGAGCCACCCCCTATGTCGCGTCAGTGTAGTCGGTGCGGGGTTTTCCGCGGTTTCGGATGCAAGCGAAAGCCTTGGGGAAGGCCCGCAAGGAAGTAGCACGAGCGAAGCTAAGGGCTGAGCAAAAGCGCCTTATGTTCTCGCTACCTTTGCCCAAAGTTCTGTAAGGGCAAAGATTAGGCGAAGTTGCCCCTCGACCGAACCCACAAGTAAAAGTGCGAGTGGAGAAGCCCTTCCAGAAGGATATAAAAAATGCAATCGCGAGCGTTTCGGACGATTCGGGGGGCAGAAGTCCCCGAAAGCGGAAAGCTTACTTTACTGTTGTCATAGGTAAATACGTTAAATTTTCTTTTTAATGTAAATGGAAAGGCGCAATGGCATTATTCTCCCTGCTTTCGCTCGTCCTCTCGAATCGAACCCGGTCTGACATCGAATTTCGAAATTTCTTGTCCGGAACGAATCCAATAAAAAAGCACAAACACAGTGATCTTGCTAACTCAACGCCAGTGTTGACGTCAAAAAAGTGAAATAAGGTGAGAATGTTATAAAAGAAAATTTAATTTTTGAAAAAATAAATTTCAAATATATTAATGTTAAGATAAATAAAAGTATCGGTAACCTTACGCATTTTTATCTTAATTTATTATTCTGATAATCTTATGCAATAATGAAATGCGTGGGACGTAATCAGGCATCTGCTGGTATTTCAAAATAAATAAAAAGAATTTTTAACCAATTGAAATAAAAGTTTTAAGTAGCTAGAACGAATATAAAAAAAAATTTAATTTAAATTGGTAATTTTTAATTCAGTAAACAGTTTTGTTTAAAATGACTTGTAATCTTCTTCTTAGAACTATGTGCAATCTTAAGAAAGTCTTATTTTGATACAATGATTGACTCTCTGTTTCATGAAAAGTTAAACATTCCATTACATCGTGTTGAATAAGGTTGATTCGCGGACATCGAATCATGGATTGGCTTCATGGAAGCTCCTTTTACACTCTGAAACAACTCTGCATTACAACTTCAGCTTAAATTAGATAGAAAAGAAATATTTATTGTAAATGATATTGAAGTGGTCATAGATGAACTTATACCACATTTAACAATTCATTTTAGTTTATCATTTAGCTTTCCTAGTACTTGTAATAAAAATTTACTAGTACTTGTAATAAAAACCTCCACATTTTTGTGTATTATTTTATCAGTATTTCATTTCATTCTTCCCCATCTATTGATTTTAAAATAAATCGTTATTTTTTTAAAAATCCAAAATAATATATGAAAAAATTAATTTCTGCTCGCAAAACAGTGTATTCAGATTATTAAAAACATTGTTACCAATTGCTTCTGATTATAAATAATTTTATTTTGAATTACTAGGAATCCCAATAGACAATTAGACAAATGTTTTATTTTTTTCAATTTAGAGGGTATATTTTCAATTTTAGTTATATTTGATGAATACTTAATTTTAAAAAATATTGAAAAGATACATTCATAAAATTTAAATATACGCTTAGACATGGCTAAGTAGTGTAACAAATTATATACACATGCATAGATTAATAGATAACTAAAATAATAGCTAGAACATATTTTATTTTTACTTTTTATTTTGGTGAAATTGTAAATTACATATTACTCATGTTTCTTTATGCTTTAAACACATTCTCATGTTACACTATCTATCAAAATTGTGATACCCGTCCACATACTTTTTCTATCAATCAGCAAACTTATCTTACACGCAAGAGGAAGGACTCTTTTGTTTTTCTGCTCATGAATACACAATCCATAACACTTGTCTTTCTCTTACTCCTCGTCCATTGAAAGTGTTGGCTTCACTTTCAATGAGATAGACGGATGGATCTATGAGCAGCTGACGTGAGAAAACAGAAAGAGAGAGAGAGAGAGAGAGAGAGAGAGAGAGAGAGAGAATGAGTAAGGGAGAGAAAAGAGAAATTATACAACTTGGTGAAGGCCTGCGTGAACTACAAACAACTTTTTATCGTTATTTTCAGAATTTTTATTACTTTCCCTTAAAAATGATAATACGAACATTACATATATCAGGTATTTTTCCTCCTTTATTTTATCGGTGAGATGAATATTCTTGAGACTGTTATTTGATGTTATTTTCCGTAAAATGGATCATGATTAGAATATTTTTAATAAACTGACATCCTTTGAAGCTTTGAAAAGTAAAATATTCAATTGTTTACTGAAAAATATTGAAAATTATTCAATAAATTAAATTTATTGACTTTTACGTTCTTCTAAATTACTGTAAATAATTTAAATTTAAATTAAATTTTTAAATTAAATAAATTTTTAAATTAAAACCGTGTTATTATTTCAAAATATTAATACCGTTAGTAACCTTGGTAAGAATTTATAATTTATAAAGTATTGAGGATCAAATAAAGGATATCGGTCTAAATGAGTAATTGCATACGATAATACTTATGAATATCGATAATCAGCTTTTAATTACGTAATAATTGTAACCAATAAACTGTTATCTTTATCTACATTCATTGTGTGCTACGACTAATGATAATCGGTCCTATTGATCGGATTTTTGATGGAATTAACAAATTTTTAGTAAATACGCGTTGATTCACTAAATACAGCATAATAAATTATATTAAATTATTTTTTAAATAAAAGCATTGATAAAGCACTTTTATTTAAATTGTTAGCGCCAATATCTTATTTTCAATATATCGGAATTTCATTATTCAAAAACATTGTTGTATCAGTTAGGCATTTACAATATTATAAAGTAAATGTTTTTTCTACTAGGATCACAAATATTTGAATTCTCAAAAGAATTTATAAATTTTCTCGTATCGACATTTCGCATATTATTACTATGATACACTTTCTACGTTTCTTTTCTCACTTAATTTATCAATTAGTGCTTTCTTGTTGTATGAATTAAAAAATTATTGACATTTAACTTCTAGCTTAAAAAATTTTCTGTTTCTGACACGAAGCTATACGTGCTCATGCAATGTCTATTTCTATTTACAATGAAAGACAAAATGTTCTACCAGTTCATGAAATGTAAGAGAATCAAAACTAATATTCGATAAATCAGGATTTGAAAAATTGGAGATGGTCAAGAGTTCTATTGAAAGCTGAAATTAGGCTGTGAGATTATCAACGGTTAGAGAGGGATGACTGTCGTGAATAACAGGAGACCCAGTTTCAATGGTTTGGAGCTCAGATTAGTTAAAATTGTGATATTCAATTTACGTAATGAAATTGTTCTAGTAAAGTACTCGTTTCGTTATTCAATTTTCAAGAAATTTATCTTGTGCTACACATTTTTTAAGTAAATTAAAGTACTTTTGTTATTCTTGAAAACGAACTTTACTCTGAAAATCTTATATTTTGTCATATTTATTTCTTGAAGAGTGATTGATAGTCAAGCAACTTTAAATTATAATATCAAGAAGAGCATATGAAATCATATTAAGTAACTAATTATAATTGAATAGCTGACAATTAGTAATAATTAAATAACAATTAATCTGTGAATATTTCTTGAAGTATACTACTTTCAAATCATGGCTACCAATATTGGTTCTAACCGTAGAAATAATTAATTCTAAGGAATATTTCGTAAATCACGTTTTAAAATTTATTAGATATTTGTGCCTTTTTATAAACGATAACAAAGCACTCGATCTCCACAGAAGTATTTTCCAGTTACAATTTCTATCCCACTTCAATTATTGCTTTGTTAAAAAAAGTAAAATAAAAAATACATTTTAAATACGAATCAATGACAATGTCTTTTGCGAACAATTATCTTGTTTTATTTACAAATAAAACAATATCTTCACCATCTTTTTCGAAGGACTCGCAGAACGCCAGGCAAAAAGTAAACAGACTGAGAATCTTGAGCACTCGTATTCCCTCATTGATAATCATTTCGCAGTAGAGCGCAAACGTGATAGAAATGAACGACGTTATAATTTCGTTTCAAGTGGTCCAACATTTTCATCGGTGGGTCGTTCTTGCGCGCTTGCGCGGAATGTTCCATGTGGCGTATCATTATAAAATAAAACGTAAACTAAAATTCCAAGCTAATTGCTGCTGCGATGGGCAATTTCATTTAGCATGAGATACCAAAGGTACTTTTCCTTCCTGAGAAACGACCTTCATTCGTTACGGAGCTTTAATTATTGCGCGGTTTAATTATAGTACGCGCACGCGTGCATATGTAAACGTGCCCAGAGCGATCGATCGTTAGATTTAACTATTGGAAAAAACTGTCATTTGCGACTCGGATTTGAGACAATTACGAAACTACGTTCGACATTTACAGTAGAGCTTTATGCACGTTTTATAAATAGTTGTCTTTTATATTTTTTACAAAATGGTTTACCAAACATTTGAAATGTATTTTATTTAGAAAATGTAACTTCCATAACGTTATTTCCTTTACATATTTAGAAGTAATTAGTTAATAAAATTTTCGTTCCCAGTAATTTATGCCAGCTCGATAAATATATCAACAAGCTTAATCTGTATTAGAAATTAATAAAAAAAATTTTTTATTCAGATCATTGTGCATAAATAACTTTGTAGCAAATATATTAAATTTGCGACATATCAAAAGAAATAGTATACGATACTATTAGTATACTATACTTACTTTATAATATTTAACGATGTATAAAAGTAATTTTCGCGACAAGGATTTCTCATAATTGACCAATAAATTTCTTCAATATGTAATATTAAAGACTGACCTCTAGAAAAACTGAAAATAAATATGCAGTTAACAAAATTTAATATCTTTCATAATTTTCTAGAAACTTCTATTTAAAATAAGCATATTGATTAGGAGGATAATGAATTAAATTTGTTAACATCATTCGTACATTTAAAGAAATACAAACGCGTTATATGCCTTTAAGAACGAATCGAATTAGTATAGATGGCATTTATCGATACTACTATCGCATAAATCAGCTTTTCACTTGTACGTTTTTATGATTGAATAACTTTTTATGGAAAAGCAGATAAAAGCCATTCAAATTTTAACTAGTCCATCTTAGGAAGTCTTATTTCAGCTAAGAGATTTAGCTAGCTTTTAATTTCTATTAATATTTGCTAAAGTTGCAGTGACCAATCAAGTCCAGATTGATTATTTAAATTAGTACAATACTACTAATTTATAAATTGTTTATAAATAAATAAAGTGCAAAAAAATTGGTTTTAATTATTCGTATTATTAAGTATTGTTATATTGTTGTATCAATTTGTTTTCAATTACTGAAATTGAATGTTTTTGTACATATCAATAAATGTGTTTACATACGGCACAAATAATTAAAATACTAAATATACAACTACTTTAACTTAGTTAAAATTTTCAAATTGAATACGTTTCTCTATTATTCATCTTTAATTGGAATTTAGCAGCAGATATTAAAAGCAAAAGAGTGAAATAAACAGTTGGTGAAAAAAAGGAAAGTAAACCTTATTCAAAGTGATTTGAAAGTTAAGATTTTAACATTTCCATTAGATAGATTGCAAATATGCATACATATTTACGTCACACCGAATTTTATTTTTCGGTCTCCGTACTAATGACGTACAAACGAGCGCTTGAAAGAAGTAGATAGTCAACTCGCGACGATGGCGATCTCTGTATTGTTTATTTTTCTGCGAGTACGAATGAATGATCGAATTAAGAAAAGGATGAAGTAGAAAGGATGTCAAGGGTTAAGGGAAGCACTATGTAACACGCAAAGCATGTGTTTCGAGGATGTGAGCGACACCATTTCAAAAGAAAAACGATTATTTTGTTTGGCGATGATCAACAGAAATCAACGTAATAACTAATGTTTCTCTTTTACCATAAAAAATTTGAATACAAAAATTAAAATATTAAATTAAAAATAAAAAGTATAAATCAACAACAAATTCGCTTCACTTACTCTAGTTCAAAAGTTTCATATCAAATTAATGACGTAACTTAATTAAAATTAAAAACAATTTTATGATGAATTTATCATCTCTAAAAAACAATTTTTTAAGTAATCCTTGTATTATCTTTGCGTATCCTTTATATATGAATGATTTTTTTTGAGGATTATATTTATTAATATAGTCTTTAATAATACATTACTTTCTTATGTTTCAGGTGAGTAACATATCAGTACCCTTTGTTACTGGACAATTGTATTCGTGTCTTTTTGAATTCGTATTGAAAGGTAATTATATTATTTGAATCTTTCTTACATTGAAACATTAGTACTGTTAACATCAATAAGGTATAGACTTTATTGAGCTAATTTAGAGTTTCAAAAAAGTCTTTCAAAAATTTGTACATATAATGAATTGCAAAATTTACAAAATATATTCTTATACTGTTATAATTTATACATTGTGAATTGTATTCTTTTTATCATTATATTATTTTTCTTAATTTTTACATCACATTTATAACGTAACTCTAAAAAGCTTACAAGTGATTTTATTAATGATACATATTTTTATTGCAATCTCTAAATGGTAGTAAATTATATTGTTATTATAAATTAAGATATACCCGCTAAATAATATTAATTACTTACTTTGAGTATCGAAAAAATATCTTCAGCTAAATATATTACTTTATTGCTATTATTTATTACTATATACTATCTAGTTTACTCACGATGTTATGAGTAAATTTTAGGTCGGTGTTCTTCAAAATAATTCTAATCTACCAGTGACTAACTTTTCTTTATTTTTAAACCCATTTCTTTATCTGACCTATATATTACCCCTCACTAAATCTTAATCAACAGTACATTCTGTCATTTACGCTGTAATATTTTACAAATCTCTTTTTCAATTCGCATGAATGAATGTAATAGCATATTCTGAATAAGAATTAATGCGTAAGATAGTAGCCTTTATTAAATGAATCTCAATGCTGACAAATTATTTAAATTTTATAAATAGATAGATATTATTTCTGTTGGCTGTAATTTTCCATTAATGGCTTATCTAATTTCGAAAATATGATCACTTATAAATTAGAGTAAATGGGTAAATTTGAAAAATATTATATACGTAACAGATAAATGTTATTCGGTGGAATATTAAACAGAAATTTTATCAAATGTAAAATCTATTGAAACACATTCGTAATTATTATGGTTGTTTTCTCTTTTTTAAACATTTCAACGATAATGGTATCATATAAGCACATTTTACACATAATATCTGACCGAATAAAAATCTCCACTTATTGAATTAACTGTTTAATACAAATATTTTATCTAACGATACATGTTAAAGTTAGAAATTAAAGCTGATCCTAAATATTAAATTTTCTTTTTGCTGTTTTCATCAGATCTTTCATCTTTCACCAGAAGAAATAATGGTTTTAACACTAAATTACTCGACATAAAATTTATTAGTGTAGATTACGTTATATTTCATTTCTAATTCTTTTACCTACATATTGAATAGAGTATGAAGATGATTTGTTACTTAGTTTTATTACAAGTTAAAATATGCTACGTTACTCATTTAGCTGTTGTACTTAATCTGAAATACTCTCGGATCAATAATGTACGTATATGTACTTCGCAAGAATTTTACTTCTTGTTATTTTGTAGGTCAAGAATTTTACTCTTTTTTTACTCTTTTTCTCATTTTCCTACTATAGATTAATAAAACTTTGAAGTATAATGGATTAAAGTTTTATCAAATTTTTAATTAAATTATTTAGGTAAATTAAAATGCTTTTAGCTTTTAGGTAAAATAATTTTTGTAAAGTTTATAACAGACTATCGAATTACGAATTATCAACTTTTGCAAAATTCGCTAGTAATTGAAAGAAGATGATTGTGTATATAATATTTGCTTGTGGTAAATTTAATCTAGTAACTTAAATGTAATTAAAAGAACCCAGTGAAACTTTATGATCATTGAAATAAAATAAATAAAAACTTATAAAAGACTAAATTTTTGTAATTTATTTTACAAGAATGACTTTGATTATTGCCCATAACATTTAAATAGTTATATAATTAATTGTCTAGAAAAAGCTTTCAAGAAAACTTTCGTAAAATGTTTTTTCTTTCTGTATCAATTGTCTTATACTTACAATTATTAAACGAGCTTCATTTATTTAAACGTGACTGTAATATAGCATGAGAACTCATTTTAGTTTTACTTTCATGCATAACTAAACAATCTTTAATTTTTCGAGTAAAAATCGCTTAAACCTCTATTGTACATACGTATATTAAAAAGACAATGGGGTAATCCGTATTTCCAAATGCAGTGAGTATCCCTTTAGACAAGTACATTAGACAAGTCAATAATTCCACGAGTATTTATTTATTAAAAATGAATCCGTTTTATCCGTTACTCTACATACGAAATCGTAGAATAATTCTGCTGCAAGTAAGCGATAATCGTGCGAATTACTTTCAAATTTTACTCTTAGATTGGGTAAAATAAACAAAGCACTATAACGAAATTATAAGAAGTAAATCTCGGTGAAATACTACATCTTACAATAATAATAATAAATACATAATCTTGTCTTAATACTTTACTCGTCGTTCCCCGAACAATTCAAAATTCGCATTGTCCTTATTCTCGACGCGCTCTGCATAATTTTACGATCTCTCTTGTTTTGTAATTTATATATCTTATCTCAATCGAAAATTCAGATCGCGCCTCCTCACCTTCCAATCAGAAAAAATACGCGGCGACAAGATGTAAATCCGATCGTAAAAGTGAGACCGTTATCTCGGAGTATCCGCTCAAGCGAGACGCCCTATTTACGATGTTGTGTACCTGTCCTTCTTTTCCTCAGTCTTTTGCTTTTTCTTGACTTGTGACTGCATTATCGTGGCTCTGGTATCATTTATAAAGAGAGATGCATCAGATAATTTCATTATATCTCTAGGCTCTTGCCTAGAATAAATTGATTGAGGGCTTAGCATCGCTCTAATAATATTGTACTTGTAAATGTGTTAAATTTATTCATTTTACTAATTGATTTAATTTTTGCACATTGTTATTTGTCATAATGTTAAATAGGTATACATTCTTCTTTTCATTAAATAATTTGTTAATCATATTAGTCACCTAAAAGTCATAATTCTCATTAAATTTATAATGAATAACTCGTTGAAAAGTTTATACAATCAACAAAACTAATTATTATTGGGAAAAAATATTTATTAAAACAATTTGTTAACGTGAAAATATAATTTTTCAAATAGATGATAGACTTATTGACGATGGAACATATTTTTTTCTCTACGATAAAAGATTAGCAGTAAATAATGTACTTTGCAAAACGTACCATATATTTTTAGTTATTACCAGTTATCCTCATAAATAAAATCAACTAATTTTGTGAACAAAATTGCTTTTTATAATATTAAATTCTGCCTTAATTTATTAAAAATAATATTAAAAAATACAAGTTTACAATATTGCATCAAATACAAAATTAATCTTTTTTTTATATCAGTTATAATATAATTTCATTTACTTACTAATGCGTTGCTACTTTCTTTTGTTGATACATAAAATTAAGCACAAATTATATCAAAGTACAGTGAAAACAATACACGAAATTAAGTTCTTAATACAATCCTTTTCCTTTGAAACATAATACTAAATCCTATTTTTGTACCATATTTTCTATATTTCAGATTTATTCTAAAATATACTATTTAATCATACTTAATTAAATCTATTTTATTTATTATGTTCCATTATTAAAAAATATATAATATTTCATTTTTAAATTTCTTCTGCAAAGCAAAAAATTATACATTTATGTGTAGGTTAGGCTTATAACCATAAACATGATAAATAATTTTCTTCTTTGAAATTCTTAAAATGATATTTTACATACTCTTTTCTACATTTAAGTATTTTAGAAGTACATAATTGAAATTTTATTCCAATATACCAATATTACCAAACTTTTGCAATTGAATCTGATTAAATCATAATTATTAAGAAGTTGATTTAAAAAATTTTTAGTAGGTATACATTTGAATAATGCCAAGAATAAACCAAGTGAAAGAAGCCTTTTAATTGTATCTTTCAATTGATTTAAAACATATTATGTAAGAAGACTTTGTTTCATAATTTTTCTGAGGTAAATTATTTGTACGTTTGATGAGATTAATCTAAAGCCTCGTATCAACCGTACGAAATTCTATTATGTAAGTCATTTTTTATTAATAAAGACAATGTATATGTAGTGCTATCCGAAAGAAAAAAGGGGTGAAGAAATATTGATGGTATAATGGTTTCTTATAAAGAATAATTGATTAGAATTTTATTAATTTTACTAATACATTTATATATATTTATACTAATTCCATTTATTTTTCTAAAAATTCAACAAGTATATTCTGCTTTAATTATTTTAATACACGATAATATGACGAAGACAAATATTTGAAAATTATTCATATTCATGGATGAAGTGATCCAAATAGGAATGTGTTTGGAAAAAATAAAAATAAATGAATATGGATTGAATTTGGAACAATAATGGGTTATTTGTAATAGATTATCGTGTTTTCGATTGTTAAAATTGTTTCTATATAATCAACAATGACGGGTGTGAACAACTAAATCAAGTGTTTCATATTACAGACCTATTATAGTTGAATATTTTGAAAGGAATAGTTTCGATGCCAATAAAAATGCTAAATGACGTTATTAAAACACTTTAATAATTATGATATAATTTTCGAGTTATCTATATGCTCATGTACCAATTAAAAGATAGCATGACTATTTATGTTGCTTTTCGCGACACGAAGCATAGGTTTTGGCTCGCACGTTACAAGAAGTGCAGAAAAAAAATTCAGCAACACAGTATGAAGAATATTTTACAAACCCTAGAATTCGCGTATTAGTAATTGGATAATACTGGACTTTGGCTAAATGTCAAAGAGAAAAACAAAAAGACACCGCAAACGATTGGCCACCCGATCGTCACCGTCGTTCTCATAAATACAACGACACGATGGCAGTGGCCGAGGCCACGGCGCAGCAAAACATTTCACGCTTACATCATAAAAGGTCGCCTCCCGCGAGATACGAGTACCTCGGCACCTTCTTCTTCAGACCTATAATAAGTACACGCACCGTATCTCACAAGGATCATTTTGTACCGTTATGTACTATAATACTGCTCCGCCGGGTGACCGGCAGGGAAGAATTTTCGCGAAGCGATCATGATGCTTTTTGAGGTTATGTCTTCCGTAGACTTCATAAGCAACTCGTCATTTAATGTACAAAATATTTGTTATTAGTAGCGTTTACTACTAAATACTAAATACTACTAAATACACGTAATAATGTATTTTTAGATTAGGGTCTTTGATTTTAGCCTCTTACAAATATTATCGACGTTTCATCGACTTAAAATTATGAATTTAATATAGATATTACATATAAATTTTACCTTGACTCTTGATTTTATCTTGACATTAAATTTCGGTTATTCCATATTATATTGTGAGTTTTTGAAAATATAGAAAACAAAATATGGTATGATTGCATAAATACATAGAAATTAGATAGATCACAGCATTCCATTCTTTAAATAAAGGAAAGGATTTTCGACTACGTCATAGTCATAAATGTCATATATTACTTACTATGATAAATAGAAATGAGTTAGTTTGTTAGTTGTAAACATTTGTATGACTGCAGTACAAAAGTAAAGAGTACAATTTCATTTTATTTTAACTGTATATTCTTTTTGTTTTCAATTCAATAAAGAGGTGAAAATGTCAAACTCATTGTACTATTACTTGAACTTTCAAGTCTTATGATTACTGTGTTCCCATTGATTCGTGATGACTTGGTACTGTTGAGATGCCTTTATTTATGATTCTTGCCCATAATTGCAGATCCACCGATAACCTTCCGCGAGGCAATAATTCCCAGTGCGTTATTCCCTCAATACATACATACATACTCTAAAATATAAATCTTTCAGAGCAAGATAACAATCGTGCCAACCTCGTCAATTAATACGTACGCTAGCAGCAAGTTAATGCACTATTTTTAGCATACATGCATACGAGATCCTTGATCTAATCTGTGTTCCAAAGCTGTAACTTCTCTCTTTTCCGAGTGTTGATAGCATAGAATCATGATCGTGAGTCTTTTGGATTTCTTGATGCAAAACAGGAATAAAAAGATAAAGACAGATAGAAAGGGAGTAAGAAAGGTATAGAGAATGATAGAAAGTGAATCTTAGAAAAATTCTGTAATACGAGATATTAAAAATTATATTTTTACTTTGGACTATTCTTATTCCCGTAGTGTTTTCTAATGCAGCTTCTGGTTTGGTTACCGATGTATATTATCGTTTGTAATAATCATAACATTACTATTAAACCTTTGTCAAACGTTCAGATAATTGTATACATCGTATACAGCATATGTATTTGTACTATGTTTTTTTACAAATAACGATTTTCCAATTTGTGCATTAAATCATTTTGATTTTTATTATTCTTAAAACAAATAGATACACATACATTTTAAAATAAGTTTCATTTCATACTTTGCTTTAGTAGCTCTGAGTTTCGGATAAAGAACTGGCATAGTCATCGGTAATTCTTTTATAAAGAAGGGATCCATCACGAAAATTGATTTTAAAGACATGATTATTTAACGATCACTATTGATTATTTCAATTTTAACCGTATTCAATTATATATGTATATTCAAATGAACTTCTGAATCTAACGTAATTATCTTTAAATGATTCTAATTCTGATTTCTATCTGAACATGACCACTTCATATCGACAAAGTTTTTTGTCTACAAAAAGGCTAAAAGGTAACTGATTAAATCAAGCCAACAACTCATTGAATTATAATTTGAATTATATATAAAACAATTTAGAATTTATGACAGATAATAGTCGATCGAAATATGTCGGAATAGTTCTACAGGGATTCGATTAAAGATAATGAGTTGAAAGGAGAACGTTGTCAAGTAACTAAAAGAACAGTTTTGATTAAACGATATAAGACAGTGACTTAAACTCGCTATGAAGAGCAAAATTACGCATTTTTATTGCAATTCGTCACAAACAATCTTAGATATTCCACTGTTGGATATATTCTCCACATTTGCAGAGTTTATTCTTGGAAATTCACAGGTAATATTAACATTTAACTATGAGAAATTGGCGTACAATACTTACTTGAGGCATTTGAAATAATTTTCATGTACGCAAGGAAAAATTTGGAATTCAAGATTTCTATTTAATAAAGATTCATATAAAGATCTTTCGATTTTATGCTTTTATTTTCAATCTATTTATTTCGAAACTATGACTAGATTTCTTTTTGGTATTTAGTTCAAAACGAATATATTTATTCCAAAAGAAACTTGTCCAAAAGTGTATTGTAAAACGTTATATTTCCAATTGTCATAATGAATAAATAACTACTTCGAAAATTATATTCATCTAATAATCTCAAAAGTTTTACTACATCTTTTGTAATACATTAAATAATTATAGTCTTTATTTTGTAATTTAATTAAAAAAATTATTGTATTAACATAACTATATAAAAAGGCAACAATTAGTTAAGGCATTTATTTAAATTTGAGAATTTGGAGGGGATTATTAAAATCTTGATTCCTTGATTTCATTTCATTATTACTTAGTTCATTCATTATTACTTAACTCATTCATTATTAATACTAGGAAATCAAATAAAATCGTATATGCGTTAAGTCTCTTTTAATGCAAATTGATTATTTTCTTTATTTTATGTTGCGCTATGTAAAGTCAGTCATCTAGATTCTAATAAATTGGACACAATGGAATATAAACAGACATGTATTCACATTAATATGAAGATAATCTTATTACCTAAAAGTTTCAATTGATTATGAGTTGTTTATAGATTTTTCAGAGTGAATTTCTTCTTGACTCAGCGTTTTACTAGTGTATTTTCGAATACTTCTTTCGAAATAGTAGCTAAGCACAAATGTCAAGATAACTATCTGTGTACTCGACAATGCAGAATTATTAAACTAAGATTTTCAAGTATGTTGTAATATTATTATATGCTTAAAGTGATACATGTAAAATGCTAAAGTTTTTCTATAATTTTCAACTGTTGATTTATAAAATTTATTTTCAAAAGACAAAAATATTTCTTGTACCGTCCCTCTTATAAGTTTTACTTAAACCAAATTTTGCAGTATTTTTCATATTATTCATTAATTTTGTACAGAATTCATCGGTCTTCAATTTTCCTTTATAAGACTACTTTAAAATATTACGTACGTAATTATGTGATATTTACTATTTCAATCTACATATTATAAGCAGTTGATAGAGACATTAGGAATAATTTGAAATAATTGAAAAAGTCATGAAATGAAATAATATTTATTTAGATATTAGAATAAACCAATCTAATTTAGACGTTATCCTGGCTAATCTAATAGATCTCATCGGGTATTTTTACGCACCAGTGAACTTGAAACACTTGATTGAGCAAAGAATTACGGAATTTTGTTCTAGTTTAAGATAATGAACACGAACCGGAAGCTCAAAAATCGCGGGATATTGAAACTGATTACGAGAATACAAATTATCCTCTGATAGTTCGCTCTTTTTCTCAATCCCCCCTCTCCATTTATCTTTATTTCTTTTTACTTATATTTTATTTCTGTGTATGTCGATTGAAGTTGGCAGAATGCTAAATTTTCAAATCAATATATTTAGAAAAAATGACTCATGCATAAACACTAATGTTTATATTTTCTAATATACGGTGCTTTTAGTTATATTTTTATGTGCATATTTTGTCGCTACAATGCGATAAAATATTGTAATTATTGCCTTCTTACTATTACTATACACACAGATTATAAATTGAATCATTTATTGTACTATACCGTACGTATAATACTAGTTAACTATTGATAAATCCAATATATGAACACGCAATAATTACACATTTAGAGATGAGAGTAAGAAATTCTCCAAGTATCCAAAATATCAATGCTAATGCGTATCTTTAAGAATTCCTTATATAATATGTCGTATTGACACTTTGTGATTAAAATTAACTGTACGTTTTTTATAAAAATATTAAGATTACGTAAGAAAAAGACAAATAGAAATACCATATCTAATAATATTGTGGTACAATACGTAAATGTAATTAAATGGAAATCGGTTCAATTTTGAATTTAAGCTGCAAATTTATTAAAGAGAGTGATTGAGTTCGATTAGATCAAAATGTATCATTCTATAAAAATACGTATTTAAATTTTTGTTAGCTATTGAGATTCAGAATAAATTAATTAAAGATTGTAGGCAAAGTAATAATAAATACTTCAAAATCATACTTGTTACAAGAGCTTATGAACGTTTCATTTTAGAAAGTATTCTAATTTATACATTTGAATATGTTTTCGTAATCAGTATATCGTCATTTAAAATGAAATGATATTTGCAAATAGAATTTTGGACGTAGAAGCTAAGTAAACATGGGAAATTTTTTAAATCGTATAAAGAATTAAAATTAGTATTAAAATATATTAAATTTCTGATTTCTATATGAAATTGATTAATATTTGATCAATATATTTCAGACGCAATATTTAAAAATGTATGTTTATGTTTCATAACAGCAAATTTTAGTTATACCAAAATGATTTTTAAATTACTCAGCAAATATGTGACTTTGAATAGTCTGCATGAACTTAATTTACTGATTTTACTTCATTTCAAAAACACAATAAAGTATAAATCAGTCTATTATTTTTATTTGCTCAGAAATGAATGTACATAAGACAGTAATACGAATTCAATTTCAAAGATATAAACCAGAACAAACTGAACGTTGTTATAGCTGAATCACCTACACTGAAGGAATACTAATTATATTTAGTAGTTGCGTCAAATATAATGAAAAAATAAACAGTTTATTAATTCAAATAATTTCTTATTCATAATATCATCAGTTACTAAATAATTAGTTTAGTATTATTTTATAAGCATTTAGAAAAATTTTAACCGATATATTAAAATGTTTAAGCAAAGGTCATAGTAAACTATTTGATGTGCCACGTCGATTTATTTGTATTTACAAACTTTTAGTATTTACAAACTTATAATTTTCTACTATTTTCCTTTTTACTAGTCACAATTTGTCAGTTCCTACAATTAGTCAATAGTTAATAAAATTTTGAATGACATTAATGTAAGACGAAAACTAAATTGAGAGTCGATCAAGGATTAAGATGTAACTGGTCTAAATGAATAGTTATATTTTATTTAACTTTGAATTTGATAGGGTCTGTTTAAGTAACATAAATTTTAATTCAAGTTTTTAAGCATACAATCATAAAGGAGAGACTAAAACGAACTCGACTACTTCCACACAAGAAAGCATAACGGGTTCCTACACCCCGTAGCATTTTATGAAGAATACTGGTTCTTGTACTGCTACCTGCATATTAATTATGTGGCAGTGGTGCGCAGCCATTATTAGTAAGAGTGATTATGCCCACGATGAAAAATCTATGTTCGATATTGCACGAGCAGAAATCTGTGAAATGTATGAGCGAGAATAAGAGCTTTCGAAATGAATCATACATTGGTAAGCGAATAAATGCTAATAAGTAAGTTATGCATAATTACTGTCCAACTGCGCGCAATGCGGTGTATGTAGATGAATCTACGTGCATGTGCGTAATGTTTTCTTAAATGGAGACTTAATCGGATAAACTATGACATTGTGCATTTAGTCTTTCGATGCGGTCTCATAGTTGTTAATATTCTTATAAAAAATTAAGCAAAACCTTTTATCTAAGCGAATGAAAAGATACTTATGTTTGAAATGGAAAGTCTACTCATAACAAGGTGATTGAATATTTCGTAATGGTGTATGTGCAGCAACACATTTAAGCTTAATTAATACAAACAAAAGTTCATAAGCTGTTCACAGATAAGTGTATCTAAATTAACTGACTGAATATCATAATATCATTTTGGATATTCCAGATTATTAAATCGAATAAATTAAGTTTTTATTACAACTAGCTGAGTACGGAAAGTAAGTTATAAGAAACAACTACTTAATTGCGCATTGGTTCGCAAATAGGCGTGACATAAGAAACTATACTTAAAAGATTAAACGTGTGTTTGTTTGGTAGTTAACGTTGGATTATTTTATTCGTTAAGAAAATGAAATAAATAAAATATTTAAATCATTTTTAGCTGCGTGAAATCAGGCTCCATTTTTATGCGCACGAAACATAAAAACTTGAAAATGTTTTCATAAGCGGCTGTTTGCCTTAAGCAGAGGTGTAGTTAAATGCCAGAGCACGAGTACAATTCGTGATAGTAAAGCTTATTGCATTGTTTTCAACAGTGTCTACTCATTTTTATATGTAATACTTTTTGGACGGCAAAGGCTTACGTATTCAATTAATACTAAGGGAATGCAACTTATGAACAAGATATAATTATTGATAATTAGTGCGCTGTAACAATAGTACTTTTCCATTGGAACTTGGAAGAGCATCCAGCAGAAAATGTTCCGCCAAAAAATTACGGAAGGCAAAAACGTCACGAACTCCCCCCTCCCACATCAACCACTATTTCACTCAGTACCGTGAACCCTTCGTCCATTCTCCTTACAATCACTCGGTAGGGCCGTTTATCTCATCTCCACCGCCACCCTCTTCCATACGCTTCTGCGTGAACTCGACAAGCAGTGAAGCGTGCACGAGTTAACGACTGCAGGTGGGCGCTTACACAAGCACACGCCACTTGATTCGGACCTCTCGATAACGGACTCTGCCTAGGTGCACGCGCGCATAACACTTGGAACTTCCCACGTCCGTGCGTGTGAATATATATCCAGCGAAATTTCACATCTGCTCGCTCTGTCGATTATCGGACATCTTCATGCCTAAGGCTTTTTGCAATAACAAAGGCAACCCTATAGATGCTGTAGTTGTCGATCCGGGAGGCTTACGGGCATTTTCTGGAATTTCGAGGATGATGGAACGGAAATTTAAGCCAACGAGTTATAGATGAGCCGGCTAAGGAAGAATGCCCTTGGGTTCTTCTAAAAGCAGGTGCGCGATCTGTTGAATTTTGGTTTATGTTGTAATAACGTGCTTTACAATTCCTTTATTTGACAGTATTATCAAGGAGTGAGGCGCCTTATAGGGGATGCTGTTTCGTCGTATCAATATTGATTACCGAGTCTTTTCGGTTCCTACCGATTCTTTATCGCAACATAAGAAATACAAATTTTTAGAAAAATATGATTAAAAATGTCAATTGAAAATAAACGTATAAAATGCAGCATTATTAATGTAATTATAGTATAAGTGGAGTTTTCAACTAGTTGCTTTCAATTGGATTTCAATTTTCAGATTTTCAATCAATTATATGCACTACATACAGGAACTAGATAAGAAAAATCTTCAAATGCTGAAAATCATATAATTGAGAATTATTACCAAAATCTACAATAATATTTACTACTAAATGAATCGTATATTTCACTTATATAATAAACATATATAAACTACTAATAAAATATTCTAGTATGAAAATCATTTTTAAGAAATCGAATTAAACTTTTGAAATCATTAATGAAAAATATACACGATCACTAAAATTACATTTTTAATAGATTAGTAAAGAATAATCACTCGTTTTATCTTTTAATAATGTAATGATAAATTTAACATAATGATAAACGAATCTTAAATCCTAAAATTATCGGTTTCGTTATAAAAAAGTTTGATTGGTATTAAGTCCATTATACTTTTCTAAATTAGAAACAAAATTTTAGTCATTTTTAAGTAAAAGAATGCAGTCTCCTATTTTAATAATAAACTGCCTTAAGTACCTCTCCCTCTCGAGTGGCCTCTCTTTCGAAAGGAAAAGTTAAAAGATCCAGTCATGCAATAAGAAAAAGAGGTAAAGCTCTCTCAAAGGCAAACCGGTGTAGTGCGACAGATCGCACAATATACAAATTTAAAAAAAAGAAAGTAAGCGCGTGAGATAAACGAAAGAAGGCGAGAGGGAGAGAAACTGAGTAAGAGGGTAGTGGATGAAGAAGGAAAGGAAAAAAACGTTAGTCTCGTCTGGCCCGTCTTCCGATTAATCCAAGACGTGCACTAGAGTGTAATATACGCGCGTGTATAACTCGCCAGTCTTATCTTCATCTTAGGTTCTTCTCGCTTTTTACATCCGAACGGCTTACTATACTTGTTGCTGCTGTAACACTCGAAGCTCAGACTCTTTGCTTGCTCTTTTCCTTTTTCATGATTTCTACTCGCCTACTCTGCCATTTTCCTTCAACGCGATAAGTCGACAATCGTAAACTAACTCCATACGATATACGTAATATACTCTAGAAAAATCATAAATTTTTGCATGCATTTTTGCATTATTCCAGAAATTTTAGTACTTTTTCAAATAGAATTCATCAAAAATCCTGGATTAAAATAACAATGTTGATTTATGAAGGGTTACAGTGACATTGTTGACTAACAAACTTTATGTTTTATTTTCTAATTTTATCGTAAACATTACTAAAAATAAGTTTTGTTTCTTAGCGTCTAGAATCTAGATTTTAGATTAATTCACGTGAGACAATAAAATATAATTTTTAATGTTAATGTACTTTATAGAAATGTTTCCAATTATATGAATATTATTTATTTGTTTTAGTTTTATTCTAGGATTAAAACATTTTGAGAAATTATATGCATTTAGTTATATTTTATGTAACTAATTTCTATGAACTTGTGTAGCCTGTGGTTCTACGTTTCATTCTGAAAACTCTTAAAGGAGCATGGCTTGAATAATTTTCTGAAAATCCCTAGATTTTAGCTCCGTGTTAAAAGGTCCTATGCTAATTCCAGCTCACTTTTTATTGTAACATGAAAAACATGGGTAATTAATATACTTCTTTAATGTGAGCCGGAACCGGCATACTTTGTCTATTAATATTTGCAACAAGTTTTTATTTTAGGCAAAAATTCTAACTATCATTGATAATATCTAAGCAATTTTTTAATCCCATAGAGCACCGAAGCTGGAATTGACGTCTTTTTGATAAAGATTCTCTTTCCATCCATATTAATAGGTGGAAACAGATAAATTGATCGTCTGGAGAAGGTCGTATATCAGTTTTTTGCAAGGTATGATGATATTCTAAGAAGTGCGCTTTGATTCGCGTGGACAAATATGGAGAGACTATAAGAAAAGAAAAAACAAGAGGATAAACTAAAAACGGCGATACAGAGCACAAATTCGAAAAATTGTATTTTAGGTTTTGCATATACTTCAATGTTTATCTTTAATATACGTTACTGATTGTTTTCAAGATTTGAAAACTAGTATCAGTTTTTATCATTTTTACATATAAGTATGATGTATTTTATCATGTTTAAAAAAAATAAACACGTAGATTAGATTTGATTTACACAGAGCTTACTACACACCTCAGTCGTAATTTTGCTTCAGCATATGAAAAATTTTAAACAGACTTTATGGCCAGAATGCAAATGAATGTCTATGAAAAACCAAAGTATCTGATTTGATTAATATTATTTCTTTAATTAATACTACTACAAATTCTTTATTTGTTATTTCAGTTTTAAGTTTTAATAAATATATTTTAATAAATACAAATAATAAATATATAATAAATAAATAAAAAGTGAAAACATTAATTGAGTAATTGATAATACGCTAAGTATACCCGTGACGAACTGAAAACTGCCTGAAATTTTGCATTTATTGTAAAATATATTATGTCACATCTGATTTTGTCTAAGAATACAACAATTGCATTGTGCGTTTCGTTATATTCAAGAATTATTTCTTAAGACTTAAACTAAATTTATTGCTATTAAAATGTTTCTTTTACTGACATCACATAAATCTTCTTGTTCTTTATTATTGCCTTCATTTTACATTAGTGCCATTGAAGAAATATTTCTTTGCATTTTAAACTTAGCTAGACATTATAGTTTATTTAAATAAAATATTTATGTAAGTTAAGGTGTCCCGGCACTGCTTAGACTCATGGTAACCGCGCGATGACTCATCGGAGTTCAACGCGCAACGGTAAAGAAGAATATACTGTTGCTCGCGGGAAGAGGACCCAGGATTTCCCACCAAAGGCGTCTTCACGGTGATCGACACGGCGTAACTTGGGCTTTGTGAATATAGGGGCGCTACTGGTGAGCAGTAGAAAACAAATTTCATTCATTTATTTCTCACCCTGCCACCTCCCCTCCTTAGCAACTCGTCTTGACAAGGACGTAGATGCAATCTGCCCTTGTCAGGGTAGGTGGAAAAACTAGAAAAAACGAAAAAACCTATCTGGAAATCCGGGCGATATTTACATCGTAGAACCTTGAATGTAGGAAGAACAAAAAAAGGTCGGAACTTCCAAAAAAGCTTGAGTGAAGGCTATACAAAATCCCCAGGTGGAGGATTTCGGCGTTTCTTAAAGTATTACTTTTCAATTCATTATAATCATTAGTAATTAATATGACGTATGGTTTATAATTTCAATCATCTTAGTGCAAGAAATTTTTTTATTTATAAAATTTAAAAGAATGTTTAACACGTTTTAAAAATAATCTTTTGATATTTAAGAAGCTTAGGTATTTTATATATACCCTCATTCTTCTTATATATTTCATAACCAATTACATAGTACTCTAATTTATTAAGCCAAAAAAATAATAAAAATACTTACTGTTGAAATAATTTTTTATTTCATAGTTTTTATTTATGAGGCTCTGATTATTAAACTTTTTTGAGTAAATTATAACACCATATCAATTTATTACGCATATAATAAATATGTACATATTATGCAAGAGCAGAAATGTTATGTGAGCATGTGACACCGGAAATGGCGTAAGTTTTATTATATTATTGAATATAATAATTATTTTTATATACGTAGTATAATAATTTCGTTTAGATACCCTTTCGATTACAATTAACTTATAGCATGATAATGATTAGTTTAATAATTTGCTCTTTTTAAGTTAATTACATCACAAACCATTGTTCGGATGGTAGTGTTGATTGCTTTAAACATTAAAAATGTACGTTGATTCACAAAAATTATTATCTAAAATTGTGAATATCAAAATATTTTTATCTTTAGTTTTCATATATGCATAAATTTACTAATTCTATTAAATAAAATTTGTATTAAATCATGAAGCTAGAGTTCGATGTAACAAAATATAATAATTATGTTATAAAGCACAATAATTTTAAGAACTTTGTTTTTGTAAAAATCGAAAAAGAAATTGTTGCTCACTTTTATTAAAATAAGTGAAACTATAAAAACAGTTTATTTTTATTATATATCCATTACAAAAAATTTGTAATGTATAACCTCTTGTATGTTATTTATGTCTATAAATATTATTAAAAATATTATAAAAATGTATTTATTATAGACTTTCATATAAATAATGTATTGTTAAAGCAGAAGTAAAGCAAAGTTAATTGAAATATTTTTACTTAAATTAAGATTGATATTATAACTTGGAAATAATATCTTTGTAATAATATTTGTAAACATATTTCTTGATATCCAAGAAACATAACTAGTGTATATTGACATTTAGTCGTTAAATATTTTATTTTAGCACGAAAATTTTATTATGGTGCTCACTTGATAATAAATAGTCATGCAATAGATTATTTGCCAATCAGATCACCGAACGTGATATCATAAAAAATTTATTTATTAAATTGTTACTATTAAAAAAAGAATTTCTTGGATTAAATTTAAATGAATCATTTGATTTACATCATGGTTTGTTTTAAAGTATTTTTTTGCGGTCTTATTGGATTTGTTGTTTTACTATGCATGCAAGAAGCCGCAGCTGTACGTATTTCTATACAAATATTAAGATACTTTAAATTATTACAAATTTATGTAAGAATATTTATTAATAAAAAATTAAATAACTTTTTTCTGCTAAAGTTAATGATATAACTTTGAAAAATATTTTATACAATGAAAATCCATTTATTTGTTATTCTAACAAAAATTTTCGTACCTACATGTAAAATAATTATTTACTTAATGTAGGTTTAATACTCACTAGATATTTATTATAAAAAAGAATTAATTGTTATAATTCTTTTTAAAATCTACCAAAATAATCATTGTTTATAATGAAATTATATTATATTATTACTTTTAAAAATAATTCTCATACAAATACATTAATTCGTAGTGCTTCTATAAATTTTACTTTAATATTAAATACTTTTCCTATATATATATACACATACACACACATGTTTATTAAGAAAATTAATACAACTAACAAATAAAATTATTTTAATTTTTTATAACTTTTTACATAATACAGAAATTTTTTATAAATAATATTCATTTCAATATTGTGATGCATTGTTATAAACTATAGAAGCCGGCATCATCTCTTGAATGTCGGCACCAAGCTGAGTTAGCATGCAAAAACATTCCACCAGGAGCAGAACGGCAAGCTTGTATAGTATGTAGAATAAAAGTATATTTTTCTGGATTATTGCATTTATATATTTTTAATGATAAATATATAATTCTTTATTTCAGCTGGACTATATTGTGAGGCATTGTAAATAACAAATAAATGAAAATATAATTTTGACTTTATGTACAACAAAATATTGTAAAATTCATTAATAAAGCATGCTTTATTAGTAATCATTTAAAACTATAAATTTTCTTTGAATACCTAATTTAATATATTTTTCATTACAAGTTGTTTATAAAAAGACCTTTCAAACGTTGTGGAATGTTCTGATTACTCAATTAGACTAATAAGATGAAAGCTAAGTAATTATACTTCCTAATTGAAAGTGCACAAATACGATTAAATGTTAGTATTAATTGTTAAAAATAACTATAAAAATTAATGATAATATTAATAAATATTGAACAAGAATTCGATGCCGTAAATGATTATAATATGGAAACAATATGAAAAGAAATTCATTGGAATGTGTAGTCCAACTTAAAAAGTTAACATTGTTAAAATGTTAGGATACTAGTTTGAATTCTTGACTGAATAAAATATTAAATCTATCTTTAATGCATCTTCCTTTTTGAATTCTCTGTCTCTTTCTAATATGTGCAACATAAAGTTTGTTACGTTTGATTTGTTAAATGAGTCCCAAAATTTTCATATTTTAATCGAATAAAACAAAATAATGTTAAAAGTATATTTTCTTATCACAATTTATGTAGACTTAATGATTTATAAATTATTCAGATAAAGAATTTTCGAGTCATTTTGTATTCATTTTATTGTATATTCTTTTTAAACGAGCTAACATAAAATATATATTTTTATCAATTTTATTTACAATCGTAATTGTATAAATATATAATTGTAGCTTCAAATTTTAATTTAATTCAAGTATTAGATTTTTGACGAATAAACGAATATATGAAAGTAAAATGTATTGTAGAAATGAACGTTTAAAAAGAAAATAAATCGAAATATTTTTAAGGGCATTTAATCACTAAATTTGATTTTTTCAAATTTAATATTTAACATAAGAAATAAAATCTACAGATAATCGGTTTATTCTATAATACAATAAAATTTCTGAACATATTGATTTATAGTCAATTGTTACGTATCATATTTGTCTGATACGCTTTACAAACATTCATTTAATTATCAAATAAGATTGAATTAGATATTATGTAAACTTATATACAGTATATTCAATCATTATAAAATACTTTGAGTTGAATGGTAAAATATGAATATTAAAATATATCTAATAGTAATGTTACGTTTATGACGTAAATGCTCCTTTTAGGCCTATACAGATAAGTATACTAGACTGTAATAGGCAACGGTCATATCTAATGTTGCCTTATCTACGGACATATGCGGAGATAAAATTAAGAATAATTGATAAAACTCAGACAGACATTTCAGCTACTGTACGATAGTATATAATTAGATTAGTACTATATTAGCACGATTAGACATCACGTCTACCCCACAATTATGTACTAAAAATATTCGAATAGAAACTCCATAGCGCAACTTAGACATTTCGTGTAGTCCTTAAATGTGGATAGAAATATTAAAATATATAGAAGCTTCATAGCGCAACTTAAACGTTTTATCTAGTCCGTAAATATGGATAGAAATATTACAATTACATAAGGAAGGATCTTAGGATAAGGAAATAGGAAAAAGGTAGGGGTCGATTGCTTTTTAAAGAATGACTACATATTGAAATTTTAAAAGAAAAGTATTTATTACTCACTTCTTAATATAAGTCAGTAGGTCAACTGCCAGGTACAAGATTTGAAGGTGAACTCTGATTTTGCATGGTGAAATTCGCCCATTTTATACAAAATTTAAAGCGGTATCGCCAAAGAGGGAATTTTTATCGTTTTTCCCGGAAAAGTCTATACAGCTTGTATACAATTTTCAATTTTACTAAATAATCAGTGTTTGTATTTAATTACTTAATTGCTTATAAAATTATATTCACAATTTCCTTTTTCGTAATTGTACAGTTTTTGTTTTATAAATTTGTTAATATTTAACCAGTTTTTATTGATATTAGTTAAATTAATAATAATTCGTAGTTACATTTAAATTTTCTTCTGATTTTGTAGTAGCTATTATTTTTGTTATATTGATTTTTATTATTTTCTATGTTAGTATTACTAATATTATTATTATTTTTTTTATTTACTATTATATTCCTTTAATCGTATTGAAAACGTTTTTTTGTTAATATTTATTTATTTATTTATATTAATATTACTTATATTCGCTAAAATAATAATTAGAAAATTTCTATGTTATTAACTATATTAGGTTTGTTTTATAATTATATCATAGTAATTTATTATAACTATAGTTCAACAATTTTATTTTGTTTTTCTTCCCTTTTGATTATTTAAATTTTTCTTTAATTAGTTATGTAATCAAAATTAAAATAATATATGAGAAAACATATTTTCCTTTGTTAAATGCAATTGCGCAGTTGAAGATGTAACTGTATATATGTATGCATGTTTGGGCGTGCAGCTGTTTGAAGGTACAAGTACGCAATTGAAGATGTTGTTGTGTGTGTATGCGTATGGCGTTCAGTCACTTATGGATGCAAGCGCGCAATTCAAGGTATTGCTGTACGCGCGCGTCTGTGTGTGTAGGCCTCTGGCTGCTCAAAAATGCAGGCGCAATCATAAACATGTCATGGTTATGACTTCTTATGCTGACATTTCAGGCACAGGTGTCGATTTTAGATTCTTTAAATTTTTCCTTGTTAGAGAGAGAGGGAGAAAGAAGAAAAAATTTCCTTTACGAAAAAAAAATTTGCCTTTCTTATTTTCAATGGTTTTAATGAGATGATGTCGTAACAATAATAATATATATTTTCTCTCTGTACTTGATAATATAAATATTTACAACTCATATTATAAAATACAAAAATTCATTATTTTCCTTTATGGTGTCTCGTATGTTAACTAGATTCGTAGGCGTCAGACCGACCTTGACTCGAGGCAACCGTATAGCGCAGGATTGAGTTGCACGTGCGATACTTGCCTGGACGATGCGCGCCGGAAGGAAAGGTCCAGAGCAAACCGCGAGAGAAAGAAAGAGAGGGTCGGTATACGACGTACGGTTAAAATCTTGAGCTTTTCCCGCCTGATCAATAATGCGACAGAAAATTTCGCTGTAGTCGCTCTTAATTAGCTCTGCCGAGTGAGCTAGTGATTGGCTTGGGTGTCAGTGGCAGTAAGCACCTTACATCAATTATGGTGGTGTAGCTTCAACTTTCTGCATTTAGGTAAATGGGCGAAAGGTTAAGATCTTTTGAATTTCTCTCTCTCTTAGCTGGTTGTTAGCCGTCGCCAGACTCGGAAAACCTATTTGCCATGTTGTTCGACGGCAAAGGTTTTACTTTTTGTCTTTCAACCTCCTATACCCCGTCCTTTTCAGGACGAAAGCTAATATTCCATCCTTCTCAGGGTGAAAGAACAATCCCGTCTTTCTGAAGATGAGATAAAGCTATACGGTTCCTTCCAAGGAAAAAGAACAGTTGCGTACATTTTAGAACGCAGGAAACGGAAGAAACATCGTATTTCGTCGAGTGAGACAAACACCGTTTCCCCCAAAGTTATGAAGAAACTTATTGGAGCAAAAAAAGAAGCTCAACGGTAAATAGTTCTTCAAGGAGAATAGTTCTTTCTGGAGAAACTGTGGATCTTTATGAAGATTATTCAACTTTTAGATACTTGACGATGCGATTAAATAACCCACATACCAAAATTTGACAGCAATTATAACATAAGAATTCTCAGAAAAATATACATTTATGTAAACAATATTAAGTTAAAGGTAAGTATGTATCCGAAAAATAGATGATACCAAAAAGTCGATTAATTAAGAAAAACCGAATCAGCAACCTCAATTATGCATAAAATAACTTACAAGTAAGGCACCTTGACAATTATTACTATGAACCATCTTCCGAAAGATAATTATGTTATAAATAAGAGTGAGAATATCAAAAGAAATATTGGAAGAGAGTAACAGATTGACCAGTCAATATATTCGACGATAACTCAATAACCCAGGTAGAAAAGCAGACGACACGCGCCAACTAGCAAAGCAAGACAGCGGAGAACCAATAACGTACTGAACCACTCGATAAAAAAATTATCCTTCAATTATCTTCCTCTTGCGCATTTCAGTAAACCAAAGCGTTACTTTAATTCTAAAACCAGGATTCAATACTTAGCTCAATCTTCATATATAATCTGAGGGATTTTGTCCTTTAGATTGGTGCGATAGACGAACTCGTCCTGAATATACATAACAAACGGCACAATTTAATCTGTTTTATTACTGCAGGTTTTGTGTATAAATTATCTTTTGTATGATTATACTAAAAAGTAGAATAAAAAATTATAAAGGTAAAATATTAATGTTTTAAGTGTGAAAATAGAAGGAACAATTTTAAGATTTTTGCTTCAATACAGAATAATAAATGTTAAGGATCTTAGTATGAACATTCTCATTCTATCGGAAAAAAATATGTCTAGCCGTCAACTATTAACATATGATGTTAACATCAATAACATATAATTCTTATTCATACAATAGTATTCTTGCAATTATTACAAATCTATTATACTGCAATTCTTGATATTTAATCAATTAATTTTGAAACTTCAAGAATTGTCAAAGAATTTTAAATAATAATATAGTTTATTCACTATACGTCATATATATTATTAATTATATTAATTTATTAATAAATGATTTTTTACAATTAGTATACGGAGCATCATTGCAAGTGCAAGTAAAATGTCTTGTAATAGTTGAATTATATTTAAGGAGATTACATGTACTTTCTAATGGTTTCTTTTAACCATTAGAACTAACTTCTTTCAAATCTGTCAATTAAAGCTAAACATAAATTTTACAATTCTTTTTTCACTTTTTCAAATGTATTGACGTATTCTAAAATTTTACGTTATACATTTCTTACCAAAATTTTATTCTAATTACAATTATAAGAAGACTTCTTATTTTTACAGTATATAACTTTAAGAAGTTGTACTTAAATGTTTTCGATTGCAAAATATATTATATTACATCTGGTTTCATCAAGAACATCAAAATTACGTGAAGTATTTATATACGATGATATACGTATTTTTAAGAGATAATTTTTTAAACCGAGCAACGATTATTAATATAGTCTTGCGTCTTTTACTGAGATGATACAAATATTCTTATCTTATGATTGCTTTCTTATAGATTAAATTAATTCAAAGGTGTGGAGAAAGTATCATCAGTATTTTTAGAAATTTGAATACATGTCGTCATACCAAGGAATTTAACTAATCGGGTAAAATTCGTAAACACTTTTGAAATAGTCTCTTGATATATATAGATCAAATTTTTGAAATTTAAAAATCAGTTTCACTGATTGACGTTTCATCATGTTTCAATGTAACGTATTTTTCTGTGTTTTATTGGATTTACTGTTTCAATGTGCATCGAAGAATCAATGGCCACTGTATGTATTTCTAAAGAAACAAAGTTGTTTCTTAATAATTTTTACAGTTTTTCCAAATAATAAAATTCTAAATTTGATGCAATTTATTTGAGAGATTTTACTTCTTTTTATGCTTTAGGTCTATGTAATATCGCAATAGTTTTATATTTCTAATTGTTTGGGCAGAATGTTAATTCAATTCAAACATCTAATTTAAATTTATTTTTTTATATATTTTGTATATGTATAATGTGACAGTTATAAATAAGGTATTATTTTATTCTGGTGTGTTTATTATCATAAAACTTTTTTACTATTTAATAAAAAAGTTTAATTCTTAGTTTTCAGATGAAAGTTTTGAGAAATGCATAGAATTAGCAGAAATTGCTTGTAGTCACCACCAATTCCTAGCTGAAATAGCTAAATGTATTGTACGTACAATAATGATATAGTGATCAGTTTTATATCCAGTTAAAAAGAATTCGTAAGTTAATGTATGATTTATTCATTTTAGACTGCGTATGAGGAGACCTGTTGTCCAAAAAAAAAAGTTCTGGATTTACGTATATAATAGAGTACAATATAAATATTACCGACTTCAATTTCATTAAAATTTTATGCAATAAAATGATAATATTCTATGATTTAAATAAATTTCACTTGAGAATCCTGAAAATTATTTATGCCTTCTTATAAAATATTTATTTCTATTATTATTTCTTCCAAAAAAGCATTAAAAACTATTTAAAATCTGCATATTATAAAATTTTGGTCATTAGTCTAATCTAAATTATAAGTTATATTAGATATTAAAATAAAGTATATTTTGTATAAAAATGATTCTTTTTAAAATTATATTTGTAAATATAATTTTAAAAACTCTGTATTCATTTAGATTGATTATGCAATATTTTATTTGAATATTATGTAAAATAGAAAAATTATAAAATATTTCTAAAATTGTTCTAACATTGAGAAAATCTGTTAATATTATTTTAGTAAATACAATAGTAAATGGAAAAATAATATATTTCATTATTAAAATTAAGTATCTTAAATTATTATTCAATTTTTCAACTCACAGTTGCTCGAATATTTTTATGTTTCAATGTACTGATTTCCTCATCTTATACAATGTACAAATATAATAAGTAAATAAGTAGTTTGAAAAAAATCTCATAAAATATAAAAATTTGATCAAGTATTTAAGATTTTCAAGCTTTTTATGAGTCAAAGTTTGATGGTTTTCAAATCTAAATACGCAAATACGTAAAAAGAATCATAACTTGAAGACAATTAAAAATATTTTTAGTATTTGATTCTCTTTAATGCGTGTACATTGTTATACATGTGCCCGTATGTAGATCGATTAATTAGGCTAGATAAACCTCTGTATGTGTAATAATTTCAAGTTACTTTGTTCTTTGGAAAAAATTTCAAGTAATAACGAATGTTCTAAATTATTTTAAATATAATGATTATTTTATAAGATATATTAATAATAAGATTTTATTAAGAATTTGACGGATAATAATAAAAATATGATATCTACTTGTGTCGATCCAAGATAAATTTAGCGTTACTAAGGACAAATTCGATTTATTTGTTATGAATTTTTTCACTAATAGTTTAGAAAATAATTATACATTTTACTTTCATTAAAATATGTAATTTTATAGCTTCTATGTATCCTAAACGCAAGTCCAATAAGGAAGCAGAGAAACAGAACATAATGAAACTTCAGACTACTATATTTCTCGTAGCCTAAAACATTTTTCTTCTATATATAATTTAGTTATCTAACAAACTATTATTAAACATTATATTCTTATTCACTATTGGCTGAAAATCAAGTACGTGACAAATAGTATTTAGTCTTCATATTTCATATAATTTTAAAACTTAAGTTTTATATTGATATATTCCTATTTTTGTAATCTATATTCGGTTCAGCTTTAAAAAACAATGTGATTAAATTTCAGTAGAATCTGTATTATAAATTTGTACATGTAAAAATTGATCGTTAAGTTGTTTAATGTTATACCATTTGAGGGATAATTTATTGGCTTAGAATTCTTTTAAAAGAAGTTTGATCTTATTAAATAGAGTTATTAAATTTGTTAAAAATTATATGCTTAATAATATAGAACATATTATAACTGTTTTTTATAAAAATTACTACAAATTAAAATATTTGTTCTGAACGTTTATAATTTGCTTCATCACTTGCTTTGATAAAATATATTTTTATGTATGTTAACTAATTTTAACATAAGTTTATCGGTATAAATGTATCATTTATCAATATCATAAATGATGTATATAAAGCGATAACTGAAGAAAAATTATTTAATAAAGAAAAAATTATTTAATATAAAATATGATTAAAAATATTAAATGGGAATTGTAATAATACGTTTAAAAAAGTGTACTTATTAATAAAATAAATAGTTACTTATAATCTAATGGAACTAAATTATAATATAATAAATTAAATATTAAAGTAAAATCTTTTTTATACATTATTAGGTAATATTTATTATGTAGTATAGTGCTTTTTATTGTTAATGTTATGTCCACAACGCGGATGCCCCTTTTAGGCCTATACAATTAAGTATACTAGCTTGGCATGGGCTCCGGTTCTAAAACTGTCTTCGTATGTAAAATTAAATTAAAATTTCGCAAGAAAATTCTATAACACTCTCAGATTTTTTTTGTTTAGCCCTATATTTTGTCTAATAATTTAGTTAGAAACATACAACAGCGGTCAGACCTTTGACTTGCCTCGGCTCTATATGGGAAAATTAGAATAGAAACAGAAAACAGCAGCCAAATCTTTGTCTCACCTCGGCTTTATATACGAAAATTACTATGAGAACAACTACTTAGAATAGGATAAAGCAAGGGATAGTATATAGAAGGATTTTAAGGAGTGGGAAAAGGGAAAGTTCGGGGTCAATGTCTCCCAAAAAAATAACTACATAATGAAAATTAAAAAGTGTTTATTTACTCACTTACAGGTCAGTAAGTCAACTTGTAGGTACGAGATCTGAAGACGAACATTTTTTTGCATGGAGAAACAATTTTGCATGAGCCTTTTTATACAAAACTTAAAGCACAAGCGGTATAGCGGTATATAATTATGTATATGTGAGCGAGCAGCTGTTGAAGGTACAAGCACGCAATTGAAGATGTCGTTCTGTGTGCATGTGTTGGCGTTCGGTCGCTTATGGGTGCATACAATGCTTATGCAATTGAAGGTATTGCTGTACGCACGCGTGTGTGTGTGTAGGCCTCTGGCTGCTCAAAAATGCACACGCAGTCATAAACATGTCATGGGTAAGACCTCTTATGCTGACATTCCAGACATAGGTCTCGATTTTAGATGCTTTAAAATTTTACTTATTGGAGAGAGTAAGAGAGAAAAGAAAAATTTTTTCTACGGAAAAATTTTTTTCGTTTCTCCCTTATTTTCGATTGTTTTGTATATTTAGATTTGAATTAGCAAATTCAACAATTAGCTCTTACGGAATTGTATTTATACAAATAAATTTAGTTTTTTTTAATATTAGGGATACAAGTGGTTTAAAATAAATAATGCATTGAACATAAGGTATGTAAAATTATATTTTTCTGTATTTTACATATTTCATCAGATTTATTTTTTTTTTTCATTCACAAAAATTATAAAAACACGCTCAATGTATAACATATGTAGATATAAAATGAAAGAAAAAATTAAATTTTCATAATAAGTATGATTTTGTATATCTGTATAAGAACCTGACCTTTTGTGTATCGATATCACTGACATTTATAGTTTCCACAATGTGTTTCGAATTTGTAATTCTTTGGTATCTTACCGTAACAGATAAGTTGATTCTATTGGCTAAGTATTTAATAATACTTTATAATATAATACTTTTTTCACAAAATTAAAATTCTTAAATGGCGTATTATTTATTTGTCTCTCTAATGTAAATAATAATGTAAATAATTTCAGCTGTCATCGGAAAGAACACAAAGATCATAGGTGGTCAGGATTCCACTACAAATTCATGCAATTTTGAGACATATATCAGACCATCAACAAATATGCGGTGGTGCAATTATTAGTAACTGAAACATTCTTACAACTGTTCATTACGTTGATCCTCTATTCATTGTCGAGGAACACTTAAAGATCTATCTTGGATATTCCACCGCAAGTAGTTCGACAAATCGTTTCTCCCTAAATTATTAAAATACATCCAAAATATACAGAACAGTCAGACCTGAATACAAATCTTATCAATGATGTTGCCGTTATCAAAGTAAGTTTAATAACTATAAATACGTTAGGAGTATTATTTTTAAATAAAAAATGAAATAAAAGGGTCAAATAAGAAAATCTTTATAATTCAACTTTTTTAATATTTTATTGTAATGCAATAAAGTTTATCTATCCTAGCACATTTTATCTAATCCTCAATGAATTATTAGTAATTGTAAGCTAACGTTAAACCATCACTTTGTGTTATAATTAATGGTCTCGAATTATAATATTCTTTTGATAACAATATAGAAATGTCTTATAAATATATTTAATCCTATTTTATACATTATTTACAATGATTATTTTGAATTAGAATCGCAATAAAAGTAGACACAATATTATAGAATAACACAATGTTGCCAATTCTACGACTATTAATTCCTTTTCAATGTTAGTATTGTTTATAATATGATCAACATGAATACACGAATATAAACGTGTACATTTACGTAAATACGTCTAATTATATATATGCTTTAAATATTATTAACATTTATCATGTGAAATAAAGAAACTTAGTTTTCTTTACTATTAATAAGGTTATTATAAAATTAATTTTTAAAATAGTTCATAATATTTTCATAATATGTTTTATTTGAAGCTCAAAGAAAATATTGAATTAAATCATATATAAAATAAAATATATTTACCAAATGTAGACATTCCAAATCGTGATGTCGGTATAGTTACTGGTTTGGGAGCTACAAATTGCTCACCTACTATATTTTCCGATTTATTGAAAAGAGCCTAGATGAGGATTCTTAACCAAACTAATTGTGAAATAAAACTTCAATTTCAACTTTTATGTAAGTCTCTGAAATTCCTAGTCAAATAAATTCTTATACTATCTTTAACATTTATTTTTTATAAGCATTTTATTTAATTCATATTTCTATTAAGTATTTACGCATTTATTAAAAGTTTGTTGTGAAGTCATGTTTTAAAAATTTATATCAAATTGAAAGTTTTGTAGTTGTAATCAGAAATCAGATTTTAACAATTTTTAGTAGAATATTATTTTAATTTTTAGGGTGATGGTGGAAATCTAATAGTTTCTCAATGTAAAGTTATGGTATTTTTATTACACCATATGCAATTTAGATCGTACGGTGCCCTAACACATTTGAAAATCAGATAAACATGATTATTTTAAATGATAAGGCTGTTTTTAATATAAAAACTTATATGATGCTTCTAAAATAGTAAATAATTAGTTTAAATTTATAAAAACTTATCTTCGTTACCACTACAAAGTCTTTACGAAAATTAAGACACTTCAGAAAATTAAGTATTAGAAAGTTTATTATTACAATATTTATAATATAAATTACAATGATATATGTACATTTAGCTAACTCACTACTTAACTACTTAATATGAATTTAACCGAATCAATATTTACATTGATTCATTCACAGATGTAGTTAAAATTTACTAAAATAATTGAATTGGAACGATGTTTACAAGATAACTTTATACTATTTTAACACATAAGAAATTTCTCATTGATGATTGGTAAAAACCTTGGTACACGAATATCTTCAGACTATTTAAATAGCAAGGGCTTCTATAAATATATAATAAATAATGTTTAGATAAAACAAAACTATATCAAATACAAATTTGAAATAAAATCAAGAAACTTAGAAAAAAAGAAAACTTTATGAACATTTTGAAGTCATATTTTTTAAAGCTCAAATAAAATGTTGGTATCTATGCAAAATTTATCTAGAAAAATAATTTTTAAACTTTTCTCTTTAAAATAAAAATCATTTTATGAAAACTTTACTCATTAGGGAAGTTCAAAGAATAAACTAAATAAATCTTTTTAAATCTTGTTTAAAATGATTATTTCTTGAGATGATAGTTTTCTCTTTCATGACTTAATCTTCTTCACTTTCGAGACTTAATCTGCTAATTTTATTTTGGAAATATTCAAAGTACTTCTGAAGAAAAAATTAAGAAAAAAACACAGTATCTAAGAGAGACGCTTATGAGATATAGTACAAACAGGATCCATAAAAATGTTTATTTTTTAGAGTAAGGAATAAACTAATTTCGGTTAAATTTTTTTTCAGCTAATGATATTAAGAGCAATATATATATATAATCTCGTACTTTGAAAACTGTATCATAGCTACATTTTTGGATTTATATACATAAAATTTTCTATACATCGATACGATCCTGGATTTTGAGTCCTTGGAAGCCAGTACAATATTAATTATTTTAGATTAATTTTAATGTTATTATATGCAAGTGTTTATCAAAGTTATTTAATATTATTGACATGAAAGCACTTTAAATAATAACTTTTAATGTTAAATGTAATACAGTAATCATTATTTACTTACTAATAAAGAAAGAAAGTATTTGATAAACAAACATACACCAAACTTTCATACACAAATGTCTTTTTGGTAAAACAGAATTAACCAACAAATGGTAACTTGAATCTCTGAAAAATTTAAATTCGTTTATGTAATCTTGTTCATCAATTGGAAAATTTTTATTTAATTCAAAGTACTACGAGCAAGTATCATTTAATCGCACAAACTAATTGTTCTTTTAAAAACATATGCGAAAAGGATGCTATTCAAACTAATACAATTTAAATACTTGAAATACTTTGAAATACAATGAAGCCATAAATTTATAAAACATTATCTATTAATAAATATTTAACTTTAGAGGATGTAAAAAGTTCATTCAGTAAAATATTCATACATTTGTTTGAAGATTATTTTAATCATGCAATTATATATTTTAGAATATATTAAATTAAGCAAATTAAATATTAAGAATCTTAAGCTTAAATGATTTTTTGATTAAAAATTATTTTTTATTTAAAAATAGTGGATACAGTATAATAATTTATAAGTATAAGAAACAATGATCAAGTAATAGCAGTCATAACGTTTATTGAGGTGCTCAGTTGGTTGAATTTGTTGCTCAACATTGAAAAGTGCAAGACGTTCAAGTAGTTGCTGAATAAGGAGAATCAGCCAACTTGTCGATCCTGGACAGCAGCTTCTCCTTCAGATGCATGGATCGAGTACAAGCAAAGTTTTACATTATCTCATCAGATACTACTGTCACATTCTTATATTATTTTTAATTAAAGATGGAAGTATGTGCGGGATATTAGAGGATCTCGATTGTAAAAACAAACGCAATCACTAGAGTTGAATTATAAAAAAAACTGGTATTTACACGGAAAATAGTATCATACATTTAAATGATTGCTTTCAAGACGTTACCACATCTTATTCTTATTCTTCGTGTGGAAACGAGATTCTCTTTATGGAAGACCTCTCACCTTTCCGTAAACATTACTTTAAATGATGGTAATCATACTTGTTTGACCTAGTAGACTTCATTTCTCATCGTTTATTCTAAGTCTCTCTCTATCTCTATCTCTATCACTCTCCCACCTGTATTTTTCTACTTTTAAAAGTTTACATTTGTGGTGAATTATTATAAGTTAAATTTTCTATTATAATTGTAATTTATTCATATAGAAGTTGAAAATTTCCAAATTATGAGTAATGTTTGATTGTCCGATTATTAATCGTATTTATCAAAATATTCATTTCGATTTGAGTATGAATGATCTTCAAAAGTACACTTGTCTTTCCTCTCATAATGTTCTATTCTTTATTGCAGTGAAAGCTCAACGTTTTAAGCTCTTTTATATTTATTCATAAACCAAATATAATACTTGTAGTTCTTACATGAACCAAATGTAGCTTATAAAAATTTAGACTTGTATTTTTTGAGCTTATTGTTAAATGAAAATAATCGACAGTTTTTAATGTATTTATTTTTTATGTATAAATGAATCCATAAAATGTTTACTCTTTCAATATTTTCGTCTTTATTTATTAATTCTTTAGTCATTTCCTTTTAAACTCCGTTACCTTTACTCTCAAAAATGTGCGACAACATTAAATACTTTATTTTTTTAACTCTAGAGAGAGCTTTTTTATAATAAATTTTATGATCCTGTCCTATTAAGACTACCATTCCTATACATTCTTATCGTTATGTAGCTCTTAAACTAATTATGAAATAAATAATCAATATAATAAAAAAGATATATAAATTATAAAATGCTAAAACATAATTGTAAAACAACCTAATAATGTTTGTAATGTAAAAAACACCGAAATAAAAATTATTATTATTCTAATCACTTATTATATTGATTATTTGTTTTCTTTATTGATATATATATATATATATATATAAGAAGAAATAATAATAATAATAATAATAATAATAATAATAATAATATAAATAATGATGATAATTATTAGAACAAAAATAATAATTACAACAAACCAGGAAATCACTAATTGTAACCATAAACTATATATGTAACTAATATTATTAAAAAACAGGCTAAATATTAACAAACTGATAAGTCGAAAATTGTACATCTATGAGAAACTAAATTTCAAATCGAATCGTATAAATGATTAGCCAAGTAAAATGCTAATTATTCAACAAAATTTGAAAATATACACAAGTTGTATAAACTATTACGGGAAAAAACATAAAAATCCCTTCTTTGCCTATGCCGCCTGTGCTTTAAATTTTGTATAAAAAGAGCGCATTTTTCCATGCTGCAGAGTTCATCTTCAGATCTCGCTCCTTGTAGTAGACCTAGTGACCTTTATAAGAAGTAAGTTATAACTATATTTTTTTTGTAATATTTATATTTTATATATGCATATATTTATTTTTATATATTATTATATTTTTTATATTTCGAATAAGTTAGGATATAAGTTAGGATCGGTTATTATACTTAATTATATAGGCCAAAAAGGGCATTGCATCGTAGACGTAACAATGGGAACGTTAAAACGTAGATGAAACAATGAACTTTCGTTATTAATTTGACTAGGAATTTATTTTAAAATATTCAGAAAATATTCAATATTCTCACGAATACGACGTACTTATTTCTCATAATACTAATTATAATCGTTCGCCTAGATAAAGATGGGCAACTCCCACTTACTGTAGCCTGCTCTCTGATTATACATATATATATAATGTATTAATTAAATAGTAAAAAATTACGACTCTGTACGTGTAAAAAACTCTTTTTTACATATTTTAGATTATACAAATATAAGAATACGTTATCTACAAAATAATACTCTTTTTCATATAGAAAATAACTAATTTTACAAATAATTTTTTAAGATTGATATTCTTCCATTCATGTGATTAATATGTTTAGGCAGAAATAATCTGTTATTTTTAATACCTTTGTTTGTGTTCTCAGTAAGCCTGTAACGTATTTATATCACCAACTAAAGCAGTAATTACGTCTAAATATTTTCGCGACTAACTATTTCATATTTGCTATTTCCATTCCTAGTTATTTTATAACATTATTACATTTTAATATTGAGACTTTTTATTAAATTATTATTATTTAAGTATATAATTTGTATATCTGTAAATAAAGATTCTTAACATCTGAACAGATTCTTAACAAAGAATTATGCCAGCGACACCATCAAACTTAGGCATTGTTTGTTTCCCTATCTTAACTGACTACAGTGATAGAATAAATATACTTCTCCAAATAGTTGATAAGATATTTATTACAAATTATACACATTTTCTAAAGGAACTTTTTCTATATAAGTTGTCTTAATTAGTCAGATCAATAAAACGGAAAATATAAAGTTTTACATCAATAATTTTCCATTGGCATACAAAAGTTTATGCATATATAAAGAAAGACGCAGTGTCATAAATGCGATGAATGAAATGATTAATCATTTACGACGGATTTCATCAATTCATATTCCAAAGAATCGAACAATTTTCATATCAATTTTTCTGAAAAGTAGTATGTAAATAGCCTACTGGCTATTCAAATATAAAAATATGTGCAAATCATAGATTACCCTGTAAATATCTAAACAACTTTACTGATGTTGAATCCTAAATATATTACTAATGTTTTAACATCCATTAAACTGATATTTGGGTTTATAAAAATAATTAATTTTTTAAATAAGTCAATATTAATTGTTTGTCCTATTTACGTCAGATAAAAAAATATGGTTTTCACGGTTTCACTTACGCTGTACTGTTATTACAGCTGTTTGCCTATAAATTTGAGATCGTCGGCGAGGCTGAGTGAGCTCGAAAATTTTACAATTAATATTTTAAGAATTTTTCCAGAAGCTGGTAGACATTTATCACTTCACTCGATCGTATTATCTTTTGTTTCATACAAATAAAACAAATTGGTTAAAAGGTATTTAATTTAACAAAAATAGAGATATACTTCTATTTATTTAAAAAAAGAATTTTTTACACATACAGAGTCGTAATTTTTTACTATTTAATTAATACATTTTATATATTTGATTCTATATATAAGCTGATATTTTATATAACTTTATAAAATATTAAAAAATGTTACTTATTTCTTATGAAAAAAATTGAATTTCTAAAATTGGTGTATGTAAAACATGCATTTGGACATAAAACTCACATAAAATCAATTCCACTAAACAGAGCCAACATCTTTTTTCATAGGACTTATAAAGCAAATTACCTCCATTTTAAGTAATCTTTTATATATTATTAGTTCAAAGCAAACTCTTTTCATACATTTCCTATGTGCATAAATTTCGAAATCTGTGTAACTCTTTTTATTACTCTCTTTTTTATTATTACACCAACCATCAATCTCTAAATGTCAAAATGTGGAGAGAATTTGCTAAAATGTAGTAATCGACTTTTGGCCAACTTTTCAATATTGTATTAGAGACGTTGGTGGAATGCTTTTAAAATTATTAATCATTAAATTCTAATTAAACAAATTTTTATTGTTATTATAAAGTTTTTGAAAGTTATTTGCAAATAGTTTTAGTTTTTGTGTAATAATAAATACAATTGACACAACTATGTGAGGATTTATTATAAACGAAAATTTTAAAAACCAAATTTTTCAACATTAAATAAACTCTATTACATCCAATAATAAAATCGCATTCATAATACATAAAGTTTCATGTTTATTTATTAAAATCGTACTTTATTATGTTTTAACTTTATATATAGTCACGAAGTGGAGTCCGCAACAAAAAACGTGTACTAAATATCTTGTGGTTGAGAGTTATAAAAAGTTCTTCAATTAAACAAGCTACCAATAGAAACTCAAAATTTTATTTTTCACAGGAATAATAATAATAATAATAAAAAATTAGTTAAAATTTGTCGCCGATTGTTAATAACAATTTTTTTTTTAAATATAATTTACCTTAACTGTCTTAAGACACACAAGTGGTTTCAAATTAAAAAACGAAGCGTAAAACTAATTTACTCTATCCTTAAATACATGTGTACCTTTGAACGTATACGCACAAGTGTTATAAGCAGTACGTAACAAATTTTTCACCTTTTTATTATTATAACAAATTTGACTCATGTACTACTACATGTATTACTAAAATTCTCTTTAAAAATCTCTGTAATATTTATACGACAATGGAATGAAATAAGAATTTTTAATGATTAGGATAGAATTAGTTTAAAAATATGAATACACAAGAGGTTATTGATATTGAATAAGCATTCACTGATTCTTAACGAATTAAAATAAAGGATTTATTTTCTATTCTTACTTACCATTTTTAATTAATTTTGTTGTTGTTGTTGTTCAGTCAAAGAAAGAAACAACTAATATAAATATAGTTATATATATATATGCTTGCTTGTATGTCTCATTCTGTACTACGGTAACCTCTCAAAAAATAAAGAAATTTATAAAGTATATAAGAATAAGCAAATAATCTCTATATGCACCCATGTGTATATGAATGAAATTTTTTTATTTTCCAAATAACCTACATTCTCTCTCATTTTTCTCTCAGAATATCTGTTTCATTAAGTTTACCTGTAATCTTACACTAAAACCATGTTAAAATTAATTTTTTCATTTTAGCAAAATTGTTCTTAAGATTTTAAACTATTGTACTAAATAAGGTATTTTTCGATGACAACTTTATAGAATTGTATAAAAATCTATTGAAAAGTGCAATAGGATTGTTCTTGAAAATGGTAACTGAAAAAATTCTTTTTAGAATCCGCGAGTCATTAGAATATACTTCGTAGATTCTTTAATATCTATAGGACATATTTTTAAGATATACTTTTATACTATAAAATAGATGAGTACTAGAAATTGGTCTGCGATTACTAGCATTTAGCATTTGAAAACGCGTTATTTCCCGAAAGAGAGTAAAACAGTGACACCAAAAATTTGATTATAATTTTGTTTACTTTGCGACGAATAACTTCGTCGCGAAAGGGCAACATTGCCGTGGGAACCGGGCCGGGAAAAAAGCAAAGAAGAGGTCCGGACTACAACGCCCGAAGACGTAAAGTATGAGTGTGAGAGAGAAAGAGCGAACGAAAAATATAGAAAACGAAAAAAAGACGTGCGTGTAAACGAGCGAATGAATACGTATACTTGCGTGAGCGTGTGAGTGGGAGTGGAAGGGGGCATACGGCACAGCGGTGTCTGTGAGTAAGAGTCGAGTATGAGAGAGAAAGTGCCTGAGCGTGCGAGTGGGAGTGGAAGGGGGCGTACGGCACAGCGGTGTCAGTAAAAGCCAGGTTTGAGAGAGAAAGTGCGTGAGCGTGCGAGTGGGAGTGAAAGGGGCGTTCGACGCAGCGTTGCCCATGAAAGCAGAGCACGAGAGAGGGAGTGCGCGAACGTGCGAGTGAGAGCGAGAGGGTGTACGGCGCGGCGGTAAAAACGTGATCATCGGGCGTAGAAGGAGGAATGAATGGACGAAAATATAGTATGGGGCCGTGGAGGGGAACTTTGCGTATAGCGCTGTCCAGGCTAACGCAGGGCGATACGCGAGCAAGCGCGACGCGCTCGCTCCGCCACTATTTCCCCCCCACCAGCCTGGCCCACGAGAGCGGCTATGCGGCGTGACCCCACCGCGAGGCCCGCGAGTTAAGACACGTGAGGGGAAGTGCGCCCGAGAACGGTATAAAAAAGCCGCGCTCACGTGAAATCGGGAGACGGGGGTGGAGTTCGGGAAGCGCAGGTTTCCCGGTCGAGCGACTTTTGGCGCACGATCCCTTGGAGCGACTTTTGGCGCACCGGGTAAATCCAGGAGGTGGAGTGCGGGAAGCGAAGGCTTCCCGGTCGAGCAACTTTCGGCGCACGACCCTTTGGAGCGACTTTTGGCGCACCGGGGAACTCCAGGAGGAAGAGCTCAGGAAGCAAAGGCTCCCTGGTCGAGCGACTTTCGGCGCACGACCCTTTGGAGCGACTTTTGGCGCACCGGGGAACTCCAGGAGGAAGAGCTCAGGGAGCAAAGGCTCCCTGGTCGAGTGACTCTCGGCGCACGACCCTTTGGAGCGACTTTTGGCGCACCGGGGAACTCCAGGAGGAAGAGCTCAGGGAGCAAAGGCTCCCTGGTCGAGCGACTTTCGGTGCACGACTCCTAAGAGCGACTTTTGGCGCACTAGGGGCTCCCGGAGGCACGACTCGTGTGTACCTCCCGGTATAGGTTTAGGACCGCGGTCGCGTGCACGGAGTCGCAGCCATCGGGCTGGACTTCTCTCCGCCGCGTTAGCGTACCGGCACAGCGATGGTGCGAAAGTGTCGCACCGGGGAAATAGATTATAAGACTCCGTTGTAAGCGGTGAGCGCACCGCAACAAGATATAAATTGTAGCCGTCATTGTCTTTACAAGTAAGGATTTCAAACGTAAAAGCCTCCTTTGTAAGCGGTGAGCGCACCGCACGAAAAAGGCTAATGTAAATTAAAATCAATAAACACGTTAAAGTACTCGCCAAGAGAAAAAAAGGCCTTGTTCATTTCGGCCCGGCCTCTCTGCACTTCCCTCCTCCCGCCACGAACCTGGCCCGACCTCGAGCTCTCCGGGACGGGCAGACGGGGAGTACGGGAGACCAAGCGACCAACAACAGCAAAGGGACGAAGGAGCAAGGACGGAGAAGTTCGGAAGAAAAAGCCCGTCGAACGTCGAACACGAGTCCGAAAAGGCACGTGGCGGAAAGGGCGAGGCACCGTAGCAACGTTACAACTTATGTATCTTGATATTGTAGCTCTGATATATTCATTTACTAATATTCTTTTGCGGAAAATCTTTTGCTGTATTAATTGTAATTATAAATTCTCTCTATCTATCTATGATTCATTTATATATATCTTTAAATTATCGGAGTCTGCTAACGAATTTTAAAATCGAACGTCCTGAATAATAATTAGATGCTATTTAAAAAATTGAAATGCGATACTGCAACTGAGCTTATTTTCAATGTTTTATAAAATTTACCCACTCATACATATTGTAATAAAATTTGTTTTATTACAATAAACTAATTTTAACTTTTTAGTGTATTAAGTATTTATTTTTTGCTATCTTTTTAAACAATGTGCACACACACGTATATATATATATATATATATATATATATATATATATATATTTCCAAATTTAATCAATATAAGCTAAAAAATCATTGTAAACATATTAGAAAACATGTACTAACGTGTGTTTAAAAATGTGTAATGCGACCAAACGCGGGAAATTTGTTTGGTGGTAAAAAAAACAGTGGCATAGTTGGGAAAGTGCATCGCAACGCGGCACTGTGAAATACACGCGAAAATACGAACACAAGTTTCCAAAAATAAAGCTGCCGCGATATCATTAACTTAACACTGATGCCAGCACTGAAAAAAAGCGACAACCGGTAAAACCATTGCCTGAAAAACAATAGAAAATGTTTTTTATGCAAAATAAACATAATATAGAGTGAATTTTACAACTTGGCAAGGAATATTTTTCATTTATTTTTAATGAATAAGAAACTTTTTATAAGCTAGTTAAAGTTTATAAATATGAAATCGAATATATTAAAATTAATATTACGATGTACTATAACCTCTTTTTATTTAATATAATTTTATTTGATACTGCTCGGCCTATAAAAGGAACTGCAAAACACTGCTGTGTACCGTTTGCCGCAGCTGTTTCCCTTGCTCGTCATTCAATGTGCGGGTTTTCCTAGCCCCACAATATTCGACGTGCTAAACTTGTTCCCTCCCCCACACACTCATTATTCAATGCCCGGATTTTCCTGGCCCCACGTTGTTCAATAAGCTGCGCTGTTTTTCTCCCTTTAACCGAGAAGGTGTTGTAAACAATCCACCAAAAAACGGAAAAACTATCTCCCTTGTGGCCAAGGAAGGGACCACAACAACTCGTCCCAACCACCGCGGGTCCTGTGAACAACGCTACAATACTGTGAAGAAGAGCCGCCGTGTCACCGCAAAGCCGAAGTGTACGTCGAGTAACCTAATGGAATGTGATGAATGTTAATAAAGGATCTCAATTAATATCGGGTTTTTCATTATTTTCTACCCTACTTCCCTTCCCTATAAAGAATCCTATCTTGGCGTCCAGCTATCCTGGTGCCTGGGAGGAAGGACATTGAGCCGAGCGGCGCAAAGTGACGTCACCTCAGGACCTATACACACCGCACCGCACCTTAGCAACATCCACACAACCAGATAAATTTCATTACAGTATTACTACATATATTTTATTACGTATCTTATATGTCTTGTTGTGATAAACCTTAAATAATTTAAGTTTTTAATATGTTTATCATTGTTACATGTTTTGTTATTTTAGAACATAATTTTACATGATGTTTAATTAGGTTATTTTTGATAAATCGAGAAATAATCTATCAATTAAAGCAATTTCAACACAGAAATCAATTTTAACTCTTTTCCCATGTATCGTATATTTTAGACATCTATTTTAATTTACGACTGCACATATATTTTCTTTGGCTTACGTTAAATTCAATTGACGCATATGATATTTAATGATCTTTAAATAATTACAAATAATCTCCATTAACGTTACGAACATTTGGACGAATGTTAAGATAGAAATTGAAATTTTTGTCAAAATTTAAATGTAAACTTAATACTTTATTTGAACCTCAGATTCTTTAGAATAAATTAAAAAATTATATTTACAAATACTGATAATAACAATTCAGTGCTCATAAGTGTGTAATATTCCGAGACTTAGCCCTTTAATGTCTTTCTATTTTCGTGTTTAATTTGCCTATTATATTATCTTCGGTAGTAACCACTTAAGTACTTTAATGGTGCATCAAGGCTCACGGTAGTGAAGACCCAAGTGTCAATTAGATAATCAATAATTATACACGACTGTACTTAATTATTTGAGCTACTAACATGAAATACCTCTTCAATCATTGGAAACTCAAATTTCTCATGTAATTATTTTGACGACGATGACGACGACGACGACGACGACGACGATGATGATGATAACAGTACTATTCTCTTATCACGAAAAATAATAAATTTAGACAAATAGTAAAAAAATTGTACCTTTAACGATAAAAAAATTTTTTCAATAGCAACGTTAGTAAGTAGTATAAATGACTGTACATTCTTCTTAAAAAAAATTTAATCAAGTAAATTTTGATGAATTAAACTTGACAAATACAAATTACTTCTTTGCTATGAGCCAATAAATTTTGCATTGAGCGATACTTGAATTATATGTAGGTGAGTTGCATTTTAGAATTTTCAAAGAACAATATTTAGTAATGATACTTATGAAATGAAAGATATAACTTTTCAATTCCTTGACCTTTAATCTTAATTTATGTGTGAAATGCTTGTAATTTATAAAGAAAACTGTTTCGAGTGAAATAATAATGGTTTAATTAATGTTGATTGTTAAGAAAAGACATTATGCATTTAATAAATTTTTAATATAATTTAACTAATGAGAATAATACCAGAATTTGTTAAACATCTGTTTAAGCAGTAATTAGTCAAAAAGTAGATAACTGTATAAGTAGAAGGTGATATTAGGGTAATTTAAATACTATCACTAACAAACATACATTTAATTTTTTTTCAACCTATTTATCTAGAAATTGGCATAATCAATACGTAATAATAAGCATGGCTTTCTATATTAAATAATATTTTAATAACTGACACTAATATCATATTATGATTTAAGTCGTTTACTAATTTAAATGCATGTTGAATTCTGGTTGAATTCACCTTTATTAATTTGAATTCTCATATAATTGAACGTTTCTCAAAACATTAAAATAATTAAATTTAAACTTAAGTAATTAATTTAAAAACATTTCATGTGATTCCTATTAATACCATTCTACTAAAACATCTCCTTAAAAATATCTACAATAGACTCCTTAACATATATTTATCATTGTTACCTAGTATACTTCATAAGTGATCGAAGTTATTTAATACCACTTATAATTATTCTTTGAATAAATAAATTATCCATGAAATTATACTATAAATAAGTATACTCATATACTAAATAAAGTAATTATATATTGTTATAAATTAATTATAAAGCCTCAAATATTTATACATCCTTTTCAGATATAATCAATGCATCTCCAAAAAAGCTTATTAAAAACAATACTGTAATATCAAATATCATATTGATTAAGTTTATCGATGATAAATTTTAATTTAATTATTTAGCGACCACAGTTTACGTATACAATTTTAAACGATTATTGAAATACAAAATAAAACCGATTGAAATAAAATTCTCAGTTGAGAATTAAACAAATATTATGCCAAAATAAGAAACTATTTTTTTAATTTAATTTTCGTTTATATGCAAACAATATTTATTTAGTTTAATACATTTTTCTTAGTGGTTATGATGGATTGATAGGATGATTTATCAAGATTCTTAAAGAAATCGCTTATAGCATTAGTATTTACATCATCATAAAAGTTGCTTAAAAATAAATTTGTATATACACGTGAAACATAAATCAGACTTTACTAAAGAGTTTTAAGTAAGTTTATTTAAGCGAGAAGTACAGTTTCCGGGACTAACAAGTTTATTGCTTGTAAAATAAAGTTCTTTCTTTCTCTCTAGTATTATTTGCTTAATAATTTCACTTTCTCTACAATGTAAGCTTAAAGGATTACTTCTCACATTTAAAGACGACGCAAGGAACTTTTCACGATATACTTCAACTTACTAAGTAAATTCAAGATAAACAAATTAAATAAAAGGTATGTAAATTGATTTGTATTTTGATAAAATTTTTAATATCTTGAAGTATGCAATAAATTGTATAAGATAAAATAAAGAACGTAAATTTAAGTTTAGTAGGAGAATCAAATATATAATTGAGAGGTTATTAAATAACTAAATTATAACTTAGTGATTTTTACTTATCTTTGTTTATCCAATTTTAAAAAATAAAAAAGGTAAAAACAGAATTTGAAAGAAAATATTTGGATATTTTTAGCATCCAAATGATTATTCTCTTAATCTTGCGTAATTATTTTCGAAAAACTTTCAGAACTGTATTATATTAAAATTACAATGAATTTATGACGAAAACAAAGTACTCTATGTACATGTATTAGAATTTTTATGTTTATTATGTTTCAATTTTATAGTTTCTAATACTGCATAGAGTAATAAAATAAATTTTTTAAGGCATTTTACTGAAAGGTTTTCATAATTTAATTAAAAAGTATAATTTTCATAATTTATATTAACAAAATAAAACAAAGTCAATATATTATAAATTAAATTTACATAAATTTAAAGATGTTTTCTGCATCAAATATATTAAAATGTAATCAAATAATCTTCTTTTCATAAATTCATTGTGAATTAAAAAGAAATTTTTTTTTCTTTCGTAACAGTAATTATGTTTATAAATGTGATTTTAATATTATTATCTGTTTTAGAGCTATTTACTTAAGAAATTGTGAAAATTGTGGCAATTACACAACCTTCAATAAATACGCACGCGCATATTTATACAATAGAAAGAAGCCCTTCAGCAAGCTTTGACATGTTGGTATCAGTTCTTATTGCTTTGTTAGATGAATCGAGTAGTGAGATTTACAATTCAAGTTTGAACGATTTACTCTCGAGCTTGTATAAAACACACAGAGTAGATAAATAAAAGTTGAGTAGTCAATCTGGAAGAATCATGTCATAACTTTCGACCCCTGCGTGCACTAGCTGAACACAATATATTGTACGAATAAATTTCTTGCTTAATACCTTCCTTGTTTATAATGTGTATTTCTTCGACTTTTATACATAAATTCCCATACTATCGACGTTTTATGTGTATTTTTAAACCTTATAGATCAAATTCTTTAATTTATATAAGTAATATATAAGTAATCAATTTAAACTTACCAATGCATATTCGAGTTATGTTGTATTGTATACTCATAATGACGAACAAATAAATATAAATTTATAATTTTAGGAGAATTTCCATCTTAATTAAAGCATTGAAAATGTTAAGAGACAAAATAGAATCGCTTTACTATAAAATTAAAAACATTTTATTTGTCAGAAAACATAAATATTTAAAAACAATTCAACAATATTAAAAATTATGAAAGATTTTATTCAAATTTATTCAAGCACACTTATACATGATGATTGAATAATAAACGTTGAAACAAATAAAGATTTATCGATAATTATGAAACTTGAATTCGCATTATCCTTATAACAAGGATATTTCTTGTAGAACTGTGACTAAAAATAAAATAACATGTTTATTATGTAATCTATAAATAAGTTAGTATTGTACAAATTTAAATAAATTATTATGCTACTTACAAAACATTCGGTTTTCTTTTTTACAGGCATTACTTTATCGCATAATTCATGAGCTTCATTCAAACAAAATGAATTGATTAACTGAAATTTATAAAATTCTTTAAAATGAATGATTTTTATAATACATATAAATAATTATATTTACTGATTTCAATCATAAAGTTATAAGCTATAATAAGTCTTATATAAATTATTAGTTTTTGACAGAATTTAAAAGTTATTAGATAATTAGAAAAATAATAAAAATAATATCAGATTCATAATATGTCACATAAATTCATACATATTAAAATGTATGAGCAAATTTTAAGATTATACATAAAGAAGTCTTGTAAGTAGATTTCATTCTTAATAATTAATTAGCGTTTACAAATTATAAATTATAAATAAAATTATTATATATTATTATATACGTTATAAATAAATTCTTTGAATTTTGAATTATACGAAAGATATCAGATTAAGTTTTATTGTTTTATAAATTTTTAAAAAATTAATTTATTGTATTTCTTGAAAATACGGAAAATCATTTTAACTTTTTCATATCAACAGTCAGACACGCAGACACGCAGACACACACACACACACACACACACACACACACACACACAAAGATTGTCTTTTTTAAATAAATAATGAATATTTCCTTATGAATGAAGGGAATAATTTTATGTTAACATTTTAAATGAACGTGTTGATTAATATAAATACTCCCAGTTAAATTATTTATAGAATCAATGCTACAGCTCTCAATATTATTTCCTCCATTTAATCTAGTTATTCAACAGATCTATTTGAATAATAAACTATATATAATATAAACTATATACAAAGTAAAACTTTTAACTAGTCTAGATTTTTTATGTAACACAGTATAGTAAATCATAATTAAAATTTCTTCAAAATAAACAGTATTAATATTTATCTCAAAAGGTAATAAACTATTTAGTCATATAAAAAGCATTTATTAACGTAATGACATAAAAAATTATTAAATATTTCAAAGGAAAATTTACATTATAAGTGTATACATATTTTAATCATAATATATCAGAAATACCAATATTCTGATATATTATTCTCGTGAAGAATCAATCATTAAAGTATGTTAATTAACTTAATATTATACCATTAACATTGAAAATCTTTTAGTTAATGTTATTAATTATTTTATAATAATAATAATTAATAAATACAATATTATATAAAATATTATTTGAATTAAAATACGTACGTGTATAAGTTGTAGTTTCTATGCTAAAACACCAAATTCAATCAAGATACAAAGAAATAAAATGGAATAAAACATAATAAATTTTCAATTAGTATTTAGAATATGGACTGATATTTTTTACCTTTTATAATTCTCATAACTTAATAAATTATCTTTAAAGTATTACATTTTCAAATATAATTAATTTTAATAAATGATATGATAAATTAGAACCGAATAAGTACATAGCAGACAATATAAAGAATATTGCTTTACTTAGATTTCTCAAACAAATCCACATGATCTGTAGTATTTATTTTTAGCATTAATTTGAGGTTCAGCGAAATAATTCCTTTTCATAATAAGTATTTTTATTGAAACAAATTATTTTAATTACTTCGGTGAAATAATGAATTATCTCTTAAAATAAAGAAATTTATATTTAACAACGTAGGTTATTTCCAAACATTTTTATGAAATCCAAATCATAAGAGATTAATTAATGTATAATATCATATTCCTTTGCAGTAATATAATTTGCTGCTTTTGAATTTATTTTTATTCAATAATCTGAAAAATATGTTCATTATTCGATTTAACTATTATACAAAAATAATAAAATATATATTATGTTAATTAGTGTTTTCAAATATAAAATCATAAAATAGTTTGTCATTTCCGAAAGTTATAATTATTTTGTGAAATAAAAACTTAATTTTGATATTTTCATCAGATAATGAATTCTTAAAGATTTGTAATTACATTATACATCTACATAAATAATTTTGATTATGACATTGTAAATACATTCATAAAGAGTATTTATTATAAGAAATAGACAATCATTATGTGATAAGGAAATTTTTTGTTAATATTCAAAGTATGATTACAAAATTTTATATAAAAGTTAAAAAATTTATTGAAATGAAAAAGAAATGTACTTTACACCAGATATCACTATATTAATATTAACCAACTAATGTTTACTTTTATTCATTTAGAAACTTTCTATGAATTCAAATACTTTTTCGAAAAAATAATTAATGTTTAATTATTAAATTTCGATTGGCTTATTAGATTTATATCTCTGTTATGATATATAATGTTGTAATTTAATAAAAATATTGATAATTATTAACTGTTGAACTTTTATGATATTCGTTATATCTCTATTAAAAGATATATCGTATGAAATTTCTTAATTACAATCAAAATAATGTAAACATTAATATTATATTTATATATTATAATACTAAAAATTCTAATATATCGTCATGGTAAATGAATATTATTTTGTATTAAAAGAATTATAAAAAACCAAGAGTTTTGAGTTTAATTCTGTAATTTTTTAAATAAATATATTAATAAAACTTCTCAATAAAAAAACTTATACACACACTTATTATTATATACATGGTTTTATCAAAATCATTGATAAAAAATTAAAATTAAAATTCACTAACTTAGGATTGAAGAAAAAGAATAAAAAGACTAAAGGTTAGAGTTTTAACTTATCTCAAACTTTCATAAAAAGACAACGTCATTTCATAAACGATCGATATTTTAACTTTTTATAATTTTCTAACGTAACGTATTTCTTAATATTGTAACCTGAATTTTCATGAAGATCTGATATTTGAAAGTAGTTAAAACATATAATTAATAAAAACGTTGATTTTTGAAAACGTACCTTCTTATACAATATACTTTAATGTTTAAAATTTGCTAAAATTTACATGATAGAAAATAATTTTCATAATGCCTATTTAAAAATTTTTCTGAATAAATTTAAAGCATTTATAATATAAAATTTATATTGAAGAAAATCTTATGATTTATAAATAAGATGTACTTGTGCGTGGATGAAATTGTATATTTCATCCATTATGCTATTAAATAACTTCTAATTTTTAATATTCAACATATGGCACAACTTAAAAAATTGTATTTTATGAATTCAGGTGTATACATAACGTGAAAATCGTAATAATACATCACAATACATAAATATTCTTATATTTATAGATATTCTTTTTTAGTATAAACTATAGCAAATGAAATAATTATAATAATATAAATATAATTTAATTGTTCGAGAGTTTTCAAGTCTTTTCTTAAAATGAAAATTTAAATCCGAGGTCAAAGCATGGCGTTGGTGCGATCCAAAAAGCACGCCACAGTTTGTGAAAGTAAGCGAAATTCTGAAAACGCAAGCGAGGGCTTGTTCTCTTCGTCCGAGCTTCCTGCTGATAGCGCATCGTTCGTAGCGATCAAGTGAAAATTCGGCTACTCGAGGCAGACCATTGTGGTTCTTAGCTTTTCGGCTGTTATTTCGCATCTATTTTCTGGTGACGTGTTGCTCGTTCCAGGTGAATCTGTTCTTCTTTTATCTTAAGTCGTCTTCACCAGTAAAGTGCTTTGATAATTGCGTCCTGTGTGCTTACCGATTGTAAATTGAAAAACACTCATTCGCTATCTAGAGTTTCGTATTGTAATATAGGAAGAACAATGCCTTCCAGTGGACTACTAATAAGAAATATAATATTTCTACTGAAGAGTCTTTGAATTAGTAGCTTCTATTCAATTATGGGATAAGGAAAGTTTTATTGCAATGACGCTAACTTACTTGAGCATCGATGCGTCTACGAGAAGCCCCGAACAACACCGAACTCGCTTGAAGCTTCTCGAACATTATCATCAGCTTAAAATCGAGGAAAAGAGGATTCAACACGTATAGGTGCGATTGGGAAAAGACATGTCGCCTATATGGGAGCAAGTAGACGCAACTAAGCCCCCTTCAGCCTATATAAAAGGCCGCGCAACAGAACGGAACGGTTGTTTCTCCACGACCGTTGGCCTGAAAGCACTCGCTTAAAGCCTGATTCTGCTAAGGAATGCAGATTTAGACACCGCTAACTGACCCATATCTAGGTCATAACCATCCACCGACCTGACTCTCCCATTCACCACCTTCCCTTTATGCGGTAATACGTTATTTGACTTATTGCCTTTTCTCTCCTTCTTACATTTTTCGATACATGAAACTTTCTAGTTATTCGTTATTCGACGTTATTCGACAAACGAGAGTTCCCTTGCAATACGTTATTTGATATATTGCCTTTCCTCTCCGCTCGTACGTTATTTTACGTACGTGGACTCTCCCCTCCAGTTAGTACGTTATTTTACGTACAGTCTTTCTTATTCTCTTTCTCTTTCTTCCTATAGATGATACTTATTCCTAGGCAGGATGAGAAATCGAAGAAGACTCATGGAGTTTATTTTTAACTCTCCAGAGTCAGCCAAAACCATTGACGGGACTACCTGGATGAAGCGACCCTGACATAAGAACTCAAGATCAAAACTACTACCACTCTGGGAATCAATTAAGAATCATTGATACAATATACAGCGTTATATCCGTCTTCTTTCCCGAACCTGAATCACGTCCTTTAAAGAACCCTATCCCGAACTCCAACTATCCTCGCGCCTAGAGTAAGGAACACCGAACACGGGTCACAAACGGGCGACGCAAAGTGTCGCCACCCCTGGGTCCGTGTGCATCACACGTCACTCCATCGATACTCGACCGACCAAACATGAGAAATTTCGATACACTATTATAAAAAGAAATTTAAGAAGTATATTAAATATTTTTATATACATTTATTTAATGAATTATTTTATTTTTATCTTTTATCAATTTGAAATACAATCGTAAATTGATGACTCAAGTAAAATTTATGATAGATCAATAGATAATTTGTAACTGTTAAAGATTCCGATGATAAAGACCAAAGATGCTGAATTTTCCATGTCAATGTAAAGTTATATTCGAAAAATGTAACGAACGACTAAAGGAGATCAGTCTCGCTTTTATGGAACGAAAAAAAAACTGTAAAGCCTATAATTTTAATACCGAATTATTTATTATTCCAAACTTTCTCAAATTGTCCCATGCACCAGAAGATTAAATGCATCATTAATACTACGTAGTTTTATGAAAATTTTTAAGTTTTTTTCTTTTGCTTTCTACAATAATTTTTCAATGAATGATAGATTGTTTTATTTCGTAGTAAATGTATTTGTTTATAAACATTATAAAATTCTACATACGTATAATGAAATATGCATTTTAATCTTATAAATAGCAAGTCACTCTACAAACATTATTCCATAAATAATTGAATATTAAATTGTAATAAAATAAACATATATTTAATATTTGTAAAATAACTAAATTAAATAAATAATACGAAAATATCTTTAAAATTTCATTATTGAACAATAATATAAACAATATTTAAATTTAAATGACCAACATTTTTGAAATTATTTTGTAGTAATAATAAAATACTTTGTCAAATTATGACTAACTCTATGTTGCAATAATCACCTTTTTCGCTCATTAATAACATTTTGTAATAATAAATTTTCAAACTGCCATTCAGATGGCAGCTTGAATATATCCTGGAAAAAGATTCGATGACGAGAAGCGATGTCGAAGGTAAGAACAAGGCGTTGTAGGTAATTGCCCATGTCTCCTTGGAGGAGAGTGTCAGATCTAAAATTTTTTCAAAGACTGATTGACTTGTCGCAAAGGGTTCTCCCCAAAACGAATGCTCAACAATTTAGAAGGAGGTGATTTCCGACTTTATTTTGTACGATTAACTAGATCACAGCTAACTGCCTGAAGAAACGAATACGCGTCTAAATACCACCCAAAACGCACAACTTGCACAAAAAATAAGATATCGTAAGATATCGTTTTTAAAATAATATTATATACGGTGAAATAAAGATATTAATTTCACCTTTGATTTGCCTCTTAAAAATAATAATTTATTTTTTTTTACGTTTTGAACGATAATAGCTTTCTCCAGCAACGTCACATTTTTTAAACAAAATTAATATTATGCAATCTAGGAAATATAAAATTATTTTAAACTAATTTATTATCGTTTTGATAAAAAAACAGATTAATTAGTATTTTTTTATTGCCAACAAAATAAATGCTTTATAATAGATTTGAACAAAAGATTGTTATTTCAAAGTTATTTTATATAATTTGCCATGCTAAGTTGATGCTTATAAACAATTTAATTAAAACAAATTTTCAATGTTAAATAGTTTTAATAATTTTATTATTTAAGAAACTTATTTTATAATAGTCTTATTGTTATAAAGTTTATAAAAATTAAAACTTTCTCATGATGAAAAATTAGAAAAGCTTGTAGTGCTCTGAAAATTTTGTTTTAAATAATGAATGGGTGTATCCAGCAATAGCAATAACTAAGTATTTAAGATTGTTTGCTTACCTCATTTCATAAGATACGTAAATTAAAACGACTATGAGCTGGATAAATCAGGTATGTAAAACTTAGAAATTTAGGTGTAAAGCTTAAAAATTTAGGTTTCTAGAAATTTAGGTGTAAAGCTTAGAAATAAACGCACAGATAGCATAATAATTTTTCAAAATAATATTTACTCCTTACAATATTTACTGCTCTTTTAGAATCTGGTTCTACTTATTACTTGTTAATCTATTTTTCTTGGAATACAATATATTTCGAAATCTAAAGTTAAATTCTTTTATTATTATTAAATTAAGAAAACTACTCATTAAAATAATTTTTGGTAAAGAATAAATTATTGTTGTTAATGAAATAAAGATAAAATTAATATTTGCATAAGATTTATTTTTATTTATTCAATTCATAATTATCAATAATTATTTTATTATGTTATAATTATTTAAATATAATAAATCTTTTAGTTTTAATAGACTAAAATATGTTGTCAATTTACTTAAAATAAAAGTAGCAAAAAGATTTATTTTTAAACATATTAATAACATTATTTATAGATTGTAACGCGGGTGTATACTCTGGTTGTTTTTATACTTTGATTGCTTGTTATATCTTCTTCTGCTTATTCGCCCTTCTGGTGGCGGCGGCGGGTTAGTCTTTCGTGCTCCCTCGCGTCTCATCCTGGATGGCTCGACGTCGGAACGGGTTCATGGCGGGAGGAGAAAGCGCGAAGAGACCGAGGCGAAATAAGCAAGGAGTTTTGTTTAATAAAATTATAACTATTTCAATTCAAATTAAGCCTATAGGGTTTTTATTTTACGGTTCGCTTACCGTTTACAAAACATAACTATTTCTTTTTAGTCGCGGCGGTGTTTTACTACACTATTTCGAGTCGACAAATATTTTACAAAAATTTTGCGGTGATTATTATTTTATATAAATTCTATGAGAACACAGCGGTAGCTTATAATTTAACGGTGACGACACCCAATAAACGCACGCTTTTTTAGACACTAGATGACAAAGCTTTACAATAATGATCGAACGGCGACGGTACATAGTATATGTACCGTAATGTAATATTCAGGAACATTAGCTAAGAGAAGTACATCAATCTTTAAGTATAAATCAGAGTATTCTTCAAGAGTTTTCATATTAAATGTATTACATTATATTAAATAGGATTATATTATATAGGATTATATTAAATGTATTACACATATTTGGATTACGTCTATAAATATCATTACTTATTTCACTTTCACTATTTCAGATATTTCAGACTATTATAAAACTGTACTTAATTTTATAAATTAATTGATTTTAAACTATCATATAGTGAATGAAAATTATAAAGAAAAATATGTTTCCTCTTAAGAATAGAAATAAGGTTAATATCTACCGCATACAAAACATTTTTATTTATGTTTTTTCCTTTAAAATGTTACGAGAGATGATAAACTTTTAATCTAAATGTAATCAAACTTTGACGTAATATCATTATCATCGACAAACACTGTTTAATATTAATTAATAAAATTTTTATCTTAATGTGTATGCGTGTGTGTGTGGTACGTATGGATCACTCGAAAAATGAGACAGAACCCGCATAACTTATCTATCACATTAACTTAATATCTTTCTGATAAAATAAAATTTTTATAAAAGACTCGTAAAAATTTTATTACTTCTTTATAGTATTTTTAAAGCGGTATATGATAATATAAATAGTAAATACTCTACTTATAGATAAGATTTTTCTTTACTATAAAGAATATATTTCATTCTAATATTATCTTTGAGTCAAAAATAATAAAGCTTAATATTTACGTCTTACTCTTTCTCAATTTCTATATATTATTTATATCAGGTGTGTATATAAATTTTAATGTATAAATACATAATGTAACTTATCTAATTAAATGTAATATATTTATTTATGTTGAACTGGAAATAAATAAAATTTTTCGAAACAAAATTGTATTTCATGCTATGATAGTAAGATAGCTATTTATCTTCTATATTTAAACCAAACAACTTTATATATTTTTTTAAAGAGATATTGTCATTATTATTCATTTTTAGTTAAAATATTTTATTGTATTCATAATACAATTAAAAACCTATCAATTGTGAAATTTCTTAACACTTTAAGATAAACTAAATCTTTATGAGTAATAGAAATTATTCACATAATAAGATATTGAGAAATTTGAAAATATTTCTTTAATAATTACACCACAACTATTTATAAACATAAGAGAAGAATGACACTGAATAAATATTACCTTTTATAACAAGCTATAATTGCAAATATGGATTATATTTTTCTGAACAACTTAAACATAGTACTATAAATTCAAACGCATAACAATATGAATATTCTATTAATTTAATATTCATTACTAATTGAAGTATTTTATTTGCATAACTTTATAAATTGTTATAACTTACATTAATCAGTTCTATAATATAAAACAAATATAAAAAATATAACAATGTATTCATTGTTATACTATCTTATAATTAAATTTAAATTATGTATGATTTGCAACTTAATTTAAAAGTAAAATGTAAGAATAAATCTTTTACAAGATAAGAATATTTTTTTATTTTCCATATTTCATTTCGTTCAAATTTATAATTTTTGTGAATGTAAAAATATAATCAGCTAATAAATATAAAAGAATACGAGCTTTATTACACATAATTACAATTGATTATTATACATTTTATATTATATTCTTCTATAATAAAATTAATTGTCAATGAAAATATTTAATGACTCTATTACTCTATAAATAATCTTATTTGTTTGCAAAATATCAATTAAATCTAAAAATTGAATTTTACTTCAGTCTGCCTTTCCATTCACAGATCAGATTGCAAGATGAATATACTCTCAAATTTTTCAGTAAATAAAATTATTACAACTACAAACAGTTACATTTATTCAATTCATAAGAATTACAATTTAAATAAAAAAATTTATACCAATGGAATAATTTATTTATCATTTATAGATATAGATAAATATTTTTTCTATTTTGTTTTTCATATACAAACCAGTTTTATTAATTATTTTAAATAATTTGTATTTTCTTTAATAACTTTTTTCTATTCTTCGTTAAATTCTTCTATTTTTTCATAGCTTTTATATTTAATGTTTTCTTGACTATTATTGAAATTTTAATTTTTTCGCGTTTAATTTAATTTTTTTTAATAATAATAAATAATAGTTTAAATTATCATTGTGAAAAGTATATAGATTTTATTAGATATAAACATTTTTAAAAATTTAAAAAAGTTTAGTAAGTCTGAAAATACGCTTTGCTTACGCCCTTATTTTTTATAATGTATTTATAATTTTTTAAAGTTTAATATTATGTTAATTATTACTAGCTCATTAATTCGAAAAAGATAAAGAAAATGAATAATTTTTGTGATTGAATTGATTCATATTTTTTTTTTTTTAAATATAAAATATAAAACTTAATCCTATATTTTGTATTAACTGTATTATTTGTAATTTTACTATTTTCACACTATTTTTTCCTATATCTTTTTATTCAAAAATAGAGCACAAAAAAGTTACACTCATAACACAAACTAGATTTTCTTCTTAAATTTTAATATATCATGTATCGTTTTTATACTTGTAAAAAAATATTTATTTCGTTTGATTATTATATTTTTTCTCAAAGATTATTATTAATTTAGTTATATTATTTTATGTAGATACTCGAGTTTTTAAAACGTTAGATAGACACATGTAAAGTTGTGATTGTAAGTTTTATATGAATATTTATTTATTTAATATATTATTACTAAAAATAGGAAATAAATAATTTTATTTTCAAGAATATTAAGAATTTTCATATTTAAATAAAATTATGAATTAATATTTAATTAAATTTCATAAGTATTCTGATATATGTTAATATACAGAATTAGAAAATCTTTAATAAAAAATTTAACTTAAATGCATGAATCTTTAAATATATATATATATATATATATATATATATATATTAATCTAATCCACATTTTTTATTTTCTTTCGTTATATTTGTACGTTTATTTCAATAAATAAGCAGTATTCTAGACAATAACTATTGCGTTTAATTTTACATTCATATCGGTTTTATTTCTTTGTTCTGGTTCAACACATGATGTTTTGTGAATAACACATTATACTAGGTAAGAGTTAGTTTAGATGTATTCTATGCAATACGTAAATGTTGATTTTCTTTATATAGTTTTAAATGTTTCTATTTTTATTCCTATATGTTATTTCAAACTTCCATAATGAAAGATTTATCAGTGATAGATGCAATTAGCTCGTGTAGTTATCAAGAAAATATTTTTTTTGTTTTATTTATTTTATTTGAAAAATAAAATTGGCTGCATGAATAGAGTGTCTACAAAATTGTATATTTTTAATTAAAGTGAAACGCAGAATCATATTTCATTCACCTTTTCAGAGAATTTGGCATTTTTGGTGCTTATATGATCACTTATATGATCATTCATATATGAAAATCTGTACCAAATGTACAATAGTCTAACAAATTTAGACAACAATTTTTAAATTAACAATTAACAAATTTAGTTTAACAAATTTCTTACGTATAAAATATCTGAATATCGGTTAAAATTTAAATACAATGAAACTATTAAGAAGTAAAGAATCGTTACATTCCATATTAAAAGTATTTATAATGTATAATCAATACGTTAAATTTACTTTGTTATGTTTGCGACAAAGGCTGGGCACTTTGAATAATTCTCTAAACAACATTAGTTGACATATCTTTGCAGTAATTTGAATTTAGTGTTTTCAAGGTTATTAATTTTAAAATCTAGAATTATTCTTATCTATGGTGCTATTTTTGTACGCATCTATTCGAATACCAATAATTTATTATCGATATTAATGTTATGTATCATATTAAGAAAAAGTTTTTGCGATAATGATTAATTTAAATGATTTCAAAGAAAGTTCTATTGATTTTTTATTATAAAAAATTAATATAATAACCAATGCAAAAAATAATTAAACGAGATATTTTACTAATATTGTGGTATGTTAATAAAATTATGCAATGAAAATTTGAAAAATCATTATTCTTTATGAAATTTATAAATATACAGATTTAAGTCAGTTCATTTGTACGGTATTTAAATCAAAATAAATTAATTTTCTGAAATATTCATGTTTTTTATAAATATTTGATAAAAGTGAAATTGATCAATGAAAATAATTTAATCATTTAAGAGACAATCTAAGACCAAATTAATTTCTTTGCATCAATAATCTTTTATTATTATTTAATTGAAGTCATAAAATTATAATAATTTTATTTTTAGGTAACTAATTTATTTATTTTTATTACATTTTATCTCTAATTATTTCCTGTGTAACGTAAAAAGGCTCATTTAAACATAATTTAGTTGATGTACTTCATATGAAATTTCTTTTTGAGATCGATCAATATTAAGTCATACAAAATGTTTAGAAGAAAATGTATTCACGTACTTTTCTATATATGTGTGAATATTTATAATTATTTACAATGGTTATAATAAAATATTATTATTATAATAGGCAAACATTAGAATGAATAAATAGTCAAGATATAATTAACTCATGTATAAGAATAATTTTTAACTTCTCTGTTTTTAAAAACTATTTTTGTAAAAATTTCTCTAATTGTGAAAGAACAAAATTTAATACAATTTTGTATTCATAATAGAGTATTAATTATAATAGATCGAATATGGTTTAATGTCGAAAATTATATTGATATCTTTTACTTTTGTTGCTTTTCTTTTAAATGAAAAATGCAATGTATTTAATTGATCATCTAAATTTAATATAATTACGAATAATTTATTGTATAAAATATATATTTTTGTAAATATAATATAATATATTTTTAGTAAATATTATTACAATGATATTTAACAGATACTAGAAAAAATGTTGTTAAAAATTATTATATTTTCTTTTAATAATTTTTAATATTATTTCAATATATCAACCAGAAATTTTATAATAAATGAATACCATATAAATTAGTTCACTATCAATTGAAATATAAATTTGGTATAAATCAAATTACGTTTGTTATATAAGAAATGTTTGCATCCATATGTTCTAATTATTTTAGAATTAAAAATATTTTTTCTAGATATTTCACCTGCACATAATATTAATCTGTTTAGGGATTTATAAAATTTGTTACAAGTATTAAGAAATCTTTTAAATCATATTCTGTATTGAAGTCGATATTATTGTTATGTAATTTTTATTAATGATTATTATTTATTTAAATTTAGGTTTCTTTACGCGTCAATTTCCTTCCAGTAAATAATTTCTTTTATTACCTTTTATTGCAGTCATATGTAATGACATAAAACAGTATATTATTTTTCAGGAGGTAATTGATGGAATTTTCAGTAGAAGAAACCGTAGTTTGTGTATTATAATTTGAAAAAAATAACATTAAAAGGAATACATTCATACTTGAAACATAGTTATCCAATCTTCAGATTGAAGAATTTATTATAAATATTTAAATTTTTAATTATTTTAAAAAGAAGTTTTTAGTTATAACGTATATTTAAAACAAATCAAATATCTTTACAGTTTACTTTTCCCAAACTCTTAGTCTTGTTGAAAATTTTAGCTTTTATTGTGTAATAGTATTTTGTTAGTGTTATATAAAAGTATTTTTTTTACAAAGATAAATTAGTTAAATTGTTTGTGCCTTATTTACATTCTAACTTGATTGTAATTTATTATTTAAGATATGTTCAAAAGTATTACTTATAATTATATTAAATATATACTTTTCAATAACTTATAAATTTGGAAAATTTAATTTTTTTATTGTATTGGTGAAAATTCAAATTTTCTATTAATAATTCAAGTTATAACAAATTTTAAAATAAAAATTTTTAAATTGTATTTTTTATACAAAGTTGACGCGCATGTTTGAATATGTGTATGTGTACGGACATGTCTGGCGTGAATATTGCGCGTTCGTGTGCATATGTCAGGTTGTCATCATACTTAAGTTGGCATTAGTTTTGTCTTGACTGGAAGATTCAGGTCGCTTACGCTTTTCTGAAAAAATTTCATCAATTATTTCTAGTACTCACAAAAACAACAATTAAAGCGGAATGAAAAATCAAGTACTCAATATATTTATTATTGTACTTACTAGATGGAAACTTGTAATTGCAGGTATTTTCACAATCAACTTGACATACATTAACGAGAACTAAATTAAAATGAATAATTATTTTTATTAAATGCAAATTTAAAATAATATTATAGTAATATAAAATATAATTTTAAACATTATTTTCAACTAAGAATTTTTATTTTATCAATTTTTTAAATAAAATATATTTAGTATAATAAGACTTAATAAATAATTTTATTTCAATTCTTATTCAATGTTAATAATAATAGATTTATTTAAGTTTATAAGCACCACAAACTTCAAAAACTTCGATATTAATTAATACAATAAAAAGTCCCGGAAACATTTCAGTTACTAAATAAAAATATTTAACTTGTCTTTTTAACTTATCTATGACATCAAAATCTAGATTTTGCTACTTTATTAGGTCAATCGATTTTAACTTTAAGTACTTCAATTTTTTGTGGATTTAATCTGTTTTTATGTAGTCTTATGTATATTTAAAATACTTTTAAATAATATAACATTTTCAAAAAACTAAACTTGAGATTATCAACGTGTATGACTTTTTAGTACAGTATCATTGAATGACACCCGTTGTAATCTTACACTGTATACATTTTTTTTATTATCGTTACTAGACTGCCCTCATTTTCCTGCTTATTTTATATTTCGATGAAATATTCAACTATAATTTTTCTCACGCTATTGTTCTTTGAACTTTTTTTGCCTTCGGATTAATCAATTGTTTTTTACCTTTTCTAAATCTTTTAAAAGATCATGAATTGTACTTTCTACACTGTTTTTATTATTAATACTTCTTCAAAGTTCATTTCTTTCCCAAAATAAGATGTTTTTAGATTAAAATTCAACTACTTTCTTATTTTTGTATTCATTATTTTGTTGACATTATGTTGGCTAATTTCATTTTTTAAAAACTTACTTATTTCTGTTTTTTTTTTGCTTTTATCATAAACTTTGTTTTATATAGATATATATAAATGTGATTATTATTTCAAAAGGATTTCCTTAAATTTTTCCTCGCTCCAACACAATTGCTGTGAGTCTGACTTAAATGTCCGGTTCTGCAATTGCATCCTATTTCGAATTTAATAAGTTTGATTTTAATAAATGAATACATATAAAACATATGTAAAATTTAGAACCGAAGTTAAAGCCCATATCCGACTTGTGGACCTAGAGTTTAAGCCGAAAAGGGACTAACGCGTCAAGGACATGACAATGTTATTTATGGAGTATAAAATAAATGCATACAATAAATAAATATGTATCTTACTAGAACAACTTCTGAGACAATCTTGGAGTGATTTAAATTCTTGAGAATCTGATAAAAATATATATATATATTATAAATATAAATAATTTAGAAAGTATACGTATTAAATAGAGAAAAAAGTAGATGTATGATAATAAATTTAGAATTTTTTAATAAATTTTTAGTAGAAAATAATTCATTTTGACTGTTATCTAAAATTTAAGTTAATACAAATACATATTATAAAACTAAAAAGAATAAAAATGTTACCGAAAGGAAAAAATAGAACATAAGTAACTAAGATATTTATGTTATAGTAATAGTAGGTAGATGGTGTAAATGATGTTTTTGTCAGTTTTTAAAAATTAAAAAAATATACGCATATCCATAAATATAAAAACGGCAAACGTATACGCATACGAACACACAAGTGTATGAGCATGCAAATAGATTGATTAATAGCTAATATTTTATATTAGAACTCCAATATACGTTACTTATTCATTGAAAGATATAATTTATAGAAGCATATACTGTATAGTTATTTCACTCACGTTGAAATTTGGTTGTACATTTTGTTAAACATTCTTTTCTTACGCTAGAAGGAAGAGCTAAAATTGATTGGATAATAATTAATACATTTTTTTAAAGAATTCCAAATCTAATGATCTGAATATTTTATTTATATATATATTCATTAAATATAAATTATATCATGGAATAAACGAACAGAATTTTATTATTGATTAAAACAATGATTAAATTCATTTTTATACTAATATTTTTCATGTTATTAACATTATTAATTAATATCAAAAAATTATACAGCATCGATTGCGTATGTTTACATACATGCGTATGACGCAATTTATGTAATTTTAACTTATAAGTATTATTTTACAAAATGATTCATAACAAAGTTCGACCAAAGTGACGCTTTTCTTACAATTAATACTAAAAAATTCAATTTCCAGTTAGTTAAAAATTTATCAACCAAACTGGTTAAACTTCCAATGTCAAAAGTGCAAAGTTCACACTTTTACCATTGAACCCAGATTACTCTACGATAATTTAGTTTAAACAATTTAATACAAAATATACAGTGTGTGTGATCGAAAAAAATACTTCTAACATGAGTCATAAAAAGATGAACACGTGGAAATAAACATCACAGAGCTTTTACACTACTGATAACAGAAGATACATGAAAATAATAGTTATAAATCTAGAAGAAATAACCAAATTCCATCATATGTCGGTAGAGTTTGCGACGAATACCTTCGTCGCGAGAGGCAAACACTGCCGTGGAATCAGAGCCGGAAGGATCGCGAGGAAGAGGCCTGGACCCCAACGCCCGAGGAGTCAAGGTGCGTGTGTTGATTATGAGTGAAGAAGCGTGCGGAAGCATGAGAGAGAGAGAGGGCACGCGAGCTTGTGAGTGTGAGTGAGAGGGCGTTCGTGCGGCGCAGCGTCGGCCGTGGAATGGAGGCGTGAGAAAGAGAGAGAGAGCATGCACGTATGAGTGGGAGTGAGAGTGTGTGCGTACGGCTCAGCGTCGGCCGTAGCTGGAAGCATGAGAGAGAGAGAGAGAGAGAGTGCGAATAGATAGAGTGGAAGGATGAGTGAGTGAGCGAGAGAATGCCCATGTAGTGGGAGTAGGCGGCTTGAGATGCGTATGAGAGAGAGAGATGACTGAATGGACTAAAGAATGTGGCTATGCGTCTAGCCCTGGCTATGCCAACGCTAGGCTATACGCGAGCAAGCGCGACGCGCCCGCAATGCCACCGCCGCTATTTCCCCACCCCCACCCAGCCTGGCCCACAGCTGTAAGGAAAATGGTTAGGCGGCGCGGCCCCTCCACGATGCCCGCGAGTACGAACGCGTGAGGGGAAACACCCATGAAATATATAAAAAGGGCGCGCTCACGCGGAATCGGGAGACAGACGTGGAGTTCGGAAGTGAAGGTTTTCCGGTCGAGCGACTTTTGGCGCACAATCCCTAGGAGCAACTTTAGGCGCAACGAAGAAACCCAATATGGGGAGCTCGACAGCAAAGGCTTCCCGGTCGAGCGATTTTTGGCACACTAGGGGCTTCAGGAGGAACGACTTCTAGCGTACCTCCCGAGTATAGGATTAGGACTGCGATCGCGTATGCGGAGTTACAGCCGTCGGGCTAGACTCTTTCCCCCGCTATATTCCGCCACGATAGTAAGTAAGATCTCGCCGTGTAAATGCATTTGATCCGCCGTCATTAAATTTAAGTATTGTAATTCCGCCGCACCGACCTTTGTTGCGATCTCGCCGTATCGTATGTGCGAAATTGTCGCACAGTCAAGCCATTATCCGCCGCATAAAAATGAAAAAAAAGCGCACGTCACCGAACGACGGATATTTGTAACGAAACCCCACCGTTTAGTATATAAGGAATATCATTGTAATTTTATTAAAATAAAATAAACTTAAGTTTAGATTTAACAAAAAAAGAGAACGCTTTGTTCCGCGCTACCCCCTCCCGCCGCGAACCTGGTCCGACCTCGAACTCTCCGGGACGGAACAGACAGGGAGCACGAGGAACCGAGTCGCTGCCACCAACAGAAGGACAAATAGACAGGGATGGAGCTGCATGGAACTTAAAACTTAAAAAAAAAACACGTCGAACGTCACATGCCAGTCCGAAAGGACATGTGTTGGGGACGGGACGACGCGTTACAAGTTGAATATGTAACAAAAGATAAAAAAAAAATAGAAAAAGTTGAAAAATCTTATAAACTATTTCTATAAAATAATCTATTTCTGTAAAAAGGAGTATAAAGGTATATTTTACATCACTAATGTGAATTCAATTTTTCAATTTTTTTACTTAATTACTTTTGATAGATCAATTTGAAACTTGCACGTCATAGTTAAAATACATTAAGACTTTGAATAGTTGAACAGTTGCAATGACATAATTGGTAAATTTTGAATAGATTATTTTTAATTAATAGTCGCTTACTATTATTATTTAAAGAAAAATTAAGAAATCAATCATCTTACAATAACAACAGTTATCGCAATCCGTTTTTGTAAAGTCCTTTTTGTTTCCTGCACGTAATAAAGTAATAAATAAATTAGTCATTAAATGTTTATAAATACATATTCAATAATAAACATACCCTGAGCAAATACAAGGCAAGTAGCTATGAATAGTAAACTAAATATTGAAAACTTCATTTTTTACTAATTAATACTATTAGCATGATATAAGAACTTTCTTTTTTATAATGAAAATACAGTCTTATCTTTAAATAAGTGTTTAATGTCTTTGTTATTCGGACACTTCGTTTAAAAAACATCAATTAAAAAAAGCAAATACGTTTAATAGTTTTGCTTTCAAATATTACTTCCCTATAAAAAATGATTAAGTAAAGTAGCAAAAAAGGCTATGGAGATGCCGTGTCAATGATTAAAAAGTCTAACAAATCTTACAAAATCTGAACATCTCACCATTGTGCAGTCGACGAATTTCTACAATAAAAATAATACTGGTATTTTTAATTAATGTTTCGGCTTTTCTTTATAACATTGAAGTTACTGCAATTCACAATCTCTATAGATATTATTCGTCAAGGAATATTCATCCCTCTTTTACGTCTTCATAGCTAATCAAGTCCTGCTGCAGTTGTCATGCTGAAGATAAAATATAAGCTTTCTATATATGCGTTTGCAATCGACTTTATGATAATTTTTATCACAATCCTTATGTCTCTCTAAAACTTCATAACGATCGGTGTCCACAAAGTATGTAATTATCGTTTTTATACCAGCCGGTCTTAACAAACATAACAATATCTAAATGCATTTGTAATTATTCTTAAGACGACTAATTATTGTCTATTTTATTTTAATAAATACTTTTAATAATATTTTCAATTTAATTAAAAAATCATGTAATAATTTAATAATAAGGTAACAAAGCTACAAAAATTAAAACAAAACTTTTTATCAACTGCTCGTACGCTGCTTTTTTGAAAAAAACTTCTTTCTTCTTGTTCTTTAATACATCTTACTTATTTCGAAAATAAATAAATAATAAAAAATCCTCGATGTATAGATGTAATTACTTAGTAACAGATTTATTAAAACATATAATATTTCATCTATTTAAAATTTTATATATATTTTATAATTTAAAAGTCTTGCTCCCTTAAAACGTTATTAAGTATTGCACGATGAAAAATATTCAAATTCTTTATTAGGTTAACATTTTAAAGTTTAATATTAGGTTTATTGTTAACATTTGTTATTTTTGTTTTTAAACGGTGAACATGGAAAACAGAATATTTTAATTCTTAGAAATGACTATTAACCCATTTTAGGATTATTTAATTGATAGGCGTAAATTAGTAGATCTGTCCAAGAGCTGTTATGTACATCATTTTTATTCAAGAAAAATTCAAACGCACGTTTGACAAAAAACGATAAATATTGAGAGAATATTATTTAATTTAATTAACGTTTTTTAATTGTCGATTTCCTTCTTCTCGAACACGTTTTATATTCTTATTCATAAAATCTAGGATACAATCTTCTAGTTTAACATGAAGTTAGCAAGGCAAAAAAACAGCGCGAAAACACAATAGACATTTATTTTAATTCAACGCCATGTGGAGTAGTAGAAATCTGGCTAGCACATTGCATCAGGTATGATGCGTCCAGAGATTCTTTGAAAATTTGTCATGCTGAGTCATGTATCCAAAAATGTCTTTTGTAGTAATTACGTCTACAAAGACTTCTTGGAAAAATCTGTGATAGAAAACATTTTGAATATATTTACTATGTGAGTAAAATGAGTCAATTCATCACTGTACAAGGTATTTAAAAAAATTTCTAAAATAAATCTTATAACCTCTTAAGAAATATCTTTATATTAATTTTTTTATTCTAATTATATTTAACTAAAGAAAAATAAGTTTTTTCTCGCTCACAGTGAATATATTTTTTATTTGTAGTTGGACAATGCGGAAATCAAATTGGTTCAGCTTTTTGGCCATTAGTGTTGCACGAATATGGAGTACAAACTACAAGTGGAGGAGTAAACCTCCTTAAAATACATAAAAATTATAGTAAAAATAGAAAAGAGCTCTCTGATGCTTTCAATAGCTTCTTTTATGTGCCTGATCATCGAAATGACTTTGCATTTAAACATGTGTCAGATTTGGAATTAGCCAAAGTTAAAGCCAGAGTTTGTATATTAATTTTTATATATGTAAAGCATAATATTGTCATTAAAGAACTACATTAAAATTTGTATTGTAATTTTTCATTTCAAATATTCTATACATATATTACTATTATAATATAAAATTGATTATACATGGTTGACATGAATCCTAAATAGCTATCAAATATTTATATTGAATTAATTATTAAATTTATATTTAATTATTTATGTTTTCATAGGCAGTATTAATAGATATGGAAGATAGTGTTGTAAGCAGATTTCATCAAGGCCCACTAGCTAATCTATTTGATCAAACTTTTACTGTAACAAATTATCCAGGATCTGGAAATAACTGGTTTATATATTTTAATAATTTTTTCTTATAACTGGATTTACTTTATTTACAAGTTATTAATATTAATATTATAGGGCAGTCGGTTATTACACTCATGGATTAGAATACCATGATAAACTGGAAGAGACAATAAGACTGATGGTAGAAAAGTGCGATTGTCTTCATGGTTTTTTAGTGATGCATTCATTAGGAGGAGGCACTGGTTCTGGGTTGGGAACTGCCACTTTAAAATTATTAGATGATCTTTATCCTCATGTAGATAGGTAAGATAAATATAATTTTAATCTAAATTTTTATTTTTATTAATCAAGGTTTTTTTACAATTGAAAAGAAAACCTAATGTTTATTTATGAGAGAGCAGAATTTTGTATTATAATAAAGTAATTATAAGGTAACCATAATTGGATAATCACTTGTAAAACAGTTACATTGTTAAAAAAATTTATAATATAATATATTACATTATTATAATAAATAATTAGAAAGTAATTATAAAACTTTGAAAATTCATCTTAATTTTTTCTTTAAAAATTAATTAATAATATTAATATTATTTAATGAAATGTAATTGTTAGTATGTATAAGAATGTATTAATATGAATAATATAGATAATACTATTTTCAAAAAACAAATGCATACTTTAAATTTTGTACTATTAATTACGTTTACATATACTTTTAATAAATTTCAAATTTTCATATACAAACAATAATTTTTTTATGTATTTTAATTTTTATATTAATATTATATACTTATTACAATAGTGTACGTATATTAATAAATTAGTATTACTAATTATTGAATCATAGATACATAATAATTTGAGTGTAATTTTATTCTGTTGCTTCTTGAAACTCAAAGTTATTAAAATTAAAATAATAATTAAACTTTATATTAATCATACATTAAACCGTGTAAATTATCTATTCAATTTATCAGAACTTTCAGTTTATCTAATTGTATATAAAATCATCAAAAAACCTATTAGTATCTTGGACAAAAATATTTATTTTTTTAAAGATTAACATTTGCTTTCTTCTTTTCAAGAATATTAAGAGATTTTTTATAAAAGTATAAACTATTGACTTTTTTAGATTTGTTTCTTGTGTGTATCCTGTAAGTACTCAAGACGTAGTCACAGCTCCCTACAATGTCTTGTTAGCTACTCGGGAATTAATTGAACATGCTACTTGTGTATTTCCATCAGAAAATCGAGCTCTTCAAGATATGTGCAATGTTTATATAAACAGTAAACGAGAAAACGTTGATCAAGCCAAATACAATGCTTCATGCTTGCCATTTCAAGATATGAATAGTATAATAGTTAATATGCTTATGCACTTGACAAGGTTGGTTTTAGTGAAAAAAACTATAATTTTAAATTAATTGTTTAAAAGCTTAAAATTTGCTACATGAATTCAATTATTAAAAGATTTAAAAATGAATTAATAAATAAAAATGTTTAATCAAATCGTGACAAAAATTGTTTCCAGTGGTTCAAGATTTCCAGGAAGTTTAAATACAGATATGAACGAATTAGCAACAAATCTTGTTGCGTATCCTCAGTTACATTATATTTTTAGTAGCGTAAGTCCAGTGGCCCTTACTGCAGCTCATATTACAACAGTTAATGGAAAAAAGTAAGAATTGAAAAGAATTATTTTAATCATTTTTCGTTTATATTAATTAAATTTTTTTCAAGATATCAAGATGAATTATTTACAAATACATGGTCTAGAAATAATCAATTAATAAAAGTTGACCCACTACAGTTAGGATCACTTGTCATTGGAGCGGCACACATATATAGAGGTGATTGTTCCTTAACTGATATAAGAAGGAATATAGAAAGGTATCAAAGTTTCAGATTCATACTTTTATCATTAGTCTATTATTAAATTTCTTCTTTATTAAATATTGTTAATGTATAACTATGTAATACTTGTTTATCAAAAAGTACGATCATTTGTTACATAACTTATAAATTAATTTATAAATATAAAACATAAAATATTTATTTACAAAATATTTAAAATTTTTATGTGCATAATTATGAACATGTAGTTAAAAAGCATTAATATTTTAGTTTCATTAAGGAATTAAGAAAAATTTAAATTTCACAATTCAATTAATATTTTTTATGTAAAGATTTGGAGAAAATGATTAAATAAGTATTTTTATAGATTCCAAAATAAAGCAAAGTTTACAACATGGAGTAAAGAAGCTATGAAAGTAGGTTTATGCTCAGTTCCTCCTGCTGGTCACCCAGCTTCATTATTATGCATGATGAATTCTACAGCCATGTCGTACTTATTCAATGGCATTATGCAGCGATTTGATCAATTATACAAAAAAAAGGTAAATAAATTAATACAATTACATTTCAGATATTCCAATGAATATATTTTTATTGTGACAATAATTGTATAATTGTAATTGCAGGCTCATATTCATCATTATTTACAAGTTCAACAGTTTGAAAAGGAAGATTTTATTGAAAGTAGAGAGAGCATACTTAGTGTATTTAATCAATATATCAGAATTGAAAAGCAAAATCCAATTAATATCTCTAGACTACAACTAAATTAAAACTTTATTTAAATTAAAATTTAATACGACTATTTTAAATTTAGTTTTCTTATCTTATTCTAAGAAACAATTTAAAAAAAAGGAAATACATGACCGTTATAAAACTAAGAAAAAATTATAATGTATATTATTTTTTCATTTATTTCACTATTTAATAGAAAAAACCGACTGCAATATTTTAATCATTTTTTAGACATTCATTATTTAACCAAAAGAATAATTATTAATCTGTTTCTGCAATTAAATATTATGTAATTTGAAAAAGAATAAATAATATACAAATATTTTTGGAAGTATGTGATTATGTACAAAGGAACATTTCTTAACAAGACAAAAAAAAATAAATGTTCATTATTTCATTAAATAAAAATAAATATAAATTTAATTGTACGATATATAGATATAAAAGTATGTGCTAAAATTTAAAAGCTAACAACTATATAAACATTGAAAGTTTTGTAAATATTGCAAAAATTTATTTAATACAAATAGAAGTAAAGTAAAAACGCTTATCTTGATTTTTCAAGAGTTTGCACTGTAAATTGTTAAGAAGGAAAAGAAAAGACCTTGTAATTGATTCATAATATAAATTCAAAACATATTTATAAAAAAATTAAATATAGCAATTATTTTAGAACATCGATTTCCTACTTCCTTTACAATATTTTAAGTAAGCATTTTTTGCTGGAAAAGAATTCACTATTTTTTATAGTCTTATTAATAGTATTATTTCGTTAAATGTAAACTACTTCACTAAAAAAACAAAAAAATACACATATGTATCACATATCTACAATTCTATTTAAAATTTATTTTAAAAACAATGTCATTCATCATTAATTTCATAAATAATGAGTCACAAGTCCTTGGCCTTTTGTGTGCTTCGGTTTAGTATTTAAAATTATGTATTATTGTTATTTAAGGTGACATAATTGTTACCATTGAATAAAAAGCATCTTCGGATTTGCCAGAATATTAACGACCTTTAACAAAATTAAGCAAACACGTATGTGCAGCTGGCTTCTTTAACTGGCAGGTATTTGAGGTAATCCAAATTCATCTACCAAAACTCCATCCTAAAAAATTATAAATGATTAAAAAACATTTTATTTTTCATAATAATCATGAATTCAATATAATATAAATTTAAATGAAATATCATTAAGGTATTTTTAATTTATCATAAATAATAAAAAGTTTAAAATTTATAAATATAAGTTCTAAATTTACTTGCTATCATAATGTATAAACTATAACATTTATGAAACATCGATTTTAAAAATTTAAATACAGTAAAAAACATGAGAAAACACACTCTGTTTGTAACAGAAGTTGCACCAGGTTCCTTATCAGGTGCACTAGGAGCTTTAATAGCATCATCTAAATAAGAAGTATCTGTATCTAAAGCTAAATCATCGCCAAGAGCATCAAGTTCTGCAGCAAGTTCATCATCATCGATGTCTGGCATTCCATAACTTCGACCCATTACCTCCTGCACTTCATCAGCTTGTTCTAACATATCAGCAAGGTCATCTTGTACATCCTAATAAGTTAATAGATTTCTTTACAAAATTTATGCATTATAATAATAATTTAATACTTTGAAATTTAAGTTATTATTTATTTTTTCTACAAATTTATTAAATCTTATTTATATAAATTTACTTATAAGAAATAAAATAAAAATTTAAAATTTATAAAATATGAAACCATAATGTTTTACAATTATTAGTTTTTACTTGTCATTATCTATTAAATATTAAATCCATTTATTTAACAAAGAATAATTCGTAAACAAATTAAGCGTTTACTTAAAAAATAATAAAATGTCAATGAAGGAATTTTATAAAATTATTTATTATTTTTAATCATATTGGAAAACTTTAAATTAATTAATGTTTTATTAAACAAATATAAAATGAGTATGAATTTAAGTAAAATTAATATTCAATAAACATTTGTGTTATGTGCTTTATTTATAATATTAGAAAATCTTTTTTAAATCTTTGTACCTCTATATTATCTATGTTAATGTTTTTGAATTCTTTTTGCATTTGTTTAACACCATCCTTCATAGCAACAACTGTAGCTTGTGTATCTTTCAATGTCTGCGTTGCATAATTTGCTTGTTCCATGTTAAATGCCTGTTGGCGCAAATTATCAACCTGTGTTTCATACATTTTCCTCTGTTTAAGAACTCGCAATGCTTTAGCCTTAACTGCATTCTTAGCTGGTCCATCTCGCATTTTTGCCATCTGATCTTTAAATTTCTTTAGTTCAGCATCAAGTCGAGCAATTTTTTTTTCAGCTGAATCTGCCCTGCCATCAACCTACAAAATATAGTTAAATTAATTTATCATAAATAAATTTGAAAAAGTAGTGATAGCATTAATTGTCAAGTGTAAAACTTTTTTCTCTTATACTGTAAAAATAAAGATATGTAAAGACAAAGAACAAATAAATAAATGTTATGTGATAAAATTTAATAAAATATTTCACAAGTTGTTGTCTAAATAAACCTAGTCTCTTCTTTTTGTTTTATGTTATTGATTTCAAAATTATTATAGAACCTTATACATCCAACATATTTTATTAAAATAAATTAATATAATTAACTTATTTAAATTAAGAGTTTGATCTTTCTTTCAATTGAAACTATAATAAATAAGAAGTTTACATTTATTATTTAATATTACAAATTTTTTTATCATTAAACTTTATATTCTATAGTTCCATATTATTCTAGCCTAGATAAAGTATATTTTAATCTAAAACATTAAGTCTATAAAATAAAAAATATTTGTAAAAGAGAAATTAATATTATTCAACAAAATCTTAAATGCTGACAGAACTCAATAAAAAAGTATCTGGCAAATTTATCATGTATTTTATAAATTTACATAAGAGGATCTTTTTATTTATATCGCTATAAATGTAAATTTAAAAGATTACAACAAAATTTTAAATTTAGAAATAAATAATTTATAAATAATACTTTCAAAATCAATACACAAAAGTAATTGTTATTTGAAAAGACATATAAGTAAAACTTAGTTTACATTATTTATTTAAATTCTAAATAAAAAATAAATATCAACAAACTCAAATTATATAGAATAATAAACAAATAATAATGAAGAAATATTGTGTATGAATAATTTTTAAAAGTAAAATAATAAAAATATCTTGAAATATAAGGAAAAAATAGGTATGAATCATTCATTTAATTAGACCTAACCTAAAAAAATAACAGACGTAGCATCATATAAAAATTACTTACCCCAGCAATGCAATCATTTAAACTTGGCGAAGGTTCTTTAGGCTTTGCGCGACCAAATAATCGATTCATTGTAAAAAACAGATGTTTAGCTTATCGAAAAACTAAAACAAAGTAGGTATACATTAATTTCAATGATAATGACAAAGTTTTGCTTTACTTTTGCTTTTTTAGTGTATACTTAACGACTTCATCTGCGCATGGGTAATAGTTCAGCCATATTGTAATGTTTTTGAGCAATAAATATGTGATTCAAATACTCATTTATTCTTTACTGCAAATTTAAAATGATCTTACTTTTTATTTTTACGACTATCTCAATTGAGTTAATAATTACATATTATAAAAAAATAATAAATCTTAGTTTTTGAAATTAAGATTATATCATTTCTTCTTTAGAATTAGGTTGTTTTAAAAAAGAATTAATTAAATATTTAAAATATAAAAATATTTTCACTTGTGAAATTAGTTATTTATTTCTTTGTTTTTAAATACGTTTTAAAAGTAATTTTAAAAGTTGTAAAAGTAATTTTGTAAGCAAATTAACCAATATTTAAATTTAATACTTCAAATTTCATGTTTATATAAATATTTAATAATTATTGATATAAATTTTCATAAAAATATCATGTTGAGTTAAAATATTTTATTTTATTCCTAATTTTAAAGAATTATTTTCTCAGCGGTACAAAACAAATTGAATTTTTTATATGTAACGATATTCAATGTTTGATAATCCTCCACAGTGACTAATTCTTATAAATTCTATCCGCATATTAGTATGCAATTTTGTTTCAGATTGTATTTAAACTGTAATGGTATTTTTTCTGATATATATATATATATATATATCATGTTTATGATGTAATTATAATATATAAAATAACATTTACATTAACCTCCAATCTTTTAATGAATAAAAATTATCATTTACTTAAATTTCACTATCATAAAACAAACAAACAAGCATAATATTGAACACCAAGATCTCTGAATTACCAAAATTCTTTAAGTATTTGAGGTAACTTACAATACAATTCAAAAAATGTACTTTGGTAAAAGATCTTTTTATCTACTCTTTGTTTCATATAAAGATTCAAAACAGAAAATTTTCACTGGAAATCATTTTAAAAAATAATCCATAAATGCTCATAATTATAGCTATTTCAACTCATATTCTTTATGAGATAAATTAATTATTTGTTAAATTATTATTTAACAAGAACCGTATTATTTAACAAGAATCATCATAAGCTAATTAATTGAACCCTATTAAGTTTATGTTCATAAAAATTTCAGAAAAATGAACAAATTACTTTTTGAAAATATTATAAATTCATAAATTAAAAATATTTTTACCTAGTTTTAACAGTACGTGTGCATCAGTTAGTAGTGACAAATATTTATATTTTAGAAAACTATTTAAAAAAAATAAAATCATTGGAAATTATACAATTAAAAATAAAGGTTTCTAGTATTTTTTACAACCTGCGTAATATTTCATATAAAGTTGAAAAACTTTTTTACTACTGACAATTACTTAAGAAAAAGTTGATTAATAATTATGTAAACTTGATTTGCAAACTATCTAGAGCAATAAAATCTATAGACGAAGAAAATGAAGATGTACAACATATTATAAATTAACTAAAATTAAAAATTAGATTTTCTTTCAAATAAGTATAGATTCAATAAATTAATAAGTTCGAAAAAATAATTACTTTTTGTTATAAATTGTTATAAATAAATGCTAATATAAGAAAACTGTACTACAATAATTTATTATATTTGTCATTTATTATGTTTATTAATAAGTTATGGTTCTTCTATAGCAAATATTTTACTGCATCTTAATAAAAATATGTATAAATGTAGTATAAGGGTCTTCATTTTTTATTATTTTTTACAATTTATACGTTTATATTTATTGTCTTGTATAAAAAGAGTAAAATTAGTATACCTTCATTATACAAATTAATACTAGATAATTATACAGTTTTTAATAATCATGCGATAAATTTCTTACATAATTAAATCGTCACTTTCTTTTAATAATAGATTCAACACTGAAAGAAATTTTTGACTTATCGTCCATTCGTGAATCAGCATTAATCTTACGCAAAGATTCGTGAGAGTCCTTAAATTCATCTACAACATTGTTTAAATGTGACGATGTTGTTGCTGAATTTGTAAAACATGAAAACCAAGGTATTTGTGGATACGTTGAATACTGATTATGAAAATCGATTGCAGATTTATTTTGCTTATCATTCTGATCGGATTCTGTCATTACAAAAGATCCTGATATATGATCTGGAATAATTGAAACAAATGCAAAAAATAAGTTGTAAATTAAAAGAATGTAAATTTGATGTAATAATTATCATTATTACAAATGTATTTCTTGTGAATTCTAATCTAAAAAGTAATAATGTATTAAAAGAAAACAAATCTAAATATACAAATAAAAATTAATACAAAAACTATTTATTTTTTAATTCAATAACTAAAGTAAATTTCCAAATATACTTATTTCGATGAAAATGAACAAAATGTCTTCAATTTATATCAAATAACATTTTTGTATAACTATTTATTAATGATTATAAATACAAAATAAAGAAAATATTGAATTTCTACTATTTTACACTTATAAAATCTGTCTAAAAAACCTCATAAGTAAAAATATAATTGTTGATAACCGTTATTTCACTTACATAATATGTATGTAAAAATCATCTAAATATATTTTCTCTTAAAATATATATTTGTATAGAAATTATAAAAGAAACTTCTTCTATTTCCACTAATACATAAAAAATAATTCTTAAATTTTATATTGATGTACTAATTATAATGATATAACGAAACACTAATGTAATTGAATGAAGTAATTAGTCAGTTATCTTTTATTAAGAATAAAAACGTAGCTTTTTGTTTGTTTTTATCTATTTGAATTATAATCTAAAAAATTAGTGAAACAAATTTATTAATTTCAAATATTAAGATTATAGTTTTAAAAATTTTACATATTACAGATATAAAGATGCACGGAGAGCCAACTAAGTGTAAAATACTAGTAATACCTATAATCAACAATCTTAACGACTCTGCATACCTGCTATACTTGGAAGGCCGTTAAATTCCTGGGCGATTTTGATCCTAGTCCTACTAAGTTGCAGTCTGTATCGTTGAAAACTCTTCAACCTGCGCTGGTCCACCGCGATTGTCTTCTGACCACTCTGAGCAAGATTAGACTCCTTCGTGTCTTCCGCTAACGAAGTCTCTTCATTATCAAGTTTATCCCAGTGGCGCCGTAGCGCCACTTGGGCCGCCATTACTCGTTGTCTCTCAATAACGAGCAAACAACACGGACACCGACAATCCTTCCACGCGCAGAGACGTTTATGGCCTTTCAAGTCTGAAACGACCCCGTGGTTCCGACACCTAGCGCATTTTGGACTACGCGTACGTCCTGGGGAGCTGATGATACCATCATCCATCGAGCCACCCGGTAACACCTTGTCGACTAATTCGTTTATGGTATCATTCGAATAGTTTGAAAGATTGGTCAACATTTATAGCAAGTACTTTTGCAATCCATTTTTTTCTGTCTAATGGTAAGTTAATCGTAAAAGAAATATGTATGAAATAACTTACTCCTAGAATAATTGTACATAGAATATAAGATATTAATCGATTTAAAATTATTTAAAGATTTCTGAAAATTGTCTTTTATTAAGTGCTATGTTTACAAATTGTTACAGATTAAAATGCATTACAATTAAAAATTATGTAAAAATATCTTCTTATTAAAGAAGAATAACCATGAAAAAATATATTAAAATATTCATTTTAAGTTTCTATGAAACTTTTTCATTATGATGAAACCCGTATTAAATTATAATCCGTAGAAACGTAAGTTTAAATGAATAGAATCTTACGCTGAAAGTTAATAATTTAATGAACAAATTTGTTTTCAAGTCATATTAATAAATGTTTTTTTAAGATAAGTTAAAACAATGTATAATTTTCTGTCGATATAACATTTTTTCAGAATGTATAGCATTTTTTAAAATTATTCAAAAAAATGAAAACCTTAACTACTTAAAAATATGTTTATTTTAACGTTTAATCATAACTATTGAATGAATTTTGAATTTTAATAAATTATCGATGCTACTAATTTTTATAATAAGTTTTCATAAAGTACTTTATGAGTAATGCTAGTAAAAACATTTAAATTAAGACATTACTCTATAATTGAAATTAAATAATAAATTTAATTCCAAAGTAGTAAGAATTAACAATTGTTAATTTATTGATTGATATGTTAAGACAGAATTTTAATCCTCATTCTATCGATGATTAATGCACTGTAAAAATCCAGCAATGACACAACTTGAACGTGAAAACGGATTGCAAAATTTAACCTTTAATAAAAATATTCAACATACCAGTTTCGCAATCACTTTTCATTTTAATACACTATGTGACAAACACGTACACGCTAATGCGCATGTGCCCAACTATAGAACTTGAATGCAAAACCAGCGAAATTAGACTGTATCGAAGAGCATCCAACAGTTTCAGTCACTGGATTTGGGTGCCCGCCTACCAAATTGTAGCTGCTGCCAGTTACAACCCTATTGGTGCAAAGTACCATCCGCTCAAAGTTATGCCACGCCCAGATTCCACCAATCCGAAAAGAGGCGATAGGTACGATTAGCCAAGAAAAATGCCAGCTCGTAATTTAATCTATGCTCGCCATTTTATTGAAAGGTTTAGTGTCAAAAACGTGACAGACATGGAGATCTGTCTCATGCGAAAACTATTCACAGAAACCGACAGTCACGAAATAACAGCTCACGATTATAATTAAAACAATGTCTTTTTTAAGCATTTTCAAAGTATCAAATTTTGTAATATATGATCCAAATATTTTAATTTTTTTAAAAACTCGTTGAAGAGATTGAAATTTTTAAATAAAACTATATTGGTTTATCAATCTAACGCCCGAATATTATTGCGACTTAATATTCAAAGTATATCGGATATTGATCATTTAAATTTTTCGATTTTAAATCTTTCTCGCGCATTCGTATACGCGCAGAATATCATTCCACTCTCTCGTAATTTGTATCACAAAATAAGTGATACATTTAAATTATTCCGTCCATATTTTCTTAATTAGTAGAATATAATTAAAGAGGTAACTAAATTATAATCATTATTCTTCTTATATGAACGTAAATATGAGGTAAGTTATAACTGCATCTCAGATCTTACCGTAATATAAAAAACACGAAAAAAAATGTCACTTTTCGGAAAGGAAAAGAAAACAATATCATCCATCCGTTACGCATACCGCAGATCACCTAAACGGAAGCAGGCACTTCTCTTTAAAGGAAAGGAACACTATTTTCAAAGAGGAGCCTCTATTTTTTTATTTCTTACCGTTCGATGTATTTAAATATTATGTGAGCAATTATTGTTATCAAATTTAAATATCTATATCGATTAGATACGCTTGATACTTATTGCTTATTACATTATTAATTTAATATTATCATTTTATGTTTGTAATTTTAATATTATTACTACATTATTGAATAAATCCATAAAGTACTTGAAAATTAATAGATTTAAAAATTTAATAAATATATATATAAATTTTATTATAACATATTTTCTTTTTATATATATTTTCATATTTTTCGATATGTCGAAAAACAATACTGCATTTAGATTTCATAATAATTATTATTAATATATAATTTGAAAAAAATGTTTAGTAAAGAAACTTAAAAATTTCATGTACATATGTTAAGTAAAAATTTTTATCTATTCATCTCATAACAATGTTTCATAAAATTACTTTTTCAGTTATACTAAAGATTTTCATTTTGAATCAATATAAATAACAATATTATAAAATTCAGTTGTACTTAATCAATAATAAAGTAATTTTATTTAAACAAATATTGACAATACAATAAATAAATTACTATTTTTCAATAATATTTTTAATATGAATGACTTTCCCGTACTTGCTTATATCTTATATACAACATAGTTCTTACTAAATCAATAATCATGAATAAAGAAACAATAATTTCAAACGTAATGGTAATAAATTTTTACATACGTTAATTTAAAGGGAGTTTTGAGTCTTTCAGTGTTTTCATAATATTTTGAATGATGTAAAAATAAGCGATACTTTCGAATTTTATTTTGTGTATGAAACTTGATACATATCCTTACAGTTCCTCTAAGAAGCTATATTTAAGAAATAATTCATAGTTTGTTCTTATCTTTAACTATTTATTCATCTATGTTCAAAAAGACATTATTAAGAGAAAATTTTTAGAAGGACATTTGTAGTTTTCTTACAAGCTCAATTTTCTTTAGATAAAATGATGAATCAGTGTAATCTATTATTTTAAACTAAAATTACATTTCGGAATTTGAATTAGTTAATATAATTTTATTTGTAAATGATTTTTTGTTCATGGGAGAAATAAAGAAACGAATATTTTAAACATTAAATTTGTGCAAGCATATCTATGAAAAATTGTAAAAAAGTACAGTTTAATTATAACTTGATAATCTGATATTTAAAATTCAGAAAATTCATATAATTGATTTACTCGAAGTTCTTCAGTTTCTTTAGTTCACTATTACATCACCAATCTTCGAATATCTAAAACCTCATTTCAAGAACTTGTGTATGCTTATTTTTTTTGCGATCAGAAGGTGCATTATTTTTATTTTTCTAAGCAACAGCAAACAACTATGTAATCAATTTTCTGATTGATTCATGTACAGACTTGAAGAATCAGTTAACACTCATGCTTGAAAACCACTTTATGAAGCGCATGTGTGGCAAGGCGCAGTTAATATTAGGCCAAAGTTGAGCTTTTGTTTACATACTGCATAAGAGTGTATGAGTCCTGAAACTTCCGGAGGCTTGCGATACACGCTGTTCCACCCGTGAAATGTTTTCATAATGTTCTCGCTCTTTCGTAAGTATCCTTCCATCATCGGAAGATCGTTTCGCTTTCGTTGACTCAGGTAATGCATTCGCATGCGCTTTTACGTATCGGTAACATTGTTATTAGAACGTATATATCTCCTCGAAGGAATATCTTTTGTTTATATTTTTTCAATGTCTCAACTTCCTTTGAAATCGTAAATGTATAAAATATTTAATATTCGTACTTGAATTTGAAATCAAAGATCTTTTAAAAATAAATAAAACAAAAGAGAGTATAATATTTTATATGAAATATGCCTGTTCTAAAAAAAAAGAATATTATGGAAATTTTTATCTTCAAAGTAAATGATACACTGAAAGTGAATTTATCTTACATTGTTCAAGAATCTAATTTAAAACTAAAATATTAAAAAAAAACTAATTTATAATAACAATTAAAGGTACAAGTTTAGGCAGAATTTATTTATTCGCATAATCTTGAATCAAATACACGTTTAAAATGCAATATATACTAAGAGAATTTAAAATAAAATTTTACTCATAATTTGAATTGGATCAATTAGTGAAATTATTCATTGAAAATATCAATAATTATAGCAATTAATAATAATATACAACTCTGTTAATTTAATTAAGGGACTTTTATCTGCTCTTGTTATTTATAAATACATTTCATGTTTTCAGCAGCGATTAGTCGTTTATACCTTAAAAAGAAGTACAAGATTTTGCATTTAATAAGTTTTAGTATTTTTTTTTGTAATCAACTATTTCTGAAGAATGTGGAGAGTTAAAATGTTAAATATACATATACCATAGTCTTAATTACTTCAAAAATGCTAAAAAATGAAACATAGACTTCGTTTTTAAATCCCGTAGAATAAGGATAATATAATAAGGATGTCAACCACATTGTATAGTAAAACGTCTTCACTTTGAATTCATTTTTTTATTTTCAAATCCGGCCGCATACAAATGAACGGACAGCTAACAAGCGTTTCTATCTTGTTCACGTCAAAGCACATGTTAACAACCCATCGCCTGACTATTCTTATGGATATGTGATGCTACTCATTTATCTATAAAATTATTATCACACTTACTAAAATATATTATTAATTTTATTTCATTATTTTCATTATTCATAAATTTGATAATAAAAAATCGATACAACGTTTTAAAATGGTTTTTAACGTCATTATTGAAATATTGAAAGATAGAAATCTTTCAAACTCACAGTCTCAAACTTCACCATCATAAAATTCATTATGAGAATATTCGTTTCATACAAAATCATAACAAGTTTCATACACACAGTAACAAGTTTACAATCGGAAAAACTAGAAAAAACAATTTTAATCTTAATGCAATCAAATATATTTTTATTTAAATGCATTTATAATAAATTAACGATCAGGGGATATAATTATTTTCAGAATGAAAAACAAAAGTTATGTGCCATTTTAGAATTGACTGTTTAAAATCCAGACGAATCTTGATATTCTATGTAATTTATTAAAAATTATGAATGAATATTAAAATAAGATGAGAATAATTAAATTGATGATCGAACAAGAAAAAGTGCAATTACTAAACTATCTAGAGAAATAAAAGTAATAAAGCATATTTATGTTCACTTCAAATAAAACTGAACATCGTGAAATTGAATTTCGTTTAAGTTGTTTTACTATAAATATAATGTAATCAAAATTACAATTAAAAATATTTATATTTCTTAAATTTATTCATAAACACGATCAAGTCAACTAAAATAACTATTTTTGGCCTTACAATGTTAACATAATATGCAAATATTGATATCAGATCCTGATTTAATACCTAAAATAGTAAGTAACTTTTATAGATTTTCAGATAATAACTTAATCTTGTATTATTAATATTTCCAGAAAATCTAAAAAGTATTGTATAAACATATAAGTACGAAGTGAGTATGCATTAAACGATTTTAACATCCAATATATGAATCTTTGTGAAATTCAGATGAGTTCACCATGTGAATTTTAGACAAGAACTATATTTTAGGTCATCCACTCAATAGAATTTATAAAAAGCAGTAGAAAATATTATAGATACAACTTAATGAATACTAAAATAGTTCATTTATTTTTATATTTCCATCTAATTTAATTGACAAATAAAAATGTATATGAAGAAATTTTTTTATTTTAATGAGTAGCTCTTGAGTTGCTGCTTGAAATTGAGCTGAAATTTTGACCGACAGATTATCATGCATTTTGTAGATTTTGAAGAACTGCGAATAGAGAAACAACTACTAATTTCATAAAATCGTAGAATATATGCCAAATCTTTAACGATAAACCTAACACCATCAACCAATATCAATTATTAACTAAGCGGCTACAGTATGTTAACTACTTATATTTTCAATGCGAACAAAGTAAGCATGAGAAAATCCCAGTACTTGTGCAATTTTACATATATGAAATATTAGAATCACTATAATCAATTAATTCATTAATATAGCAATTCTTCTATCAAATTATAATTAATCTTTATTATGATATACTTTTTAAATTATAAATTTTTTTAAATCATTTTATTTCTTTTTCGCTTCCTAGAATTTGACAGTTTGTAATTTACATTTCAATCTTGCATCTATTAAAATTGAATAATTGCTCACAATTTTATAATTGATCTTTAATAAAAATAAATAATCTTTCTTTATCGTTATGAATGTGAACTTGTATAGAAAAATGCAGTTTTCAACAAAATACATTCTATAGAAAAGCTATTTGTATCCTTTTGATTATTTAAGATTTTTTAACACAATCACTTGAATATCTATATATTTTTCCTAACGATGTTTAAGATTTCCCCTAAAATATTTTAATCCATTATAAACAGTATTTATTATTTATAGTTTAAAATCTTTAAAATACTGCGTTTATTAATTACATTCGATGATAATATATGAAGTATTTATCTTATATAATTCTATATATAATCTGTCAAACGTATAATAAATCTGAGTTTGGTTAAATTTATGCGTGAGTATGATGTGTTGTATTTATGATTTATGACAACTTTAAATTTTGAAGTTAGCTTAAACTAACTTAATAATTTGCAAAGACTGGATAATCTACATAGATATAATAAAATCTTTACCTCTATTATTCAACATTTTTAATTGTTTAAATAATTTATTTATCTTTAAATTAAAAATAATTTACCAAACTAAAACTAATTTTATATATTTTAGAAAAAATACTTAAGTTAAATATCATTAAAAATAGTTAAATGAAAAAAGAAGTGCTTAATATAATTATACAATATTAAAATTCATTTGGGTATAAAAAATAAAGCTGAACTTGGAAATTTACTATATAAAAATATCTATATAATTTCTAGAATATTTTAAATATTATTGCTACTTGTAAAGTACATGAAGGTGCAGAACTTGAACTAAGTAAATAATAATAAATTAATTTCATCTACATTAAAACTACTTAATCTAAAAAGAATCTTATATTAAGCATGTGACACATTTTTTATAAGTTTTACGTTTACATTAAATACATTTTAAACCTGATTTTTTGAATAATTTATCTTATCAAATTTTTGTAAATAGATTCAATAACATAAAATATGTCAATAAGATCTACATTGAAGTCAAACAGTATGCATATTAATTTAGGATTTTTAATTAATTGAAAGATTTTATAATTTGTTATTATTGCCTATCTCATAATTTTACTCAAACAGTAAAATAGTTTATAGAAAATTATAACTGATTCTTAATATTATTAGTAATAATGAAAATTATTAGTAATATTATTAGTAATAATGAAAATTATTAGTAATATTATTAGTAATAATGAAAATTATTAGTAATATTATTAGTAATAATGAAAATTATTAGTAATATTATTAGTAATAATGAAACTAAATATACAGAAGTAATTTCCAATCGAATTTGAACTCTATATTATTATGTGCAACTTATACTATTTTGTACTTAATAACCACATTGATAATCTATTATGCAAGTGTACAAGTTCGATGTATTAAAAAACACTATTACTTTGATTTCTTAGAAAACCATGTTTCCACCACATATGTGTATGACTGTCTGGTTTGACTCACCCCTAATGTAAAAAAAATTTCTTGCTCCTTCCTTCGTTCTGCTTTCTGAGATCAAAGATCTTAAATATAGCCTTTGTACGTACGATTGTTTCGCAATGGGAACCAAAAAGTACAAGAAGAAAATGAGAAATCTTGTAGTCGCTGCAACATAGATAATCGAATAGAACAACGTCAAAGAACGAATGATTCTTAAATACGCGAATGATTCTTTAAACTATAACGTGACTGCACGTGAAGCTGTTGCGCTTTTGTCCAAGTTGTTCGTGCGATATACTTTGTTATTTTTATTTAGTCATACAACGTTTATAACCTTTTGAGTTTATTTATTGTCACAATATCGTTGAAATATGTTTTTTCTATTTTTTAAAAATTAAATTATCGAATCGGTCGAGAAAGTTAAGTTCATGGTGTGACTAAAGTTTGTTATTTTTGAAATAATTATCAATGATAGTTTGCAGTACTTAAAACGAGTACAAGAAAAAATCAGAGGTTATGTCGAATTTTATACAATTCCTGCGACAAATAATACTTTACTTGATCATCTTTTAACATTGAAATGCCACATTGTACGCAACACTTCGGATGGTATATTGGAAAATTTCTTCTTGGATTTACTGGAATGTTAGTCTTCTACTTAACGTGCTTGAAAAAAAAGTATGATTCTGTTATTTTTGTACTAAAAATACACGCGTATTTCAAAAATAAAAAGTTCATTTAATTAGTTTGCTTTTTAGGAATTTAATGGATGCACGTAGTATAAAAGACATAAGTGAAACTCAGCATAAAAAAAAGTAAGTAATGTTGGCCGTACGAGCATTATATTCAATTTGTATTTCAAAGTTTTCAGATGAGTTTATTTTAAATAGAAATATCAGTATCACTGTTTTAAATGTTAATGTGTAATTGGTCTCACTTATTCAAAATAATATTATTGGAATTCTGAAATACCCTATTAATATAAATAAAAAATAAGCTTAGTTGTTCTATTGAAAACTAAAAAAGCTATAATGGTGGGAAATATTTAATTAAGTCTTTATGTAAAACATTAAAACTTATTAAAAATTACTAAATTGAAACCAATTTCGTATCGTATGGCCAACAATAACTTTTCTCATAAAAAATTTTATGAAAATCTAATAATATTTAGTATTAAATGTTCTCCATCGAAGGAAAAGACAATAGAATTAAAGGGTAATTAATATATTTACCGCACTTACTTTATATTCTTCAATATACATTCTAAGACCTCTTTTTATATAATATAGAATGCCGACGAAAAAAAGAAACAAATGTGAACCGTCCAGATATTTATCGTAAGTTAACGAATTGTTACTTATGCTGATCCAACATTGTTGCAACATTTTTCTAATGTAGTCTAATACTATGTTACTTTAAAGAATATTTTAATAAAACTGTACGAAAAAATAAAATGCGGTCTGTTCATTTTTGTAATAATATATTACACCGCAATGTTTCAACTACAAGTTTAACAGAAATTTCTTTTCGAAACTATTTTAATTATAAACTTGACTGTTATAAAGGAATTGAAAATTCATTTTAGTTAACAAAATTTCAAAGTTGTGTATTATATTCTTTATAACATTAATATAATAATATCTGTATTGATTTTATTCATGTTTCTTTTCAATATCTAAATATTTTGATTATCTTAAATATTCGATCAATATTAGATATCACACTCGAAGTAGTTATTATTATATATTATTAAAAAAATGTAAGTTTTCAATAAATAATAAGTCTTGCTATATAAAACTTAATTATTCATTTTCTAAAATGATAAATTTTATAATTGTAAAGATACGGATTGTAATCCTGAATGAAGACGAGAGGAGAAATATATAAAGAAAAAAACTTAGATTTTAATAAATTAGTGTATTAGAAAAATGCATATAAGCAAAACCAAAACGTAACCCTCATACAAGTGCATAGTTCTAATAAAATATTTTTTTACAACTTTTAAGCAAACGGAAATATTGTGACATCATTGCGCTTTATATTAATATTATTGAATTTTAAAAGATTTCCGAATTGTAACTCTAGAAAAAATATTAACTAGAAGAAATCAAAGGAGAATGATGGAATCGGAAATAGTCCCTTCAGAAAAATATTGTGGCTGCTGTCGTTTGAATGGAATTGTTGAGAAAAATATTAGTCGTACTGTAAAAAACAACAAACAAGTCAGTCGATTTAGATTTGATAACTAATTTTTAATAATGATACCATTGATTAAGAGATGTTTCTAATATTTCAAACGACTTGTCTTATTTTATTTAGTTTTTTTTTCTTTGCTTCGTATTCCTTAAAATTGAATTTCCAAATGTTTGTCATAAGAGAAATAATAAAAATTCATTGAATTTTTGTTCGTATCAGCCCATTAAAAAGAAAATCGACCATGTAAAACTGGAACATCCATATAATTGGGAAGAATACGAATTTTACCCGGACTGCCAGAAAATACACACGCGGAGAACAAAAGCAGGTGGAAAATCTCAAGTGATATTTACAGAAGGAACGAAAAGAGTCTTCCGAAATCACAGAAATTTATGGGAAAAATTGTCGTACTGCGAACCAACATCTATTAGCGACAACTCATCGAGTAGCGAGTGTAATACAATAAAACCGAGTTCGTTTAGAAACGAAGACTTCGAAACAATAGAGGAAATTGAGGCAAAGTTTCACAAAACTCTCTTCGATCTCGACGAAATGAATAAACGATTTGTCTACCTGAAAACAAAGTATCCGGATAACGCCGAAGTCAAACGAGATGTTCGTAACTATATTTTACACTCGTAAAATTATTTTTTTGTGGTAAGAATAAGTTCTTATCGCAATCAGAAAACAATTTTACAAAGTAATTATTTTCTTTCTAAGTTTTTATGAAAAATCCTTTTTATGAAAAATTAAAAATGTTTACTAGACTCGTTGATTCATTTGAATGAAAGACTTGTTTTCTGGGTGACTTTATACGATCAAAAAAGGTACAAGCGTGACAACATTTTTCAAGTTTTATAAATCATTCATTTATGGTCATTTACAAAGAATGATATAAAAATTAACGCATAACTTTACTGATGTTTTTATTTAAGTGACTATTTACTGTCATGTGAAAATATTTTTCTGCAGAATATATTTTTATGGAGAAAATAAGTAAAGTAAATAGAAATAACATATTTAGTAGTATTATACTCGTTTAATTTTTAATACATTCCTTTATCATATAGTACTTGTATGCTATAAAGAACATTTATTTTTAATTTAGATGCATTGAATGATAATATAAAAGGGCTCGTAAGTACGATCATTTGAATTTCCTCAAAAACAAATATTCTTCAGCACCTGTTCTTTTAAAATCGATTGATATATTTATGAATTTGAATACGTATTTTCAATTATATACAAAATGTTGACGTAGAAAGGGTAATAAAATAGTTACAAAATTTATTTTTGTTTAAATCATCTTCGCTTAATATATATTCTTAATGAATACTACTATAATACAATATTATTCAAGTATTGGATAAGCGCTCAAAACAGTTTGATAATTAAAAAAAGAGAGATAAATAAAGGCCATTTTAAATATCTTGAAATAAATTGTTAAGGATTCTTTAAAAAAATCAATAATCTTTAAAAAAATGAGATAAATCTCGATTTGTTGAAAAATAAAATAAATTTTTTTCTTAGTTTTCGGAGAAAAGTTGCGTTATTTGCTCGGATATATGGAAATCTCTAGATTCCCTTGTATCGCCAAAAAATGTACAAGTTCCAAAGTTAAGCAATCACTCAGAACAACTGCTCGTTTCGTCAAATAGATGCGCTTCTCAGATCCTCAATAAAGTGACACATTTCACTTCAAGAAATTATGGAATAGTAAAGAATCCTTATTATGAACAAGTAATTAATTATTTCTAATTATTCATAAGTTAAGCTTTATAATAGATGTTACAAGAGTACACACGAAGAATCAAATTGTATGAAAAAACGCGCAAAATTATATTTTATCAGCAGCCTAATGAAATAATTTTAATAATGTACTTTTAATGTTTTTATTTTCTTTATATGCTCAATAGAAAAAAATAAAAAAGCCAATGTATTTTCTTATTACTAGACTAAATACGTTTGAGATAATATTACTTTAACATTGATAAGCATGCGTGTTAGATCTTACGCATTAAAAATATCTAATAATTGTTGTACTATGCTACAATTTCTCATTTCATTTAATATTAAAAATGTAGGTTTAATTTTTTATAATTTATTTTAATTTATTTGTTAAACAGGTTGAAAATACTACTGATACGCACGACGAAAGATTATCAAAGAGTCAAACGGCTTACGACAAGATGAAAAATACGTTAACAGAAAAAGTATGAATAACTAATTTCTTAAGTAAAAATATTTCATTATATAAAATATCTTTTCACCAAGTTTTTAAATAAGGTAGATAAAAAAATAAGCTAATATTTTGCGTATGTTTTATAATACGTAAAATTTCAATATACTAAAATAAGATGGATATTTCCAAGAAATAAAATAGTAGATGGCAATCTTTATCATTTTATCATTAGGTATAATACATTCGTAATGTAGTTTATTATGTTTATAATTGAAAAGTTGAATTTCTTAAGTAATTTATAGAAAATTTAAAGGAGCAGATATTTATAAATATTTACAATCTTTTATTCACATTAACTGTGATATTTTATAATTGTTAACTAATTAATTTATTATTGTAAAATTTCATTAATACACTAAAGTTCAATTGTTCAGTTATTATATTGTTAAAAATATGCTATATTTTTTCACAAAAGTCCGTATATACTATATATACTATAGTTGCTGAAAATAAATAAATAGATTCGGAAGAATTAATGCAATTTTCTTTATGATCGCATTTTAAAATTTTGTTATTCATATCGGGATTAGAATGATGCCAATTATGTTTTACATAATTCCTAATAAAAACGTTAGTTAATCTATAACATACTAAATTTTGAATTTTGAATAATTAAGAAGTTGAAAGTTCTTTATGAAAAACCTTATTATTCTCCTAGTAAATATTAATTTGAAACAATAAATACCTTATGGCTTCAAAGAAGCTTTTACTAATTTGTCTTTTCTTACCAATTACAATATAAATTATAGTAATTGTGACGAGTTTCCTTTTAGTTAACAATTAAATACTCAAGTAAGTAACGTACTATTAATAATGCAATACAAAGACGCAAGAAAGTAAATAAGAGAAAGTAAGCAGAAGGAGTAAAGTTGAAAAAGAGAAAGTGTAAGATACGCTTATGGAAGTTAAATTTAAATAGAGCGTCTTTCTTTTGAAATTGATATTTAATAATTTATAGATGCGCTTTTAAAGCTTTAGAAAATTACTAAAGCTAAGACTTCCATTTGCCCGTGGAAATGAAATTCTGTAAGATTCTAACTGGAAGTATTGAGGCACGACAGGTTGTCAAAGTGCCGCACATTTAATACTTGCATCTCATTCGTGTCTCTCGTAGTTTGGCGCATGGACGAGACACATTTCGCACATCTTTTACAGAGCGCAAGTTATGTGCAGAGCCGCGACGTCTTTCGTCGCTTATGCGCAGCCGGTGGCAAGTCGCTCGTATGAAAAGTGCAGACGCAAACGTGCACAAGGACCTGAGAGTATATGCGCGTTAACGAGGTGAGAGCCACGTCGTTAAATTACTATCGCCGCGTCGTCGGGAGAAGGAGGAGGATGAGGAGAATCAAGGAGACGAACGGCGGCTCCGAAAAATCCCAAAACTCAATTAATACGTGTCCGACTGCGCTTGACGTGTCTATAAGTGGACGGTGCGCGCACGCGCACACGCATGTGCTTCCTTAACGAGACACGCGCCCAAACATCCGAATACCCGTGAGTCTATGCAAGCATGACTCTGCCAAGTTATTATTCCTTTCAAATTGGATAAATAAAATGGAACCGACTTTTGGAACTTCTCGCGCTATTTGCTTTTTCCTTTTTGAAGAAGGTGGCTGAATCTCTAGAACTTTCAATTTTACATTCATCGCGAATTTAGCCCTGTAAATTATCTTTTGTATGCATATGCGCTCTGCGATATTGCAAAATTCCGTTCCTTTATTCGTAACTTCTACAGTGTTATATTTATTTAATGTTAGCGAGTTTTGAATTAACTTTACTAATTCTCGAATATCCTGTGTACCTAATCACATTGAGTAAGTGAAATTGTTTTTAAAAATTCTTAGACCTAGTAAAATTGTAATGTAAATGTAAAATATTTACTTTACATTATTATATCAAATTAATATTAGAAATAATTTATAATGATAATAATGTGCTTTAATTTTAATACGTAGAAACTGTTATTTTAATGTAAATAAATCATACAAGTATTAAAAAAAATTGTCTTTGATGAATATAATTCATTTCATGCTTACCTTTTTATTGAAATTTGACGAAAAAAATTATCATTTCTCGATGCCTTGTATAAAGTAAATTGTTGTGAACAATTACCTATGTAATAAGAACACATTTTTGTTACTAAAGTTTTAATGTCTTAGACAATTAACCATTTGTAATTTTACTCTAATGTCGATATTGTACTTCATTTGTATTTTAGATTTAATGCTTAAGATGAAATATCCAAAAAATTATTTGGTTATATTCAATATACAAAAACAGAGAAAAATATAAAGAAAATATAATTTAAAATACAACTTCTTAGTTTACAGACTTTTATGATAAACCTAATTATTTGTTTTAACTATATGATTAAAAGAAAAATTAATGTGAATATTCTTAAAATAATCTTAGACGAAGGCCATTGAAATTCGGATTTAATCAAAATTGAAATAATTTAAAATAATGAATTCCTCTAAAACAGAATTTATAAATGTTGTTAATGCTGTCAATACTTGGCATCAGTATGACAGTCAAATTAAGTTAATTTATTTATACTTCCAATCTTTACGATATAATCTGGCGCAGCAATTAAATTAACTTAATGTCTTTAATATAATTAAGTCATAATAGAAGAAATTTAAAGTATGATTAATTTATAGTTATATATACTTATTGGAAATTTTTCTTATAGATAGATTACTTATACTCAATACTTTGCTTTTCAACATTTTAAAAAGGAATGTATTATTGTACAACATAAGAGTAATAACTTTTACATTATATGTTAATTATAATCGTTTAATTTTGTTTTATTTAGTTTTATAAGTAATATCTATCATCTCTTTAAGAAACATTTACTAATTTTCTTTAATAATTTTTTTTAATAAATTTTGATACACAACAAAAATTACAATTATGAAAGTGCCTGCCCATAAATACTACATAGTTTTCCATTACACATTTTATTTTATTTTTCATTCTTAGTTTGTAGTAATGTCCATAGTATGTACAGATGTTTTCTATTTATGAGCAGTTTTGACAAATATTTGAAATCTCTTTTAAGGAAAATCTTAATACATATAAGAATACAAATTTATTTATAATAAATGACAATAATTTTATGTTTTATTTTTATGATTATTATAAGTACTTATTTTCTTATATATTAATAAGTACTTATTAATTAAAATTTTAATTAATTAAAATTACGAATTCTCAATGTTAATTAAATTTACTCAAAAAGTTTTTAAAATCATTTTTAATTTACCATAATCTTTGTTTATTGTATAAATTTATTGTATAATATTTATTGTTTATTGTATATTATATAAAATTCAAAGAAAAACGTTTATCGTGAGTTATATAAATTATGTAATATTACAAAATACATTTGTAATATTTTATGATGTTTCTGTATTATTTTATTCAATACTTATAGTTATATAAATATTTTATTTGATGACTATTATTTTTTGCTCTTATATCTGTTACATACATGTACACATACGCATATAAATAAATTATGCAATAGAAAGGCTTTAATAATAAATAAACTAATATGAACATAAAAGTGATAATTTAAAATAAAAATATATTTAAGGAATCCGATTATTTATATTCCATTGAAAAATGAAATGAATCCTTTTTATCAATGCTTCTTAAAAACTACTTTGTAAAAAATGAAAGTAAAAATTCCTTATAATTATAATTATAAACTTAATTAATATTCTAAATCTTATTAAATTTCTGTGTAATAAAATCTTTCAATAATAAAATGATTCATTTTTAATTAACAATAACGATCCTTAACAAAATAATGCATTTAAGCATTTAGATAAGTAACGAACAGAAATTTCGAATAGTTGGATAGACTAAAACTAATGGATTCTGTTGTGTAGTAAATGTGTCTTTTGAGACAATTTATCATTTCTGTGCATCAGCGGATAAAGTTTTTGAAAAAACAAGGTTAAAATAATGTGTAAAAAAACGAATAATAATTCTTGTATGAGATTATACTTATTTTTCGTTTACGAAATACAATTTGTAAAATAAATGGAGTTGTTTTTTCAAGAATTGCAACTTATATCGATTATTTTTTAGTATTTCAAATCTGTAAAATTTATAAGAATAGAAACAAATAATGAAAATAATCTTTGAAATGTTGTCTCAGAAAATAGTAAAAATTTTTGTAAATTTTAATGACGAAAAATATATTTAAATTATAATTGAAATGAATGTTTGATAAGATTATAATATAATTTTTATTATTAATTTTCAATTATTATAATTATTATTACTGTTTGTGGCTATTTTTACTTATGAAAAATGTAAAAGTATTATAATATATAATTTAAAGATATTAATAGTTCTGTTAATTATTTTTAGAAAATACTTTCATAATTCAAGGTAATATGGAATAAATTTTTCTCGATTGTTTCAATTAAACTATAATTATTGTCTAATAAAAAGTAACTTGGTCTTAACTGCTCTATTATATATATATATAATCTCGAAGAAAATAAATTTAACAATTACATGTAGTTTTAAAATTGATCATATTAGTAAGTAAAATAATTCTTATTGGTATTTCTTGTTAAATTTTGTACCATGTTGATATATATTTTAATTTTAAAATAGTATTATAATATAATTTAGTATTACTTTGAAATGTGAAAATTGTAAATATTCCCTACAAGAATATATAATAAAAGAATTTACTTGAAAATAGTTTACAAGTGATCCGTAATTCAATTTCAGTTTTCTTCTATAACTTGTACTTTTGAATGCGTTCAATGGTATTCTTAAAAGCACGTTGTTAAATGAGCAAACTGGCCGACTGTCAGTAAGACGCGACGTCTCCCCGTCTCAAAGTGTCTTTCCCTCTTTTTCACTCTTGGAAAACTAAAATACGAGAGCTAAAGTGACCTGATCTATTTCTAAAGTTACTGTTACTCCCAACATGAACGTGTCACTCAAACTTGATTATTTTTTCCGTTTCGATTACACTTGGAGGTTTCTTGACGCTTTTAAACGAAAACTAAGCTGTGACAATCTTTGAAAATATAATAAAATATATTTTTATTTCTCATATCTCTGATTATACAAGTCAAAGAAGTAGCTATAATAAGTGGTGTAAAATAAGAGTAAAAAAATATTGGAAAAAACGCCTATATAAAACATTATAATGCAGTCGTTACTTTGATTACTTTTTTATGTAAATGTATTGGTTTGAGAATAAATTAATTTAAATTTCCTCGATAAAAATAAGAAATTTAATTAAATATGATGAAAATATTATTCGGACTTAAAAAAAGAAAAAATATATATATGTAATAATATTGTATATATACATTTAATATTCGATAATGTTTTAATTATTATACAAATAAAACAAATTTTTTATAATTTTATCGTATGCAATAATATGTATAATTAGTATTAAATACATGTTGCATTCAATTATCATTCTAATTATATAAATAAAGAAGAAACAATATATTTGAAATTCATACAATTATTAAAGTGATATTAAAGTTTAAATACAATCTTCTGAATAGTAACATAGTATGCAATATCATTTTTGTCATTATTTACTTAAAATTATTTTTAGTCCACCACTTCTTATTCTATGTTTTGTAATTTAATTGAATTAACTATGCAATTATTCACTTAACTTTTTAAAACTTTAATTTAAATAGGTAATACTTTACATTACATAATTTCACATTTTAAATAAATTTTAATTTTAATGCATTAAAGTAATTATATCCATGTACAGTTTTGAATTAAAAAAATATCTTTATTTTATAACATTTGTCATTATGAATTATAATGTACAATTACACTTATGTTATTAAAACATAAATTATTCTTGTTTTTTTTTAATATTGCACAAATTATAGTATCTAGAGTAAAAACAAATTTGAAATAAACAAATTAAAATAAAATTAAATAAAATTAAATTATATCACAGAGTATAATGTTCAATAGAAAACAGTTTCTTGCTCATAAAACAATCACGTATCCATTTTATTTTGACAACTGAAATCAATCTTTTGCTTTTATTATATATATTCTCCAATTTACTGTTAAATTCCTGTAAAGTATCTGTAGAAATATCATTGTCAACGAAAACAAAATCGACACTTCTATTCAGTTCTTTCGCTACTGTTCCACTCATAAACATAAATGAATACATTTCGATATCATCCTTATTATGAAAATAACCAATAATCCCTCGAAAAATTGAAAAAGGTGAGCCTCCATCGTTAAACATTAATACGTCTAATTTTTTCATTTCCGATAAAGGAAGTTCACTATCTTCTTTTAGCTGAAATTTATATCAGATGTAAATTAATTTTCTTGTTTGTACATGCACAGTTATGCATACCTTCATATGTGCATGTTTAAATAATGTATACCTCTAAAAATTCTATTATCATAGACAGAAATTGCTAAGAATAAAATTTCTATGAATTATAAACTTACGAGTAAAAAATTGGTATAGTGAAATAAATAAAATTTAAAAATTGATTTTACTTATTATATATTTATATAATATATAAACGCTTAAAAAGTCAAAATGAATGCTAATTACAGTCAAATTTCGATAAAAAAATACTAGTTTACCACTTCACCAGCTTTTTCCATAATGTATTTTAAACGTTTTTCATTTATATTTTCTACATAATTATCAAAATATTGATCATAAATAGTTTTTAGCTTCTGTTGAGTTGAGGGACGTGCAGAAAATAATTCCCAAGGATAGAAATCTTGTATTTTGAAAAGATTTTCTGATTTTGTTGCTCTTATTAACCAAATTGGCTTTACTACATCGTATTTTTTGCTCAATATTATATTTTGTGCCTTTAACTGAAACGAATTTATGAATTAATTTTGTTAACATGGATGTATGAAAGTATGTAAAAAAATATACATAAATACAAATATACGAAAATACAAAAGATGGACGTTTCTATTTAAATCTTAAAGAGTAACCAGTTTTATTATGAATTAAATAAACAAAATGAAATTAAATATTTATTTAATTTGATATTATTAATATTATTAAAGATCATTAAATATTATTAAAGATTCATTAAAAGATTATTAAAATATTATTAAAAGATTCATTAAAATATTTATTAAAAGATTCATTAAAATATTTATTAAAAGATTCATTAAAATATTTATTAAAAGATTCATTAAAATATTTATTAAAAGATTCATTAATATTAAAGATATTAATATTAAAAGATTCATTAAAATATTTATTAAAAGATTCATTAAAATATTTATTAAAAGATTCATTAAAATATTTATTAAAAGATTCATTAAAATATTTATTAAATGATCACACCAAGGAAAAAATTCGCTGTAAACTTCGTCCCATTAAACTACGATTCTGGATTAAACAAAAAATTTGATTTATTATATTATACTATTGCAAAGAAGTGACAAATTCCACAAAATTTAGGTTTGAAAAATCAAATTATCAGTAACGATTAATACAGTAGTTACCCGACTGCTGAATATCCTTCTCAAATTGTTTAAATGTCAATTTTCTTAAATAATAAAATCTAACTCGGTGCCTTCTTTTTGAATTAAAAATATTCTATTTTAATATACATAAAAAGATCAAATACAAATTTTTGGGTTTTATATCGTACACAGATATAAAAATATCATTAAAATTTCTTACAAAATTCAATTCAAAGTTATTATCTTCATTGATTGAATTTACATTAAAATCTTTACATTTCTAAAACTATAAACTTACATTTTAATTTAAAAAATTATTTTAGAATATTAAAAAAAAATTTGTTTCAAAATATAGTTTTATTTTAGTTATTAACTTACTGTTTCTGGATTTCCGATCAATATACAAAACATGTCATTCCCTGGATTTTGCTGCACTTTTGCCATGTGATTTTGTAAAATCATAGTTATATCATTTTTACTTAATTCAGTGTCTCCATTAATTACGCAGAATTTTTTACCCTCAAACAAACGCGATAAACGGGTTACTTCGTCGTGTCTAATAGGAAGAAAAGAATCATAGATCTTCGTGAAAGATGATACCGTTTTCCGACTTTTAGATATTTCTTCATCTACTACATCATCTATTTCGTTTGACATTACTTTTCGTTTCGTCATTTTTTGCACTACTCTTCTGTCCTGTTAATTTAAATATTTATTTTAATATTAATATTAAACTACTTTTCATTAAAGGTATCATTGAACCGAATGAACCCTAAATAATGATCAAAATCCGATATTACATATTTCCAAAAATGTTTATATAAAGTTAATTATACTAATCTTAATTAGTGCATTGCCTTATGATAAAAAGTGTATTTAAAATAAAATTTAGCGCTACTTTTTATTATAATTCTTTTCCGGATTTTCATTTGATTTTTTTTCATTTTAAAAAGCACTAGTATGAAATATACGCATATAGTTCACAGTTGTTTAATGTAATAAGACAAGATTTAAATTTCAATTTATTAAAAAATTCGATTGCCATAAAGACATTATAGATAGATTCATATACATTTAAAGTATGAAATTTGATTATATTCTAATGTATCGAATTAAAGATTATCACCTATTTCAATTAAATATATGGAATAAATAAAATAAAGATATTATAATAAGTTTTAGTTCACTCTTGTCGTTTTGATATCTAGCTTTATTTCAGTAAATTTTATATCAAGTTTAAATTTCGAATTATTAACAATTAAACGATTTAAACTATAAAAATTATAATATCCATATCTTTGTTGATCATTAGGAGCTTAAATATGCTTAGCTACATAATTTAAAAAAGTTATTTCACATTGTTAGAATATTCTAGAAAATGTATTAAAACAATATAGAAGGATTTTAAAATATATTGATAAACAAAAAGGAAATAATACAATAGGCGAAAATACTTATATTTATAATTCTTAATTATAATTAATACATATATCTATAATATAATATATATTTATAATATAGTTAAGCTAATGTAAGTGCATATGATATATATTAAATAAGTATAAAAATTATTCAATTTAATAGAATTTTATGCGTATAAAATTGTAATATACGCATACATATATAATGTACAAAAAAACATAATTTTATTAAAATCAATAAATAGAACAAGTCATAAATTATAATATTCATAATATTACCTTAATAAGAGCCATAAATTCGATTGTAGAACATGTATTAAACCATGGTTTATCGTCTCTAATTTTTAAAACCCTTGGAAATCGCATACTGTAGCCCAGAGGATATGTTTGTGTTTTTATAATCTCAGTTGCACGTAGTTGTATGACTAGAGATTGTTTTGGTGATATCCACACATCAGGAAGTTGAGACTACAATTTAAATTATTTAAAAAATTAAATTTGTTTTAAGAGTTGTAAACATAATATATTTTAAAGTTTATAAAAATAAATAATTTTTAAAATAATATGCAAAATAGGTTAAAAGTATATTATTCCATTTTTTCTTATAAAAATTCTGTACATGGTCTTATCTTGAAATGTTAAATACAATCAATAACTACAATTAATTAATAAACAATTAAAAATATATAATAAATATTTAATAATCGTAATTTTTCTAAGAAATGATAATCGTACTTTTAGATATAAATCTTAATGCACCCTACTTGAATAATAAAAAATCTTTTAAAGTAAATAAAAAGCATCTTTTTATTACAAAAAATTCTCTGTTAATTTAAGAGTCTAAAATTATTGTTATCACTTAAAAGAAAAAGATTCCTGTTAAGAAATGATATGATTTTAAAAAGAAAAATTTGTGTTCATATAAAATAAACTTAATGTAATATAAAATAATTTTCTTTGGATATTGATTTTCTGTAACAAACATTTTATTAATATCAATATAATTAAGATTATAAATTTTGTTGTATTATTGACTCTAATATCGAAAAAATCAATATTGATCTTAATCATTTCATTATTTAGATATTGTTTTTTACTTTATTATTTTATCATTATCTTTTAACTGGATTAATATTATTTCGATTATTGTATAAAAAATTGTGTTCATATAAACAAGGTAGTAGGTATGAAAGTGATTTCTAAAATAATTATATTAATTTATATTAGACCGACAATATTTCAATTTATTTTACGATTTTACTTTGAAATTTAAAAAAAATATATCTTATAAGTAATATATTCGGTCATTTCTCAGTTATCTAATAAACGTTAAATTATTCAAATAAATAATCCCGATTAACAATATAAAAATACAAGTATGACGATATTTTGTAATCAACGTAAGTATATATCCATCATAAGTCTACTTTTTTGTATTTGCAGGTATCTATGTAATTGTCATATAAGCAGTAATTATTGCTAGGATTAGCACAAGTTTAAAGAACTTAAGAAAATTAATTATTACTTTAGGACCGAAAACTCCAATTGGCTTTTTATTTTTCCAATTCGGCTTAAACTTGTCTTGAATCATCTTCAGATCAGCGTCACTTAAACCGGAACGAACTTTAACAACGGCAAAAAATTCTGAGGGTAATCCATATTTGTTTGTCGGTGGACTTGCTATTCCAACTAAAAAACTGCTCACTATTCCACTACTTCGACCTTCGCCATAATAACCTCCTAGAATAATTAAATCCAAATCCTGGACGAGTCCATCAGAGTACTAGAAACAACAAAGTTTCTCAATGAATGTTGTGTTTGGAAGTTGCTTTACATAAAAGTAAAATGTATTACAATATCATGATTTTACAAGATACACTCAATACTATTTACTACCTTATTTATTAAATATTTGCTTAATAAGCAATTATTTGAATTATTAAATATAAAAATAAGTAAATTACACGAGTAAGAAATTGTAATATTTAAAATATAGTATTAAATTAATTTACAGTATTAATTTAGTGATAATAGATCAAAATATATTAATAAATTTAGACTGATTCTTATTTAAGAATATTGAAAACTATTTTAGAATTTTACATATAAAAAGTAAATATAAATATAATATAATCTATGCTCAAAGTTATAATTTTTTAATAAATTATTGTGTAAAATACTCTTGACCGATTCATTTTGTAACTTTACTATCAGATTCACTTTACTATTTAAAGAAAGTTAATTTTATTTTATATTTATTATATATATATTTATTATATATATATATATTATAAAAAAGTTTATTGTTTTGAAATTATAGTTTTATTTGTTGACTTTAAAAAGTTTATTTAAAAAGTTCATAAAGTTTTTAAAATGATTTTATTTATATAAAAACAATATATTCAAATAAAATTTTTTCAATAGAAGCACATACACAGTTTTTAATTAATATTTTAGACATGTTACAAGAAATTCGTCTAAATAATTAAGTAAAAAGAACATGTTGAATTAATAGAAAATATTCTAATCCAATTATTAAGAAAATAATACTTGTACGTCTTACAGTATATAGTATACTTGCGACGGGAACGTCCGTTGCGATGACCCGCAAGCATCGCGGGTCGCAGGGGAAGAAATCCACCCCCTACCCTCCGGTAGCGTAGTACACGGTTCTTTGCAGCCCCGGATACGGGCGGAGTATCCGGAGCGAAAAAGTTCAGCGAAAGTGGCACAGCGAGCCACTGAGAAACAGTGTAATTGTAGTGAGGGAATGTGCGCGAAGAGAGAAGTAAGCATAAGAGAGAGAGAGAGAGAGAGAGTGCCGTACAAGTGAGAAAGAGCGAGTGGGCCGCGGAGGAGAGCCTTGCCACGCCCTAGGATAAGGCCCTGCACCTGGGCTCGGGTAACAGCGCTAATAAACGTAACGCGCTCGCGCTACCACCACCGCTGTCTCCCTGCCATCGTACTCGCTGTCTTGTCAAACTTTTTAAGGGCTAAAGCAAGGGAAAATCACCCCTCTACCGGGCTTCACGAGTGGAAAACGCAAGTGGAAAGATCCTCACCAAGCATATAAAAAGACAGTTGGTGGGCGTCGATTTCTCGCTAATTTAGGGTATCCTAGTATCCTCTAGGCGCACACCTTGTAAAGCGCAGCCTTTTGGTTCACCTCTCAAGGATTATCTTTAGGCGCTCGTCCCCGCCGAAGCAGTTTTTGGGTTGTCATTATCACGCTCGATAAACCGCCCGATCAGCTGCCCGCGTTGTATGTCACATTTAAAGATTTAAACTCCTTTTCTCTTGCGCCAGGCTCTTTTTAAAATCTGTACGCCACTGTACAAACCAAATAAATTACGACTCAACGCGTGTTTAAAGCCACGCGGCTCTGCGCCTCCAAGAATATGTAAAACCGCGAAAACATTTATAAATTATCATATTATAAAACTTTTAGATATGCATAAACTCGCGATATTCTTATTATTGCCTTAAGCAAATAGATTAGTTTCTTTTTTATTCCTAAATATAATAATTATATAAATGCGAAAATATCGTCACCTAAAAACAATATTTAAATACGTATAAAGCCGTGTTTTCATTTTCCCGTTTCTTTTCGCTCCTCCTCCAGTATCCTAGTACAACCTCGAACAATCTAGGCTGATATGACTACAGCGAACAAGCACAACCGACTATACTTCGTTAATCACAGCTCGGACGTCGACGCCAAAAAGCGAGGTAAGGTATGAAAATTACAGACATAGACCGTTACATGAAAAAACGTTACAAAATTTACAATACAAGAAAAATTTTTAAATTCTTAACATTTATCTTTGAGTTATATAACACTCTCTTCGATTAAAACAGAACTATAATATCTAACAAGATACAAATATTGCAATATAATATGAGAAGCGAACAATATTTGAAGCATCAATCTTGCCTTATGCTAACTTTGTTTTCAATAATGGTATCTTACATATCATACCTCAGCTTTGATCTTGAAGCATCCACTTCTTTCTCGAACACTCGGTTTATAAAGAGCGTCATACCTCTTAACAACAATACCTTCGTCATTGTTATCTAATGCAATATTAAATATTTCCACAAGCTGTTTGCTAAAGAAAAATATTATCAAAATTATAAAGTACAAATTTTTTTGTACTCATATTTACTAATCGTAAAAAAATAGTTGTATCTCATTGCATTAAATACTAAAAAGTTAATTTTGATTCTATAAATGTAAGGCAATAAAAAATACTGGGTATAGTCGATAATTTAAATTTACTAAATTATCAAAATGGGCAACCCTTAGAAAACAACAATATACTCAAATCTTAGATTTCCAATTATGAGATTGAATGTTATTATCTCAATTTTAGACTAAAAGCAGATTAAACGATTTGTTTTTTATTTTAATATTTATATAAAAAAATTTTTATGTTATTTCATATAAAGTAAAAACAAAATATTTTATAATCTGTTGCTTGCAATGGTGTAAGACTCAATTTGTAAAAAAGGATTTAAAGAAAGTTCATAAAAACTATTCTGGTTTATTAATGAAACTACATACAAAACGTAAAAAATTAACTGTTCATGTAATTTCCCGCATTCTGCTAACTTTATAACATAATATCCACAAGTACATTCAAGTTCATTCTAAGATAGACACAGAAAGAAACAGAGAATTTTTCTTTGTTGAATAATATAGTAAATGATTACTTACACATTCGACACTGTTTTGGTCTTGCACATCATTAATATTCCTTCTTTTTCGGTAAAAGCAGACTTTAAATAATTTAAACGCTCTGAATAAAATTTATTGATAAGCAGTTCGTCATTATACAAAAGAATATCGTAGGCCACGAAACACGGTTGATGATAACTTTTTTCGGTTAACTTTTTTACGTCGTAAGTATAACCTTTTGAACCAAAACATTTCTTTTGCTTGTGCCATCCCATCAGTTCTCCATCAAAAATAACCGCGTAAATATTTTTATCTAATAGTGGAGCTATGTTAAAAGTCAAAAATCCTCCTGAAACATTACATAATTTTTAATTTTATTGTTAAATATCAAGTTGTTAATTGATTCAAGATTCTAAATATATTTCTACAATTTCATAATATAATAATTCGCAATAAATAGTAAATAGATTATTATTTCAAATAATTGGTATTTTCAGTAGTGTAACAAAAGTTAACGTTACGTATTGTTTAGTTATTAAATTATATAGTAAATAGTACTGAAAAAAACTATCAATTTATTTAAATTAATTAAAAAATATATGACCAGTAAGTATAACTGTAAGGATTAATTAGACAATTAAAATATAAAAAATTTTAAAGCATTTACAATGCATTGTTACTTGAAAACATTTCCAACAAGCGTACTAAATATTTTAATCGTTAAATATTTAAATTGGGATTGAATGAACTATTCAGAATAAACTATTTTACTGATTGTACATAAGAAAGTAATTTTTTATGACCTAAGATATATATTTTTTATTCAAAAATTCGAAATTTGTAACGATGCACCTCTTGATACAAGCATATAAAATCATGTAATTATCCAAAAGAGTATATAGTTTTATACATAAGATAAAAAGTGCTTGTTTATTGAATGGCACTCGATTTTGTACTGTTTTATAAAATTTCAATTTAACGAATATCAACTTATACAGTATTTATTTATATTCGCAATTTACAATAAAATTTATAATTTGATAATAATTTATTCAAACTTAAAAGTTAAAAAATTATAAAAGTTATGAATTTATTATATTCTATTAACAAGACAAATGTTAGTTTTATTTAAAAATTAAAAATTTGAATTAGTCTCTTTTTTTAATCTTCAAATTAATAGGCATAACTTATATTTGAAATGTTCACCATTGAATAAATTGTCTTATCTCATTTAACATGTAACGACGATGGAAACCGTGACCGGGTAGAAACTTCCTCTTGGCTCATCGTTCGAGTGTTACCCGAACGATGCTTCGGGAGCGATCGGTTCAGTCAATCACACGCACACTTACGACTCCAATGAGAAGTTTAATACAGTTTAAAAAGCATAAAAGTGCAACAAGACTAGTCTTATAAATACACACACAAACTCACACGCTTTCAGTTTTCATTTTATACTCATAATTCTCAATACCTGAATCAGGAAATTCGCCATAACTGCTGTTATTAGTTATATCGTAGCCTTGTCTTGAAAAATATTTGTATTTTCCATTTTTTATGTGCAGTTGTGCCCTTTCACCATCGAATTTGGTTTGTACGTAATACTGTTGATTTTCAGTAAAAAACTTTCCAATATGTTCTATTTTAAGTCGCTCCAACAACATTGGCTTTACGTGAGAAAATATTTCTATTTCAATGGCAGCTTTCGATTCTTCGGAATGCAAATTAGAAAATCTTTCGCAAACTCTTTGTAAATTAGATGTTACGTTGAACAATTCCTCAGCATCAGGATGTATTACTAAAATTTTAATATAATATGTTTCCTAAAGTGCGCATTAATTAATATTTTCTTTCGTGTAAGTAAAAAAGAAGTAATTAAAAATGTTTCAAAATTTAAAAATAAATTAAATAATTTTTATTTTGTAACACATACTAGATTATTTAATTATTGATAATATTTATTATAGAATACCACTTAAATAATTTATTTACCTTCAAAAACCTTTTTCTGAGATATACCTAACTTTAATTCCTTCAACAGAATTCGCGTGAGCCATTTTAATTCTATTGCACTTATTTTACGTATAATGTGAATAAAGAATTCATCTTTTCTTTGGTTAAATTCATTGCACTTTGCGATATCATCGAGAAATTTATTTATACTTTGAATCGTTAATGAATTCTCATCATTTTGAAGACGATTACGCATAAGCCAGAACACTCTTTCAGCGAAATCGTCATTTTTAATTGCTGAACTTAGTGGTTTCCTATAACGTATAAAAATATTATTATCTTTTAATTTTTAAATTATAAAAGTTTAAGAAGAAATTGACGAGACAAAAATTAAATCACTAAAAATGGAATATACAAAGTAGAATGCATATTATTTTCATACATTACTTTTGACGAATTCAAATGTTTTAGCTTATATCTTGCCTAACAATACAAGATATAAAAAATTTTATTAACTTGACGTTAATTAAAATCTATAACAACGTATTCATATGTATTTGTTTACGAATAGATATTCAAAATTTGTATTAATGAAGCATAGAAAATCTTATTTTTATTTGTCCAGATTTAAAAGTTCTAAGAGAATTAAAAGAAACAAATTTGAAAATATGTTCAATAACTACATATAAACTTGCATTATTTTTACGTACTTTAGTTCTTTTATTCATTTTAAAAACATAAAAATATATAAAGCACACCAATATGTGATTATTATAATATAACCAATTATAACATAACACAAAATCTAACTAATGACGAAAATTCCCATGTCTTATTGTTTTCCAGCTGCAAATAGAGATTTCAAAAGAGGTAATAGCATGTAGTTGATTATTATTGGTACATAATCCTTCTAAGAAAAATTCAAACACTCAAAATTCAACTATAATTTTATGTATTTACTTTTCAAATAGTTTTTGAAACGTCTTTGTCACAGCCTGCGAATTTTTTAAACATTTAAAAATTAGCCCACGCTGACAAATAAAATAAAATATGACAAATGACAAATAAAATATATGTTACAATAACAAATATCAAAAAAGATCATGCACATAAGATTTACACGAAAATTAAAATCTTGAATATTATGCATAATTTTTGCAACTTTTCCAACGGTTTTTTCTGAAAATATTACAATCTTACTTTTATAATGTTATTTCTTTTTAAGAAAAAAATTGAAGATATACATAAGTTTTCTTACTTATAACTCGTAAGTTTCTCAGCATTTTTACTATTTTTTCCCAAGCAGAATACTCGTATGTATAAATTAGCCAAAGATTTTGTTTTTATTCCATAAGGGCCTCTTTCGCGCTCCAAATCTGGCAATATCAATCGAAATATAGGAAACAGAGATGTATCCTAGAAATTTTCATTCAAACGAAAAATTTTATAAAATCTTATAAATACTATTTTTATTATAAACTAATATATATCATTGCAAATGTTTACAATTATTACTAATTTCCAAGTTTGCTGTATTATGTATTGCTACAAGAGTAGTTTTGCAGCTTTTTTTAAATAATTGTTAAATATGTAAAGCAAGCAATTGAAATGGAATCTCTGTACAGTAATACTACGTATTATGATATAATATAAGAATTTAGTGACATGAAATTTTGCATAAATCAAAATACTTATCAAATTATAGACATATTTTAATGCATTTCATGAAGTACAGTAATTCATAATTTAATGTTTTTCATACGTCATTTGCTTTACAGAGAATTTTCTACATTGAATATTTGATTAAGAACTTATTTTATGTTACCGTATTCACTCGATGATCTTTCATTTTATTTGCAAGAATACGACATTCTCGTATAAATTTTTGTATTTCTTCATATTTTTTAAAACCCTTTGCCATACATATTCTATCAAATAAATTGCAAAGTTTTCTAAATTCAATCTTAGAATCCAAAGTTACAGATGTATTCTGTAAAAGATATAAAAATAAATTATACGAAACTCAATACTATCACATTTAAAATCACACCAAAAATAAATATTACATTGCGAATAAATATGTAGGACATTAAGAACACATATAAAAATACATAGAAAAATTATAAAATCAAGTAATATGATCAGTAACTCTATTAATTGTTTTCCATGATCATAAAGACACTGATAAGCCATTTTATAATTAATTACGCAATTATTATCAGAATTAATGGCCAATGTTTTTATACTGAGATTTAAATTATCGCGAAAAACAGAAGTTAAAATCACGAATTAAAATAAAAAATTAATGATTTATGTTTCGTAGTAAGCCACTATGATGCCATATCAATCCTTGCATAATATTTCAAATCTATTTAAAGTAAGTACTATAGAACAATAATAATGACTTAAATCAGCTTACATTATTGAAGAATCGTATATTAAAAATTCTTATCTTAATCCATAATAAATATTAAATATTTTTTATTATTCTATTCGTATGTTGTAGAATGTATTATTTTTTTTCTGCAAAAGATTTTTTAAGAGTTTTGTAAAAATAAAATAATTGTTAATAATTTTATTTATGTTCCTTAAAATTTAATTAAAAATGTTTAAAACTATATGTTATAACAAAAAATTTAATAATCTAAATCATAGAATTCATTCCGCTTATAATAAAAAGTAAACTATAAAATAATTATTGAAAGAAAAATTTATAAAATATTGTAACTAATGTTTTTAAATAGTTGCAGTAAATACACGTAATTAAAGTATCTCATACAGATTTTGCTACGTACAACATTAACTTTGAACATAAAAAGAATACAGAATCTCAATATTATTTATACTATACATAATCAGATTTAGTTATTTTCAACATTATTCAGTAAATAGTAAATTTATCACCACTTGAAAGTAATAGTTAATTAGTTATTCAGCTTAATTATTGAAATTTTTTATGAAGGAAACTCGAACAAAAACAATTGAAATGTAAAAATATTAAAAAATTTATTATCAATATTAAATCGTTATATAATTTTCAAGATACATTCTGGCTAGCTGATGGTTTTCGGCCTGCATATATATCAAGTGTAGATTGAAAGCAGCTTCTTTTTTCAGATCTAACAAAATTGCATTTTTCTCAACGAGTTCTGGAACTGGAGATATAAGAACCAATTTATAAAAATGTATGGCACTAGGCAAAAGGCCAAGTTGGTGAAGAGTTCGAGCCATATTATAGTTAGTTTCTTGCGATCCTTGATCCCCTCTTAACTTAACGTATGTTTTCATAAACGCTATGGCTGAAAAATAAATTTAGTATCTAACTTTATGAAAATAAATTTTTGTATTATTTTTTTATTTCTAGCTTATATAATGCATTTATTTTTAATTTAATATTCTGGTTTGTTGAGACTCACCTTGAACAACTAATTGATTTTTCTTGGCTGAAAACTTCTGACATGCCATTTGTAACAGTGTAACTGATACAAGCATAGCCAAAAGGGGACTTGGCTTGACTTTGAATAACGAGATGTAGTCGTTTAATGCATATTTATAAGTTCCAGAAACAAGGCAATTATTTGCATGCAAGACGTGTAGATATGAAAATGCATCTTCCTTACCAAGCTGTCTCATCATAAATCTGTTATGTCTTGAATCTTCAGCTCGTTGGATAATAATATTTAGCAAGTTCCAAGTTTTCGATTTTTTTCGACCCCTTACTAATTCTCGAACAACGTTAAAACCATCATAAGAATCATTGTTACGAATACACGATATCAAGCAGAGATACAGTATATGAGAATTCTCGTTTGCAAATTTCTTAGATGTAAGAGCAGTAAAGCACATTCTTTGTAGAATACCATATTTTTTATATTTACAAGCAATTCTACACATTTGAAGCAATAAAATAAATTCCTGTTTTTCCGTTGGTTCATTATTTGTCGAGAAACTGGGCATGTTTTCATCTTGCAATGATTCTCCACGAGATAAACGATCCCTATGCAAGATTTCCATTCTTTGTCGAACTCCACTTGTTCTGCTTAAAGCAGTCAATTCTAATTTTGATCTAAGTGCTACGCAATGTCTTGAAAATAACAACATGCCTGATTGAAAATACTCATTGTATCTTTTGACTTTCAATAATAATTTTGTTCTTTCATAAATTACACCTGGATCAAGAATATCTGATTCAGCATCCTGTTTTAATACTTGTATTGCTTTATTGAACTGACCTTTTAGTTTATATAATTTAGCTAGTTCCATGCGTGCACCTAAATGTTGAGGAGATAATTTCCTCACTATTTCATACGATTTGATAGCTTTGTTTAGCTCATGACAGCCCACCCATGATTCAGCATGTCTTAACCACACAGCAGCTAAACTAAAATTTACACTATTAACTAAAGGTTCAAGTAGATCTAGAGCTCGTTTGAACTCCTTTTTACCCATAAATGATTCTGCAACATCCAGAAATAAATCTCCCGATATTTCTGGATTTTCCAAGGTCTGAAACTTAGGTAATAGGGTATCAACTACTTCTATTTCATTCAATTCAATTAAAGATATAATACATTTAGCCTTCAAATCAACTGCAAGATCATCTGGAATATTACAAAAGGCAATCTTATTATTTTCATTATCATTTGTTTTTGTAGACTCAGACTTATCCAAGTTTACATATTCAATCCATATCGTAGTATATTTTGTAAGTATATCTAAACATCGATTGAATTGTTTTGATACTATTAGAAGTTCTGTCATAACATTAACTTCTTCAAGAGTAACTAGCTGCGGACATTTTTTGAAAATATTGTCCATTCCATCTAGAGCTATTTCATATAAGTTTTCATGCATACAACGTTTTGCTAATAGTTTAGCATATTTTAAAATATTCTGACCATCTTCTAAACCCAGTTGATTAAGTAACTTTGAGTAGCCATGAATGAAAGCTTTTTTATCTCCTAATTGTTCTTGGAGCTCTGCTCGAGTTTCATATAATTCAATATTTTTTGGACATGCCTGTATAGCTTTAGAATAACAAGTAACTGCTTGTCTTAAATTTCCAGACTCTAATGAGGAATTAGCTAGACGAACCCATTGTTCAGAATCTTTAGGACTAAGATGTGCTGCTATCAAAGCAAACTGCAAAGATTTATCCGGTTGATCATTTTCATAGATCATTGAGAGTGTATGAAATGGCTCTGGAGCATTTGGTACTTGTCTATTCAATATATAAGTATCTTCAATAAAGTATACTATTCATAAAATATTTTGCAATCTCATACCTAATTATCTCCATACACATTTGAGTAGCTAATTCAACTTCTCCTCTAGCATATCTCAAATTTGCTTCTCCCATAAGACCTTGCAATGCAGCTGGAAGATATTTTCTTGATCGTTTCTGACGAGTTTTAACGAATTTTTCAGTCTTTTGTGTATTACCTTTATTGTTTGCTTTAGAAGCTGATGCAATTTTAGTAACATTTCTAAAATAAATAAGCTTTTATAAAACTTCTAGAAAATTTTTCAATTATTTATTTATTTACCCAGCCTGAATTTCTTCCACTTCTATATCAACATCTTTATCCATTCTTACAGTGAATTCAGAAAATGTTAATTCACCATTTAAAAACTGTTTTGTTAATAAATTTTCTTCTTCATAAGAGAGCATAGTTTGTTCTTCTACATCAGATATTGTATCATCTGGTTGATTGTAGTCAAGATATTCTACAGAATTTAATGACAATTGCTCAGGCATTTTATCAATTTTTATTGCCTCAGCTTCAACAAATTCACCCATATCATAATTCATTTGATTAATAGATGATACATCAAGTTCTTCGATTTCTACCGGAACCAATACAGCATTATTGTCCATGACAAGAGATTCTTGCGACATGATAGAATTAATTTCAATAAAACATTTATTCAATTCCTTAGCTTCTTCTGGTTTAGAAATTACATTTATTCTGTCATCCATATTGGTAAACTTAAAAAAGTATTGATTTATACTTTATTTCAAATGATTTAGTAAACACTATTATATTTATAATTCACTTTCACCAATACACAAAACTTATGAAACATTACTTATAAATTACATAATTCTATTTATATATAATTATATATTGTACTTGACAAAATTAATTCCAACAGCAAAATTTTTAATTTTAAAACTATGATATAATCAGTTTTATAAAATTAAAAAATAATAATATATCTTAAACGTAAAATAACGCTTACTGTTAATGGCTTAATTTTGGTTTAAAAATCAAAATTTATAGTTTTCCAATAAAATAATTGTTAAGATTAACATAGTATTTTAAACATTCTTTTGTCAATACTTAATATCTCAGCATTACCTTTAAATTGTAAACACGTACTTTATAATAAATAATTGCGATTTTGTAAAATTTTTTGAAAATCCTAAATGCAGTTTCATAATCGAATTATAAACGATGTATAAAAATATCTGCATTGCATTTCTTTAATAAAAAAATATATTAAACACGTTTATGACACAAAAATAAATTTATAAAATTCTACAAAGGATAGTCTTTCTTAAAAGTACATCCTATAAACAAAATCAATGTTACTTGACTAATAATATACAATCTTTAAAAAGATATACGAAAAATTTTTAAAATAATTTTATTATTTAATTATGTATAAGTTTGTGTACGATAAAATAAATTAATATTAGATTGAATATAGATAGAAATTTACCTTTTCATTTTTTGAATCCATTAATCATACATAATATTACAGCGTATAATTATAAAGTACTTTTAAGATGATTCTAGATAATTTAACGTTGTACAAAAATAAAAACAAGCTTTTAAAATTTACAAGATTTGTTAGGCTTTGCTTCCCTCTCTTTCTAAGGATAAAGCATAAAGCTAGTCACATGATTATATTAATATACACTCTCGTTTTCTCTTCCTTTCTAGCATATTATAAAGAAGTACGACAGCATGGCGGTTAAGATTGAAGATTCTTGAGAAAACATTACTCAGCATGAATATATATCATTATCCTTACATTAAAAAGGTTAAATACTAAATAAATAATAATAAATTAAATAATAACAAATAATAAAAATAATTCAATTATTTTGTTACATAGACTTTAATCTTACATCTTATTTCATTTTTGTAATATATATATATATATATATATATATATATATATAATTAATTTTAATAAACAACTTTTTTTTGTATACAATTTTGTAAATCATAAAATAAGAGATGCTCTATTATTATTCATAATATAATTATAAATTTAAATTAAATCCGAAATAAATGATTCTATTTTACAATGATTTAACTAAATAAATTAATGCAATATTTATATATCAATGGAAAAATAATTTAATATTTTAGATATTGAGAATCAGTTTTGTTTTATTAATTAATAAAATGAAATTTTAATAACTATATTAAAAATAATTTAATGTCACATGCTTTCATAAACTTACAGTTTTGAAATGTAGATGGTGCAAGACAACACAGTAGAATAGACAATACAGCAGTAAAGCGATTTCTCGTGACGTAAAAAATCAGTTCATCAATATGGATATGTTTTCGACGCATGCGCACTAGAGATTTCAATCTCGTCAACTCTGGTATGTTACTCGAATTGCCGATGTGTCTAATGTGAGATAAATTAATTGAGCATTACAGGTTACTAAGTATGAACAGAATCTATCAAATTGAAATCGGATGAATATGCTAAGTATGGATTAAAAACTTCGAAAGTAACAATTAAAATCCATTCATCAGTATTTTCGCTTGTTATAAAATAAGCTTGAGAGTAAATACAAATTTGTAACCTAGTATTAACGGCAACAACAATTCGAATTTCCATACTTTTTCTCTCAATGTTTTTTGTATGACGTTTATTAGATAGATAGTAAATTCATGTAATTTTTGCGCTAATATTTGAATTTTAATAGTATAATTTATTTATCAAATATTTATACATTAGATTAGAATAATGCTCCAAATTAATTATGAAAATTGAATATTTATTTTTGAAAATGTGACGTTCAAATTAGTTCTTTTTAAACTATTATATTTTATTGCTTTTAAATATGAAACAACATAGACAAAATCCAAGGTAAAACCCATTGTGGTTTTGTCGTGAATTTAAGTCAACGGGAAAACTATTAATTGAGAAGCTATATTACAGTAACATTGAAAATGCATGATAAGGATTTTGCTGATGTTCTTCTAAGGTACTAATATTAATTTAAAAGATTGTAAAACATATTCCTATTAAATACAACAATTTTATTAATTTTATTTAAAATACACAAACGATTTCAATTGTATATACATACATACTTTTCAAACTTTTATTTCACAATTATTATTTTAAGATGAAATTTTATTATAAAACAATGAAAGTACATCTATGTAAACAGTATTTGAATATGTGTAATCTTGGAATAAGAGTTCATTCTAAACATTTGACAAAAGATAAATAATCTGCAAATAGTAACTTTTAATTTTATTGAATTTTTTTAAATTTTGCTGAAACAGAATAAATTATTTTTTTCCAAGAAGAACGCCAGAAATTATGGATTCTCTTCAATACAAATTTGAGAAAGTAAAAAATAACTACGAGAATGAACAGAATAGAAGCGTAAATATCAAGAGAAGCGATCTGCCACCAAGGCATGTCAACAAACGGCGATCTCAACGATTTTTTACCGTGGCGACTGATATATTCTATCCAATAAACAGCCATGTCCAGAGGTTTCAATGGTCGATCGGTAAATACCTTTGATACTTTTTCCGAATTTTTTCTGTAAACATTTGTTTGTTCACTATTGTATTACTCATTATTCAACTTCAAATCAAAATATATAACCGAAATATTTTAACCACAAAATGGGCATAGGAAGTTTTTCTTATAAAATATAAAAGTATTAAATTTGTAATAAAATTTAGCTGATATTTTAAAATAATTCGTATTGGTTTATATTTTAAAACTACATTCATCGAAAAAAATTAAAAGAATAATTAGCTATTTTCAATTATAATTAATATTGGTAGCAATGATAAAAAGTTAAGTAAATAGATTAACAAAAATTAGAAGAATTTAAACTATTTAAGTTTTAAATATTTATTAAGAATTTATTTAAGCCTAAAAGTGAGAATGGAAAATTATAAAACTTGTTTTTTTTTAATTCTTAATTTTAAACGACTTTTTATGGTATTATTCATGGGTAATTAAACATTAATTTTTATTAAATCGTATGAAATGACTTCTTATTTAAAAATATAAACTCCAGTTGGTTCATTTTAGTATTAGATAAAATTAAAAAAATTTAATTTATTAGTATTAAACAAGATTTGCAAAAATTACGAGAATATGCTTAATAGCGAACTAAATTAACACAATTTTAGATTTTTAAAAATTGCACTATTTGACGTTTGCATTTATTTATTAATTGTATTAGTTATTTGATTTATGTAATGAAACTTACTTATACAGAGGATTATATAGAATATCTTTAATTGCTGAAGTAAGTCCACCTTCAGTAATATTTTCAAGTTTAATTAATTTTGCGATGCCTTTATTAACGTTAATTTCCATATTATTGTGCTGGTCACCAAAAATAGGTATACCAATCATTGGAACACCAAAATATATAGATTCTAGTGTTCCCATCAGTCCTCCATGCGTAATGAATATCTTAGTATTTTTATGCTCTAAAAAATTTAATTCGATTTATTACAAATTACTTTTAATCATATGAAAAATTGTTATTATTAATCGCATACTTAAGACTTGCTCTTGAGAGAACCATGATTGTGTCATAACATTTGATGGCAAACTTGGAATTAATTCGTTTGATTTCGTAATTTTCATAAGTACTCTAATAGGCGCAATATTTTTAAAGCTTGTATACAATATATTCAAAAACGACTTTGGAAATGTTTCAATTCTAACCATTGATCCAAATGAAAAATAAATACATCCGTTTTTACTGTCATCTAACCACTTTTGCACTTCCTGAAAAGATAAAGTGTTTTAAATAGAAAATAAACAAAAACTTATTTTTAATAATATACAATATGATAAATATAACCTATTCAATAAGAATTAAATTCGAAAAATCCATAATATTAGGACAATCGTGATAATTTCGTTCGTAATTCTTCGATAAACCAGTGAACAGCTTTACTTCAGAACATTTCATATTTATGATTATATATTATATTTGTGTGTTTTTATGCAACAAACTAGCACGTGTATCTTTCTGTAATATTCGTGTTAAAACTTTTTGCAGTTTTATTCACTAGCAATGTAATATTTTGTGTATTTTAATCATTTGAACAATATTTAATTATCTAATGTTTTATTAAATAAATAACAGAATTTATATGACAAAAAAGAAATTTTTCATACACAACATAACTACAGAATAAAAATTCCATGTACGAACTATGGTAAAATTTATGATAAATAATGTATTACGACACGTTCAATTATTTTATCATTTAATTATTTTGACTTAGTACTTTCGAATTTTTTAATGTATAACAATAATAATAAACAATATGATTAAATTAAATCATCAATTAAATTAAATTAAATTAAATTAAATCATCAATTAAATTAAATTAAATTAAATTAAATCATCAATTAAATTAAATTAAATTAAATTAAATCATCAATTAAATTAAATTAAATTAAATTAAATCATCAATTAAATTAAATTAAATCATCAATTAAATTAAATTAAATTAAATTAAATCATCAATTAAATTAAATTAAATCAAATTAAATCATCAATTAAATTAAATTAAATTAAATTAAATTAAATTAAATTAAATTAAATTAAATCATCAAGGGTTTAAAATCTATTTTAAATATTCTTACATTTTTCTATTTCGTCATTTATTCCTCACTTTTTATTTGTTAAATAACGATATATCTTTGATTTTGAAATAAAACAATGCTATTCAATGTAATTTAATTTTGCAAAATCTATTACCTACACATAAATTTATTCATACATATGAAACATATCTGATTCGCGCACGGCAGAAGTTATTACTTTGCGACATACTCACCTCCAGAGTATTTCTGTTTGAATAATTTGATTTGTCAAAAATACAATAAAAACTTTTATAACAATATTGTTTGCTTTATTTTAAAGACCATTCTTAGTTCCTGAATATGTTCATACCCAAATATATTTTCTCTTTGTATATTTAAAAGATAGGAAACGCTCGTGTTAATTATGAAAATCGAAAACACTTATAATGAGTAATTAGATTGTCAATTATAATCGTATCAATTATAGTCGTAATTTATAAAATAAAACTTAAAATTTCGATTTAATATTATGGAGTATCCGTACATGCTGAAGTGCCACATCTTCCAATTCTTGGTTTCAAAGATCCCGAAAATATGCAATTGAAAATAATAAAATATATATCAAGAATATTTTTGTTACCAAAACATGAAGAAGACCTCGAACGAAAAGTATTCAGTAGTGAAAGATTGTTGTATTTATTTTAATAAGAGAATGTTGTTAAATAAAAAATTAATAACCACTATTTGATTTTTTTTTTACCCGACTACACCTCAGCATTATCATTTCATTATCGTCTTCATGTATTTGGTAATTACTCTATCTGATGAAAATACAAGCCAAAATTAAAACATGCTTTTTTAAAAAATGTAAGATTAGAAAATTTGGATATTTCTAAATAGGATTCTTACAAATAATAATAGGGGAATTTCTACTAAGGTTCATCGCTATTTTATAAACTTCGTTCAAATTTTTACACTTCATTAATAGCAGGTAATTTACTTGTGTCAATGTTGTATTGTCATCCTTAATATGCAGACCTGCAACAGGAATAATTGCGGGAATGTTGGCTTGAATCCCTTCAAGAGAATAATGTGAGTTAACTAACAATAAGTCTATATCCTTTTGAAGTTCCGAAGGATCAGGATAGTCAGGTCCAAAGTATTGCTTGATATATTTATGTTGACGATTAATATAATTCTTGGTCATTAAATTGATTAGTGTGTTAAAAATAGTATCGCTCAATCTTAGTTGGAAATTTGTTAGCCTATCTGTTGGTATATGTGTAAGAGCCGTGTTGGAGGGATAACCAAAAGATGAGTGATACCAATCTAGCATCATGGTTGTCATTAAGCCTACCATCGGAATATTAAAATAGCGTCCCCAAGCTAAGTGACAGTTTGATAAAAATGCCTGTGAATTTTTTTCAAAAAAATATTAGATCATTGATTTAAACAATGTTAAACATTTTAATTTTAATGATTTTTCATTGTTAGGTTTACTATTTTGGGAATTGTCTATTTTATAATTGAATCGTAAATTTTAATCTTAAAATTTAAAATTCAATTACGTAAATTTAAAGATTAAAGTAATTATTCAGCATTTTATTATCATATATTATTTAATTAAATGCTTGGAAAGTTATATAATTTATTACAGTAATCTTATATCAATAACAAGATCGAATATTTAAATTCCTAGCTATAATGATCACAAGTTTATAATTTCTAATTAAATAACGATTAAAAATTTCATTAATAAATTTGCATTAAAATGTATACAACAATGCATTTTTATACTACGAGAAACCAATATCTATAACGTATTGAATATTTAATACAACTTAGTTTATATATTTATTAAATAATGCTGTATTGTGAATTGTACAGTTATGCATTATTTTTCGTATGATAAATAACATGTACAATAAAGGTACTCTAGGATATCAATCTTAAAACATAAAAAGTATCTTAAAAAGATAATATAACTTAAAGACTAAAATTACAAATCAGTACTAATTTTATATATTAATTATATATAATAATTCTCTAAAGTAGATAAATTAATAACGCTAAAAAGTATAATTTGGAACTGTTTTCAATTTAACAATTTTAATCTTTCAAATATTATGAATAAGTAAAAAATGTAAATTTTTATAAATTATTTTAAATAAGACAAGTGCATTAGCTACGAGATTAACGTAAATATTTCAGTATAATATAAATTTTAACCACATATAAATTACTTTTCATTATAATTTATCAACAGAAATAAATACTTATTCTAAAGTCAAAATAGATATATCAATAGTAAAAATATATGATAGTAAAATATTTGTCTAAAAAGAAAAATTTTCACATAATGCTTTGAAATAAAATTTAATAAAAGAAAGAGCTTATACATTTCACTGCATTATTTCAAAGCATTCTTCGTTAATTTCTTATATTTTTGAAACAAAATATTTTGTTTAGGATAATAATGCTGTTATATTATTTCAAATGTTAATCGATTTTCTTATTTTTTAAATTATTTATTTAAGTGAAGAAGTTCATTATTTAAAAAAATACAGAAATAAAATATAAAGCACATTAAAAAGGCAGTATTTTAATAGGCATAATTTCTTGAATATTTTCAATATAAAACAAATAAAAGAGCATAAATAAAGAAAGAACCAATACATGATGTTTAATTTTAATTAACTATATAAAAACAATGAATTGAAATACATTATTTGTCAGCATATCTGTAAATATTTTTATAATTCAAAATACATATACTTGTCAATAAATTATATTACATTTAATGTGAACTATAAAAAATATAAATATACCCTTTTCTTATTTTATAGAGCGATATTTACCTCCACAATAACAATGTCGTATGGAGGATCTTGATGTAAATTTTTTAACAAATCTTGAAATTTGGGGTGACTCAGTATTTCACATACTGGAGTACCAATAGTATTAATCACAAATTGCATATTTAGAAATTGGAATTGTATGGCTTCATTATAAGTTAAATTGTTTTGTATGCTCGGTAAACTACCTTGGAGACTATAATCTTTATAGTTGGGTATGGATTCCTTCAACGGGAACTGACTATAGACATCGACTTGATGCCCTTTTGCAGCTAAACCCTTGGCTAGACTCTCAAACATAATAAAATGACTTTTAGCATTTATTGGAAATATACTAAGAATCCTTAAACATTCGCTTTGTTGATTGCAACAACTGAAGAGTACTATTTCAATAAGTATTATCCATATTCCTTTAGTTCCATACATTTTATATAAGCTTCTTAAGTTTTTCTATAGAAATAAAATGTTGTTTATAATCTTTATGTTCTTAATAACATGATAAATAAAGAATAAATATTTATAGAAAAAACTATAACGCAAAACAGTATGTTACAATCGTTTCATAAATTGTGTGTGAATCTGTACAAATTTGAAGAACCTAGACAATATTATGTTATACTCTGTTCGTGCCTTTTCCAATGTTTTATATATGTTACTGATATTTATTTTTAGGCTTCCTTCTACAAGAATGCACTTAGCTGCAACTGTTCGCTCTGATGGGCCGAATCATGTGGTGATTAGTTGCCGGAACCACCAAGTAATGTGTTTGGTAACGCCAATCTTGAGTACACATAGTGTCCTTTACTTGCAATAAAAGTTGCCAATTTGCGTATTTAGATATAGGAGTATATAAAAACTCGATACGGATCATATAGAGAGTTTTATATAGCGTCTGTAAGTATTATTAGATTTCTTAGAAACCAGGGTTGCAGCGGCAGATGTTTTAAATCAGTTTATTGTTTATGTAAGTTTATTGACAATGAGACATTGTGATTATTAAAGATATTCTTAGAGTATAAGTTTAGTGGACGGTGCAACTGAGTATTTTGTGACACTTTACACGGATTTTTTTAATTTTCTAAGTTTCTCGTGATTCGTAAAAAGCATTTCAACCCAAATTATCCCTTAACTCTAGTTTGTAAAATCTAAAAAAGAATTTATATTTGGATTAGAAGATACATACAAAGTAAAGGTTAAATGAAATTCTAGTATATTGTATCTAATAATAATTTCCCTACATATATATTATTACGTTTCAACCAATCCTATGAATGAATTTGATTAAAAAAATTTTTTCTAGTGAAATATTTCTAATAATAAACTCTCTTGAGGTTATATAATTGTATTTATAAAAAGAAATTTTTTCTTCGAACAGTCTTGAAGTCCAGGTAATGATTTATCCAGTTATTTATTCTTCAGCATTAAAATCGACAAAAAAATTAAGATGGTTGGGCGAGATGGGAAGAAGATTGATTATTATTTGATTTATAAATCTAGATTGTATTTCTCTATTGTGATAATCATTAAAATAATGCCGCTTTTTGGACAAAGTTGTATACAGTGCTCTCCAAGATCTAGAGTCTTGATCACTAAGATCTAGTGGTAGATGTACACGGCACTCCTAGAACTTCATTCAACGACCTTAACGATATCAAGAAGTCTTTGCCTACAGTTGCACACTTATTCTATAGGACGGTGATGAATGCCATGCATAACACACACCGCATACACACGTAAACCAGGAACATAACCACGAATAACCAACACGCATTCGCATCGCTGTGTGTAAATTCACAATATCAAGAAAGATTTCGGAAACGGAAAAACTGAAGACGCAACCAATGTTTGCAAAAGAGTGACCTTTTCCCCTCCGTCAGTTATTGCTAGAGTCCACGGATCCTTTCCCACTACATTTGTTAGTTTGTTCAAGATGTGTTCTTAGTAATCGCTTCTAAAATTTATATCACTATTGAATCTTTCTTTTATAATTAATTTAAATAATTAGAACTTGATAGAAAATAATTATAAATTTAGAATAAATGAAAAGATCTTGTTGATTCTTTATTATTAAATAATTACAATAATTAATGTTTGTCCAACTGATATTTTTTTAAACAATCCTCATTATCGTAATCGGAAATTTAAGTTAATAACTTGAGAACAATCTGAATAATCCTTACTTTTTCTATCCTTTATTTAAATAATTTTACAATTCTGATTTTGCAAATGCTTAAGACTAAAATAATGTACATGTTGATTATTTTTAAATTAAAAATTAAAAATGAAATGTTAATTATTTAATAACTTCATATTTTCTTATTTTATAAACTTGCTGTTACAATTTATATCTCAAATAAATTACCTCAGAGAAATATTTACAAAATTTTTATTCTAAGAAAATTATGAGAATTGCAATGTTTTCCCCAATCACTTTTCTTTATTTGTATTTTTATTTGATTTTACCTTTAGTTCTGTCCATATACATAAAATAAGGAGAGTTTGTAAATAAGATACTATGAAAAGAGTGCAGATTCCTTTTATTTACTATCATAATTCAAATATATCACTCGCGCTATTTAATGTATTTTTAAATATATTGAAAATTAAGTAATTCTATGTACTGGTCGGTAAAAATATGATTTTAATTTTATAGAACTGAAAATATTTCTCAAGATGAATTTTATTTAATTTACGGTAAAACTTACGTTAAAGTACAAATTAGATATTTACAGTTAATTAATAATTTAAAACTAAATGAATATATATTTTAGCACCGAAAATTATTATGTACAAATACATATATTTACACATGTAAACATATTTCTGAAAACTATGCTGATTAAAAATTTAATTTAATACAATAACTCAATAATTTTTTCAAGATTTTCATATCTTTAATATTATTGCTTCATGAAATATTATGATCCTCAATAAAATTGTAGAAAATTATCCATATAAATTGAGAACCTTTAAAATAGTTTTACAGTATAATACGTATTCTGCATTTTTGGTTTTCAATGGAATATAAAATACCATTGGTCATTGTAATTATTATGTAATAATTGATATAATTAAACACTTTGCCGCCGAAGAAAGCAATTTTAATAAAAACTCTAGGAAAAGCTTGAACAATTTGAGTTTTACATGTGTTCTATTTTTTATGAATTTCCGACGTCTACAGTAAAACAAAGGAAACCCACGTTAATAGTATTGAAATACTTTGCTTCATTCAAAATTTTCCGTTTTCTACATGTATTACTTTTCTGTATATTAAAATTTATAACATATTTACAAATAATCATAAACTAACATTTATAATATAATATAAAATAACATACTTATAAATAAATGATATTTTAATTCTTACACGTTATTTATTATTCATATGATAGTATTAGAGATATGTATAATCACAATAAGCATGTGTTTTTAATATGTTTCAGATAACAACATAAGTGACGATATAAATAAGAGTTAATAAAAGATAATAAATATCACGCAGGAAAAGGCTGCCGTCATATCAAATGAAAAAAATGTACAGAATTTACAAGTCTTCAAATTTATTTTTAAACAGAGTTGATGGGATTGATTGTATGTATATGTATGAGCATTAATGTAAATTAATTTTTATGTTTTGATATTTAAGCATTATCCGAAACAGTTTATGCAAGTTATTGCACCAATATGATTTCAGTTTTGCTCATCAAACAATTCAGAATATATAAATATAATAATTTGCACTTTTCGTTACGTGTTTCGGTATTTATCAATTAAATTATAAAGAACTTTATTTTTTCTTCAATTTCGAACATAACATAATAAGGCCCTAATTAAATAGAAATCTGGTAGATATTTTTTGCTGCTTTGAAAGCTATGAGTGAATTTGCAGTGTGTATAATATTTTAATTTTATCTCTAACTTTGCTTAATAATAAGAATTAAGTATTAAAATTTTTTTTCACATCATACATTGAAATCAATATTTTAAATACATTATAGTATTAATATTTATATTGTCTATAAAAAAGATTATATTCTCCCGAATACTGTAAACCTTTACGACTATATAATTACTTAAAGTTATAAAGTTTCACTTACCAATTCTCAAGTACAATAAAAGACGAGCACTTGCAATTAAATGATACAAACGTGTAATCTTGAACTAACGTTTGCAGAATTGTTTTACAAATTGTGACGTCAAGTATATTCTTATAGTACACGCGATCTAGTTATATATTTCTAGAAATTTGATGTATCGTTCACCATTATTTTATAAAATTATAAAAAAATGGCAGATAGTTTGACCAAATGACTTTAAAAATTTTTAATTCGAAAATCTCTTTATGATACATGTGTTGTTATTTCATGTACTTATTGAAATAAAAAAATATGCTACCTAATAAATGTAAATTTTTACGTAAATGTAAAGTTACAGAAATCGTTTTTTTACATTACATTAACTTAAAACTCTACTTTCGAATTTTACAAAAAATGTAAAAAATAAGCTTAATGGATTCTCGTTAACCAATAAGATTACAGAGTAGAAAAGCTTTAGTCTGGAAAGCTTTTCCAAGCAAAGCTACAGAATGTTAAATCACTATCAACTCCATTCCGGCGTCACCTCTCGGTGATTATTATGAACTATTATTTACATAACTACGATCTGTGCGGGGAAAGTGACACATATATATATTTTTTATATCCGTGTTCATTACAAAAAGGAAGGAAAATAGTGCAAAGTGAACGATGCATATATAATAGATGTATGTGTATTGAACAAATGGAAACAATAATTATAAATTTGAAGAGAAATCTTATATATTGATTAAAAGATCCTTCTCAGAAGTAAAATATAAATAAATAAGTACAAAACTATACAATTTCAGTATTAGATAGTAAAGGACCACGGTTATTTTATTTAAATAGAAATACATAAACATTTATGACAATTATTAACAATTACAAAAGGCACACTCAAGAAAATATATACGTACGTCAGCTGTCAAGAAGTACCTGAGATTCTTCATCAAGTCAGGCAAATAAATATCAATTAAAGCATTTGCCTCATAATAACAATCGCACTTTAAAATACTAATGTAAATATAGACAAAACAAAAGAAAATGTCATTAATATGATATGAAAAAAATATCATACGTGTGATACGAAATAATTTAAATGATAAGATAAAATAACCAACTAATAATGGATCAACTAAAACTGTTGCATAAACTAGGTTTCTCATTAGATAATTGCTTCTCAAATAATTTTATAATGTAATCGTTATTATTTTATAAAAGGAAAACGAATAAAAAATAAAAGAAAAATTACAAGCAAAATTATTAATTTGTTTATTTTTCCAAAAACATCAAACATACTCATTATGAGATTTGGATTATAATTTGTTTGAAGCGACAAACACCGTGCAACATGAATCATCGATTTCAATTTTTCATATCTTAAAAATATTAAGAGTTAATTTATAATCTTGAAACGTATTGCATTCTTTAAATATAAATTTGTAATGAACAAAAAAGATTTACACATTGAAAAACTAAAACAAATGGAATAACTATCTCTGCTAATAGCTTATGGGAAAGGAATTTCATATCTCAATTTCAATCTCAATTTCAATCTCAAAAATTTAAACAATTTTGTTTACAACTTTACCGACTTCTGACAATAATTTTACACGATTTATACAGTTAAAAATTATAACTGCACGCAAAGATTTTATTTTCATTAAAAAAAAGTTTATCCTCCCACTCACGCTTCCCTATCAGGGAGCGGACTTCTAGCTGCAGCGCTATGTGCTTATCATCTAGTAAAGAGCGTTTTTATATAATAATTTTCACTGCACCTTAACATTTTCAATTTTCGTAGCTAACTCTTAGACTAGTGATTCGATTGAGCTTTGCTTAGAATAGACGCCCTTTAACTTTTATAGCTATACAGTCTTTATCCTAATCATATTTCTCGTGACTCTGTAACTCGGAATCACGCATTCGAGCTAGAATCGAACCAAACACGTAACATCTCTAATGAATATTATTCAGTTACAAAATTCAAGAACAAAGGGTATTTATACGTTTACATGTTATTCAACGTAAAATGAAATTAAATACAAACTCTGTTAAAATAACTAATATTTTTAATAAACTATAATTGACTTACTTTCTATTGATTTTAGTTTATATATATCTGCATTATTTATAAGATAACATATTGTTTGAAAAAAATTTTTTTGTTGTACTCAAATGCTTCGATGACATCTTTTTACTTTGTAATATATCATTCCCTTACGATGAATTTACCGTGTCCTTTTACTTTACTCATTTCGTGCTAAAAGAAACATAAGACGTCTTATTTTTAGAAACAATACTTTAAAAAGTATTTACTTTTGATTTTAATTAGTAATCTTATGAGAGAAGATAACTAACAATTAGTGTGGAAGAATGGAGGTATTCTTATGGAATAAAGCATATATTTAAATAAACAACTTTTAGATTTACTCATCAAAGAATTTTAGAAAACTCATCAAATATTTAATGTAGACTTATTAATATACAAATGTTTCTTAATATAAATATATAAAGTGGATTTTTGTTTACGTATATATGTATGCAATTAAAGCAAATTTTCGGTTCCGAACAAACTATACAGTTATTTTCATTAATCAAGCTCTTTCCAAAGCCGTCGATGCAAATAACTTCTAAGTAAAGTAAAAATTGACCAAGATATTTGCAAATAATACATCCGAAATACCGCTTAATACTAACAGCGATTTAACTTTTTCGATAACAAACATCCGTAGTGCCGCAATTATTCAACTTATGAAAAATAAACGTTATATCCCGTTTTTTTAACATTTTCCGACTCCGTTAGTATTAATAATAATAAAATCGGCCGAAATATCAGCAAATAACCCATTGATAAACACGAATTCACGCTAGCCATAATACGACCCCTCGCCTCGAACAATCATAATGCTGCGAATTTGACGCACACAAAAAAGGGGAAAAAATTCGTCTCGCGAATGCGGAAGAGAAAAATAAAGTTAAAGAAAAGAATAGTAAAAGATCAGGAAGTTTATACACGATTATTCGCGCCCCGTCGAAAATTTTCACCCGAGAGAATTTCATTACATATATCTGCACGGACGACCATAAAAGTCACATGGTAAATTCTTCCCGGGGAAACCCAGAAAGTCTTTACCATAGTTTTAATACGGAAATTTCTCGGCAAAAACAGCAACCTACGAAACTCGGATATATTAAAACCAGGGTAAAGGGTGAGGAAAAAGTAAGAAAAAACATCCCCACCCTCTGACAACTCGCCTTCACTTGAGCAAGGTTGCCGAGGTGAGGCCACTTTGAGCCGAAGTAGAACAGCTCTTACAAATCCATAAAACCGAGGAAATCAGATCCCGGACCTGGAAAAATGTCGCAGAGGAGATGAGGGTCCGATACGACGCACTCCCAGGAGGTGATCTCCCCCGCTACCTGAAGAAGCAACCGGTATCAACACCACTCCCGCCGCCATTACCACCACCAGCGCAGCATAAACCGCAATACCACTAGTGATTAATCGAATAAGTTTAATCCTAAAAATAACAAACTGCGACTGTATTTAAGCATATGGGAATACCGAGAGTAATTATTTAAATACAAAACTCTTAGAAATAAGTTCTAAAGATTTACGAATATAGATATTAATGCTTAAATTTCAGTAAAATAGAAAGCAATAATTCATAGAATTATTAGGAAAATATTTTACAAACTGAAAGTTGAGAAATTTCACCAAATTTTGTTTACTATACATAATGTTTTTTTGTATGATTCCGATTAAAGCGATAGTAATCAAAATTTAATTATAGTTGGAAATAATACGAGAATACATCCGTTCCTATTTCGCCACTCTCGCGTATTTTTCATTCTTTTGTCTGTATTCTTGCGCGTCCCGCGAGAGGAATTCCGCGTCTCCTTTGTAGGGTGATCGCGCCTCCGTCCTGCCATGCTAGAAATCCCTTTTCTTACCGGCTGCCTTTTCGTTGCGCGCCGTCGGATCCACTGCCGCCCTTCCTTTCTTTTGCTTGACTTGACTTCTCCTGTTTTTCCCTTCTTGATCTCCCATTCCCTCCCACTCCCAAATATGACACTCAGATCTTAAAAAAGAAAATAATAATTCAATAATTAATAAATAACGTATAAATTATAGAATACAATTATTAATTAAATTACATATTATTATTATTCACAAATATTGAAAAGAAACTTCAAAATGAAATATTTTATTTTTATTTATTCTTGAATTAAGAATTCTACGAACTTAAATATATCATACATTTTATTTATATTTTTATACATAACTTTTTACTCATTTAATATATGAAAAAGTTTTAATTAATTCAATAATCTTAAAGTTTTTAATGATTGACATATATTTCAGATAATATAAAAATTAGGAGTTTGAAGTTGCCAACGTTAAAACTTCAACAAAAAATTAAATATTTAAAACTTAAAATTTCTTTACAAAAAACCACGTAAACCACATAATTATCATATAATATTAACAAAAATATGATACAACCCTAAAATACACTCCAAACACAAATCTTATTAAGGGATGAAAAATGGAAAAATTACGAAATTGCAAAATTTGAAAACTTCCATAATTATTCTAAACAACAATTGATTATTAATATTTTAGCAATAAAATTACAAAATTCTAGAGCCAAAGAATAAAGGATAAGAATACTAATAACAAATCACAAAAAATATTTAGGAATATTGCGAAAAGCAGCCATAATTAAACAAGTCATATTTCATACCGCTAGGCACATGCGGTAAATGTTTAATAAAATGATGCTTTTAGGATTCTAAAACTTTTTATTCGTAAATGACGTTACTGATATAATGATGAACAAACAAACAATTTTTCTAGAAAAAATAAGAATTTCATCACGATAAAATCTTGTTTTACATATTTGAAAATCAGATAAACATGATTATTTTAAATGATAAGGCTGTTTTTAATATAAAAACTTATATGATGCTTCTAAAATAGTAAATAATTAGTTTAAATTTATAAAAACTTATCTTCGTTACCACTACAAAGTCTTTACGAAAATTAAGACACTTCAGAAAATTAAGTATTAGAAAGTTTATTATTACAATATTTATAATATAAATTACAATGATATATGTACATTTAGCTAACTCACTACTTAACTACTTAATATGAATTTAACCGAATCAATATTTACATTGATTCATTCACAGATGTAGTTAAAATTTACTAAAATAATTGAATTGGAACGATGTTTACAAGATAACTTTATACTATTTTAACACATAAGAAATTTCTCATTGATGATTGGTAAAAACCTTGGTACACGAATATCTTCAGACTATTTAAATAGCAAGGGCTTCTATAAATATATAATAAATAATGTTTAGATAAAACAAAACTATATCAAATACAAATTTGAAATAAAATCAAGAAACTTAGAAAAAAAGAAAACTTTATGAACATTTTGAAGTCATATTTTTTAAAGCTCAAATAAAATGTTGGTATCTATGCAAAATTTATCTAGAAAAATAATTTTTAAACTTTTCTCTTTAAAATAAAAATCATTTTATGAAAACTTTACTCATTAGGGAAGTTCAAAGAATAAACTAAATAAATCTTTTTAAATCTTGTTTAAAATGATTATTTCTTGAGATGATAGTTTTCTCTTTCATGACTTAATCTTCTTCACTTTCGAGACTTAATCTGCTAATTTTATTTTGGAAATATTCAAAGTACTTCTGAAGAAAAAATTAAGAAAAAAACACAGTATCTAAGAGAGACGCTTATGAGATATAGTACAAACAGGATCCATAAAAATGTTTATTTTTTAGAGTAAGGAATAAACTAATTTCGGTTAAATTTTTTTTCAGCTAATGATATTAAGAGCAATATATATATATAATCTCGTACTTTGAAAACTGTATCATAGCTACATTTTTGGATTTATATACATAAAATTTTCTATACATCGATACGATCCTGGATTTTGAGTCCTTGGAAGCCAGTACAATATTAATTATTTTAGATTAATTTTAATGTTATTATATGCAAGTGTTTATCAAAGTTATTTAATATTATTGACATGAAAGCACTTTAAATAATAACTTTTAATGTTAAATGTAATACAGTAATCATTATTTACTTACTAATAAAGAAAGAAAGTATTTGATAAACAAACATACACCAAACTTTCATACACAAATGTCTTTTTGGTAAAACAGAATTAACCAACAAATGGTAACTTGAATCTCTGAAAAATTTAAATTCGTTTATGTAATCTTGTTCATCAATTGGAAAATTTTTATTTAATTCAAAGTACTACGAGCAAGTATCATTTAATCGCACAAACTAATTGTTCTTTTAAAAACATATGCGAAAAGGATGCTATTCAAACTAATACAATTTAAATACTTGAAATACTTTGAAATACAATGAAGCCATAAATTTATAAAACATTATCTATTAATAAATATTTAACTTTAGAGGATGTAAAAAGTTCATTCAGTAAAATATTCATACATTTGTTTGAAGATTATTTTAATCATGCAATTATATATTTTAGAATATATTAAATTAAGCAAATTAAATATTAAGAATCTTAAGCTTAAATGATTTTTTGATTAAAAATTATTTTTTATTTAAAAATAGTGGATACAGTATAATAATTTATAAGTATAAGAAACAATGATCAAGTAATAGCAGTCATAACGTTTATTGAGGTGCTCAGTTGGTTGAATTTGTTGCTCAACATTGAAAAGTGCAAGACGTTCAAGTAGTTGCTGAATAAGGAGAATCAGCCAACTTGTCGATCCTGGACAGCAGCTTCTCCTTCAGATGCATGGATCGAGTACAAGCAAAGTTTTACATTATCTCATCAGATACTACTGTCACATTCTTATATTATTTTTAATTAAAGATGGAAGTATGTGCGGGATATTAGAGGATCTCGATTGTAAAAACAAACGCAATCACTAGAGTTGAATTATAAAAAAAACTGGTATTTACACGGAAAATAGTATCATACATTTAAATGATTGCTTTCAAGACGTTACCACATCTTATTCTTATTCTTCGTGTGGAAACGAGATTCTCTTTATGGAAGACCTCTCACCTTTCCGTAAACATTACTTTAAATGATGGTAATCATACTTGTTTGACCTAGTAGACTTCATTTCTCATCGTTTATTCTAAGTCTCTCTCTATCTCTATCTCTATCACTCTCCCACCTGTATTTTTCTACTTTTAAAAGTTTACATTTGTGGTGAATTATTATAAGTTAAATTTTCTATTATAATTGTAATTTATTCATATAGAAGTTGAAAATTTCCAAATTATGAGTAATGTTTGATTGTCCGATTATTAATCGTATTTATCAAAATATTCATTTCGATTTGAGTATGAATGATCTTCAAAAGTACACTTGTCTTTCCTCTCATAATGTTCTATTCTTTATTGCAGTGAAAGCTCAACGTTTTAAGCTCTTTTATATTTATTCATAAACCAAATATAATACTTGTAGTTCTTACATGAACCAAATGTAGCTTATAAAAATTTAGACTTGTATTTTTTGAGCTTATTGTTAAATGAAAATAATCGACAGTTTTTAATGTATTTATTTTTTATGTATAAATGAATCCATAAAATGTTTACTCTTTCAATATTTTCGTCTTTATTTATTAATTCTTTAGTCATTTCCTTTTAAACTCCGTTACCTTTACTCTCAAAAATGTACGACAACATTAAATACTTTATTTTTTTAACTCTAGAGAGAGCTTTTTTATAATAAATTTTATGATCCTGTCCTATTAAGACTACCATTCCTATACATTCTTATCGTTATGTAGCTCTTAAACTAATTATGAAATAAATAATCAATATAATAAAAAAGATATATAAATTATAAAATGCTAAAACATAATTGTAAAACAACCTAATAATGTTTGTAATGTAAAAAACACCGAAATAAAAATTATTATTATTCTAATCACTTATTATATTGATTATTTGTTTTCTTTATTGATATATATATATATATATATAAGAAGAAATAATAATAATAATAATAATAATAATAATAATAATAATATAAATAATGATGATAATTATTAGAACAAAAATAATAATTACAACAAACCAGGAAATCACTAATTGTAACCATAAACTATATATGTAACTAATATTATTAAAAAACAGGCTAAATATTAACAAACTGATAAGTCGAAAATTGTACATCTATGAGAAACTAAATTTCAAATCGAATCGTATAAATGATTAGCCAAGTAAAATGCTAATTATTCAACAAAATTTGAAAATATACACAAGTTGTATAAACTATTACGGGAAAAAACATAAAAATCCCTTCTTTGCCTATGCCGCCTGTGCTTTAAATTTTGTATAAAAAGAGCGCATTTTTCCATGCTGCAGAGTTCATCTTCAGATCTCGCTCCTTGTAGTAGACCTAGTGACCTTTATAAGAAGTAAGTTATAACTATATTTAAATTCACTATGTTGTACATTACTAAGTGGAATGTCCCCAGCCTTTCTTTTTCCTTTTCTTGAAATCCTTCCCTATATAAATACTACATTCTAAATTTAAATGAGTGTTCTTGTATAGTATTTCCTTTTTTTCTCTTCTAACATAATTGCGGATAGGACGTAATGTCTGATCGCGCATTATGTTCTTTTCTAATAATTTTCTAATATAATTGCAGAGGACGTAATGTCGGATCGTGAATTATGTTTCTAATAATTTTCTAATATAACTTCGGATAAGACATAAAGTCTAATCGCACATTATGTTTTACTTGTAATATCTATATTATATAGGCATACATTTTCTTTTATATATTATTATATCTTTTTTATATTTTGAATTTATTTTATATAAGTTAGGACCGTAGTCCATTCCTAGCTACTATACTTGATTCTATAGGCCAAAACAGGGCTTTGCGCCGTGAATGTAACCAACAAATTTTTGGGGGCTCGTTTGAAATATATAAGGTACAATTGTATTATAAATTGTTTTTCATTCTCCTTTTAGTGAACACCGAAAAATGAAACCTATTAACAAAAAAGAAAGAAAATTAGGAGACCCTATAAGAATAGGCTTTTGCGAATAAAGAAAAACAACAACCAACTATTGAAGAAGCCAAAAAAGAGCATTGTGCCGTGGACGTAACAAAATAAACGACGCTTTTGTTCATTAATAATCATCGAGTATAAACAAAAAATCCCCTCAATTTTATAAACCAATTATTTACTAGTTTCAAACATTTATTTCTCATTTAAGGTAATGTTCCGTAAATAATCAAAAAGAATATTATATATTTGAATTCAATAAATATTTGTTAAAATAAAATATTGTATCTTTTTCAATATAATTTAGACCTAATTTTCTTTTTTTTTGATCACTATAAATATTTTACTTGTATTTATTATTTTTAAATTATTATGTTAATTTAGACAAAAGCAGCTTGATTTGATATGTAATGTATAAAATATACTAAATGATAATTATAAGAGTCGCTATAAAAGTATAAAACAATGCGAAATGTTACAATTAAATACAGTATGATTTTTTAACAAGGTATTATAGTGTACTATGAAATAGTCATAATAACTGATAAAACTTTAAACAATAATACTTTTTTGTTGCTGATTTTCTGATTGAAAGAGATACTTTATAATTCTTATAGAAGTTTAGTTCTACCGTTGTCAGCATTAAATCGTCACTATTAAAAGTATGAATATAATATAATATATACGTATATTATTTAATAAACATAATAGGGTTAGATAAAACATTTTAAAAAAATTATTCAAATAATAAATTACGATGATTTGATAAGACTTAAAATAATTAGAATTAAGTAAATATTGGCTGTTAAAAAATATTTAATATAAAGTTCGAATAGATAATTGTAACTATAAAATTATCTTGAAATAGTTTAAGTAAATTTTATATTTATTATTTAAATAAATAAAAATATATTTATAAACATTTAAAATTTGTAATATACATATTTTTTATAAGTAATTCTTTATATCTTTTTGTGTAGAAAAGTTTACATAACATATTTTAAAAATCCATAAAAATTGAAATGTTTGAAAATACTAAATATTAAATTATTAAAACACAAACAAAATATTTAGTTTCAATGTTCCTCTGAATAATAAATGCTTTTTGATGAGATTAAAACACGACTATTTTTTTCTTGCGATTGTGAGTAATTCTTACAATTTTTATATGATTCCAGTTAACTGTAATTTAATATATTAATAACTGTATATCTTTATCTGTACGATTATTACATTTATTTTAAGAGTCAAGGCTTGCAAGTTAATTAAATTACTTCATTAAGGCTAATAACAGCGCTGTAACAAAGTGACGTAAATATAGGCGTGGTAAATTATTTTTTACTGAATTAAACTTCCTTGGATTACGGAATGCATCACTGCACTGAGTTGATAATTCTTTAGAATTCGTAAGATCTCAGAAGAAATTTAGTGAACGTACGTGGGCGAGTAGTCCAAAAGTGAGAAAAAAGAGAAGAGAGTGAGAGAAAGAGAGAAACGCTCTAGCAATAAAAGCTTTTTTTGTTTGGTTTATCAGATCTATCAAATGTGCAACAATTATATGCACGATTCAGTTCAATAATATATAGACAAAGATGAAGTGTATGTTAAGAATATTGTATCCATACCGAAGCGTGTACAGTGTTCTTCCTAACCTAGATTAACTTCAGGTCATAGACTCAGAATATCGACTATATAGATTTACAATGTTTTCCTATTCCTAAAAAGGTTTTAAAAATGTGTCAAACAAGATAAACATTTGTTAGTATTTAAGCTGAACGCATATAAATCGATTAATTAATTTTTAAAGTATAAAATGCTCGACGCTCCTTGCATTAATTGCTTATAGGGTAGTGAATCTCAGATAGCAATAAGGAAAAAACAACCAATTCAACTTTGCGGAAGTAGAGTCGGATAAACAAATGTCATTAACTAAAGCTGTATATAATATAACGTTCACTGAAATATGAGCTTGTGATGAATCTCTAAAGATTAAAAAAAATCATCAAGTAACAAAAGTTGCGCAGTGATAAATAATTATGGCACGACCTATAAGTCCTAGCCAGCAAAAACTGGCTGAAAAGCTGATGATTCTTAATGACAGAGGTATTGGTATGTTAACTCGTATCTATAACATCAAAAAAGCTTGTGGCGATGCAAAATCTAAGCCTGGATTTCTGTCCGATAAAACACTTGAATCTTCCATCAAGACTATAGTCAGAAAGTTCCCCAACATTGATATCAAAAGTTTACAAACTATTACCAATCTACGGAATGAGATAATTAAGTCACTTTCGCTCTACTATTATACATTTGTTGACTTGCTCGATTTTAAGGATAATGTTTGTGAACTTCTAACAACAATGGATGCCTGTGGAGTATATATGGATATAACAGTAAACTTTGATTTAACAAAAGGCTACTTAGATCTAGTCATTATTTATGTAAGTCTTATGATTCTTTTATCGAGAGTTGAAGATCGTAAAGCTGTTCTAGGACTGTTTAATGCTGCTCACGAAATGGTACACAGTCAGTCAGATCCAAGTTTTCCTCGGCTTGGACAAATGATTATGGATTATGATGCACCATTGAAAAAGCTTTCGGAAGAATTTGTGCCACATGCAAAACTTTTAAAGAATGCTTTAATTTCTTTATGGCCAATTTATCCTGGTAGAAATTCTTCAGCTGATACTTGGAGAACAGATCAAAAATTAAGTTTGGTTGGCAGCCCAGGTCAAATTTTAAAAGCAGCTGCAACGGATACTATGTCTTGTGAAACGCTAAGTTTGGACAGAATTGAAAGATGGATTATTTTGGGATTCGCACTCTGTCATAATGTACTTAACCAAGAACAACCAAATAAATTATGGACTACTGCCTTGGAATCTGGATGGGTTCTGGCACTTTTTAGAGATGAAGTTATTTACATTCATCAATATGTACAATCATTTTTTGAAAGTATTAAAGGTTATGGGAAACGTGTGTCAGAAGTTAAAGAATGTTATAATCAAGCAGTACAAAAAGCAGGATATAAGCACAGAGAAAGAAGAAAATTCTTAAGGACAGCATTGAAGGAATTAGGTTTAATTTTAACTGATCAACCAGGACTCCTTGGTCCCAAAGTAGTTCTTGTACTGATGGGTCTATCTCATGCCAGAGATGAAGTATTATGGCTTTTGAGGCATGGAGATAATCTTCCCAATCAAGGCAAAGGTAAAGGAAGAGGTGGAGAAGATTTAGTTGATCGACAGTTACCTGAGTTATTGTTTCACTGTGAAGAATTGAGAGCCTTAGTTAGAAAATATTCACAGGTTAATATAAATATAAAAATTTTATTAAAGTGAACAATTATAATTTTACAAATACAGAGCTATTTAATAAATGCTTATTAATAAAATTAAAATTACTATATATTTCTTTTTTAATTTCAGGTACTTCAGCGATATTATGTTCAGTTTTTGTCAGGTTTTGATGCACCAGCAATGCATCAAATAATCCAAAATCTTGCAATTTGTCCAGAAGAAGAAGGTGCAATATTAAGTGACATGTGCTCAACTATAGCAAGTCTAACAGTTAAGCAAGTAGAAGACAATGAACTATTTGATTTTCGACCATTCAGACTTGATTGGTTTCGAATTCAAGCCTATTTATCAATTGCTAAGAGTAGTATGAAACTAGCGGATAACAGAGAACTAGCATCATTTATGGATACAACAGTTTTTCATACAAAAATGGTAGACAGTCTAGATGATATTTTGGTGGAGACATCAGATTTGTCCATATTCTGTTTCTACAGTAAAATTTTTGAAAGTCAATTTCACATGTGTATAGAATTTCCAGCACAAAATCGTTACATAGTAGCCTTTCCTCTTATCTGCAGTCATTTTCAAAGTTGTACGCATGAATTATGCCCTGAAGAACGTCACCATATACGAGAACGAAGTTTATCAGTAGTGAACATGTTCCTTGATGAAATGGCCAAAGAAGCTAAAAATATTATTACTGCCATTTGCGATAATCAGTGTAGTATGAGTGATAAGCTATTACCAAAACACTGTGCTACATTAATTTCCCAAGTTGTTAATAGAAAGAAAAAAGATAAAAATAAAAAAAATCTTCTGGAAATACGTAAGCCAGGATTTGAAAGTTATAGAAAAACTAGAGAAGAATTAACAAAAATGGATAAGTTGCACATGGCTCTTACAGAATTATGTTATGCTATAAATTATTGTCCTACAATTAATGTTTGGGAATACACATTTGCTCCAAGAGAATATTTGCACCAACATCTTGAAACTCGATTCGCTAGGTCACTTGTTGGGATGGTAATGTTTGATGCCGATACTAATGCTATAGCTAAACCATCTGAGTTGTTTGTTAGTGTTAGAGCATACATGAATGTATTACAAACTGTGGAAAACTATGTACACATAGATATCACTAGAGTTTTTAATAATGCACTCCTTCAGCAAACTCAAGCTTTGGACAGCCATGGGGAAAAAACTATAGCTGCTTTATACACGCAATGGTATTCAGAAGTTTTATTAAGACGAGTTAGTGCTGGTAATATTTGTTACTCTCCTAATCAGAGATCCTTTGTCAGTTTGTCTGTGGAGGGATCAATTCCATTTAATGCTGAAGAATTCTCTGATATCAATGAGCTTAGAGCACTTGCTGAGCTCATTGGACCATATGGCATGAAAATGCTAAATGAAACACTTATGTGGCACATATCAAGTCAAGTGCAAGAGTTAAAAAAGCTTGTAGCAAGCAACAAGGACGTTCTTATCTCTCTTAGGACAAATTTTGATAAACCTGAAGTAATGAAGGAGCAGTTTAAGAAATTGCAGCATGTAGACAATGTTCTTCAAAGGGTCACTATAATTGGTGTTATTTTAAGCTTTCGCCAGCTCGCGCAAAGTGCGCTAGTTGATGTGCTAGAGGAAAGAATACCATTTTTGCTAAGTTCGATTTTAGACTTTAGGCATCATCTTCCAGCTGGTGATCCAATGCGAGTCGTTTCAGAAATGACGTCCGCAGCTGGTTTAACTTGCAAAGTCGATCCAACTTTAACGACTGCGCTCAAAAGCCAAAAAGCCGAAGTTGAAGAAGATGAACACATTTTAGTTTGTCTTCTCATGGTTTTTGTCGCAGTCTCTATCCCAAAATTGGCTCGAAATGAAAATTCTTTCTACAGGGCTTCCCTCGAGGGCCACTCTAATAATATTCATTGCATGGCTACCGCTATTAATAACGTTTTTGGTGCTCTTTTCACAAGCTGCGGTCAGAATGACATCGAAGATAGAATGAAAGAGTTCTTAGCTCTAGCATCCTCAAGTTTATTGCGACTCGGTCAAGAGGCTGACAAGGAAGCAACTCGTAACAGAGAATCAGTTTATTTGTTACTTGATCAAATTGTACAGGAATCACCGTTTCTTACGATGGATTTACTCGAGAGCTGTTTTCCTTATGCACTTATTCGTAATGCCTATCACGATGTATACAAGCTGGAGCATGTCCAATCTTAGTTAAAAAATATTGAGAATCGTCTGACTATAATTCATGCTTGATGAATGTGACATATTTTCAAAGAAGCAGCAGATTTTTTTATATTAATTAAGAGTAAGGAGGACCTATGTATATGAAGCTAAACGTAAAAATATATATTAGTAATAATCATTTCAGTATTTAGCATCATTATTCTTACGAGCAATCAACTTAATTTCATTTTCATTTTATAATGTATCCCGGAAAAACATCTAGTATTTGTACTACAAATTTACTTCTGCACTTTTATAAATGTACTATATAACTATTTTACAATAGTTTATGAAATAAAACCTTAATAAGAAGTTTATAATTTTAATAAGGTAATGATTATTCTTTTTATGTACAACGTTATAGATTTCATTTTGTGTTCACACTTTCATACTAATTGAATTACATAAGCTCTCTTTACAGTTCAGAAATACATATACCAAGTGCAAGAATTAAATATTCTAAGTTAATTTTTAATTATAAAAATGTGATGTTTATATACAAAATTATTAATTTTTAGTATATAATTAGAAGAACTTCGTAAATTATATATAGAAATTGAATTTTAATGAGATATCCTGAAAATGCAATATATGTAATTTATTCATTTTGTTGTAATAAACAAAATTATATTACATTTTTAACAAAAATTCAATTTCATGATTGATGTATGAGGTTCTTTTTATATGAATGTGTCTACTTATTTAACGATATTTGTTGCAATGTTTAACTGTATTAATACCTTTCTTCAAAGACTTATACTTGAATTGATTTATAAGTAATAATTATTGGTTATTGGGTTAAAGATAATTATTTTAAATAATCGTAAGCATTTTTTAGACATTTTTGTCAATAAATAAATAAAGGAAAATACAACATTTAACATGTAAAAGTTGTACTATATAACTTAAAGTAAATTTAATTCCGTTTTTAATTAAGTATAAAGTTGTTAACAATACAAATGTCAGGATCAATTACATTTATAAATTAATTTAAAATAAATTAGATACATAAATTATCACTATTTTACAATTCCTTTCACTTTGCATCTACGTAAGAAATGAATATCCATAAATTAACAAAGAGATATTTTAAGTCTTCTTATTCTATATCTTTATATAAAAATATTTTAATTTCTAGAAAACTTTAAGTTAAATTAAATTTATAATGTTCAAATAATGTGCAATCAAATAATATTATTATAATTTCATGCAGTACATGTGAAGTTACAAATCGTAAAAATTCATAAAATACAACCTATTTTGTATGTAAAAATATTATTATTATTTATTAAGTCATGTCAATCCATCTTATCTTATAAATATATAAATAAAACTTTGAATTTTTATTCAAATCGCGGTCTAATTAAAGATATGCACTTTATTATATTATTCACTTTCTGATTTTTTTTTAAATTAAAATTATTTACTTTTTATTTTTTAATTCTAGCTGCATGCACCTTACTTTAAAGAACTCAAATTTTAATTCTAGGCATTTCTTTTATCAGTATAAACTGATTGGTTTTATATTTTATAAGAGTCTATATGATCATACTTATTCAAGTGACTAATTTATGTAGTTATAAATCCTAAATTACAATTTATTTTATATTAAATAAGATTTTAACAGTTTCTTTTTCCGGATGTAATATTTTTAATTAATTTTTTTATTATCTTTTACTATAGTCAATAGGTTAGATAAGTATAAGTAGGCATTATTCAAAAGAATAGAACTGTCTATTTCTTTAAAAAGAAGTTTATTTGTCAGACAATCATGGATACTCCCCAATACGCACTTCCCTCAATCTTTTCTGATCGGCTCATAATACTCGCTCAATAAACAATTTGGACCTTTTAATCGGTGTTATCTTTATCATTGACTTATACGCCCGGTGACTCTATCGCTCGAGAACGAACTAGAACAGGTAATGGGCCTGCATAAGTAATAACAGTTATAGATTCGAGGAATTTAAATATTTCTACATTCTCCTATACTATTAAAACTTCCCTTCATAACTGTTAAATTGATATTCTCATAATAAATCTGAGTCATAATTCTTGATTTTCTTTAGAAAGACTATTTCTCGTCTTGATCTAAATTGATCTAAATAAAATTATTTTATTTTTATTGCATATTCTTTTCTATATTGATTACATGCATATATTGAAATTTGTATTTCCTTGTATAAATGTGAGAAAATATAAATTTTTCAAATCTTTAATAAATGTTTAATTCTGATAAATTTATTTGCAATAGTGATTATCAAAATGTTTTAGTAAAAATATCACGAAAAAAAGAAGATGAAGTCTCAAAATAAATTTACAAAGGAGTAAAAATGCAAATTTTTTAATTGACAATTTTGTATTTCTTTCAAATATCCTCTTCATTAGCTACATTTCTTAAAAACGTAACTCAAGCTTTGGCTCTAGACAGAAAAACATCATCAAATATTCTTATTAAAACATACTAGCTACTTTAATATTATTATTCAACATAATTTATAAATAGGTTTTTCATAAAATAAAATAGTAGATTTTTACTTTCATTATTATTAATGTGAAACATAAGGTGGAGCGAACTGTACAATATATTCAGTTACAGTTAACAACTAAATTAGTTGGTTAAAAATTTTAGGTAAATGTTATTTTTAAGTAGGTAGTAAACTTTGAACAGCAATTTAAGTTCACTTTATTCAAATATTGTAAATAAATTATATTAATTAAAGATGTTACAGTTATGTTAATTATAAAATTTAATTACAGTACAAAGTTTCACAATAGGTGATATAATTTATAAGCTGCATTTGTTGCTAATAAAAGTATAAAAAAAGTATTATAATGAACGGATATATTTAAATAAACCAAGAAAGCTGTCCATTTACCATTTCAAAAGGTTTTCTATATGTAAAATTTTTTCTATGAAAGTTCCTAACATTTAAGATGATATATATTTATTTCTCAGACGTTTGAAGTCAGCATTCTTAGACTTGTAATTAAATTCGAACATTTTTAACATCGATTTTTTTCTAAAAAATCTATAAATAGTTACCTATTATGACGCAAAATAGCTTTATCCAAATTACCACAAAAAACAAACTTTATTAGGAAGTGAAAATTATAAGAAATAATTACAAAATCTATTTTATTATTATAATAAAATAATTCTATTCTATCCATAACATAAATTGATCATTACTTTTGATGCATTTTTAGTACATGCGCAAATGTGCACAGAAGCAAACTGTAACCCAAAAATTATTATAAATCGATTAATTTTACAAAGACTAATTAAAAAGAAAGTATATTCCGTAAGTTACGTTAAAAAAATTTGATACGAATTATCGTTGCCCGTAATTAAATACTCATGTACTCAAATGCGTATACGCATACGTATCGAACTGAATTGCTAATAACAGATTCCAAAGACATTCCAAAACAAATTTTTTTAAACATGATTGCTATTGAATTGAAATATTTTTAAAAAATTATGTTAACCAACAAAAATTTTATGTACACAGTTTTTAGCTGATCTAATTCAAGTAACAGTACACAAGCATTCACACGCATAATGCACGCATAGAAAAGTCTTGTAAGTAACGCATAAATTTCGCGAGGCTCATCGACTATTATTTAACATAAAAATCTAATTCACTTCGTGTTACCTATCCCATGAAAAAGTGTAATCATAAATTCAACTACTCATATTAATACAACTATCTATATTCTCTAATATTTAATGACTCAAAGAATTGAAAATTTTACAAATTTCTTTGCAATAAAAAATAATGTACAAATTTAAAAACCGTAACATAAAGTTTTACCTTCTCATTTTTTCTCACTCACTCACTCTACCTTTCTCTTTCTATTTTTTATTAGACCAATCGTAAATCATATAAAGATTTGCTTAATGCGTGCTTGTGATTGTCACATAAAAATATATATCAGTACATAATATATATGGTAAGTATGCATAAATAAAATTATTTATAGTCAAAAACGTTATACATTATAACTATTGCAGTATAAAAACTGCAGTTATTATACATTAACAAAGAATTTTTAACATTTAAATTCATAATCTGTTTAAAAAAAATTGTGTATGCAATATTTAAATATACGTGTATGTATACACTCTTGTTTAAGTAAACTATTAAGTAAACTAAGTTATGTACAGTAATTTATATCTTTTTTCAATAAAATGATGTAAATATTCAGTACATTTACGTTATATATTTAATAATTAATTATAAGTGCTGAATGCTCGTAATATTCTAAGGCATTCATTTACGTTACAAACTCATACGAATCCTTAAAAAATACTTTACTTTAACTGAAAACATAAGTTTTATAACGAAAATGTTTTACATAAAATTGGTTTGTAAGATTTTGTACTGTATAAATAGATTGTTTTGTATTTGTAATGATATACGAATAGAAATATTCCAATAAGTAAGAAAAAAAAGAAACACTAAAACTCAAGTATAACTATGTTTTCATAATCGTTTTTATTTAAGTATAATTAAGAAAAGGATAAATATTGTAGAATTTACAATTATTTAATAGTTTCGAAAGGTAGGAACTCTGTAGCTTAAATTATTTAAATTTTTATTTTATTGATTTATTAAATCAACTGAATATTATGATAATTGTTTTTAATATTTAAAATGTCATTTTTACCAATTCAAATTTGATTGTATTGTTTTTATATTTAATTATTTTATTTCATTAAATTTTATATATTTTTTAATAGATTTCTTGTAATAAAATTGTAAAAGTTTTGACCGAGATAAGTTAAATATTTATGCAAAATTTTAGATAAGCGTCATTGGTTTAATAAAAAAAAGTATATAAAAAGTATATAAAAAAGTAAATAAAAAAAACATACGAAAAAAAGATTTGATTCTTGATTATTATTTATAAAGTCTAAATTATTTGAACATCTTTATAATCTAGATATTACAACATTTTACAAAATAGAAACATAATCAATAATAAAAAAAATTTTAAATGTAGTTTCGATATTTAAAGATTAAACGCAAATATTAGATTTATTATTTTCTTATTTTCGTTGGAGTGGTCACAATCTTATATTTATATATTTGTTTCGAATAAAATAATAACATGTAAAAACATAAAATAATAATGTGTTGCGTTCTTGAACATGACTTAAAACTCGTGAACTTATATTTACTATACACTTAAAGCAATATAACTTTCCACGTTATATTGCTCTGACAGATTTATAACATTTTTATACACAATTATTATTCTATAAGAAGTAATAAAATTCAATCAATAAAAAGAATTAATAAAATTCAATAATTATTATTTTTAAGATATAATATAATATGTAAACAAAATATTGAAGTCGCTTCAAACGATTTTATGTTATATATACGTATCTAAAAACTATAATTTCTGTTTTTCATTGTTTCATTTCGTCTCTCTCTCTCTCTCTCTTTCACTAACTAAATTTATTTATTTGGTATTATTACTAATAACTTATAAAGATTGCTGCAACAAACATCGTTCGAAATAATTCATGTTTCAAAGACAATAAATTTGAGTTGAATCTATTTTATTTGGCTTACGTTTCAAAAATAAAAAATTTATGATTTCACTCATACACATAAAATTGCAAAATGAAAAAATTTTTATTCACACTATCTTACATTATCATCCTACACAAACAATGGTGAAGTGATGATTACACATGTATTTACACATTGTTTGACACATGCAAGGCCTTCGATGCGATGGCTGAAATCGGCGAGTCACGTCGAATCTTAGATATTCTGCCACTTTGTAACGCGGCAACGTCACGTTTTTTCAAAACAAAATTTAATTCTTTATTCGAGACGAGTCACACACTACAATGTAAATAACAAGTCCTACTAGATGCACTTAAATCATAAAGAAATTAAAGGCATTACAGAAAAATGCAGTTTTTATAGTCTGGCTTAGTTTATATATGAATGCATAAAAATATTCTTTTTCAATTTTTCCATTTTTTAACTCATTCACTTTTTTTATCAATACTCTTTCTCACTTTCATCGAACCTTAATATTTCAATCCTCTTATAATCCATTTATAACAATTACACCGTTTTCATGTAAATAATACAGAATTATATAAGAGAATTTCTAGAGTAAAAATTGAAGCATTTCTACACGCATTTATACATTTACTGAAAACTTACAGAAAGTATTGTTTCTCTTCTATTATTTAAAAAAATTCTTTTGGTAGTACTTCTTTGCACAAACAATATCCTGATTAATATGAAAATTTGGGTAAATCTATTATTTTATCGTTTTGGTTCATATTTGATAACTAATTATAGTTTTTAAAAAAAAAAAATATGTTTTAAAATGTAATTTCGTTGAATCTCCAACGATATAAACTTCAGACTCCTTTTTTTAAATAATTTTTTTAACATTAACCATACTTAATCCATTTATTGCTTTCATTTTCTAAATTGTAGTTTAAACCATTTTTATTATTGATATTATTCATGTCATTATCGATAGCAGTTTCTTACTTTTGTAAATAAATAAACTGCATATCTGTAAATATGCTTTTTACGGCAAAAAAATTTTATTTGTAAAATTTCGGAATATTCAGTTTTTTTTAATTCATCCCGGAATTAATGTAGAATAAAAATGTTGATCTACTTCCGCATAAAAAAAAATTGTGAATGTTCCTTCTTCTTCTAATCTTTGTTTTCATTCAAATTTGAATGAATTGCTTCTTCCTCTTTTGATACATTACAAAGGCCTTTTTCTCAGTAATTTTCTTTTGATAGTTCTATATAAAATAAAGAATTTCATACAATCACAACGTGTGCTCAACATGTAAGACAAGTGAACTGCTTTAAACTGATTTGAAAAATTAGTTTACTATATTAAATAATACTTCACAAAAATATATAATTAAACTCAAAGTTTTATTAATAGTTTGACTTTTGAAAACGGTAATTTTAATAATGATAGAAAATAATATGAAAATTGGTATTTTCCGAGGGACATATTTATTTACTGGTATCAAATTTCAATTTCATTTTATACAAAAAATACTGTTTCCTAGTCTGAAATAATTATATATGATATAATAGAATTGATAAATTGCATTTTATGACAACATATTAATAATGTTCTAATAACAATCTATACCGTACATGTCTACTATTATATCAAATCCTCACAGTAGAAAAACCTGTTATTTTATAAAGGATGTAGAAATTCTCCAAATATTATTAATAGTATTCTTTGAAAGTAAATGAAGATTCTTTAAATACTGTATGAATTTAGTAATGAATAATAATAATAAAAGAGATAATTTTCAATAATAAATAGTTAAAAGAAAATTATAATGTTTATAATTTTTTTAATAACTTTGAAAAGGTATCATTGAAATATTCGTGTTGATAGCTACGATTAAAGATAATTAAAGAAAAGAATTCATAATAACTTTAACTCTGTTTTATCTTTGTTTAATTTTTATTCCAGGGCTCATTTATTACAAATCATAAAAATATATTTATTGTATTTAATTTTGTTTCGAATTTTTAAATATCTATAATACTCATTATATTGGGGTAATTAATTAAAAAATCAATATTACACACTTTTAACAACATGTTAACAATGTTAATTTAATTTTATTTTATTTACTCTTGATTAAACGAAGAAAAATACTTATAAATTAAAAAACATTTTTTTTAATTAAATTAACAATATTAAATTTCACGTAATAAAGTACTCATAATTATTATTTATTTATATTGTAAAATAAATTTGTGAATTACAATGAAATATGGAATGGTATAAAATAATTCTTTAAATGTAAAATGTATGCTTTATTTAATTTTTACAGTTTCTTTGTAATCACATTAACGTAACACAAGAGATATTCACAATCATATTTCATTTATAATGTCCTTAATATACGCCCAACGTCCTAAACACGTTATTTTCGGAAAAAGGAAAAAGTAGTCCGACGCTACACTCAGGCAATTGGTCAGTGTTTATACTTTATATAATTATTATCGTAGATACGTGAAAATCATAACGTTCACGGGTAAGTTGTCAGCACATAAAACGCAAATATGTACTGTATAATCTAGAAAAAAAGGCAAAGGCCACCTGTTATGCTATGACATCCAAGCAATTTTATTTGAAAATTTTGAATTTTCCTTAAAAAAAAAATTTGCAATTTTAAAAACACAGCAATATATTTGCATAAAAAATGAAAAAGTAATAATAAAATATGAAAATATATTGATACTGATAAGTCACGATGTTCTTTTGGATTGATAGAAAAAATATAATATTTTAATTCTTTTTTGTTTTTCTTCATTATCTGTTATTTCGCTTCTCTCTTCTCTGACAATATATACAATTGATAGAGTAGTGCATCTCGTTATAGAATACATGCAACATCTTAATGTGAGGATCGCTTCACCAATTTTTGTTTTAGTTACTTTATCTATTTTGTTACCTTTCATTTAATTACTGTGCAATCCTCAATTGAATCCTAAACACACTTATTACACGTTAAGAATACTACTTCTTTTCATTTTGATGCAGGTTTGCACACGCGCAAGTGCTTTCATCGCTTCATAATGAGAATCCTATCTTATTTCATATTTGTTTCTCCTATATCCTCCTTTTTTAGCCTTTTTAGCCTTGCTAAAGTTGTTAAAAAGAATAAAAGTCTAATTTAGTTTAAAGGAAATCGAATTCAAATAACCAGTTATTAACATAATAGGTGTGCTAAATACGAAAATTAGAAAACTTTCATTTTATAAATAATACAGAAATCTAATTGAGAATTCACATTGTAACATAACGTATCACTGATTCTCAGATCACTGATTTGAGTTTATTTGAGCATCAGGTAAAAGATAAAACACGTCGACTTGATTGCTCGACACTTTTATGCTTAAAAATAATAGTTATATGATCTAAGAGCTACAAGTTAAATTTTAATTATATCAATAAATCAATAAATTAAAAATCAAATTCAATAAAATTAATATTTAATATTTGTATACATGATAGTACATAAATGAATAAAGTAAATTGACTATACTTATTTTAAGATTTTAAAATAAAAAAAATTAGAATCATTAATAAATACAGGACAGAATATATAATACATAATATTAAACAAACTTTTATGTTTAATAAATTTAATTAATCTTTTTCAATAGAAATTTGAAAATCTTAGCATTATAATTAAAACTTAAAACTTATAATAAAAAAATCTTTAAACTTTAATTAGTTTCATTGAATGTTACAGTAATTAAATTGTACATTTCAAAATGTGAAAATATGAACAATGTTTATATATAGTTTTAAAATGATAAATAATTATTGATTAAAATAAATAAATATTAACTGATTATTTGGATACTTCTTCCTAATAACATCGCATACAATTGTTCAGTATCTACAGAGCTTTTTATTCATAGTTTAAAAATTCTTACACTGGGATTCGAGTAAACGATCGTTATACAAAATTCATGGCAGTCATTATGAATTGTAAGCTTTTGTTTCTTCTTTTCTCTTTCTCCGATTAATAAAACTTTTTTATTTGGCAGTGTTTCAGATAGAAACGGTCAAACTGTATCCAATTCCTTCATTCCAAAAGCACTAGAGTTAAAATAAAGCCTCTCTGTAATTTAGTAAATTTAAAATTTCTCAAAAGCTGTTTCCCTTCTTGATAATAATCGAAGATTCAAACGTAACGCTAAAATAACTGTCATATTTCTATTTGGCATTTTTATTATTGAAGGCTGAATCGAACTTTTATAGAAGTCGGAAATTAAGATTTCGAGAAACAAGCTGATGCTTTATCATATATTCATATTTATGTGAAACAGAAAAGTTTCTCCTTATTATAATATAACGCTTATTAAATCGATCGCGCGAAGATGTCAAATAAAGACTTTGAATTTTACGATTGCAGAATTCATCCGTATTTATAAGCATTCATATTCATTTAATCACCCAATCCGCATACAAAATACAGAATACATTCACTATTATACAGATCTGATATAAAAAACAAATATTTTTTATTTATTTATGTTTTTGTTCTTATGTATTTAACTATTTTTGTAGTTGTGATATTATAATTTTAAATATAAATATCCATATATATACACACGAATTTTTATATTCGTATAAGTATACAGATATTTATTAATCTATTTATAATATATATCAATCTATATACAAAGGTATACACATTCTGTTCTTATTCTCTTGCTCCTTCTCACCTCTGTGTCTTTTTACTCCTACTATTACTTCTAAAACTTTGCGTTACCTCATTCTCGACAATAATCGCGCATAAACTTTTTCACATTGCCTAGAAATCACATTGCGCCATCATTAATATTGTACATTTTCGTGAGTAGCAAAATTCTTTGCAGCATCTCTCACGATTTACTTCAATTTTCTTTTCCTTTTTGCACATACTGATCCTTTTCTTTTTATTCTTCATTATTTTTCTTCATCTACTTTTGTCTCTAACATACATTCAAGAGAGTTTCGATCGATCGAGTAGTGTATGTAGTCATCAAACAGAAAATTAATGCAATTTTTCACAGAGACGCTTCTTTCGAGGACGCTTGTACATAGTTAATTAAGAATTACTCTTATACTATATATGCATTTAAACAGGAATGAAATCACGGCCGTTCTTATAACTTCGAGAAGACTAAAAAGACTAATAAAAAAAAAAAATATTTTCTCTCTAGATAAAATAAGTATTTTTTACATTAAAGCAAGACTGTAGTGAAATTATGCTTGATCGATCTTTATGATATAGTATTTTTAGTCCTTATTCAGTCGAAATAATTCTATATTAAATCTCTAGTTTTAATTAAAAATTTTTATAGTACGTTAAATTTTATTTATTGTGGTAAAATTAAATTTTAATAATAGCAAGGAACATATAATTTATATATAAAAGATCATTGCTAATTGTAATATTAGAGAGTACAAGTTTCTGAAACGTCAATAATTTTACAAAGGAAAATGTATATTTTGGCAAAAATACACAATAACATATTTATAAAAATGTTTATTAAAATATATAAAGAAAAAATTCATCAAATGGCGCAATTTTTATTTGTTAAACAAACTGCTCTGTAGAAAGAATTTCACTAGAGCCTGTCTTTAAATTATAACTAACTAATCTGATTAAAATCCTAATGTTTCTTGTTGATAAGTAATTACATATTCAATTATTAAGCTTCCTAGAATGCCAATAGTATTAACAGACGATCGCTCACAGACAACGATGTAAACAATTTTAATTACAGTGATTCTTACATCATAGAACTTTTCAAAAATCTATTTTTCTTTTGCATATTTTGCATAATGTTCGAAGTAAAAATATAAATTCAAGAAATCATTAATATTTTTTAAATCACATTTTATATTTATGTCTATATTCAAAGGCATTTCCTTTAAATTAGTTGATATAATTAAGTTTCAATTGTTAATAAACTCAATATTTTGTATAATTCAACTATTATTTCAAAGATAGATGAGATGAAAATATACTAAAAATTAATTGCTTTTAAAGATTATTGGATGAAAAAACTTAAAAGATATATAAAAAAGTGTGTGTTACATTTCTAATTTGATCAGCTTTAAAATTTATATTTAAAATGCTGTTTTACATTGCACGGATGATTTCAACACGTGAGATTACTTTCTAGAGCATCAAAAGTCGATCGAAAGCTCTCTCATTTATTACATGTAATAAAGTCTAACTTATCTATTTCACAAACGCGCGTACGCACGCCTACATAACTCGATACACACACATATATACGTATATGTATATAGATATGTATAACTTAGAACACTCGCCACAGACGCGATAAATTATTGGTAATAGTTAACTAAGTGTAATAATGATGATATTATTAATTTTATCGACGACAATGCCAATGACCATTAATATAATCGTAAGTCAAATTCTGTATATCACTATGAATTTTCTTTGCGATTTACATTTGCCACATCTATTACATACTTCTATGCAGCCAAAATATCGCTTTGAATGTATAATTAAATTGATACAAATTATAGTATAAGAAGTAATTATACATATTCTTTAAAATTATTTTAATGGTACAGAGATCAAGAAAATGACCTGGATAGTTTGGTAATATTACTACAGCTTTGCTTTGGCAGATTACAAAGCAGACATATATAAAAATACTGCACGTCCAAAAAAGTAAAATTATTAAAATATATAAAAAGGAAAATCATTCAGTCATATTCAAATGAATACCTGAGATCGTGGACTACGATTTAGCTTAAATCGCATATCGATCGTACACGAATTAGCTTATTATTTATTGTTTACATTAGTCATGATATACTATACAACTTAATAGGGGTACAAAAGTATTGTGCGTGTACATTTTCTTGTATAAAGAGAAAAATAAATTATTTGGAATCTGCCAAAAAGCAAGGGACGTAGATTTGACCACAAAATTGGTCAAAGAAATATCTATGCTACCTACATATCTTTTCTTTTATATGCAATCTTCTGTTTGTTAAACAGAAGAATGTCAATTCGATTGGTTCTTCAAGCCAGTTAGGATAAATATCATACATTTGTTTAAATGCATCTTACAAATGTAAAGAACAAGATAAAATATAACTAATAGATTTTCTTTATTTTTTTTTAATATTTTAAAAATCATAACTAACACATTTGCCGTTTTATTTGCATGGAATATATAAGTACAGTGGACCTCAAATGTCTTGTATAATAAGGGATAATATAAATATTGTTCATGTATCTTCTTAAAAGAACACAAATTTAATTTTAATTATATTTATATTTTATTAATATTTACCTGTATTATTGAATCATTTGAAAGATAAATAAGCATATATTTAAGATTAAAATCAGTATAAAAAGAACTTTGGAAAGTAAGCAAAAGTATCCCATTAAATCAAGAACACAATATATTTTCGAAATATACTTTTATAATATGCTTCGATATAGACTTTCAATAAAAATGATAATGTGCATAAAAGTCAAAAGAATAAAAAACTAGCTTTAAAAGTCTAAGTATTAGCCTCACTATAGGACTAAAATAATTTATTCATGTATTATAATGTTATTAAAAACTAAGTCAAATTTCACACTTATTAATGTATGCATATAAACTCTTTTTTAAATAAAATTTTGACACCTGTAGAACTTATCTAACTATGATAAAAAAATTATCCATTCTATTTGAAAACAGGTATTTCAGTTTGATGAACAAAATTTTCTATCTTTTACATGTTCTAGAAACAAGAAATTTTCATTTGTTCATTATAAGAGCATTTAGAATTATTTTATCAACACTTATTTGACAGGATTGATATTTAAAAAAATATTTATGTGACATATATAAAAATTTACAAGAAACAACTTACATTTTATAAGAAAATAAAATTAAATATTAACAAACACACATAAAAAATGACATGGCAAAACAAAAGATCACTAATTTATCTATATAAGTTAAAGAAAAAGAAAATAATTTATTTCTAAATTCAAAACTTGGCAAACGCATTAATTTACATTGTAAATCATAAAACTCACAAATATCACCTGTATTAAGATTTGTATAATAGATGCCTTAGCTTTTTGAATGTTTTCAGTAAGAGTATTGTTTTTTTTGCATACATCATATTAAGAATCTATACGAGTCAAGTTATTTTTGTGCAAAATAGTATTTGATAACAGTAACACTATTTTACTAGGATACAGATAATATTTATAGATTATAGATCATAAAGTAGAAGATTTAAGTTAATTTAACATACCCATCGATCGAATTTCACATTATACTGTATTTAAATAATTATCTTCTTCTAAATATTAATGATATTATCGAATACAGAATTAAGTCAATACAAATTTTTTCTTCCTGAAATAGAATATTAAAAAGAATCTATTAAAAAGAACACATGTTTAAGAGAAAACTTGATGCTTGCTTCAATTGCTCTTTAAGTATGACTAAAATACAAACATGTACATCCTACTGGCAAGAAGACCCGTTCAAACGCAGCGCAGAAGCTGATTCATAAACCTTTATCGTGGTTTATCGAAAACATAGGTTGTACGATCAACAGTTGCTTTTTTAAATGCTCGCTTAGGAAGAGACGCGCCATTGGTGTTGCTGGTGCTGACTGCTGTGCTCAGGTGGAAAAAGTAGTTCCTGGACGAGTTACTGGTGAGCTTGTCAGGTCTTGTGATGCCTCATCTCGTAAGTCGAGCTTCGGCCGCCTCCACCGGTGCCCGAGTAGGCACCAGCGTACAGTTCGGGGTGATGGCTATGAGTGGCGCTCCCTCGAGCATAGTTCCCTGGAGTGCCTGTTGATGATGCTGAGCCAGCTGATGTGTTGGGCCCAACTGGCGCACTAGCTGTGGGAACCGAGCGATATCCTGTTTAAATATCACATAAATTCATGCCATCGTCAATCCCTTGTATGAGCATTTATTTATATACATCCACTGTAATTGCTTTTTTTCTTTTTTTCTAGATCAATAATAGTATTTAATTTTCAGATTTGCTTACAATATTTATAGGAATTATATTATTAACCGTTTAAAAATTTTAGATAACGTGAATAAAATTTGTAAATTTCATAAATAAAAAATTCATTTTAAATAAGCACAAACTTTCTTTTATTGTTGTACTAAGTTTTTTTTCTTTATAAAAAAAAGTTTGTTTGATAGTATTTTTATTTAATTAAATCAGAGAATTACTATGCACCTTTAACAAAATGTTCAGTTATAAATATCCAAAGTAATACTCAAACAGATTAATCTTTTTCATATTCATTAATTCGGCGATATTCTTTTGATCCATATATATGTTGTTATCCATGTTGTTATATATCCATATTGTTTATACGTTAAGCGTTGACGCGTGACACTTTGAACTATAAGAATATATATTTGTAACGTAACTTAATTAATATTATTTTTTTTTCGAATTGAAATATTTAAAGTAATGCATAAACTATCTACCAAAGGTATACTTATAGAATTGCACTCAGATACATGATATTAATTGTGCAGACATGTTTTAATACGAAAGTAAAATATTTACAGTGTTGATTAATAATATTAATATTTACAGTATTACGTAAAAACATGCTCTAACTACGTTAACTACGTTTCTAATACTTTACAGTACAGTATGTTAAAATGTACAGTTGAAATATTTTGTATTAGGAATATAAAATTTCTAAGAACATATTAATTGAAAAAAATTAGTAGATCGAGAAAAGTAATTTATATCTTTTTAAACGATATTTTTTTACAATGGAGCAGGGTTTGCATATAATAATTATAGGAGAAAGAGTTCAAGTTAGAATTCTTTTTATTATAATGCTATTATTTTTAGTTTAAGAAGAAAGGTTATATTTACTAGACAAAAATAAAAGACACATCTTTTGACATCCACCTTATTTTATAAATGCATACTTTCTTATAAAGATAAATTAGAATTGATTAATTAAATATTATGGTTAATTGAAATAAATTAGAACTCAATAAGAGACTGACGATATTTAAATTTCTTAACATTTAAAATTAAAAAACCATGCAATGTTTATTTCATTTTTTAGTAATGATCTACATATAATTGAGCAAAAACTTAATATTAGTATAATTATTATTTTGCAATATAATTTTATACTGGCTATTATAGTACATTCAATATTTTCTAAAAGTAATACTCGATATTATTTGATAATAGAAAAGTAATATATCAGAATAATGTAGTAAAAATTTTACTACTAATTTAATCGTTTAACAGTCAGTGATATCAAAGCACTGAAATTAATAAAAACTAAATAAAAATGTACAAGTTATACTATCTATAAATATTATTATTAGAACATGCGTCACAGAAGCAGATGATGAATGAAATCATTTTGCAATATGATAAACGTTAAAGTAAGGAATAAGAAAGTATGAAGCCCCAGCTCACCTCTGTTGCTCATATAATGATAGTTTCAGGTGAGATGATAGGCGCGCAGATCAATGCGAGAAAGGTGCGAACAGGAAGAAAACATAGATATAGTTGCAACTCATACAATGAGAGAGAAAATTAATACGAAGACAGCTTATAAATGATAAGTTTGATTGTCTTATGCGTATTTAAATGCCCTAAAATGATTCTTGTATTAATTACTTGAATAAGCTTGTCATGTATTTAAAATAATACATGCTACGTAATTGATTTAACAAATTAATAAAATAATCTATAAAAACAATTGATTTTTCAAACTAAAAAGTCATTATAATTAAAACTTTTTACAAAATAATATTTTTTTGATTATTCCCTTTGAATAGTTTTGTAAATTACAATCTTATATAAAGAAATACAAGTTTCAAATTATTTATTACTTTTGTACAGAATATAATTTTCTTTATACAAGAGTTAACAATCGATATATTAAGTTTTTGGTGTAACAATCGCAATCAATAAAACAAACAAACTGAGTCGATTCGTAAGGCCGCTTCATTGCTCAATAAGAAATCTATAGTAAAAGAGTGTAACATACCTTTGGGATAATACTGAGTACCTCGTGTCTCGGCATAACCGTGTGGCTGGCTTCGTGTCCCATGACCTCCATGACCAGTTTGTCTAGCTGGTACATTCCTAATTCCACCTCCTCCGCCACCGCCATGAGGATGTCGCTAAACAAATTATTTCATAAAACAACTTTCACAAAGAAACTGACATATTTTTAAAATTTGCTGAAATTAAAAAAAATTAATTGTAATATTTAGTAATCAATTGGAAGATTTGTTGTTACCATTCTTCGTAAAGTATTCATTGGCCTTCGTAGAGTGTCACTTATGTGTCTAGCAGGCGGCTTTTTAGGATTACTAGATGGTGTATGAACAGCACAACACTTGATAAATAAACCCATAAAGATGATGAAAGCAATACCCATTAATAGCACAGCCCACCAATACTCCTAAAAAATACAATCCATAGAATTTATACACGTAAACTGTGTAAAGATTGAATTAGATCATAGTATTTTCAATATTGAAACATTTCTGAAAGTAATCTTTTAAAAATATTTTTTATAAATTAGTTCTAATAGAATTTAAAAAACACAACACTGGTTTTCGCACGAATATATCTATTAAAATTACTTGAAAAATAATTCTGATTAATACAATATATTAAATATCAAATATGAAGAAGAAAGCAGAAGACACACCGTGATCCATTGGGCAACTGTAACGAGGGTGTCCTCATTAAATAGCATGTTTTTAAGTCTAGCAAGTGGACCCTCGGCATCGACTGCTCGGCACTTGAGGAACACGTCACAATATCCTTGAAAGTTGTCACAGGGTGACCCTGGCCGAAGACTTATACCGCCCTTAGTTAGATTAACAAGATGGGCGAATTCGCTGGTACTTCGGCAGGTCGAAGTGTCCGTACCGTTCTGACAAGCCAACTCGCAAAGTTTGCGCTTATCAATATTTGGAATAATATTACTTGTTAAAAAGCATTCCGTCAAGTTCCATTCCAAGCAGATCGAACCCGTACATTCACCGTTTATGCATAACTGAAAATCGAACATTGCATCGTTAATTTTTATTGACACCTTTTATGCTATAAATTCAGCTGTACATTTTCACTTTAATAGTCATTCTTTTTTCCGATCTATTAAGAAAAACTGACTAGGACTAGTCAGTAATGAAAAATTTGTTTGTTAAAAATTTAATTTTCTAACTTGGTCTTGATATATCTTCGTTCAATAAATTCGTAAGCGTGAAGCAGAACTTAGAAACAAATTTTTTAATACAATAGATGCTATTTAATTAAATAATAAAAGTATGTTTAATATTACTAGTAAAAAAACTTATACTTATTAAGAGTATTCGCCATCAATTTTGATTCAAGCAAAATAGTCAAATATTTACATCTTGAATGATCTTTCAATTACATGAATATTTTAATCTTGTTGTTTTATTCAGTAAAAAAGTGCTTATAAAAAGAGATTTCTTGCGATAGTTGCTTACCTGAGTTCCTTCATTGCATCTAGTTTTATTGGCCTTTGGAACTGGCGGGGGACATTCGGAACTTTTTCCGTTACATATAGAACTATAGCTACAGTCTGATTCTGCTTTGCATTGAACATTTTGCGAGAGTGACACGAATGTGCAATACTCGCTCGAGCAACAAGGACCTTGACTTGGGCTACAATTAAAAAAAGAATTTAATTATATATAATGAAGTGAAAAGGAAAAATCCCTATTAAACGCTTGATTTCTAAAATCCGTGATCAAATGCTTGAAAGAGCTCAAACCGACAATACACTAACTTATTATAATTATGTAGAAAATTTTTAGTTTAAAAATATAGTTTGCTATTAAATACGTCTATTGAGATAGAACATACATTTTATATTATACCAATTGTAAAAACAAAGAAAAAAGATTTTATAAAATTATCATTTTGCAACTTTATAAATTTGCCCGATCATTGCACCTCAGTAATATGCAAAACTGTGAAATTTGGATATCTGTATTGCTTTTTTGTAAACGTAAGAATTAAATTTTTAAATAAATCGTTTTGTATAATAGAATAATTTCTTGAAAAAATAATTTTGCATTTAAGCAAGTAAAAGTTTGAATAAAATTACTTTAACCGACATGGACTATAATTTAATACTTTTTTTACACAGATAAAGCAGTTGAGGTAATTAAATAAATTTTTACATTTCTTAACGTATAGAAAAAAATACTTATTTTCGTCTTTAGACTAGACTACTCTAGATTTCAATAATTTTTGCTGATACCAAACTCCGTAAATTAAATTTTTAATGAATGAAGAGAGAAAGAGAGAGACCTGCATTGAGCACCGTGCTTCCTTCTGCAACCCTTGGCTGTGTCGTTGTTGATCCTCTCAAGAGGTGATAACTGCCTAGGGTAGCAGCACTTGTCGACACACTCGTCATCATCATAACCGCAGTCACACTCTTCGCCCGCTTCGACGATCTTGTTACCGCAGAATGCGCCCAGCGAAGCATTAAAGCAATTGCGCTTTTTGTTGTCGACGATTGCGTCGAGGACGTTACTAATGTTGCCGACACTACATTTTGAAAACTTGCTGTTATTTGGCCGATCGCCGGAAGTCGCCGAGGCGAACATTATGTAGTTTCCCTTTACACCACCGGGCTTACAGTCCGTCGGGAAGTCATGCTGCCAATTAATTATTAATATTAAATTAATTTCGCCAGAGAAGCATTAATTCTCTCCTATGCCTCCCTAAATAGAGTATTTGTATATAATTAATGAAACTTATATCAAATATATTTATTTTTTAATTAATATGCAGGCAACATCTTCTACAGTAAGAATTCAAATTTAATTGATGAAAATAAAGTTTCGTATTCTCAAATTTCTTCTATACAAATGAATATTTTTACAAGCTGAAAATTAACAAAAGATTAAAAAATAAATTTTAACAATTTTTTAATTTATTATTATTATTATTAATTTATTATTATTATTGTTATTATTAATTTATTATATATATTTATTAATTATTATTAATAACAATGATTAATAACAAAATAAGTAAAAAAATAATAGAGAAATTTTTCAGATGTTAACAATACAATTTCTTTTAATCTTTTTCTTTATATTTATAAGTTTTAATTACACGGTATCTTACATGGAGTACCCATAAAATGCTACTTAATTTATATTCAAGACTAGCGTTTTCCCTATATTTTTCTTTTAATGCAAAAAATCAACTACTACTTACCGGCGAACCAAAATTGTGACCGATCTCGTGGGCGAGGGTAAGCTGCGAAACCTTGGGGGGTACTCGACTGTTGTAGTTAACGAAGGTGATGATACCCGTATTAAGCGAGCGTTTCGTCGATTGGTACATACCAGCCACTGTCTCTGTGTAAGTCTTGTATCTCTCGCAAATGCCACCAGAAGCGCCGGAAGCTGATGCCACCCATGCCAAACCCAATGTACCCCCAGTAAAGTCCCTACAATGTAAATTTATCATTAGATTTCACTGTTCACGGAATATTCCAGACATATTTGGAAACTCCTAGCATTTTAGATTTACGAACGGACTGACTATATTTATTACCTCTCAATACGCTTTTAACATGTATTTATTAAGGACTTCAGATGTGGTAAAAATTATTACAAAACTATATAGAGTTCGTTAATATCAACGTTCTTAATAATATAATTTTTTAATTTTATTAATTATTTGGTTACTTAATCTTTTTATATTTTTAAGCAACTTTTTAATTTCAAATTTTAAATATTTTAACTTAGCTGTCGACAATATTAAGATAACGCTCTTTGATAAATTTCTTGTAATAATACAAAGATTTTTCTTCTTCATTAATTTGCTGTTTTAAGAAAATTTTTTATGTATCTATTATTTTCAAAAAATGCACATTATGAAATCTAACAATACTTTGTAAATAAGCAAGACTTAAAACCTGATCTTTATGTATACTTGAGTGTGTTGCACGTGCACGCATACAGAGTACACAATAAGAATATCTTTAATACATTTTTTTTATAAATCATACATTCTTATTTTTTAATATTCCTTTCTAAAAGTTATAATAAATTCAAGAAAATTTTTTCTAAGAATTTCAACATATAAAAGTCTAAATAGTAACTTATTGGCACTTATTATTGGTTTTATAAAAGTATTTATTTTAAAAAGATTTTTACAATATTATAATTACTTATCTAGCACTTTCATTTTAAATATGCCTAAAAGTTATCATTAAAAATGTCTTACGTCGTGAAATTGTTTTTATATACCGAGCTATTTATTAAACCTCTATTCAAAGGAATATTACTTTTTTCCAATAATTGAGTACATAAAATAATATGAACAAATTTCAAATTGTAATCGCTATAATTTGCCCAACAAAATTTCAGTAGCTTGTTTATTACTCATTTCAGGTATCGGTTATTACCTAATAATCTCTCTAATTCACAAATTTGAGTCTACACGTCATCAGAATCACAGTATCTGCATACTTCTACTCACGCATATTCTTTACCATATTAAACTAAAAACATGCCTATGTGTTTGTTTGCAAATAAGCAACTGTTATTGTCAAGCTTATCTAAAAACTCGCTATGGAAACCACGCACAATTATTTGAACAGTTTAAATATTTTTAAAAATAGAAGATATTATTTTTATTATTAATAATGATTACAAAAATGTCAGTGTTGAACATCTAAAATTTTGCTATATCACAGTTACGAAATTCATTAAGGCTATTTTTTATGCATTCTGTGCATAATACAAACCAGATATTGAGACTCGCAAGTAGAATGTAATATAATTAATCAATTACGTGTTGAAAACTCAGTAAATGTACCACTAATACAAATTTAAAATCTTACGTTTTAATTGTTTTTAAAATAATGATTGTTTCAAAGTCGAAATTTTATAATTTAATAAGTAAATAGTTGAAAAATACATTATTGTACACAAGAATCTAGGATTAAATTTTAAGTAATATATATAATAATTAAATTTTAATAATATATTTCTAAGGACCTTGAACTACGTACGATAGTGAGGGAGGATGTGGAGAGATGGGGACCGTGAATAGTGCAGAATATCCTATTGCGTCAGGGCTAACGCAAGTATAGAAAAAATAAGGAAAACTTGCACGTGTGCTATATCATTATCCTACGTCTTGAAATGCCGAGGAGAAAAATAAGAGAACATCAGATACTTCCCTTCATGGCAACTGATCGATTATTACTTTATTATATATAAAATACGTTGTAAAATAAAACAGTAACCTTCGGATAAAACTACCGAGCAAGCGTTATTATTCAATAGAATCATACAGTATTTTAGTGAATATATATTTAAATTTATCTACAATATACATTTATTTATAAAAAAAGTACGACAGGATACACAAGACATTATATTATAAATTAAATAAACTATGAGATGTAATATTAAAAAACCATTAATAATTATAATATGTAAAATTATTCATAAATCGATGCTTTTAATACAAAGTAAAGAATAACAACTTTGTAAGTAAATTAATTGTAGACTTATAAAACTGTATCAAATAGAGTATGCTCTATTAAAGCATAAAAACCATATCAAATAAAAGAACATTTAAAACTTTACTTATTACGAAATATATACGAAGCAAGAAAATGAAAATGTTGTCATTTGAGAAAAGGAATAAAGAAAGAAAAAAAATAACTATGAAAAAAAAAATCTTTAAGAAACTTCAAAATTTAAATGATGTAGCTTATAGTTATAATATGAAGATTAAGAAAGATAAAATATAAGAATTATATTTTTAATAAGTATCATTTAATAAGAATTAAAGAAGATACTAGGTAAAAAAAAAACTAATGTAAAAAATATAAAAAGCTAATTTTTATATTAGCTTTGTATATTATGTATATATAAATGTATATATATATATATATATAAATGCAAATGTAAGTTGAATATTTAACAATATGCTATTTTTATATTATACTTGTACTACATTTCTATAAAATAAATATTTTTAAATTACAAGTGTAATACACTTTTTATAAAATCAAGCAATGTAAGTACTGTGATTAAATAATTTCAATTCGAAAAATATTCAGATTACATGTATTAATAAACTCAATTATTAAAATATTGTGCTTTTGTGTGTGTGTGTGTGTATTACACCTTAGTAAGATAAAATTTCGTAAATAAATACATATTTATGTATATATATAATGAATAGAAGTTTTTCCTGGATTATTTTGTTATATAGATTTAGATCATATTCATTATAACGTATTCAAATAATATTGTATAACTTAATCGAATAATAAAAATGTTTATATTATTTCTTTTGTTTTTAAATAATGAGATATCAATAAATAAGTTACAATAAATAATTAAAATAAAATAAGTAATAAATATTTAAATTATAATTTATCATTATTATATATAGAAATAAGTATACATTTTTCAATTTCAGGTCGCTTCTATAAGTTATATATATATAAACATTTAATAAGTTTAGTAATTGAAGACATAAGCTATTAAAATAGCCAATAAACTATTCCAGATTTATTTTACTCAAGATTTATATACAACATAAATAATATTATATTAAATTTTTGATTATTAATATTTCTTTCTTGCTTGTGATAAAACTTACAAATTTTTTCAATTGTATACACACACATACATATATATACATTATGTTTTATAAGCAGATATATATATATATATATATCTACTTGAATTTCGTGTGACGTAACATATACTTAAAGACTATAACTGTACATTTTTATGTTACACCTTAAATTGTTCGATTTAAAAAAAGGTTAATTTAGGTATAGTTTAACTTTTTTTCACGTCTAAAAGTCTTAAAAAAGAAGAATGGAGATTACAAAGATTTTAAATATTTTCAAGACTTATTTACTACGCATTTTTACTAGTTGTACGTAGTATGAGAACAACCATACGTGGTCGCTCTTAATCCGGCTGTTTATCTAATGATGAGACTGTAAAGGAAATGGCAAGAAAAAGATCAACTATCGTTATGAAGACCGCTTCTTAAATGGAAAAATTCGAGTCTTCTTGAAACAAGAACTATCGAATTTGTATGAGAAGGGGAGAGGAAAGTTGAAAAAGGAGGTACAAATAAGATAATCTCATCACAAAAACAACAGATGTATGATATGGAACGTACATTCCAAAAGACGAATTCTATTTACGAAGTATAAAATTTAAAGTATTGGACCAATTCCGAGTAATTTAGAAAAGGATACATCGTACTTTGCTACTATTTTCATTTTATATAAGACAAATATACAGACTTTTTGATGGTCATCCTTTTTACATGTTTTGTAACATCTTAAACAGTCAAAAGATGTCAAGCGAAAAATACGTCAACTATTAGCATATTTGAAATTAGTTTTTTCATTCGTCCAATTTTTATTTTTTTCATTATATAGTTATTTTACTTGAGTCCAATTGCTTAAAAAGATGTTATATTTTTTCCAAAGAAAAAGTTGCACGTTTTTTAATATTAATTATGAATTTTATGTCTTTTCCATTTATACGCCTACTTCCAGAAATGTGAAGAAAATTTGTTCTTGCACGAAATAAAGAAGTCGGATCTTTTCGGTCGTGATCAAATTAGAGTGAGATTGCGTTTTTAAAAAAAATGAAAAGTAAAACTCATTGTAAGAAGCTTTATGTTGTAACAGTTTTGCATAAATCTGCACCAATGAAATCGCTAGTGTATTTAGTGAATTACCGAAAATAAACGAAACAATATATTGTGGCAACTAATTTTTTATTCAATATAGACAAGAGCTCTTTTTTATGTTCTTCGTTATTTTTTAAACTCTTTTCAAGTACAGTGATTACTTGCATGAAACAAAAATTATGAAAAATCAATTTCCTTTTTCTAAATAAATATTAGATTATATTTTAACAGCAATTTCTTATCAAAAGGATTTAAGAATCAACAGAAAGTAAACAAATAAATGAACGGAAATATTTATTTAATTGTAATTTCTTAAATAAATATTCTCTGTTAATACGCCTGCGTAAAATAACATTTATTAGAATCAACAATTTCAGTGTTATTATTATTTCTAAAATAAATAATTTTAATTATTTTAAAAAGCAACTTTAAGTCATTTTGTAAATTAATATACATACAATTTTTATCACAAAAAATACATATTAATATAATTACAAGCCTTTTCATTTACTACAGGTGTTAGTATATATGTATACATGGTAGCATTTTTATGTGGATTACATAATTATAATATGTAATATTACATCTTACAAGTTTCAATTTTACATATAAAAAACCGTTTTGTGCAACACAAAAGTAAATTCTTCAATTACTTGGAATTAAGATAATTATTATATTAACCAGAATTTTTTAATTTTTCGAATAAACTTTTATAATAAAGTTAACGAAGAAATTTGAATACTTATTTCATTTAATAAATCTTTAAAATAAATTAAAACAGGTTGAAATAGAGAATTTATTTTGTTTGTAAAATAAATAAAATAACATTAATAACATTTTTCTAAATTTTTGTATCGAAAAAGAAACTTGTACTAAAAATTCCCAAAGAAAAAAATAGATATAATTTTCTTGATTCAATAGGTTAAGCTTTCAACCTATTTAATAACTTTACTGAAAACAATAAGTACTTCCATAAAATAATCCCTTACAAACCTATAGGTAAATACATAAGCTAGGCAAAAGTCTTCATGATTGCCCAGTGAGTGGAGATTTAAGAAGTTACTGACGTCGATGTCCTCCCTGCAAAACGGATTCTGATCTTGGTAATTGTGAGGTTGTCCGCATGCGCTGTCATCATCGATCTAACATAGTAACATATAGACACATGTTTATAACTCAATTTAATTTAATTAACTTGTACAGATTTTTATTTAAATAACATATTTATTCTTGAATTATTTAATGATATATAAATAATTTTATTAAATTTAAAAACTGTGAATTTTGTATTGATCATTTGACATTATTATTAGATTCATGAATAATAATCATATAAAACTTTTTATGCATTTACCTAATGGAAGTGTCAAGTAGAATGTATTCGTATTACGGATCATTAAATATTAACAATAACATAATACAAGGCGAAGAAAGGACTTTTATTATTATCAGTAAAAAATTCCAAATCAAATTTCTGAATCGCTATAAATATGAAAACATTTTTTCTGCTTTAATAATATAACTGAAAACTTGAATTAAGATAAAGTATTTTCTAAATTTATAATTTAAAATTGTGATTTTTGAAATTGTTGTTTATGCTGAATATAGTTGTTTGAAATTATATATTTCAATAAAATTCGTTTTTACTTCTAATAATATTTTTTAAGAATATAGTATGTATTATGTGTAGAGCTAATTTTTAATAGCAGTGATAAATAATTTTTTAAGGTAGCATTTGAAGTTTAAGCTTTATAGCGATTATTAGGCTCGTGTGAAAATATTTTTATTACGATAGCTGAACAGAAATTATATGAGCTTTAACTATGTAACAATATCACGAATACTTGCTTTAAATGTGAAACTTTAATGTATTTTGATAAATTATGAAACTTTATTATAAATCGTATAATTAATTGAATATATGAATTTAATGTTTTTACATTAAATATTTTAATAAAATACTTCATAAATCTATTTATTATAGACTAATTTCTAGTAAAAACTCAAATAAGAAAATAGTCAGAAATATGAACTCACGCTAAAATTTGTATAAAATGTTTTCATCGTACATCTTTCTCTATTATTTTACAATTTAAATGTTTATTCGTGAATTTTATTTTTGTTTTATTACTATTTAATTTTTATTATAATAAACTTTAAAATTGTTTCCTAAGCTCTCAATATTTACTATTCAAATTATTGTACCTATTAATATATTTACAGTACTATACGTCTTTAATTATTACACTTAAAGCTAATATAGATTAACATTTTCTTTAAGCTAATGCGTACAAAATTTTGAGACTTTAAATACATATTAAGCCTGTTAATACATTGAAAAAAGATAAAATACCTATGTAATACCAAAATGAATTTTGAAATGAAAATTGCACCCGATATAAGGGCATTTGTCATATGAAAATTCTATCGTGCAAAAATGTAATTGCTCATAATTAATTATAAGTTTAATTGAGTTAAAATTTATTAATACAACTGTTTTTCTTTATTATTTTTGATCAATTGTATTCTAAATTTTGTTGTTTTGATATTATCACGTTTAAAATATTAATATTATAGTCAAATAACATAAAAAAAATTTATGAATAAAATTCTCTGTAAATTCATGGTGTTTTATAAAGGTAAATGATATGCAAAAGTAAAAATGTTTAATAAAACTTATTTCAATTTTTTCTTATGTTAACACAATTAAAAATCCTTATCATATTCTTTTCCAATACATTATAAAAAATTTGACCGTTATTCATTATATATACATATATATATATATATACCACCAACCATTATAAGTTTATTAATTATTCATGTCACACAAATTTATTCATTTTTATAAAAAATTTTGTTAATCTTACAGACATAATATTCGTGAATGAATAAATCTGTGATAACAATTAAGAATTATTATCTTCAAGACTTTCCCTGTACACTAAAACTTTAACAACATAATTGATTGTGTTTAAAAAATATAATTTCTTATTATACATTTTATTAGGTTATGTAATATACACATAAAAATTATCAAATCTAATCATCAATAATTAGATTTTTCAATTATATTACTCAAAGTTCTATTTCTTATATTAATTTACATTATGTAACTACATATATAATAATAAATTGAATAATTATAGAATATAGAGAATCACTCTAAAGAATTCTATAGAATAATGTTATATTGTTGCATGTAAAAATACCAATACGATTTAAATGTATTTTATAAATGTAGCACTTATGTTTACATTTGTTGAATGTAGCGTATTTTAATATCAATTGAGAAAAAATTTTAACAATAAATTTCAAGAGCAGAAAATGTAATAAGTTCAGTTTAATATATATAGACACATCTTATGATATTGCGAATATAATTCACTTTTTTCCATGCATGATTCCATAGTTTGAGTTTCGATAGTTATGTTCTTTCGTTTATTGGTTTGTTTGTGGAAGTTTTCAATATTTTAGTTTCTGTAAAGCATGATTATTTTATTAATTTAATTTTCATCAAATTTTTTGTTTATGCTTAGTAAAATTGTATAATAATTTAATGAATTTATTATTAAAGTAATATAAGGAAGCAAATGAATCATAAACGCAATATATCATTTTAAAAGTAAATTCGTGTGCACATGTCTATCTAAAAATTGCATTATATTAAAATAAAATGCGATATGAATTGAATCAATAAAGTACTATTAAAATATAATACGAAGTTTATTCATCATGTCACAAAAATTGACTATTGCACTACAAAATTTATTAAATAACTTAAATAAATTAAATAAATTAAATGTGATCAAACCCGTAGTATTATCAAATAAGTCCAGATTAAGTTGTGTATAACTTTAAAGTAACTTGGATTTAAAAATTTAATTTTAGAGAACACTATATTTGCAAGAAGAAACTTCTGCTAGAACAAATTAACATTTAGATAGACAGAGAGGGAGAGAGAAAGAGAGAGGGAGAGTGAATTTTTCAATGGAGAAAGTTTTTTTATAAAAAATTCCGTTCGTCAATTCCAAACAACTCAGAGCTCTTTCTGTAAAAAAGAGGGTACATTAAAGGATGTGAAAGGGAATAGGGTGGCATTATTGCAGAAACGAGACTACTATTTTACTTGTACCTTTATCCTCTGGACCTCGAATTTGATGTCCCTGTGCTCGATCTTACCATCGAATTTTGTATCCCTATAGATGTAATTAACGGCGGTGACATGATGGGCGATCAGCGACAGGATCTCCTCCCGAGTTTTGTCTTCGTCGTGATTCAGCTGTGTCGATTGAAAAGAAGATAATACACGCGTTATTGCGTATTAGTGATACGCTATTATTATGGTTGTGAAAAATATGTTGATTCAAATTAAAGTAACGAAAATGATAATAAAATATTCTCTATATAAGATATTGAAAACATCTAAAAACCGTGAATATACTTTCTTTGACATTTAAGCTATAAGTAGCGGCTGAATTGCGAACGAATTGTTTAACTGTTGAACATTGACTGTTGGTACTGGACAAGTACAAAAATTATTTAAGTTATAGGATTATATTTATATTTTAATTTATGATAATAATTATATTCTTGGAATTCAATTCTTATTAACTTGTTTTATTTTAAGAGAAACGTATATTCTTACGACAACTGTACCTTATTATTTTTTGAATCTATGTATAGACATTATTTTCTTTTTCTACAATCTTTCTACATAATCCTTTAGTTTTCTAGAGACTCTGAAATACTACATTTTGTAAATTTGATTCACTGAAATCTATAGTTCAGTATATAATTTATGTAGATAGTCTTATTAATATGATGTCTACATTCAGATTCACAAAGTATAAACAAAATCAAGAGATAAATTTGTCAATTAATTTAAGTTTATTTAATAAATGACATTGAGCAATATCAAATTTCAATAAATGATAATTATTAAAGATATCCTAGCTTTTTAATACATCAATTATTGTATTATTAAATATGTCAATGTGTGAGTTTATTGTACGTCTGTGTAACATAAAAATAGGTTTAATAAAAGAATCTGAAGTTTGCAACGTTGTTATCGCAACGAAAAATGAAAAATTTAAAAATCGCATAATTTCTTCAAAAAACTATCAAAAAATATTAATTCACAAAACGACAAAATAATGAGTTTCACAAAAATTGTACTCTTATAAGCCACCCTTATTAAGGGTTGAAATTTTCAAAAATTTATAAAAGAGTAAATATTAATATTGCACAAAATTTCTTTTTAGAAAATCGTTAAATATCTTAAGACACTTGAAAAAATTTTTTGGAAAAAAAAATCGATGCGAAACTTTGGCTTTAGTGCATTTATATATCATGCATATTCACCACTATGCATATACCCACGTACAGGCGTGTATAATATTTAATGAAAACTTTTACAAAAACATTTTACAAAATCCGTTTTCAGATTCTGATGTATCATTATATACCAAATGCAGCCATAAAGTTTCATTTCGAAATTCGAAGATGAATTTGAGTTTTAATGCATTTATATGCATGTGCAGTCTTATACCTATGGGTACAGGAGGACGTATATATTTATTAATAACAACTGTCACAAAAACATTACACAAAATTTCTTTTCACTTTCCGATGTCATTTTACATAATAAACAGACACTCAAAGTTTCATTTCGAAAATCGGAGTAAAACTATGTGTTCGTTGCACTTGAATGCATATAACTCTTATACGTATAAGCATATGCAAGGCGTATAATATTTAATAATAATATTCACAATAACATTGCACAAAATTTTTTTCCATATTCCGATAACATAGTATATATTAAACACACACACAAAGTTTCATTTCGAAAATCGGAGTGAAACTATGTGCTCGTTGCACTTGAATGTAAATGCACTCTTATACATATGTTCATACCGGGTCGTATATATATAATTTTCGGCGTACGTGTGCATAGACGTACAAAAGTTTACATATATTTTAATAATCGCATAATCAGGTTAATTAGTTCTCCAAATTCGCTTGGGTTCTCCGGCTGAGTCTGCGATTGATCAAACTTTTTCAGCCCCTTTACTTTGACGGTGTGACATTAATATTGTTTTGATAACAGCCATTTAAGTGTAAGTCTGCATACATTTGTATATAAATAATAATGTTAAATATTTTAGTTCAGAATGTAAATAAGTCTAAAATCATTCGTTACTTTAAATGTTAATGTTGTTATTTTTATTTAAATATTCAATATTAGTAATATTAATAAAATTAGGCTTCTATAAATATACATATGATAATGCATTATTATGACCAAATTTAAATATTTTTTTAGTTTGAGTTATTTTATTATACGTATATCTTATAATTGGATAGCATAGGTAATTAAATTTTAGCAACTTTAATGTTGAATATTAATTTAACAATATATATTTAATGAAACGTCTATCTGTATTTTTTAGTGTATATAGTAATGAAGATTTTGTACAAACTGAATAAATTAGGTAAATATATGTATATAAAATATAAAATAAAGTTGAAAATTAATTATACAACTAATGGGTATAGAACAAATATTTTTTTGTTTAAGCTTATGCGGTTCTTATAGAAATAAACATAATTCTATAATATATAATTCTGTAGTAAGAATCCTAGATAAGTATATGGAAATAATTTATTTTATCAAATTAAAAGAAATTCTTATATATAGTATTTAGTTTGATTTATCATTCGTAAACTTAAAATTTATTTTTTGTAGAAATATAATTTGCAGTTCAATGAAAAATTATATGCATTTAATTTTTGACCGATCCTGTTTCAAATGGCTAGTATACACATTCACACATGTGTAACACACATAAACAGACCTTACAAGCGACAGTCGATCTCCGCAAGATTCGTGGGCTCGAAGATTTTTACAAGTCGATAAGTTGATCCTCTATTTTGCGTCACGGCAACGTTGCTTGTTTTTCTAAATAAATGACTCAAATTTATTTCATATCCACTGCACCTCGAATAAGTATAATCATAGTTTAAGTATACTGATATAAATACTCTCTAATATTCAACGAGTCAAAGAACTAAGAAGTTTACGAATTTGTTGTTAAATATTGTACAAATGTAAGAATTTTACATTTTTTCTCATTTCTCTCTCTCTCTCTCTCTCTCTCTCGCTCGCTCTTTCTCTCTTTCTCTCTCGATCTGTCTTTCATTAAGCCATTGACAAATCATCTAATCATTAACTCATACACACTTTTATTTGTCGTATAAGAAATCAATATCAATGCATAATAAATATCGTAATTATAATAAAAATTTTAAATTTACATAAATAAAATTATTATTATATAGAGTTTATAAATTATAAATTATAAATTTAAGAGCTATAAATTTATTCGAAAGAAATTAATTATAAATGTACGATTTTAAACATTTATGTTGTTAATATATTTAAAACTATCATGTATACGCGATAATTAGCACGATTAAACTATTAATGATCACGAAACAATATATTTTCTTGAAAAACCAATTTCTTTTATTTTTTCTTGTGCGAGCAACATAAATCATTAATATAAAAATCTACAATTTCTATTAAACAGTTATTATAAGCAATAAGATTTACGACGTTAAAAGAGCGAGTGAGAAAGAGAGAAACGGACAATTATTATATTTTTTGTATTAGAAATATAAAAAAATATTCGTTGATTCAAATTGACAGATGATTTTCTAATACTAACCGATATTTTTTTACAACGTTTAGTGAAGTGCTCACTAATCCAAAGGGAGGATGCAGTCAAAATGTGTTTATCATAAATTAAATAAATTAGATTAAATAATGAAATTATATAAGTCAATTTTACACAGTTATTGCAATTATAGAACAAGTGATCAAAAATACCTTCGACCGTTAAAAGCTTTGAAAAGATGTTTTGCATACATAAACTTGGAACGAACACATTAATATACCAGAGCGAAAATAGACAAATTTATAGTTATAAAGATCTAGCAATATTGTAAATTTTTTCAAAATATTATGATTATAGAATGGATTAGAATGGATATAGAAACATTGTCATTTTTTTAAATATTATATGAATAATTTCAGTTAGTAAATTTTATGCAAATATCTAATTAAAAGGCAAAGGTACTCAAATTAATTACGTAAATAAAATAATAAGATTTTCAGTATATATACAATATTAACTATTGAAAAGAAAATTTGACTATAAATAAATTATAAAATTATAAGAACTTGTTTAATAATTAATTAATTGATCACATATATCTCATATGTAAGTTTATAAAATTTAAGGAAGCTAGAGGTTATTATTATTATTATTATTATTAAATAATAGAAGATAAAAATAATACAAAATGTAATAATATTACAGTACGGTAAAAAATTCCGTATTATGGAAAATAGAAGTTTAACTAACGATTTTTTTTCACTTCTTCATCCATAAAAGTTATTCTCAAATAATAATAATAAAACAAAATATCAGAACTACGTTACATGCGTTAAATAAATTTGTACTTAAAAATTGTATGAGTGTATCAGCCCTAAAGTTTTCGGCCGATCTGCTTCAAGTGGCACATACATACACACATGAATAGTACATAAAGAAAGGTTACAAATGCAGCAAACTCCGCAAGACTCGTGGACACGAAGATTTTCATCCGTAGCTTCTCTATTTTGTGCAGAGGCAACGTCACTTATTTTCTAAACAAACGTCTCAAATTTATGTCGAGTCGCTACACCGCGAAAAAGTTTAATCATAGTATTGCAATACTCATATTAGCAAAATGGTCTATGCACGTTAATCCTCAAAAACATGTTTGATTAATATAAATAATAATTATGATAAATTGTTTATTTTTTAATAATAATATTTCTTAATTAGTTTAGTGATATTAGTAATAATAATATAAAAAAATTATATTAAAAAATCATATGAACTTATATTCCGCGTTTTTATTGAGCAATACACGTTTTAAGAAATATAAAATATGTAAAAGGCATTGGAATAATTTTATTATATGTTAATATAAATAAAACCAAGTTAATTATATTTAAAAAATGCATTTATGATACATTTATACATTAACGGATAAAACATCCAAGGAAAAAAACATTTCTTAGTCCTTTTATTATGAACTGCAAAAATATAAATATAAATTTTGGAGATGTTATTGGGAGATGTTCATTCAAATAATTTTATTTGCTTATCAAAACTCCTGATAATGTTTTAAATTTTCAGTACAGAAATAAAGAATTAGTTTTGACTGATAATCTACATTAATAGACATACACTTTTTATCTACAGTACCTTAAATGAAATTGTATCTACTTTCATATTAAAAAAGATAATAACTATAACTCAAGGGCATAAATATTTCGGGGAATGTTTCTGTGTGAGTTGTTACAAAATATACGTATATAGACACGTGTATAAGAGTTATATGCATTCAAGTGCAACGAACACATAGTTTTACTCCGATTTTCGAAATGAAACTTTGAGTGTCTGTTTATTATGTAAAATGACATCGGATAGTGAAAAGAAATTTTGTGCAATGTTTTAGTGAGAGTTGTTATTAATAAATAAATACGTCCTCCTATACCCATAGGTATAAGACTGCATATGCATATAAATGCATAAAAACTCAAGTTCATCTTCGAATTTCGAAATGAATCTTTATGGCTGCATTTGGTATATAATAATACATCGGAATCTGAAAACGAATTTTGTGAAATGTTTTTGTAAAAGTTTTTATTAAATATTATATACGCCTATACGTGGGTATATGCATAATGGTGAATATGCATGATATATAAATGCACTAAAGCCAACGTTCCGTATCGGTTTTTTTTTCGAGTAATTTTTAATATATTTAATGATTTTCTAAAAAGAAATTTTGTGCAATATTAATATTTACACTTTTATGAATTGTTGAAAATTTCAACCCCTAGTAAGGGTGGCTTATAAGGGTAGAATTTTTGTGAAACTCATTATTTTGTCGTTTTGTGACGTAATTAATATTTTTTGAGTTTTTTGAAGAAATTATTCGATTTTAAAATTTTTCATTTTTCGTTGCGACAACAACAACGCAAACTTCAGACTCCTTTTAATAAAGATATTTTGATACTTTATGTTCATTCAAAGGTTATGGTCATTATTAAAAATATCTCTATTAGTATGTCATAACCTTATTTGATACGCCACTATATAATAATATAAGTTCACGCATTTTGTAGAGCTCATGTAATTATTTGCCTATGTTATATTTTTTTACAGAGAAGAATTGTATTTAATTAAGATGTTAATAAAATTCTAATATAAAAAATTTAATTTTTTAAAAATTAAAAATTATTCAAATTGAACCTGGTAATTTTATCTAATAAAAAATAAAAGCACTGATAATATAATATTTATATAACTGTTACAAATACAATTAATACACATATTCTTATAATAAATTCAAAATCATATTAACTCATACATTTATGCTATTATCTCATATTAAATTAAAGGTTTATGAAAAAATTTAAACAAATAATATATTTATTTGTAAATTTAATAAATAAATCTTTTAGTATTTTATTTGCTTGAACTTATTATACATATCAGTTTTTCTTGCTCACAAATTTAATTATATATTATTAGTTGTCAATTCTAAGCAATATTGGTTTTTTTAAACTTTTTAAAACATAAATTACTTTTTATTCAAATCATAAATAAAAATTAAATAAAAATTAAAAGTTTGTTAATTTTAATAAATTTTATATATTACACTCTTATGTACGTTTTAATAACTTCAGCTTGATTGTAATTTTAATATTCAAATAATGTGAAATATTATTTATTCTAAATATATCTAAATATAAACATTATTTCATATGTTGTCAAGCATTTTTAGTCACTTATATTTGTTAATTAAACCTAATATTTTCTTCATAATTTTATTTTAATGTTTACCTAAAAATTGAATTACTTGGGTTGTACATATACATAAAATGACTTATTAGTTTTATAAGTCTTTCGTTAGTAATGATTATTAAAAGAAATAAATAAAGCTGTAAAATAAAAATTCAAAAAGAAATTTTCGTATAAATTTTTTACATTCGTACTGTACTTATTCATTTAATTTATCGTACTAAAAGAACTATATTAATACAAATCAAATTGATTAACAATAGTGATAGCAAGCGATACAAAGTACGTTTTACAAATAAGAAAATTGATGGAAAAATTATATTTTTGTAAAATATAAATTGAAATTTCATGTCATTATCTTATGATACGTAATTTCCTAATATAAGAAACTATTGTCAATATTTGTCAGGATGTATGAAGGCATTTTTCCCAGATTCAGTATAATTTTAACCGGCGAAAATTCTTTCAGCCAATAATTAAACTCAGCATTGAACAAATGTATTGATGAATAATGTTTGTTGTAAATAAATGGATATGCAGCTGTAATTTGTATGATATAAGAGATAGAAAATTTGGTCAGAGTATGTGCCGAAACGAAAAATTTCGTATTTTTTGACGAATCAACACTTTTCTAAGCCAACAAATCAGTAAACCGGATTTCTGCCTCGTAGAGATACGTTAGTCGTCCTTCGGTAGAGTCTTCTATTATTTTTTATGTAAACAATTTTTTACGTTTCATGTACACTATAACGTTATTTTCTTTTTAAAGAAAGTTTAATATGTTTTAAATGAAATTAACACTATTATATATATATATATATATATATATATATATATATATATATATATGTTTAAATTATAAGTAAGTTATAATAAACATATCTTAAGTTATATTTATTATTTCTTTATTCGGTTAAAAAAAATTACTTGATACTTTTAATTTGCTTACAATTCAAACTGATTTTTATTATTAGTTTTTAATAATTTATTTTAAATAGTTTTTTAACACAGCAAATACACTTACTAATGCAAATAAGACAAAATTATTTTTCTTGTCCTTCTTGAAAAACATATGAAAAACGAAGATAGAATAAAGTTTGGATTGTAGAGTTTGTTATAAATCATTTTGAGAGCCTCGAAAAACTAACAAATGAATTGGAGCCTGTCATTTTTGTCAATTATTTGATTACTTCTATGTGCTTCTTTTTAATTTAACTTAACCGGTATAATATGTCACGAACTACGTGTTGAGAAAAATGACATTCGTTTTTATCTTAGAATATTTTGTCTCATTATTTAAAATTTACGTGATGGAATGTCAATAATATCTTGATAGAATGGAAAACAAGTGAGATGTAGATTAAAGAGTTAATAACGAAACGTAAAGTTGTGTAAATGGAGATAGGAAAGTGAAATGAGATCATTCTTTATTTACACCTCGTCCTCTTCTTTTTAATTAGTTGTATATTTTTGAAGCTCACTTTAGATTCATGGTTTCTTTTATACATGCATTCCTTTTGCACCATCGTTATATTATCGATTTCAGATTTACATCGCTCTAAAAGACATATCTCTATTGGAATATTATTTTTATGTATTGATTACAAAAGAAATTATAACAATTAAAATAAAAATATTAATTTCAAGCTATGAAAACTCGTAATCATAATAGAATCATACAATGATACGTATCAAGTTGTACAAATTTTCAATTATATATGAAAATTATGCATCAATAAAGTAGACATAATTATACCTTATGTTTTTCCAAATATGGTAATGATTTATATATTATATTTTATAATCTTGTAATTTAAAATTTAAGCTTTATTTAAAATTTATAGTTAGTGACACTTTGTGAGAACAAAGAAATTCCGAAAATTTATTTTAATTATGTTTAAATATTCAGAATTCAAGTACAAAAAATTATTTTTCATTATTATAAGTTATTATAAACATTTTTTAAAGTATTACAAGTTATAAATGTATAGCTTTGATAAAAGAAACAATAAATTTTTCTCAAATAATTAAATTAAAATATTTAACTTTAAAAGTACGATAATTGAAAATTGATTAATATTCACATAAAGTATCTATCACTTAAAAATATAAAAAGAAAAGCTGCAAGTTTTAATAAATCAGTAAATTCTTACATTACTATACTAGAACCTTTTAAAAGTCATATATGCTTTCATAAATTTACCTTGCATATCATAAAAAGTAATAAAATTTGTAAAAAAAAAATAATAATAAATTATGGACTTGGTAATTTATGTAAAATGTTTTGTAAATTGTTTTTTACTATCATTTAAACTATGTTTTTCTTTGAATTTTTATGTAATAATGAACTCATCATATTTTAAACTTTTAACTTAATAAAAACAAAATATTAATTAATAATTATAATGTTTATTAATACAAAACTTTGTTAATATTAATTTTAAAATAAATTCTGAAAATTCTAATATTCAAAATTCTATAATTTATATTTAGGGTAAAAATGTTGAAAATATGTAAAAACAACAATTTTGAAAGTGTTTGATTTTTCAGTACGGAATTCTTTATTTTACCTAATTCAGATCTTATCTGAAATTATTAATAAACTTCACTAAAAATTAGTACAATCTTTTCAAAAACTGTTTGCAAGAAACACTGATTATTCAAATGTGAGTAATTTTAAAATCATAATGCGAATATTTATTTTATTTAAATACGAAAGTTATATTTGAAAATTAATATCATATATTTACGTAACATGTAAATATCAATACAAAGATAGTAACAAGAGAAAAATAAAGAATCAAATTTCATGTGTAATACAAAAAGTTTTTTCAAAAACTCTGATTTATTATGAATCTGAAATTACATCGTTGTTGTATATACATACGAATGCATATACATGTAAATGCATTAATGTTCAAGTCCGCGCCGATTTTTGAAATAAATTTGTGTGTTTATTTAGTATGTAATAAGACGCCGGAATTTGGAGACAGAGTTTGTGCAATGTTTTTGTAAAAGTTTTTATTAAATATTATACATAGCGGTAGGTGGGTGCATGTACAAAGGTACAAAAAATATAAATGCACTAAAATCAAAGTTCCGCATCGATTTTTTTACGAAAATTTTTTCCTTTTTAATATATTTAACGATTTTCATTGAAAAAATTTCGTGCATTATTAATATTTACCTTATCATGAATTTTTGAAAATTTCAATCAATAATAAGGTGTGAAGGGTGAAATTTTGGGGAAACTCATTATTTTGTGGTTTTGTGTTGTAATTAATAATTTTTGATAGGTTTTTAGAGAAATTATTCGTCTTTGCAATTTTTCAATGTTCGTTGTAACAACAACGCTGTAAAATTCAGACTCATGATTCATTTGTGATTTGTGTATTTTATGATTTTAAAATTTTATACATTTGATACCTTTAACGTATATATATAATGCTTGATTAATATATTTCCAATATTAGTAGTTTACACTTTTATAAGATGTATATTTGAAATGTTGGTGTAATTTGGATCGTATTATTATAATATTTCTGGTATGAAATAAAATTTAGAAGAACAGATGTTTTCATTCAAATTCATTGTACATTTATGTACATGAAAATGTGAATCTGTTTTTCATTTTGGTGTATTCCTATAAATATCTTCTTTGCTAAAGATTTGTATAGGCGTATAAGACAGTGAATAAAACAGTTTTAAATTAGGTACAATATTATGCAAACAAATGTAACGACCAAACCTGTTCAAAAATATGTCTCCAAATGAGAGGATCCGTTTGGATAAAGAGAAAGCAGGTATTCTTTTTTTTACTGTCTTCTTTTGGTCTGGTGGCACGTTTCCTTCTGACCAAATGATCCGTGGGCAAGTTCGCCTCCTTGCTGTATTTATGTCCTGGTGCTTCGGGTTCAGGAATCCAGTTATTGAGATTTTCTGGCGCTACCGATGGTAGTGGCGATTCCGATTCTGCTGCGTTCTGAATGCGCTCCATCCACTCGGTTATCTGGTCAGTTATTCCGCAACCGCTTGATTCACCTACGAAACCAGAAAATATATAAAAAAATATTAGTTTATTATGTGAAAAAGATACGTAGATAGAATATCAATACGTAATTGACACTTGATTCTAATTGCAATTAATTAATTTTATTCCATTAAGAAGTGAAATTGAATAATATAAAGATAGCATTCAATATATTTTTTGATTAGGTCATAAGATCGAAAATTATAAAGTTTTCAACCTTGTTGTCGCAAAGAAAATTGAAAATTTTCAAAATTTTTTCGAAAATTTCTTTAAAAAATCTATCAAGAGTGATTAAATTCAACGCTGTTGTTAACTATGACAAGAATTTTACAATTTATTGCTATTCGGGTTATTTGTTCATTTTGATATAACCAACAATTTTCAATAATAAAAAATTGTGAAATTCCTCGGGAACATATATTAATTAACAATTAAGTGTTACAACGCATATGCTTATTGCTAGCATATTGGACACGTTTATTTGCGAATGCTTATCGCAATATTCCTAAATATTTTTTGTGATTTTTTAAAATTATTCCTATCCTTGGTTCTTGAACACTCGATGTTTGTAATTTTATTATTAAAATATTAATAAATATTATATTTACAGAGTATTGTACGAGGCGGTCTTCTACAAGTACTCCTACGCGCCGTAACTTCTATTTGTTTATAATAAGTTTTTACGTGCAATAAAAATTTCTTTATTTTTTTGTTGGTTGATAATGATTGTTGTTTATGAGAGTTAGTAAAAATTTCAAATTTTTCAATTTTTCATCCACTAATAAAGGTTGTTTTTGGGGATGTTTTAGGGTTATATAATTTTTTTGTTAATATTTTATCATAGTTATATGGTTTACGTGGTTTTTTAAAAAAATTTCAATTTTTGAAAGATTTTGTATCTTGATGGAGTTTCAACGTTGGACACTTCAGACTCGTAATAAATTTGAAATATTTGTTTAGAAAAATAAACGACGTTACAAAATCTACGAGCTATGAATCAATTCGTAAAAATCATAGAGCCGATGAATTTCGCGAAATTTATACGTCATATGTTATATGAAAGACGTATAAAATTTCTGTACATAATGATGCTGTAAATTAATTGTAATATTATTATTATTATATTACTAGGAAATAAATAAAAATAGTATAAAGAGCATTGAACACCAAGTTCTTCGCTGATTTTCAACATGAAAATTATATGCATTGAAATGTATTGAACATAAAGTTGCGCGACGACTTTCAAAATAAAAATGTGTGTGTTTATTACGTAATAAGATGTTAGAAAATAAGAAAACATTTTGTACAATGTTTTTACGATAGTTGCTATTAACAAACATAGATGTCCCATATATTCATTAGTAAGTAAATAAAGTTCAAATTCTACACCGATTTTCGAAATGAAACTTTGTCTGTTTAGTATGTAAAAATATACCAGAAAGTGACCAAACATTTTGTATAATGTTTCTGTGACAGTTGTTATAAATAAATATAATCCTCCCTATATATTAAGAATGCATAAGCATTCAAATGCAACGAGCACCAAGTTCTGCGCCGATTTTCGAAATGAAGCTTCGTGTGTAATTTTAGTATATAATAAGGCACCAAATGTGAAAAAACATTTTGTGCAATGTTTCTGTGAAAATTGTTATTAAATATGCGTGCCGTGTGTGAGTATGCATAAGGGTACATGTACATATAATTAAAATGTACTAAAATTTACTAAAAAGTTCTGCATCGATAAAAAAAAACTTTTTTAATATCCTTTAATACGTTCAACTACTTTGATTAAAAGAACTTTGTGTAGTATTAATATTTACCCCAATTATGAAGTTTTGAAATTTTCAACCCCTACTAAAAGTGGCTTTTAAGAGTGGAATGGCTTTTTGGAGTAACTCATTATTTTATCAGTTTGTGTTATAATTAATAATTCTTTATAGTTTTTTAAAGAAATTATTCAATTTTTGTTGCGACAACAACGTGCAAACTTCAGACTCATCGAAAAATTCAACGATTATTTTCAAAGATTATACAATATACGTAATATCTAATTTACTAAGAAACTTGTATACATGATATTTGATTGTATTCATATTTATGGATATTACATATATAATTTTATGTACTAGCAATATATTCAACAAATTATTTTATGGCGGATTTAATTGTTAATTTAATAAAAAACTGAATAATTAAAAATTAAGAATTCATTTGCTTATCAATATATATTAGACTTTAGACTGGATAAGTCTGAAAATGATTATATTGTATCATTATATTTTCAAGATAATTATATAATCACACCACCAAGATAACCTCGGATTATTTTAGATAATCATCATATAATATGCTGTAGTGTCTTATATATTTACATTCATAACTAGATGCACGTTGTGTGAGAGTGTAAGCCATTTTCTGAAATAAAGATTAATAATAACTATAATTATAAATGTATTTTAGCATATTTTTCAAGACTAATTATAATTTTTATACGAGTATTTAAGTATTAATAGATATTAAGGATTAAAGTTTTAAAAATAAATAATTGACTCTGTAGTATTTTCTTGACATATTTAACATTAAAACTAATTGATTAGAAAATATAAAATAACAGGAGATTGACTGAAGGTCTATATACATACAACATTACATTTTTGTCGATTTTTGAACCTTTGTGCGCAATTAAAAAAAGTTTTTAACATTTCAAATTGTAAGCAAATATTATGTGTTAAAAAAATAGTGCTTAATTATATTAATATGCGAGCAAAACACTCTACAATGATTACAAAATCTTCTTTTTATGAAATAAATAAGAAATCCTGGTCATAGATCACCTATTAGATAAAACGAAAATACTTATATAAGATAAATAGCATTTTTATATTTATAATATTTGTATAATAAATCGAGATATACATAAACTTATATTTATTTTTACGCAATATAGAATTGTTTTAATAATATTTATTTAAATATAATTTTGAACGTGTTAACAAGTGATTACTTAACTAATAAATAACCAGTAATACTTTAATTAATAAAATTTAATATACTTTTAACGTTAGTCGCTTACACAAAATTATTTTTATGAATCTTAATAAAAAATGAAAATGGTTAATTTATATCAGAATAACTGTACAAAAATATTAGTATAACTTAATCAAAATTAATATTTTGAAAAATAATATTAATGCCTACATCTCACTTTAGGAAATGTAGTTACACTTCCTTTCTTAACTACCTTATAAATTTTATTATTAATAATAAAGTTGTTCTTGTCTTGTGCAATTATAAAGTTCATTTGTTGGTCTTCAGTGTCAGGACTTTATTTAATAATCAAAACTAGAACTGTCATTAAAATCAGTATGTAACATATCACATTCTAATAAGGTAACAACTTATTAATATTTTTATGAATTTTTAAATACGACTATATGAACAAACAAATCTTGAGTAATTTCTTTTTTATTATACAAAATACACTTAAAAACTTGAGATTCGAAGATGCATCATGTTTAATATCATATATACATAAAGAATTAAATAAAAACTTATTTCATCAATTTAAAGCTTAACGTCTTAAATATAAAATTCTAACTATTTTTAATTTAACTTAAATCATTGAAAATTGTACACATATATAAATAAAGTGATTCGTGATTACCCTAAAACTACCTTTACTAAATAATTTATATTTGACCAATAAACATTATATTGTTTTATAAACTTTGTATTTTATAAATAAAAAATTTCTGTTTGTATTAAGATCTAAAATATCATTTTAATTCACTTTAATTAAAATTTAAATAACAGTTTTACAGTACTGGTAAAAAAAATTTCGAATGTTTCAATTAAAGAAAGTTTCTTCATATATCACGCACACTTTCAAGGTTAGAGAAGGATACTTTTACCGATGTCTTTTCATTTTACATTAATTTAATCATTACAATTTATATTCAAGAATGATTATTATATAAGTTATTACTATTCAACTATTAAAATATTTGTGCATTACAAAGTCTTAGTACAGTTATGCAAATATAAGTGACGTTTGCTGTTGATTAACAGATAAGATTTCTGTATAAAATAATTGTCAATTTTTTCAGTTTAATTCTAAGTAAAAATTTATCTATATATAGTATATCCGTATATAGCATTATTTTAAATAAAAAAATATTAACTACATTTCTTTATTTAGAAAGATAATTGAAAGATTTATAATATATAGTATGTATATATTTATAATATAACATATAGAATATTCATTTACCAATTGATACTGAACGATATTAATTAAAAATGTGCATATTTAATTATAAAATAAGACTATAGTAACGTCGATAAAATGAAAAGTTAGATTTTCTAGAATATAAGTGGCAATGTCGGTTTTTTTCTACTATTGAGATTTCTAATTTATTCTTGTATTAAGGTTGATTTACAATAATATTTTTGAAAATTGTCTTCGAGTAAACACACCCATTGAATAAAAAATTACATCAAGTATTATTTCGAAAATATGTGATTAATGAATTTATACGTTATTATAAAATACATTTAAATGCTTATTCTAATTAATAAAAACAAAACAAAGGCAATTTTGAAATATGTTATAAATATCACAAAAAATAAATTATACCATTTACGAATAAAATTTCATTTTTTTATCTCAAATGTAAGACAATTAGAGTACTTATCTTCAAAAATTATTATTAACGAGATAATAATGTAAGATATAATATAATGTAACTGAAAATAACGTGAGAAAAGCAGAGACATTTTTTGTACAGTCATTGGTCAATCACAGACCTCCTTTCATAAGGAAGCAAACCAACTTAACTTCACTTGGCTAATTTCTTCTACTTTCCTCTTCATATACGATCGTTTTGCGAAAAGCCGAGTAATAAAGTTGAAAATAAAGTGCTTGGATTTACTGAAAGGAAAAAGGAGAGAAAAAAGTTATATAGGTACCTGAGAGCTCCAACAAATTCCTTCAGCCAGCGTTCACCGGGTTCCTTCCGCTTCGCAGTCGTCATCAACTATACGCAAACATATTCCCATCATAAAGTCTACAGAACGCTTCTCCTTCCCCTCGCTCTTCCATACCCCAAAACGAATAATTTTAACCGCGTCTCATATTGCGATATATCCCGTGGGAAGATTCTGTATCCAAAGAAAACATAGTCCACACGAAAATAGGATATAAAACCCATACCGCAAAAACGTAGCACTTTCAAAAGTTGCATTTGTCCCAAGATAGAGTTCAATAAAAATATAAATAGAAGAATTGAGATGGTGTGCCCTGAAAAATATCTCTTTATTATTCGAACCCTCTATTGCATTCGCTCTTGTAAACTATCGTAAGAGCATTACCTGATAGACTGCTCACCATTTTGTACATTCTTTTTATCTTCAAACAATATTTACTCTTACCCATGAAGATCTACAAGAATACATTTGTAGATTTTTTACATGCGAATGCTTTTGTTAAACTACAAACGGTCGCTTTAATACAGAATAAAATAAAATATTAAAATAAAATAACTATTAATCGAATAAAGATTACGTGTATATGGTGACGGGTAGCTTAACATTTGTAGAAAATAAATATCTGCTGAGGCGACTTATGGGTACTCATTATTGCTCGCGGTGATTTACAAGGATAGAACAAATGAAGAAAATAAAAGCGCGAAAAATGAATTTTCTCCCAACAGATGAAGTTAGTTGATTTTTTCCTGAGAAAATGAAAAGATATTCAGAAAAGTAAGGAAAAAGTAACCATTTCTGTCGATGTTATGTCTGTTTGAGGTATAGAATTTTTCTTTCGAATCGCACAGAGATTGTGCACGAGATTTTGTCACTGAATTAGACGAAAGTATTAAAGCCAGTTTACGGAATCTAAATCTTGCGTTCTAAGGAGATATTAACAGTAATTCAAGCAGTCACTTTGCATATATCTGTTCAACAAAGAAACTATAATGGCTACTCAAAAAAGCATATCAGAGGGTATTTCCGAAAGGAGTTACAATATAAATTTGTAGTCATCAACTTCAATTTATGGCGGATCTGTATTTAACGCACGCATTGATTAATGTAATTTTTAGTATACGTTACAAGGACTGATACGAAATGGTTTGTAAACGTTTGAATTTAGTTACCAAACAGCTATTAATTTTTTTTATATTTAGTTCAGGATCGTTTTTCTAATATTTCGTTAAATTACTTTAAACAAGAAGTAACTTTACTTAATTTTACTTAATCTTCAATTTAGATGATTTCCAAAATAAAATTTCTTTATTTTCGCAAATACTGTTACCTCCAGGGCATCTATTAAAGCAACGCTTATCTAAATGTCCGAGAAGAAGCAACTACTACACTCTACAAAAATCTTACATTTTTCATAATGAGAGACTAGTATCTTAAACACAAGTATTAATAAATTTTAGATTTTCCAGCACTATATAGGTACAAGTTGATTTTCCTCGATCCCCTTATTATGTAGTCTTATAATAAAATAGTCGTCATACGAGAAGAAGTTCATCTATTTTCTAACGAAAAGCAGAAAGTGCAGAAATTTAACGCTATTCGATCTAAATCCCATTGAAATGATATTAAGTATCCTAGTTTAATTCATAAAGGAGTATAATGTGCTTCAAATGTTTTTAAAGTTTAAAATTACAATAGAAGTAAAATTTAATTGTCTACAATTAATAATGAGTCTAAAGTTTGCAATGTTAAAACAAAACATGGAATTTTTTAAAAAATTGAAATTTCGTTTAAAAACTACAGAAACCATATAATTATTATGTAAAATTGATAAAAAGATGTGATTGATACAAAGTCATGGAATTACTTTAACGATTCGTTAAAATCATCGATTAGACATTGTTGTAAATTGCCTTTCTACGTGTGAATTAAATATCTGATTGATTGTGTGCAAGCACTTGAAATACTGTCCAGCCGAAATCATAGAGGCCGACGAACAAATATACAATTGAAAAATGCCAAATTTATCTAATGTTAGCGAAACTTAATATACATATTTTTTTATAAGTATTATAAATTAATATTTTTAAAAATCTTAATGACAATATCTTACTAAATAATAAAAAAATAATATCTTACTAAAACCTTTTTCAAGCATAAATAAAATAAAGTTTTACTTTAATTCTGCTTAATTTTAGGAACAAAATAAAAAAAATTTACATTCATTATATAATGTATTATTTTGAGTATAACACAAATATTAGAAACAGCTTTTTCTGTAAAACCTCCTGCATTTACTCTACAATTAAACTAATACTATTCAATGCTGCAATTGGTCTTATGTATAATCTGTATAACTGAATTGAATTGATAATTATTACAAAAAAAAAATTTATAAAATCAGTAATTTAAAAAATCTGTAGAAAATATTCCTAAAATATAAACAGTAATGTCATTTTTAAAGAAAATACAGTAAAACATTTGTACATTAGTTTTATCTGCCATTTTGGAGTTCGACATTTAAAACTTTAGGTAACAGAGCTACCTTAAATATAATTAGGAATACAAATAACAGTTTTATGTATTAAATGTTCTCTTATAAATATGAAATATTATTTGTATTTAATATTATTAATTATTTATAATGAATACTTTTCCTTTTCAGTTCCGAAAACAAGGAAAGCTTTAATTTTATCGAAGCTCATTCTGCGGAACGACATGCATAAACAACGTATTACATTAAAAAATTACATTTATTACGTTGTAATAATAACGCAACAAAAACAATTCAAATTTTTCATCTCAAAACATCATAAATATATATATTACGGTTGAAATAAAAAAAAAATTCAACAACTCATAAATAAAGTACTGAAGAAGGCTGGGGCTCCGGCTGTTTAAGGAATTAGATCCTTAACGTCAAACGTTACATCCGCGGGTAACGCCTCGGTGCTCTGATAAGGACAAGCGCCTCCGAGAAGGGATAGTAGGTCCTTTGCCCTGAGAAAAACAATTGCCGGTGCGGTTGGGGTGTACGTAGTCCCTGAAGGGTACTACGTACATTTACACTTACGGTACTACTGGAACCGGGTCTTCGGCATCGGTCACTCTCTCTTCTTTCCTCGTTTTTGGTCGTCTTCTTGCTCCCTCCGTGGTTTGTCCTTCTTTGTTCCGAGGATCCGTTGGATCCCTCTTTTTACTCTTCTGGCGTAGTTAGAAGTTTGCCGTGCCAATCTTACGCGATTTCTCTTTGCTCACTCGTTTAGGAGTGAAAATTCGATGGAGTGATCGTGTTATGAGACCGAGATGTCCCCGATGCACGTCATTTTTTTGAATCGATTCTTTAAAAATACTCTGGAGAAATAGTGTTTCTGCATACCGAATAATAAAATAAAAATGCAATCGTTGATTGAAAATAAATATTGAATAGATTCCAAAACTAATACTATGAGATCGTAATTCAGTCTTAGTTGTAAGGCTGAGCACCATTGAAAAATACTAAGAGTTAAAGTTTTCCCATCATTATCTCAAACTTAGTTATTTTATTTGTATTTCAAATGCTTTTAAGTAATAAGTGTGGCAATTGTTTACATATTATATTATATCTTAAAAATAATAATTATTGAATTTTATTAATTCTTTTTATTATATTACTTCTTATAGAATAATAATTGGGTATAAAAATGTTATAAATCTGTCAGGGCAATATAACGTGGAAAGTTATATTGCTTTAAGTGTATAGTAAATATAAGCTCACGAGTTTTAAGTCATGTTCAAAAACGCAACACATTATTATTTTATGTTTTTACATGTTATTATTTTATTCGAAACAAATATATAAATATAAGATTGTGACCACTCCAACGAAAATAAGAAAATAATAAATCTAATATTTGCGTTTAATCTTTAAATATCGAAACTACATTTAAAATTTTTTTTATTATTGATTATGTTTCTATTTTGTAAAATGTTGTAATATCTAGATTATAAAGATGTTCAAATAATTTAGACTTTATAAATAATAATCAAGAATCAAATCTTTTTTTCGTATGTTTTTTTTATTTACTTTTTTATATACTTTTTATATACTTTTTTTTATTAAACCAATGACGCTTATCTAAAATTTTGCATAAATATTTAACTTATCTCGGTCAAAACTTTTACAATTTTATTACAAGAAATCTATTAAAAAATATATAAAATTTAATGAAATAAAATAATTAAATATAAAAACAATACAATCAAATTTGAATTGGTAAAAATGACATTTTAAATATTAAAAACAATTATCATAATATTCAGTTGATTTAATAAATCAATAAAATAAAAATTTAAATAATTTAAGCTACAGAGTTCCTACCTTTCGAAACTATTAAATAATTGTAAATTCTACAATATTTATCCTTTTCTTAATTATACTTAAATAAAAACGATTATGAAAACATAGTTATACTTGAGTTTTAGTGTTTCTTTTTTTTCTTACTTATTGGAATATTTCTATTCGTATATCATTACAAATACAAAACAATCTATTTATACAGTACAAAATCTTACAAACCAATTTTATGTAAAACATTTTCGTTATAAAACTTATGTTTTCAGTTAAAGTAAAGTATTTTTTAAGGATTCGTATGAGTTTGTAACGTAAATGAATGCCTTAGAATATTACGAGCATTCAGCACTTATAATTAATTATTAAATATATAACGTAAATGTACTGAATATTTACATCATTTTATTGAAAAAAGATATAAATTACTGTACATAACTTAGTTTACTTAATAGTTTACTTAAACAAGAGTGTATACATACACGTATATTTAAATATTGCATACACAATTTTTTTTAAACAGATTATGAATTTAAATGTTAAAAATTCTTTGTTAATGTATAATAACTGCAGTTTTTATACTGCAATAGTTATAATGTATAACGTTTTTGACTATAAATAATTTTATTTATGCATACTTACCATATATATTATGTACTGATATATATTTTTATGTGACAATCACAAGCACGCATTAAGCAAATCTTTATATGATTTACGATTGGTCTAATAAAAAATAGAAAGAGAAAGGTAGAGTGAGTGAGTGAGAAAAAATGAGAAGGTAAAACTTTATGTTACGGTTTTTAAATTTGTACATTATTTTTTATTGCAAAGAAATTTGTAAAATTTTCAATTCTTTGAGTCATTAAATATTAGAGAATATAGATAGTTGTATTAATATGAGTAGTTGAATTTATGATTACACTTTTTCATGGGATAGGTAACACGAAGTGAATTAGATTTTTATGTTAAATAATAGTCGATGAGCCTCGCGAAATTTATGCGTTACTTACAAGACTTTTCTATGCGTGCATTATGCGTGTGAATGCTTGTGTACTGTTACTTGAATTAGATCAGCTAAAAACTGTGTACATAAAATTTTTGTTGGTTAACATAATTTTTTAAAAATATTTCAATTCAATAGCAATCATGTTTAAAAAAATTTGTTTTGGAATGTCTTTGGAATCTGTTATTAACAATCTTATAGTAAAAAGCTTAAAAGTATACCCACATAAGCGTGTATACATATTATTGGGTCATAATAATTATTTTTAGTTCGTAAAAAAAAATTTATTTTGAACATGTTCGAATTCTTTGCAAAGCTAATGATACAGACTTCAGACTCCTTCATATTTATCGTTTTCTTTTACAATATTTACAATTTACAAAACTTACTAAGAATATTTAAATAAAGTTTTATTAATCATTACAGTGTTGTATTAAGTAAATCTTTGTTGTTGTATAATATAAAATTATATTATAAAAGTTTATTATAAAATAATTTATAATAAACTAAGATTTTCAATAACGTATATTTAAATGAAGATTAAATTTATTTTATAAATATTTGTATTTTTTATATTTTATGTGTATATTTTATGCGTATATGAATGTTCGCAGATTTTACTTATCTATCATTGTTTCTGTACATTGATTTCAAAATATTGCAATCAACTATTATATAAATACAATCAAATACACCTTTACATATTTTTGCTATTTAATTTCGACAACAAACCTTTATATATAAATTTATTATAAAATCACCATTCGTTTAGAAAACAATAATTAGGAATTGTTGACAGGTTTTAATTATGTTAGAATAAAATCATGAAATTTGAGTAAAATAAAAACATTATGTCACAACAATGATTTATATTAATTTTTCTTAGCCGAATTAATTTGAATGCATACATTAATTTATTTAAAAAACAATATTAATTTAAAGAAATAATGCAGATGTATTTTTACTATCTTAGGCATTTAGTATAAAGGTATAAGATGTAATGAGTATTATTTTATACAAAATATATTACGGTGAATATAATTTATATTTACATTGGCATGAAAATATATTTACAGCTTGTACAAGTGTTGATATTTAAATTTTAATTGTATAAAAGTGAATCTATTTTATTCGTTAATCCAGTATTAAACATGGTTATACAGCTTACAAATATAAATATTACTAAAAATTTGAACAATTATATAAATCAGAGTTTGATAAACATTTTAACTATATTTTAAAATAAAAATAAGCATACAATCGTGCAAGTTATTTCGAATATGTTTAATAGTTTACATACACAATATTATGCTAAGCTTCATATATAGCTCATCTTCATTATATAAGCTTATACATAAGCAAATAAAAAATCTGATCTATGTGTACAAGTAGCCCTATTAAATTGGCAAATTTGTATGAATGTTCGTGACATAGAACTAGAGAAAAGAGAAATAGTCAATCAAGCTATTGAATTCTTTATTTTATTTTTATCTATTCTGTATACTTTTCATTATTCTTTACAAGGACCGAAGCTTAAACTATACATATCATCGTTATATTGTAGCACAGTATTTTAAATAAAAAAGGTTTGGTTCATAAAAAAAACAAATACGGTTCCAGAATGTTTCTGCTATTATTTTTCAATATCCCAATCGGTAAGGAATAGTTTCGTTGTAAAAACTGCAGAATTATTTGAGACAATAGAAACAGCCTTTTTCCTATAAAAGAAATCATATTTTTCATTTTTAATTAGGATTACTTTTGATATTTATATTGTTAAAAATGTTTAATACAATAGGGAATTGAAATTGAATGAGTCTTATCACAATTAATCATCAAGAGTATGTGGAATTATCGGTTGATTTGATATTTTAAAAATGATTTATATATGTTTACATTAAAAAAAATTGTTTACTCATTTTGAAAGATTTTTTATAATTCTAGAAATAATGGTGAATAAGAAAAAAGGTTAATTTTTTATTTACACTTTTTGCACAAGTCATAGAGAATAATACACATTGTTCCTGTACAATTATTATTCTATTTGTTATAAAAATAAAATTTCTACAATCCTTTAATATTAAATAGTTTTAAAGTATTTAAATAATAAAATACATATATTTAAGTGATTAATATTTCAACCTGTCGAATCTATTTAGTTATGCAGCTTACTTAAAATTGTCTATGCTATCTTACAATATGCACATTTATTCGAGATGAAGCATACGTAATTTCATATTAAATTTAAAATAAATGATATGCATCCTGTCTTATTATTACGCTTTTTGAGTAAATAATAAGATATTCTTGTACTCATAGTGTCTTTTTAGCACAATTCTGAACCGAATTATGCTATATAATGCATAAAACTAATTTATATACATTATCTATATATATTAGCGCGTCATAGTACGTATGTACTTTTGTATTTGAAGTGCAGTTGAAATGGTTGGATTTGATTGATTGACCAATACTTATGCATATATATATATATATATATATCAATACTTGAAATACGATTTATTACATATTGTGCGCGAAATTACCGGATTCAAAGATATTTACGATCATTTTTTAGAAACAATGCAATGAATAAATTAATTAAATCACTATTTAATGTTTGCTTTTATTATACGATTTCAATGAAAATCTTCGTATTCACTCATGTTTATAAAATAAATTCCTTATTATCAATTGCACATAGCCTAATTTAAAAAATGTGATATAAGTAAAAATTTAAATAAATTCATTGGAGTTTTTTAATATTCTGTCAATTATAATATATCAATAATATTCGGTCAATAGTAGATAATAAAGAAACCTTTGACAGAAGAATATGCTATCGTATTGCATCCTCCCGAAAAACCAGGAATTCCTTTAAATCACGTATAGGTAGAAAAGTTCGATTTCCCGATCGCCAACAAACCAGATTTAATTAAGCGAATGAACATGGATTAACGACCCAATTAATGTATTCATGGTAATTCAAATATTGTAGGGTTTGTGAATATTAATCGTAATTTTTACTATTTATATAATCGTTGCTAATACACACAATGTATATTTGTAAAGCACAAAAATCAAAGAATTAATTTCATATAGAACATTTGTAATATAAAAATTCTATTTTCTAGTTAAATAAAAATTTTTTTTAATATTCATATGAGAGTATTAAGGAAATAAATGCTTTAAATATGAGCATATTTATAAATCCTTTCACAATTAATTTACTACTAATGAAATTCTAGTTATATTTCAAGAACAAGACACATGAGAAAATTTTTATAATTTGAGAATGGCCTAATAAGAGAGAGAAAGAGTAAAATGACATAGTGATTTGTAGAGAGAGTGAGAGAGAAGAAAAATAATACTGTAAAAAAGTGAAGTTATGATTTTTTTCATTGGTACATTTTATCATATTATAAAAATATTATATTCGTAAAGATATCAATTCTTGGAATTATTAAATATTAGAGATTACAGAAAATGTATAAATATTAGTATCTTAATTCTACGACTACCCTCTCTCATAGTGGAAGTACATTTGGTAGTGGACTCGAAGTAAATGTAATATGTGTATTTTGAAAATAAATGGCTTTGTACTTTATTCTTTCATATAGAAATATTTCAAGTTTTAAAAATTAATATATTTGATAAAATATTGATTAGGAATTGAAATTTTATTGGATTTAATTTTGTGGAAAAGAGTCTTTTGAGAGCTAAAATAGCCTTATATAACGTTTTTCATGAGTAAGTGCACATATGGACATTTGTTTACGCACACATCCGTAAAAAATATACTCATGCGTTGGTTGATTTAGCTCAGTTCACGGAGTTAATTTGTGAAATATAGAACTATTTCAGCCCCTCCACATGATGTGCAACATATCAATATTTTTCTAATAATAAATATCTGAAATTTCGCTCTTCTTCTCAGTACCTGTCGAGCCCTTGAGATTTTCAGCGCGTTACTAGTAATAGTTACTAGTAATAGTAGTAGTACGTGCATGCCCTAGCTTAGCCACCTACGAGTTCGCCTCTCCGATGACCTGTCTCGAGATGTGTAGCAGTATGAAATATGATTTGTTTAATTATGGTTACTTTTTGCAATATTCCTAAATATTTTTTCTGATTTATTATTGGCATTCTTATACTTTATTTTTGGTAGTAGAATTTTGTAATGTTATTGTTAAAATATTAATAATTAATTGTTGCTTAGAATAGTTAGTAAAGTTTTCAAATTTTGCAATTTCGTAAATTTTCTATTTTTTATCCTGTAATAAAGGTTGATTTTTGAAATGTTTTTAAGGTAATATGTGGTGTAATATAATTAATGGTAATATAATTATGTGGTTTACGTGGTTATTTAAAAGAAATTTCGAATTTTGAAAAATTAGATTTTATATTAAAGTTCCAAGGTTGGAAACTTCGGACTCGCAATATTTAATCATTTTATTATAACGAATGTAGTAAATGGAATACTGACAATATATTACATTAAATTTAAATATCACTTTTTCATAGAAAACATAAAATTTTCTGACGAATTGCAGTTTCGGTAGCATACACCTAAAAATACAAGATTAGGTGGGTATTTTAAAAGAGCCGTACGAATAAAGAGAAAAAGAGAGAGCAAATGAGTTTCAATTTAGCCAGGAAATTGCAATGCCTTGGGAAACTTTTCTTTCAAGTGCACCGATAAAACGAGCGGCGTCGTTCTAGTTGTCGTAATTTACTTGAATCACCACTCATTGTCGACTGCTTCATTTCTATTTAATTTGTTGTTGTCGCGCTTGTAAAGATAGCGTCATCGCGACTACCGAAATCTCATTCTTTACTTAGCATACTTCATTATTTTAAATACATTTGATCAAAGTTTTACAAGAGACACAAAAAATGCTAAGTTTATAAGAGAATGAATGTACGTAGTTGGAATTTTACGTTCTAGTAAAAGTTACTAGACATAATATTCATCATTTTTCTAAATTTGCGACCATTTAAAATGTTATCATTTGTTCAAAAATATTTAAAACAAAGTTTTTTTTTATGATTACACAGTTTCATAGTGACAGGCATTTAATATCCAACACTATCCCAATATGAAAAATCTTTATAACATTCTCGAAAGATTAAAATAGTAATGACCTTTATTTATTGTTAAAAGTAAAAATGCAGAATATTGTATAAGAAAATCAAGAAATACTGGACATTTTCATTAAAAGAATTATAATTTATTACTGGGTTATTATAATATTCATAAACAATTTATGAAATAATATTTGATTCCTTAATGAGTGCCGCTTTCAATCTATTACAAATCTGGATTGATATCTCATTACTTCCGGTGAAGTTTCGTGTCATAATATATTTCTAAGTATGGTTAAAGTATTTTATGATTAAAAGTGCAATATCTAAAATTATTTAATATAATAGTACGTATTGAACATCATTTTTTAGTTACATTTATTAAAAACTTTCTATTTCTTCGTATATAATAATTTTTATGTGTCTTATTTTTTCTTTAAATTAATGTCATTATAAAAATTTGCATAACTAAATAATTTATTAAAATAAAAAATTTATATTCAAATTTAATTAAATTGTTTATTTGAAATATTTTAGTAAAAAATGTATTCTCAAATTTTGTAAATTCTGGACTTACCTGTTTCTTTTATAAGTAGTAAAAACAAGTGTATTAGCTTTAAAAGTCGTAGGAGCAATGTAACAGAAAGTAAACACTGTCAAAACTATAAATGTCTCTCGTAGAACTTCGTAAAATTGGTTATAAATAGATACAATGCTTGAGCAACTTTAATTCTGTAACACTTCATATGATCCTAGAACAATATATATTGCTGAGTCAAGAATTACGGCCATTCTTAATATATTGTTAATAATTATCGATAAATAAGGATTTGTATAATTATAAATGAATAATTATTACAGTATATATAAATTTTTAATTAATAAAAATTTTTTATAACTTACCTAAATAACGTAACTGTGAAATCTGGTTTATAGGCTTCATTATCATACTTTTAAGTGCGGTAATAAGAAACCATAAAAATACATGTAATTTTATAAAATAGAAAATTTATTTAATTTTATAAAAGTTGATTCGGCTTAAAAATTTTCACTTATCTTAATTTAATTTTCTTCTTAGTTTATGCGGCAATTTATTTAGATTATACAAATATATGCAAAATGAACTTTTTGAAATAATACATCATTTTTATTTAGATTGAACTTTTTATTATTATCAATATTCATAAATTTTATTATTAATATTGAATAATAAAGTTCTTTCCATTCATTAGATGATTCAATAGCACTTTTAAAAAAATATTATCTACTTAATACTTTAAATTATAAATTTTTAAATAGTACTAAAAATAAAAAATACTAATGTAGTGTTAGATGCAAACCTTACTTTCTTTAAATAATAATCATTAGGTACTTAAAAATATTTTACAAAAATTTTCTATTTCAATTTTTCAACTTAATAATTAATTAATGTGAGCTTACCAAATTATTTACGTTGTGTGTATTTTTATATTGTTTCTTGACATACATATTTTTGAAAAAGATTTGTATTTATTCTAGTCGCTAATTTTTATTATATTTTATAGTATTTTTAACGTCAATTGCTTTCCTTACCTTTGCTTTATTCTATTTCATTTTAAACAAAAACAAACCCTTGCCATCTGACAGCTCAGGCTGGATAAATAAGGAAAAATTTGGTATAAATTTATTACTTATTAAACGAATAACTACAAGAGAAGATTTAATACTAAACGACGGTTACATATTTCAACGCGAGCACAAATATTTGGTTATAATTAATAGAAGATGCTTATAAAAAAAGGTTTAAATCTAGACGGTGTTTTAGCGGTGGTTATATATTTTAACGTGAACACAATTGTCTGGTATTTTTTAAATTCGTCGCGGAATTTGAATATAGCGGGTCTCGGCAAGCCAACCAGTTACTGAGGGGAAAATGACGAATCTGTCCAACCTGACCGATTCGTCTGAGAGGTAGAGAACAACCCTCTTTCGCTGCGCGCGAAACCTTTTCTTGCCCTTCGCAAGGCTCCTCCTTGTGCCAGGGCAACAAGGAGGAAAATGCATGAATTGGTGGTGCACGCGAAGCGAGAGAGTGGCGAGGGTAACTCACCAAGAGGAGAGAGAGCGCGAGCCGAGCGCTAGTGTCGCGCGACGCGGAGGCTCGACGCGCTAGTCCGCCACCGTTGACTCTTACATACATCGCCGCATAGTCGCACTATAGATCTACACTTATGGACTCACGCATCTATGCACACGCACTTTGTCTTCGCTATTTTAACGACAGATTCCTCCGTCGCACATTTACTTAGTTAAATGAGTTAAAAATATAAATTTTTCAAGTATTATTAACAATATAATATTTCCGATCTTTTATATTTTATAATTAAAATGAGACATTGTAACATTTATAAATTATTGTGCTCTTCTAATAATGTTATTATTCATACAAGAAATGATTTGAATATCTATAAATATCAAATCAAGAGAAAAACTTATATTTCGAGAGGTAATCAAATTTTTAATACCATGTATAGTTCAAAAGCTGATATAAAATGAAACGACTCAATAAATAAAAAGTATATAAAAAGATTTTTTTATATACAATAATAAACAAATAGAATCTATAATTTAAAAAATTAAATGCAAATAGCCTGTATCCAATTTGTGTGTGTGTGTGTGTGTGTGTGTGTGTGTGTGTGTGTGTGTGTGTGTGTAAATATGTATATATATTTGCAAGATCGTGTACTAAAAAAGAGATAATGTTTTAACATAATTAAGTTTATTACTGATTTATGGGCAGAAGTATCATATAACTGTTTGATTACTTAATGTTAATTTCTTTGAGACAGCTTGTAATTCTATAATAAAAACTTATTATTATATCAAAATATATGATTCATTGTCCACGAAAAGTTAAAATTACTAAATAGTAAAAATATTATAACGGATATCTACAGTTAGAACACATAATAAGCCAGATATTAAAATAAATAAGTAGTGAATACCTAATTTCAATGTTAGTATAGCTTAGTAATATTAAAATTTGATAATGTCTATTAAAATTAAACTGTTAACTTTAAGTTCAATCTTTACATTCTTATAATTTTCACTTGCTTAGAAGCCAAAACTTAACGTTCTAGTTTAAATATATTTATATAAAAATATATAAATTTTCTTTATATACTAATAAGACCTTTTTAACTAATTCATAAGAAATAAATTTCCCAATTTCTATAATCATACAATAGTTTTATAAATAATTTATAATTTTATAAATTTCTTAATGAAGTTGAAATCTTGAGATTTCGGTAATAAATTAAATTTAATAAACAGATAAAATACTGAATTTGAGTTCAATAAACAAACCAATTTTTAATACCAAACTCGATATGATTTGCTTATTTCCTTTAAGTTTTGAATTCCAATAAGTAAATCTATATGTTAATCAAATTAAACTCTTTCTTATTGTAATATAGTAAGTAGATAAACTTTCAATTATGACATTGAAGTGTAGATTAATATATACACAATTTCAAGTAAAACTAATTAATATTAGATTATTATATTGCCAATTTGTGATCGAAGGTAACATTAGGTAAAACAAATACACATATAAACACATGATATATTTGATATTTGACATATCAAAACTCGTATTTTCTCAATTTTTATTACAAAATGATAAAACAGTACGATAATTGTTTTACATTCCATTTATAAAGTCTACAAATTAATTTCAATAAAATATTAATATGTATAATAATATTTGATTTGCATGTATTAGACAAACTCATATATATGACAAATTAAATATTCTTACAAATACTGTAATTACTAGGAATAAAGAGCATTCTTTTGCTCTAGATTACATGTTAAATTTTTAATATAAAAGTTCTTGCTGTCTATGTATTCAAAGATTAAATAAAAATTACGTTATTTCATATGCATTTATTGTAATTCTAATCTTCTTTCGATTTAATTTATTCAGAAAATATTCTGAAAAAATACATGTGTAAATTTATTGAAGTTTACAATTTAAAATAATGTTTATTGAATTCGAAAAGAAATTAAATCAATGATGGAAAATGTTGATTCTTTTTAATTATATTGATACAGAAAAAACATATTTAGTAGATTTTATGCATATATATTTGTTCCAATAAAAACTCTTAAATAAAAGAATATTTAAGATTGTAAAGATCTTATTTAGAGATAAATATTGAAATAATATTGAATAAATATGAATGACAGAAGAAGTAAATCGTAAATATTATTTATACCTATTAAATTGATTTTAAAAAATATGAAACCATAAATGTACCATACAAGGTAATACATTGTAGAAAAATTTAACAAATGCAAATTTTAACAAAACTTGACTTTTCAAATAATTTACAATATTTATTGTAGGATACGACAAATTCTAAGTAAAACTCAGTAAAATCTAAAATTGTATGATTATATTTGACTATAATTATTATAGTAATTATTATAGTTAAATATAATAATAACTAATCATATATGCATTGTTCGAATAAATTTGTGCAATAACTTTGTATAAAATCTTAATGCTATAGATTAATATTATAAAGCGTGGAACCCAAAAATAATGCAGAATACAAGTGATCTGAGAAAAAACGAATAACTTTGTACATATATAGTAGAGTCGTCTTTGAGTATAGAATGTGAGTTTTAATGGAACAAAAAGGAGTGTATCAATAAGTGTAAGTAAATCGGTGAATGGTCTCGAACTGCTACATTAAAATCACAGGTCAACGGACTCTTTCAATTCTTTTTGTATTATGTATTACCCGAGGTAATAATACATCGTTGCATTCACATTCCAATATATATTATCTAATACTGCACCAACAAATATTTACTAATTCAATATTATAAGTTAAAGAATCATAAAAATTATATTATATTCATTAGCTAAAGAATCATCTTTATTTAGTATACAATTAGTATTTAATTAAAGAGATCTTAATTAATGTATGATGAATTTTTTCGTATAAGTTTATTTATCTTGTTTGGAATTTATATACATTTTTCAATTTTATATGAATCATGTATTTTGATAATAAATTTCTCATGACAATATTGATCATTGCGAAAGTTAATTGAATACAGAATAATTAGATTCATTATTAATATGAAACTGTTATTCGCTGTAAAAAAAATAAGAAAGAATTTTTTTATTAAAGAAATTATAAATTGATAATCAATTCAACCTCTTCGTTCCAGTTAATATTAGTGCTCGAATAATATAAGCTTTTTAAATACAATTCACAGAATTTCATATAGAATAAATGTGGTTGTTAATTCGGTAACAATTACAAAATAGGATTTTTTTATAAGGTAAGTCAACGCCAAGTTCTTAAAAGCAGTGACATTTGTAGTTTCAACATTATCAATTTTCTTATAAAGTAAGTGCTGCATCACTCAAAGTTAGATTTTGCACTTTAAGGTTTTGAAATGCAAGAGATTTTCTGAAGTAAAATGAAATACTTCGAAAGTTTAATGTGTACACATTAATAGTGGCTCATTTCTAGAAGAAAGAAAAAGAAATACGAACTAATATAAGATGTTTATAAGGACAGATAAATGTATTCGCGTGGCAGTATTCATTAAATATATGCATTAATATATTTATATGTTATTTACAATTTACTTCAATGTATAAAATAGAGCAAATTTTTTTTTAGATTTTCAAATGTTCATGAAAAATAAATCCTTATCGCCATAAGTTAAACTACTTTGTTGTTATCTTAAAAGTACAGTTGGAATTTGTTACTTTTAAACATGAATGTTTTGAAATTTAATTAACACATCGTTAAATGTTAAGCAAACATAAATATTTTTATAACAGCCATTAAATAAAAAATAATCGAATAAAAAACTCTTTTTTCTTGAAAAATATACTTCCAATATTTATTTAAATAAATCCAAAAGAATTTATAATAAAATTTTCGTAAGATTAGATAACATTTTTTTGCTAATATATCTTGTTGCTTTATCTTCGATGAACTTAAAAATGAAGACAAACAGGATACTATTAAAAAATGTAATAAATCATTTTTATCGAAATATAAGAAATAGAGTACGAAAAAATTAAACAAATAAACGTTAGTCTAAAAGTCGATAAAAAATCATGTAAAATAAAAGAAAAGTTTATCGCACACCATTGTATACATGTAGCGTGAATGCTCTGATTCTTTTGAATTTCATTCGCTCCCTGCATGACAATCACTGTGATTCGTGCTTAGACTCATTCCATCAATCGTTCATACCAAAAACTGCGCTAATACACAGGCACATCTAATAGACGAAACTAGATATCATTTTTTTAAGGATTAAATTATAGTGAGGAAATAAGTAAAAGTAGAAGTAGAAAATCACTAATTTATAAAGAATAACTGGTTCTATAACAGGAATTTATCATAACTTTGAAGGTGTATTTAATGATGTTTTACATGTGGCCAATAGATAGCCATTCACATTAGAAATCTCTTTTATTTTATTAATGTTATTTTCTTTATCTTAGTTATCTTCGTTATCTTACTTTCGTTATCTTCTTTAAAATTAATGAATCTTGAAAAAATTCTGGATGTCAAAAATTTCAAACTCACTAGCCATATAATATTTAAATGTGCTTTTAGTATAAAATAATTGAATAAGTTTGTTTCGATAATTAAAATCATAACTTTTGTATTCATTTTAAATAAAATGGTAAATTACTAATAAAAATATTAATTATGTTAATATTGAATTAAAATCTTTTAATGTTATTATATCAGAAAACACACATGCAGACGTTCCCACGTATGCATATGTATAAGAAACCATATGCAAATAAATGCATTAAAGTTCAAGTTTTGGGCCGATTTTCAAAATGAAGCTTCATGTATAATATATAATAATGCGCAGAATCTGAAAAAACATTTTGTGCAATGTTTCTGTGAAAAATAAAAAATGAAACTATGAGTAAAATAAATACGCTAATATTCAGTTTAACTGGTCAAGATTTTATTTTTCGAGGTAATCTAAAAGATGGAATCAGTAATCTCAAACTTAAGTGATAATACAAAAATTTATATTACTATCCATTTTTATTATTTCTAGGACATTTATATTTTCTCAGCAAGTGCACGTAGAACATGGGATCTTTTACATAATATTTACAATTTAAATTTTTGACTTTTCTTATTTTATTCAATACATATTGAATTTTTAGATTTTTTGTTTAAAATCGTAAAGTTTCTTGGTTTATAATTAGAAATAATTTTATTTTATAATTAGCTAACTAATATCTTATTAAAATAAATTGTATAAATACCATAACTATTCTGACATAAGCAGGAAATTGTAATAAGATATATGATATACAGCGATTATGGTATATTAATTAATTATAAATATACAAAATATTATTAACGTATTAGCAAATATTTATCATGATAAATAACGTGCTGAACTTATAAATATTTTTAAGTTGAACAAAAATTTGTAAGGTTCGAATAAGCAAAATGGTAAAAGTGGATTTGTATGAGTTCAATATAATTTAATGGGAACAATTGATCAGCAATGAAATATGTATTACGATGTAATTACAAGCCATAAAATATCGTACATGTCCCCACCTTGTCTTGAATTTATATCATTTAGCTAAGAATTGGTGTAATTATTGTGATTAGTTCAAGTAAGTACTTTATAATTTATAAGTATTTTACAATTTAATCATTGTACAGTTTCACGTTAAGTATTTTAATTATAAAATGTTAAAAAGAATAAATTAATATCGAAAAAAGTAAAACTGTTAATTTCTTTTAATCATATTTACATTATCTTTGTATTATATTTATTATTCATTACATCTTTTTAAAGTATTACATTAATTTTATTATTTTTTTATGGTATAGATATTGTACTTTTTTTGTCCCTGTAAAAATATTTATTTTTTACATACATAACTACGTTCTATATAATTATTTATTAAAAGATGTATTTAAGCAGTAAATTAAGGTATGAATACTTTAAATTTGATTATCAATTGAATGTAAAGTTGTCTACTAGAATTTGATTATATATTAATAATTATGATATTTACAAAAATATTAGAAACATAAATATTGTTAATCAAAAGCTAATACCACAAATTAATGTCAGAAAATTGATATATTTTATTGTTTTTTTATTACAGTATCCAAGTAGCATTAGATGTAGATACTATATGTATACGTACATAAAAAAATATATGATAGAATGTACGAAGAATAACGGGATTAAAATTCTCACATCGAGTTAGAAAAATAGAGGTACAGAGAAAATAAGTATCATAAGAAAAAAAAGAGGAAAGAAGAGAGAAATAGTTTGGGACAAAGATAGAGATAGATGGAGGGGGAGAGAGAGGGAGAGAGTATGGTAATCTCTGACAACGAGTTTTGTAAGCCTAAATCTGCGAGCACTTAACATCGCCGAGCTCAGACAACATACTAAACTTTAAAAGCATCTCTCTTTTCTTGTTCTCTTTTCAATGTCCACGCTGAATATAATCAGTCGCTAACACTTCCACCGACTTATGTCGCATGAATTATACTTTAACTCCTTGTCTGCTTTGTGCTCCTCTGTTCTCCATTACTAAACGTCAAATACTGCTAAGTACTTAGAAATTCGAATTAAGCTATCGACTCTGTTACTCTTGGAAACGAAAATGACGACGCATCGACCATCAGCACACATTTCCAATCGCAAAGATTGTAAGACAATGGGTTATTATTATCCTTATCAGTGTTCAGCTACCATTTTCATGCATTATTCCACATTTCTCACTTATTCTAATCTTTAAATGTTGCATTATTTTATCGAACTTTCTGCAGATTTTAAACAATTTTACATTTATATTTAAATTAATACACGTTGATCGTATCGAAGTTATAAAATAGGCTGTTCAATTTTCTTGAATATTTTAAACTATCGACAATATTTAAGTTTTCAATTTTTAAATAATAAAAGAACCACATAAAATTATAAATTATAACAATTGTAATATTTGTAAAACTAATTTTTGTAAAATGAAACCTCAAACACTGATATTTTTTTAAGTCTTTTATAAATATATAATTACCTAATATTTCATAACTTAGTAATTATATTATTTAACTTACAAAAAAGTTTACGATTAAAAAAAATTTTATAATAAATTTAATCCTTTCAATAAAGTCAACTACAAACAATATTAAATTCTACAAAAAAAATTTAAACCGCTTTAGTGATTTATTTTGCCCAGCAAAAGACATTTCTTTACGATTATAAGTAATACAAAAGTTCATTTTGTTATCCTTTGTTCTATGCTATCAAATTTTATCAGGATTTAACAGACGATGAAGTTCAAGAATAGAATTAAAGGAAAGAATTCCAATATTCAGGAAAATTAAAGTTGATAATATCAAAGAAACTTTCATAAAATCGCAGCAGTTTAATAAATGGAATTAAAATGTATTTCTTTTCAAATCGTTGTTCATTGCAAAAGATCTTTAAAGACTAATCAATTAAAAAATAATGCTAATGAACTTAGGTCTGCTTTTAATTTTGAATTGTAAAAATCCTATAGAATTATATCTAAAGTCACGGATAATATAATAGAAATATTATATTCATACTAATTATAAATGAAAAAGAAATAATAATAATGACAATAATAATGAAACAATTCGTCCATTTAAAATCTAAATAATTTTAAGGATTATAACATAAGTTGGAACTGGAGATATAAAATTGAAAGTTTCAGAATTTTCAGCACGTAATACAGTAGCGTAGTTATTATCTTTAAAAAAGGAATTACTTATTTTTATGACAACATAAAAATAATCACTTTTGTAAAAAGTAATAAATTGATGATAAAATTTATGTTAAAATGATATATGGTCAAATGAAAAATTTGTTTACATATAATTTATCGCAACCTTTATGAGATTTATAAATTGAAGATACATCAAATTCAGCACTTTATTTTAAAAAAAATTTGCAAAAAATGGTACATATTATTGAAATCTATAAAATTTAGAAAATAAAGGAAATAAATATTCCAACTCATTCAATGTTACAACAAATATTATTGTTTTATGATTGTACATATTTTATTATATTATGTATGTGCTTATTAAATTGTGTTCTTATTATGTCTTATATATGCAGTTTCAAATAAATTCAAGTTTAAACGACGAACGGCAATAAAGATTACAAAATTTCGTAATAAGATTAAGTTATTATTTGAAAATATTTTGCTAAAAATCATACTTATTCTTTTCATTAAATTACTAAAGAAGAAATTATCTATATTTTTTAACTGAATAAAGTTAACTGTAAAATCAAAAATAAGATAATCTTTAGTACTATTAGACAATTAACATTATCATGCAAATAATCAATCCTTTTATAAAAGGTTCATTTAAGGGATAAAACATATTGTGAAGAAAATTAGTTTTCTCATGTTTCTGAGAAAAATAGATCGATAAAGAATTCGTAACAATTTTATAAATTTTATTTGAAATTTACAACCAAACTGTTTCAAAGCTTCGGACAATTTAAAAATATTTGTCTTGATAAAAACTCAAATCAGCGCAGTGAAGAAATAATCAGAATTTTAGTCGCTTGTATTAAGAAAAAAAAGAAATTACTACATTTCAGTATTTGGACAAATAGGCTTTTAAACGGATATTACTGTTTTTATAAGTTGTCGTATAAAGACAATAAAAAATATCTTAAACAGTTTCTTTAAAAAGAAATGAATCATAAATGTTTCCAAATTTAAAGAACTATACTTTAAATATATACTATATTCATATGAGTCTATACTATGAATAAATATTGTGCTAGAAATTGATGTTCCGAATGTTTAAATGCACATGGACTTTTATATATGTGAGCATACGGGCCGCATAAGATTGTTTATAACAAATTCCACTAAATATTTTTTTAATATAGTGTATTTAATAATATTAATACATAAGAAAAAGTTCCGAATATAAATATCGCGCCGGAAATTGGTGTTACGTACATTTGAACGAACATACAGTCTTAAATATCTTCGATTGTTAATAACAATTTCCCCTAAAACATTCAAACTAAACTTTTTTGAAACATTATTTGCAAAATTTTAATTTTAGTTACGGGCCGATACTGATTCAAACAAAAGTACATAAGCATTCACACTTTCTTTAACTAGTGATTCTTTAAAAGCCGTATATATAAACTCTACCGAATTTCGCTGGTGTTTTTTATCTACAATTTGAATATTTTTTAGGTGTAACATGTAACAGAATATGCAAAATAAAGTGCTTAATTTGCATCTCTAACTTCGTATAATAAAAGATCGCGCATGACAATTTTCAGATATTTCCGAAAAACTTTGTTTTAAAACATAATAATTTTCCAGATGAGATATTAGCGTTTTTGGTTATGTATAAAACAATTGAATATAATAAGATAAGTAAATTATTTATTAAGATGTGAATATTCTACAATTTGAGTTTAAACTTGTTACATCTGTCGACGAGCCCGAAGAAATTTCAGTCGCATTGCTACAAGAAAGTGAATAAAAACGCATTCATACATATTCTACCACATATAAATAAACCTAATGCGACGGTCGGATTCAAAGCTCGACTTTAGAATTTTGACGATTCGTTCCCGTAACTTCGAAACTTAGTGATTGGTCAACGTCGCTCTTTTGTTTTTCTAAACAAACTTCTAAATGTCAGCGCAACCCGAGGTCTTAAAAACAAACTATTGTATCTCCATACAAACATACCGAATTTGCGATAATTTCGAAAGCACTCGAAGCATATGCGTAATGTTATTACTATTTTTATTATTATTTTTTTATTCCTTTCAATATACGAATTGTAAATACATTACACACACACACACATACACACAGAGAGAGAGAGAGAGAGAGAGAGAGAGAGAGAGAGAGAGAGAGCACTGCACATTACAATATTTTTTCTTTCATCGTTTTCTCTACTCCTCCGTCTTATTGTACTTAATCAATCTACTTCTAAACTATTATTATTAATAAATTACAAAAATTAAAGCATCAGCATGAGCAATAATGAAAAATAATTGATTTTTTAGATAATAAGAATTTTGAAAAACGTATAATTTAATTTGTTAGGTTATAGTTTATTCGATTTTATTTATTATATAATTTAGAAATTTAAACGCATATCATTCACTACATTTAATTAAATAAAGTAATAACTTGAAAAAAGCCGTGACACTTGATAGTTGCATACGAATAGCTTCAAACGATTTTATGTTATATATAAATATCTAAGAACTATAATTTCTGTTTTTCATTGTTTCATTTCGTCTATCTCTCTCTCGCTCTCTCTTTCCCTAACTAAATTTATTTATTTGGTATTATTACTAATAACTTATAAAGATTGCTGCAACAAACATCGTTCGAAATAATTCATGTTTCAAAGAAAATAAATTTGAGTTGAATCTATTTTATTTGGCTTACGTTTCAAAAATAAAAAATTTATGATTTCACTCATACACATAAAATTGCAAAATGAAAAAATTTTTATTCACACTATCTTACATTATCATCCTACACAAACAATGGTCAAGTGATGATTACACATGTATTTACACATATTGTTTGACACATGCAAGGCCTTCGATGCGATGGCTGAAATCGACGAGTCACGTCGAATCTTAGATTTGAATGAATCGAAATTCTGCCACTTTGCAACGCGGCAACGTCACGTTTTTTCAAAAGTAAAATTTAATTCTTTATTCGAGACGAGTCACACATTATAATGTAAATAACAAGCCCATACTAGATGCCTTAAATCATAAAAAAATTAAAGACATTACAGAAAAATGCAGTTTTTATTATCTGGCTTAGTTTATATATGAATGAATAAAAATATTCTTTTTCAATTTTTCCATTTTTTAAATCATTCACTTTTTTTATCAATACTCTTTCTCACTTTCATCGAACCTTAATATTTCAATCCTCTTATAATCCATTTATAACAATTACACCGTTTTCATGTGAATAATACAGAATTATATAAGAGAATTTCTAAAGTAAAAATTGAAGCATTTCTACACGCATTTACACATTTACTGAAAACCTACCGAAAGTAATTTTTTTGCCAGAAAAAACATTCACCCTCTATTATGAATGGTTTTTGTGGTAGAAATTACGGTAAACCTGTTATTTTATAATTTTTGATCATAAACGATAATTTTTTATAGCTTTTTCAAAAAGAAAATATTTTACGAATGATGAATATGTTCGAATTTTGTTTGCAATTCCAATGATGCAGACTTCAGACTTCTATATTTAGACCTATTACTTTAATCTTTGTAATCGTTCTTTCTCTTTACTCCGTAAGTACGAAACCAAGTATTAGAATAGAAAACGTAGCATCGATTTGCGAAATCTTACCTGTTCGTAGATGTTGATATGGATCCTCCACGTCAGATTCATGATAAATGACAGAGTGCAGAGTAGCGTTGAGTTCGTGCTGAGGGAAATAGTAATGTGACTTCTCGACGTACCAGGCGCCATCGCGGGATGACGTTATCTTTCCGTGGAAAATGCCGTGACTTATGCTACCAAACACATGACTGTCTGGCTCGCCTGTAAAGTCATAGCAGAAGACTTTCAAATACTTATAATTATTATTTCTTTAATAAATGCATACTTTTCTTTAACTTATCTTATCATACATCATACTAGAGAATTTATAAATTTACATCATACCTAACTTCAAAATGTAATATTCATTTATTGGATTTGCTACTTTGAATTTAGAAATACTGATTTAAAATTAATATCAAACATTTTTAAAAACTTCTATTTTATATTTTCATGCATAAGAGCAAACATCTTATGTATTTTATTTCACAGATATAATACTAAAATGTTACATTTTTTTTAACAAATAATCATTTTCTTTTTTCTTTTTTAATAAAATAAGTAGATATAAATAAATGCCTTTTCTCTAATTGTTACTTATTTGATTATTACTGTAGTTTAAAAATTCTATTTTACTTAATAGCGCTTCTCTATAATCCGTATGACAAGTGTATTCGTCGGGTTAAAAAACTGTCAATTCATAATAATGTCAGATATTATAATAAGATAATAATTATTAATAAGATTCTCACTTAATACATAAACAATAATGTTTAGCTGATAATGTTTTCTAAAATAAATAAGTTGGATTACCCGCATACTGGAAATTTTTCTCGTTCATAATTCGGTAAATTTAAACATGTAAGTATGCATGTGTTTGATAAAATAAAAAAAAAACAGTAATTTGTGAGTTTTTATTTATATTTCATTATAAGTAACTTAAAACAATCATAATAGATACATGAAATTTTCAGTCTTATGTTGCTTAATCGTATAATTCTGACTTATTACAATTTTATATATTTAATAAAATTTATAAAGCCTCGATGAGAAGTGTTACTTATTTGAGTTATAACTTTATACCAAGTACAAATACCATTTACGCATTTGAATTTATTTAACATTTTCAAACAATAGCATGTAACTTTAATTTCACGTTTAAAATGTTCGATATCAAATTGTCATTCGGAAAATCGACTTAAAACGTTAATGAAATTTATACGTCAAAGTAGTACTAGACAATGGAAAAATGCTTCGCTCTTAAATGATATAATTTTACTGTTCCGAAGTTGCATAATATGCGCACAGGGTAATATGAAAGTCGTAAGTGAACACTCGATGGAAAATCTCGTCATGGACTTCTAATGCGTAAAAGGTAATAATATCTAATTATTGTTTATTACATTGTAAATTAGAAAGCTCGAGACTGGAATTGCATTAAAAATGATATTCTTTAAAAGAATATCTAAAAATATCATAAAAAGCTATGCTTTCTTTATTCTATTTATTAATTTACACTTCACGATAACCAGTAAAAAAATATGTTATATAAAATTAATAAAGAATTTTTTAAAAATCTTTTTAGTCTATCTACTTTATTTAATTTTTATTATAAAATTAAATGGTTTTAATAGATTTAATTATATTTCACAATGGTACTACAGAACTAAAATATATAAGAAGGATATATTGTTAACAAATATACAAGCAATGATTTTTTAGATCAGTGAAATGATAAAGATTATTTTTTACTAAAATGAAACTGTGATTTAAAAAAACTACATATTATTATTATCATTAAATGTATGATCTTAAAATAAAAAATAAAACATCTCATTTAATTTAGTAAGCGATATAACAATGAGGAAAAACAGAGTAAGGTAGAGATAAAGACATATAAAGACGATGATAAATTTAGATATTGGATTATTGAGTTTTATTGAGCAAGCAACCTACTTTTATAATATTCTTACTTATGATTAAAAGAAATTCAGTTTTCTGTCATTTGGTTGAATAAAGTATGGTATTAAGTGAAAGTTCATTTAATAATTAAATATGATAAAGTAGTTTAATTAAACACTTTTAGAATTAAAATTTTATTCTATTTTCGTCAGAAAAAGAAACATGCGATTATCCATAGAGTTTCACAAATTCAATAAGTACTACCATATTACCAACCATAACATTATTCTTAAACATGGTAACTCGGAAGTACGAGTTTGGCACATCGCTGATACAAGTAACTTTTCCCATTAATTTCCAAAATAACCAGTGCAACAATATCAGTGCACTTCATGCTGTTGTGTGAATTTTGTACAATCTCAATACAAGTAATTATCTATTTGAAAGCAGTGATAGTAATTTCATTTTGAAAATATTATAAGCAGTCATGAACGCTTGAAAATGATTGCTAATGTATTCCCTAAACATTATTTATATATTATTGTATTATTTGTCAATAGTATCCATTTGAATCAGTCAAATATTATTAATGTGGAAGTAACTGAATTAAACAATTTTAATTTTTAAAGACTTATTATGCATCCACGTTTGAATGCAGCAAGGAGAATAAGATGATGTAATAGTATAAACTGTAGACGCTTGCATTAAAAGCAAAGCATTGGACTACTTGAGTGACAGTATAAATGCATTTAAGATAGAAAGAAAAATCAATTTAGCGGACACTCGATTCGTCTCCATCAGCAAAGTAGATAGTCTGCAAACCTACTTTATAGTTCCGAACGTAGCTCGTACAGATGCTCTCCCTCACTCCAACTTATCGCCTCAACCACCACAATGCACACTAATCAGGAAATGAACGTGGTCCAACTACCACAGCTTCATTCTCTCTCTCTCTCTCTCTCTCTCTCTAGCTATCTCTAGCTACTGAATTGATGGTCAGCTGTCGCATCAGGCATTGTATGCCGCCTAATGGGCAGCGTACAAGTACAAACAGAGATAGTAGTACTATTTCCCGCCATGTTATATTATAGAGAGCTAGGGAACTTACATTATCAACATGCTCGGGGCGAGCTGAAGAAATTAGCCGTAGTGCAGCTAGATTCGAGCAAATACACGGACACGTAAGCTAGTCAGTGGACGCATAAAATGTCGAAGCACGTTAATTTTAGATAAGCCACAGTGAGCGTGACATAGTATATGAGTGGAGGCACATAGTGTATGCAGTTGAAAACGTTGAAGTTTTATAAAACAAAATATGCATAAATGAATTATTATTTTCAAAGTTAATTTCCCTGATAATAAAAGTTATTTAATGCATTATTTCGTATTTAATATAATTTAATATAATTATAGACTTTCAGTTTAGTACCAGAAAAAACACTTTCATGGTTTTATTGCACAAGGTTGTCACTCTTTTTTAATAGGCTTGGCTGGAACTGTATTCAAGAGAAAGAGAAATCTGACTTATGAAAGTAAGACCAGAAGGCAGACTTGATCTTATGATGACTATTTTATTTCATTTTTCTCTGCATTTCATTGTATACTAATGAAGTTTCTAGTTAAATCTATACTGTCGCTGACGTCTCCTTCTTTCTACATTTCTAATAGAAATTAAAAAAAGAAATCAAATATATATATAATCTTTTCTGTAGACTTAAAGAACGGAAGATAATCAACAGCTGAAGTATAAAAATGTTATAGCATTGTCGACTTTCTTTTATTTTAGAGAGATATGTTGATAGCATAAAATACGAGCCTACCAAATCATTCACTTGGTATGAGAATCTATTTGTAACGAACATATTCTTTGAATCATGATGATAAGGTAGCTTTTAAAACTTAACTGAAATAATTTAGTGAATCACCAGGTAGAAATTTATGAAACATAACATTTTTTTATATAACAGAGGGTCTATTAAATATTTATTCAATGTAAAAAGATTAGAGTATCGAACAAAAATAAAATATTTTACATTTAATTATGCTGAACGTTTTTAAATAACTAGCACGACAAGTATATTTACGAAAATCAATCTGTACCCTACTTGTTTTGTATTTTACAAGATCTAACAATATTTTTGAGTATAATAATTTAAATTAATAAAAAGGATAGAACGAACACACAACAAAAGCACCTATCTGTAATGTAGATAAAAAACCAACTATCGTTACTGTACTTATGGAGGGACGCAGTAATTGCATATATATGCATACATCGAGGACCGCTCGGTTAGTGATGACCAAAAATTTCGTAAATTGTTGATCGAACTGTCACAAGTGAACTATATAATATCTTTAAAGCAGGAAGACTATCTTAACATGAAAGCAGTGCGACTAGTTAGTGTAGACTCGACTGCACAGAATCGATATTTACTTCATTCGAGCAAAATAGGTGTATACGTACGAATATGATCTCGATATAATCATTATATTAAAGTTTGAATTACGTTCTATATTGCGATAACCTACTTAACAATAAAAACAAATGATGAAAATGTTCGATACTTAAAATGTTTATTTATTGTAATAAACGTATATATATTATATAATAAAAGCTTTTTTATGTTCTATGTAAACGTTATAGAAAATTTTTTTAATAATGCTTAGTTGTATATCAATACATGAATTTATGTATATTTAATTGTTAAATTTCTTAAATTTCTTTTATAAATCTTTTATAAAGTAACGTTTCAAAGGTGAACAAATATATTCTTATTCTTTCTTTAAAAGAAGTTTTGTATATTCATAATTATTTATTAAATTTATGATTAAACTTAGTTTTATACTAAGCCAGTTATTATCATAAATATGAATCAAACATTAATACAATGCAATATATAATACATATCTACTATTAAACCTGACAAATAACTATGAACTATATTTTTTTCATGGTCATACAATTTATTGTAAATGCATATAAATTCAATTTATAGTATCTTGTAATATGCTCAATTCTGTTTTGTGATCGTGGATAATGACAAATATATAATTGCTACTATGCCACAACGGTTTTCTACAACATTTGGTGAGTCATCTGCTGTTAATTAAAGTGAACTCTTTTTGTCTTATCAATTACGTAACTGTCACCCCCATCAAAGTAAACAGCAATGAATAGTATTAATATATTAATATATTTAAACATTTTGACAGATCTCAGATTGAGACTGAATCGAAGGATCGGTTAAACAATTCGTATGAACTTATTTATTTGATCAAACGATACATTTTGTATGCTATTTTCATATTATTTAGTATCATTTGTATTTATGTTTGTAAATAGTTATAGATTTGTTTATTGAACGAAAGTGTATTTTAACACAGAATCATTAGTTATTGCTTAACTCAGAAACATTATTTATCACAAACATATAGTAATTTATTATCGAAAAAAGTATATTAAAGTACGTTAAGTAAAAATTAAAACATTGGTTAGTCTTGATGTTGCCATAATCGTGTAATTATATTTATGACGTATTTTGTCATCATATTTTCATTGCTTAGATAGTCACTTCATGAATTACAGCTTATTATTACGATGATAGTTGCTTATGTCAGAGTTTTATTCGAAAAGTTTTTGTAACGGTATATACGACCGTATTTTAGACAGAAAATAAAGCTTTTGGAGTTTTTGAGACACATTACAAAATGCGCATGCGTGCAAAGACAAGCATGATTCGCTGCTAAGAAACATAATCCAGTATTAATGCATTAAAAGTACAGGGTTCAGAACGAAACCGAAATCGAACTTCTACGCAAACTTGTTCTTTCACAAAAAGTAATAAAATTTGTACAACAGTTATAGTTAGCAATTATTCGACTCATTTAGTGAATAAATTATTTCGTTAATAACAAAAAGCAGAGGTGCACGTTATTATGTTCTCCAAAATTTAATTATGCCATCAAATGATTTTTAACGTTTACCCGAAATCTGAAATTATCTTATCAGTTAGATTTATTATCTGAATCAGTTAGATTTTTATAATTATAAATAAACTTATCAAAATTATTTATTGTTCTATTTAATATACTTTTTTTACTTATGCAGTAATAAAAGCACATAAGAATAGATATAGAAGTAGACAAAGAAAAATTAATTGAGTTCTATTGGTATTAGAGTTCAAGTAAAAATTGAGTTACTATTCATTTTTTTCTCAATTTTTCTATTCGTCATAATTATTTGACATCGTACATTTTTATAATTTTTCAAATAATTTTTTGAAAATTCTTATCCCATTTTATATTTGCCAAATTATTATACAATTTTTACAAATTTATGCATTTTTTAAAATTTCTTTTAAAAACTGTTTGTATAATTTACAACTGTTTAGAACAATACAAAAACCAAGAAAAATAGAGGAATGAAAATATAGATTTTAAGAGAATAACGAATGTTTCATTATAAAATAGTAAACAAACTGATTATAAATTAACACTCAATTTTTTATACATTATATGTAAATAAACATCTACTTATGTGATTAAATATGCACATAATGGTATAGTAACTAAGAACATGTGACTCTTCATCATTTGCGCAAATAAATATATAAGAAAGCGCAAACTAGATCAGAATAATTGTGCTAATATGGATTTGTAAATACGTGCGAGTTACATGACGAACGCACTCAATGGACATAAAATACATCATTTAACATACTGATGTACTTGTGAACAAGGAATTTCAAATAATGTGTTCTAAGATATGGTTTCATGTATATATAGAAAATAATATAGACATTACTTGAAATGTATATTTCTCATTCCATAAATAGTCCTAAGGGACAGATATAATTTCTGTATTGAAAAAAACATCTACTCTAAAATATACTGTTATAATAATAAAATATTTACATAGAGATATTCTAAAATATAAAAGAATTGTAAAATTGCATGTAAAATATAAAGTTATAAATGACTGAGAAGGAAATGAATATTTTATATAATGGTTAAAAGATAGTATAAATTCTTAATTTTTTTGCAGCACTGCAAGATTACTAAATGTGAATAAAATAAAAAAAGAAAAATTTACACCACGCATTTTCTCTCAAAATATGTGCCAATGTTTAAACGAATCTTTTAGTTCATACCAATGAAATCATTTATACCGAAAATACAAATGCGTGTTTCTATAATTCATCTCTGTTTTATTCTATTGGACGACTGAACAATATCTTTTGCTGTTCATGCTTCAGCATTGCTTACACGGAGCTGCATAATAGTCAAAACGAAACACCACAGTTGCAACTACGTGATACAACATATTATATAGACGTTACCTCTCAGGATTTTATAAGGTGCGCATGCGCACTTGTGACGTCAATGTATTACAAATCATACACTACTGAGGGCGACGAAAGTATCGCTTATCTCGAAGCTCAACATTATTTAATGCTGCTGCATGTGTCGCGTTGCGTCCAGAAAATACTGCACTGCAATTTAAACTAATAGCTAACGCATATTACTCGAATAAAAATATTACATATGCACCTCCAGTCTACTTTTCTGATTACATTAATCATTTTTATTATTAGTCTTATTAATCTAATCTGAAAAGTCATTTTTTAATTCAGAGTTAATAAAAGACTTTTTTTATAGATGCAACGGCATACCTTCGTGATATATTAGTTTGATATAAATTTTACATAAATCAGTAACATATAGAACAAAAATAATCATTGAGGAAACGTTTCTAACTATTATAGTAAAATTTAATTAGTTTTCAATAACTGTGATTTACATGTGGTACTTATGATTCATCTTCTTCTAAAAACTCATGTATAACTCAATGAAAACTAATTCGACTGAACATTTATGGCAATTACTTTATATAATGTCTTAATTATTTCTTAAATAATTTCGAAAATAAAAGTTAAATATAAACACAAATAAAGTTTTCACAGTTTTCTAAGTGAAATTAAATATACAAACATTCCGAAGAACGTATAAATTATATAATACTGAATTTTTATTCGTCAACTTAAAATCCACGAGAAATATTTATAATTTTTTATTCAAAGTCATGTAGCTCACAGATTTCAGAATATTAGAAAATAATATTTTAATTTCTTTAAATATCAATTTTCTCTAATAAGAAACATAAAAAGTTCCGTGACAATGACTACTATTAACATAACTTGTGATAGTGGAAGTAAGTCAATTAATTGAAACAAGAAAATCTATTAGGTTCATAAATACAAAATTATATATTAATATTTGCTTTCTTGGTTGTTAATCCCGTTGATCCAAATGATCATATCTGCACACGACACTTGGTAGCGGTTGCGTACTTCAATGATTTTAATGTATAAAGCTTTAAACGCTTGCATACTGTAGTAAAAAGAAAACAAAGCAAAATTTTCATTTAATTTTCTATTAGATGATTTCCTGGATCATTAACTCTGAAACCAAATTTCATTTTGTTTAACACTTTTGTTAATTGATATAAATAACATTATCGACATTGTCAAATATTGATTATTTTTGTACTTATTATATTCTAGTAAATAGATAAACATTAATCCAAAACAACACAGTTATTTTTAAATTTTTAACAAAAACATCACGTTTAACATTAATGGATTTTAGTTGGGAAAATCTAGTAAAAATAGAAATTTCTAACATGGACTAAAAATATAATACTTGGGCAAAAAAGTATGTAAGCTTCTTTGGAATCTTCTTCTTTTATTAATTATATGGTAAGTTCTTAAATCTCTTTTAGTGTAAGTTACTTTTCTTCTGAAAAATCATGAGCCTGAAATTTCCAACGTTGAAACTCCAACAAAAAATCAAATTTTTCAAAATTTGATATTTTTTCAAAAAAACTACATAAACTATATAACTATAATACAATATTAAATAAACGATATAACCATAAAAACACCAAAAAACAACTCTTATTAGGGGATGAAAAATTGAAAAATTTCAAATTTTCACTAACTATCATAAACAACAATCATTATCAATCAGAATAAAAAATAAAAAACATTTTTATTGCACACAGAAACTTATTATAAATTTTTAATATAAAATAATTTATCTAATATATTAATTTTTAAAACTTGAAATATTTCAATATTGAAAAATAAAATAAGATAATAATAATATTATTATTTGAATATTAATAAAAGTTCCTACAAAAAACTAAATTTGTTAAAAAATCGTGTATTATGAATGTAGACGCTTAACATTTATAACTTTTATTTATGCTTAAAAGAAATTTTGTACAGATATTATCATTTGTCAATAAAATTTATAAAAATATTAATTTCTAATACTTATAATAAATAAAATATAAGTTCCGCTCATATTAGGTAAATTCAAAATGTTCAATTGTTTACATGTCGTTGGTCTTCAAGTTTCGGCCGGACACTACTTTAAGTCCTTAACACATCATTCACACGTATTATGTACATATAGAAATAGCTTCCAAGCGACCTACGAACTTCCTAAAGTCTGTCGAATCTAAGCATTACTCTATGAATAAAAGCTCGTCAATGTCGTCTTTTATTTGCAAAACACGCATATAAAATTCACATAGAGCCATTATCCCATAAAAAAGTATAATCGCAGTATAAAAATACTGATGTTAATATAACTATCTGTACTCTCCAATATTTAATTACTCAAAGAATTAAAAATTTTATGAATTTTTTACAAATATCTATAATATACAAATATAAGTATCATAACTTCACTTTCTTATTATTTTTCTTCTCTCTCACTCTCTCTACAAATCTCTGTCATTTTACTCTTTCTCTCTCTTATTAGGCTATTCGCTAATTATAAAAATTTTCTCATGTGTCTTGTTCTTGCAATACAACTAGAATTTCATTAGTAACAAAGTAACTCTGAAAGGATTTATAAATATGTTTATAATATCTTAAAACCTTAACCTCTATATTAATCTCATATGTATCTTAAAAAAAAATTCTATATATAGCTAGAAAACATGGGTTTTATTAGAAAGATATTCCATACGAAATGGATTTGTATGATTTTTGTGCTTTACAAATAAAATGTGTGAATACGCAACGATTATATAAATATAAATGTTTAATAACAAGAGAAAAACAGTAAAATTCAAGCCTTAATATTCTTTTATAAATCTGTATTCAAAGAATTTTTTAAATTAGTAGTACAAAAAAGATTTTTTATTTGCAATTATTCTGTAATTTTATAAGGTATGGGTTGCATTACTTTATATTTAATTATTTGGTTACTTCGTGAAATTTACTTATTAACTTTTATAAATTTCTAGTAGGAAAAAGGTAAAAAATTATGACCGAGATAAGTTCGTATTTCAGCTAAAAATCATTATTTAATATCAATTTAATTCATCTTTTTAATCATGATACTAAAACTATTATAAGAGAATAATTAATAATTTATATATATATATATATAATGGTCCGCTACAAAGTAATTTCCGAGTTACACTGCAAGAGAGCGTGTCACGTGTATTCATATATATTGCGTACGTATCATATGCAGTTGTACGCACACGTCCGAATTCAGTGAAGATCGTAGCTCTACGATTTTGAAAACGCAACTCCACGACTTTGCGACATGGCAACACCGCATTATGTTTACAATATATACGATTCAAATTCACATAGAGTCTACTACTCTACGAATAATGTGAAAGATTAGAATGAACAATGCAAATATATAAACAATTTACTATCACCTCTGGTATTCTGTCTCATTTAGTTAAAACATCATTGATTTTTTAAAATAAGAAATAATGTACTTATATACAAATTTTAAAATTAACGTTTTTACCGGTTTTCTATCTAACTCTTTCAATATAATTTTCTCTTTCTTTCTCAAGTACATTTACTCCAATAATCAAATTTTTCCTATATACGACTTTGAATTTGTAACTTAAAATAGATGTCAGTTGATTATCAGAATAAATCAAATCAATTTTTAACAAATAAAAAGACTAAACGATAAGTATTGCAATATACGTGTTATAATTACAGCGGACAAAATGAATTCCAAAAGATATAATAATTGTTAATATAATACATAGAATTAATTAATTAATTAACAATAAACTGTCGCGTTATAGGATGTACATATGTCGTTTGTACGTACTGCGCTAATTTGAACGATGTTTTAAACAATGACGAGATTCTCATATTTTGTTGCTATTCGGGATATTTGTTAATTTTGATATGATCAACAATATTCATGAATAAAAAGTTGTCGAGTGCCTCAGGAATCGCGGCATAAGAATATACGTATTGCGTAAACAGTGAAGGTGGAATTGTGTAACTTTGTTGAAAACTGTGACGAGATTCTCTGATTTTGTTGCTATTCGGAATATTGGTCCCTTTTGATATGATGGACGATATTAATTAATAAAAAGTTGTAAGTACCTCTAAAACACATTTTTATTAATAATAAACTGCTCGATTACACGGTATACATATACGTACAGAGTCATTTAATCAATCTTTTAACTATGACGAGATTCTGATTTTTTCTTGAAAATCTGTTTATTTGTTGATTGTTATATAAGTAACGTAATGCATCGATGAAAAGTTGTTAAATCCTAATATCATGATTTTGTTAAACAATCACGTGGTAGACGCATTTCCTTATCAATAGCGTATTGGATGTGTTTATTTGCGGATGTTTTTGGCAATATTGCTAAATATTTTTGTATTTTTTTGTTATTCCTATCTTTGATTCTTAAGTATTAGAATTATGCAATCTTTTGTTACAATATTAATAATTTTTGTCTTTATAGAGTATTGTAGGAGGCGGTCTTCTTCGAGTACTCTTACGCGGCACAACTTTTATTTGTTTATAATAAGTTTTTCTGTGTAATAAAATTTTTTTTTATTTTATTGGTTGTTGATAATGATTGTTGTTCTTTATAGTTAGTTAAAATTTCAAATTTTTATTTTTTTTTATTTTTTCAATATTATTCAATATTTTTATATTTCATCCCCTAATAAGGTTTGCTTTTCGTGGTGTTTTTAGGGTTATATATTTTATATAACTATAATATATATATAATATATATACATATAGTTAAACAATTATATAACTATAATATATATATAATATATATATATAGTTATATAATTATATAACTATAATAAAAATATAATATTATATATTTTTTGTTCATATTGTATCATAGTTGCATGGTTTACGTAGTTTCTTTAAAGAAATTTCAAGTTTTGAAAAATTTGATTTTCTGTTGGTTTTCCAATGTTGGAAACTTCAGACTCGTGAAATATCACATATTCGTTTAAGAATAAACTATTAAAAAGATTTGTCAATTTATATTTCGTGCCCTTTCATAATATTTATGATAGTTTTCTTTTACTTATTAATGATATCTATAAATTAGAGATTCCATTGATTCTTAAAGTAAATATGTTTGAAATTTGAAATAAATATTAACGATTAACTGGATACAGATAAACGCCTATGAGAAATTAAAAGAATACAAATAAAGAAGCATTTTTCTGAAAAAAGCTCGAAGAGTTAATTAATAAATAATGTGGGAGTACCTATAAGATGGCCTTGGTAAATATGCGAGGTGTCGAGCTCTTCTTTTTTGTCTGAGGGTCCGATAATTACGAGATCTGTGCTGAAGGTGCTGAGATCACGTTTGAGCTTGAGGCGAAAGTCCCGACTATGTGCACGAAACTTCAATGTGACCGCGTTATCCCGAGCCAGTGATCTCTTCGCCCTCAGGTGATTGCGATGAATCTCTTGGGTGTCGTACGACAACGGTTCATAATGCCGAATGTACTCGTTCAGTCGTCGCGCTGTAACACATCAATAAGGCAAGGCCAGCTTTAATATTTGCAGCATTTTCTGTTAGGACTACCACATCAACTGGATAGCAGTTTACGTTTTTCTACCAGAGTAAGAAATTCAATGCCAAATGATCTTTATTTTTTGTAAATGATTGTCATTTTTTAAATACTATTAATAACTTATGTTAATCGAAATGGGTTCGTAACGTTGCCTGCGAGCTATTGTATTAAATATTTAAAAAATATTTGAAAGTAAGTGTCAAGGTATGCGTATTGGAGAGTTGATGTTCTATAGCCTTCTCGCGCTGATTCTATGGGACCACCTCGAAAAGGTTCACCGATCACTGTTAATTTGAGTTGTTATAAATTATATAGAAAAGCGATATTACAAAAGCAGTTTTTAATTTATTACAACACTCACACTGAGAAGCGTTACAATCGTTACATTTGCAAATAAAGTCAATTTTCATAGGTGTATTATTTTACGTGATTTATTATTAATATTTAGGTCTCATTTCTCAACAGACAGAAATATAATTTTTTGTAATTAGTTGATAAGTTTTTCGTTTTAGAACAGCTATTGATTTTTTATAAAATTAGTTTCTTCTATTTCTTTGCTTAACAATGAAAGTAATAATTGAAATTAACACCATAAAGATTATAATCGTTTTATATACTTTTATATTCATACTCAAACACATTAAGTAATTTATTACGTATTAGAATTATTTTTTATATAAATTTTAGATAAACAATATTCAAATTTTTTACTATCATTTCATGCCACTGTTGACAGATGGTAACATTTGGTCCAAAATGTCATTATATGTTATCTGATAACAAATTTGTCTTCTAAAATATAATAGAAAAAATTTTTTTTAAAGGTAACATCTTTACACTTCAAATTCATTAATGTAAATATTTGATATCATAAAGGACGCTTTAATATTTCATACGCACTAAAAAGAACCATCATTGTGAACTATATGATAGATGATACTGTGAGCTTCCATATCTTGAATAAATGCACATAGAGTGTATTCATACGCATTTACGAGTTATAATGTAGGGATGTGACATTTTGGATGTGAGACATACGCAAAGCGGAGAATGCAATGAATAGATGCTACTTTTGATACTAGAGGCCTCGTTATGAATTTGTATTAAGGAAGGCCCCTCATAATCTCCTTCTTTCTCCCTCTCATCTCTCTTACCATATGTTAGGTCAGCGCAATTCGTTTCACTCTCCATAAAAGAAGGTAGAATAGTTACGAGTGTATATTGCACACGTCCAACATAAGCATTGCTGCATGTTCATAATATCAGCTTTGAGCTTAGAGATTGATGTCTCCTCTTTATGTTTCGTTGATATGAAACTCCACGTAAAGTTACCAACCATCTTTTTATTATTATTTATTTTATTAGTCGTTTCCATCCATGGATTTTATGTGAACTTATATGCTATTGGTACTTGTTCTAATACAATAATCTCCAAATAATTTATAATATATATATAATTTATAAAGTTATGACATTTACGTAGATTAAAATATATTTATATACATTTATACTTATTTTAATTATCTTCATTAAATTTTATCATTTTAGAATTCAGAAAATAGGTCATTCTCCTAATTTCAATCTTTGGTAAATTTATATTCAGTTGGATTCATTATCAATCATTGAATATGTAAGTTCAGATTTCAGGCGTAAACGTAAGAAGCTAAAAAAAGAGAATAAACAAGAAAATTATGTAACTAAGAATTTAGTCCAAAATCATGCTGCCATGAATACTTATGTTTAAAGTATCGTGTCTATAAAATATTTTCTCTGCAACTCTGTATCGCTTTTGAAGTATAAAACAATTTCATTAAAACTCTTGACATTTGAAAGATGTGTTAATAAAGGACTTGACTACACGAAGTGAAGATTCAATAGTTACTAAACACTTCGGAGCAATAACCTACTTCTGAAATGCCGAGATTTTTAGTTATTCATATTTAGCTTAAATAAAAAATATTTACTAAATTTTAAACCTTTCTTTTCAATTTCAAAAGAATAGTTTTTTACATGCTAATTGAGATAATAAATAAATAATAAAAGTAAATATTGACTATACTTGTATAAAGTATAACAATTTTGGAATATAGATTTATGCCAACTATGAAAAGAATTTTTTGGATGTGAAAATTAACTGTTTAGAGTTAATTTCATCAAAAAAAGTTTCATGTTTAGAGTTTGATCTCTTAGATCTAAGAGAGATTTAAGGGGCTAAACTATTGTATAAATAATATGTACTACTGACTATATATATTTATTCAATAGCTTCCTAGTTGAAAATAATAGTAGAACTAATAAAATTGACGTTAATTTTGTAAAATACTAAAATTGTTATAACGTTCAAAAATATGAAATAATTATTATTGCAGTAGATGCATTTCACTTTATCTGACAAAGTATATGTTAAAAATTACACCACATCTTTATGGCATATAGAATGAAAAAAATGATTTTATAATGATATAGATAGTATTCTTTCTGATTTTGATATTTGAATAGTTTAAATAATTTATTTGCTAATAAAAAATAAATTTATTAGGTGATAACGTATGTACAGTAATCTATTACTTTGATACATATATTGTAGATAATTATATTAAAATTATATTTTCAATTAAGCTTTATTCAAGATCCATTTCGTATTTTATTCAAATGACATGCTTCACGTAATTCAAATACTATATTTGTCATAATGCTGTGAATAACCAATAAACCTATTCATTTATTTTTTTTTACCTCAGTACTACCCAAGTGCTATTTGAAAATAAATCGATATTATTAATTTTCGCAGTAAAGTAATTGATGAATATTTAAATACTGGAAAATCTTTTCAAATAAACAACTTTAAACATTCATGTTTTTCAAACTTCACAATACAATTTACGTGCTTTGTAGTGTTTAAAAACACGTTGAAAAAACTTTTTACAATTATTATAGGATCGATTACATCTAAAGCCTTACGCTTATTTATTAATGTGTACATTTATGTCAAAAATTTCCTCGAAGAACAAAGTTAGAGTTTATGGACAAATATTAACCTTATGTAAAACCATAAATAAAAACATGTACTTTGTTAACTTTATAAAATCGGTTGAAGAGGGTGTTTTTTATGTATGTTTAAAAAGTACAGCGTACACTGCGAATATAGCGTATACTTTGGACGCAGTGTCCTTGTGCGAGGACGAGAACAGACTTTTCGTCTCGTCGAAGAACAAGAAGCTATTGTTCTCGTTCTGGACTTCTGAAGTTGCTACGACTGAACCTGTTTGTTGCTAAGGCTAGTAAGATGACATGGCAATAAATTAGACAGACGTCAGTCATGGCAGCTTTTAAGCCTTTCTTTAACAAATGTCGCGTTCGATGAATTTAACATACTACTATCAATTTCATTTTAAACACATCTAGACTTTGAGTTTGCATAAATTTTTCTATTTATTTAAATTGGAAGTCATTTCTCTTACGTTAATAATTATGTTGCCAGTATTATCTAAAGCTAATTTTCTATTTAAATTATTAGTAACGATTATCGATCAACAATAACTAAAGATCATGTGATGTATACATAAGTAGAGTTTTAATTTAAAATAATTAATTTTACAGAAACAAAATAGTATAATAATATAATAAAAAATTATCTAAACAAAATATCATTACAATTATGTTTTAATCTGACCGTGTGCTTATAGACCTTAAGTATAAAGTTCTTTTTAGAATGTAGACGTTTATAATAAAATTCAGATAAATAAATTAGTTTACAAAGTTCTTTTAGTGTGTAAAGGTACTTGTAAGTTTCCATTTACCTTTAATAGTAGAGTCTTATTTGTATTATAATATACGCACTATGATCTAATTACCGGCATAGAATAATAATAATTATTTTTCACAAATTCGTACTTCTGATTAAACCATATCGCCATTCAGCTCAAAATGTATAACGTTATACTTTATTATGCTGCATTATGTTTGCGCAGAAACAGTCTCTATTTCAGTAGACATTATTAATTTCATACGACATATTTTATTTATAAGCACATAAAATATATTAGTACTGTTAATATAGATAAGTCAAAAGCCCAATAAATACACTAAATTCGAGGAATCGGATTTTTGTACATTCACTGATAAAATATAATTCGTTTCTGGCACTATTACAATTTGTATAAGTGGCAAAACAGCGATTGAATAAATATCTGAAGTTTCAACCGGTAAGATCTCAACAAAATTTGAAGCTTTTTAAAAATGAATATTTTTTTACAAAATCAATTTGAAACGCATAATCATTGCATAAAATTAACTTATTAAAAAAATAACATAACCACCCTTAAAAACCACCCCTACAAGGGGTTGAACATTAAAAAACAAATTAAAAAATTCATAACTTCCAAATTATTAGAATTCCACGAAATTCTATTTTCGATTAATATTAAGTACCTACAAAATGAGACGTAAAAAAATTTTTTCGTAATAACATCCATCCGAAACATTGTTTTGTCGAATATTGTCCGGAACACCAACTTGTTACAAGTTGATTAGTTATTAGTTACGATAGTCTGGGATAAAATTTTGTTGTATGCCATAATTCTGCTTGTTATTAACAATAACCCATAGTACAAACGCGTATATGAACGATATTTCCTTTATTTAACAACGAAATTGACAATGTTCTACATAGATTTTAATATTTAAATTATAGATATTTAGCTTGGCTTTACATCGGGAATGAGAATCTGAAAAAATATTTCTGAACTAAGTAAAATTTTTAATGTTATAAATATTCTAGTAAAATCCATTTAAAATCATTGATTCGCATATTATTTTGATTAATAGAGTATAAGACATTATTGTTGATGTATTTTTGACGTGAAAATTGCTATATATAGAAATGGTGATATATATTGATTTAATAAATAATGTTATAGATATACTGTTATGCGCATAAGAATTGGTGCACTTACAGACTCGTATAGTGGCGTTCGGAGTAACGTCGTTAAAAACAATGTTTCTAATCGATTTTTACTATGAAAATTTTTTTACGTCTAATTTTGTAGGTACTTAATATTAATGGAAATGAAATTTTTGGTCATCCTAATAATTTAGGAGTTATGATTTTTAAATTGTTCAACCCCCTGTAGGAGTGGATTTTAAGGATGGTAATATTATTTTTTTTATAATAAGTTAATTTTATGAAATGATTAAGCGTTTCAAATTAATTTTGTGAAAAAAAAATTTTTTTTTAAAAACTTCAAATTTTGTTAAGACCTAACCGGTTGAAACTTCAAACACGTGATTGAATAAATTCATTTATAAATGTTCATTCGATTAGTATTCAACTTTTTTGAGGTGCTTGGACTGCCTAAGGAAGGAAAAAAGCATTCTGCTCTTTATTGAGACTCTTATTAAATCTTATTAAACGACTAGCAATTCTATTGATGTGCAATATCTTTAATGATTTAAGTTATGTGATGATTATCTTTTGTTCAATGCTCTTGTGTCATCAGTTCGAGTCAAATCATAATTCTAGGTATGAGAAATGGTATAAGGAAAAGACAGAGAGGCAAAAAACAATGCTGTTTTTTTGGAAAAATAAAAAATCCTTTTTATTTTAACATAATCTGAGATGGTTCCGACAGAAAAATTAACAATAAAGATATTAAAACAGGTCGTCGTAGGCTTGACAGGTGCGACGCGTACTTTGAAATTACGCTATCTTACGACAGTTTCTTACGTTTAATAACACATACATTAATGCGCTCATATAGAGACTGATCCACATATACGCAAACACAATTGTCTTCTAGTTCATTCTCCGAGCCCGATAGCGCCATTATTCATTTAGGGATGATGGGTAATAAGACAAGAAATGAGATATGCGTGGTGGCGACAAGTGAAGGCCTGGGAATTGAACATGCGAATCGCTATGCTCTAAGAAGAGATGGTATGAGAAACGGATCGGAAAGTAGTATAAGAATCGCAACACCTAAAAGAGAGTACGAGAACTGCGTTAATCCCAGGTTTTCCTGAAAAGATTCGAAGGCGAAAATTGGCAAAAACTCAACCCTGAGGTTTAACGTCTAGTTCAATCTATACATTAAGAGCTGACGGTTCTTCCCATATGTTACACGAATGGTGAGCGTTATATCATATCTACATGTAAAGTCACATGTAGAATCGGTTGGCAGTCACGAATCCTCGCTATTAAAAGTTTTTGACATTTTTGTCGCGATATTTTCAATAAATACATTTCTATTTTCTAAAAATAGTATTCAGATTTTTTTAGTAACCCTGTTGTTTTTTTAAAATTGACAAAAAATACATTCAACTACTCGAAATTGAATTAACCATTGACTATTGCATCTATAAAAGATCGTAATAAGTCTGATATTTGCAAATATTTGTTTCTATTATTATTATAAGCTTACAATTTTAATAAGTATCGGTACAAGTCAAATTGAAGTATAAAACATCGTATATATTCATGAAATGTAACAATAATCGAAATTAATCTGTGAAATATAAAAATATTTAAAGCTCCGTTGTTAAAGTTTTATGTTTAAATAAATAATATTTAAATTTAAATCTTTTACTATTTTAAACACATGATATATCAATTTAACCATTTTTATAGAGTATTTGCATGTTTTCCTTCATCAATTTTTAAAATGATAATTTTTAAGTTATTATTTCTAAATTCTAAACAAGAGAAATGTTTGAATAAAAACTGTTAACCATGGCTAATTTTCTTGAAATGTAATTATATTTTTACTTGTGCCTTTGAATATCTTATATCGATGTTAATATACTAAATTAGGCAGCTTTTAATAAATATTTAAAATAAATGATAAAATAATGCATATATACAAAAGTAAATGTACATATTAAAAGAAAATATGCCAGTGTCTTTAATTTTACTGTTTGTACCTTTACAATAAAATTTTTTTTAGTAAATTTGCAATTAATTATAATCTACAATATATTGTTTAAGTTATGAATTATAAATAATCTAATTTTTATATTTTCAATTTCAAAATTTACTTAATTTTAAAGAATGTTACCCGCAGATATGACTGCTTTTAAGCATTAGTCATTTTACTTGTAAAATGATTGCTACTCTTACTTAAAATTAAAGTGTAAAATTTACATTTTTTCTTTATTTTTATGAAAAAAACGTTATATTTTTTATTATTATATTATTATTTATATGAAAAGAAAAGATAAATTCAATCTCATATATACGTTTTTAATATTTGTATTGCTATAAATTACAAAAGTTACACGACGTGATACTACCAGGTAGTGGAGAAATAAATACCAAGACAATTTTTTAGAATCTGTTGGTTGTAGAGATTACTTACACATATGATGTTATTGTTGAAGTTTTGTACAGTTTCACTCGTAATGATTTAACTAAGCAATTTAGATAAAATGTTAATGTACTTTTATTCTATGAACGTTTACAAAGATTACTTTATTGTGAATCGTATAGTAGAAGATTAAAAAAATATTAGTTTCTAAAGCCTATGTTTTAATAATAACAATTAAAGAATGACTATTATCTATATGATAAGACAGTTTCACTCATTGCATTATATTGGCTTACCCTCGTCTATTTCCTGTTCCGGTTTGAGTTTTAATTAAACCGTAATAAGCACTTTAACATCTTACTATGATACAGGCACTTTAGCTTCAATTACTCCAAAGTCTCATATTAACTTTGTCGTTAAGCTACTGTAACTACGTCGAAAAATAATAATAAAAAATATACTTTGAGTGCAATAGTATAGCATTCAGTGTACGTTATTTTATTATTATTTTTTTCTACGTTATTTCGTTGAAACTTCTTAAACAAAATTTTGACTAAAGAATGATTTTCAAAAAGTGCATCTTTTAATCTTTTAATCTTACATTTTAGTTTAGAATAATTATTTTAATGGTTATTTCTTTCAAAAATAAGTTTTAAGTCGTAGCTAAAAGCGAAGATCTCAAATTTATCATTTGTTAGAGGATATAAAAAATTGTGAAGGTTTTTTGGCGACTGTACGGATAATAATTATTATATATATATTTGACTTATAAAGATTTATGACAAGTTATACAATTTTTATTTCTTAATATTACTATGTCAGATAAAATAATTTGATAAGACTCTCGGTTAATACCGCCGATCTAAAGGCCGGTTTCTTCCTAAGATAATTGAGCTTTTTTGTTTTGCTGCACGACCTGTAATCTTATTCTCTTATCGAACTACCTACCTATCCTCTTCAGGAGAACAGGTATCTCCTCGTCCAAAAAAGACGGAATAGCTTAATTGTCCTGAAAAGGACGGGTCAAAAGTTTCAGTTTTCTGTTCGCCCCTCAACTCTCGGGGGAGAGGAAAAATGACTTATAACAGGAAGTTGCGTTGGTTCTTTTGTCGTCGAAAAGCATAAACAGTGCGTTTCTCCGTTCCAACACTGTTAGAGACCCATTGAGAGGGAGAGATACCTCCTATTCCATCACCTTTATTCCTCGCCGCTCTACGAACTACCTAGATCGCCTGCGCTCATTTATGAGCTTGATGACAGTGCTCCACTGCTCCAATTTGAATGCGCATTATTCGTGCGAGATGGAATCTGGACTATAACGATTTACACGAGTTAAGTCGGTCGGGCGCGCTTCAAATTCCCTCCTGAGGGAAGCAACTCGTGCACGCCGTGTTGTTCCGTTCTTTTTATTCAATTTCGAAAATTTTACACTTACCTTATACCTAATTACATAATATTTTCCGTAAGGTGAAGACTCCTACTCTATCCGATCTCTTCTTACACAAATTATATTCCGTCGTAAAATCTGCTCGCAGATTCTAGAATCAGGGTAGGTCGCTCCCTAGTGCTCATCATTGTGAACCACCGAAGTTACCCTCAGCGTCGCTGTAGCTGTCCCGCAGGGTCGTGTCTGCATTGCCGATTTTGGATTTAGTCGATATTCCTGCATCAATTTTCGAGCACCCCCCCCCCGCCCTTGGCCACGTTTTCTCTCTCTAGCGACTTCGGCTGAAGGTTTTCTTCCAGGTGGAAATGTTGAGTCATTGAAGTTGTCGGCGACCGCTCCAACGGTCTTTTCCAGTCCTCCGGATGGAATGTCAGCTTAAGTTCTCGTACGTTCAATTTCGTTGACCCCATGCCCGGCAATTAATAGTGTATACTTCTACGCTGTGAATGATTCTAAAAGGCCTCGTCTATCAAGAGGGAGCAAGTCCGACTTTAAAGTGTCAAACAGCGTCTGATACGAGGTTTCTTTGCCTCCAGGGAGTCAGATCAGTGCGTCGTTATGGAAGAATAAAAAGATATCTTTTCTCACGTTTTTGGGCACGTACATACACATTTTTTTCCTTTTTTTAAATAAAAAAAACGATAGAGATTCTGGAGGGGAAAGATCTGGGATGGGTGTCGGTGGTTCCCGTCGTTGATCAGGCAGTCGTCGTCAGCCTAAGCATTCACTACCTTTCCTCTCAGTTCGTCGACGATTATGTGACAGTTGAGGGTGGTTTTCTCCTGCTTCCGGCAGAATTAATCTTTCCATCTTCCTTGCGGGAGACTTCTGGGGGCAATCTTCCCAAGGCATCCGATAGCTCGTTGGTCTTATCAAGGACGTGCTCTATGTCGAAAGAGAAACTTCTAAAGACAGGTCAAGATGGCGTTACGCAGCGGTACGAAGAGTGAAGCAGAGGTTTGTACTTTCTCAAAGCCGACACCACCGCCAAGCACTTTTCTTCATTGGAGTGGAACCTGGCTTTCATCGGGATGAACTTCTTAATTACTTACAAATTTCTTACATTTTCTAAATTGATTTCTCATTTGACGATTTCATTTACTCTAGCTAGTATGCCGTGAATCAGAAGTATGTCGTGCATCGTATTACCATTTGACAGTTATTTCAAAGTCTTTGAAAGTAGCCTTAGTTAGCTACAATACGTGGCTTATAAGAATACAACCTGAGATGTACCTCACCGATTTTCTTGATATTGTAATATTATAGTCATTCTTTTTATTAAAAAAAAAAATTTTCGAAGGTAAACTTTAAAGGTATTTTTCACCCCTTAAATCGTCGAGCTAGCACGTAAAAATATACGTTTCTAATATTTTTTATTGTGCTACAAATATCACAATATCAAGAAAGAGTAGTTGCCTTATTGGTCAATCGTTCAAACACAATACGAGTACTTTTTGTAAAGGTTTCGTGATTAACCGCACTCGTCGGCTCTTGCATACTTAATATGCGCACTTAATAACCGTAAAATCTTGGTATTCAGTCAACGATTCTAATTCTACTAACTAATAGGAGGCTATGCGATCTTAAGATAAAGGTACGCGTAAAAACGCGCAATGTTATTCCATTTTCATCTCAAGTTTCAACACAAAGAATCACTCGTGCATTCACCTTTTCCTTCATCTGTGTGCACTGATCGTCTGTGTGCATAAGTTTGCCATTCCTTGATTGGCACTCTAAGTGAAGTATTTCCAAGGACTAATTCTTCCACCCAATGGTGACACTATCGAACTATTGTCTTACACGATTCTTTCAAACTGCAAAGGAATTTTGATATACGATATCCTTTGATTCCTCTCAGCGTCTAATGCAACACCACTACATATTACCCTTATCGATCATTGGAAGATGATCCCATAAATTTTAAAATATATATCATTTTAGAAGATTCTGTGTAATCGATTTTTAGGAGAACCGAGAAATAATTACATAATTAATGCTACGAATTAATCAACTTAATTAATAATTGAAAATATTTATTATCAATTAAAATGCTTGTTATGCACAAGACTTCAGTATATTAAAACTCTAAAACTAATTTATTGCTCAAGCATTTATATTAAATATGATAATAAAACAGGAGTCTGAAATTTACGTCGTTGGAGTTGCAATTAAATTTGAAAAATTTTCAAAATCAATTTTTTTTATGAAAAATCTATGGTAACATTTATCTCGTAAAACATTAAAATAAAAAGTTTAAAATCAATTCAAAAATCAAAAAATTATATTAATAAAATTGTAATTATTGTATATTATTATAGTATCATTACTTTGAATTGTACACAAATTGTTATAAAACGAAAAATTTTATACGCAAAAAATTTTTTGTAGAATATAACGACAAATATAATAGTCAATATATTCTGTAAATATCGTTAAAAAATTTAAAGAACTATCGTCACCCACCTTTGAAAGCACACGTATTCTTATGTATACGTGAGCATACGGGCCGCATAAGATTGTTTATAACAAATTCCACTAAATATTTTTTTAATATAGTGTATTTAATAATATTAATACATAAGAAAAAGTTCCGAATATAAATATCGCGCCGGAAATTGGTGTTACGTACATTTGAACGAACATACAGTCTTAAATATCTTCGATTGTTAATAACAATTTCCCCTAAAACATTCAAACTAAACTTTTTTGAAACATTATTTGCAAAATTTTAATTTTAGTTACGGGCCGATACTGATTCAAACAAAAGTACATAAGCATTCACACTTTCTTTAACTAGTGATTCTTTAAAAGCCGTATATATAAACTCTACCGAATTTCGCTGGTGTTTTTTATCTACAATTTGAATATTTTTTAGGTGTAACATGTAACAGAATATGCAAAATAAAGTGCTTAATTTGCATCTCTAACTTCGTATAATAAAAGATCGCGCATGACAATTTTCAGATATTTCCGAAAAACTTTGTTTTAAAACATAATAATTTTCCAGATGAGATATTAGCGTTTTTGGTTATGTATAAAACAATTGAATATAATAAGATAAGTAAATTATTTATTAAGATGTGAATATTCTACAATTTGAGTTTAAACTTGTTACATCTGTCGACGAGCCCGAAGAAATTTCAGTCGCATTGCTACAAGAAAGTGAATAAAAACGCATTCATACATATTCTACCACATATAAATAAACCTAATGCGACGGTCGGATTCAAAGCTCGACTTTAGAATTTTGACGATTCGTTCCCGTAACTTCGAAACTTAGTGATTGGTCAACGTCGCTCTTTTGTTTTTCTAAACAAACTTCTAAATGTCAGCGCAACCCGAGGTCTTAAAAACAAACTATTGTATCTCCATACAAACATACCGAATTTGCGATAATTTCGAAAGCACTCGAAGCATATGCGTAATGTTATTACTATTTTTATTATTATTTTTTTATTCCTTTCAATATACGAATTGTAAATACATTACACACACACACACATACACACAGAGAGAGAGAGAGAGAGAGAGAGAGAGAGAGAGAGAGAGAGAGCACTGCACATTACAATATTTTTTCTTTCATCGTTTTCTCTACTCCTCCGTCTTATTGTACTTAATCAATCTACTTCTAAACTATTATTATTAATAAATTACAAAAATTAAAGCATCAGCATGAGCAATAATGAAAATTATTGAATTTATTAATTTTATTTATTAAAAATCGAATTTATTAAATTCTTAATTATCAAAATTGTAAGCAGTGGATACTAAATATACAATATGCACTTGCATTACGAATTTACTCTAGTTCATCTTTCTAGTTTGATGGAATTGAAGAGAAGATTAAGGTTGGTAAACCAACATTTCCATTATTGGATACTAGCGAGAACACTATACAATATATATATATATATTGATGGTGTTACGTTTCTGTAAAGAGGATCATATAACCTGGGAGTCATGGTCTCCTAGATTCTTTGTTATATATCGTTCATGAGTATATTTTTCTCTCTTTCTCTTCTGTTCTCTGCAATTTAACATTGCTAAGCACTGGTATTAATGAATCGTTTTACATAAGCGAGAGAGCAAGGATGCATTGCTATGATCGATTTATACGATAGTCAAACCAGTAAACTGTCCTACATAGATAACACGCATATATATAAGACTAGACTGACGCTCTGTAGGACAGAACAAACAACGAATTAAGGGATTACTCTTTATTTATTCGATCAATTTTTATGCAATTATAAATTTCCGTTCGTTTAATAACTAGTTATAATGTGATTATTAAATCCACCATAGAAATGCATGAAATCAACTGAAAAGTAGATTGACACTGGCGTCGATTAAGCGTTTGTTACATACTAGACAATAAGTACTCAATGGTTTCAATGATTATAATGTATAAATCACACTACACTTAAAGAAAAATTCTAGTTAAAAATTCTAAATTTGTCATAATTATATTAATATAGATCTTTTATAGATATTTGTAATTATATTTTATGAATATTTTATGGATAATTAATATATTTTTTAGAAAGAAACCTCCAATAAAGTCCATTGTTAATCTTTCTTTTGATCATATAAGATTTATTTGTAAGTATAAATACATAGGTACAAATCATGGAAAAATTATGTTGACCAAAGAGTATTCCAAGTCTCTAGTTTTGCACTTAAATGATCCTATAGTAATCGTGTTGAAAATTGTGAAAAACTAGCATTACATTATATAAAAAACGTACTTCAGTAGAATATATATATTATGAAAGTAATAGTCTAATCAGAGATTATGTTAAGTATTTGGCTATTGCTTTCATCGAGATGACTCATATTACTGATTAGCAAAGCGTAACATGCACTGTGAATTTGAGAGAGAAAGTCGAGACTCCATAAGTTGTGCGTCTATTGCCATGATACCGCTCCTTTTAAAATGTTGTATTAACAATTATCGTGGAAGTGACCAATTGTATGTCACTACAATACTTTTGTAGCTTGTACATAACTGAAAAGAGAAATCACGATTTGTTATTAAATATATGTGAAATTATGAATTTAATTACGTGTATTTTACATATATGAAAATGAAGACTCAGTCTTTAAAATGCTTTGTTATTGGTTTATTTTAGCACTATTAATTGGGAAATAAAAGAATGAATAATTATTAAGAAATAATAAAGATTGTTTCCCAATTTCATAATAACTGTTGTAATTTCAATTGTAATTCCATTGTATATTCAATATAACTCACTCTATCTTCTCACTCTATATATATGTATACATATATTCTCAATTAACTGTTTCAAATATTTCTAGTCCATTTTATGTATTTAGAGTAGTAAACAGATGATTCTAAATTGTCGATGGTAATAATAATATGTAATAGAATAATTACAATTATTATTTATTTTATTGAAGTTAAAACTAAATAAAATAAATCCGTAATCTCAAAAGATATTAATGCGATAGGTACGTGTTCAAGAATATAAGAAATAATATAAAAGAGAGAATAAGAGATAATACAAGTAATAAAAGCTTGTAATCAATATATACCGAGTTTATTTAAAATCCTATTTAATCAAACTCGACGGAAATATGTAATATTTAATATATAATATATTAAATATATAATAAATAATTGATAGAGATATAAAATTTATACAAAAGTAAAAAATTTGTCAGGATTAAATTTCTTATCTGAAATAATCATTATTTACACGTGTGAATTTATACCTTTCAATGCAATATTTATGTTCATAAATATATAAATATAATATGTATTTGTAAATGATTTTACAACTCATAAATTGAGAATTGTATACATATTCGTATATTTCAGTTATATGAATCACCACTGTGACAAATAATCATATACTGTACAGATACGTATACTACCACAATATAGCGATTACGTTAAATAATAGTATTACTACATATATAAACGTAATGTAGCATACAGAAATTTGTAAAATTTAGAGCTAGTAGCAGTACTTTGCCAAGGTTTAATGGACGATTTTCATAGAGTAAGTGAGCTTGAGGAGTTTGAGGAAAGAAATAACAGTAGATGACACTTTATTGCGTGTATTGATGTTGTTTCTCGATATAAAATGAATTATAACGTGACGATAATGTAAAAATTTAAACCAACATCTACGAACAAATAAAAGTAAATTCGATGCTGTTAAACGACAACAGCTTCACCGTTCAATAGAAACGATTTTTTCTATGTAAAAAAAAATCAGTAACGTTGACTTGGTACAGCTGAGTTCTGTAACTAAATAGGAGCTGGGGCGAATAAACTCCTTCTGAGGTTATTCGCTTTCCTTATCTACCAGACAACCTTCTCCCCCACTCTTTAAGGACTTTGAGACCCGTCGACGTTAAGGACAGATATTCCCTCCTTAGATATTTCCTTCTTTCTTTTCTACCTTCCTCCCTATCGCCTTCTCCTTCCTTCCTTCCTTCCTTCCTTCCTTCCTTTCTTTCTTCCAACCTTCCTCTTATCTTCTTTGCGTTTTTTATTCCCTTATAATAACGTAGTCTGGGATACCGGATTTGTCCAATGATATGCCAAACTTTTATGCCAGTCGATTGACCTTATCAAATGATAAATTTTTTCGAATTTTCTAACGTCAACTCAACTGATAAAAAAAGAACTAAAAAATTCTTTTTGCAAAAAATATTCAGAATTTCGGTTTACATTCTGAGTTTAGAACTACTTTAATTAATATTTTTACAGTTTAACAATCAGACTTATATTAAAGGAAATCTTTTACTAATTTATATTTCACAACCTAAATGTTTGTAATTTGCTGCGCTTAATTTGATTAGTACTAATAACTAGTAAATCATTTTTATAAAAGCAATTAAAAATATAATTCAAAGGATTTTAAATAAATCAATAAATAAATTCTAAAATCAAGCGAATACTTAACTTTTTCTTGCGATATTAATTTAAATTATTATTATTTCATCTCTTAAAAACTAAAAATAAAGAATTTTTATGAATAAACAATTAAGGCAATGCTGCTTTAAAATTCATCTAATTACTTTAAGTAACATTTTAACAAGATCCAATTTTATAAAAGAAGCGGATTATCTAAAACATTATCTTTTTTTCGTAGATAATCAATAGTCGGTCTACATAAGTTAATAGAAAAAATTAAAAGTCAATTAAAAATGAGCTTCTATCCAAACCTAAAGCAAACTGCTTTCTGAATATAGGATGGTTTCATTCAGTAATGCGGATTTCCTTTTTATCTTTCGTTTTTGGTTTCATTGGACTACCGAAAATCAATTCAATTTAGCCTTGCCTGAATAGTAAATGAAAAACGAATAGCAAATGATAAATTTACGATATTAGATACAAGTGCCAGGATACTTCAACTGCATTGGTGCAGATTCAATTTAATTTTCCTTTTTTGTTGGGACATATAAATATAAAAGACATCGAATCATGGCATGTTCATCAATAATTAATATTAACTTCAATTAAAAGTATAAAAATTTTATATTACATAACCTATTTACTTAGTGCTTTATAACGAAAACGTGCGATTATTGATAAATGAAATTTTTTAACTGACGGTAAAAATGTATATTAAATTTTATCTATTAGCATTCTAACTACAACTACATTACAACTACATTCTTATATTCACTACGGTAAATAAATTTAATAACTAATTAATAATAATAATATTTTTTTAATATAACTACTTTTTATTTGACAAATTATATTTACAAATAACATGGCACTGCTCAAATTCTTTCGAATTATAAAAATATGTCCTAACCTATAGAAAATTAATTAATATATATAGTAATAAATTGTATTGTAGTTATTCTACATACTTACTAAATATATATTTAATGGCATTTTTATTTTCTCTACGTATAAAAATAAGAAGTCTTGCAAATTAATATTCACCATTAAAAATTATTTTCTGATTCTGGATTATCAATGTATTTCAATTTATTTTACAATCATTCTAACGTTGATTAGCACATGATTAATTTTAATATTTCTAACAAATGAATTAGCGCACAATATTATATTGTAACTTATTCAAGTAATTTACAAAAATGCAAGATAAACAATGTTCTTCAAAAATCATAACTTGCACTAATTTTAATTAGTTTGTATTTCAAATTTCGAAAAATATTAGAAACTTGAGTTCCTTTGATGTTTAACTGCCTAAAAGATAACTTTGTATATAGATCGTCTTTCTCTTTTTTATCGTTGATAATATTGTACGTATATTAACGTTCTACCATTAGAAAAAGAATAAATTTTTAATGGATATTATTAAATTAAAATCAGTACTTTCGCAGTATTTCGAATTTATATCTATAAAATTAAAAATTCATATGAATAGTGCACTTTAATAATTTTAATGTGCATTAATATTTTTAATGACGACAATAAAATAGTTTCAACAAAAAAATGTGATAAAAAGACTATTCAATAACTGCTTATAGGAAAAATATAACTTATATATGAATATATAAATGTATTATAGTGCAAAAAAAATTTTATTATTGTAGAACGTAAAACTTTTCTTTTCTGGTTCATGTAATCATCAAACATCAAAAGAAGAATCACATTATCTTAATTGGAAAATAGAAATGAGTTTGCGAGTATATGAAATTTACAATTTTATAATTCATTTTTCATAAGAATAACATGTTTTTAATATAGTGAATTTAATATATTTATCTACAAGTATTTCAAAGATTTTTTAATGTTGCAGAGTTTTATATATAATTATTTTATTTTATTTATGTGTTTAAAGTTTCAACCGGTTGACTCGCCACAAAAATTGAAGTATTCTTAAAAGAATTTAATTTCTTACAAAATTGATTTATAATGCTTAATAATTTCATAAAATAAAGAAATTATGTTACAATTCATTATTCCACCGATACAAAAATCACTCCAATAGGGGGTTGAATAATTGGAAAAATCATAAGTCCGAAATTATTAGGATTTCTCCAAATTTTATTTTTAATTAATATTGAGTATCTAATGAACTATAAGTAAAAAAAGTTTCAGATCAAAAATCGATCTGGAACATACTTTTAATAACTTCATTCCAAACGCCACGTTAAGATTTTATAAGCGCACCAAACTTAGCGCGTAACAGTATATATAGAATATTTTAATTGTTAATTTAATACATGCGACAAATTCTCAAAAATACACGTCACAAAAATATTGTGACTCGTACAATGTATTATACATATATAAATTTTCATATTAAAAATCGATTAGCAATAATATGTCATACATTTTTAAACATAATCATATGCAATTCAATAATTTTATATGGAGTTTACTAAAATGTTTACAACGAAGACAGTTTTGGAATTCCACAAATGTTATTTTAGAATATCGTTCTTTATATACAGCTAAATAAATCCTATATACTTTAAATATTTAAAACGATCTGGAATATTGTTGAATTCTTTGTTAAATAAAGTAAATTGCATATATATACACATATATATATATATATATGTACAGTAGGTCATTGTTAATAACGAATACAGTTCTGGTATTTCACAAAACGTTATTTCGGAATATCATTTCTTATGTAAAGTCTGCTGAATGCCAAAACTCTCTTTATTATTAACAATAAACGATAGTACGTACACTTAACTATATGCTTTTTAATAGTCAAACGTGAAAAATCCCTATCCGTACTAGAAATAATGAGTACCACGAAAAATTTTACTATGTAGAATTTTTTCGTTATTGGGCTTTAGAACTTCTTTTCAATCATAAGTATTAGTCTTACAAAGAATTGTAGGATTATACATACTATAGGATTAAGTATACTAAAAATTCTTATATATTACATTATTACTTTATAAGGTTGACAAAAAAAATTAATAAGATAAAAAGTGTTTATAATTATGTCAATTATTGCAGGAAATTTGGAATGATCAGACTTTATAAATTATAATAAAAAATATGAAATAAATAATATTAAACAGCTCGGTAGATATATTTTATATTTCATAAAAATTAAATCGATTAGAATAAACTTGATGAAATTGACAATTAACACTCTATAATGAAATTAATAATGATAATATTTGGTATTAAGAACTACCGAATTCCATTTATATCCACAAAAAATAAAAGTTTCTTATAATTTATGTTTTTGTCAAATAATGAAATTGAATTAAAACAAAAACGAAATAATATAATCCATAATATATTTTTCTAACCTTTCTGTAAGTAAACACAATTTTTTCAATTGCAACTCTATTAAATAAAAATAAATTCACATACTTGCGTAAATTACATAAGATTAGTACTATCAGCTCAATATTTTAAATTATAACAAGAAATGATTTTTTGTATTCGATGCTTGAGTATGCAAAAAAGCAATATATTTCAAATAACTCAACAAGGAGAAAAGTGAGTGTGGTGCGAAATGGTAACAAATATAATTTCTCAAGACTACGCTTCGGGATTATTTTCTCTGTTTCCTATCCATATATATATATATATATATTCTTTAGAATATTACCTTATAAAACTGCTATTTATCAAGATATTAGTACTGATATACGTTTTTGCGATGAAGATACACTGACATGAGATTGTAACTTCCAAAAGAACTCCACGACTTTTCGACGCGGCAATACCGCATTATGTTTGCAATAGACGCGTTTATAATTCGCATAGTCTACTACTCTACGAATAATATGAAAGATTAGAATGAACAATGCAACATATAAACAATTTACCATCCCTCTAGTATTCTGTCTAATTTTGTTAAAAATTATTTTTTTAAACAATAAATAATATACAGTTATACAAATTTCAAAATTAACGTTTTTACCGGTTTTCTATCTAACTCTTTCAATATAATTTTCTCTTTCTTTCTCAAGTACATTTACTCCAATAATCAAATTTTTCCTATATACGACTTTGAATTTGTAACTTAAAATACATGTCACTTGATTATAAAAATTAATAAAATAAATTTTTAACAAATAAAAAGTTTAAACGATAAGTATTGCAATATAAGAGTTCTAATTACAGCGGACAAAATGAATTCCAAAATATATAATAATTGTCAATGTAATACTTAGAATTAATTAATTATTTAACAATAAACTGTCGCGTTATAGGATGTACATATGTCGTATGTACATTAATTTCAACGGTGTTTTAAACAGTGACGAGATTCTCAGAATTTGTTGCTGTTCAGGGTATTTGTTAATTTTGATATGATCAACGATAATCATGAATATAAAGTTGTCGAGTGCCTTGGGAATCTATATTAATTAGCAATTAAGTGTCGCGGCATAAGAATACACGTATTGCGTAAGCAGTGAAGGTGGAATTGTCTAACTTTGTTGAAAACTATGACGAGATTCTCTGATTTTGTTGCTATTCGGGTCATTAGTTCATTTAGATATGATCAACGATATACTTTAATAAATATGTATTGAATGCCTCTGAAACAAATTTTTATTAACAATTAACTGCGGGATTACACGGTATACGTGTACATTATAAAAGGCAGTTTTTAAAGAAAGTTTTATAATACACAATTTCGTACTTTTTCTATTTTTCAACCTCCTATAGAGGTAGTTTTTAATGGTGGCAAGATGAATTGCAAGATGAAGTTTCAACCGGTTGAAACTTCGTCAGACATATATTATTTTAGCAAACTTACACATATATTTACCCGATGAATAATTTATATCTCTTTAACTTAATTTCTTATAATAATTTAATTAATAAAATGTTTTTATATAATAATAAGTTTTTAATAGAAATAATATTCTGTATTAATCATAACATTTGAACGTAGTTGATTTAATCAACATTTCAAATATTTCAAATATTATTATAAATAATATGAGAAGAGTATTGAATTTATAACATTATGTTTAGTTTAATAAATAGATTAGTTGAAGTGCATTCAATGAACATCCAAAATACTCATCTTTGTTTGTTGAAATAAAACGCATAAAGTATAATATTTTTTATATATTTAAATTATTTTTTATATTGAATAAAATTGTGAAAGTTTAATTTCTCGCAATTTATATGTAATTTAACTATTACTATTTAATATATTTAAATTTTAACAAATAGTGCAGTTGTCTACTTGTGACTTTTGTTAATTATGTATTATAAAATTAAGATAACGTTGTACTTTTCGTTCGCACGCAACATGTATTGTAAAACTTTCTTTAAAAACCGCCACTTACAATTACGCAAGATATATCGTTAAGTAAAAAAATTAATCACCTGTAAAATATGTAGTAGTTTTTTTTTAATCAAAAGAGTCGGTTTATTTAGATGAATTATTCTACTAAAACATCATCGCTATTGTAATAGCTTATAAACACTTACAATTTTACTACTCATTGAAGAAATTATCTTACACAAGCAATATATTTTATAAATAAAAATTGTAAAATAATGAACTTAATTATGCTAATTATAAATTATAAGATGATATAACTGTATTTAATTTTCACGCATTCTTACAATCACCTTACTATTAGCAGTAAGAAATTTGACTATCATTAAAGTTAGTAATTAAAAAATAATTTAACGACACTCTTGGTGTTTTAGTTTATAATAAAAATATATAATAAAAATCGTATTGAAAGTAAAATAACGTACCCAATGATTCATAAATAATCTATGTTGACATTGTGCTTTTAAAAGTTAGTAGATAGAAGGTATTTTTACGCGGACGTCCATATAATATATAATAATGCTTGGTTTGATAATCCTAACTCGTAAAAAATCTAAAAAAAAATGACTGCTATAATGCACTTAATAATCCATGAAGAGTCAAAATTATGTAATCAATAATAGTACAAGCTTGAAAATGATAATGATGATAATAATTCGAGCTGGTGAGTCATTTTTGGTTGCTGGAGAGTGAAGACACAGTCTAGGCATGCACACATGTATTCTTAGGTGCACATGTGCAAGTACAAATAGTCGTTAGAGACAGTCGTTCTTTAGTAACAACAATAAACCTCTCCATCCATTAGACTTTATCCTCTTATCTATTTGGTGCGCACGCATTCTCCATTCTACACACAACTCGTTTCGTGAAACTCTGAACTTCTTGTCTGTTACATGCCATGTATAGTTCGTCACCACTGAGGTCTTCGATCGACTTTCACAGAAAACCACTCTGCATGCGAAAGAGTCACATGATTAAATAGGAGAGAGAATGAAAGTGCCGCCTTTAAATTAATTAACTTCAATTTGTATTACTAAAGCTAAGCATTTTATAATATAATAGTTTTTTTGCAGCATATTTCGCACACACATTAAAATGAAATAATTACTTCGCTGACGTCTTAAATTACATTATATTCTTTAGAACATTAAATAAACATGGATTAAAATATTTTATTGAAATAAATAGTTATATAACATAGAACATCCACCACTCAACTTTGTATACACTTTGATAAAAAGATTTGTTGCGAAAAAACCCAGTTTTTGCATGCTTCAAAGAGTACAACTTATTCTATCTTTATTTGATAAATTGACTTTACCTTACATATTTTTCAATATTACATTAAAATAATAATAAAAAAGGGTTTTAGTTATTGAATCGTATTAAATTTATTAAATTAGTTTGAGTATAATAAAATAAATAATTCTTTTGTAGAAATATCTTCGTCTTTTGATTCAACCTTACGATTCATTAATTATAAATTTCTTTTTACATTAATTTATTTAAAACATGAAATATGTTAATTCATGTGTTAAAGTAGTAAATTATTAACATATATATTAACAAATTAAGTTTATTATGTTACTTCTGATACTTTTTATTCTGCTTTGAATACTTTTATCTATAATTTTATTATAACTTTGAATAGATTCTGAAATGATCGGTGCTTTTATTGAATTTCTTTTTTAAAATATTTATCGTAAATATCAATATTGAAATTCTTGCTTTAAAAAAAATTTCTAGAATATCTTCTAAAACTTTGTACAATACACAAAATAAGTAATTTTTTGTTTAATAAATATCCGAATTATTTTTTCTTTAATTATTATTTTTCTTTTGACTAATTATGTATGAATATTTAAATATGACATTAATATATTTTTTTAAAAAGTTTGAATAACATGCATATACACTCACTAAATTGTTGATGAACATAAAATTTTACCAATAAAATATAATCTTTAAAAATAAATCGAATAAGAGAAAATAAAATAGACTGAAGTTTTCAACGTTGGAACTCCAACAAAAACCAAATTTTTCAAAGTTTGAAATTTCTTCAAAAAAATTACGTAAACCATATAACTATGATACAATATGAACAAAAAAAAACGATATAACCCTTAAAACATCCAGAAAAACAACCCTTATTAGGGGATGAAAAATTGAAAAAATAAAAAATTGAAATATTTGAAATTTTTACTAACTATCAAGAACAAAAATCATTATCAACAACCAATAAAATAAAAAAATAATTTATTGCGCAGAAAAACTTATTATAAACAAATAAAAGTTGTGCCGCGTAAGAGTACTCGAAGAAGACCGCCTCCTACAATACTCTATAAAGACAAAAATAAATAATATTATAACCAAAAAATTGCATAATTCTAATACCCAAGAACCAAAAATAGGAATAACAAAAAAAATGTCGAAAACATAATTAGCAATATTTCCAAAAATATCCGCAAATAACACGTTCATTACGCTACCGATAAGCATATGCGTTGTAACACTTAATTGATAATTAACTTATGTTCCCGAGGCATTCGACAACTTTTTATTAATGAATATCATTGATCATATTAAAAGTAACAAATATCCCAAATGGCAAAAAAATCTGGAGATCTCGTCATTGTTTAAATAACCATTAAAATTAGCGCTGTACGTACATACGGTATATGCATACCCTATATTGCGTCAGATTATTGTAAATTAATATACGTTCCCGGGGCATTCGACAACTTTTTATTTTAGAATATCGTTAAACATATCGAAAGCAACAAAATCTGGAGATGTCGTCATAGTTTTCAACAAACTTCAACAATTCCATAGTCTATGCTCACGCAATATATGTATTCTAATGCCGCGACACTTAATTGTTAATTAATATAGATTCCCGAGGCATTAAACAACTTTTTATTAATGAATATCGTTGATCATATCAAAATTAACAAATACCCCGAATAGCAATAAAATATGAGAATCTCGTCATTGTTTAAAACACCGTTGAAATTAGCACAGTACGTACATACGACATATGTACACCCTATAACGCGACAGTTTATTGTTAATTAACAATTTATTGACAATTATTCATTTTGTCCGCTGTAATTAGAATACGTATATTGTAATACTTATCTTTTAAACTTTTAATTTATTAAAAATTTATTTGATTAATTTTTATAATCAACTGACATCTATTTGAGTGACATCTATCTGATTCTATTCTTGAGTCTTTCAGACAAAAATATGGCGGCACATCGAGGTGCAAGAGAGAGACGCAAGAAAAGAACAAATCTCTCAAGAGTTGCATGAACGTGCATTTTCGATCCGATCGACGAGATTTGCTGTAAACTTTGCGACTTGTGGCTACAGTTCTAAATTGTCAATTTCAGTTTTATAATGTTCAAAAACTTTCTATTAAATGTGTATTATCAACAGAAAATTCTCAAATCAATAACAATGTAACAAATAAAGATAATTTCACTGCAATAATTTAAATGCAATTGTATTTTCATAACCAAAAAACGTTATGTTTTTAAGTATAACCATGTACGCACATGAAAACACATATCCTTTTTTTACACACTCCCACTTACTCGTTCTCTTTTTTCCTGTTGACAAATATGAGATATTACATCTCATATTTAAAACATAAAGGACATTATTTTGATGGATCAAGTCTATAGTCAAGGTACTGTAATAAAATCAACCATATACACACACATATATAGTGATTTTAATTTCTTTTAAATCTAACCATTTCATATAAAAATTAATGGTGGCCTGATGAGAGAAAAATCATCGTCTTGCAAAATGTCGGACATTTTAGAAGGTCTGAAAGCAGTCGTCGCATTTTCCGAAGAGAAGAAAGAGTTTTCACACTTGAAACAAAACTGAATCATAAACGCCGTCGGATAGAAATAATTAGGTGATTGAAGTTCGGTAGTAGTGTAGTGGAGTACTGGTATAGATTGTACATAAACAGAAAGTTTCTTTCATATCTATTGATTTATTTTAATTTTCCAAACTGCTTTATATATGAAAAATATATCGAAATTGATTGATATATATGTAAGATGGTCCGCTTCAAAAAAATTTCCGAGTCACACTGCAAGAGAGCGAGTACATATGTATTAACATATATTGTGTATGTACTCATATGCAGTTGCGGCAACACCGCATTATGTTTACAATATACGCGTTTCTAAATCGCATACAGTCTACTACCCTACGAAAAATGTGAAAGATTAGAATAAACAATGCAAACATATGAACAATTTACAATCCCCCCTAGTATCATAACTCATTTACTTAAAAAACATAATAAAAAATCAATAATAAAAAGTTGTCGAATGTCCCGGGAACGTATATTAATTAACAATAATCTGACGCGATATGGGGTATGCATATACCGTATGTACGACCAGCCCTAATTTCAATGGTTATTTAAACAATGACGAGATCGCCAGATTTTTTTGCCATTCGGGGTATTAGTTGCTTTTGATATGATCAACGATATTCATTAATAAAAAGTTGTCGAATGCCTCGGGAACATATGTTAATTAACAATTAAGTGTTACAACGCATATGCTTATCGGTAGCGTATTGGACGTGTTATTTACGGATATTTTTGGCAATATTGCTAATTATTCTTTTGGTTATTATGCTATTTTTTGGTTAAAATATTAATAATTTTTGTATTTATAGAGTATTGTAGGAGGCGGTCTTCTTCGAGTACTCTTACGCGGCGCATCTTCTTTTTGTTTATAATAAGTTTCTATGCGCAATAAAATTTTTTTTTATTTTTTTTGTAATTGAGAATGATTGTTGTTTATGATAGTTAGTGAAAATTTGAAATTTTTCAATTTTTCATCCCCTAAAAGGGATGCCTGCACTGTAATATTTTATAATAAAAGAAAATTTTAAATTTTACTTAATTATTTTATGAGCCTCCTTCAGGATAATAATTGCACAATAATAATTGCAAATAATAATAGCAAGTTTCTATCAAACTATTTGATAGAAGTCATAATAGGTGAGAAAAATTTGGTAAATTAGGGTAATGAATATATTATAAAATGACAGTTTGATGTTATGGGAGAGCAGTGTTTTAATTTTAGTGACCCGAGCTTCACCGAGCATGACCTCGAAGCCGTGGGAATAGCGCTAGTTTCGTACTTCTTGGTCTCGTTAATCCCCTCTTAAACAGTCGTTTCTACGGTTTGTAAAAACGCCTCTGGTAATTAATTATACTCTTTTTTCTCGATTCTTCTTACACCTTATTCTACTATTGGTCTGCCGCGTATTGTAATCAGTGTAAATCATATTTGTGATACGAAACTTACAGTTATAAATTTGTGTTAAATGAATATTGCTTATTTTATATGATAATTGGAATCAGTCTATAATATTGTAATAGTTATTAATTGTAGTTAAGAGATTAAAAATTTACTATAGACTTATTTTTATTAAACTACTGGGTGTGGGTGTAGGTGTATGTTTGCGCGATTACGAGCGTGTGAATAGTTAATTATTTTGGTCCTGACCACATAATTTAATTTTAATTTATGATAATAATATTAAAATGTTTTTTTTTATTATTGTAATCTTTCTTTGTTAGCGTGTATAACAATGGGTTTAATTATTAATTTCAGAATTGCATTCCAATCAATGTAATTTTTTTGAGAAGTCGTTTTTATTTCGTAATTAAGAATCTTCTGATTTAGTATTTTAATTCTTTCTTATATATGGTACGAATTATTATACGAATTATTATTATTAACATGAAGTGAATCTTGCTTTTGTGAAAAGTACACCACTGTTTACATTTATTTAAGTATCTGTTTAAAGGAATAAGCTCGTGGTTTAATTAATAATATATATAAGTATTTATATATCATTTAGAAATTTAATTATCTGCCTTTGGATAATTAATTATCTTTTTACTTTTTGTTTATATATTTATGGTCATTGCTACCTGTAGAATCTTCCCTTAAATTATAGGAGTCTGAAGTTTGCAACGTTGTTACAACGAAAATTAAAAAATTTTAAAATCGAATAATTTCTTTAAAAAACTATCAAAAACTATGAATTATAACACAAAACAACAAAATAATGAGTTTACAAAAATTTTAGACTTATAAGCCACTTTTATTAAAGGTTGAAATTTTCAGAAATTCATAATCGAGAAAATATTAATATTGCATAAAAATTTTTTTAGAAAATCGTTTATAATATTTAATAAAAACTTTTAAGAAACCATTGCACAAAATTAGTTTTTAAATTCCGATGTGTCATTATGTACCAAATGCACCCATAAAGTTTCATTTCGAAATTCGAAGATGAACTTGAGTTTCAATGCATATATGCATATGCAGTATTATACCTATGGGTATAGGAGGATGTATATATTTGTTAATAACAACTCTCACAAAAACATTGATCAAAATGTTTTTTCAGATTCTGGTATCTTTTCATATATCAAATGTATAGACAAAGTTTCATTTCGAAAATCGGCGCGGATCCTGATACTCAATGCAATTGAATGTAAATGTACTCAAATACGTATAAGGATATGGAACGCGTATAATATTTAATAACAATTTTCAGAATAACATTACACCAAAAATTTTACAATCTTCGGGCGACTTATTGTATACTAAATACACATAAAAAGTTTCCTTTTGAAAATCGGTGCAAAACTTGGTGCTCGTTGCATTTTAAGCTTATGCACTCCTATACATATGCGCGTATGGAGACTGTACATATATATATATATTGTTTTATGCGTGCGTGTGCATAGACGTACAAACGTTTTGTAACATTAATATAAGAATAATCAGGTTAACATGTTCTTCAAATTCACTTGCATTCTCTAGATGAGTGTGTGATCAAACATTTTCAGCCCCTCTACTTTGACGGTGTGACATTAATACTGTTTTGATAACAGCCATCTGAATGTAAGCCTATGTAATATAAATTATAATATTAAATATTATAGTTTAGCTAGAAAATAAGTCTAAAATCATTCGTTACTTTAAATGCTAATGATATTATTTTTATTTAAATATTCAATATTAGTAATATTAATTAAATTAGGCTTCTATAAACATGTGAAGGATGATACAGTATTACGACCAAACTTTTTTTAGTTTTGATTTGAAATGACTAATATATTATAATAAATTTATTGGATAGTTGGGTAATAAAATTCTGGCATTTTTAATTTTGAATATTACTTTAAGAAAATATATTAAATAAAACTATGTTCTGTACTTTTTTAAATACAGTAATGAAGATTTTCCACACTACTCAATAAATTAGGTAAATATATATATAATACAAAATAAGGTTGAAAGATATAATTATACAACCAATGGGTAAAGTACAGATATTTTTTTTATTTAAGCTTATGCGCTTCTTGCAGAAAAAATCATAATTCTATTAATATATGATTCTATAATTAACGATCCTAGACAAGTATGGAAAAAATTTATTTTTCCAAAGATGAATTAAAAAATTTTTTTTATATATTATGTACTTGGTTTACTTTATCATTCGTAAATATAAAATTAATTTTTTGTAGAAATATAATTTGCTGTTTAAAAAAAATGTTATGCATTAAATTTTCAATTGATCCTGTTTCAAATGGCTATAATGCAACATTCACACATGTATTCCACATGCAGATAAGCCTTACAAGCGACAGTCGAACTCCACAAGACTCGTGGGCTCGAAGATTTTTATGAGTCGATACGTTGATCCTCTATTTTGTGTCTCGACAACATCGCTTCTTTTTTAAACAAACGTCACAATTCCATTAAATGTTCACTACACCACAAAAAAGTTTAATCATAGAATTTGAACTCTCTAATATTCAAAGACTTAAAAAATTAAAATTTTTACGAATTTGTTGTTAAATATTGTACAAATGTAAGAATTTTTAATCTGACCTATTTACTCATCTCTATCTCTCTCCCTCTCTCTAACTCATTCTGTCTCTCATTAAGCGACTGAGAAATTATCTAAAGACAAACTCATACGTACATGTGTTTGTCATGTAAAAAATCAATATCAATACATAATAAATATTGTAATTATAAAAAAATTATTATTATGTAAAGTTTATAAATTATACTGTTTCATTATAACAGTTATAAATTCATTAGAAAGAAATTATTATTAAAATACAATTCTAAACATTTATGTTGATAATATACCCTTATTAGGGGATGAAAATTGAAAAAATAAAAAATTGAAAAATTTCAAATTTTCACTAACTATCATAAACAACAATCATTCTCAATTACAAAAAAAATAAAAAAAAATTTTATTGCGCATAGAAACTTATTATAAACAAAAAGAAGATGCGCCGCGTAAGAGTACTCGAAGAAGACCGCCTCCTACAATACTCTATAAATACAAAAATTATTAATATTTTAACCAAAAAATAGCATAATAACCAAAAGAATAATTAGCAATATTGCCAAAAATATCCGTAAATAACACGTCCAATACGCTACCGATAAGCATATGCGTTGTAACACTTAATTGTTAATTAACATATGTTCCCGAGGCATTCGACAACTTTTTATTAATGAATATCGTTGATCATATCAAAAGCAACTAATACCCCGAATGGCAAAAAAATCTGGCGATCTCGTCATTGTTTAAATAACCATTGAAATTAGGGCTGGTCGTACATACGGTATATGCATACCCCATATCGCGTCAGATTATTGTTAATTAATATACGTTCCCGGGACATTCGACAACTTTTTATTATTGATTTTTTATTATGTTTTTTAAGTAAATGAGTTATGATACTAGGGGGGATTGTAAATTGTTCATATGTTTGCATTGTTTATTCTAATCTTTCACATTTTTCGTAGGGTAGTAGACTGTATGCGATTTAGAAACGCGTATATTGTAAACATAATGCGGTGTTGCCGCAACTGCATATGAGTACATACACAATATATGTTAATACATATGTACTCGCTCTCTTGCAGTGTGACTCGGAAATTTTTTTGAAGCGGACCATCTTACATATATATCAATCAATTTCGATATATTTTTCATATATAAAGCAGTTTGGAAAATTAAAATAAATCAATAGATATGAAAGAAACTTTCTGTTTATGTACAATCTATACCAGTACTCCACTACACTACTACCGAACTTCAATCACCTAATTATTTCTATCCGACGGCGTTTATGATTCAGTTTTGTTTCAAGTGTGAAAACTCTTTCTTCTCTTCGGAAAATGCGACGACTGCTTTCAGACCTTCTAAAATGTCCGACATTTTGCAAGACGATGATTTTTCTCTCATCAGGCCACCATTAATTTTTATATGAAATGGTTAGATTTAAAAGAAATTAAAATCACTATATATGTGTGTGTATATGGTTGATTTTATTACAGTACCTTGACTATAGACTTGATCCATCAAAATAATGTCCTTTATGTTTTAAATATGAGATGTAATATCTCATATTTGTCAACAGGAAAAAAGAGAACGAGTAAGTGGGAGTGTGTAAAAAAAGGATATGTGTTTTCATGTGCGTACATGGTTATACTTAAAAACATAACGTTTTTTGGTTATGAAAATACAATTGCATTTAAATTATTGCAGTGAAATTATCTTTATTTGTTACATTGTTATTGATTTGAGAATTTTCTGTTGATAATACACATTTAATAGAAAGTTTTTGAACATTATAAAACTGAAATTGACAATTTAGAACTGTAGCCACAAGTCGCAAAGTTTACAGCAAATCTCGTCGATCGGATCGAAAATGCACGTTCATGCAACTCTTGAGAGATTTGTTCTTTTCTTGCGTCTCTCTCTTGCACCTCGATGTGCCGCCATATTTTTGTCTGAAAGACTCAAGAATAGAATCAGATAGATGTCACTCAAATAGATGTCAGTTGATTATAAAAATTAATCAAATAAATTTTTAATAAATTAAAAGTTTAAAAGATAAGTATTACAATATACGTATTCTAATTACAGCGGACAAAATGAATAATTGTCAATAAATTGTTAATTAACAATAAACTGTCGCGTTATAGGGTGTACATATGTCGTATGTACGTACTGTGCTAATTTCAACGGTGTTTTAAACAATGACGAGATTCTCATATTTTATTGCTATTCGGGGTATTTGTTAATTTTGATATGATCAACGATATTCATTAATAAAAAGTTGTTTAATGCCTCGGGAATCTATATTAATTAACAATTAAGTGTCGCGGCATTAGAATACATATATTGCGTGAGCATAGACTATGGAATTGTTGAAGTTTGTTGAAAACTATGACGACATCTCCAGATTTTGTTGCTTTCGATATGTTTAACGATATTCTAAAATAAAAAGTTGTCGAATGCCCCGGGAACGTATATTAATTTACAATAATCTGACGCAATATAGGGTATGCATATACCGTATGTACGTACAGCGCTAATTTTAATGGTTATTTAAACAATGACGAGATCTCCAGATTTTTTTGCCATTTGGGATATTTGTTACTTTTAATATGATCAATGATATTCATTAATAAAAAGTTGTCGAATGCCTCGGGAACATAAGTTAATTATCAATTAAGTGTTACAACGCATATGCTTATCGGTAGCGTAATGAACGTGTTATTTGCGGATATTTTTGGAAATATTGCTAATTATGTTTTCGACATTTTTTTTGTTATTCCTATTTTTGGTTCTTGGGTATTAGAATTATGCAATTTTTTGGTTATAATATTATTTATTTTTGTCTTTATAGAGTATTGTAGGAGGCGGTCTTCTTCGAGTACTCTTACGCGGCACAACTTTTATTTGTTTATAATAAGTTTTTCTGCGCAATAAATTATTTTTTTATTTTATTGGTTGTTGATAATGATTTTTGTTCTTGATAGTTAGTAAAAATTTCAAATATTTCAATTTTTTATTTTTTCAATTTTTCATCCCCTAATAAGGGTTGTTTTTCTGGATGTTTTAAGGGTTATATCGTTTTTTTTGTTCATATTGTATCATAGTTATATGGTTTACGTAATTTTTTTGAAGAAATTTCAAACTTTGAAAAATTTGGTTTTTGTTGGAGTTCCAACGTTGAAAACTTCAGTCTATTTTATTTTCTCTTATTCGATTTATTTTTAAAGATTATATTTTATTGGTAAAATTTTATGTTCATCAACAATTTAGTGAGTGTATATGCATGTTATTCAAACTTTTTAAAAAAATATATTAATGTCATATTTAAATATTCATACATAATTAGTCAAAAGAAAAATAATAATTAAAGAAAAAATAATTCGGATATTTATTAAACAAAAAATTACTTATTTTGTGTATTGTACAAAGTTTTAGAAGATATTCTAGAAATTTTTTTTAAAGCAAGAATTTCAATATTGATATTTACGATAAATATTTTAAAAAAGAAATTCAATAAAAGCACCGATCATTTCAGAATCTATTCAAAGTTATAATAAAATTATAGATAAAAGTATTCAAAGCAGAATAAAAAGTATCAGAAGTAACATAATAAACTTAATTTGTTAATATATATGTAAAATAATAAAGTTTAATAATATAATTAAATTAAAAAATACGTTTTCCGTACGTTTAAATGCACATGCACTTTTATATTTATACCGGTATTTATTTGTATATGTCAAACACAAGTACATATTAGCAATGCAGCAAATCTTTACATGATTTGTTGCAAGTGTTCTAATAAGAAATAGAAAGAGAAGGGTAGAGTGAGTGAGAGAAAAATAAGACGGTAAAAAATTATGTTACAATTCTCACATTTATACATTATTTATACTGTAAAAAAATTCGTAAAAATTGTAGTTCTTTAATTCTTGAAAGATAAAAAAGCAAAAATAATTGTATTCTTATCAGCATTTTAAATCTATGATTACACTTTTTCATGGGATAGTTGACTCGAAGTGAATTAGAGATGTTTGTTGATTTTAAAAAAAAAAGCGACAGTGCCTCACCTTAAAGTCGACAGCTCTGAATCAATTCGTAAAAATCGTAGTCTAAGATCGCGACGAATTTCGTACGTTCTTTCTAAGGATTTCCTATGTGTACCTTATATGTGTAAAGGCTTGTGTACTTTCCCTTAAATCAGTATCAGTCAAAACTATAAAATTTCAATAGCAAATCGCATTCTAAAAAAAACTTAGTTGAATGGCTTAGTAGAATTTGTTATTAACGATCTAAGGTATATCCATGCGCTCACGTGTATTATAAGTTCGTGTATTATAAGATTATAAGTTCGTTCGAATGTACGTAACAATAATTTCAGGCGAGATTTTGATTTACAAATCTTTCCAAATACATTTATAATCTTAAACTAGGCAATGTTCCAAAAATAAAATTCTGTGGAATGTCTAATGCTAATTTGTTATTAACTACTGAGGCGTCCCGTATGCTCACATATATAAAAGTGTATGTGCATTTAAATCTACGCAACACCGATTTCCGGCACGATATTTATATCCTAACTTTTTTTATGTATTAATATTAATACGATACGCTATATTCAAAAACAAAAATTTTATGGAATGTTTTAGAGGAATTTGTTGTATCAATCTTATGCGGCGTATACACATATGCGTGAACGGTAATCCCCATAAAATTTTTTTTACAAAATTTACAGGATTGTCACTTGCATTTGTTCTTATATTATATAAAAAAAATTTTTGTGAATATTTAATATTCGTTTTATAAAGATTTTTGTACAAAAGACGCACGAAAAGTAATGTTCCGCAGCGAGTTATTTACAATTTTTCTTTTGGAATAATAGATTTAAATCTGCTATGATTTTTCGAACTTTTCATCCCCTTATAAGGATGATTTTAAGAGTGGGATAAATTTTTAACATATTACTTTATCGTTTTGTGTCATAAAAGATAATTATTTATAATTTTTCCAAAAAAAATCGATTTTGAAAATTCTAAAATTTCGTTGCAACTTCAACGTTGCCGACTTCGAATTCCTATGAAATAAGTCTTTTTTACTACTGAAAATTCCATAAGAAATAAATTTAAGAGCACTGAACATATATATACGAAACAATGATCAATAATTTTTACAAGATATTACGAAGAACTAATATATATATATATATATATAACTAATTGACAATTTTTTATTATTTTAAGACGTATTAAAAAATGAAACATTGAAATTCTTTTTTTACATATACTTTTAAAGAGATGGTAACAAGTTTGACACATTTAAATAATAAAATTTAATGTAAACATTAAAAAGAAATTATAGACAGTAGTGATATACTCATAGTTCTTAATAAAATTCGCTTATATTTCTTACTGATTTGAAGAAATATAAAGTTAAAATTAAATATCTTCACAATTTTAACTTGTTTATTCAATAAATTTAAATACGTATTTTTATCTTTTATTCTTTTTTTGTATATTAAGCATCTTCATTCACTGAAAGTTAGTAGTTCTTTTTTATTTTTATTCATTTTGCGACAGATTAAAAATTAGTTATTTATATTGTGAAATCATTGAATTTGATGATTGTACGTTTTTACGTGTAAATAAGTATTTTAAGCCTATGTAGTATGAGATAAATTAATTACTGATTTGTGGATCAAACTCTTACACATCTAATTGCCAGAACCCAATAAAAGAGATGTACTTTTAAGATAATTCAAAATTCGCGCGCAATAGAAGATAGACGTAAAAAAGCTGGTGCGCGGTAGTAGCAGAGAAGCTCTGGGTAATTTTCGGAATTCCAAATTTTCAAAGTTGAAGGATTGGATCTTATCCTGAAATATTTCGTATTCAGGGATGTATACATATCCTGTAAATACTTTTTACTCGGAATTCCTTAGCAGACCAGGAAATTCAACTTGGCTCTTATATGCATCCCACTGACTCTGGGAGAAGTCACGAAACTATTCTGCCTTGATTATGCAAACGTGCTTTCAGATATAGATTTCATAATCCAAAAATTATAATGCTCCAAAATGTTATCGATATTAATAAATTTGTGTTGAGCAATTTGATAACTTTTATTTTATAATTTTTCAAAATGCTAATAGCTTCATCTTCTTAATACCTATGTCTGAGTAAAATAAATGAACATTAACTACTATTAATTATCCGGTAAATTATTCACCAATAAAAATAACAATTAAAAAGAAAATTATGAGTATTTTTTAGTTTAATGTTGAATGTGTTTTTACGGTTATCCTCATACATGGTGATTCATTACCTGCTTCCGACGAGACGTAGGATGTAAAGAACCGTCAAATTCTAAAATTTTCCGACAGTTATATAATATATTTTGCAATCGTTAGTGTTTAAATTAAGATCTTATCTTAGTCAAGAAGATAAAAAAGACACACAAAAATTTAACATCGTATTTCATTATCCCGATTAAATATATTCAGTTGCATTACATTGAAATATTCGATGAAAAACAGATAAAATGCCGAGATTATTTTTATTATTTCTTTTACAGTCGCGATTTGCATGTTAGTTTAGTAGTCAGTCGTCAATAAACTAGTTATCGAATTGGTTAATGAGTTCATTTATTTCATATATGCATTAGTAACTTGTAGTAATAACGCAATACCATGCGAATAATGGAAGTACTAATTTCAACTATTATATCTCATCATTTAAAATTGAATTTTTGTCGAGAGAATTTTTTTAAACTCCTTAACAACAGTTTCTCTGTAGAGTTCATATTCACTTCTTTTTCATAGAACAATACTGAGGATTGTGAAGATACACAGCCAAATTGGTACAAGTGTCAATGAAGGATATATTTTTTTCTTACCTTATCTATATCGAAAATGTGACGAGATGTAGAGTCGTTATTAACAGCCAACTTTACGAATGGTTCACTCCGTTCCTATCTTTTAATTCTAAGGGACATTTGTTGATTTTTAAGTTCTTGAGAAGTTATTCTCTGTGAAACTGCGTGAGTGCAAGGTAATATTAAATTAATTATTACTTGTAGAACTGCATTTATTTGAAATTGCTTCAGCATTAGGAATTCTGTCGCTGTGACTTTTACCCTAGTTTTTCTTATAAAGCCATCGGAAAATAATATCGTGTGTTTAACGACATAAAAAATTCGGATGACATTGAAATGTTCTAATCCTTTACCTTATTATATGCTCTTTTAGCTAATTTCATCATTATTATCAAGGTATCAAATCGCTCAAAACATATTTCATTAAGATTTCTAATAAGAATATTGAATATTCTTGTAATTATTAATTATTTGTACATCTGTGAACTGCATTTCGAGAAGCTTAAAAATTAGATGAAAAATTTCTTAATTAGTATATATATTATTCAACGATTTTTCCCACGCTGATCTATATTTTTACACAGCAGTGATAAAAAACAAACAAAATTTACATGTATACATAGTTTAATATATATATATTTGCACGTACATATGAACTAAGAAAGTTATCTAACTAGTAAATAGAGGATGTATTGTATTGTAGATGGTGTGTTGCGTTAAATATTCGCACGAAAAATAATTTTTTATTTTGAGTGAAAAAATGCACGCAATAAGTAGCAAAGAAACATTACATTTATTACTATAAAACGAATTTTGCATCTATGAAATAATTACTTCATATTTTTTCATATCTACACTGGATAGTTTCAAATCTTGGATATAGAATTGCAAAAAATTTCAGGATTTTCCTTAATTAAAACTATTGATTACATATATTGCACGTACTGCGGCATTGAAGATATTGAAAACATCAACATCTATTTACGCACAAGAAAACTATTCAGTGATTAATTAAAAGTTTTCTTAATGATTAATTGTATGTCAGATTTATATAAGGGCAATTAAAAAATTTTAATTTAACCAAAAAGAAATATTAATATATATATATATATATATAAAATATAAAAATTAATTTTGTTTCTCTTTAAGGCAACTTCTGAGTCGGTAGATTAAAGCATAAGCTAGTTCTTAAAAAATGATAAGGTGTTATTTCGTATTAAATAATAAACTTTAATTATACTAATATTTAGATTTGAATTAAATCCAAAAAATAAGTAAAAATAATTTTAACAGTTGTTGTTTTTGATGTTGTATCATAATTTCATAAAATAAATTTTATGAAAAATATTTGTATGCTTGATTAATTATTTAATTATTTTGATTATTACAATATTAAATAAATTCAGAATTATTTATAAAGATTTTTCGAAATTTTAAATCTATTTTAAAATTAATTACCCGTAATATCGCATAATATGGATAAAAATACTTTGAGTTTAAACTAGATTATATATGAGATGCAAATTTCGTCTTTATACTTAATTGCATTTCAATTATATGTATTTTGATAAATTTTTTTTACGAATAAGATTTGATCAATTTTCATTAATATATTCAAATTAAATTTCTAAAGAATTTAATAAGCCTGAATCAAATATGTAGTTAACTTTTTTGGCTGATCATTTAAAACTCCGAACTACAACGCGATATGCATTGAATTTTCATAGCTTAAGCTTATCTATTCATAGATCATAAGGAGTCTGAAATCTGCATGATTGGAGTTGCAACGAAATTTGAAAATTTTCAAAATCGATTTTTTTTTCGAAAAACTATAAAGAGTTAACACTTATGACACAAAACGGTAAAATAGAAGATTTAATTCCACCCTCAAAAACCACCCATACTATGGGGTGTAAATTTCGCAAAATCGTAGCTACGATAATTTTATCATTTTAAAAAATTTTATTCATCAAAATAATAGTTTAAATAAAAAATACCTCCCAAAAACAATTGAAAAAAAAAATCGATACGGAACATGACTTATGCGTTTTCAGTCATAGGTAATTACGCGTAGGAGCAAATGATACACTATTGTACAAATAACGATAAAAAACGCATAATTTTATTGCTGACAAAAATTTTTTGGAGAATACAAGAAATAATATGTTAGAGAAGATATTTTGTAAAATTGGTAACTAAATTCTGAAAATAATAATAATAGCCAGACTTAGAATACACATGCACTCATATGGATACACGCATACGAACCACATAATATTGTTTAAAACAAATTCCCCTAAGACATTCCACTAAATTTTAATTTAGGAATATCGTGTAATTTAAGATTCATCAACACATAAAAAAAGTTTTTTTATTAATATCGTGTCGAAAATTGGTGTTACGTTCTTTTGAATGTACAAGCAGTCTTATACACATGAGTATATGGATACATCTTAGATTGTTAATAACAAATTCCCCTGAGAAATTTCAATATATATTTTTTGGAATATAATTTTCTTTAAATCGAAACATTTTTCTACGATTATGATAGCTACAAATTATTTTTGCAATAAATGAAAAAGTTTATATTTTTAGCTTCGGGCACTTCGTAAGTACACAAGCATTCACAAATTAGCACACAGAGAAACGCTTTGTGAATGAGATTCGAATTCCGCAATGCTCATAGGCTCGAAAATTTTCACAAGTCAATTCGTAGCTCATCGATATTGCGGCGAGGCAACGTCGTTTTTTTTTTAAACTAACATGTCTGTTTCACTTCGAGTCCACTACCCCGTGGAAAAGTGTAATTATACATTTAAAATATAATACATTTAATGTATGATACATTCAATACTGATAGTAATATGATTATTTACTTTTTTTTGTAAGACTTAAATTATTGTTTTTGAAAAATTTTTCGTAAAACTTTTTATACAAGTTCATATGTAATTGTAAGAATCATTTCTTAATATTTTTCCTATCTTATTTCTCGCTTACTCATTTTACTTATATATTATATTGTTATCGTTTATCTTTCTTATATTATGCCGCTTGCAAATAATGATTTGTTATTTCGTTTTAGTTACTTTTAGTAAAAAGTAGCTTTAATTCGTTTTAGTTAAAGTTATTACGCACTTGTTTTTATCATATTACAAATAAATGCCTGTGCGTAATATAGAACTTACTAATAGCCAGAAAATTTGTAGTAGATTATTTTATACAAACAGTAAAGTAAGAAATTTAAAGTTTTTATTTGTATAACATTTTTTATCTAGAATATTAAATGATTATTATAAATAATCTTTGTAGAATGAAGGATTTCTAAAATTATAAATTTTTTTATTTTTTATTCCATAATTATGGTTGTTTTATTTTATTCAGATATTTATTTGTTTAACAATGTATAACAGAATGTTTCTTATGGAAAACTTTCTATATATATTGTAATTTGTACGTATCATAATATTTAATAATAAAATATTGAGGCACGTATTTAGTTAACAATTAAAGTGTGTTCGATGTTTTGATAGGCGCATAAGAGTTGTTATGTTTTCAGAATCTTAGCGTTAGGAATAAAGTTGATAAAAATAATTTTTCGGATACGAAAATTTTTTTAGTTTTTTTAGTATTTATGATTTTTTTTTGACAAATTGAGTTTCATATTACAAAAGCTATAGTGTATTCTGTTTTTATAAAATTGATGAAAATGTGTCGTAACTTTTTTCTATAACTTTTGCTACATCTTATACCTATTCAGTAAACTTAAATTGTTTGACTATATAATATAACTAGGAGCCTGAAGTCTGCAACGTTGGAGTCGCAACGAAATTTGAAAATTTTTAAAATTGATTTTTTTTTAAAAAACTATAGTTATCACTTATGACACAAAACGATAAAATAGAAAATTTGAAATTAATTCCACCCTCAAAACCACCCTTATAAAGAGGTGAAAATTTCGAAAAATCGTAACTACGATAATTTCATTATTTTTAAAAATATTATAGATCAAAATAACAGTTTATATAAAAGCAACTACAATAAAAATAGTTGAAAAAAAATCGGTGCGTAAACATGACTTTTCATGCGTTTTCAGTACATAATTTTATTCAGAATAAGAGAAACAATATGTTAGTGAATTTATTTTTATGTTGTAAAATGTTTCAAAATCTAGACTAAAAAGATCAATTATAGTCATCAATATACGATGAGATACGGATTGACTCGTGAAAATTTTCGAGTCCGTGAGTCTTGCGGAGTTCGAATATCCCTTGTAGAGCTTTTCTAAGTGAGTTACACGTGTGTGAATGCGTGAACTATTTATTCATTTGCTATAAAAAAATTATGTTCTAAACAAATTGATATCTTTCTAAATAAAAACTTAAGAATAATCCAATACAAAAATGTTTTTCTATTTTTCCCTCAAAGTAAGTATATTCTTAAATAAATCAACGTAATTTGGTAAAAAAAATGGTAAAAAAATATTAAATGAAAGTAAATAACATAAAATAAACTAATTTCTAGAAAAAGAAGAATTATTGATCAATTGATAAGTATATATCAATTGACAACAGATTTCTGATGATTTCTTGCTGAAAATTCAAACCAAGTTTCAAAACTAAACTTTGTGGTGAACTGCAAATATTTTTGCAAGTACTTGACTAACTGATACTATAGTTATATAAATATCATGTATTTTATGGTTATTATAAATTAAATATAAATTAAGAAAATTTTACAAATATACAATAAAAAAACTAATATAACTGAAAATAGAAAATAATTGCATTTTCTTAAACTTTTTTGTAGACTATTATAATTATTAAAGATTTAAAGCGTGAAAAACAATAAAACGTATAGTGAAAAATATAATTTATTAATAATAGTCAACAGGAATATTTGACACAAATTAGTTCACACAATTATATTCACTTCTAAATGTTAATCATACATAATATTCGGCGAAACTGACTTAATTTATCCTTATTGTAATCTGTGAAAAATTCTACCTGATCTTTTTGGATTACTTTTATTGCTTTTACTATTTGCTTTGCGATTACTATTTGTTTAGAGAAAGACTGTACCGAAATACATGTACTTAAATTCTATAATTTTACTTCATATTAAAACATGCAGAGTTTGTAAAAGTAATGTAACAATAATAAAGAAAAAAATAAGATCATAATTTATTAGAAGTAAATCGTAATTTTCAACCCAGAATTTAAGTTCTATCTTTTTAAGAGATGATTAACTCATACAGTAACTCTACATTTTTTATGTTATAAAAAATATATACAATATATATATATTAACAATATAAATATTGTTAACCTATTACTTGATGATTAACAAAAATTTTATTAGCCATTATAAAAATTTAAAATATTTTTGAGTATAAGTACAACAGTATTTAATATTTATATGGATTGTACAAGATAAAAACAATAATGAGATTTGTTAATATATTAATGTGACTGAAAAAATTTCATCCAATAAAGGCAATGTTCATAAAAAAAAATACATCGCAGGCCGCAAGAGTGTATGTAAGGATTTAGGTTAAATTTATCTATTATTGAAAATTAAAAGAGGATATAGTTGCATCGTAGATAGAATAAATTATCTAAATGGGCAAAATTGTTTCATCGGATACTATGACACTTGTGTATTTATTTCTATATTCATTTATCCTCTTTCCGTTTCTCGTCTTGATATCTTTCTCTCTCTTTCACCTCTCTGTCACTTTTCCTCACCCTGTGTGACTGAATTAGCAGGATGGCGGCTTGCAACATGTCGTAATCTCATAACGACGATAATGTCACTTGCACACATATGTGATTCAACGTATTCGAAGCTGCTACCTTACCACTTGCAGAATGATTCATGAAGGCTTGAATATGCGTACGTACGTGTCGCATATGTGACGACTGCGGTAGTATATGGATGCTTCCAGGTGTACTATCCAATTTTACTTTTATAAGTAATCATAAAATTTATAATCATAAAATTTTTTATGATATCTCTGCTGCTTATAAAAAATAATCAACTATATTTATCCTTGACTAATAATTGAAAACATAACAAAAATATTTTTGAGTACCGTACTGTTATTGTGTTTGTTTTCAAAATATGATTTTTATTTTCAAATTCAAATTTAGAATTTATAGGGGAATAAATACTATTATGAAAACACATTAATTTTTATTAAATTCGATAATAACAATACTTAAAAATTATAAGAAATAATTACGAATAACTAAAATGTATTTCGTTTACAAATGTCTTAAAATACCTGCGTATACCTATAACGTTTTTAATTAAAAAATTGAAACAATTTAATAAAGGATAAAAATTTTTTGTGACAACGTTTGTAACTTCTAACTCATAATATTTTACCTTTTTTCCAAGTATAGGCAACTTAAACTATGCACCAAAGTACAGTTTCTTTTTTGAAGGAAAGAAATAATTTTTTTTGGTTAGAATATAAAACGTAAATATAAAACGTACTTCTGCATAGAAGGGTACAATTTCAAATAAGAAATACATAGACGTATCGATAATTCCATATTAATCGCGAAAAAGAAGCTCATGAATTCGATTCCCGGACGATTCAACTCGCAAACCGTAGATTTGAATAGTGACGAGTACCTGTAACAAAGGTCACGTACTTACAAAAAATGATTTTTAAAGTAAACCTTCCATTTTAGCGACGAATATTCTTCAATCTAAGCTACCGTAATTTGCGCTTACGTAATTTACGTACCACTTCCTGCTTTTCATTAATTTTAATTAATAATTCATGTAACTAATTTCTAATATACAAAAAAAATCTTTTATAGCTATTTAAAAGACAACATTATATGTTATCATAAATGAAAAAAGCTTATTTGGATTTTAAAAATTCATCGGTACATGTAAAAAGTAACTTTTATATGTGACTTTTTTAGGAAATGAAAAAAAAAACGAATATTCTGATAAGTGTTACAAATACATTGTTCTGTTAAACATGTAAATAAAATTTACAATATTTGTTATAAAATAACGTCTAATAATACATTTATTATTGTACAAAATATGTCCAGAACTAATCGTAGAAAAATACCTTACAGAATTATGTACCATTCAGAAACTTTATGTTGTACTTTTTCAACGACGTCAAATATACAATTTGTTTTTAGAACTCAATGATTTCGAAGCGTCACCTAGAATCATCCATATATATTTTAAATATGTATATACGTGCGCACGTGCTACGCTCGTTTTTTTTTCGTGCTACTTGTGTCGTGAAGGCGAACGAACGAGAAACATTTTTACACTTGTTTCTCCTAAAATTATATTTCAGTCTTCTGTTTTATCCTTTGGAATAAATCGAAAATTCTAATGTCTTCTTTGAGCGTTTTGTGGACGATCTTGTTGCAATAATTCATATAAAGTATTTTTATTATATCTCTTATTAGCAATATTTGCAGTATTTTAACTTTATTGTCAAATTTATAAAACCTATTTTATTTAAAAATATCTTTTCATAATCGACATTATAGCACATCATACACATTATTGCGCTAAACGAATTTCCAAGATTTATTGTTGTCACAAAAACGGGAACAAGTGGAGATTTTCTTTTGAAGACTTTAATTTCCTTGTAAATTATTATTCATATTTACAAAGTATAAGTCACATAATAATGAATAATAAATATATTCATAATACAAAACCATAAATAAAAATTTACAAATTTTTAATATCTACAAACTATGTACTTCATAATAATAATAATACTTGCTATATTTTAAAAAATTTATAATTAAATTAATAAAAAATTATTATTTTAGTCTAAATCGATTTCTTGAAGTAAAGATGAGACTTAAATTTGGTAACAAATATAAGATAAGAATATTATCATCTAATACCCTTATTGATATACTTGTTTCAAAGTCTAGAAAATCATAAATAAATATTTTGTAAAAATAGTGATGGAATTACTAATGTTTTTGAAAAAATAAGTTATTATTGATATAAATTACGGCAGGTGAGTTAACTTGAACAATTTTACATTTTTAAATATATTACATTATTTTTGGAAATAAAAATTTAATATGACCATTATTACGTTACCGTTACCTAATTGTTATCATTATTATTAAAAAAGTTTTAATAACAGGTTTATGTTTACGTAACATTTTTAATATTTATTGGGGTTTTCATAAATTATTATTTACAAAATTATGAAAAGTACATTTTCTACAAAACATTTTACCCGAAATTATGAAGTAATGTATTAGTTATACATTTTGTAAAATGTATAACGATGGAATGAACAAACGGGCCTATAAATGAATATGTGAGCAATATTTTTTAACAGTACTAAAAAAAGGTTTATTCATTTTCTTTTAAGGGATAATAAAAAATATATAAAATAAAAGAATTTTATGTCAATAATTTTTAATTTTAAAAATAGTAGTTAACAGAATTAAGTTTATGTCAAAATATGAATTATATTTCAGATAAAATAGCAGTAAAATGTAACTAAGATATTTATGTAAAAGGTAGTTTTAGTTTTCTTAATGTACGATTTTAAATAACATTTTATATATATAAATCTTTAAAACATTTGTGATCACTTAATACAAATTACTAACAATCACTAACAACAATTCTTATTGAAACTTTTTCTATCAATTATTTCTATCAATTACTTTTTCTATAAAAGATAATCTATAAATATTAAATTATTATTAAAACTAGTTATGAACTGGTTATGTTTTGTAGAATTCACATTAACTTATATATTATAATAGTCATTATAATTTCTCAGTGACATTAATTAGACAATAAAAAAATTTTAATTCCAAGTATAAAAAGTATTAATTACTTTCATATAAGATAAAACGTCTCCACATAAATATCCGGAGCACAATAATTTATATTATTCATTCAACTAGTAACGATAATATTTATACACTAATTTTATTATAAAAATTAATGATGATATAGTGAAATAGTATTTTTTACAAAAATTTTTTAAGATAAAACTAGTTTCCAATTTTTTGTAATTTAAAAACAATTTTAATACATTTACCAAAACAACCTATTAAAAGAAATTTAACGTAATATACAGGTTTAATAGAATTACATAAATGATTAACGTAATATTTACATAAATAAAAATCTAATAAACAATCTCTTGATTTTTAAGTATTCTTAATGTACTCTATTCTGAAAAATATAGTTTTTGAAGATTAGTTTATTCTTTTAAAGATTATAAATTATAAAAAATAGCAAACCTGAAAGTATGTCTTGATATTAATTTATTAGTTTTAAAACAACTTTATTTCATTTATGCAATTTCAACAAAAATTAATTAATTTGATTATTTATTCTATATTACAATATATTTTTTCTTTTTTATGTTTTCCTTTTCATCAATGTTACTTAAAAATAATACTCAAAAATAATTATTTTTAACTACTAGTGCATCATTAAAATCTCAAAATTATTGTTTAAATATATCAATAAATTTAAACAATAATGCAAAAAAAATAATATATCATATAAAATTTACAATTACACCAGTTGAATGATAAAACAAAAAGATTTTCTTTTTCTTTTTCAAGATTTATTGACACATATCTGTTTAGATTACTTACAACAAATTATATCTCCATATAACTAAAATATAGGAAAATCAATAATATTAGAAAAGTAAATATTTATATTAGTTTTATATTACATTTAAGCAATACAAGTTTTACCTTTTTTATTATTGCATGATTAAAATTCTAACTAATACAATTAAATGTAAAGCTATGGATGTAAAAGTAACTTAAATTGTACATTTGAAAATAAATAAAGCAACTTGGAGATGTGTGAGGAGCATGCGGCAAGATGAAATAAATCGTCTTTGTTTAACGAAAGAAATAGATCTTTATTTATTAAATAACAATGATGTATTGTTTTATATGATTGTTATTTGACGCGGGTCGTACAGCGTCACGCGGATCGTGGAAGCGCGCAGGCGGAGGAAAGCGAAACACGCAACGATGCAGTTCTTAGACAACTGATCTCTACGCCGTCGGCTTTGCACCCTTTTGGGACATAATCTAGCGACTCTGAAGGACAGGTGGTAGCTCTATCTATTAAGGTCGCAAGACTCTCGGCTTCAACATATATACACTGTGGATTCTATACCGTCGTTCGGTATAAATCGCAGTGTGGGCGTCGTTGCCGAATCGTCTTGCAGCGGACGGATCGGTCGAGAATCTTTGATTTCTCTACCTTACAATGTCTGCTATAGTAACATTGTTATTTATAGACATAAAAACTAATATATTGAAAATTATACTGTTTTATTATTTTATTACAAAAATAAAAAATTTTATTCATATACAATATAATTATAATTGCAAAAAATTTTGAAAAAATTTCTCTTCATAAATAAAGGAAGGCTACTGCTTTTTATAAAGATAAATAAATATAAAAAAAGTAATTTCTTAGTTTTCTCAGTTATTCAAATGTCAAAAGGATAATCTATTTAACGTTTATTAAATAGATTATTAAAGTGTACAATGTTTAAATACAAGAAAGTATTACAAAACCTTTTTAACAGTATTGTGTAGATTTTACATGCACTTATTTTTCACTATGCATTTAATGAAAAACTAAAAGCTTCTACATTGACAGTCTAGATTATGAATAAGAAAAACGAGTTTCTCTTTCGTTCATTTAAATGAATTAAAAAAAAGAAACTTTCATTTATTAATTATACCGATTTTAGATATGAGTAATTTTTTACATGTAAGATAACTCTTTAAACAAAACTTGTTTAATAACTAATTTTTCTTAATTAAGTAAATTTATCACTGTTTATACTTTTTAAATAACAAACATGTGTTTGGTATTATATTAACAACTATATTAAATTTATAAGAGTATAAATATTAATTATTGATAACATTTTATTTACAAAAATTGAATTGTAAAAAATGGAATATCCACTTAGAAATAAAGGAAATTATTATAGTTCCATGTACATCGAAACTTGATACTTTTTAAAATTAGTATTTTTAGACAAATCAATCATAAAATATGCAATAAAAAAAGTTGTAATATGAAAAATGAATAAATCTAAAAAAATTTTTAACAGGGTATTATAGGAAGTTAGTTTTTCAAAAAAGAAATGGTAATAGCTCATTTCATTTAAATTATATTATAAATAAAATTTTAAATAATATATTGAAGTTATTGAAGATGAGTTAAAAAAAGAATGTATTCAAGAGTAGTTCTTTGAATATGTATATTGTTTTACACAGAAATCTTGTTTATGTGTGCTTTACAGAAATCAATTATTAAAATTTTTAAAATAAAGCGAATGCTGCCACAAAAATAAAAAATTAAATAAAAAAAATTTTTTTTTGCTTTTGTCGTAAAAATGAAATTAAGCTCGAAAGAAAATCTGATAAGTTTCCATCAAGTGGGACACAATACCTAAACATTATTGTGTAAAATACATTCGCTAACGAATTAAAAAAGGACCTTCTGTCACGCTAAAGTTAAAAATAAAAAAATTTTGTCAGTGACAAACAAAAATTTAAGAAGATAAAACAGAAAATTGAGTTAAGTCCAAGACTCACCACTCTCAATGTAGGGTACAAGAAGCAGGAGGAAGAGGACGAAACCGCAAGTATCGGCGAACATCGTCTTGTCTTTCCCTCTTCTGCGACGAGGCAGGAACAGGAAGTAGCAGTAGGAATACCACTACCGACACTATACACCCACACAACAATAGCAATCAGCAGCAGTAACACGCCGTAGCAACAAAATCTGCCGCCCCTTTTCGTGGAGAGAGACAAAGCAAGTTCGCGCCCTAACGCCTATTTTCCTATAGATGCAAACAGTTGCGTCTTTAACATGTACAACGAACACGGTAGAGAATATAATTATCAGCACACGCTCTCACTACTAATTATGAATCTGATATCTGGAGAACATTAAAAAATGAAGCAATAACAACATACGGTTATCTCTCTCTTACTCACTATCTTACGCTTGGCGATCGAAAACATACACGAGCGCAAAGCTACGCACTCTCACGCATACGCACACATCTTTAGAGGGCAGGGACGCTGAAGAACGAGCCGAGAGTTCGCGTCCCTTTCAGCCTTCGTTATTCAGATTCTTTTGACACGCGCGATATCGGGGCTACGCCATATCATCGTCAGTGGCTACGGAGACGCGTCGACTTAAGCTCAGCGGAGAGAGAGAACGCGTAAGCGTCAACACAACAATGCGAGGACAACGACGTCCATCCGTTCTCACAGCTGACGACGACTCGCGTATGCTTCGGCGGGATTCAAAGTCGCGATCGCGCAAGTCTCGGCGCTGCTGCTGCTGCTGTTGTTGTTGCTGTTGCTGCTGCTCCCGATGCGAGCCACACGCATATTTCATCGGCTATCATGTAGCCGCGCACTGATTCCACACTGACAACCGACTCTCTACTTACGCGCGCAGCCCCACACAAAATACGTAACATGGGTGCGCGCGCGCGCGAGCGTGCAAAGCAGATAAAGAGCAGCCGCAGCAGCGGCCACTGTATGCACTATAGAGGCTTTGCAGCGGCCAGAGGGAGTCGGGAAGACGAGAATCTAGGACGGGAAACGCGCAGATGATCACGGACGGTCACGAACGGTCGCGATTTTACGCTGCGGATCGAGTTGGACTGGGTGGCTACGCTGCTGCGCTCTCGTGTTAGTCCAAGGAAGCTTGCGACTCTAACGAAGTCAAATCAACTTGAGAGGTTATGTATTTTCAGTCAGTGCTGACCTCTTCTTCCGTTATTATCGGTCAAAGGTGGCAGTTGCATCACTTGTTAGGATACAACTATTCAAAACACTTATTCACGTTCATTCGTTTTCGAACCATGTTAATGCATCAGTACTTCATCTAATTTAAGGAGGAGGAATGGATTTTATGTTTTGGATTTTTCCAACATTCCAATTAATAAACTTTTCGAATCTCAGATTACGATCAAAATAAAGAATTACGTTCATTGAGATTTGCAGTTTGACGTACAGTTATTGGAAGAAACATTATTACTTGTCGATGGAATCAATAATTTATCTTTTTATAATAAGTGTTTTTTTTAATTAATTAATATATTAATTCTACGAGAAATATTTTTTGCCATGAAATTTATATTTTTTATTTCTTTTATGGTCATTGCAATTATAATTTATGTATATCATGTATAAAACATAGTGTTTTAGAACTGTATTAATAATAAAAAATTATCGTCTTTCTAAAATAGGTATACAAGTATAGCGCTTAGCATTTTTAATATTTTTATAATTATAAAGACCAGCCAAATTTTTTAATTATATTTATTAATTACGACTTAATTCCCATACATAATATATTGTAATATCTCTAAGATTAAGTTGTATTTCAATAAATGTGTTTTTAAAATTTAAACTGATAGTTACAGCAATTTATTATAAATTACAATATCATTTTTATAACTAGAGATGCATAGCGTGTTTATGCGTATCGCGTGCTTTTTCAATCTATCATACTGTAATCACACACACTTTACTCGAGATATAGTTTATAAAGATTAAAAATGTAAAGAATGGAAAAATGCTGAATAATTTCTTATTCTGAATATATTTAAGAACTTACAAAAATAATTGATATTTGAAGGAATAAATCTAATCTTCAATTTCAGTATGTGCCATTTACATAATTCTTTTATATTTTTTCTTTTTATCAACATTAATTTCAAAAACTTTTATATTTACTAATTTACATTTATGTTTATTATTATAAATTAAATTCATTATTACAAGCTAGAAATGAAATATTAAAAGTTTATGTTCAAATTATTACTCATCGAGATGTAAATAATATAAAAATATAGAACTTTGAACATAAGTTATATATAATATTTATAATATTTGTCCGTTTATATACTTCATATCTACGTCGTTTTATGTTCTTTTAAAATTATAAAATTTTAATTTTTAAATCTTTTTAGGGTATGAAGGGTTTGAAAAAATACAACATTGCTTCTACGAATAATGTCTTATTACATCTATAATAATTCTGAATCAATGAGTTTAATATTAAGTATATTATTTTTTTGTATTAGAGAATTTAAACAAAAAAAATTTAAAGTAACACGAAGAGTGATAATTTAAAAAAAAAAATGCACATACTAAAAATTTGAAGATATTCGGTCCTCTGTGTTTTGTTCATATACCCAAAGAAAAAAGAAAAAACTAGATGAGAACTAGGAAAAAGCTGATTTTGTAGATTATATTGAAAATTGCAAAGGTTATAGAGTTTATATTTCAAAATTAAAAAATATTCTTTCAAGTAGAGAGATTTTATTTAAATTATAGAGTAGCATTATTAAATGTCATTGAAACATGTACTACCCAATGTAATGAATCAATTTTTGAAAAAGAAAATATGAATAATAATAACGGAGCAATAGATGTTATAGAATACGTATATGGCAATGAAAACGATAAACTTTTGCAAATTTCAAAAGCGATGAAGTACAGTTGCAAAAAGGGCGAAAAATAAGTCCAACAGATTTCTGCAATTGTCCGATTTCTTTTCTAGCGGATAAGTTGCCTTCAAATTGCAATGATACAATGAATTGTGAAAAAACGTTTTTAAAAGAAAACAATAGAAAATAAAATTAACTCCTTAAAAATGACACATGGTCATTTAAAAAAGCTGTTAATTAAAAAGGAGATAGAAAATCGTTGGATTTGTATGAAAAATCTAAATGAAGAAGCAACAGAGCAATGTAAAACGTGACTAATAATTAAAGAATATTCGCAAAGTGAAGGAATCTATTATAAATAAACTTTCAACAATGTAGCGCGTTTTGATACAGTAAAATTAATGTTAAGTATTGCAGCTAATTATAATTTATATATCAGTATATTTGATACAAAAACTGCATTTTTATAAGAAAATTTATACGAAGGAATTTATATGGAATAGCTCGATGGTTTTAATAATGAAACTTCTCTCGTTTATAAATTGTTAAAAAGTTTATATGAATTGAAACCAGCTTCACGATGTTAATCGGAATAAAATTTCAATAATTTTATTCATAATTTTGACTTTAATTGAAGTTTATTCTTTTTTACATATATAAAGAAGATCAAAGAATGTTTTTAGTCATTTATGTTGATGATGGTTTCGTAGCTGCTAGGCAAGAATATTTAATTAAAACATTATTATATGAATTAAAAAAGGAATTTAAGATATCAAATACAAATAATATTGATAATTTTCTTGATATTTTAAGAAAAAAAATCGGTACAATTTTTATCAATAAATCTGACTATATTAACGGTTTTTAAAAACAATTTAATGTAGAAAAAGCGAACAGTGTCGGTATGCCAATAGAGATTAATATGCTAATACTTCTGAAAATAGATCTTTTACCGGAACTTATCACGAAGCTGTTGGTTAATTTATTGTTCTTATAAACAGTAAGTAGATCAGATATTAGGTATGTAGTTAATACAGCAGCTAGAACACTGGAACAACCACCGTAGCGTATTGGTTTTTAATAAAAATAATTTTTTAGTACTTGAAGGGAACTATAGATTTAGGATTATTATATTGTAAACATGATGTGTTTAAAGCGTATAGTGATGATGATTATGCCGTCGATAATGATAAACGAAAATACATCTGGCATTTTGTACAAGTATGCGAATACAGCAATAACGTGGCAAAGTACGCAACAACAGTGTGTAGTGTTATCCAGTGTGGAAACTGAATATATTAGCACAGCTTCAACTATAAAAGAAATTATGATGTTACAAAAATTATTTAAAGAAAGCGAAATAATTAATTATAGATATCAAAAGATAATCAATAGATAATATAAGTACTTTAAAAAGTTAATAAAAAATCTCGAACATCAGTAGCGTAGTAAGCATATAGATATTAAATCTCATTTTATCAATTGCTTATGAAAAAGGTATAATGGATGTAAAGCATGTAAGCAACTAAAAGCATTAGCCTATGTATTTACAAAGTTTAAAATTGTAGAATTGTATATTTTAAATTATAGAATATAAGAATATGTATTTCGATAAAATCTTTCTTCGAGCAAATAGTACAATAACAGTAATCCAGAAAAAGATTAGATAGAATTTTTCACAGGATGTAATAAGAATTCATATAATAAAAATTCACCAAGTTGTATTAAAGAAAAACTTTTTTTTATAGAATTAAAGTAATAATGAGCAAATAGATAGAACAATTAAAGAATTTTTTTTAATAAAAAATTATTCCAGGATAATATTCATTTCACTCGTTTCTTTTTCAAACAATTTCTACATATTCTTAGAAATAAAATCAATACGTATTACTTATTTATGTACTGTTAGTTATTACAAATTTTCAGATTATGATAAATAAAGTTTGATTAATATTTTACAAAAAAATTTGAAAATGTATATTTAATATAATATTATGATTTTTTAATTTACTTCTATTCAGTAATGCAACTGATTAATATAAAAAAATTGTTTAAGGTAATCTAAAGAAAGTGATATTCGACTTTATTGATTTAACGTATAACATTAGCATATTGATAGTTACTCTATCTATATACGTACAAATACATTAGTGCACAAATAGAATGATTGAACTTTTTTATAAATATAAGATTTATTTGTTTTCTTTAAAAGTTAATCAGTGTAACTTAAATACCTTACGGTTATTAAACTGAAAGTATTTTTCTACTATAATTATACATTTAACTTACGCTTTAAGATTTATATAATATATCATGTGAAACATTGATCATCGTAAATTATACTGATTGTACTGAAATATTTTGGTGACCTAGTTCAATATAAATTTATCTTTATACTATTATTTTAAAAATTCAGTTTGTCATTATAATTATTAATTTCTAAAATACAAAAGATTATAAAAAATTTGACGATTACGATTAATAACACTTTATAAAATCAAACAACTAATTTTGTACACTTCTACATAATTAAATTTGTTATTATTGAATAAAAAGATGTTATTATAGTTAAGATAAAAAATAATTTCATTTGTTACACATAATTTTTGAATCTTGAATTTCGTGAAACTCTCGCAAATATCTACAACAAAAACATAGATAACAGAGATCGTAGTCCGATTTAAATGAACCGTAATCCTCTACGCAACAGTTATTACACTCTGGTCTGATAGAAAAATTTCGGAAAAGTAGATTTAGACTGAAAAGATCTTCAGAATCATCCTCGTAGTAGGTCTTCCAAATATCTCCATCCTTTTCAAAGAATAAATGATTCAAATTGAAATAGTCAGAATCCTGGTGAAAGTAATCGTCATGTTGAATGTCCCAGAAACTGTCATTGATAATGCGAAACAGCATTTCTCTTTTACGCTTTACAAAAACAGGTTAACTAATAAAAATTAGATTTTTACAATAAATCAAGTTGATTTGAAACAGTATATATACATATAATGTAAATTATTACAGTATATAATATAGTATAATTTTCATCGATCTAATTTTACACGATTGACACAATCAAAAGCATTATTAAAACTTTCATTTACTTTTCCTTTGCGATGTCATAAGTTGCATTACAATAATATACAATTTGATATTATTACAATTTGAACAAATATAGAATTTGAATGTATAAAAAATCTACGGTTTTCATAAATATCAAAAAACCTAAGATTTTTTTCCATTTTATCAAAGAACAATATGAATATAATATGTTCAATGCAAATTATTTTTACTATGTTCAAATAATATCAAATATATGTATTAAAATTTAATAAAATGGAAATAAAAATAATAGCTTATACGTGGCGCATTTTAGATTTTCTTTCAATTCCCAAATAAATATTCATTATTTATTTATTGCACATTTTTTAATAATCATTTATTGAAATTGTAACTATTCTTTTACTATTTATTATTTATACTATTTTTCTTATTTGTCAACTAAATTCATTCTTCACTTTGGAAATTAATATAACTTTATTATTTATTAAAAAAAAATAAAGTAATTGTTCTTATCATTTATTGAAAATAACATGCATGTAAAATTTTTGAATAATTAAGTAAATTTAAATTCGCTTATAATATCGGCAACTGTCAGTTAATTAAAAAATTATTCCTGGAAGTAACAATAAAAGAAAATAAATTTACATTAGTCCCGTATGTAAAATATCCGTATAGAGAAATAAAAATATCAAAATATTGATACCAAATGCATATTAAATTGACATTAAATTTTAAACACTAGTAAATAAAAAATTAATAAAATCTTATTTAAATCTCTTATATAAATTATTGTTTCTTCTTTCTCTTTTTTATATTAGGTAAATTAAACAGGCTTATATTTGCTAAGCTTATGTTATTATTTTTAATAATGTTTATCACTAGTGTTTAAACTAGTTTAAATTTGGTTAGAACTTATTAGTTAAATAATTTATGATGGACAATATTTTTAACTACATTAAAATCTTAAGATAAATTATTTTCAATCATTTTATTTTTAAACTAATAATAAAATAAGCTAGCACAAGTTAAATTATACGTGTAATAATTAAAATAACAACTTTACCTGACGCCAAAAACAGTTGTAATTTATCGTGGAGATGACATGATTGCGCAAATTTTCGTCTTCAAACCACCTGTTCCATATGTCTAATGAACAAGTTTCTTTCGGATGTTGATATTTCATTGGACCTCTTTCATGATTCTTAAAAGCCCAATATAAATTTTCCATTTCTTTCAGTATTTTCAACTCTTTTTGACCTTCTACGCTCATATTTCGAAATTATTCCCGAGTTTTCAAATTATATTATACGTATTTATTCGTGAAAATTATTTTTTATTTACTGGAAAATTTTTAAATTTAATTCTAAAAATTACTTGTTAATTTTCTTCAGTTTTACGAAACTATTTCTACACTTATTACTTAAAAGCATTTGAAATACAAATAAAACAACTAAGTTTGAGATAATGATGGGAAAACTTTAACTCTTAGTATTTTTCAATGGTGCTCAGCCTTACAACTAAGGCTGAATTACGATCTCATAGTATTAGTTTTGGAATCTATTCAATATTTATTTTCAATCAACGATTGCATTTTTATTTTGTTATTTGGTATGCAGAAACACTATTTCTCCAGAGTATTTTTAAAGAATCGATTCAAAAAAATGACGTGCATCAGGGACATCTCGGTCTCATAACACGATCACTCCATCGAATTTTCACTCCTAAGCGAGTGAGCAAAGAGAAATCGCGTAAGATTGGCACGGCGAACTTCTAACTACGCCAGAAGAGTAAAAAGAGGGATCCAACGGATTCTCGGAACTAAGAAGGACAAACCACGGAGGGAGCAAGAAGACGACCAAAAACGAGGAAAGAAGAGAGAGTGACCGATGCCGAAGACCCGGTTCCAGTAGTACCGTAAGTGTAAATGTACGTAGTACCCTTCAGGGACTACGTACACCCCAACCGCACCGGCAATTGTTTTTCTCAGGGCAAAGGACCTACTATCCCTTCTCGGAGGCGCTTGTCCTTATCAGAGCACCGAGGCGTTACCCGCGGATGTAACGTTTGACGTTAAGGATCTAATTCCTTAAACAGCCGGAGCCCCAGCCTTCTTCAGTACTTTATTTATGAGTTGTTGAATTTTTTTTTTATTTCAACCGTAATATATATATTTATGATGTTTTGAGATGAAAAATTTGAATTGTTTTTGTTGCGTTATTATTACAACGTAATAAATGTAATTTTTTAATGTAATACGTTGTTTATGCATGTCGTTCCGCAGAATGAGCTTCGATAAAATTAAAGCTTTCCTTGTTTTCGGAACTGAAAAGGAAAAGTATTCATTATAAATAATTAATAATATTAAATACAAATAATATTTCATATTTATAAGAGAACATTTAATACATAAAACTGTTATTTATATTCCTAATTATATTTAAGGTAGCTCTGTTACCTAAAGTTTTAAATGTCGAACTCCAAAATGGCAGATAAAACTAATGTACAAATGTTTTACTGTATTTTCTTTAAAAATGACATTACTGTTTATATTTTAGGAATATTTTCTACAGATTTTTTAAATTACTGATTTTATAAATTTTTTTTTGTAATAATTATCAATTCAATTCAGTTATACAGATTATACATAAGACCAATTGCAGCATTGAATAGTATTAGTTTAATTGTAGAGTAAATGCAGGAGGTTTTACAGAAAAAGCTGTTTCTAATATTTGTGTTATACTCAAAATAATACATTATATAATGAATATAAATTTTTTTTATTTTGTTCCTAAAATTAAGCAGAATTAAAATAATAGAAAATTTTTAATTTGATATTAGGTTTTAATTGAAGTTCATCGATAAAAGCAAAATTATTAACAGAAACATAAAAAGAATACAATTTGTGCGTGCATAATTTGTAGAATAATTTATATTTTTACAATTAGCAGTGAAATAGATAGTATTTTGTAGGAAGAAAGAGTTTGTAAGTTATTTCTGATAAAAAAAGTACTATTGTCAGATTAATACGATTATATATATATATATATATTTTTTTTTTAACGAGCCTGAAATTTGCAATTTGAAACTCCAACAAAAAATGAAATTTTAAAGTTTGAAATTTCTTTTAAAAACCATATGAATCATATAATTATGTGAAATTGATAAAAGATGATACTATCCTAAAAACACCCACAAAAACGACCCCTATTATAGTATAAAAAATTGAACAAATGTATAATTTATAATTTCGAATGGAAATACTATTCTAATTTAAAAAATATAAATAATATTAATTAAATACTACTAAATAAATAAAAGAAATTTTATTGTAAATAAAAAACTATTATAAATAAAAAAAGTTACAGTATGTACGAGTGCATATATGTAGTACATTGACGTCCAACAAAAATGTACAAAGACAATAATTATTGATATATTATGTCATTAAAATTAAAAAATTAAAGTATAAAAAATGAAGTATTTAAATAGCAAAAACTTATTAATAATACTTAGAAGTTTGCTTAAAGGAGCCTTAAATAAACATGTCACATATATACATATGCGTGTATGCGCTTTGCACATAAATATTTAATTTTATTAAGGAATTTTTTTTATTAAGGAATATTATTACATATATAGTTTGCGAATTTAATACAGTAAATATTTTTAAATTTTTGAAAATATGCTACATTTAATACATTTTACTATATCCAGATGAAAGTGCCATTTATACAATCAGTTAAACAGAACTTGATACGTTTCATATTAGAATTCTCACAGAAAGTGAGAATGACAAAGTGAATGAGAGAGAGATAGAGAGAGCGATCTGTATTTTAATTTGTGAATATTTTGAATTTGAATGTTATTTAAATAATATGTTTAAAGCATCGTTTCTCAGACTATGACATATGAATGCTTTCTAATTAATACTGTAAAATTATTTTTAGTTATTATATTATTATTTTTATTGACTTTTGTAAATTATTATAAATAATCGGATCGTAGCACGTACTTCTTTTATTGACTTTATACAAGGAAGAGATTTTTTAACGCCAAAACAAAAATAATATATTCAATATGTAGGTAAGATTTTTAACTTTGATAAGATAACATTGAACCATTTTTCTTTGTAAATTAAAGGTCTTACAAAAACGATGTCTAAATTATATTTTTTTAATGAATGTAAAAATTTGAATCGTTACAAATTTCCACTAACCTAAGGATCTGTTAAAATCTTTACTTTTAACATATATATTGATATTATGACATCAAGATTTAAAAATTTGAGAAATAAAAAATAGACTACAAAAAAATGTGACTAAAAATAATATCATTTTTACAAATTTTGAGATTTTATTTTAACATTTAAAATGTAAAAATGAAACCTAAACGAAGTTGAAGAAGTTGAAGAGATGTTACCGTCTAAATTTCAGATATTTGTTATTAGAAAAAGATTGATATGTTATGCATCAAGTGGAGGGGCTGAAATAGTTCTATATTTCACAATTTATCAGTGAAAAAGCTGTATGTGAAAAAAGTGAAAAAATGAAAAATGAAAAAAAAAGTGAAAAAAAAATTTACATCGTAAAATCGTGAAAAAGCTAAATCGGTCAACGCATGAGTATAATATTTTTCTTATGGATGTGTGCGTAAACAAATGTCCATATGTTCACTTACTCATGAAAAACGCTATATAAGCCTATTTTAGGTCTCAAAAGACACTTTTTCACAAAATTAAATCCAATAAAAATTTCAATTCCTAATCAATATTTTATCAAATATATTAATTTTTAAGATTTGTAATATTTCTATATTTAAAAAGAAAAATATGATACAAATAATGTTATTATAATAATCTTAAAGAAAGTTCGTAGAAAAATAATAAAAAAGTAGTAAAATCGAAATTTGTTCAAAGATCGTGCATCATGAAATTTATAACTTCAACTTAATTTTATTTATGCTTGAAAAAGGTTTTAGTAAGATATTATTACTTGTCATTAAGATTTATAAAAATATTAATTCGTAATACTTATAATAAAAAAAATACGTTTCTTTTTATTTTCAAATACGCATTTCGAATTTACATGATGTTTACTAGCAAACGAAAAACGGGTAACTTTAGAATGATGTAAATATAAACACAATCCTTGAGACTCATTAATATTCAAAGTTTCATAACAATAACAAATTTATGAATGTTTTTATTAAGAAATAATATACAAAAAGAAATTACAACTTAACGTTTTTACTGTCACATGGATTTACTCTCTCTTTCTCTAACTATCTATCTCTACATTTTACCCTTCTTTCCTCACATACATTAAACTCAATCACAAATCATAACAATATTTCCTAATATGATTTTACATTTGTCACTTCGAAAATTGCAGTACATAGTTAATATTATAAGTATAAAACATATTACAAATATATATAAATAAAAATATTAACTTTCATAAAGTTTTAAAATCATAATTATTGCAATATCACACTTCATATCTAGTCTCATTAAACAAAAATTAATTCTAAACATAATAATTAACATTTAGAATTTAGGTATATGCCACATATGAGTATATTTATATGTATGGAGACTTATTTAAACAAAGTTTTAAATATAATGAGAATCTTGTAAGTTCATGTGTTAGTAACAAAATTAATTAATAAAATATTGTGTTAAACATTTATGAGAATATGAGAAACATACATATATACATATACACATGTGTATATATATATATATATGGCATATTTATTTCAGGCTCATCTGTAGGCAATACTTCTAAATGTTATTAATTAAATGGTTTTTCTTATTTTAATATTCATTTTTAGATATTACAGTTTGAAAATTTAATATGAGCTGAAGTTTACAACATTGTTATCGCAAAGAAAATTGAAAAATTTTATAATCCAATAATTTCTTTAGAAAACTATCAAACGTTATTAATTATGACATGAAACAACAAAATAATGAGTTTCCTAGAATTTCTATGCTTACAAGCCACCCATATTAGGGGTTGAAATGTTCAAAAATTCATATTGAGGTAAATATTAAAATTGCATACATTTTTTAAAATGAAAGTAGCTGAATATATTAAAGGGCATTCAAAAAAAATTTTTCGTTAAAAAAATGACGTGGAACTTTAATTTTAGTGCATTTTAATTTCATGCATATTCACCCTTATGAATATATCCACGTAAAACACGTATAATATTTAATAAAAACTTTTACAAAAACATTGCACAAAATTTGTTATCAGGTTCTACCCTTTCAATATATATAACAAGCACGCACAAAGTTTTAGTTTGAAAATCGTCGAAGATCTTGATATTCAATGCATTTTAATGAATATGCACTCTTATACGTACAAGCATATGAATTCATTTTCTAGAAATATAAAAATAATATTAATAAAAATCTATAGCATCCTTATATATAGAAATTTTATTTAACTTTCATATAATATAAATTATTAATGAAGGATTGTAAGTTTTCATTGAGCCCTTTGTAATCTGCAAGTGACCGTTAAGGATGTACAATAGAATATATGATACATATATATGTGTGCTTAACGCGTATGAATGCATTTACAAACGACGCTTACGCATCTAGAAACGGATGGGATCGCTGAGGAAAACAGGACAACCTAGCAGTCTTAGAAGTACCGTATTTTCGTTACGGATAAAAACACCAACTTGCGATATCTCATTAATACGAGAGCCGATGTATGCGCATTTTCCTGATACCGTACACCAGGTAAAATGTAGGTAGGCGATTACATTCTATACTTAACAAAACTCATATTTCGACGTACGGCAGTACTATTATAAATTTTATCCTGAACTTTTGCCAAAATTTCTGATAGAGTTTTATTGTGGCCGACGTTGATACGCTAATTCGTATGAATTTGCACGTGCACATAATAACCTTCTTGTGGACGCCACAAATAAGCGACTAGTTGATAACATAACGAAACTGGCAACTCAAAGACAAAGTGCGAAGAAAAATGAAAATGTGTTAATAAAGACTATTCTGGCACTCCAAATATCATAAATTGCTTGTTAAGTTCTCTGGCCTTGTGAAATCTTCCGTATTTCGATGATCTGTGGTGAAAAATACGACTCATCATCTCATCGAAACAACGCCGGGGTCGTTGACTTACAGAAAGTTGCGAAGATTTGCATCAGACCTTCTGAAAGTAGCAAAGGATAAGATCGAGCTCATGCTTAATCAAGGGATCATTCAAGCGACCAAGAACCCTTTGTATACACCGATACACCTCGTATCGAAGAAGGATCGAAAAATATGACTACAGGGTTATTATCCTGCGTTGAATGCGAGAAATAAATTCGACAGGTATACGCCACATCTCCTCGAAAATTATACTTAGAGGGAGAAATGTTCTCCGTGACAATTGCTCTATCTTGATTTCATAAATCAATTCAGGATAAACATAAGATATCATACATTAAAGGTATCGAAAACAACATAACGAATTGCTTATCTCGCGTTGGAATGGAGAAATTAGTACCAGATTTTGAAAAGTTTTCGGGAACACAATCAATTGACAAACAATTAAAACATATTTAAAAGAAAGAAGTAAATACTCGCGTAATCTTAACAATATAATGTATCTGGAGACAAACAAGCATATACTGCGACATTGCGAGCGAAAAAGTTCGACCTTATGTTCCAGAATCATTGGGTCAATCCGTGTTCAATTCTTTGTACGGACTTTCTCATCCGGAAATCCGCGCTACTCGAAAATTGATCATAGATCGATATGTTCTTACTGTTCATAAACAAGGACTGCTGACAATGTGCCCGATGCTGTATAAAATCCCAGAAATCCAAGATTTTGAGGCATATCTCGAGTCCCGTCGGCAAATTAGCATCCGTAAATTGCAAGCTTGAGCTTATCCACGTGGATATTGTCGAAATTAATCGCCGTCAAAGGAATACAGATATATACTGACATGCAGGATAGATTTGCAAAGTGGCCAGAATCCATGATTGTCGATATCGAGGCCAAAATCGTCGCAAGTCTTTATGGACACGTGGATTAATTAAATTAACTTTCAACATGAGGTAAGTAGAAAGAGAGTAGCTCCGAATTTACGAAAAATTTCAAATTCCAAATACATAATCTTAAATTAAAATTAAGTGCTCATCACGGAGTGCGAAAGATCTTCACACATTCCAGTACGTTCTGCGATGGTGTCAAGGGTCCTCTATAACCTCTTAATGATGGCCTTTCGCCGTCAGAGGCTGAACTGACAAAATATTTGTCATTGATATAAATGACAAAAGCATTTGAAATCAGTTTTTATTTTAATCGACGATGAAAATCAACAGTCAATAGTAGATAATAAAGAAACCTTTGACATAGAAGAATATGCTATAGTATTTCATCTTTCCGAAAAACCAGGAATTCCTTCAAATCACGTTGACGCGTGCACGACGCTCCGACGCGTCATTTTTCGTAGAAAAGGCTCGATTCGTGCACGAAACAGGCTTGGGTCTGTAGTAGCCGAGCGGTGACAGGTATGAGTTAGCCCTTGAGGCTGACTCCACCGGGGTGATTCAGCGAGAGGTGGAAGTTGAGTGTCGGGTCTGGAAAAAGTTTTCCCTAGCAACACCACCAAGTTTCTCAGAATTCATTGCGCGTGGCAGCTTCACTATTATTGGGCCCGGGGGAAATGGAAGGGCAGCACGTAAGGCAATTGGTGCGGCGCTGTTCGGCGCACAGCCAGAAAATGGGCTGCGGTGCTCCGAGTAGAGAGTAGTAGCAACGACCGACGAAAAAGGACACTGACTCCGAGAAATGGAAGAAGATTCTTCGCGCAATATTACTCCACTCTCTACTCGGAGTTCTTGGGAATTTAAACATATCTCTCGTCTATCAAAGCCTCACTCCCAACCAGGGTTATCAATAATATAATAAACTTTTCATGTCTTATTTACCTATCCCATTCCTCTCCTAAAATCGCCCTTTTTAGGGGGTTGTAGGAAAATAAACTATTCTTCAGTCCAGTTCATGTAGGATCTCTGCCCTTTTTAAGGCAGAAGAATAACAAACTAACAGAGGGGAAACCAATTTGCTATGACAGAAAAAAGATCGCACGAAGGACCTTCTGGATTTGAAAAGATTCGAGCCGCGCTACGGGCTTCTGCCCACACGTGATTTCTGGGTCTAGTTAATGTATAGATAGAAAAGTTTTATTTCCTGATCTCGAGCAAGCCAGATTTAATTAAACGGATAAGCAGGGGTTAATAACCTAGTTAGTATATTTTTAATAAACAAATAACATGTTCATAAATATATATATACATGTAATATATATAAAAGCATACATTTACTTTAATATTATGTACAGCGTAGCTGCAGACAAAACAACTATATGTTCATCACTGGTAGATGGTGATATAGCGGACGATAAGACAATAAAATCTATTGAATTGTCGATAAAACCATAAAGGTTCTTGACCCATCCTGGGGAAATTAGGTAGTGACATCCATACTGCATTTCTCCTTAAGAGGGCAACAACGTTGCAAGCCTCAGACTCATTTTAATAATACAATATAAATAATCATTATCATTATAAATTGTTGTTGGACGTCGGTACACTACATATATGCACTCATACATACTGCAACTTTATTATTTATAACTTTATATTTACAATAAATTTTTTTTAATTAATTAATAAATGGTAATGATTCTTATTAATAGTGTTTTGTAAAGTAGTATTGTAATTTTCATTTACAAAATTTTTTTATTTTTCATCCCTTATTAGGGGTAGTATTTGTTAGTGTTTATAGGGTTATATCAGCTTTTTATCAATTTTACATAATTATATGATTCATGTGGTTTTTAAATGAAGTTTGAAGTTTTAAAAAATTTTATTTTTTTTTTGGATGTTCTACTTGCAAACTTCAAGCAAAAAATATATATATTACTAACATAAATATTAAATATTACAGTATTAAACGATACAAAATGTACAAAATAAAAAATATTATGTATTAAAATTATAATTTAATATAAAATAAAATTTTTTTTTACTTATTTGACCCATAAAATGTTTATTTTAATATATCGTGGTAAAAATAAATTTAAATAATCGTAACTTTCGCATTAGTTAATAAAGATGTACATTAACTTTAAATTAAACTTTGAAGTAAACTCGAATAATAAAAAGAAATGTGTCTAATTTAAAAAAAAATGAATAAATATGAAAATAGATACAGTTGTTTATAAATTTAATGTTAATAAAATTATGAATATACATTTCAGATGATATTCAAGATTTTGCAATTATTTAAACGTAACTTAGAATCATAAAAAAGAAACAAATAAATATTATAGTATAAGTTATTCATAAAATATTAAACCTAAAATATTAACTTACTGTAGAATAAGTAAAATATAATATAGCAATAAAAAGGAATAAAATTTTTTATTATTTATTCAGTTATTTGATTTATTGTCTGATTTACTCTTGCTTTAAATTTATATTTTTTCCTCGTGTTTTATACATAAGCTTCAACTTGTAAGTATATGCGCATATTTCTACTTGATTGTAGGAAAATTAATTTTTTAAACCACAAACTTTTAAATTATATTCTAACAATTTATATCATAAATAAAAGTATCTTTAAACTGATTCGTTATAATTGAATAATATTAAATAAATAACAATCATAAATACATCAAACACTTATAAATCGATTTCGAATCAATAAATATATCAATGTAGGTTTCAATTTAGAAGCTGTAAATAATAAAAATAATTGTAAAAACATATTTAAAACAAAAAACATTAGCTGCCACAAATTTTAAAAGCTAATTAAAAATTATAATCTTAAGATTTTTGCTTTAAAATATCCTACCTTCTATTAATTGGGTTAAGACATCATTTTTATTAGAAAAAAATAAGAGCATTCTTTTACCGAACATTTTGCAATTACTTACATGTTAATTGTCCGTTTCAATTAAAAACAAAGATTTTTAATGATTTCCAATTCAATTCTTGATTAAAAAATGAAACTTTTACACTTTATAACTGCACATTTGTCAAAATTTATTAAGACCTAATTTATATTATTTAAAAGATATAAATAATACTAATTTTAATAGATTTCGGTTGTTTGTATATTGCATGTTATTCTGAATTAAAATCATCAGTCTTTCCCTTTAATCTCCGTTGCATGTTTAATTAAGTAATATACACTAAGAAGGATAAAGCGTTACAAAAGGATACTTTTTTATATTTACGTACAAGAAAAGAAAAGAAAAATTTAAAAATTATGCTCTAAATGAAATATTTTTTTCTATTAGTAATATTATCTTTACTCAAGTATATTTTTATATTAAAATAACTGGTGTGTGTGTGTGTGTGTGTGTGTGTGTGTGTGTGTGTGTGTGTGTGTGTGTGTGAGTTTGGTGCGGTAGTTTCATAAGAACATTTCTCCCGTCTATCCTTTTTAATTTTAAATAGAATCAGAACATATAAGGAAATATAAAAGTCTAGGATTGTGGAATTTTTTTCTTTTCTCTATTTACTTTGCATACATTCTCTAAGATTTAATAGTTACAGTCGATACACTTCATATTGAAAGTAGAAACAATATTCACTAATCTTATATCAAGCCAAATTTTATTAAAAATAGTGAATTTAGTATAATTTATATCAAGTTTTAATAATTTCTTATCAGTTTAGAAAGTTACAATATTTATTATTATACATTTAAATTCCTGGTTCTATAATATGGTATTTTAATACAGCTTTAAATGGTATTTTAATGACGTGCAAAAAACCAAATTATTGAATTTCTTTAAATTTGAGTAAAATTGTAATTTTACAATCAACATATATATACATGTTATTAATAATAACTAGAATAATACATATAAAATAAAATTTGAACTTACATAGAGCGATATTGCGTACGTGGAATTTATTTGTAATGATACATTTCTTTCACACGTGCGAGAATAAAGTACATTTTTAGGTTATGATCGGCTGGGTTATACGATGTAGCTAAATATATTAAGTCTATGGTATTTGAACATGGGAAACCTCTCGAATGTAGGTCATTCAATAACCTCACATAGATATTAGATTGTAGAAAATATAGCACATATCTGTTCATTCATCTCCATCAGTTGCCAACATTCGCGCTTTTCTAAACAGAGGTACGACCCTATAGAAGCTTCTAACAGCCTTCACTTATAGAAATTTTTATTAATAACAAGAACAGAGAATAACCTTTTTGAAAAAACAATATTTGTATGTATATTTTTAATTGTTAAACAATATTCATTATTAGTAAAATTATTTTTTGCGAAACTTCTGTAGCTTCCGCAAAATGCTTATTTTATATGTATATAAATAATTTCTTGAAGCGAAGTAAAAGTGAATTTAAGTTTTAAAAATAAAAGTTAACAAATTTCTTTTTTCTTCCATAAAAATACAAATTACGCTATTATTTACTACGTTTGACTTAAATTTCTTATACATAACAAAGTATGCACGATGTAAATTTTGTTCTTAGCCAATCATATTTTGATATATTAGAAGAAACATTTATATAACTTTTATATAATATTTGATATATTACATAAATTTAAAAAACTATTTTTTTTAATACAACAAAAAGAAACATAATTTTTTTAATGCAGGTTAATATTGATATACACTTTATAAAATATATGAATATATACGTAAACAAGTAAGTCTTAAAAATTCAAGTTATTATAAATATACATTTTTATGAAAATTCGTACATAAACTGTAGCTAACAAACTACCACATTTATTTATTTATTGGGGGAGTGAACGCGTAATTGCGGGTGTATAAGTCTCCACGAAGGGTTTTTACGGTGCCATGTGAATGTAATCTTGTATCGCGCATTGAACAGGTTTGTGCAGCGATATAAAAAGCATTGTAAATAAATATAGGAATTATTTGTTATTGATTGCGACAGTTTATTTATCTCACCTTTACCCTCTTACGTAGTGAATCCTGAAATATTAAAGCGAGACAAGGTCGTTTGCATCAAGTGCATGCTGATATAATGGTTATTTATTAATTTATTATAGCAACACCGAAAGATTAACTTTTCATTTTTGTCATTTATACCATTAATTATGTAAGTATTCATAAAAAACGTAACTTGAGCAATCACTATAAGTTGTATGTGTACGACGAGGCTTTAAATAAGCAACTAATTACAATTAATGAATTCCAAAATATTCATAGTTTTCCGTATTGGTATTTTCTATTCATACGCAGCAAAATTTTCTTGCACTAGAGTGAGAATGAAAAAGGAAAATATTAGAAAAAAAATACACATAGTTAAGGCAGGACAATAAAAGTATTTAAAATAATTACAGTTAGAAAGTTATATTTATAAAAAAATGTTTAAAATAAGTAAATACATTGCACTTATTGTAACTGCTTTTATTTTGTCATTATTACATATCTTTGACAAGATTTGTAATAATATTTTGTAATTTATAATGAAAATTTCATACCTTTTCGAAGCTGCATTATCTTTATATTTCTTAAGGAAGAGTATTGAAAGTCGTGTGATAAATCATTTTCTTAAAAATTTAACAAATTTTTCATTTTTTATATTCATTTCAATGTTTTTATATTTAACATATACGAATATGAAGTGATTCGCATTTTAGAAAAAGCAAATATTAAAAAATATTTAACCTCCGTTTATTTTACTATTTCGTACATTACTGTATAAAAAACATTTTCATAAAATGTTTTGTTAAACATTTACATTTCAAACTTATAAACTTAAAATTAGTAATGAAAATTTGTATCGAACATTTTATAATTACAATTACAAATAATTAAATTTAATATTTTTATAACAAAAATAAAAACTTCTATTATCATAGTTTATATTACGTAGTTTAACAATTAGTAACTGCAATATCAATAAAGTCAATAATTTAATTTCCATTAAGAATTGTTACGTTTTTCAGTCAGTTATGCTTGCAAATGCTTGAACGGTATATAGTAACTTTAGTCTGATTTATTCCTATTATTACAATTATTTAAATGTTATTTGTAAATACCTAATCATTCAAGTTAAATAGAACGATAAAACTAATTACTTAGTTATTCTTCAAATGTAATTAAAATGCTTAAATGCTAAAATATAGTATTATTTCATTTCAAAATAGATTTTCGATTGATTTTTAAATTCATGAAAAAATAGAATATAAATCTATCAAAAAATGATTAAAATTACCTTAAAAGTGACATATTTTAGAATCAATTTTAGTACTAATTTCTATGTTAACAGAACTAATTTCTATGTTTATAAATAAAATTTTTTGTAACAGACTTTGTTTTATTCATATTTTTACTGATAAATTCCTCTTACATGTGTAACAAGCATAATTTTTTTTGTTTACTTTAAAAAGAGATTTTTAATAATCCTTAATTTTCAGAATATCTGAATATAAATAAAATTTTTTTTCTTTCAATGCCAGCTTGTATAAAATATTTTTTATCAATATATTTTAAACATAAAAAGAAATTTATGATAATAGTTTAATTTCAGATTGTATGTTTGTTCGTGCTTGTTCTTCATATTTTTCACGAAATTCTTTCGTGGCAAAAATATTCGGTATTTGAAGAAAATTCTGTAAAACCTGTAATGAAAGAATGTTTATTAAAAATTTTTATTAAAAAATTTGTTTTCAATATATTGTTTTTACTCAGAAATAAAATGTATACTAGTAAAAAGTAACAAAATTTATTATCAAGGAATTTAATTGTTTTGGTTCACTCCCGAAATTATTTGAAAAAACTTAAATAAAATAAACGTTTAAGATTTTTTTATTTTAATTACAATTCTTTTAATATTAAAAATATTATCGATGCATATACGTTTATATGTAAAAAATTATTCTTAATTTGTGGTCTTTATTTTAATTTTATTTCTTTCATACTGAAAGTTCATATCAAGATAAAATCGATTATCAAGGATTTGTTTTTTACCTTTGATGTGAATCTTATACTAAAAAATTCGGTATAAATTAAATCTATGAAATATGCATATATGAAATATATTCGACTTCTATCATTAATCACTAAGCTCTATATTAAAGGATCATGTTTGTAAAACCGTTGAAGTTACATATTTCCAATATTTTTAAATTTATTCAAACGCTAATTGGAAGTGTAGTTTGAATATTAATATTTTATGTTTATGAATAATTTGCTAATCCTTTATAAGAAAATAATATAGGTAAAAATATATGTAAAACTTTTACGTAAAAAAATATTTATTCACATATTTAAATAAAACACTCGCCTTTAAAGTAATTAAGCATTAATTGTATTATATTGTTTTCGTTTCCTCTCAATAATATTAAGTATAATAAAATAATATAAGTCGGTTTTCACGATTACCGATTCTGTCGCTAAAGGACAGTTTCAGTACAGAAAATTCATGAGTCTTACCTTAAGTCTCAAAGCAGTATACATTGGCTCACTAAGAAACGAATATTCGCCGCGAATCTTCTCTCGGTAATCAGCATATTTATTGGGCTCAGAACCTAGAATTGCCATATCAAGGTCTAATAGGTAATGGGCATCTTCAGCGCCATAAACGCCTCTGATTTTATGGGCTTCGGTGCTATGCGTCGATGCTGCCTTTAATAGTGCCTGTGTGTGTGTCAGTAACTCAGAGTCCTAAAAATGTTACAAGTTTGTAACTTTTGTGATACTTAAAGTTTGATTTTTCTCTTCTTATATTTCTAATGCGATTTATTATTATTTTATCATCATCATCATCATCATCTTTATTATTATTATTATTATTATTATTATTATTATTATTATTATTATTATTATTATTAATGTGTAAACATTTTATTTAAACTATTCAAATTTGGATTCTGTAATAACGAGACAAAAAAGTAAAGAAGAAGTGATAATCATGAAAACACAATAATAAACAGCTGCTTATTATTCAACTTTTGCACGTTTAATTACTATTTCTAGGATTTACCAACGAGAGTTGGTAAACAACATAAAAGATCAGCGATGAACGTAGACGCAATTAAAGTAAACTGAAAAATTATATACAAGAGACAATGATAGTTAAATTATGTATATACATTGGCTAGCCAAATGGATTTAGTAATAGTTTTAAGAGTGAACTAAAGGCCAATCAAATAGTAATACAACAGGATAAACGTATAAATGAATGTGCCAAAAGACCGTGTGTCTAGTATCAAGAATGGCTGTTCACCTTTCCCTCGTGGGTAAATACTTTACTCGCATATTAAGATTTTAAACGTTTGTCACGTTATTTCTGTTCCTCACTTTTGATACCAAAGAACTGTGTTACTTTAAATAAACTGAAATTAGTAACGAATTTCACGCTTGATTCAAATGTAAGTATGTGATAGTAGATAGGTATTATTTTTAATACTTTTATTTTAGTTTTTAAATTTATTTAAGAGCTTGAGCCAAATATTTTAATGTAGGAAAATTGATCAATTGAAATTTTTTAAAGGAAAGTCTAAAGTATTTTAAGTATAATCCACTGTATATAGTTATCGATATGTTATATCTTTCAGACGCATACCACTTTTTTGAAAAGAAGTAAAATTAGTTTCTATTTTCTACAAATAATGGTATTTATTTCCTTTACAAACATATGTTTGCAACTTTCTCTCTCCCTCTTCCTTTGTCACTCAATGATATGTTGATTATATTGGTTAAACTTACAATTACAAATGTAACAAAAAATGTAGTCATATTTTCATTGTTTTAAACATTTTATTTCATTTTCAAAAAATGTATGTCTATATTTTTACTTATTCCTTATTTTTAATCTGTTATTTATAGATATTAGTTTTTACTTACGGGAGAAATTCCAGCTTCATTTGCGAAAGTAGTGAAGTTGTCTAAATTTTTGTTTTCTCCATCTAATGCTTTTGGATCATATTCAAAACTGGAAGTAGTTTTATTATTTATTTTTAATGCATGTTTTATATATCCGAATAAAAAGTATATTACGCAGTGTCACTTATCAGTGGCAATCTATATTTGGGAACAGATACGTCATAGGATATGACGTATCACATACGTCATGGAAACTTTATACGTCATAACCATCAATATGCGAATAATGAATAAAACCGCGCACATAAATTTTCAATATCAAATAATATTTTAAACATAAACTTCATCTAAAGTCCATAGACTGTAGAACATTATTAAACATATGAGACGCATGTGCAATTTAAATTGTCTGTAAAAAGAAAAATAGATAAAGAAGATAATTCGTGGCAGCTACAGGAGAAATTCAACAGCTCAGTTTGCTTTTGATTAATCCTTCACAAAAATAAAGAAAAATTGTAGTAGAAATCTTGCCAATCACAGAGTCAACGTTAACAAATAAGAAACAAAATCAATTACTCGAAGTTCATCTAGAAAACCGTTAACGAAGATAATCGGGAATTAATAATTACGATTTACCGTTTCAGATTCATAGAATCAATCAAATATCAGGACAAAACACATATATAGTAATTTAATCTCTATCTTTCTCTCTCTCTCTCTTTCATCTTTCATTCACATGAATTAATAATTTTATTAATTCATAATAGCTTTATTATTATTATCGTTATATTATTATATAAATATTATATATATATATATATAAATTATTATATTTCGAATATTTCCCTTCCCCAATTTTGCATATGAATCGAGGTGACTGATCCTTAAGTTAAAACGGTTATTAAAACATAAATATTTTTTAAAAATAAACTTAATATTTTTTTCATTCGAGGTTCTCATATAGTTATTATTTATTTATGATTTATATTTATATTTTGCTTTATTTTAACATTATAACTTTTTCAATAACAAAATATCTATTGGGATAAATTTATGATAAATTTTTACAATTAATCCAATGCGTATTAGATAATATTATAATGTAATTCAAATTTGTTACGTTTAAATTTTTTTAAATTATCAAGTAATATCATTTATCCAGATTTGTTCATATATATATTTAACTTTATATATATTTAAAGGTGTATCACAATCCGTTTAGTAATTTACTGTTATGAAAACTAGTTATGAAAATATTTCCCTACTTAAATACAAATAGTTCATTTATGTTAACACCCAATTATGTTTATCAAAATATTTTTCGTTCTCAGTTAACTGTATAAAACTACGATTTTATTGAAATCAACGTAGCTTTCGAAATCAATATTCGTTAAAGAATTCGTTACAGCAGTGTAAATAGAATACGTAAATAGAACACGATTCTTACTAACTAATTAAAATTCTTCATACATTTTTTATTTAATACACCATAGATTTATTGTCAAAAGTCATCGTTAGTTGCATTATTTGAAAACATAAAATATTAACATTAAGTTTCTTTTCGTATTAAAAAACGTGTCAGTAATCTATTTTTATTGATTAACATTTTAACTTGCACAGAATATCCTGAAACTAATTTTACATGCAAAGTAAGCGAAAAGAAAATATTCTTTAATTACATTAAAAACTATTTTTCTTTACATCTGAATACTTGTTTATGCAATACTGGATGCATATTGAAATTGTATTTTGAATAATTTTTAAGAATTATATACAATTTTAAAAATTATACGTAATGACTCGCACGAATTGAAAGTTATGTATCAGCCAATCAATTAGTTAAGAAAAAAAAAACATATATCGTGAAATTTTTTTTCGTGGCACATCTTCGCTTACTTTTGAAAGAAGAGGGCGAAAAGGACAGCTTTAGGATTGGTCAAGTTATCTTTCATATCCTGATAATGTTGGAGTTTTTCCTTTAGTGAGTCAAGGTTATGGTAAGTGCGTTTCTCTTCGGAGTAGTTCTCTTGAAGACGTGTCAACCACGACTCGCAAGTGTCCTCATCCAAACCTTCGGTAGCCTGTTTCCAACTCTCCTCCATTGATACCATTACTTTACTATCTGATAACTACTTGTCGGTAGTTAGTTCATTCATTTCATTACTAAACACTGTTAATTATTAATGCAGATTTATCGAACGGCTTTAGTTTAGTCAAGATTTATTAAAGGATCAATTGTTTATATATTTTAATCATATATAGTACTCGAATAAGTATACAGTACTCATGTTTTATTTTATTAATTTCAGAAAGAAATTTCTATGTCTAAACGATATAAAGATGTAGATTATGTTCAATTAATGCATGCATATGTAAAATGAACTTGGAAGAGCTTCTTAGTTGAAGTTTAATATTTTTTATAAAACATTTTACCTAAATCTAAACAATCCGTGATCGTATTGTCAAGTTCTGATAAAATTAATTTTAATAATTAGATTCACTGTCATTTTAAATATCATATAAATTATGAGTCATTGATTTTGTTATCCTCAGTATTTTGTCAGGATAATATATTGATTTTTTAAACAGTTCTATTTAAATATGGACTAGCTTATTATTTTTTACAGCAATAAACAAACTAATAACGATTAGCTTATCCTGTATCTATTCCATAAATTGAACTTTTTACGAATAAGCGAAATAAACATGAGTTTCTTTTATTGTTGCTTGAATTTGCATAAATAATATTCAAAGAAACTCCTTAGTCTTAAAGGCATTTTAAAATTAGAATTTCATCAAGAAATCAATTTTGGATTTTTTGTTTAAAATTTTGTTTTTCAATGAGCTTTAAATTTGTTTTATAATATAAATTGTTATTCAATTTAAAAAAATTGATTTCTTTTTCTATAATTATTCGTTATTTATATTAAGTAATGAATATTCTTAAATAGAAGAATAAAATTAAAAAAATTTATTGCTTAAATATTTTCATATGTAGGTATGTTTATGTAGATATTCCGCATATAAATAAATTAGAAAAACGTTTAAAAAATCTTCAACATCAATGCATTGTACTATTAAATTATTCGATAAATGGACCCGACATATTCGAGGTTTAATTCAATCAATGCATAAGTTAATGATTACTTAATTACTGTCACGAGAAAAATTAATTGATATATTTATTATTTACATTAATCGATTAATGTCCACTTTTAATAATTTATTCTCTTAAAAATATTTAAAAGAAATGTTGCCTTTAAAATTTTAGCAACCTAATAAGCAAATAAATTTACGATATTTAACGTGATATAGTCAGGTAAGGCAGTACTAATATAATACTATCTTGTTTTAACTTTGATGATAAATAATAAATATGACAAATAATATAATCTTTCAATAATACTAACTTTACAAATCATAAATAAATGAGTAAGCGATAAATCTTCTAAGCATGATACAGATATAAAAAAAGTTACCCTTATTCGTTTGATAACAGATACGTCTAAATTTAATGTCAAACAAATAATAGAACTATTGCCAAATTATGATTCATAAAAAATTCTGATTGACGTATATGTTTATACTATTAAGAGTATGAGTGATAATGCATTTGTTCGTACTTACAATAGCACTAAGAAAACTAAAGCGTTGGCAACTTGCTTGGGACGGAGCTTCAAACGAAAAGTAAAAAAATATCCTTGTTTAGGCTCATTTCACAGAAATATTGATAGCTAGATATTCGACGCGATTCTATGCGAGAAAACAGAAAGACTCGCGCGTGTATTAAACTGTCCAGAAAGGCAGGGCTTCTACTACTTATTGATCATCTTTATCTACGTATACATAATTGAGTACACGCCGCATGTATGCAAATAGCGCATGCGCATCCAGTGATAGGTAGGTTCTTTTCAAATGTATCAAAATGCCGATGAAATTACCTTTCGACAAACTTAAGCTCTCTTATCATTATCGTAGCAAGAAATCCATTGAAATATGTTTTTAAAACATTTTGAAGAATCATTTCACTACGGTTAACTATAAAATGATAGAAATCTAAGTTTTTTGCTTGTTTTATGATACTTGAGAAATACAAGAAATTTCTTTTTATTAAATTTAACTACTTATATTCGCATGAAAAAGGGAATTTAAAAAGAACCCGCAAAATAAATTTGTTCCACTGCATATATGATTTATTTGAAATGCGCATTTCAAACAGAAATAATACAAGATTTGGAATCGGTATTAGTATTAATATCGTTGTTTCGTGCTCAGAACTGACCAACTGATTTTATAAAGAAATGTCAAAACAATTTTTTATCCTTTTCAATTTAAATATAATGAAAAATAATTTGAAAGTTGGTAGATATGGTCCTTTGAGAGACAATTTTATCTAGTATAAGTTTCTTGAAGATATTCTGAATCAACAATACCAATAATTTCCTCAAAACCGAGAGCTCAGAAAAAAAGGCATTTTACAAAACTATTTTAATGTTTGTAATACAATTTATAACACGAACGTTTAATTGGCTTTATCATTTTCATACATTACACATACACTTTTTTAGGAAACTTGTTTATACCGCTTCTGCAATTCACCAAGCAATCCGAGCCTATTTTTATGTTTACGTGCTACATCCGTTATTAGTCATGCATGCACTTGAAGACTTTTAGAATGTAGCAACTTCTCGTCCAACTGAAATTCTCTCGACTTTTGTTATTTTAAACAATGCATAGTATAAAAAGCTAATACTTCTATCATTTTTATCGCAAAAGACGTGCTTTTAAGTGAGATGTCACACGAACTAAACATCCCATTTACGTTTAGCGCCTCATTACCCAAGTTCCGTTTATTAAATTCTTCATTAATAGGTTCAAAAGCTGAGCCAAGTCTTCACTTGGTATAGGTAGATGCTAATGTGCTTTCAAATTGACGGGAATTTGAAGAATTCTTGACTAGAAAATCAATAAGTAATATTGATGTAAGAATTTTCATTCCGGTCCATTTTACGTGGAACTTCCTAGCATTAATAACCATTAGAAAATATTCGGGTGCCGAAAAATTTGCGAAAACTATTCAAATCTTATAAGTACTTATATATTGCTTAGCAATATATAGTTTTATTATTCTTAAAGTAAATTAAGAGATTAAAATAATAAAAGTATTTCAATAAAACAGAAAATAATTAGAGATCCGTGATTATATCAGTTCCTATCATTTTTGCCTATCTTTATTCTGAATATGTTTAAGAAAATAATTTTTAATAATTAAATTAAAATAATTAAAATAAATTAAAATAATTTTTAATTTTAAAGCCAACGATTACTTTTTATAGAAAAATATGCATTTGCTGTACTTACAGATAATTACGAAGCTGAAAATGTAAAGAACTATGTACGGGATATATTAATACTGAAAAATATATATGAATATTTTTTTAATTGAATAACAATATTTGTTGTAGCGCGATTAAGTATGATTAACTCGTAGAGTTTAGATTGGATGCCTACGCATTTCCGGCCATGCTGATATTCAGTGCATGGCCAACACCCTCTTTGACTAGATTCCCCCCGTCGTCTTCCGTCACGATTTATAGTAAGTCTCGCCATTTAATATACGAGATCATCATTGTGTAGAAATTAATACCGCCGCGTTTATTACGTACTGTCACCGTTAAAGTATAAGCTACCACTGTATTTTACTGTAAAATTATAGAATTTATATAGAATAATAATCACCATTAATGTACCTAACACCGCCAGAATTACATTTATAATAAACTCCACTGTAAAGCTTGTGTAAAGTAATCGCCGACTCGAAATAATGTATGAATCGCCGTCGCAATTAAATAAGAAATCTTCAAATGAAAAACTCTGTAAGCGTACCGTAAGCCACGTTTTACCCACCAATTAGCGGGATATTTGTAAAAAAAGGTTTAAATTTAAATAAATGAGTTAAATTTTAATATTAAAATAAAAATGCCGTTCTTATTGCGCCCATGTCTCATTAGGCCTCCTCCTACCGCCACAAACCTGGCCGGGACAACCAGGATGCGCAAAGGGACTAAGTTGCCGCCGTCAGAAAAGCAAGTGAGTAAGCAGAGCAGAGAAGAAGAAGAATTAGTTTGCTTAACCCGCGTTACAAACTACTCTCTACTAACTATTATACATTATATTATATTATATTATAACTCTATTAATTTCTATAAGTACTTTGTTCTAATATATATCACACGCGCTTCTTCAGAGTACTATACAATATCGTATCAGAACGATGAAAATTCAATTATTTCTTAATTATATTTTAAAGTTAGCTTTTATCATGCTCTATCCATGCGCAAAATTAATAGTGAGTGAATATATACAATTGAAATTTTGTAAAAATTAACAAAACATACAAATATAATTTAAATTTTTTTTAAGAAAATATCAAACATAAATATTTTTACGAGTACATTATATCTTTGACGTCGAGTTATGACGAGAAGTACGCTGTACTTAATCAGCATGACTAAAAATTTCTGTTTTCTCATTCTATCTACGTATAACAATACCTTACTGAGTCCTTGCGTAGACGTTGATAATTGCAATATTATGAAATTAATATGCACTAAAAATATTTTAACAAGTATTGGCAGTTAACATATATGCATTATTGTTATTTAAATGAAAGAAAAAAGTAAGTGTGTGTATAATTATATACGGTTGTATAATTATATATAAAATATAATTACAAGAGTGTGTCGAATAAATATATATAACAACTGTATTTACATTTCAAGTCTCTTTAAAAACTTTTTGCCATGCTTTATTTTGACTGTACGTAATGAATATCAAAGTTATTTTATTATCTTTTGCTTTCCCATAACACTCGAATCGTATTTCCCGAGTTTACTATATACCATTATATTTCGTGGAAATTAAACGGAAAACCTTTTTTTATCTTACCATTTTTTAATAACTCCATTAATGGGACTTTAATTTTACTTTACTTGCTTAAAAGTACAAAATTTTATTATAGACTCGGATAAGTATGTTTGTATAGATTTTTTTATATTTACAATTCTTTCAAATTTTCAATTGAATATTTACATTTATATTCATTTTCAATTTTCTTATGAATAATACAACCACTAATATCCTTTAGAGTATTAATTTAATAAGTAGTGTAACGATGAAGTTATTTTATACTTATTTTAATTACAATTGAAGTTATTTTCGTGTTACGATAGCAAAATGTTTAAATATAAACTGTTATTTAATATAAAAATCCTTTTATCTAGAGTTTCACTTTTAATGCATTGACTTGACTATTATAATAGTATATAAGTATATGCCTTGTATACAAATAATTAGAATTCGAATTATCACAGAAAAGTATATATGTAAACGTACAATACTATATTTTTTATCAATGTCGTTGAAAATTAAAATAATTTCGAATGAATATTTTTAAATATATAAAAGCAAGATGTAAATCGTGAAATTCTAATTCCGTGAATTTTGCATTATTGGAATATTATTCCATTTCCCTTTTAAAGTTAGTTTTTCTTTTTATGAATATACATCTATTATTGGATAGATATTAAACATAAATATATGTTATATTGTATTCATCGTTTCCCCATAATTATATTTTTAGAATAATGTGATTTGAGTCGAATCGATAATATATTTTGTCACAAATAAAACAACAACACACTTTGGAAGTAAATGCAATAATAAGATTGAATCTCGGTAAAATAAAAATAGGAATTTTCTTAAAATTAAGCAGATCTCTTTTGATCGATAGATGCCGCGTTGAAATATTCTTGTAGTGTGTGGAGTCGTTCGTTCGGTTCATTCCCATTTCGAAAGCAGCGCGTTTGATGTCGTATACTTGTGAATACGGCGCTCGAACTCAGTCACGGAACAGTTAAGCAATCATCAGTGAACTAGTGCGTTTAAAGGATATAATCTCGATTTTCAAGTGAATCATCGTTCAGGTTTCACCTTCCATTTTCACTCTTACATTTTTATACATAAGGTTTATTTTTATTTATATTCTTGCTTTGCTATATTAAGTATATACTTATTTTATTATATTTATTTATTATATTTATTATAATATAATATTTATTTTATTTTTTTAATAAAATATAATATTTATATTATTTTAATATAATATAATATTTATTATATTAAAATAATAATTAACAAATATTATATCTTATTTAGCATAATCCTTAACATTTTACAGTTATTTTAAGTAGTATAATTCCTAATGTACTTTTTATAGTTATTCGAAATGCCGCGCGCTTTGTTCTATTAAACCAGAGGTAAACATCTGATAAATTTGCGGCACACGAGTTCTTAACCGCGCTTCATGTTTACAAGCAAAAGTACGTGTAGCGTTTTCTTTATCCAAACTGTCTTTATATTTTTTGGGCTAATTAATTAGCATCAATCACTAATAATAATACTAAATAATTATAACACATACCAATTATATATAATAATTATTTTATGGAAAAACAAGTAAGTTTTTCATTCATAATGTATAGTTTCAATAATAATAAAATTAACTAGTTTTCTTTATAACACTACAATATAACGCAGAACTTGCTTTTTTTATAGAACGAAAATGAATTTCAAAAAGTTAATCATCGAAGAATTTAAGAGTCCTGAAACTAAGCTTTGTTTATCAACAGAGTTTGAGCGAATTGTAAAAAGTGCAGAACTTGCAAAACAAATGAGAGTATCAGGAAATCAATTATACATGGAATGTAAGCACAATAATGTGATGCATGAAAGAATTTGGGATTCTTACCTTTGTAGTATAGCATTGTCACCAAATGGATCAGAAGCACTTGCTACTTCCTATGGAAATATGTCAGCATTGATGTTCCATTTATGCAAATATCAAGAATGCATTGATAATATTGAGAAGGCCCTAAAAATTACTGAATCCGCTTCTTTAAAAGTAAAACTATTGTGTCGTAGAGCCAAGTGCTTATGCGCATTGGGAAGGCCTGAAAAAAATGACGTTTTCAAGGAAGCAAGAACTTGGTTGGACAAAATTGATGATGATGATGTAAACAAAAGTGATCTTATACAATTAGTCAACAAAGTCAAAATTGTATTAGATAAAAACAAAGCGAAGGTTCACAGGTATGGAAAACATAATTTGATAAAAAAAAATTATTTAAAAACTTTGTAAAGTTATGCAAAATGATCAGCAGTAAATTGTTGTATTACTAGAAAATGCGTATTTTTAATTTAGAATATGTATAAAATTTTAAAGACATTTGGTATCATGATTTTATTTTAAAGTAAAGTATTACATTCTTGGCCTAAATTTTTTACAGTTTCTCAATTTTACAAAGAATTGTTTTTAAATTCAATCATTTATAACTAAGAAATCGAATCTTTAAATTTTTTTTAGATAACATTTGGATTCAAGTAAAACTTGAAATTATGATTTTTTGCTAAAGATGTTCGTCAATTTTTTTTTATTTGTTGAAAAATATATTGTATAACTATTATTAGGCTTACTAATAGAACTATTTCAAATTATTGTTACAATTAATAAATAAAAAATAAAATATTTTTCCATTAATTCCTCTAATGATAAAGAAAATACTAAATATTTTACTGCTAATTTTAAGAAATACAAGCATTCAAATTAACAATGATACTCTTAACAAAAATAAAAATAAGATTAAAAAAAAAGGGAAAAAAGGAAAAAGAGAAAATTCTGAATTTGAACATTTAGAAATTTTAAGTAAAAAAGAGAATCAAAGTGTTTTTAAATCTGTTGCTATAAGATACAATAATGAATATGGCTCTCATTTCATTGCAACAAGAGATATTAAAGCTGGTGAGATTATTTTTGTTGTGAAACCATACCTACTAGTACCACAGTTTACCAAAAGCCAAAACTTCTGCAACAATTGTTTGGATGTTGTATGGTGTGGTATACCCTGTGAAAATTGTGCATGCTGTATGTTCTGTTCTGAAAAATGTCAAAATGAAGCTAAACAAAAGTATCATGAAGTTGAGTGTCCTATTCTACAGTTTCTGTTGTCAGGCGATAGCTGGTTAGATTATTATGTACAAGCTAGCCTAAAGGCTGTTATTATGGCTGTTAAGGAATTTGGAAGCATAGCAGATCTGAGGTATCAGATAAACAATATTGACTGTTCTAAAGGTATATTTCTTTAATAATTATATTCTTTAAGCTATTAATTAACAAAGTAATATAACATTAAAATTTAAGTAACTTTAGATTATTAGAAGTTTACACTATAAACTTTTTACATTATAAAAAATATAAGATTAGATATTCTATTTACATTTTTTATTCTTTATTTGTTATTAATATCATAAAATAAAAAAGTATTTTTATATTTATACAAATAGTTATGTCAAAAAATTATTTTATTATTAACAGATTTTATTTAGTTATATTTATTTCTGTTTTTAAAACTAAAAAATTCATTAAAATCTATTGAATTAATATAAATTATATTAATGGTTTCAAAGCTAATAATTATAAAATTTTCTGTTAAAAAATAAAGCATTTTCTTACAGATAATTATGAAGAATTTGATCAATTTCGCGATGATTCTTTCATAAGTATACTTGGTTTTAAGAACATTTATATTTCACCTGAAATTTTGACTAATCTCACTACAACTTGTTGTAGAGCTGTTATATGTCTAACTAAATTTACAGCATTCTTTGAAAATCATTACAAATTTGATACTATTGAAGATTTTATAGAAAATGAAGATACTGTTTTTATAGCTGCATTACTTTTAAGGGTTACAGCAATTGCATTTAACAACGGTATTAAAGTAAGTACTTATAAAAAAACAAAGTCAAATAAGGTTGAATATTCATTTTAGTACTGATATAAAACCCGTATTCCAAGATTTCTTTTTAAATAATAAATAAAGATTAAAATCTAAATACCAATGTATTATTTGAATAAAAAAAGAATATTAATTTTATAACGTATGTGTATTATCAAGAAAAGACAATTCAACTAATTGTAATAAAAACTTAAAATCATTAGAAATAATTAATTAAGTAGTATATTTTATATTGAGAATAAGTAAGTATAAGTATAAATATAGAAAAGTTACATCTTTTATATTTATTTTAAATATCTAAATTTTTGAAAAATTATATATACATACACATAAAATCTGAGTATGGTATCAATGAAATATTTATATTTATCTATGAAATGGCAAAAGTTAAAATGATTTATTAAAATATTCACATAGTATTACTATAATATTGAATAGTAATTTGTATTTTTAACACAAATTAAATAAATTCACGACCTACTAATTTCATTTTATAAACATTAACTAGGTTTCCGAGTATGGTTTATTTTGCAAATCCTACATAGATTCAACATCTTGTGTTTCTGAAGTTCCTTGCTGTGAAAAAGGATATTCTCTAAACACACTGAGTCAATTCATACCACATAGTTGCAATCCAAATGTAAAATCAATAAAAACTGTTGGCAGTAAGGAGCTGTATTATGCCTTGCAACCAATATATGAAGGCGATCCTGTAATTATCTTGCCTATATTTTTATTCATCAGTGGAATATTTTCTTTTGATTAATCAAAAATTCGTTTAAGCTTCTAGAGTGTTATAAGTCCACTTTCTACGAATTAGATTCAACAAATAGATGTAATATAATAGCTCACATACTGAACCATAATTGTAGTTGCATAGCCTGTCAAGAAGATTGGCCTGCTTTATTGATTGATAATGTAAATACACATAAGTACAATCAGTTTAAAAGTAATTTTGTACAATGATTGATCAATTTTCTTTTACATTTTCTAGGGTGAAATGATAAAGATTGAAAATTTAGTGAAAATAGTAATGGACAGTAGGGAACATGAGAATCAAAAAGAAAGATTTTTTAAACTTGTACATAAACATGGTTTAGCCCATCAGGATATTCTAGATGAATTGTCAAAAATCATGGAGGCGAATTATAACTATTTTGGACAACCATCTGTTGAAGTCTGTGCAACGATGCATGTATTACAATATGTCTTTAATGAATTGTATGGATTAAAGCTAAATATGCCTAATACGTGTAAAACTGGATTAATGTAGACAAATTCTTATGCATTCCATTTTTTTATTTATTTATATTATTACATAAATGTCTTGTAAATTTCTAAGATATTTATAAATTTGATACAAACTATATATAAATGTATTAAGATAAAAGAAAAATTTATTTCTAATACAAGTTTAAGTAAAAATGTATTATTAATTTAAAAATTAATATAGTAATATTATAAAAAGCTCTCAAAAGATATTGACTCTTGAGGTTAAATAATAGGCAATGAAGTCGTCTTCTCATTTAAAACAATATTAGAATGTGCAACAGAAAATTACTAAACTAATTTCTCAGAAAAGTTGAGTTTAAATTTAATTTTAAAAAATAATACAAAAAGAATGAACTTAAATATCAATATTTCGAAAAAATCTTAAAGATTAATTAGCTCGATCGATTTTTCGTCATTTGCATACATCAAATATAATAGATCTATTCTAATTATTTATTGTTTTATAAATTAACATAAAGTCACGTTAAAAGTGCATTTAATTATTTCTTGAATTTTTAGCTTTTCCTTTAAATTAAATATTGGTCTATTTCAAATCATAATTCAGTTATTTCTAAGTTACTTATTGACTTTGCTATCGTTTTTTGTATAATAGTACTAATTATATTGTTTATTAATTGTTTCTGATATTAATACACTGCTTGGTTGAACAAATAAATTTTACTTGTCTGAAAATTGTGATAGTCATTTAATATCTTCTATAACATAATTACTAAATTTAGTTTAGAGAAGCTAGTTGCATTAGATAAGTTTCAAATTAAGAAATCTAATAAGAAATTCACTTATACAAGAATTTTTCGACTCAATACGAATTTCAGATACACTTGTAGGTGCTAAATATGCAAAAATTATTGTCAATGAAATAGTAGTCTTTGAAATTTCATATGGAATTCTTAATATAAAGCATTACATAAATATTTCAACATTTCGTTAATATAATTCATTATAAACTTACCTGTAAAAATTAATTTTAAATTAATTTGTGACAAAAAGTTCATATATAGAAGGACCGTTTGATCAGAATTATTATAATAAAATACAAAATTATACACAATTATTTATTTATTCTTTTGCATAAAATTTCAACACATCCGTCGTTATCGAGTATCGAGGCTAACATTGTATTCTTTACGTACATTCGTCATTTAATGTATATACATATAACACTTTCATGTGGTACAATTTGAGGAAATTAAAACTAGGTTTTGCTGAACAGATCAAATTTATATTTTTACGCGCTTTCAGAAATATATTATACAATTATAATTTTAAATATTTAATTCAACTCGAATAGTATTTTCTAAATATTCAATAAGCGTATACGACAAAATGTGAACTTAAGATACAAATATGTAATAAGCAATAATTTACATAATTACTATTTATTCTTTATTCATTTACAAAGATTAATTATATAAAAATTACAATAGAAAGTTTTATGAAAATATATACATTCAAATACTAGATTTGTCAAAAAGTTAATGAATACAAACTCGATACAAAGTATATATTTTAAACTCGTAAAAGTAATAATTGTCTGAAAGATCAGTTTTCTCCAACTTTTTTAGAAAAAAAATACAAGATGAACTGAATAATGTCCCATAAAAATTAAAATATACAACTTCACTTTCCATATTCATCTATAAGAGTTTAAAAATCCTATGTGGAATGTAGCTTCTATCTTTACACAATACACTATTCGACATTGGCGTTTTATTAAAACTTAACATTTTTCATAGTACTTCCAGTTAAAGAATTTTATTTCATTACAAAAAATAATTTGATTTAGCTAGATTATAATTAATTTATTATAATAGATTTATATTTAAATATAAATAATCTACTACTTATGACCAACATGTAAGTATAAAGATATCATGGAAAATAAATATAAATTATTTCATTTGTATATAAAAAATGTTCTCCTTGTAATACTACCTTTAAAAGGAAAACCTTTATTTTAAAAAAATATGAATGAGCTATTTAAATTGTTTTTTCGATGTAAAAGGCCATGCACAATTCATAAACATGCTTACTTGACGAATAAGAATCCTATTCATAAAAATAGCAATCATCACAATTATGATACTTCGCTTTATGTTATAATTTAATTCTTTCTTTTCACATTTGAATAAACTGTTCTTATAATTATTCAAAATCAGATTTTCTAGTATTTATTAAATTGCTTATCCCAGCGAGCAATTACATCCTGAAATTCCTTAAAATATATAATTAAAATCTTTCAAATGTACCATTTCTGTAGACCAGTTAACCTCCACATTACAGTAATACAACCGATCAACCGATTTGGCATTTGATCTTATAAAGTAGATAAAGTAGAGACTTTATATAGTATAAAAAAATCTTTCAAATTAAAAAATCGTTATCTCTTTAATTGGAGTATATTTGGGTAAAGATTCACTTTCTTATCGGTCATTCTATGGTCGTTTTTCTTATAGATGAAAATATTCACGTATTTATCTTTAATATTAGAAACCAAATAGAAACGTCCGAGCCATCCGAAAAAGATGAAATCAAAAAATTTATATATATTTATACATCATAAGATAATAAAATGTTATTAAAGTAAATATATGAATAAAAACTACAAATGTAGTATTACTGTATTAATTAATAAATTTCTGATTATGTTTTATAAAATAATGATTTCGTCGGACGTACACTGAAAAGAAAGCGCGAGATGCGATTCTGCTTTCGGTTAGCCCTCTGGTGGTGCTAATATAAAATTACAACTGATACGTAGCTCAAGAATTGTTGATTACAAATTTATTGTAAATTTTAGTTTCAAAATTAACGTTACGAAAGAAAGAATTCTAAACAGCTATGCCAAATACTAAGAAAATAAAATGCGATTCGATAGGAGATGTAAAATGGGATCTTTCGACGCCAGATAGCCAAACAAAGTAAGGTGTCATTACACACGCTTAAAAAGTATGAGGTACAAGAAATATAAAGTTAAAATAAAGGCGTGAGCAAATTGCAGATAGACTTGTACAAATCTGCACACTCACAAAATATGACGATATAAACATTTTGTAGAAAATTAAATAGAAATGAAATAGGATTTACACAAGAGTTTAAGTATAGGTTATCAAAACTTATATTAGGCGCGTTATACGCTAAATTACTGCGATGATCTGATTTGTAATTAAAAAAAAATGCGTAATTTAAAAAAAAATTATAAATATTTATGAACATAATTATTATGATGAAAACTTATGCATCTTTATGATATATATATATATATAATATCAATGATGTACTTTCTTATTTTTTAATTTATTTACAATAATTTAAAACTCATTTTACAAGATTTTATTACAAATTATAGGTATTTATCCTACAAGATATATTCTACACCTCGTAAACATTATGTAATAAATAGAAGTTTTATTCAAATTTTATTTTGGAAATTATTGCCATTTAATTTAATAAAATATTGACCGAATTTAGTTTAACCATAATAAATTAACTTTAATTATTTATAGTTATATTTAGGTATATTTAGGTTATAATTTACCTCAATTTCTCTTAACTTATTAGGTTATAATAATTTTTATTTTATATGCATATTATCAATTATTTATCTTCCAGACTTCGGTTCTTTATTTATTGTGATTTAATTATTTATTGAATTATTTATAGAGCAGGTTGGCTTGTTTCATCAATCGATGAACCAGTGATATGATTGAACCTTTTCATTTCTGGTACTGATAGTCGTTCCAATTGGCATTGGTGGTCATTACATAGACGCAATTATATTTAAACTTGAAATCACTGTTTTTTATCCGATCAATTAATGTTAATCGATAACAATATAACAATCTGTATTTTCCGTCTATAGATTATATTTTTTTGCTCTCAATTAATGAGGAAAGCCCTGAATCGGCTTAAAAATTGTATTTAAGTACATTTCCCCGAGTTTTATATTCTTTTATATGCTATTTTTAGTTTTTCGAAATTTACCAGCATTCTTGTTTGTACTTCTTGTATTTGGCGATCACTAGGGATAAAATAAATTCGATAACATGATATTTATTCTATTCTAGGAACAATAGTTGTTTATAAAAATCAGTACCTTTCTAATATATTGGGTAACTCAATAAATAAAATAGTAAATTTTAGTAATTATACAAATAGAAAAATAAAATAAACGTTGAATTTAAATTAAATGTAAAAAAATTTTTTTTATAAACGTATATAGATATTTATTTAGTTTTCGCTTAAAGGACTAATGTGGAAATGGCGAAATCTCACTTTTATAATGCATCCTTGTCCCAAAAGTTTAAATAGTTGCTTAATTGTGCGATGTATACGATGTGCATATACATGCATGAATCTTATTATAAATTAGAAAAATTACGATAATTTATAATGCACATAAAAGTCTTTTGTTTTTCTTGGAATAAAACCAGTTTGTGAGACGTACATTGAAGTGAGTAAAAATGATAAATTATAGTAATTATAAAATAATTATAAAATAGTATCATATATTTGGAAAAGTCTTTGAAGTATTGTAATGTTGTTAAATAAATCTTCTTTCGGTAATAATAGTAATTTCAGTCATTGATGCTATTGCAAACGGTTAAATGTAGAAATAGACTTATAGAATTCGAAATTTTCCCGCCTTTTTACTTAATGCATTATGCGCTAGTGTTAGAGATTTCTACTTATGTGCATCCGTACATGTAGGACATTGCATTTCCACACCAGTAGAAGTTAATACAAGAATAACCTGCAATCATATGTAATCCATTGTTTAGAAGAATAGTGTTTTTGTGAAATCTTATATTTTTATTGTTATTAAAAAATAGGTAAATTAAGTTATATACTTTTATATTTTTAATAGTGTACTATTAAATCATCAAACTAGCTTAAATATAGATTTATTTATTAGAAATACCAACATGCTACCTGCTGGATTTAGAACAGTTTCTAGAGTCATCGGTACTAGGACATATGCCAATGCTCCAGCTCAGGAAAAAGCTGCTGTTTCTGCAAGTTTCAAGGTCCAAAATAACAAAGACTTCCTAGAACGAGTTAAAAATTCTAAAGTTCCTGTTATTGTAGATTTTTTTGCTACGTAAGTTATGCAAGATCATAATGCACAAGTTGTGTAGGTAATTCAAAATAATTTAATTAATTTAAATGTATCACAGATGGTGCAATCCCTGTCGATTATTAACACCAAGAATTGAACAAATTGTTGGAGAGAAACAAGGAAAGATTCTTTTAGCCAAAGTAGACATAGATGAAAATACAGACCTTGCAATGGATTATGAGGTGAATAATGTACTTTCTGAAAAGTTAACTTTATAACATTATTGTTATTACTGCTAATTGTTTACACAATAAAATTAAAAATAGTGTTTTATTTTTAAGCATGTATTTGTTAAACATCATAAGAATGTCTTAAATATAAATTTTAGGTTGCTTCTGTTCCTGTACTCATGGTTATGAAAGATGGAAAAGTAATAGAAAAAATAATCGGATTACAAGATATAGATAAGCTTAAGAAATTTGTAGACAAATATGCAGATTCATAATTTTTTGCATTACACTATAAATAATACATTGGTTAAGTGAATAATTATACAAATATTAATTTGTAAAAGTATAAAATATATTGTTGAAAACTTAATTGTTCAAAAAAAATTTTTAAATTAAAAACAAAATTTTCTATTTATAAAAGGAATTTATTAATTATAAACACATGTTGTATATAATTATACAATGTAATAAAAAATATAATATATTGTAAAATTACATTTTATGTTTCAATGGGTAGAGCTTGTAATAATTCTCTTGCTCTTTTATATTCTATAGTCTCTAGAAGTTCTTTGTCATTTTCAATTTTGTCTTCTGTGTTTTTTATAACTTTCATTGCTTTGTTGAGTAATTGTTTTCTAGCTAATCCTTTGCACCTTTCAAAGTATTCTAATATTGTTACAAAATTTTTATTTGATACATATTTGTCATCCAGTAAATTATCAATTAACCAGATTTGTTTAAGTTTTTCAAATTTCCATTCGCTTCTTATGTACTTCCACTGTATAATAAAGATATTTAAATGATTGCAATTAATTTTAAAGATCTAAATTAGTTTTAATAATAATATGCCTACTTTTGAAATGTAGTTTAAGGCTTTTTGAGCAATTAATTGTTGATTTGCTTCTCTGGCTTCTGATGTACGATGTTCAGCTCTTTCCTTTTTTAGTTTTCTTTTAGAAACTTCTTTTTTTTTAACTTCTGTAGCTTTATCATCTTCTATATTTTCCTCAATTGATTGAATAATGTTATTTCTATCAATTTTAATATTAAATAATATTAAAATAATATTAAAATTACTGAATTTTAAAACTATAATCATAACAAAAATAATTTATTTTAAAATTAATAATTACTTTTCTGCTGTTTCTATTAATATATCATCTTTTTTCCCCTTAGATTTTAATATGTGTTTCTTTTTTATTACTTTTTCTTTGTCTCTTTTTTCAAACTTTCCTGTATTAAAATAATAATTGGAAAACATCAGACATGATTGTAAACAGAAGTGTATTTATAAGTGATTTGTTTTAAATTTGCATTGGTAAATATGGGTTATCAATCATATAAAAAGTATGAAAAAAATTTGTGATTTAACTTTAATTTTATAAGCTTAAAACTATAAGTATCAGAAATCAAGATTTAGATATAAATATAATAAATACTAATGTCATATCATAAGTCAATAGGCCACAATAGGCGTACAATTACAAATTTTAAAAATTTATTTAACAATTTTAGATAACCAATAATTCCTATTAAATGTATAAACAGGATTATAAAAGCTAAAATGTTATAACTTTCAATTTCATTTTTTTAATCACTTTTTCCGAATCCTTGGATTTACCTTTCATAACCTTAAATATATGTTAAACGGTTAAAATTTGCTCAAATTTTAAATAATAATTAAATATCACTGTTTTACTGAAAAATGAAGAGTTGTGCAATGTACACTGTATGAATAATACTGATTGTGTAACAGGGTGTAGAAGCAGAAAATCGAAAGACTAAATTTGGTTATTACCAAACTTTCACTTGCATGAAAGAGAAAACCTCTTTTAATACAACACTACAAGTTCGCGTAGGTTTTAGAATAAATTTTATAATTATTTTACAATAAATATACTATAATTTAAGGCCTTTAATAGAAAAAAAATTTTTTTGTAATATTGGTCGAACCTTAGTAGTGATAAAACTATGTTACTGAATAAATTGGGATTTGTTATCTCAAATTTATGCGAGATAAAGCGGTAAGAAGTTATATTTATTAGAATATTATTATCTTTCATTAATTAATTTATATAAATTTTTAAACTTAATTTAATTAAACAATTAATGTAAATTAATAGTAAAATTAAAAGTAAAAATTCTAGAATTTTTATTTTATTCTTTATTTATTTAATAAAGAATGCCATAAATTTATGTTTTGTTAATAGGTCAACATGCTTATTATTACAAAAGGGTATAAAAAATAAATCAATGATCGATGAAGCTTTTAACGATACACCAATTCCATATTCAAAAACTGAAGCTGCTAAATGGAAGGCATCATATAACCGTTGTGCACCAAATGAACAAGTTTGGTATACACCTTTTGTAGTTTCAGGAAGTATAATGGTATTTTTAATATATTTTTGTATATTGAGAGAGGAGAATGATATAGATGAATTAATTTATCGACCATTACCAGAAACTATAAAAGGCATTGACAAAACATATTCATCTATTGATTTCAATAAGAAACCAGATTTTGTTCGTTATCACGAAGAAAAAAAAAAATTGTAGTTAAATAATTTTATAATCAAGTATCTGAAAAGCAATAGATTGATGTAATAATTAAAATATGCATATGTACATTTATTTGTATGTGGTAATAAAAATATTTTATTTATAAGTATTTTTTTATAAAGTTTGTTCTACCTTGGTTTATTTACAAAAGTTATATTTTGTACAATGAAGTTTTAACAAATTAAACAATTATTAAAGCATAAATATGATGTCATAAGTGTTAAAATGCTTAATATTTTTTATTAAAAGTACTCATTAAAATGGATAAAGTAACTGTCCCCATAATATATTACTGGCAATTTTACTCCATTCTATAGGAGGATGAATATTAATCGTATCAGGAATTGATTTTTTCCATATCTGGCTCCAAGGTGCAATAATAATTTTCATTTTCAGCATTATCGGTCCTTTGACTTCTCTGCTTATTACCTTTATTCCAATTGAACCTAAAAATAATTACTTCTTGATTTTTCATATATTTATAAAAAGTAATATTTTTTCAATTAAATTGTATGTATACTAAATATAAATGAAATATTTACCAGTTACATCGATGGTACAAAATATCCATCGAATAAAAATATAAAGGGGCATATATTGCATGTAGAACTCTAATCTTGTTAAAAAACCAATGAAACCAATCATTACAAGTCGAAGCTGTAAGAATATATATACAAAGTTTGAACTAAACAAATAAAATAGAATTAAAAATATTTTATTAAAAAATGTATTTACTGTTGTGAAAACGATGTAATAAACCCATGTAGTTGGCATTAGAAATAAAAGAATAGTGAAGAGTAATGTACCAACAAATAGCTGATCTGGTTGATACCGACAAGAATCAACTCTTTTTCTTAAAGGATTTTTTTTCTTACCAAGAAACAAACGAAAAAGTGCTGTCAATCCTCTAATCTGTATATTAAACAACCTATTAAAAATTAAAAAATTAACTTGTAAAGTTAAATAAGCCAAAAAAAAGAGAAAAATTACATATACTATATATACCTTGCGGCATAAATGTAAATACAATAAGTGTGAAAACTTATAAGAGCGAGAAGATCAGCAATAATAGAAATTTGAAAGGTAACACCTAATCTACCAAAGAATAAAAGAATTTCAAAAGCCAGTTCCATTAATGGCTTTGAAATTGTAAGAAAAGATGACCAAAGATGAATGTGATAAAGAAAAAATTTTCCAAGTATGTTATTAAAAGAATGATTCAGTTTTAATCCAGCTGGTGATCCCATAAGCCAATTTATAAGTCCTTTCAAAGATTGTACCACTTTCTAAAAATATATAAATTATTCATTAATGGCCTTTATAAAAGTTCTTAGGTACATAAAAAAATTATGAATATTCACAATTTTTCACTATTAATTTAAAATTTCTAGGAATAAATACACTTTAAAATAAGTACTAAAATATAATAGAAAAATATGATTTTAATCACTTAATCAAATTATTAAAAATATAAAAGTATCACACAATGTTATTAATATATTTAACTTTAATAAAAAGATAATAAAATTTATAATTGCATAATTTACTGTAATATAAAAATATTTTTGTATAATGTTAATTAAAATTGTAAATTGAATATCAATATACAGTAAGTAATAAAATGAAGATCCTACCTCTGCATAAAAAAGTAATACTTCAGATGGGGAAGAATCTCCAAGAAAATTAAGAAGTAATTTTAACAATAAAAGTCCCAATAACATATCTAAAACCATGGCTATTATATAATTAATTATCTTTAGTGTAAATCTCTTGCTTTGTAAAAGTGTTGATAAAGTCCATTTTGCATTTTGAAACCATGCAATTATATGCAAACCTAGCGATGAATACCTTAAAATTGGACTTATTAAACAGATTGTTTTATAAAGCCAAATTGTAGGATAAAGAAAAGTAAGTACAAAGATAACAAAAATAGAATCTTTCATTCTAGAAACATAAATAGTTTGTAATTCATTGTAATTTCTTCGTACAGATTCTTTGGCAAGAATACCTCTTAAAACTGAAAAATGATCTTGTGAACTTTTTTCAATATATAATTCTGCATTTAGTAAGCAACACTCGTCATATAATATTACAACTGTAAAGCAAGTTAAGGGAATAACTTTCTGATTTTGTAGCATAATATTTCGTATACCATATTCAGAATTTGTATTTTTGGTAGGTGAAAGATATAATTCTATCCAATTTGGGAACTTCTTTTCCCAGTACTCTCTCTTAATTTCATTACCATAAAAATAGCCAAGAGGTACAAGATCATTACTAGAACAGGTAATACTTTGAACTGTTTCTGTTAAACCAAGAATGTAAAATTTACTGATTTCTTTGTCAGCATCGTGTAAAACATTGCCATACATACATCCTGGTTTTTTTACATAAAACCTTTCAGGTATAAAAATTAATAATGTTTTCATTGTTTTTATGATCTACAAAGAATAAGTTGATTTTAATGTTACTATAAAATTGTTTAAGTTATTTTTTTATGAAATTAAATAAATCTTTAAAAAAGATTTCTTACTAATATTATTTGCAAAGATTTAAATATGATTATTAAAATGTTCTCACTTTTAATTATATTTTAATACAATTTACAGAAAAATTATGTTTTACATTATTTATATTTAAACATATTTAGTTGAATCTCAATATCCGTAATGAAATTTTTAAATATTATTCAATTCTAAAATATTAAACAATAACACATAAAATTATATATATATATATATATTTATTGGTAAATAACTTGATATAGATAAAAAAATATAATAAAAATTTTTTTATATTAAACTTTTAATTCAATTAAAGGAATTTAACTTTTTCATAAGCTTTCGAGTAATATTTAAAATATAATTTTTAAACAGTTGTCTTATCAAATTTTGTTAATAACAATAAATCAAAACAAAAAACAAAAAAATATGTAATAAATAAATTATATATAAATATACAAAACTGGTTTAACTTATACAAGGAAACTATCTTGTCTCAAAATACAACAATTATTTAGAAAGATAAAGATATTCATAATTCTTTGCATTTAAAAAAAAATTTATTTGATTAATATTATAATAAAAAATTCTAATAGAATAACAAAATAAACAAATAAATTTCCATATTTCATTTTTATTTTTTCTTAGCTTACTTGTTTTAATTATTTCATATTATTATTTTATAAAATTACAATATTACATTATAGTATTTTTTATTTTCATGGACGAAAGATGACGATCTGTTTTAATCAACAATATTTAATTTGATATAGCATACAAATTTCACATTTATTGCAAACATAACCACTAAAAGATGATCAGCTGTTGAAATCATCAGAATAAGCGATAAACTAATGCAGCCGATAGACTCATGTCATTAATGAAAAATATCCACGTATACCGATACGTGACACCCGGTGTTCGTCATCATCGCCGTCGATATTACTAATCCAATTATAAGCTTTAAAAGCTAAGGATTTATTTTTATTGAGTAAGAGAAGAACGTTTAAATTTTGTCTAGATTGCACATTTTTCATAAAATTACCTATTTTGTTCTATTATTTTATGTAATTATAAGTATACAACATGTGTTATTTTCCTTATCAATTTGTAGTGTTGTCTATTGTTCATTGGTTGTATGCATATTATAGATATTATTTTCATAATAGGATTTCTAAAATTATTCTCACTCAGTAAATTATTGTTTAGATATAAATTATTTATTATTTTATTTTTATGTATTTTAGTGAAAAATGTTTTAAAAGTATTTTAAGAATAGAAAAATTATTTTTTAAATATGTTGACTATAAATTAAAGTTTTCTTTATATAAATACAGATGCATACAATCATTTTATAATTTAAGAACAATGTAAAAGTAAGTTATTTTTTAATGTGAAATTTAAAAATTAAGTGTAACTTTTACTTTTTTTTATTTACACTTTATTAAATTTAAATTCCATACAATTTTCAAAATATGTATAATTTTAATTTACTATTCAGAACAACTTTCAATTTTGTTATTTTTTTAATAAATGTTGTACAATCTTAAATTCATATTGAAAATAAAGCTGTTATTCATTTTAAATTATTAAAATATAAATTGATTTTCTTTTGAATATTATAAACAGCTTTGTAATTTTCAGATCTCTATTAATAAAAGATTGTATAAATTAATTTGAATAAAATAAGTTTAAAAGTTTATTTTTGTATTTTAATAATAACTAAGTTTTTAATACATAGAAACAACAATATATAAAAAAAATGTTAACAAGATAAAATCATTAGCAAATTGAATGATCAAATATTAATAGTTATTAAAGTGAAGTGATAATGGGACGTCAATGAACGAAGTACAAGGTTATTCTTCGAGTGGGCTTGAAACCTCTGTTGGCTGATAATGTCCAGCGAGGAGAGCCAAGAGCTAGAAGAATCAATCGATAGATCAAATGATGCTAAGGAGTTTCAACAGTCTGAGTCTGACAATCAGTTACAGAGGAGGTCAAGCAATAAGGAAGTGGATCAGATTAATAGTAGAAAGCTTACGCTCGTGGAGAAACTATCTAGCAAAATGTTCACTTATGCTAGAGAAACAGTATGTTTCTTTCTTGCAGTAACTTTTACAACTTTGGCTCTTTTACATAGTTTGTGAGTTTCTCGTATACAAGTATAAATCTTAACTTCTAATAAAAATGTTTATATAAATTTATTTGTAGGCCACCGAAAATTTCAAGGCCACCAATTGCAAGGCCTTTTTTCAATGAAAGTTCTATAGTTTTGGATTTTTATAAAGGACATTTAAATGCTTTAATTGACAGAGTGACAGACTCCGACTTTAGTTTTGTTATGTATTATGCTCCATGGGATGCAGAATGTCAAGCCATGAAAGAGGAATTTGAAATGGTTGCTTGGTATTATCATTCGCAAGTAAGATTTATTTGAAAAAGTATAAATTTCATCTTATATACTATACAAAGTAAATTTGATAATATTAAAAATGATCCTAAGAGATATAAAATAAATATATTAAAAATAATGTTAAGACCTAAAATTATAAAACTTTGATTTTTTAATGAATTTACCAATAGGTATTTTTTGCTGCAATTAATTGTTGGCATCCAGGTTCCGAGTGCAGAGCTCGATATAGCAAAATACAGAATTATCCAGTATTGATGCTTTATCCTTCAAGGGAATCTGGCATTCAATATAAAGGTATCAGAAGTGCTCCTTACATGATACGCTTCATTCATTCTTTTATGAATCCAATAACTAGGATTACTAGTAATGTGCAATTAATGGAATTTTTAAAGTCATATGATGTAAGTAAAATAATGAAATCAATGATTGATATATATTAGAAAATAATGTGAATTTTTAAGCTTTCTGTTTGCTACATTAATAAAATTAGTTTACCAGTAGTATAATTACTTTTCCTTTTACAGGCTGTGGTGATTGGATATTTTCATTTTAAAGGTTTGACAAATACTCCAGGTTATAAAGAATTCTATAAAACAGCTTTACGAACACTTGAGAAAGATCCCAATGGAGAAATAGCTTTTGTTGCTATAACAAGTACAAATACTGCTAAAGGGCATGGAGTTACTCATTTCCCTTCAGCCAGCTTACTCATGTGGAATGAAACTTTGGTAATTTATTTCTTGAATTACATAAATATCTTCTTAAACTAAATAATTTTAATGATTTATAATTATTATTCATATCTATTTTTATTCCATTTATTGTAATATGAAATAATTAATAATTTTTAGTTCTATCCAGAAAGTAATGATTGGGTAGCTGAAGTATTGTCATATTGGATCAATAGTGTAATCCATCGAGTTGTTACTTGGCTACAACCTCCTGGTAGTAAGTCGTTCATGTTTGCTCAATATTTATGGGATGGGCCTGTTCTATTTCTATTTACACCAAGGAATCCTTTACATTTTGAAAATGATAATTACAATTTGGTACGTATATTCTTTACTTTGTAGTCTGCATTTTATGTTATGGCTTGAATCATTAGTATAATTATAATTAAGTGAGATCTTATTGTGAGTATAACAAATTATTACTTTCTATACTTTTTAAAAGCTAATTATATAATTATAAAATATGATAATAATAAAAAATTAGTAATGATTAAATTTTGTATAATAGCTCTATTAGTTAAATAGAACACTAAAATTATTTGTGAAAAATATCGTGACTAGTAATTAAAAAATATACTGATTATTATTTTTAAAGTTATATTTGTTTTCGTAAATTTTATAAATATAATTTAATATAAATTATACAAATCCAATCGTTTGATATTTAAAATTTTTTTAATTTATATTACTTACTATTGACTATTTACTTTCAGCTAAGAGAAATAGGATTAGAATACTATGATTGCTCTGGAAATCTTCAAGTAGAAGACATTATCTCCCGTTTACGCGAAAGTCGTCTAGAGGCCGCTATCAAGGCTTTTGAAAAACGACAAAGATGCATAAATATCCTTCAGAAGGAAAAAATTCAGCGAAATCCATTTATTGGTTAGATAAACATATTAAAAATATTTACTTATCATTACGATATTTTATAAAAGTTGATTATTCACCACAGAGATCAATTATGCATTTCAAGATTTAGATTTCTTTTACTGCTATTTCTTTTAGTTCAAAAAGTTGATAAAATATTCAGAATAAAGAATGTTGTAATTTAAAATAAAAGTCGTATACATTAGTCAGTATTTAAAATTTGCTTAAATCTTTGGATAATATTATGGTAAAGTACCTATAATAAGCCAAATTTTGGATATTATTTATTGGAAAAGAACACAAAATTGAAAATTTGCATATCAACAATTCTTATTATATTCGTCGTAAAGATGTAAACAAATTTTTTCATTATAATTTTTATCAATAATGTTGGCATTACATTTGAAGTTATTTATAAAGGGAACCGAGGTCAGTATTTCTTCTCCAATTTTGATTGATCTAGAAAAAAAAACCAAAAATTTTTTATATATGAGTCAAAAGCCAAGGAAAGATGTAGGAGGATTATAAAAGATTTTTTTTACAAAGAAAATAACATTTTTGCTAAATGAATCGATGAATAATTTGGTGTAGAAAGCAAAATATAATAAAGATTAAATATTTATTTGCCTTTCTATAAATAATTTTTCAGTTGCCATTAAAATTTCAAGTAAATCGTTAGAAATTTTTGTTTTAAATCAATTTGGAGACAATAATTTTGTCAGAAATGCGTTTAAGGCTTTTGTTATTATAAAATCATAAAAATTATTAATATAACTCCATTTTGCAATATCTGCACCATATATACCAGAACCTTTTTTTGTTTTCTCGACAATTTTAGGGATAATATTGCTTGTTTTGGCTGTAGTTCTAAATTTGACATGCATTGGCATCCAATTAGATATTTTCAAGCACTGTTATTTTTATGACTGATTTCAAGATATGATTGTAAATGTAATAACGATTTTAGCAAGAATATCTATGATTTTGTCACTAAAAACAGACTTTAAAATCATTACCTACAAACATACAATTGAAGTTAAATATTCGATTTTGCGCGTGAACTAAAAAAAAAACAAAAAATGTTCATACAACTAAGCATTTCTTTTAAAATTTCAGAATCTTTATTGCCAAAATAATTGTAATTTTTAACTTGATGTAAAGTTTTAAAGAGGTTGAGCTTTTGTACTTCCATTTTGCTGTCCGATCTCTAATAATTTCCTTTCTATTTTATACAATCTTTAACGCTAATTTTTTTCAAGTACTCGTAATATTTTTATTGTGTTTTGATTTTATAATAAAATATATAATTTTTCTATTTACCAGCCAATGAGAGTGATGAAAAGTCACGTTTTCTTCATGTTTCATCGTCAAACAGTTATTTCATTTATTAACCATTGGATAATTTAGCTTCTTCATGCGCTGCATCTTTCTATTCACATACAACTGATTTTGTAAGAGAAATTGTACGAACTACTTTATTTAAAAATCACGAAAAATAACCTAATTATTAGAAAAAAAGTGAAATCGTAAAACTTTTCTATATCTCTTAATCAAATTTCAAGCAATTTTGAAACAAGAATTATTTTGCAATGAATTTTGCAACTTTTAAAGATAACTACTTTAAATCCCAAACGACACTTGTTACTTTGAGCGAATGTCACTGGCAAATTATACATTTTAAACAGAGCTATATTTAAAATTATTTTTAAAAAATCAAAAGTTGTTTAAGTGATAGTTACAGACTCTTATAATCTTTTCTATTTTAATATTGATTAAATCCTTGGACTTTTAAAATGTTTTTCGTGATTAACTAATATTGAAGTTATCGGACGACAGCAATTAAAAAAATTCAACAAAATTTGTTAAATGTCATTGTATAAATTTACAAAAAGAATTATGAAATTTAAAAAAAGTACAAGTAGCGCAACCTTATTCAATGCTTAAACTAACATTACGCTAATAATTTGTAAACTTAGTATGCCATTAACGTTATCTATCATTATTCTAAGCTGCACTACATAAAATAATACAATATTTATTTATTAAACAATAATCTTGGAATTATGAGTATAATAATTAAACAAGTAACAGAAATACAAAAAAATAATTCTTTTTAAAAACCAAAAATAAAAATAAAAATACTCTTAGTTTTAATGATATCATATGGAAATGTAAAGTAAACGAGAATAGTTCAAGAATATTCAAGAATAGTTCAAAAAGAAAATTCCGTTAAACTTTGTAAATTCGTAGAGAGAGATACAACTCTCCATCATTGGACGAACAAGACTCTAAACTGCTGCTCGGGAATACCAACAAACAAGTGCATTATATGCGCAAGGAAGAATGATGGTTTCGATAAGGTTTGCGCGGCACCAGGGGCCGCTTGTCGTGGTATAGACGTCTTCAACCTGGAGGAGTTGAGCTTCGATTTATCTCAGGAATCCCTTTACGATAACCTTAAGAAAGAAGTCGATGTCAATGGCAATTGCTCTGCCGAAAGGTAACTAACTTCTTTTCTCTCCACCAATACGTATTAATAAATTTCAGAAAACATAGGAAATAATTATGTAAATAATAAGAAGAAAATATTGATATTTGTTATAAATTTGAAATTAAATTTGTACGGAAAAGTGCTTTGTTCGAATTTTTTTTGTAAGAAAATTCTCAGAAAATATATTTTTGTATTCTGTAGACTTAATTTTGTTTTTATCCTATCGATTAGGCAAATTAAAAAATTGCTCCTATTGAAATAAAAATATCAAATTTAAAGATTAATTTATTTTTTTTTTATTTGAATAGAATAAAAGTATTTCACATTATTTGGGTAATAAATATAAGGTATATATATTTTTTAATCTAATTTGGTGATCTATAGATTAAATTTCAGCTATGTCTTTGTTTCATATAATTTTATAATATCAAATAATCGTAGTACGGCAACTTGATGCCATATAATATGTATAGAATATTTTCTATAATTATTAAATACTCAATAACTATTATTTGTATTAATAACATAATTGTTATTTATTATTAGAAATAAGATTAAGAGTGGTGCCAGTTCTAATTTTAAGGAAATAGGCGTTTATTGTAAAGCGAAACTGAACAATTTTCATGTTTTTGAACGATTGTTTTATGAATATAATTTAAAAATATAAGTATATATATTTTCATAGTTATATGTTGTAATTATTAGTAAGAATTTTTCTTTCTTTAAAAAATATGCATATTTAACGATTCGTATTGTTCAAACACTAACATTAACCCCAGTAGTGAAATAATTTTGATCACATATTTTTTCACTTAATTTTATAGTCTGGAAATATATTTTTATATAAAAAATGAAGACGCATATAAACAAATTTTAGTGCAAAGATGCAATAAGAATCTAATTTTTCGAAAGATTTTTAAAATTAAACTGCATTTTTTTTATCATTATTTAGATTTGATAAATTATTTAAAGTGACATCTTTAAATTATTACGTTATGTATTCGAACTTATTATGTTGGTAATTTTATAAAAAAATAAATATAGAAACAAGATTTATACAAATTTAAATAGCTAAATAATTATTTTAGCTGTGCCTCAACCACAGAATTAAGCGAAGAGTCTGATCCCCAGTCTGCCTCTGCGGTCAGAAAGGCTTTCTACAAAGACGATTGCAGGAGGTTTTTAGCCGGCTACAGTTATCATCGTCCAATTTTTCCGAGAGATTCGAATAACGACAGTCCAGAAATAAAGCTGACCGAATCGATCTGTAAAATCAACAAAACTCTAGCGCTAGTGGCCATAGATAGTTTGCACTACTTTCACTTTGCTGAAAGCCTGGGCATAGATTTGGCCAATGCTACCGATAAGACGTCTGTTGTTATTTTAGACCCCGCTGTGAGATATTATATTTATATAACAAATTTATGTTTTAAGCAGTTGATAATTGGGTCATATTCTGATATTTTATGAACAAGGCCACTATGAATATGAAATTCTTATTATTATTTCGGAACTGAAAAGTTCATCAACTTCTAAACACAAAATCACTTTTATATTTTATTAAATTTATCCAGACAAGTTGATCATGTCTTTATGAATGTTGAATTTTGAAACTTGGAAGCGGAATATTTAATACATCTTGGATATTCTAATACATTTTTAGCTGGAGGTTCTAGTACAATGAACTTGAGTTTTTAGTGCTTGTCAGTTTCTGGACAGGGTCCACCAAGTTTCCTCCACAGTACATTACCACTGCTGTATATTATTATTAATTTGAGCTTATGAAAGATGATAAACTTTCGTGAAAGTTCTAAAGTTAATTTAAAATATATAGGAAATGTAATTTCCAATTGAAATAAGTACTTAAATTTTGAAAAATGAATTTTCATTAAGCCGAGTTTCTTTTTGTTTAAACTTTTTACTTGAGTATTTTTTGAATTACCGATGAGAACTCAAAATTAGAATTTTCAATTTAAAATCTCGATCCAATATTGCGAGTCAAAAAAATTAATGTTAAAAATTTCGGTAGTTCGAATTAAAACACGCATGTTCAATTTTTATTTTACATCTTTAAATATCTAATCATCATTTAAATATCTAATAGCAACACTTAAAATTAAATTTTTACAATATTAGTATTTATTGCAAAAGAAAATTTCTTTTACAAATATTGTGAAACATTCATAGTTTGCTCATTTATAAATCTTTTTAAACTAAAAGTATCTAAAAAATTTTTAATTGTTGATTAAGTGTTAAAATTTATTATTTAAGATAATATAATCTAATAAGTTTTATTCAATTACTTTTCCAGGACGAGAGTCAATTTGTCATGCAAGAAGATTTTACTAGAAATACACTTGTGCACTTCATAAATAATTATACAAGTGGCTATTTAAGAAGGACAATGCGTTCTAATAATTCAAAACGCTCTGCACGCATATACGCAAAGAAAAAGTGCAAGAACAACAACAAATCTAAAATTTGCGTTTCGGAGCTTTCAACCGAAACTTTTTTAAAGACTGTTCTTAATCCAAATAAGGTTTGCATACAAAATCACGTGTAATTAATAAAATGATGCATTTTTTATATATAATTACTATATTCCTTTAATTTAAATATTTAATATTTTGATTTCTTATTTTTATTTAATTTAAAAATTAAGTGATTAATTTTGTTTATAATTTTTTAAATCATACACCACATCATACATTTTAAATCATACAACACATATTGTGTAAAATAAGATTTTCTGTGCCAAACTGAACAAAATATTTTTTATTTTATTAGGATGTTGTTATTATGTATTACTCGTCGTACTGCGCTTTTTGCAGTGTAATAACTTATGTATATTTAACGGTGGCTCATTACCTATCGATGATGGACCATTTGGAATTTGTACGCATTGACGGCGATAACAATGATCTGCCTTGGGAGTATACAATGAACCGATATCCGTCCATTTTATTCTTTCCTGCTAAAAGGTGATAAATATTAATATATTAAATCTGTAATTTCATTATATATTTTTAATAATATTGCTGTTGTATTTGACTACGTAAACTTTTTTGATCTTATTCTTTTTAAAAAATTGAAAACGTACGAATTTTTAATCAGGATTACACATCGAATATGATTTTAAATATTGTGCATTCAATAGGCCCATCATTTATAATAGATATATCGTATTTTAAGTTATTCAGAACTAAAGAGAAAAATACGTGAAAAAACGAGGATAAAAAAAGTCGATATAATTCTATATAAGATTACTGTGAAACTTTTATTAAAGTTTAATTTTTAATAATTACACTTTAATAATTACAAAATATATTGTATCAAACGTTTTATTTCTTTTTTTAAACGAAATCCTTCAACATTATCAAGTCAAATAACTAGCGGTACTATTTTACAAGGCGTTATTGATGTTTATTTATGTAAATATTTAATTTTTCAATTTTTTATAAACATTAGTGAGATTTTAAACAATAGAATATGTATTTTGCATAGCAGATTTATTTGCTTTGAATAAATGTCAATAACACTTAGTAAATATATTGAAAATGTATTAATAAAGCTTAAACGTATTATTACCATGTACACAAGAATATTTTCATACAGATCATGTTACAAACTGCAAGTATAAAAAAGATATCCCTACAAAATAAAATGATTATTGTAATCATTACTATAAAATAAGTAAGAAAATTAAAAAGTATAATATAAATATTTAAAGTAAGCGCTTTGAAAAAAAATTAACTTATTTTTAATAAAGGAATGGGCATTAATTTATTATCAATTGTGGATTTTTATTTATATATAATTATGTATAATTATACGCTATTTCTTATTATTTGTATAACTATACAAAATTTTGAGAAAATATAAATATTTAAAAAACTACGTATGTAACTCCCATTTGACCATATACATTTCTGGATAATAATTTTAATTCGAAATTTAAAATGTGTAATACATAATTGATACAAAAAGTATATTATACAAGTGTATTGTGATATAAGTACTTTTTTGAATTTTTTCTTGTGCATTAAAATAAAAGAACTCCATGACATAGAATTCAGAAACCTAAGATTAAAGATGTACTCAATAATTTTTTTTTTATAATTATTTTATAAATAAAAGTTTATAGCTTTTAAAATTTGTTTAAATTAATATATTTTATGTCATTTTTATTTCCAAATTTGTTTTATTTTAATTTAACTATAATAGATAAATAAATGAATAAATAAGTAAATAAATTATGATTTGCAAACTCTAAATACAGATACAATCTTTAATTCTAAGCAAATATGTTAATACAAGCTTTCGAATTCTGAAACAGTGATGTATATCAAGGACACAGAATCTGTAAATAAGAAACTCTGTATTTGATTCTTTTATCTATCATATACCGAAGTATGTCTTACCTTCTACAATGTCGTTTACTCATTTTTTGAATCAATAAATCAACGCATTATTAGTATTATAATCCTAACACAACCTGTAGATGAAAGAATCCTGTTTATCACTCAACATCTTGGTTTTCTCTTCATAGGAAAGAAGATAGTACGCTGTTCCCATGGACATTGCCAGTATCGGTCGGCAATCTTCTAAGCTTCGTTCTCGCTAACCTTGACGAGGAGTCGCACCTCGAGGCGCTGGTGAATATGTGCGCGTCCGACGTCGGAGGTTCGCCGGTTTCTTGCCTGTCGCGGGTTCGTTGGCTCTGTCTCGATATCCTCGAGGAGCACTTAAAGGATTTTAGGCGGCTGCGCCGTTCGAGGAGAATCGAAAGCACCAAGCGACTCCTAGATGCTCGTAGACGTGTCCTGATATTGAAGCTTCAGCATATCAGAGAACTTCATCTTATACTCGGCACAACCAACAATCTAGTCAAGGACCTGGAAATGGTATCGATATCCATATATTATTTAATCAAAAAGTTCAGTACTTATTGATAAAATTGGTATTTAATGTGGGAAGATCTTTTATCAATATGGAGATTATTATTTCTTGATTTCAAATAAATTTAATTCAAACAGATTTTCAAGAAATATTGAAATATATGCATGTTATTATTAATTGAAAATTTATTTTAAATACAAAAGTGTTAACGTTAGTGGTAAAAGTTTCCTTTTGCGTTAAATAAATAATGAAATATCTATGACTTATATGTAAACGAATATGAGGTAAATTCTAACAACATTTATTTGAGTATAATTTCGAATTAAATTTTTGTTATGTGGGCTAATAGATTATATTTACTGGGTAGTTTTAATCCAATTTTTAGAATTTATCAAATATTTCTAAACTTAATTTATCTTGCGTTCAGGGCAATAAATAAGGTAAGGAATTTTTAGACCTATTAAGATATAAATTCAATGTACGCCTTCATACAACCTGCTTCACTTGATCTCAACAACATATGTTCTCTCAAAATTCGTCATATACAGATTTTTAAGCTTTTGCATTTACTTAAAAATTAGTAAGTCCCAGCTTTAGTTTATGTACGACTGACCGCGTTAAGTTCCTTTACATAAATACATCCACAACACTGTATCTTAGGATATTACTTATGATGTATGAGTCCATAATTATGTAGAATAAATCTAGTATTATTATTTACGTATATTATAAAGTGTTGTGCTTTCTTTGGTTCTCATCTACTCACTTATCGAATCACTCATTATATCTTCGAGCTAATACTTGTGATATTTTTGCTTTCTTATTTAAAATAATAATTGTGAATATATAAAAATGTTCGGCTATAATTTTAATTCAATGAATTGTTCAATAAACCTTACATACTATAGTTTATTATAACGCTAGACTGTTGAAATTTTTGTAAATTAGCCAAGGATGTTTGTTCTGAGACAGTAACTCGGGATCCCATAGGCTATAGAGAGATAAAGCCTAGAATTTTCTTTGATGTCTGAATATTTCGAATTTATTTTGAACATCTTAACTGTGTAAGTGCATAAATATTTGAAAATCTATGCATGTAAAGTAAATGTTTAATCACTAATTACAAAGTAATAAAATTTACGTAAAATTATTTGTACAAAATAATACTTTGTAAGAATTATTTCATTTTATACAGGAAAATAGTTACGATTAAATATCATTCTGGGATAATATAATAAGAATTCCTGTTTGAACAAAAAAGTAAAAATATTATACCTAATTTATTTAAATTTAAAGACTTTTAATTAATTTGTATTAGCTAAGATAACTTTGATAATAACAATATTTTACATGTGTAACAGAGACATGTGAATTTGATTAGAATTAATAATATGATTTTTACTTCACCATAGAATTATTAATATATTAGTTTTATAATATATTGTTCAGTGTACCAATTTCATTTAAAAATGAATTTTTTATAAATATTTTATGATAAAACTACTTAGTATTAATTTTCACTCTTTGGATGGATAGACTTACAAGTTTTAACTGTCATTATTTATTCTAAACTAAAGTGATTAGAGTCAACAATATCTTATGTAATAACTAATATAATTTATTCAAAAACCCAAATTTAGGATCAAAATTACTGTAACTAGTAATAATTATGTTTTTCGATGCTTCATTATTAAAAGTAGAATTAGAATGAATTATTATTTTTACCATTGTCAATCTTATAAATATACGTATAAATTGAATCAGACTTAATACAATAAAATTAATTTTACACGTAATGGAAAAATTCACACTTGTTGCGATTAAAATCAAATTATGTGCATTTAAGTTTAAATAAAATATGAACTATTTTTCAAATTATTTTCATAAATATTTACGTTATTTATTTATTTATAGGTGCAGATGCTGAGGAAGAAATTTAAAAAGTTTTATGTGAAGCTAGCAAATCTTTGTCGCGATGATGCCAAATTAGATTATCTTACTGTAAAACCTGAAAAAAAAAAACTGGAACAATATATTTCGTGATACTATACGTTTAATCGTTTCTGCAAGGAGTTGAAAATTATTATTTATTTTGTGTTAAATTTTTATAGAGTAATTGGTTTTATTTATACGTGGGTTATTTATAATTTGAAAATAATATATTTTAAATACATATTTTACATAATTTAATAATTGAATTGAAATTCTAGTTAAAAAAATAAATGGTAATATTTAAGTACAAAAACTTAAGATACTTTGTACAAATCGCAAAATATATTGTTAACTAATGAATTTTAATCTAGACATATTTTAAAACATACATAATAAAAAATAAATTTAACTTGGACCAAAGCATTTCGACTCCAAATTTTGTAAGTAATAGAGGACCACTATTTAGTTTTTTTTAATATTTTTCAACTTTATAAGGGATGCATTCCATTCCTCTTACAAGAAAAGGGGCTGGTATTTTATGAAATTTTAAATGTTGAACATTTTTATTGTGAAATTTAAAAGAACATGGGAAGAGTGTTTCTAACACGCAAGTACTTTTGATAATACGAGGATCAGGTTTAAAAGCAAAATGTCGAAAATAAATAATTAAAATATATATAGAATGTATGATATTATTAAAAATTCAAAAAATTTTTAATCATAAGTGAAGAGATAATAAAAGAGGGTGTTAAAATTAATTTTCGAAAGAAAAAAATGATCATTTTGGATTATTTATTATAAGCAGCAATATCACTCTTGATTTAATTAAATATTGTGCAATAAATTATACAAAAAGCTATTGCATAAATTGGACAATTAATTGAACTCTGGATGTTAATATTCTATTTAATTTGTAAAAATGTCCATTTTAAGGAACTATCGTGCATCTTGTTAAAGTTTGATCAACTAATATTATACATCACTAAAGTCTTACAAGACTGGAAAGCCCAAAATCTTGTAAGAATCAATCCAATTACATTCTCTTACACTATTACTATAACCTCAATCTTGAATCGTTGGGATATAATCCAATTTGAAAGTTATGATGTTATTCCGTAGTTCATAAAAGAAAAGCTATGTTCTCTCGATAATTTTCAGAAAAAGAGATAAAATTTGAAAATTACTTAAGATTTCAATTGTTCAAAGAAAAAGCTCTCATTACGATGATTCTCGATTATACTTATTCTAGGACCACGTCGAGCCATCGACACCTTTATCCATTAGTCATTCAGCGCTGAGAAATTCAAGCGCCACTTATGGAGCTTCACGATCTCTTATCGGTTTCTGTTTCCTTATTCCATTTTGCGCGTGATCATATTCGCGTGAACACGATGTCTAACCAGTGTCGTGTGCGTTCATACGTATAGCTTAACTCACTGGTACAATGTATGCTAAAAGGGGCCGGGGAGAAAACTAATGAATGAGAAGATACGAGAGCGCTGGTGCGTTAAAATTGTATTTGGATAAGAAAAGTGGGGGCTGATCGTTAAATCATTATTGCGCGGTTTAAATCCGCGCAGAAAATGTTATTTTAGCGATTCTCATCTTCTTCTTTTTTTTGTTCATTTTGTTTAGAATTTTGAACTTTGAGGTGCATTCAATAATTATATCACACTTAAATAAATTGTGTATAAATAATGTAAAAAAATATCGTTGATTAAATAAAATTGATAATTATTTTCAAATTTATTGTAAGATATTTCACTTTTATTACAATTAATTTATTAATAATTTTTATTAAAAAGGTTTTTTAATATTTTATACATTTATACCTTTAAGAACTTTATTTGAGACATATAATAATCACTTAGTATTTATCGGTAAAATCTTCTAATTTATACTTAATTCAAAGTATGTTTTTAAACAGAATAAATATCGAAGTTTATTTTCTAAATAATATCTAAAGTCATTTACTTTACAACCAAATATTCCTATTTAATCAACAAGCATTATCAATACTTTTTAATAATATTAAAAATTTTTTTACTTTCAATACGATTTGAAAATTGTTAGAGCTCGAGGAGAATTTAAAGAAATATTGAAGAGATATTTAAATAAATACATTATTTTTTAGAATATTTTGTTATAATATTATTGACATTATCAAATTGACGTAAAATATCATGAATTTTCTTCTGATTTGGAACTTAGAAGACTTCCATTTCAACCATAAGAAACTTTAGAAACAACGTTAGATTCTGATCAAAATATATTCGAGAAAAGTCGTATAGCTTACGTAATAAACAAAAACTTTAGAAAGCGTAAAGCAAAATAAAAATGTTCTCAAGTAAAAATACACAGAAAGTCTTGTATTGCCGAGTCGAATTTCCTTTGAAAAGGTACAGAATCGGATTAAAAAATGAAAGATCTGGAATAAAAAGTCGATTACAGGTTGGAATACAATCGAACGAGATTGGCGACACTATCAGCCTCGAGAGCGCGTGTATCGCGAATGGTGTAACGCTGCGGGCGCGTGGGAGTGGCATTAATCACGTCTTTCCCAGGCGAGATAGACGCACTTCCACAGCCGCGGCGATGACGAGATGCGAGCGAGGGACGCCGGACGCCGGGTGTGGTTTTACTATTTCTGGACACGACGACGAGCGCCAGGGAGGGATGTGAGTGTCATCGACGACGGGCTGATAATAATACGCGCGTTGCACAGCACTTCATTGGAAAATTTAGCTCTCGGGCATCTCTTTTAGTATTCTTTTAAATGTTTCTTGCCAACCAGTTCTGCTGCAATTACATGCAGTAGAATCCGCCGAAACATCCTTTCTTCCTTTTCGAAATTCGCTTGAAATCTCATTTTTACATATAATTTACATTTTTACATAGGTAGCTTTCATTACTATGAAATATTTTCATAACTCGATTATTGTTGCGATGAAAGACTCAACTGATACGACAAAACAATGTGTTAGCCTTCGTTTTTTGAGGTATAGAAAATAGATCAAACTAAGAAATTAGGGAAAAGATATTTTTGTAATATATACAATAAATTTCAAGTTCTTGAAATATTCTTAAAAAAGACAATTTATAACATTATAAAGAATTTAATAGACTGAGTTTGTTGAGAAATGCGACCAAATATTTATCACCCTCAAAAAGTGTACTAATCTTTTTCTCTTTATATTCTAATTCATTATACGAATAGTGTTAGTAGAAAATCAATATTGGTCATTCAGAAAAGATCTGGGCTCGTTATAATAAATTTTTAATGCAGTTATATATGTAAAAGTAGTTGAAATAATAGTAGCAATCAGATTTGAGAATGAAAACATAATGTACAGCTACATCATAATTTACTTGGTTTTCATACAATTATGTAAATCCATTTTTTAAATAGAATTTCTTCAAATCGTAACATTGTGTTAATATTATTTTTTAACCAGTAATGTACGTAATGTACAAAATTTGCTACATATTTTAATATTTAATATATTTTTAGAAGTTTATAAAAGTAATAATATTTTACGTAATGACTATATGCATTAAATAAAAAATAAAAAAACACTTGTTTACGTTCTCATGTTAATGTTACTTGTGCTTAATGTTCTTGATATAATAGGTACGTATCACGCTACAATCTTATTTAAAAGGTTAAAATAATATTTAATTATTTTATTTTTTATAATTATATTATTTTGCTTTCTCAGATTTTTTAAAACGCTTTCTACTATGGTTTATAATTTACGTCGCAAATTATGATGTATCTACATTTACCTACAAATTTATGAATTTCCATTACTTTATCAAAAACAGACGCTATATTTCTTTTGATATTACCTCTTAATTTCACAAAGCAAAGTTTACAAGTTAATTTTGACAATTTTTTACGGATGTATTTTTATCGCAAAATAATTAGCCTTAATTACATTTAAAGTACAAATTAACATCAGTATTTTAATTTCAAACAAATTAAATATGTTACATTAAAGCTATTTTGTACTCTGGTTTTAATAAATAATTTAAATATTTAAATTAACGTTTAGCACTTATGACTAAACACTGTTTATTTATTGAAAATTATTATATTATTATGTTAATAAATATATTAGTTATTTATATTAATATATAGAGAAACTCAGATACATTTTTTTATCTAATGTTTATTTAGATCATACATATTTGAAAAATTTCAACTATTACAAATATATATAATAATGTTGTATATAATATTATGTGATATTAGAGTCATTGTTTGATTTTGAGATTTTCTGTAATTCAGACACCATGATATAAATTTATCGTATCATTTTTTTCTATAGAAATAAATGTATATGGTTCAGCCTAAAAAATAAAAAATAAGAAAGACTTATATTTAAATGTTTACAGATATATCCAAAATTCACGTGCTAGCGATGCGTGATTAGCAGTCTTCGATTTTTTTAAGTGTGAGTCCAATGTGAGTCTCCATTCAAAAGTTAGTTTCAAATTCCTTGAGCCGCTTTATCTTTTCCATTGTAAAATCATCAATTTAAATTTCGATGTAAACTCTATGGTATTATAATTGAAAAGAATTTGTTTTTAAATAATGCAAGAATTTTAAATCCATATTTCAACCGTCTAATCCCCTTAATAATTTAAGTTGTAACAAGTAATTTTTATTTGATATTAAAGCGTTCAAGAACAAATTAAGTACTTTTTTCATAATTTGCTTTTCTATTTGAGCTGTAATAAAAGTTGCGACAGCTATAGTAGAGTTTTTATTAATTACATAAAAGGTATCTGTTATTTTTGTAAGAAAATAATTATTTTTCTACTGTTGTTGATACTGAATTAAATAAATAAATAATCACTGATCGTACAAAAGACATTAATATGCAAGATAGTATTTTTATGTCAATTTTAAAAGTAAAAGATATTTACAGATTCTAAAATATATTTAAAATCAGTAATCACTCCATGAATTATTCTCGCATTAGTCTACCAATATGGAAAATTTTATAAAAAAATGAATTTTAATTCTTTAAAATAAATATTTTTTAATTTTATTTTGAACGTTTTACTAAGAGTAAAATTTGGTTGAGTTCAATTTGATAATGAGTTTCATTAAAATACAATTAATAGCATTCAATTGCTTAAGTTTAATCTTGCAGTTTATTTTATCCAATATAAAGATATTTGAAGTTTTACAGTTACATTAAATTATGAATTTACTTAGGTAATTACGAATACAATATAATGTAGGTAATTGAAATAATCTATTTTTGTTAAATTTTTTTATTTATTATTTAATAAAAAAAATGTATAAAAAACGAAGAAAGTCTTGATTGTATAAAATTATATGTAGACAATAGTTTGGTTTTTTCGTTTCTTTGATTATGTTCGAATTATTTATAACTATTGTACTATATATTAAATCCATATGTTGAAATATATATATATATATATATATAAAAGACGTATTTGTGATTAATATATATTAGTATTGCAAAATTGTAAGTGAATAATCAATGTTATTAACATGGTATTTTTTAAATAAAGAAAATAATGACAAATCAAAGTATTTTTTTTCTTCCTGCATTTTTCAAATATCTTAATATTTGAATATTTTTTTTTATTTATATAAACAAATATTTTCCATTCTGTGTTTGAGTATTTTTATATAATTTTAAGTAATAAATATGAGCGCAATAATGATCATACGGTACAAAAATTGTCTAATAAAACGAATATTCATTATTAAAATAATAAAAAAAATGTGAATGAATAATACCTTATTTTATAAATAGTCATTAGTATTAACAAAGTAAAAATTTTCTATCTAAATTAGTGATAGTGTTATTGTAAATGTTGTTATCTCAACTTATTTCTTCTTAATTCGTTAAAATACAGTATCGATATTTACAATTTCATAAAGATGTTTAAATAATTATTTATAAATATTTTCCATTCAATTTAAGTATAATTTTGTCAAAAAGTTACAAACAGTACATGAATGTTTTGTCAAGCTTAGATAACAAAAATGTAAAGAAATGAGTAAATCACAAAATAAAAATTACACTCAGTAAATGAAATAAAATAGGGTTTGTTATTAAAAAATTTATAATAATTTATTTATAAAAAAAAGTGTATACGCTTAAAATAATATTACTTTTAGAAATGTGGAGATCTTGATATATTATATTTATTATGTTCGCACGGTTAAAATAATATGCATTTATAAATTAAGTAAAAAAAATTTTTCTTGAGTTGTAAAGCTGCTTCGACATTTTATGCTGCGCTGTATATGCTTACATTTACAAAAAAGATTTTCTTGTTTATCAGGAAAATTAAAAAATAGAAATTATTTCAAATGAAAAAGAAAGAAATTATATAAAGATACATATTTATAACAAATATAACGATTAATTCAATATTTATTCGATGCTTGAAAAATTTTTCATTCAAAAATTTGCTAATTTTTGTCGTTATTACAAAATAAACATTCTATAAAAAATTATTATGTAAAATTACTACATATGATGTAGGTCGGTACTGCCCAGTTTGAATCGAGTATTTTCGCAAGCAAAAGTGTTAAATTACTATTTCGATGCAGTAATTTTTATATCGGCTTCGTACTTCTCGAATAGATAGAGCTTGAAGCCAAGTAAACATTCATATATTAATAAAATAAGATAAGCTGGAACTTCATTTTTACTTTACGAACGTTATCAAGGGTGGTGCGAAAGAGTATAACACATATTAGTTAGTTTTCCACACCTCGGGCGCAAAGTTACCTACAAAGTTACGTAATGGAGAAAACTTAAATGTAATTAAATTTTCTGTAAAAATTAGTAGGAAATTTACATAAATTACTCATACGATAACCAAATCGCTGGAGGTATTATTTTCGGTGAACTCCGAAAATTTGAATGTCGATATCTAGAATTAATGAATTAGATAATGAACATATACTCATATATCGTCCACATAATCTTTTTCTACCTTTCTAAAATGACAAATAATATATAAATAGTATTGGTCATCTTTGTTACTTAATAATTCCCAATTAACATTCAGTGTCGCCAGTATTTCAGTCATCTTCGATTTATTTTAATAAATGGATAATCTTTGCTATCCCCAACTGTAGTGCAAATTAATTTAAAATAATTACTGTAGTCAAATAATTGTATTTATCATAGAAAATGCATCTTACACCGAAAACACGAAATTTATATTTATATTTGTATTCGATTTACAAGAAAAGGTGACATTAGCCTCGTAAAAGGCTGTGTTTAAATAAAAGTGAACTTAACGTTTCATTTTATTATATTGCGATAATACGATATAAAGGAAATAAAGATATAATGAAAGATATAGTTAGAGCGAACGCTTTGATTACTTTGTAAAATAAGATTTTTAAATTTTTAAGAATAAACGTTTTCTCGTAGTAAAGTAAGAAATGGAAATTATAAAAAATCATAAAATTCTATTATCATTGCCAAATGATTGTAAAAATGTCTGCATTGATTTAATATTGTTAAATTAAGTTTTGATTACATTCAGTGTCATATTCTTACCGAAGATTACGATGAAAATAGTGCTTATTTACATCGTTGTACTACAAAACACATATATTTTGCATTCATAATTTGGTTCTTTGTGGGTGGTTGGTGATTCAAGATTATCAATGTAACAATCCTGGCTTTCATCTCACCGTTCGATTAACGAAGAACCTGTAGAAAGGCATTATCGCATTGTTTTTGCAAAGACTGTGAGACTGAAAAGTCCGGGAAATTTAAATTCGCGGCACTCGTATCTCTCAAGAGTTCCAGCGCCGCCTGGTGCGTGCCTACTTTTCGGCAGATTGGTTTCCCCGAAGTCGGTATTCCAACTCCTGCTGCTGCTACCCACGCACACCGTCGCAGCTCGCGTTGGATCTTTTTTGCACGCTCGCCCACGCGCAACTGTACATTACGCGCGCGCGCGCGCTTCCAGCGTCGATGCGCCAAGGAGTCCTGCGAACAGGATAACACTGGTACATGCCAATAAATAATGCAGGTCACAGATACACAAAAATGCGTTTGCGGCTTGTGACGTGTAAAAGAAAGAGAATAAAACGACAAAAAAATCTGATAAGAATCGCGCGAAAATCGCGTTAAGCAATTACGTATAAAGCATGATTTACGTTTAGGCTGACACAGCGCGTATAATACATGCGTAAAAATGGTATACTACCTAGTTTAACTTTTATCAGTCGAATTAATGATTTATATAAGCGGATAGCTATACGTAATGATAATAACATAAAATTTAATATGATATACATATGAATAGTATGACGTATCCGTGTTATTAAGTTAAGTACCTTTGTATATTTCTATATTGAGTAATTAATCAAGAATTAATTTAATAATTAATCAAGAATTGTATTATCTATTTATTATTGTAATTTAAATGTATCACTCAATCATCTTGTGAGTATACTTTTCTTGTAAAATAAATCTAAATGCAGAAAGAAATTAAGAAATGTAAATTGTCCTTTTTGAAGTGTTTAATATTTTTGTTAGTAAATTCGTAATACCTTTGTTGTTTATGATATTTGAAATTAATAAGATGCAATTTTTTCTTATCCTAATGATTTTATTTTATTTTCGTTGTCATGAATAGTTTCGCGTAATAGTTTGAAAGACGTAATTTTTTAGCCTTGCAATATCTTTAGAAATGAATTGAAAGACAATAATTTGTCGCACTAACTTGTAATATCATAATTTACCGTAGCGATGCCGTGAGAACATTTTCTATAGTCTGGAATTTCTCGTTATTTACCATTGTGTGCTTTTCCCAGTGTAAATAATTTTGTAGTTTATAAAAACACAACATTACAGTAAGGAATAAGGATGGACTTTAAATACTTAGTAAATTAAATACATTAAAAATAACTGTCATTGCATAATTAATTTTGTTAACCTCTCTACTAATTTAATATCGATTGACTTATATTCCGCTTTTTGCATTATCTATAAATACCCAAATATCTGAGGAATTTTTCGTTTACGGATATTTCTATAATTACCCAAAAATACAATCAGTAATAACTTCGGTATTTTGTACAATCTAGTCTGTCGGAAGGGCAAAAAAGTTTGGAGTTTCTTTGTAATACCGAAATTTAGTAAAGACAATTATATCTGCTATCTGTTATTTTTTATCTTGCAAAAGTAGATAATACCGACGCCCAGGTAAATTACCTGAATTCGCACGCTGTGCACGTAACACATAAACCCCACAGAGAATAACGAATAATCAGCGCGGCAACCTCAAGGAAGTAATGTGTACGATGCGCGCGCGCACGTAAAGAGAGAGAGAGAGTGAGAGAGCGAACGGCGGCGGCGAGACTCAACTCGGAGTCTCGAGAGAGGCTAAGGAAAGCGTATAGCAGTCCAGTCTTCGTCGGCCAAACAGTCTATTTCTCGACTTTGCGCGCATCGTGACGTACACACGCGCTGCCGTCTAACGCTCGAACCAACGTTCGACTCGCACTCACTCTCTCTCTCTCCCCCTCCCGCCCTCTCTCCTCCCCGGGGCCTTTTTGCCCGAAGCCGCCACGACCGTTTATCATCGGTCTGAGTGTGCGCGCCTGTTTCGCTTTTACCCGTGCGCGCGAAAATCGCGTGTGTATTCAGCGCAACAGGAGGAGGAGGCTGCAATCGCACGTTTCGAAACGAGAGGAGGACGGATCGCCGCCAACGATACGCGCTTAGGGGCGCGCGCGCGCGTAAATATAGAAGAGCACATATACAGACGGATGGAAGCGCGATTAGGTCCGCGCACGCCTCCGCGCACCTAGGCACGGGCATACGTACACATACGTAGTCGCGAGCGTGTCAAGTGCGAAGCAGGAGTGTGTATGTGTACGTGCGTGACAAAATGAGAGAGTGCACGACAGCTTATGGAGCTGTAGCCAAGACCGACTGATAAGCCACCACGGCGGCTCGCTCCCTTCTCTGCGCGTACACAAGCTTATGTGCAACACGCGTGCCACTGTATAGGCTGCATGCAGCTCACCTCTTTTTATCTCGCGTGTGCGTGTGCGCGGTGTTGTGGTGTGCACATAACCTAGAAAAAGGGCTACCTACGCCTCTCCCACGTACATGTATCCCAAGACGCGTGTGTGCACGAGACGTAGAGGTGACGGAGGAGGAGGAAGTGCGTGTTGGTGTGTGCTATCGTAAGGAAGGAAAGGCGAAAAATAGGCTGGGAAACACATCCGCGGATTCTCTCTCTCCGCGATTTTTAGTAAGCGAGAGAGAGAGAGAGAGAGAAATTGAAAGAGAGAAGGGAGAGAGAAAGAGAGATAGTAAGGGCTTACAGGCATCCTTAATGACTCGCGCCTTACGTGGGCCGCTTGGACCCGGAGCAGCGACGACGAGGAAGACGTCTAAGAAGGAATTATGTTTGATGTACCGCCCAAGTTTTACGAGCTCTGCCGCCTTTGTTTGTCGTCAGACGGTGTCAAGCTGTCTATATTCGAGGAGGAGGGCACACAACGCAACTTCGCCGACAAAATACTCACCTGCCTCTCCATCGCGGTACGCCGTCTTCTGTTTCTTCTTTACAACGTTTTACCTTTTATTAAGCTAATCAACATGAGAAATTATTGAAAAAGCGAGTTTACATTTTAATTATCGGTGCAGCCGCTTTGACTCGCGTCTCGAAACGAGGAGCAGTACTAACGCATACACGACTACGATCGAAACTAAAAATTAATTAATTTTGTCTATATTTAGTAATTGTCTAATGCCTCGATTAAAAAGTTATCTGCATTCATTTGCTAATCTTTAAAGACGGCACGTTTACTGTAACTAAACTGAAAATTCAGTTTTTGTACCAAAGTATTTTTGGTAAAAATAGCACAAGCTAATTTATAAAACAAATAGAAAATCGTGTGGAAAAATGATACTACAAGGAAGGTTTATTTTTCGTTACTAACGATGTAGCTAATTTATAACCTAACCTCAAAACAATAAAACTATAAATTACAGTCTGATTCTAAAATAATTATTCTTACTGGTATCCAATTTTAAACAAAGTTCGTTTATTTTTAAATTCTGAAAAAATAATTGTGATAAACTCTAGTATGTGTATGTACAACTTTATTGTGCACAAAAAATAATTAATTGTGGTAGATCAACATTTCTCGACATATAAGAATGCAGATACTTTATGCGAATTCTCAATTATATTTTAAACTAGCTTCTCCTTTTTACACATGCACAATAGCACTTAACGCATACCCCATCCACTAACAGCATACCAACGGTTAAACGATTGCATTAGCTTTATTACACTGCGAGGGTATTGCAAATAATTATGTCGCATAAAACGTAGCTTTGGTACGGAATTTTCGCGTGGGTTAGGTTCGCGGTATTTAATATTATTCTTTTTTTTTATCAATATATAGATACGATAATTTGTAAATCAAACAAATTATTGTAATCGACTGTTTTTTGTTTACTTAATGGATTAGATAATCATTCATTCTATTTAGAATAGTGCTAGGTTAAATGTTATTTTCCAAGGTGGACGAGATAATCAGCTTCTGAGTTTCTGGGTCATTGAGCTGCTGATATTGTGTATTCCAATTTGTCTTTTATATATATATATATATTTTTAAAAAGAATCTTTCTATAAGTTTAGGTTTCCTTAATATAATCAATTTATATTTATCAGTTTTATTGATTGAATTGTGTTGAATTTTTTGTATTAAAATGTTATTTAAAAAAGATTCACAATATCTAATAAAAATAAATTCATATAGTTGCAACAAAATTTATGTATTCATTACATTATAGAATTGATATTGAAAAAATAAATCATAATGCGAATAAATTAATACGAAAAAAGTATATTTATTATTTATTAAAATTTATTTAAATTTTATGTTTTTTTGTATTTAATTAATTTTTATAATATCGGAAACTAATATTAAACGAAGATATTACACATTTAAAATCAGGCATTATTGAAATTTTTAATGGTTTACGCAATATGTCAAATAATATGAAAGTAATAATATCTGAGTTGTCACTGCTCTCTTATAACGATCTTTTTTCAATTTTTAATGCAAATATGATATTACTAACATTATTTAGCTAGGTATTACTTAGCTAGGCGATACACAATATTTTATATCTATCTGATTTTGTATATAAAAAAGATTTTGCGCGAACAAATATTATAAATACAATTCAGTCAATATTTATTTATGAATAGCTTAGATGAATTACAATTCGCCAATTATAACACCTGTCCGTGGAAATTATAATTTACACACACAAATAAAATGTATTTCAATTTTTATCGAGTTCGAAACAAAAACTAATCCTTAATTCTTGTTATATTAATTCTTTTGAGGCTAGACTTTTTTAACGGTAGGAGTTAGTCTTTTTCAAACATGTGTCCGTTTTCTTACAGTCGAGTAATTATCTCAGCATTATTATACATTGATTATGAAATAGTAAATAAAAGCAATTATAACTTTTAGCATATTCAAAGATATAACCTTAACTTGTAAGTCAGTCGAGAGTTTTGTGAAAATACAAATTTCTAGCTTTTTACGTTTTGAAAAATACATTCAATTTTCCTTTTTCTTTAAATATTATATTTAAATAATTTATGTGATTTTGCCAGCAATAATATTTTATAACATTACTGATGATTTATAAGAGAAAACAACACTTTCATTTATTTTCTTCGCTTGTTCAATAAAATACTTTTTCAGATTACGTTATCAATACAGAAATGAGACGGTACAGTTTATAATTCAATGTAAAACTGGTTTTCCACAAACAACAATTTTTTATTAAATCTGTTTTATGCACTTTTATCTTGTTTATCTGTGTATTTATACGTAATCGCATGCAGTGCTAATGATTTATTAGTCATGTGCTAAAAAGAATCATAATAAAAAGTATCAAATTTGAGAAAATCGTCAATATCAATTTAGTTCTTTAAAATGTTTAGGAATTCATGCATTTAAATTTCTTTGTGCTGTCAGACTAATAGATAAGAAAAAATATGACAAAAAGACTTTTAATTCAATACAACGCCTACGTAGATCTGTATAAAAAGTCTATACAAAATATTTGTTTCTTTTATTAAGGCGTTCTGCAAGGATAGCCGAATAAAATACAAATGATTGAAAATGTTAGTAGTAATAAATGTAAAACAAATGCATAATTCAGCTGTAGTCTGTACTAAATGAAAATACTTATTACATTAAGTAGTACACGTCTGTGTAAAATTCAAGAATTTTCCATTTTTCTCCAGCGTATTTTAGAATAATCTTTATTTATTCCGGAAAGAAATTGTCAATTCCAAAAATATTAGATTTCGTTTTCTTGTTTTTTCTTCCCTTCTTTTTTAAGGAAAGCGCGTAAAACGTAGTATCTTCAAAATATATCCCCTTCGTGCACATAAAAAACGAAATTCCATCCAAGCTATCTTCGAGATAAATCTCTTTATATACCCATATCTTTCCCGTTTGATTCTTCTTCCTTGGTCGATCCAGTTTGTAATTTTTTACTCGTGTTCTCTCAACTCTAACACTCTGTGTTATTTCCTTCCCGTTCTTCCCTAATTTTTCGGCAGCCTTCTCTACAGTCTTTTCATCGCCTTCATTTACATTAAATTGATTGAAGCAGCTTTCGTGCTTCGATGCTCTTTCATGGTTATGTTATCAATTTTTTATATATTTATTTAATTGCTTAATATTAACAGAGGAATGTACGAAACTTGCTTTCGTCTTAATTATTTTAAACATCTTACCATAAACGAATATTTAATCGACTTGATTTATTTCGTTTTGATAGAAGTTGCGTTTAGTTTTCTGTTGTGTTATAGTGAAAAGTACATAGTTACATCCATCAAGCGACACGAAAATCACTTTTTTGCAATTTATTTTCAACACTACACTCTATTGAACTATTAATAATAATATATAAAGTTATATATGAATAAGTATGAGTGAAAAATTATGTAATTCTGAAAAAGGAATATTTGTTATTTGTGTTGTAATGATGAGAATTTAAAATGAATGAGAAATGTCTATAAAATGAAATACTATTCGTGGTTAAATAAGAATTTAGTTAAAATGCATCAAATGAATTATTTTAATTTAAAGCATTTACGTAAATTGTTTTTAAAGCATTTTTTCAATATTATGCGTGCGTGCATTTAACGCTTTTTTTCTTATATGTAGAAGAATAATCTTTTCTTGTACTCAAAGGAATGGCACTTGTTTTTTTTCTGTCAATGATCAATGATAATTTTTAAATTATTTATTGTGTGAAAATATTTTGACTTACATATTTATACTTCGTTTATGAATCCGATAAAACGTAGAAGAGATTTCACTTATAAGAAACAATTTTTTCTGTATTACTCAGTTTTCTATAAGGACTTATATACGTTGTCTTGATGAAAATCTAAACCTCATCGAAATAAATTGGAACGACGAATTTTAATTATTTCACAAGCATCTCATCAAGCATCTAAACACGCTCGTCTTTTTCTTAATGACGTATTTTCTCTCATTTGCTTAGTCATTTTTTTTTATTTCGTACATTGTTTCTAAAAAAAACGAACGAAAAAGTATATTTTCTGGCATATTTGCGAAATTATTGAATATTGGTAATTTCCAACTATTTAAAAATACTTGTAATTTTATGCGTAATAATTATTGTAAATACCTTAAAACAGTGTTTTTCATAGCAGTATTACTATTATAGCTAAGCCGTAAAATAAAAAAAATTGTTACATTATATACATACGAAATTCAAACGGAAGTTGGCAAAATTGTGTTCTTTTAAGACTCATTTCGGATTTTTTGTATATCTCATTCCCAAAAAGAATCGAAAAAACGTAGAGAATAATGAAAGACAGACGAAGAAGAAAGGGAATAGAGTGAGTAGGGTTAAAACAGGAATTGATAAAGGGATCTTTTTTCTCGCATTCTCAACCTTTCTCTTGAATTCATTTTTCTCTGTCTCTTTCTTTTCTCAGTCTTTCTCTTTCATCCTTCTTATTCCTCCTCATTTTTTTAACCTTTTATCGGCTCGGGAGAAGAATAAACGCGTTCATAGTTTATAAATAGAGAAAAATATTCGAAAAAAAGAAACGAATTATAGATGCTGAATTCAAATTAACATTCTATTGGAGAAAATTTTAAAAATAAACACATTGTTGAGGATTTAAAATTATCAGAATATACGCGTTGTGTTGCGAATTTTTTTTCTACGTATGTGAAGATTTATCTGATAGTTGGATGCTGCGATATAACTGAGATAAGAATGTTTTCTAATTAAGAAATTTAGTAAGGAAAGATCTTTAAAGTTGAAATAAATGTTCGTTGGGAGTTTTGAATTATTAATCAAATTAAAAAAACTTTTAACGGATTATCATCGATGTACAGATAGTATTTTTTTTATTGCAGATACTAAGTGTCAGTAACTACACATTTGAATTTTATTATCTGAAAAGCTTTACGTTTTTTTATCGACCTGAAAATTACAACTGTGCAAATGTAAATATTAACTCGAAAGTACCTTAAGATTTCGAGAAAAGTGGGCAGCCAATCATATTCCTAGTTGACACAAAAAAATGAGATTTTATTTATAATTTTGCATTTTTTATTACAATAAGTTTCATTAAACTGATATTGACATTGAAGTGTTTTGGGTACGAACATGTCACTCCTGCACAATGCAGTTTGTTCTCGCTATTCTAAAAGATTTGTAAATGCCATGTCAGCTAATAAGAGCCCTTATACTAAGGGCAGCTAATAAATAGTATTATGCTTAAAAATTAATCCCGTCGAAAACAGGGGGGAAGGGGAGCAACGAGCTCTGTTAAGTCAAAACACATGAACAAAATGAAATCCCGTTTCGCAAGAGCCCTTGCATTCGAGTATATCCGACATGAAGGAAGCCAAAACATATAATACCTGCGCACTTACACGTGTACAGACGCATACATGGCAGGAGAGCGGCGCAGCCAGCGGAGCTCGCGACACACGGGGAGAGAAAGTTTGGCACACGAGAGATGTACCAGCAAGATAAGTGTTGCCGCCGCTCTCCTGCCCCAGCGTGTGTGTATAAAAGAGCGCGCGCTCGTTCGCCTCCAGCTCCTTTTGAATGCCACTGATAAGCTGCTTGTCTCTCACTCCTTTTTTCTTTCTCTTCGGCCTCCTCTTTCGTTACCTGCATTGGGTGTACCTTTCTTCGATACTGGCTTTTTAATAAATCGGCGGTTGTGTGTGCCCGTGTTGTACGTGCGCGCGTTTGTACATGCAGGGTACGACGGTCGAACCATCAGTTGGCGGAACGAGGGACAGGAAGGCAGCTGTAAGGAGTCTTTCTTCTTCTTCTTGTGTGCGTGCGTGCTTGCGTGCAAGCGGGGTAAGTGCTGAAATTCGGTGTATCCAATAAGGATGCTTTTAGAGCGCTCTTTTTACTTTCAATGAGAACGATACTACTAGCGCAAATATTTTTCTAGAGGCTGTGTATTGACTTCATACTGGCGCAGTAACTTCGTTTCAATATTATTATTAAGATGAGTTCGTATAGTTTCAATTACTATTGGAACTGAGACAAAAGGTAGAAATGGAAAACCTTGGAACAATATTTGTACAAATGTTCGTGCCTTAGTTGAATCTTCAGTTTATTTCTAAACTGGCTAAAGGATAACGTCAAAAAACAATGCGTCTTATACATGGAAATACTCTTTTTATGGTATCCCTCTAGAAATAAAATTAATTAATGTACGTTCAGCCTTGTGTAGTGGATGTATGATATAGCAGATACAAGCTGACGTGAAAATTATGTTATATTTTTCGTGATATCATTAATTCTTTTGAATTACTATTAATTTCAAAGAAATGCATAGAGTAAGTTACTGTTATAAATATATGGCCTAATTAACAAAAAGTTAAAAATTACAGTTTAATTTTTTGAAAATATTTAAATTTTATTCGAATTTAATTATTTAACTACATTTGTTACATTTTACATCTATAAAGGCATGATTTTTCATTTAATTAATGTTATACAAATATTAAGGACTATATGAAATATTAAAGTAATTTTTGTACGTATGTTCAAAAATAACTTGATTTAAAAGAAATCAACATTATTAACACAGTAGCATTAAGTTCTTTTTTAAAAATATATTAGATTTTTTAATTTATGTTACTGAAGTTAGTGTATGATAATAGATAAAAATATTATATTTAATATTATTTTATTAATAACCGTCTGATAATAAAATATATTTTTAATTATGTCACTAGTCAATTATCCGTAACAAATCTATATATAATTTTGTGTGTGCGTGTGTGTTTTTCTTCGTCAGAGAATTTTGAATTTTTTATTTTATTATATTTTTAATTCGAAAACATTTTTTTATTATTCAAACATGTATTTTATATTGTATTTTTATTTTATAATATTTTATATTTTTATATTTTTGTACTTTATATTGAGTAAGTGGATAAAACAATTTATATTAAGAACCAAGACAGCCTGTTTTTTATGTTTGGGAACAAAATTAGCAATGTTAATGAATATATAAGCAGAAATAAATCTGAATTGAAATACAATTGGAATAAAAATATAATTTGTTTCAACATAATAATAAGTAGATATCGATATCGGGGCAAATAACATGTAACGATATTTTTGTAAATTAGTACTAATATTGAATATTATTATTGTAAATTATTTTTAAGACAAATATCAATAAACTTAAATTATTATCGTTTTATTGTGCAATATGCAAACACTTTAATATAATAATATTGCCGTATTATTAAAGTATACAATAATAATATACTTTGTTATGATGAGATTTTTTATATCAAAATATATGACTTATTTAAGATAAATTAAAATATTTTTTCTATTCTACCTTGATCGAAAGCATATCAATAATTTCGTTCAATTTTTTATCATTTACAAACATACATATATATTTGACACATTCTTTAAGCTCGATAACTCGCAATACAAAAATCTAAAATGTTGAAAATAAATAAATGCTAACTGCTGTGCTAACGAATGTAGTTTAATTACAAAGTTTTTTTAAGTAATTTCAGTTTTTTAATTTGAAATATTATATGAAATTACCATTAAATTTTTAAATATTTAAAAAATTTATTTTATTAAAATATTAACCACTAAGTTTTATGTAATAACAGGAAAAATGTATACACGATTGGAGTATTGATTTCTTATCTTTATAACTTCACTACCGTTCTTTGTTACATAAGAATCATTTGAATTATATAACGATATTCTATTGCTTAAAACAAAAACATTTTTAGAGATGATTTTAATCAGTATAAAAATGGCTAACTCATTATTACAATGTATCAAAATTCTAATATTTAATATTTTCAAAACAACTAAAATGTAGTTCATATTTTATCTTGCTAATAAACAAAATATTTCTTTAGGAATTTATCAGTATTTTATAATTACATGATTATTAAATGATTGATTTATATTTGTTACTATTGAAATGAAATAAACAATTAAGTTATAGTTTTTTTCTGGTTATTATGATAATATGATTAAAATTAGATTCATTAAATACTTATTCAAAGAATAATTATGATAATGCAATTAGCAGGATTCTTATTTAATTAGTTGCAACATTTATTAGGGTAATTTTCAAGAAATTTTTAGAAAAATATGAATTAATATTTTTGTATAATAGTTATTCATTTAATATCTAGTAACTCTATTACAAGACTTCATTTAAATATATTTTCAATCTTTTGATAGTTCGTGTATCAACCAAAATTAGAGTTATTTTTTAAAAGCCTTTTTACACTCACTCAAACACTTACATTGTAACATTCTTACACTCTTACTTGATAAATCTATCAGAGATTCGTCACAATTTTTCGGAGAAAATATTTCATCATCTTAGCGATGAATCATTTCATGCAAACATGAAAATTAACCGTTACATCTTCGTAACCATATTTAATACAAATTTAATTTAAAAACCTCTCATTTAACCCTTTATGAATCTTATATGAGTTAAAGTATGTTCAGATAGATTAAAAAAATTTTTTAAAGATAAAGAATATTTTGTGTTTTGTATAGGATAATAGTAATTAGTTTTGTTTTTACAAATTATTATCTATGATATTAGCCAGTACTTTACTTTTTTATATTCCCTCAAGTATTGCTATTTTTTAATTTCACGTTTTTTAGAATGATAAACAAACAATTAATTCTATATTTCAACTGTATTATGAATATAATGTTTTAATAATATTGACTAAAATGTTCAATTTTAAAATGTTCACTTTTGGATATTTAACTTAGATTAGATATATTCTTATTTTATTGAAATTTCTTGAATAAAAATTTTACAGTGTTTTAAATTATTATTTATATTGAATTGTTAAAAATTAGCGTCTGAAGAACAGATTAGAAAAATAGTTATTAAAAATAAAGTAAAAATATTTCTTAAATCAACATGTATATATGCGGCGTATCATAAATAGAATTTTTATATTAGAATACAAAAGAGCTTACTTAACAAACGTAGACTATTAATAAATAAACTGATATCAATAAAAATCCCAGTTACGACATATTTTGTTATTTATAGAGCTTTCTTTATGAGTGAAAAAGTAGTATCCATTGTATCAGTTAGTAAATACAAAGTCTAATTTAATTGCAATATTCGTTTAATTTAAAAAGTTTAAAAAACGTGTAAATATTTAAAAAATAAAGCTTAATTTACATAGTTTTTCCTAAAAATAGTTTACGTTTTTTGATAAAAAATATTAATAATATTGTCCCTGCATTATGAGATCAGATCAATTATAAATAAAAACATAAATTTTGAAAACAGAAAAAGTTGGTAAATGATCTGAATAAACGGGTAAAAAACGAAGGTGATCAAAATTTTATAAAAATTATTTACTTTATAATTTTATTTAAACTTAAAAGTGAAACGCGTGGCGAAATATGAAGTAAAAAAATTTCAATGACACCGTAAGTTTATAAATACTCTTTAAATATCATTTAAAAATCAAAATTGTATATTATTTTATTAAGGATGTTTTCTTTTAATTTTATCCGACACGTAAAATTAAAAAATATAAATGGCAATTTTATACTTTTGACTACTTTTCCTTTTCAGCACGTCACAGTTAATCAATTTACATAAAAGAGTGAGACCTAAAAAATTCTTGTTAAAATAATAATGTAATGTTTAAGATTTCCTCTAAAGTCAACATGTTTTTTATTATTTTTTCATATACCCATACAACTCATTCTTAGAACGAAAAAACCTATTTAAAAGCATATATTATCTATAAAATTCAATAACTCAATAAGGAGATTTCTTTTTTTTCTCGTACATAATTTTGACATATAATCATATCTCTCTCTCTCTCTCTCTCTCTCTCTCTCTCTCTCATAGGCACACGTTCAGACACGCACGGGCGCTCGCACATGGACGCACGATATATCTCCTTATCTCGTCTCTCTTTCTTTCTATATATATATAAACTTGTCACTGGTTGGGCGCCTTCGTCTCTTGCTGCTGCACGATTTACTCGCGATCGGCGGAGGAGGTGGAGGAAGTCGCGCTGATGGAGGCGGCGGTGGTGATGACGGTATCGGGGAGAAGGGAGCGAGAGAGAGAGCTAAGAGCAAAAGGGGGGAAGGAACCTCCTTATTTGGCAGACCCCTCTTATCAGGTTTCACACGATGCTGCTGGTGCTGCTTGTGTCTCCTCTTTTTCTTTCTCTCTGTGTCTGGCTAAGGCTGTTCTTCTCTACTCGCGTGAACTCATTACGTGTGTGCACGCGTGGATACGTGCGCCCGCGACGCGTGTCGCGATATCTTTCTTTCTTTGTCTCGTACATCGCATTGACGTTGATAATGCGTCTCTTTATCCTCGTTTTATTTGACTCGTAGGTTGTGTTCTAAGGTAATCTTCCTCTTATGTATACGTACTTTTTTTATCTCTCCTCCTCACTTGCCGTTATTTATCTTGAAATCTTTCTTCGGTTCCTCTTTTTCTCGTCCGAATGCTCTAAGATTTTGTAGGATAATCGATTTTCATTATATTATAGTTTCTTAAAACAAATACATATCTAATTGTGAATTATACAACGGGATGTAATTCTATCCTTTTTTATTAACATACAGATATATGGGAACAAGCAAAAGTTAAATTTATTTCTGAAAAATGTCCTTATCGAAAAGAAAAATCGATTTCTATGTATGTTTTCTCATGAGAAGCTACTTTCGAACGATTCTTATTCTGGCATTAACCACAATCGATACATCGTTCTCTTAATACTCTTTTTTTTCTCTTCTAGTGATTAGTAGTATCAAAGAGAAAATATTAATTAGTAAGCGTATTGTTTTTATAGATGTACTATAAATTAATTTGAATTTTCCTAATTATATGAGGCTTTTAAAGTTAACTATTATTCTTATATTATTTCGTTGACATTGTACACGTTAAAACAGTTATTGTAGTTTTGAAACTTTTTACAAATAATTTTTCTAGCATTTACCTAACTTTGAAGTACATATTAACTACAAATAAAAGGCATTGTTTTCGGTAATAGAAAAACTGACTAGTCAAAATCATTCAAAGTAAATCACGTAATTAAAATATTTCACGAATTTTCACAAGCTTAATTTGTAAACAAATTATTGTATTGAGAGCATGATGCAACAGTTAGTAATAAATCTTGTGGAAATATTGATAATTACACAATTTTTTATATAATAACTGCAGGATATATTAAAACATAATATAATTATATTTGCTTTTATAATAAATGTCAAGAGACTCAAGTTATTTTTAAAAGATAATAACGTATGAAATACGTTAAAATTCACTCGTAAAAATAAAAGAGACCTTTAATAATATGTTTTAATCCTTTTAAGTGAATTTTACGGTAAGGTATATTTCACAATTACTTCCTACAATGAAATAGTCGGAGTCATTGTTCCTTCTATCGAATGAAGCAATGAATATACCTATATTAGAGTTATATTATTCGAAGATGACGTCATTTCAGACAAATGCTCATTTTAATATATTTATTTTAAAAATTATTAAATGAGTAATCGAATAACAAATTGATTTTTATTACAAAAATAGATATTTCTTTAAAGAGATTGAGACTTGTTAAAAATACGTTTTAAAATAATTCCGCCAATTCAAATCCTATTTGACAAAAAACATTGTGTTCTAGAGGCCACAACGAGTGACAATAAAAAATTCTTATAAGCGTATTTAAAATTTTAGTTCGTTTTTTCAACTAAGTACACGCATTTCGTTCAAACAATTATAACTTTTTAGTATTCACGTAAAACGAATTTCAATTTTCTTAAGATAATATTTGTTGATAATAATAAAAAAATTGACTTGTTTAAAATATCTTAGAGTTTTTTTCTTTAAAATGAAAAATTCATCGGTTGTATTTGTTGTGTATTTTTTACTTCGTCAATACTATGTGCGAAAATAGTTTGAAATTGAGTATTTTCCAATGCATGATTATATGATTTATCAGAGTATTTATTTTTCTCGAATCCAGGTGATTAACAGATAATAGCTACAAACCGCTTTTTGGATTTTGTATATTTTTATTAAGGTATACAAAGGAAAATGTAGAAATACACGATTAAAGGACTTTACTTCAATCAGAGATTACATTATGTGATATATAAGTGACTCTAAGCGCCGTGATTGAAGATTTGAAAGTTTAAGTAACGGTCTTTCGTGGGGTTCAAGTGTAAGTTGATTAAGTATATTAGAAAAATATCGTGACGGAAGAATTGATATAAAATTTTGATAATAAAAATTATAATTTTCTAAACTTACCTTTCAATCGAACATACGATCTTAACCTTATTATAAATTTTAGCTCATTTAAAAGTCGTCGACAATAAAAAATTTTTCATTTAACAGTAATTACTGATAGTAATATCTTCTATTTAGATAACAAGTTTCTTTATTTCACTACTTAGAAAATAAATACTAGTTTAAGAAAATAAAAAAATAAAACGAAGATATTTCTTTCTAGTTATAATTTTAGATCTTCGACTTTTGACCTTTTAGAGGCATATTTTTTCTGTAGTTTATAAGCGTCTGCACTTTTTGCATAAACACTGCTACTTTGTATCACTCTATGCGAGGGTCTCCCGCTCCCTTTCTTCCATTCATTTAGTTAGACTCATCTGTTTTCAGTAGCTCTCTAAAGGTTACATATAACATTTTATTTCGTGTCTAGATTTGCATTTAAATATAAATTGTTATTCTTTAAATTTGTTCGCTTTTCTTTGTAAAATGCTATTAAAGTAAATCGGGAATGATATATTTTTCAAGCTTAATGTCGCTACTAAAAATTTATCTTATTCAAAACTGGCACAGATATATAAACAAAAAATTTTTTTATTTTAATGCTTTATGGTAATATATTCAGAATAGATTTAAAAAATACAAAAAAAACACCCTTTTCCTACACCATAATATTGTCTGTTTCAATAATAAATTGATTTGCAATCTATTTCATTGCAATAAAAAAATAAACAAAAATAATAATTTTACATGCTCGTGTAAATTTATTGACTAATATTAACTTGTAGTAATTTAGTAATGAACTAAGCCTTATTATACTAATGAAGTATTATATTGTACTTTGCTGTGTTACAAAATATATTCATCTAGTGCCCCACGTGTTAGTAAATATTAACACGTATTTTAATATATATCTTAATAGCGTTAATGGATCTTTGAATGTTTTTGGATTTTTAAACAAAAAAAAATGGGTGAAAAATGATGTTACGCAATATCTTTAAGTTCTTTTTTTTTACTTTGACCATTTAATGGCTAATTAATGTGTTTAAAATTCAAATATCGATGTAAACCATAACTTGTTTTATTAATATTTAAAAATAGAACCTTATTTTATTATTTTAAATAAGACTAAATTTAGCAAAAGAGAGATTAACGATATTACAATTGCGACGCATTTCTATATTTGTACGTACATAGATAGGTCTTGCTTAGATAAGTCTAGCATATAATCAAAATGAGCATCCGTCTCCCTCTCTTCTCTTTCTCTCTTTCTCGGTCTCTCCTACCTTTTTGTCTGCTGTTATATAGCTTATTTAGTGTCGGGAACGAGCAAACGAGTAATACAGCGAGAGTAGATTTAGAAAAGCTTTAGCTGGCGAATATATCCTAGCGATCGTGAGAGAGAGAGAGAGAGACAGATGGTCAGAGTAAGGGAGAGAGGGCAAGAGAAACCGTCCTTTGGGCTTCTGAGACTAAAAATAGTACCACCCCATGCCGTGCAGAGATAAGCTAAAGTTAAACGCCGACGACAACATCGGCGACGACGACGACGACGACGACGACGAAGTTACCGACGCGACAGACAGAGAAGTGCATTCGACAATTTTCGATAATTTTCGCAAGTTAGCGAGCGAACGCGAAAAATCCAATACTTGTACACTGCAAAGAACGATGGGAAAGTTGCTTCGGCAGCTATAAAATTTATTATTATCATTATCATTATTTTTATTTTATGATTTTTTTTTTTGACAAGAAGAGACATTCTTCTTAATAGGAATTTGTCTTCATGAAAGGAATATCCTATTTATGTATACAACAAATTCGTTCTAGATGAACTAGATTGATTTGTGGAATAGAGACAGTGGAAAGTTAACTTATAGCAAAAGCGTATACTTTTTACCTTTAAAAAATAAATTCTTTCTCGTTCAAAAGGAGTATAAATTTTTCTGAATGTAAGTAATATTTTCTTTTAAACTTGAAAACCTATTATATGCAAATACTTTTAGTATGGGATTTAATTATTAAAAATTGATATATATATATATATATATCCGTGTATAGGTAGTACTAGTAAGGTACTGTGTTTGATGTTACTCATTTGTATAAAAGAGATTTATTAAATCTCCTAGATATATATAGTGTAATATTTTGTAAGTAAGAATATCTATTAATTTTTACAAAAACAATGGTATCTATTTTTGTAGAATTACGTAGAATGTCCTATCTTAAAAAGATTACAAAAATAGACTATGTCTCAGTGATTTTTAAAAGTAATTCAGATATAACTGAATGAGAAATGAAAATTTATTAGTTTATATACACACGTAATTTTCGTAAAAAATAAAATTCCATTATTGATGTAGTTTCTTATGAAAAATTCTATGCTTTTTGGGTCTTAATAATATTAATAAAATTAGTTGTACCTTTCTTTACATAAATGTGGAAGTGCATAGTAAAAATGTAAAGTTGAAAACATTTATGATTGAAAAAATTATTCAATTTATTTGTACAATCCAATAATATTTCGAAAAATGTTCAGCTCATTTTTAATTTAATCTGATTAATTATTTCATGATTGATTAGAAATTATATGGCCTTTCATCACTAATGAAGTACTTTAAAAGAGTATAATTATATTTGATGGCTTGTTGCAGGTGAAAGATGGAGACTCGTTGCCGCCTATCATCTGCCACCGCTGTGTCTACAAGTTGGACGTTTTACACAACTTTCGGGAGGTCTCCCGGAAATCCGACGTCATACTTAAACAGTATCTGGACTACGCGAAACAATTGTCCTCTCAGGATGAACTGGTATGTATACGCATCTCTTTATTCCATATTTCTTTTATATTGTATTTATATAATTCTTTTTTTGCAATGGATTATAAAGATGTTGATGCTTTTGTCCGACTGATTAAGGATTTAACACTATTTCTTTTTTTATGCAATTGTTTACTAACTATTATTATTATTGTTATTTTTATAAAAATGATTATATAACATTGTTTATTATGTTAATTAGCTGTCATTATCAATACTACAATTATTATTACTATTCTATCATATTCTTCATTTAGCAAAACAAATTTGATAATAATATCTTTGGACTCACCTTGGTTTATCTAATAGACTCGTACTATTTACCTATCCTTAAAAAATCCTGCATTTTGCTCTTAATTTTACACTCTTTTCCATATCTTATGCATCATACGATCTATATGAATGAATTATGATCATAATATTGGACTAAAGATAGTTTATGTAACTTACGATTATATATTCTAAATTGTTCACTTTCTTTATACTGGTTTGCTAGAAATATTTTCTAAGTACTATTTTCCAATAGCGTCAGTTTTCTACGTAAGAACTGAGTATCTTATCTTCACAAGACTGTTTGTGTAATATTTTTACTTTAAAAATTCTAGTTTTCTATTTGACTGAAAGTAACGCAAATTCTCTCTTATTATATTTATATTATTTATTATTGAATTCAGATGTTTAAATTTTTTTATCTACATCACGGTCTTATTAGATACATTCAGATCGGTATTTTCATAGTTTAATTTTAATCTGTAAGTAGTCATGCATACTATGATTGTTTTTTCTTCACTGTCCTCAAAAACATGTCTTTTTTATTTTAAATAAATTTTGTTTGTGTATTCACAATCAATTAATTATTTATTATTAGACATAAACTAATAGTTGGTATATTAGAATTTTAAATCGTAGCTCTTTTGAAAATCTATAAATAACTTTTACAATATTTTGCAAAATTCTAATTTTTTCGTATTACTGTTAAATTGATAATTGATAGCTTGTCAATTTATTATTCAAAAATTGATTTTCAAAACTTATAATAGAAGTTTTTGTACAGATGTGAAAATTACTGATAACATTTTTATCAGATAGAATTATATAATAGATGGAGAATCATAAACATCTATCATTTATATACAATTTGATTCTTATATATTTTTTTCAAATGCCCTAATTAAAAATATGTTATGAATTTAAAAATAATTGAAAATCAATAGTTTTAAAATTGTGAAATATTCTTTTATGTATCATTATAAAATCTCATTTGTTAAAAATCATTAATAAGAATTGATCTTTCAGCATTTTTATTTAAAATTTTACCTTTTAACTTTCATCCTTATACTTCAAAACAATAATGTGGATATATAAAATTTTGTACAGTTTATTAACTTTGATGGTATTAATATTGTTGAATTAAAAGTTCAATTAAATTAAAAGCAATTACTCATTGCTAAAATATTTAGAATACGGTGTAAATATAATCATGTCAACGTAATTGAAATTCATACGGTAAAATATGTATGAAAATGTCGATTATTTAATAAATAATATTAAATATACACAAAACAATGTAATAATTATTTTTTTTCATAACAAATTTGTAATAGATTAATCATTTAATTTAAAAATAATTGATACTAAATAAAATTTATTAATAAAGAAATGAACTATAATTCACTTATCTAATCAGTATTTTCAAAATTTCATTGCAATATTAATCTAAACAAAAAATTAAAATAATATATTTTTAAAATAAAGAGTTTATGAATAAAATTACATTTTATGGTGTTCTTTAGAAAAAATAAGGACAAATTTCATCTTGTGAATTTTCAGTAGTATATCTCCTATAAATATAAAAATTACAAAATATTTATCACAGTTTCCTTAGTAATTCTTTCTGAAAATTAATATTTTTCCATCTTTTAATAATTTTACCGAGTGATCAGATAAATTTTCAAAATAAATATTATATAATGTTTACAAGTCTTCAATAATTGTTCATACTAATATATGAAATAATATGAAAATATATTTAACTGAATTTAAATTAGTCAAAGTGTCAACTATATCCTAGATTATTTGTGCCAAAAGGCTAAAGTACACCTATAACGAAAGAGTTTGAAATAAAAAGTGTAAAAGGTCAGAAATGAAATTCATTGTACCGTAAAAAAAAATTTCTTATGAAGAATTGAATAGCTGACACATTCATCATACGCTTCATTATATTTGACTCGCAGTGATAATTAGAATCAATTCTTTCTCACAATGTTTCAATTAATTTCGTTTTTCCTTTTAGTCAATAGTATCTGACTTCTTTATAGTGTTCAGTGTTTCATTTTATTTACGATTATCAGTGTATCTTCCACAGTAAATACAGAATAAGGTAATATAAATAACTTGTAAATTATAAGTAGTATTCCGATTCAGTACGAATCTGGAGAGATCAGAAAATAATGTGCAAATCTCGATTTAATAAATGAAAAATTTTTGTAGAAATTAGCCTCTAGCAAAGCATTTCTCAACTCAACAAATTTAAATTAATAATCCGAAAATTTTAAGTATTTTAATAATTTTTCATTTGTTTTTTCATTTCTAAAACATCTATAATAATGATGCACGCGTAAATAAGAAGAAATATCATTTTGTAATTCCAAATTTTTAGTGGAAAATGTTAGAGAAGTTTAAGTAAATTTATTTTTATTTTATAGTTTATCATCTATGAGAAGTTACTTTTATGTTTATATGGTTTTATATTTTATGTAATTTTATTTTTTCAAGAATTGAAAATTTTTAAATTTTACTATCCCTAGAGTTGTATTTCTCACAAATAAAATAATTACACAAATCAAACTAAAACATTATTAATATATTGAAATTAATTAAGAATTCAGTATCAATCTGAGTGGTAGTATTTTCACTCGAGAAAATAAGAATCTCCAGCCGCGTTAACTGACAACATCGTGGATGCATCATATGTAATGCATAGCACTAGCGGTTACATAGAATGTAAAAAGAGCGACGCTTTTCTTATCAAATCCGCATAACAAATTGGCTTATGATCTCACTACGGTGTGTCGCTAAGCCATTGCGTGCAACCATTAAATCAAAGTCCGCCGCCAACGCGATAAGATAGTCATCGAAAGCTAATTATCTTCCGAAGGGAGCAAAAAAGTCCTTGTGCAGCTCCTTACACAATCACTCGCGTTCCTTTTAAAGTTCGAGTTCGCTTGCACCTTCAGCTAAGTTATCTAGCTGTGTATAAGATACTTATTATATCTTTTTTCAAAAAATGCTTGTACTGAAACTTTGTTGTTCGCTATTATTTTGTGTTAATGAATAGTTACAGACGCAATCAATGAAAATGCTATGTGACGCTGAATCTATCAGTATGCATTCTATTGATTATAGTGAGGCGAAATAAACACTCGTTATAAAGAAAAAAAAAAAAATAGATAAACCGCTATTTCAATAATAAATAAATAAATAAATATACAACTACTGTATTAATCTTCATGTAAAGGTAGTTTGTAGTCCATTGTATTCATTAATTATAAAATTAAAAATTAATAGGTGATATGTCAGAATATTACATGTTTATCATTTAAATTCCCCATCAATATACGCGAAAAACGGAAATGCAATCATCGATATTATAAAAATAGGTAGTAGGCGTAAAGAAGACTTAAGAATGAAGTAATCATTATTTACATTGAATGCACATGTAGATATACACGTTTACTAAAACTTACTGAATTTTATTTTTTGAAATCATATACTGTAAATTAAAATTGTCAGATATGTATTATTATAAAATATTAAAATGGCCTTTTATTTAATAATATACAAATACAAGAGATAGATTATATGTTAATTGAATATAAAGTGCTAAGTGCTTATGGTTTTATTAAGTAAGAGAAAAACATGAGTCCAAAATCATTAGAAGTAACGTACTTAAATTAAAACAATAGATTTTTACACAGTGATAATGTAATGTCCATTAAAATATGGAAAACTGCATCAAAAGAACGGTCGCTTTATTTAAATATTAAGATTTATTTAATCCAATCATTTTTTTGTCCAATTATCGAAAGAATCATGGATCAATGTACTTTTGAATCAGATACCAGTGACGTAAAACTGTCATGTAGTTGAATTTTCGTTAATCCACATTCGCGGTCATGATTCATTAGGGTAAATAAGTACCTTAGACGCTTTCATGAATTTCCGTGAAAGCTCTTTTCGGAATTCGTCACATAGCTTTTCGACAAGCGCAGCATGAAAACGAACACCCGCGCAGTACATGCATTTGCTGATACGTATGCACACACGCGTGTGCATATATAATAGCCTCGACTGCGAAAAAAGAAGTAGGTGCCTTAATGACCGCGCGGAGAAAAAAATCTGCGCACACATCCACAAGTCGAATAATGTAAGTACGCGCGGGGTCGGCTTTATCGACATCGCAATAGAACATATATATATATGGGGGAGTGAGAGAGAGAGAAAGAACGACCGCTTGCTCATGCTGCACATTCCCAGTTGCATCATTACTTCGGAAGAGAGTTGACTTGAATGTGCACACGCGTGCATGTGTATATGTGTGTCAGCGGATTAACTCGATTTCCCGCGAGTCGGTGCTGCTCGTTGTTAATCGGCGCCACGGGTATGTAATGTTATTCCGCTGGTACTACGTGAGCTGCCGCTGCTACTGCCGGTCAAACGTATTCTGGCGCAAGGTTTCCCCTTTTCTCACTCTCTCTCTCTCCCTTTTTTCATTCGCTAATGCCCGTTGATGCTATTTTGCAGCGATGATACGGAGAGAGATCATGTGGGCGGAGTGCGAGGCAGGAAGTTGGGTTGGCTGGGCGAGCCTGGTTATGTAGGCTGGTCAGTGCAAGCAAGATTTGATCATGAGGCGCCCGGTGCCGATCAATGGAAAACCGTGAACGATTGAATTTTGTTATTACGTTGTAAACAGTCTGTAATTTTGCTCTCATTGAATAATATTTTTAATTTTGGCAAACGTTAAAAATGCTCTCGAGATATTTTTTTTCACTTTTTTCGCAATAACAGAGTAAAAGTGATAATAATTTTGTTTAATTGCTTCAGCAAAAGAGTTGCGATTTTTTATTTATTCTTTGAAAGTGTTCACAGACAAGTTTTCGGAGGGTTTTAAGAAAATTGTACGAAAAATATCGAACTCTGGTATAAATTTGGATGACCACAATCGTGGTTGAGATAGCTAAAACTTTTCTCTTGCAAATGACTATAGAATGTTCATTACTGAAGAGAAATTGTATTTCAATATTAACCTAATAATATTATACTTAACTTTTTTATTATGCCAGTTATTTAAGCAATAAATATGCGGTGAATCTTGCGCTCGTCATAAAAATAATGGAAATTTTACTCATTTTATCATAGAATTTTTGACTCATAAATATATTTAATAAATGAAAAATGTCAAAATCCTAATATTGTATTCTTTATCAATCTTACATGTAGAAACGTTTTAACATGAATCATAATCTGTATTTTGCTGACTTATGTTCTGGTATCTCGACTGTGTAAAGCATGTAATTGCATTGAACTACTTAGCTCTAATTTGCTTACTTATAGATTAAAGTAAAAGGACTTACGTAAGCGTATTAAAATTAATATAATGTAAGTAAATATACGACAAATTTATTACATGTTAAATGAAAGTACTCTCTCGGCTACTTTAAATTTTGCATATCAACTATTTCCGAAAATGAAAATATTTATTAATGTTTTTATTGTAGGAAAAGAATCTCAGCAGCGTTAAGTCGGGCAGCGAGCTTAGTTCTCTGCAATCCTTTATCCAGCTGAATAAGACCCTTTTCAACGACGAGCCCAATTCACCAGTCAGCATCAATCAGAACCTCCTGCCCCAAACGCGTACCCATCATCTCGAGCATCACCATACCCCGCATCAACAAGTTCATCAAAGCCATTCTCAGCGAGTCATCCCGCATGATCAGGCCAACACCGGAACGACACTAGAAGATGACACTTGCTCAAACAGCACGGATCCCGACAGGCTCGAGATCGAGGATAGAGATGAAGACGTTGACGACAGTGAGGATGGCGAGGAGAACGGCTACGATATGAGTCTCGGCTCCAAGAGGCCCAAACTCGAAAATAACAGTAATAGTCTGGAGGACAGAGGTTCGAAACGTGGGGACAGCAACAGTCCCCCGAACGCAGCTAGTCCGATCAACAGAATGGACACACCCGAGAGCAACTGTTCGGATACCCAGGTTGACCAGGAGACGACGAAACTGTGGCAAGCTCTCGCTAGGTGTGGTTTCCTTTTCCTTTATCTTTCGTTTTTTCTTAGACAAGTATATAAATGAATTATGGAAGCTGTGATGTAACTCTTGTTGACAAATTACACAATTATTGAAATAATTTAATCTTGGTTTATTCCAATTCAATAATTCATTAAATTATGGTGTAATCAAAATATTAATTTTTGGTTGCAAAAACAAATTTTTTAAATTGTATTCATCCTAGAAACATATTTTCCAATTGTACTTACAGTTTATTTCAAATCGTTTTTTTTAAATTATAAGTATGAGACGCACTTTTCTAACGTGTTGAATATTGCTAAAAATTACTTAATTGATTCATAGCTTTAAAGTTATTTAGTACTATTCAAAATATTAATTATATTTCGTAACCAGTGCACTAAAAAACAAAATGTTTTTGCACTTCTATATCTTTAAAACAGTCACCTTTTGTATAGGAACTTTAACAGACCCAATAATTATTAATGATATTATTGTACTTATTAAAAAATTTAACTGTGTATTTTTTTAAATTCTCAAGTAATAATTCTCAAAAACTATTTGTGATTCCTATCAGGAATCTTATCTTGATCATGGGTACTCAAACTATTAACGAAATTATGGTTCATTTCTGGTAAAAACAGGTCTTACTAATGACGCTAGTTAAAATTTATGTGAACCCATTAAGGCTGTTTTCCATGCAATTATCGATTTTACACATTATTATCTTCTTTCTAGTATCATAATAATGAAATTACGACTTGCCTTTGAAATTATTTAAGAAAAAGTCTCATTCAAGTAGATTATTAAACTAGCCTTTAATGCAACTTTATGTAGCAATTTAAATATTGTAAGAAGTTTACTCATTAATTTAATTTTAAATTTTATTTTATCTATTTAATATCTAATTTTATGTACTATTGAGATAAAAAAATCAGGAAATTGAAGTTAATTTCATAAGGAAATGAAGTAGAGATTTTCCATTAGCTATTAAATGCTTATCGTAATGATTCGTTATTCTTTTAAAAAAAACCTATTTGAAATATTAAGTCTTATCCGTAGTTCCTCAATAGTAAAAATATTTAAAAATGAATGAATATTTTATGCTCAAGTTAAGTAGCTAATGACAACTAGATCTGATTGCCTCTGATAAACTACTTTTACAACTACACATTGCTAATCAAAGTTAATATAAAACTTCCATACTATTTTATTCTAAAAAGTTGAATTGGATTTTGTAATGGAACTTGCATACATTTACGTAATCTTTGGTAAAAATCCGCACGCGCCATAATAACTAAAGTCCTGGAACCCTCGATCGTTAAAGAAGGAAAAATCTATGAACAATTCTAACTCGCCCCGACACGTATTCGCAGCAATCGTAATCTGGAGATTACGCGGACTAACGGTGATAAGCCTAACAACGGCTTCAGCGGCGAGGCGACGAATCTGCTACGCTCGCTCATCAATAATCGGCAGATTGGTATAACGGCTGTGGAGGCAGCAGTGGCCGCGGCTGCAGCGGCATCCACTAGCCCGGATGGTAGACCCTCGTCCCAGATCCGCTTCTACAGGGACACCCAGGGTGCGCCGACCGACTGCTCCATCCTCGGCAACCGTACCAATATCGCCACGCGCATCGACCCCAAGGTACATTTTTACATCGTTACTCAAACTCATTACATATTAAGACTTGGAATGGGTTCATGGATCTGTTTTTTTAATTTTTGATTAATGAAATGTAATAATTCTCCGAACCTTCAAATTTACCGATTATTTATAATTTGGTAATATTCAATTAAATCAGATAAAAATCTACATGGCTGCAAGGAGTTTAAATAAACACGATAATTCGATTAATTCGTAATAATAATTCTGCTAAGCTTATATTGTGTTACTTTATTTATGTCATAATAAACATTTATTAAGACGTTTTTTTAAAGTAATTTCGATAAATTCAATGAATTCATTATTTAATTAAAAAAAATAAATATAAACTTGAATTTTATTTTGTGTACAATTAGTAATTATTTGAAATGTATTAGTTTCATTTTTAACTTTTATTTATAACATTTATTTTTATGCCTATGATGTTTGAATATAATTTCCAGTACATTCAATTTCAAATATTCAAACCCCAATGAACTTATCATAAAGTCAGTGTTTATATACATATCTTATTATAAAAAATAGAAAATTTATGACAATTTATTCAAAAGTATTAGATTATTTATCAATGTACTCGTATTTATAGTAATTTTTATATGAAATTTGACCAAAACTATCAAAAGTAAGCAAATCTAAATATATTTTGCGCTTTCACTAATTTTCAAAAAATTTAAATCTTAAGATTATTAAAAATGTTAGATTTAGCGAAATTCCTAGGAAAAATTTGAGAAATAGAATAATCTTTTTTTATTGGAACTTTTATAATTTTTAATGTAAATTAATTTTCATAAGGAAAAATAATATTTGATATTTTCCATCATGTTTGTTCGTTTTTATAAAATTAATTTTGCAATGAAATTGTCAAGTCCTAACCGTAAACACATTTTTTTTCAATAACAGTTACAATTTGTCTACGTTTTCAAAAAATGTACGATACAAAAGAAGATAGAGCACAGATTTTACATTTTGCTATTTTTTAAATAAAAAAATTCAGTTTATTATTATTATTTGTAAATATAGCAACGCAAACCAATTAGTTTATGTAACAATAAACAACAACTTTAAAATTTTTTGTTTTTTACATAACTATTAAACCATTACATTACAAATTTTGTTTTTAAATTTGCATGAACTGTAAAAGTACATGGAAGTTTTATGACTGAATTATATATTTTAATTTTTCCTTAATTTATGAAAATTACGAAATTATATATTTCAATAACACACTCATCATGAATTCTTTGAAATCGACAAAAGGTTTCCATTAATTATTGATAATCATGTTTATTATATGCATTATTATATATTACAATTTTAATAATCTTGAAAGTAATGATTACGGAATAAATACTTTTATGTAGCAGCGAAACATGTTTTTATGGTTGATAGTAAAATTATTACTTCTCTTATATAGTATTTAATAAATTTAACTTTAAGTTTTAAATTTTAACCAAAATTTATGTTATAAACAAAAGAAAGTGTAAATAGTGCAAGAATCTTTGAATAACTCTTTATTATTGTTAAAATTGGCTAGTCAGCTTAAACTTCTAATGATGAAAAATCATCATCGTTGAGATAGACCGAAGAAATGGCAAATCTTAGAAGAAAAGTCTCAAGGAAAAGCAAAGCGGATGTAAAATAATAGATCGCTTGGCGAGTTGCTATGAAGGGGTAGAAGTGAAAAAGGGTGACAAACGTGAAGTGTCGCTTCAGGTGTCTGCGTATCCTTGTGATCCTTTCTGAAAAGCGTGTCCCCCCATAAATAACGGATTTGAAGGAATTGTCTTGCCACTCCTTTTGTCTCTTCAACCATTCATCCGATTTTCGTTTGCTACTTAGCCCTTATCTCAGCAGTGATAATTTCGACCTCGCAAGGATATTTTCATATCCTCTGCTGCGACAAGTCCCTTGGCGCTCATTGTAAGCTGCTCTTCTACACCTGCGCGCGAATTTTACGAGTTTATTAACTTGAAGAATCTACTTGCCGCGGACTTTCGATTTTTCCTAATGCATCATTATTGACATTTTCACTCTCTTCGAGTCGTCTCGGAATGTTTCCGGATTGTAGGTGCATAATAACTTAGAATTTTAAGAATTCTTGAACGGTTTTGAAAGTAAATTTTAATTATAAGAAGTTGGAAATTGAAAGTATGTGCTTAATTAATAATTTGGCGAACGGCGCGTTCTTCGTGGTAAATAGATGTTATCTAGTTTTCAATGGATGTTACGTGTTTTTACGATATTCTAATTTGCATACTTCCCTTCAATTGGATTTTTAAATAAACCAAAGCTTAAGACCGCCATTGTTATTTTTTTCATTACGGGCGAAAAAACGGCGTCAGGTTTTGTGTTTAATTTGAAACAATTCATTATATCAGCATTGAAACTACAGCGTCGGATTCCCGCGCAGCGAGGAGAAGAAAAATATGAAATACTTTTGCATCTCTCGGAATGTCGAGGCAGGGCCGTGAAATTGTCGAGGAAAAAATCAAAGGGCAATCGAATTTCTGTGAATTGACATAAAAGCAATTTTACCACTCGTATCTTACGACTATTATCGCGTCGCCACAATCGAGACTCACCTTCCGGGCGAAGAGGCTTTCCCTCTGTCTAGGAAACCAAGAGACACAAAGAGGATAAAATCACGCCGCACCTTCCCCCGCATTCGGTGGACATAAGTGCAACGGATGAATAAGAGACAACGCACTGCCTCGACTTGAGAATAAAGAAAGGAAATTTTCCTCTCCCCTCTTGCTGCACGCACACAAACAATCGTGCATTCGTGAAAACGCGCGAGAGATAAAAATGGCCACTTCCCCGTATAAGCTCGTGAAAAGGAGGGTACCGAAGAAAAGTTCCAGAATCAAAGGGCAGTAGTTGCAACGGCCCGGGGAACTTCTTGACAAAAGGAGCGAGAGGTGGAATCCTTTGAAAATTTCAGACTTATCTCCGAACATCTGTTAACAGCCTCACCGACGTTTCTTCTCCTTCTTACTTTTTGCCTCTCCATCTGGTTGTCTTTCTCTTCGGAGAATTTTTTTCTCTCTTTCACGGTTGTCTCCCTTTTGTGCCTGCTGTTACACTTTTATTATGCTTTTTTTCATTCTAATTTTAAGAGAATCTAGTATACTTTTTTTGACTGTCTGATATATTGACTCGCGCACTGTAGATAAGAATTTTATTTTAAAGCTTTATAAGACGTTCAATCTTTTACAAATTGATGGATCGATAAGGAATGTTATATAATTCGATACATAAACGCTCGCAATTGTAAAAGGTAAAAGGGATTTGTTTTGAAGAAACAATGAATAAAAAGTGTCTGTTTTTGATCATATGACAGAGTTTTTTACAGAGTAGTTTCGTCTTTGTGTCAAATGCGAAACCTCCTTCGTATCACGCAGATAATAAAAATTAGATGTAAAAAGGCGCAAGTCGTAAGGAAGTGTAATTTTTTCAAATATCCACAAGTTAGAAGCAGAGCTTCGCTTCAAATAAATATATTTAAAAACCTGTCCGAAATTTTGGGCTAAATGATGGCTGGTTCGAGCTCGGATAAAAGACGTTGAGTCCATCAACTGGCATTGTGTTATTTTCTTTTTGTCTCGATTTCTGTAAAAGTTCCTTCTAGTTCGAAGGTCATTTCATAAGCGTCGTAACAAATGCCGCGTATCCGGTAGTCAATTTCGCGAATCGAACGTTAAACGAAAAGAAAGGGAAAAGAAGTAAAATAATCAATCTCTCGTACGATTAAACTCTGTCGATAAACCGACACCGCCGCATCCCCCGAACCATCCAACCTCGGCCAAACGAGCGCTCGACATTCGCCGTTACAACATTCGACACGTAAAATTGCTCCTTTTTCGCTCCCTCTCGCTTCCATTCACGAGCGTCTCCTTTCTTTCCGCCGGTGAAGCGTCGAACGGCAGCCAAGGATAAGAAGCACGAAGGAAAAGGAAGGCAGGCCAACCGGGCCAGGCATCCGCATGCGTCCTTTCAGTTCTCCTGTCTCTGTCGGCCCTCGGTTTTGTCGAAGGCCTGCACAGCAGTGCTGGGCTATCACAAAGGACTTTTTCGACTCTCGTCCTCCCTTGCCATTCCCCTGTCCCGTGCCCCGCGCACTCGTGCTCCTTCCTCTATCTATTATCTGAGCAGGCAGGCAGGCCAGCCGGGGGCCCGACGGCTGCCTCTTTTACCTGCAAGGGCAGGTGGGACCGTCCTCAATACCCACAGAGGGATGTGCTCCTTTTCTCTCTCTCTCTTTCGTCGCTTTCTGCCTGTTCCCCTCCATATCAGCGAATACTTTACGGGGCCCTCACACCGTTGCCTTAGGAAAAGCCACGATAGCAGTTCAATGGAAAACTTGGCTGCTCGAGTGGATTCCTACATTTCTAAAAGTTTTAATTGCGGACCGCAGAATTTTTAATTTCGCTATGTTAAATAGTCAACCGAATAATTTTGCATGCCTTTGACGCTTTTACAGGAAAAAAATTTAAAGAACGAATTGAGTTTGCTTGTATCTCGAGATATTTAATAAGCGCATACAATGACGTATTCCTTATTCTAAACTCATTAGCAATGAGTTTATTATATGTAACGTTCATATAGCTCTTCCACCTGGATATATGTCATTAAATTTCAATGAAAATTGAATAAGAACTTTTCATTGCACATCGCAGTAAAATGTTCTTAATTATGGATTATAATGTTCAAACCTCGTAATGTCCCACGTTTATCATATAACGACGGTAATCTTTACCGTTACTTGAAGAAAAGGATAAAAACTGAAGCGTGCTATAGAAATTTATTTGAATCAAAACAATCGTACAAATACTCTTGCGGGCCATTATTCAAAAACTTGATTTATTGACGTAAAATTTGAATTCAATCGCATTTTATGCGATTCAATGCGGAGTGCGCGTGTTGATTTTGAATTATTTCTAATTGTTATTTTCCAAGTATATAAGAACCTTTAATGGTTAACTATTTTATTTACGTTATTTTGTTTTCTTAAGACTTATCTCGCATCAAATAAAGTAGTTCCAACTTTATTTTTATCACATTATAATACTCATGTATTATTAAACGTTGGTTTGAAGACAGTGGAAACGTTTGCTTCGAGCTAAATTAAAATTATCCTTTGCTGCATTGAAAATATTCGTTTGACTTCGTTTCAACAGAAGTAACAAATTAGGTGGATGCAGGAACCATTCCTACTGAAATGTATCAGGATTTCGGTGAAATCAATGATCGAAACGTGATCTCGGTACTTGTAACACACTAACTTACAAATTTTAATCTACTTTCGGAGAATTGGAACCTTTCAAATAGAGAGTGATTATTTCGCCTCTGTGTAATCCTCTTTACACTGCTTACTTGAAAATTCACCATTTCAACGAAGCAATAAGATCTGCTCTTCCTTATATGCAACTTGGGTGATTCTTAGCTAAAGAAAAAAGAAAAAAAAATGAAATTTTCAGTACACTGCATCCACATACCATCCGTAAAAAGGTGGAAATCTAAAGCTGCACTGATGCATCATTTTAAGACATGTACTGCGTAACCTGCTGTAGTACGTTCTGGTAAAGAAAGATTTGAATTATGATGGTTACAACGGATCGTTCATCTTCAGTGTCGATGACAATATCGATGAAGGAAGAGCGACAAAGTTCGTTTGTCCTTATTTCCCTCAGAAGTCGTAATGAGAAGCGTGTAAAAAAGAGAGGAAGGACTCTACGAATTGCCGGACAAAAACTACGGCAACGATGTGGAAAGCCCCTAATGCGTGCTCAACGTCTTCGCCTATTTCCTTCTTGCTCACGCTTCCCGTCGGCGATGGGAGCCTTAGGCTCACCTGACCTGCCTGGTTTTCTGCCGTCTATCTCTTTCGCTTGCTCGCACGTTCTTATCGTACCTCTCTTTGTTGCTCTCTCGTTCTCGGCTTTCATTGGTCCCGCTTATCTTCGTCCTTATTCGGACGCCTGCGTTGCTCGACTCGCCTCGTTCCGTCCTTCTCCCCTTTACCTCTCTTCCACCCGTATTTAGCCCTCTCTCACTTGCTCCCTTTCTCACATTCTATTTATCCATCTTTCTTTTATCCGTGTGTTCCTCTCTGGCCGCCTGCCCGCCCGTGCGCTTTTTACGCGCGCTTTGTGGATTAGCTAACTCTCCTCATCTCTTCCCAATGTGTCGTCTTCCATTGGGTTTCTTTTTTTCGCTTGTTCTTTTTTCGTTTTCTTGCTTTTGCTCGAGTTTTGATCGTCTATTATTGCTACTCGTCCAGGCTACAGCGGGGAAATCTCAATCGAGCACGACTCTTTCGACGGTCGGTTGGTTGGCAACGGGTTTTGTCATTTCTCTCTTTTCTTCCTCGCTTTATCTTTAAGTTTGCTTTTTGGAATTGAGACTATGAGTGAAAGAGAGAGGGGAGAAAGTGGGACACGGGAATTTTTGTTTTATCGCTGCTGATCTTTTATTTACACACGTTTAGTGTGTGTGCGGGATAATAAAAGGTATACCGTACACTGATAAGGAGAGTATACGGGTAAATATATATATATATATATTACTTTTGTAAATATGCTACTACAAATTAATGCTGGAGATAGTCATGTATGCAGTCGAAAGACATTTTTCATTGTTATCGCCTTAAAGTTTAAGTACCCAGAAATGTTGCACGCCAAAATATTTACCTTCCAAATCTTCCTGGTACGTGTGAAATAAAGTTATCTAAATTCCTGTATTTTTTATCTTGAAAAGATAAAATGAGTTCGTTAGCCTTGTAAAATGATTTTTTTACATGATGAATACCTTACAGTTATTTCGATGATTATTTCGTCGATGTAACCGAAGGCAATAAATTAATCTTCAATAAAAAAATGTTTTTAGTTTTTAACGAATTTAAAATTTCAAACAAAATAAGTTTCTCATTGTACATAATAGCGGAATTTTTGTCGAGTTAATTTCAAGCTTTGTTCTAAATGAATTCGAGTAATTTTATGTTTAAATGATCAAAATTGAATGGAACGCGAATTAATAGTTTTTTTGATACCATTACAACGAGAATGTCTGTTATTTTAACGGGTGTTTGATCATCGCATAGAAAGAATGATCAGAAAGTTATCGCACTTTGTCGGTTAATTTAAGCGACAAAAACTCGATAGCATCTTACTCAAATGTCCACAAGAATGTATCAATTATCCCCTTTCTTTCGATTCCAATGAATTGTACGGTGCTTTTCGACGTTGAAATGTCAAATTTTGTATTTTGGAGTAGAGTCAAACAAGTTGGCAACTCAATCAACCTTTCTTAATTTATCGTTGACAATAAAATTATCAGTCTTTGCATATAGATAATTTTGTTAACCATCGTTCAGTCCATTCAAACGTAATATTTGACTGCAAAATCGGAAATTCTTAGTGTGTAGTCAGTTTTTATACTCGTTACGAAATTCGCAAGCGCGTATCAGTGGCTCAAGTATTTGCTTCGATAGAAGCTCGCCGAGTCAAGTTAATACACAATAGGAAAATAAAAGACTCGCACAAGCAAATTATTTTTATCAACATTGTTGGCTGAGAAAAAATTTGGCACACGCGGAGTATGTATTAAACAGCCTCGAGCACAAAAGCCCGAATCTACCTTCTTCGTTCAATTCTAAATATCTCTCTCTCTCTCTCTCTCTCTCTCTGTCTCTTGCTCGCTCGCTTGCTCTATCATCGTTCCGTCTCAATCGCGTACCCCCTCTTCTATTCTAGGTCCGCCTCAGGCCGCTCGAATTTGTCTACCTGCGATTTCACGACGTGTTCCTGGGGGAAGGAAGCCGGCCCTCGATGCGCGCGCACAACGACGTTATCCAAATTCATTTTGTCCTCTCGCCGCAGGAGGCGCAGTCGCTGTTTTCACAATTGCGCACGACTTTTCCTGACCTCTCGGTATCCTTTTCATTTTCTCTACCGCAGTTAGTATCGGTTGATGCTTGACCGGCCGTCAATACGAGCCTAAAACAATGAATGTTTACACGCAAGCATAGATCGTCTACCAGTAAAATTGCACCTCAAGGAGCAACGCGCTGGCGAAGATCGAAAGAAGAACGTCACCTGTTGCGCTCCCATGTCTTTCGCAATTAGTCACACTTCCGATGCTTTCAGGTAATCGAGCTGCTCGCTTTTTTGTGGCTGATTAGTCTATTGAGCTTATAAAAATGCACCCATTTCTGAAATTCGTGTGTTTCGTATTGCGGACGAACATTTTCTCCTCGACAGAAATTGGTGTAACATGAGAATATGTCGACGATCATATCGTTTAAAATAATAGCGACTCCAGAAGCTTATGTTTATGGCGATTATTAAAGAACATTAGTAATAGTTGCAACCTTTAGTTAATTAAATATCATTATCGACTTTAAACTTGCACAAAATCAAACTCCTGGAATTTTTTCTATTCCGCAAACCAAGATCCTAGAATTTAATTCTTCGATGAATTAGAGAAGTTACATGATCTTTTAATTTCTATTAATGATTGTTGAATTTTAAGGTTAGAGACTTGTGATTTTTCATAATTTTAATAAAAGAATTGGTATGATACCGATTCGAGTTATACAATTAGTATTAATTGAGATTATTTGAGAATGTGCGCACGAAAAAGAACTCTTGTTAAGATATATGTGAAATGCGGCAACGTCGAAAGCACGAGACGTATACTGAAGATTATACTCTGAGAGTACGATAAAAATCAAAATGACTCACGATAATGATTCATGAAAAATCACAGTAATTTTGGTCGTGTTCTCTGTAAAGTTTTTGATATAAGAATGCCGTTACTACTATTTTTGGGACTAAATTATCGTTTAAATAAAATTACTAATGATTACGATTGCATTGTGTTAACTTTCGTTCGACTCTTCCAATTTAAAGTAAAATATTTCCTCAAAAACAATGTCTTGGCCTCTAAATATATAAAAGTTTCATGATCATTTTTATTGTATTTCGTTAAATTACAATTGCAATGACATTCGTAATTGTTATTATAAAAAGTTTCGTGTCTGTTGAAATTGTTCAATCACAGTTCTACAAACGACGCGTATCACGTTATCAATAATTTTATCAATAATATAAATTATCAACAATAATTTTATCACTCAAGAATAATATCAACGGATTGAAGATAATTTGATAATTTATTTTTTAAGATTTGTAATCCAAATTTAGAATGAAAGTAAGAAATGTAATATATTTTTTAAATTAAACTAATGTTCAAACTCGATTGTTTCATGAAATTTCTAATATATTGTAACTGATTAATGCAATTCTATTCATACTAAATTTGAAAGTAACGTACTAAATCTTTCAATTTTTGAAATTCAATTTTAATCTATTTACAATCATAAGCATAGCAATAACAATTGTAACATGATTTTTATAATTAAGAAATCGCACATCTCTTTTATTGGATAAATAAATACAATCTTCATTTAAATAAGATTTGTGGTTACCTTTAGACAAAACTTTAAAAATCTTGCAGTTTGTTATCTCTGTAATTTTGCAGAATATCGGAGTTGGTAGATTTCAAAATTAAAAAGCAACTTATGAAATGATAACTATTTTATAGGAATAATACACATTTGATTGCATGCAAGATTAACACTGTCTTGAAACTTTTTTTTTGATTGTTAAACTTTTAATAGATATATACTCATTGTTTTACGATCGATTTTATTGAAATTTTCATAGAATACTTAAATATGTTAAATTATTAAGTGGTATGTTATGTTAATATCAACACTTTTCTCTTATGACTTATTTTTTTATTTATTTTTATAAAATTCGTTCATTTGTTTAAATAACTAATTTCCAGTTTTTATTGAAATATATTTTATTAATATTGACATTGTATATGAGTTATTAAATTGTAAACACGTCTAAACGAAAATTTAAAAAGTTTCTAAAGAGACCCGTTTGAATCATCGTTAATTATTCTTTAAGCTGTTAAAATACGATTGAAAAATTGTGACGTCTATTAAATAAGTAAAACAAATTTTAGTTTGTCTCTTTTATAACATGATTTAATTGTAAATATTCAAGAAATTTGATGCGTCTTGTTAGATGGCAAGAGAAAACGAAATAATTTTTTTTATAATAATAAATTGATTTAAAGTAATTTAATTTAAGTGAAAATAATATTATAATTCAAATCAGTGTAATATTCTCAAAAATGTTTTATCGTGCATTTACATCCTGAATTTCTACAAGATCTTTCAATTTCTGTTTTTCAAGGCAATTTTTTAAAAGAAATTGGAAACGGGAGCGAATTATCTCATAAAAAATTACTAATCTATAAATTTGAATCTTATACTGAATGATTTAAAAAATAAATAAGAAAACATAATAATATACACTGTTCTATATATATAAAAAAAGAAAAGTACTTCAATTTATATAAATATAATGTGATCTATTTTTGTTTTTTCTCAATTATAGGTTTTCCGAAAAATACATAAAATTAACTATGAATATATTAATATTATGTATACATTTATTAATACAAACCTTATGGAAAATTATAAAGGAAAGGGTTAGGCACCTGAAGTTCATTTTCTTGAAACAAGCAGTATTTTTTTAACAGATCCTACTAATTACTCTTCAGTCATTATTTGTTTTCTCAGTAGCTTTTATGTAGTGTAGCCTCTTCCTTTTTTACCTTCCTGTTCTATGCTTGCACAAGATAAGAAAGTAAACTTGACGGCATTTACGCTCGTAAATTTTAGGTGGCCCGTGTCTACGATATTACATGCAATCGTCTCTGATTTTCAAATTTGAAAGCTACTGTACTTCAAACCTTTTATGTCAAACACGAAATTCCGGCCGTACAAAACAAATATTAAATTATTTTACTAAGAGGGCTCGTTTTTATCAAGCTTCAAAAATTAGTAGGGCCGCGTGATTTTATTTACTTATTTTTCATTATTTAAGTCCTTTTTCGAGATAAATATAAAACTTAATTAGTTTACCTCTACCTATTTATATTTAAAGTTCAAAATATTTTCTAACCTCCTCGACTAATATCTTAATATTTTTAAGTTTCTTTATAAACATATTTTGTTGATTATTAATATTACATATAAGGATCATTATTTAAATAAGTATTTCAACAATGTTAATTGCATGACTTTCTTTTACACTTAAAATTATAATAACTGTGCATATTTGTTTTCAAAATAACATTATAAATTTAAACTTAATTGAAATGTTAGATGTTCAATGTTAACAAAATAGAACAAGGTTCAAAATATTATTTATTTTCACATCTATCATGAAAATTAGATTTATATACATAAATATATGCATTAAAATCAATTACAAAAATTATAAGTAAAAAATTTCCTTATAAATTATAGAATAATTGTTTATGTTCAATCAATTTTTCTGCCCTCTTTTTAACTGTTTCTTTTCAAGACTTAGAATAAATTTATTAAAAGTATATGTTATACATTTTAACGCCGCTTTATCTGTTATTTTCACACTCGTAGCTGAATTGTTACTTAATTTTATCTAAATATAAATGTATTATTATTAACAATAAATATATAATATTTAGAACTACAAGTTACGCGTGTTATATCTAGGCAATTGTATATATGTGTTTTGTATGTTGTAATTGTAATTTGTGAACAACAAATTGTCAGTGATAAAATTTATTGGATTTGTGCATGTAAATTTTACTCAAGTTAATAAAACTTATTGTCATCGAATACGTTTTGGCTGATAATCAAGGAAATTTTATGTAATACATTTTATGCTCTTCCAGAAAGTTTTTAATGTAATCCTACATATCTGTATCTGGATGTGCTATTGTAAAAAATAGATATTCTTCCATTGGGAAAAGCGTTGGTTAATAATCTCTTAATGAGCATGGTTTTATTATAGCAAGCCATTTGATTGACAATTGTACGCTGTTATGTAAGTGTAAAATTGCCATAAATGCACTTCTAATTTTTTATACAATGACCAAACGAGCCAAAGAAACGAATTTGTATAAAATCGTGTTATTCATGCTCGAAAGCGATTTTGAAATACAATGTTTTGTAATTCAATGTGATTGAATGCACGGATAAGATTTTAATTTGAAAATGGTTTTGATAATTTAAAATTAGCCCTGACAACTAGTTTAAGTATTATATATTAGCAAAACATTTTGAAGTTCCAAAAACTATGATTTTAAAAAGTTTTATGTTTAAAATACCTCTGAAACAATTTTAGAAAATTACGAAAAGTAGAATTATTTTTCAAACTTTTTATGTACAAATGTGCCAGATCATCAAATATCTTTTTCTTATCTCGTTTATAATAAAAAAAAAAATGAAAAATTATATTAAAGTAAAATAAAAAGTCTTTCTCTATGTGTAAATATAAATGTAGTTGCAAAATATGATCTTTTCATTGTAGGCAGGCATTTATTATGTTTAATAAATTGACTTTTCAAATGAAGCAGCACAAATATGTGATTTATTGATAAATTATGTTTCAGAGCACATCAATGGATAGTAATCCATCGAGTCCAGCCAGTGGTGGCGGGAATGGCACAAGTGGTGGTTGCGGAGGCAACAGGAAGGAGACGAAGGGTAGGCGGAAGCAAAGCTACCCGAGTAAGGCGCCGACGAGTCCTGTTGACTATCAACGGCAGGAGTCGATGGAGGAACAAGCCCAAGACTTCACTGCCTGGTCTAACAAAATTAAACGAAAGGTTTGACTTTATATCATTCATCGAATTGCTTTGAATTTGTGTTCTTTATAGGAGAGTGAAATTTACTCGACTTTGAGCTTAAAGAGTTAAAGAGAAGTCAGGAATCAGATTTTGTATATTTTTCCCACTGTCTAACAATGAATGACAACATACTTCACGGAGATACCGACATAATTTTCATTCGCTTTAAAGGCAGTACCAGTTATGATTTACAAAAGGCTGGTTGTGAATTTTTGAAATTTTTTAAAATTATATTTCGAAGTATAATGTCAGTGAAATTTTATTAACAGTGGCATATTAAAATCAGTTCTGCATGACATTTAAAGTATGAAAATGTGTACGCTGTAATTTTAAAAGGAGAAGTTTTTATAAAAAACCTTAAGAAACTAAAGGATAATATTTTCGTTTTGTAACTTCAAATTGTCTAGAAAGCTGGTGATTGACTGTAAATTCATTAAAATCTGAAGAATTTAATTGTATGAAATTAGTTGGAATAATATAATGTAATGCTTAATATCTTTCTTTGTCATCTAATTTATTTTAGTCATGCCTTAAAAGTTAGAATATTTAGTTTTAGAATCAAATCAATGGATTTTCTAATTAGGAAATGCTCACTGACTTGTAGTAATAGATACACAGTACATGCTCGACATCATCAAATGATTTTTTCAAAAAAAAAGGTGTAGTAAAACTGAAATAAACTCGATAAATTGTCCATCTTTTACGTACCTGTCAAATAAATGAGGCATCGAATAAACTTATCTAAATGCAATCACGAGTACGTTTCAAGGAGTCCAGAATTAATGCTCGAAATCCAGTCCAAACCTGAAACTCAAATATTCAAATTCTTGGAGCTTTTTGACCATTTTAGATTTATTATTCTTTTGGAGCTTTCACAGGTTTATTAAGTACGTAGAAAAATGATAAACTTTTAATTAACTTAATTTACGTTGCTTTACACACAAAAAATGCATTTTATCGTATCATCGTATATCTATATTTGCTGAGTGGATATAACTTTTGATTACATAGTTACAGCCAAGTAAATTTATCAAATATTTAAATGCTGTAGCCAGTTTTTTAAATACTGAATTCGAATAAAATTTCTACTTTAATTTCAAATACACTTTGTTTTTACATGTAAAATTATTAAAGGAAATTAGATCCTGTAATATTGGTAAAATAGAATTTTGTTTTGTTGACAATATTATTTTAAATTATTAAAGTAGATGTTCTAACAAATTATTCCAAGTGAAGAAAATTTTTCTTTCTTCTATTTCAGAAGACATAAGTAATTCAATTAGCAATCATTAAAATACCGTTGAGATTAAAAAATGTGAATGTTTAGTCATTATTCTCTAGATTTCTGAGAAACATATGATTAAAATATTAATATTAGAATTTGAATAGTTATGCAAATTATAGTTTGAATATTTTATTTTCTAACTTTCTCTATGTGTTTTAAATAATGATTTTCTGTTTTTTCGATTTTAAATATAAACTGGCAATGCGTTATAAGCGATTAATTAAAATTTTGATAGACCAGCCTGTAATTTAGAATATCGCTTTGCGATTAACTTGAAAGTATTGGGCAGCGAAGTGAAGATTACCTAGAACTAATAGACGTAAGATTTTTTAAAACAAAATTACGTTGGCAAAATTTACAAAGAGCAGTACTTGAGAGCTAATAATTACACACGTTTAAATTAGGTAAGGATATGGTTCTAAATGTTGCGTTGTGGGAAGTATCTGATTAAGAACTAACTTGAAGTCATGAGAAATATGATCGTGTCGCAGAAATATAATCATGGTGACACTCGCAGTAGCGTGTATACAGTATTCGTAATCTTTTCAGTGTATACGTATTAGTCATAAACTTAAGATCTGTCTAACAAACGTAATACAGAAGTATACATTTTATCTACGTGTAAATTGTATCTTGTTAAGCGGACGACAAATTTAGAAAACTGATTTTTTTCCATCGGGCTTTTCGAGTGCGCTGCGCTTGAAAAACAAAATGCCCTTTCTTTGGTTTATGTTAAAATCTGCAAATAGAGGATTTGACAAGCGAAAGGTTGAACGAGCACATCATAAACGGTTTCACTTTGTACGTAGGTAGACGACGGACGTCGAGCGGAGACCATGTCCTCGTATTTCAAAAGTATTTCAAAAGGGATTTGCAGCCGGCCTGCCTTAAGGCCTATTGTATCTTTAGTGTATTATGTGTATAAAGGTTCGCACACACTTATTCACTCTTATATTTAATATTGTACGCTGAAATATTACAGTAATTCTAAACGTATTAAAAACTTAAAACATGTACTATTACTTGAAGAAGGATGGTATGCGCTAATGTGTAAATGGATAATAGAAAGTGAGAGAATCTATTTTGGTGCAATTGAGCATTTAATATAATTTTTCTGTTTCTATCGCTTTCTCAGTAATAATTGTTTAGGTGTAACGCATTGCTAACATTTTTTGAAGGCTTTGTTAACAATTAAATCAATAATCAATTAATAATATCAACTGGCATCACCATTTTTAATATTAGATTTTTAGTACATCAAATTTCGGAGTTACCATATTCGATAATATTTTATTATTTTTAACGCATGTCTTTTCTTGGTGTGTAACAACACCAACAACAACAAAAACAATAATAATAATAATAATAATAATAATAATAATAATAATAATAATATTGCATGATCATCAAATATTCTTATTATTTCTACATTCTTTTAAATGTACTTTTCTTTAATTACGTTAATTTTCAAATTCCAGATTTATTATCTAAACATTTTTTCTGTAAAATTACTAGTTTTTAGTCTTATTACGGTATAATACTTTTCTTTTTATTTTTGTATTTGTTATTTAGGTTTTATTTTACCTCTTATAATTTTGTTGAAATTTCAGGGCTTACTTCATTCGTATTGGAAAATTCCAGAGTTTTCAGAGTCTTTGTTTTCTTAAAAGGAAAAAAGAAATTTATTCAAAATTATAGAACTGTGAATGCTCTATGCTCCTGATACTGGCAAAAAAGGTCGCACTCAAATTAAGTTTCTTTTCATTTTCCCTTACGCATCTGTGCAGCACTGGCTTGTACCTGATTTTGAGTACATTTTAAGGCAATGGAGTTCTTTAGACCGAACTTAAGAGAAAAAGTATTCGTTGAAATAATCATTATTTTTATATTAATTATGAGTGATACAGTCCCAATTATCAGAAGAAAAAAAAGCAAAGGTGGGAATGCCGAGGGAAACGCAACTTTTTTGACAATCAAATGCGGAAGTGCATAAAGTGAAACTTCGTCATCAGGGAGAAAAGAGTCATAATATTCTTTATAATGCAGTTGCTTTTGACATTCAGTTTAAGACAATAGATTTTTTATGTTCTATGATATTATTGACGCATTGTAGTGCGCGTCTAAAGAAGATGGTGGAAGTGTCAAATTTGACAAGCGAATCGAGTGTTTGGTTCCCAAATTAATATAAAATATCTCGAATATTCAAAGATTTGCCATTTTAAACGAATAATAGGGTAAAATTTATATGACATAATAAAAAGTAGAAAATATCGCAAGGCAATTAGTGAACTTTGTATACTTATTAAGAAAAGATACTCGTTGTGACATTGAGCACTCGGTGCGTAATATTTCATAATGCATGGCCCTATACGAATTCGCGATTTGAATTTATTGCGAGGATGCGTTTAAAGGGCTCTTAAAATTCAATCGTCGTTTTACTGTACAGCATCGCTATAGTACTTTCACTGTATTACTCCTAATTAATTCAGTCTTATTGAAAACTCAATCAAACTTGAGGACAAGGGTGGTAAAATTATCCTTATTTGCAGCTGCAAGACGAGCAGAGGCAGACAGTGGATCAGCAGGGCATCGTCACGGGCAACGGTAGTAATAGCGTCGCGAAGAAGGTGGACATGTCTTGTACAAACTGCGGCACCATGACAACAACGATCTGGAGGCGGAACATGAAGGGCGAGATGGTCTGCAATGCCTGCGGCCTATATTACAAACTGCACGGAGTAAATCGACCGATGACAATGCGCCGGGACACGATACACACGCGTCGACGCAGGCCCAAAGGCGAAAAACCTACCAGGCATCGAAGTACGATATACGCTCATTTACTACTACTTTTATCATTTATTTATAGCCGCGTCATCCATTAAAGAATATATTTTTATATAGAACATAATCAGCACACTAAATACATTTTTTACAGGTTTCTTTTCTTTCGAAATTCCCTTTAGAATAAATAATAGCATTCTTTTACGAGAATTTTAGATTCTTTAACCTCATATGGTTATTGTCAATTATTACCTTACCTTCAATGATAACTCTTTTTTTTACTTGAATCCAAGAGAATAAAATTATAATTTAAAAGCATTGCTTTGTCCATTTAAAAATATTTTAAAAATAAATTAATTCTTTCATTTTTAGAATATATGTATTTTCTGTTTTAACGATAGTAATACTGAATGGAACTTCCACATTTTCATTTGCAAATGTTCTTTATTTAAAACATCTTTAATAAAACATTTATGTAAAACAAATATTTAATTAACAAAAGTAGCGGTAAAATTATAATAGTTCAAACTATTTTAACAAGTTCTAGAACCAATTTTTAGAAAGAAAAGTTTTGTTCTCGATATGATTTATAATTCCAATCTTTTCGTTATTCAAGCTCACATTATATTCTTAAATTACAACTATGAACGCTAAAATGCTATTTTCGAAATTTAAGTACACCATTGATTCTGCAGTACAATAATGTTTTGATTTTGTTAATTTAGATTGATTTCCCTTAAGTTTTGGCTTCTTCTGTAATTAAGTTATAAAAAATAATGCTAATATAGGATCATTTCTCTATGATGTGGTAACGCTTTTGTACCGATGTTCTTAAAGTGATTAGATTTATGTACAATTAGTACATATCGCTTCTATTTCCTCTCACAAGGTTTAATATTGAATCGCTCTTTAGAGACTTACTGATATTGGTACAAGGTAAGCGAACCAGGTTGACCAGATGTACACGTATGTGTTTCTCGAGACCATTACGTTGGTACCTCATTCCTAGATATACATCCAAAGGCACAAATCTCTTCCATTATAGTGGTGCTGGTAAAGAGTCCTCTTCTCAAATTCAATGTTTTTAATATAATTAAGGCGCATGGTTCTCTTGACAGGATTATACGAGAATTTGCGCTTTTATCGGTATTGAATCAAATAAGTATCAAATCATCTTGTTGATTATGGCAGAAATAAAAAAATTGTCTTGTACTGTTCAATAAATCAGTCGAATACTTAGTTGTACAATAAATTATTCAATATCTCTCCATAAGAAGATAAACCAATAACAAATTTTGTGCCCTAATGAGGAAAATATCAATTGTCCGACTCCAACTCTAAGATAAAATTGTTTTTCGATGCAGTTTCAGTAAAACTTTGACATGCATATCTTTTGCATTTATATTGTATCTGGATTATTTAAAAAAGTTTAATTTTTAGCAATAGATTATCACCACAGAGACTTTTTATAGGATGAAAAATTGTTTTGTTTAGTATAAAGTTTCGAATATCTGTAGAAGTATAAAGATTGTTCAATCATATTCTGAATGTAATATCTTTCCATATTTGATGAAATTTTTGTCACAAATAAATTCTAGAAATACGAATTCCAATCAAATATAAGCAAATAATTTTTCCTTAAATTTGTTTTCTAAATTTTTCTAGTTTTAAAATGCTATATTCTAAAGTTTACCAAATCCGCATAAAAGAAAGTAGGCCCACATTTGTTATTATTCAAACGAAATATAATCCCATTGTTTTTGCTCACAGAAAAAGGCGACAGTAGTGCCCTGGCGGCCCAACAGCAGCAGCAGCAGCAGCAACAACAACAACAACAACAACAACAACAACAACAACGCCCGGAGTCGATGGACCCCGAGAGCGCAGATATGCTCGCAGCGCTTCGTCGACAGATCCAACCACACCTGATGATGGCCGCGTTGACGACACCCCCACAGGCGGCCCGCGGCGTTCCGCAGGTGCACAGTGGACCTCTCGCCGGAACGCCCATTAACTTTAGCATTCCCCTCAACACCTTTATGATGCACGTGAGTACGCGGGTGTTCGTTCCATTTACACGAATAAGGGGCAAATTCATAACTTCAAGCAGGCTTTTGCTAACATGCGGAAATTACGATTTCATTAACGCATTTGTAACGAATCATATTATAAATAAATTACGTTTTTCCATATTTGGCATCGTTATGATGGTTGGTTGTGCTGTACAGAGAATTGAGTAAGGAACTCTGACGCTTTGTTTGCATTAAAGTATTTTTAATCTACTTTAGTAGCTAACTTATTTTGTATTATAATCTTTTAGGTTATTGATAAAAATATTTGAATGCGGGATTTATTTTAGCTTATTATTATATTTTTATATTGCAATTCTAATATATCGAGGTAAACAGAAAGTCAATTCCGTTGTTACGTAATTAGCTTGTTACCTTACTCAATATATCTGTAAAGGTATTAAAACAACAAAGGAATTAACAACATAAATCTAACTCAATGTTACTGGTTTTTATGTAATGTCTCTTTATTATTTCATGGGTATATGTAGTATTCAGCGTTGTAAAGATAACTGAAATTAGATTACGATTGATCCAAATAAAATTGTTATATTGATTCTTTTTTTGGTAATATGGCCTAATCTTCGTAATAATAACTAAACTTTGCAAAGATCCCAAATAGTATAATATTTATTCATCTTTATTATGTACGTAAAAAGGATTTAATGTGGTTATTATTCAAAATAGAGATTTGGTTTATTTTTTAAGTACAAATAGTTATATAGAGAATTCATTAATAGGCTAACTCGGAAAGTATCATTTTATAAAAACATATTTACACAACAATTTCTAATATTACAAGATTTGTATTTTATTACTTATGATTTTTTAATAATATAAAAAATTTATAGATCTATGATTTCACCAACGACAAACAGTTGACATTTAAAATCAAGTCCTAACGATTTCTTTTTTGTTGTTTGTAGCATGTGAAAACGGAGGATGAGCACCATGATGAGGCTGATGACATGGACGATGAAGGTGACGAGGAGAACATCTCGGACGTACCACTGAACCTCGTTGCCACTTCGCTTGCCGAAGAGGCCCACTGACGCGTCTTCCGCGGGATTTGCGGAAATGAAAAGAAAGGCTCCCGAAGGATTGCACGGCCAGGCCAGCCAAGAGCGCAGTGCACAGTCTGTTGTGGGAGATGCATATCTATATTTTTTATACGAAGACTAAATACGGCTTTACACCTAAAGAGGTGACGAGCCCGAGGAAGCATCAAGCGACATTTACGTACGTACGTTGTGAGGAGAAGAATTTAATTACAAAGGAATTCTATTGATATTATAAAGTCGCAGTATTAAGAGTAAAGATATGAAAAGTGCGAGCGAAGGGACGAACGATACAAGCGAAAAGAAAGCAAAGCGGTTACTCAAATTGTACATAGGATAAAAACGTATACGAGGAAGAGGAATGATGAAGGTTATTTTTATACAAAATTTTCTATACGTTCGCAAGAAGATTTTATTCTTTCTGGTGGGAGGGGGAGAACTGGAAAGTTGTGTATATAAAATTATAAGATAGGAGTGGGCAATTATGTGTGTGTTTTTATTTCAAAGAGGGTACTGAATGATGATGAAGCGATGATGAGATAATCTATTGTTTTTTATTAATGTTAAGCGTTCTCTAATTGTCTCTATAAAATTTTGTTCTTTAGGCTTCGATTATTTTTGTTGCGCATCACGGTTAATACAATTTCAAACGATTTTTTGAGCATTTTAATTTATATAGACCGCGGGAAAAACTATATTTTCTTAGGCAGTCATGCATTTGCTTTACTTTAAATCACGTGGAAAAGTATATACATAAGTGAATCAATCGCCTTTGAAAATAAGCTTTTACCGAAATCAAATTTCACCATAAGATATTAAAAGTTTTTAAATGTTTAGATTGTAAAAATTATAATTACGAAAAATTAGCTTACACGTAAATTTAATTTTATAGAGATAAATTTTTTAAAAATTTGATAAGAAAATATTGTTGACCTACAATTAAAAAAACTACTAATTTCTATTGTTTTTAATAAACGTCTCATAAGGGGAAAATCAGCAATTTAAAAAAAATTGCAAAAGCAAAACTTGTACTTCATAAGTAACACAGAATCTGTCTTTTTTGTCGACTAACAGTGAGACTGACCAGTTACTAATAACGAAGAAAACTCGTTAACAAGATTATTGTAATCTTAATATATGTTTCTTCAGAGCTCTGTCACTGTCTTTCATTAATAATCTTGCTTATCATTTTCTCTTTTTAACGAAAGGAAGAACAAAAAAATGATAACCCAATGCTCTCTGACTTAAAAATAATACTTACCGCGAAAACATTGTATAAAGTATTAAATAACGCGTGCGTTTCTAGTTGATGTTATTATTTTCTTTTTATATTTTATGCCTCCTGAGAGTAAAAAATATGCACACCAAAAAATAAGAAACTGTGTACAATGACAATTTGTGAAGATATTGTAGTAAATAGTAGGTAAAAGCATTTTATTTATATTTCATTTGATAATGATTCGTGAAATATGTACACATTTTCTTCCTGATTATTATTTTTAATTCATTAGGATCCAAGAAAACTGAGAAATACGCTATGCAATCTAACAATTACACCTGAATTTTATCAAAATTCACAATAAAAAAAATTTGTTTCAAAAATCTTCTATTTCTTTTAACACTTTTATTATAAAATATGTACTAAATAATAAAGTTATAAGCATTTTTTCGGTGTGCAAGAACTGGAAAAAGAAAAGGGCAACAATTTTATAGGTAGCTTATAACAAGTATTATCTTACTTAATGTAAGTAAATTTTTCCAATATTTCAACCTTTTTCCGTTTGTGTTTAAAATTTTAAAGAAAAAAAGGCATTAGGGATTTTGAAGAATCTAACACTATATATATATATATATATATATATATATATATATATATATATATATATATATCGATCGTCAAATGACACGAAGCATATAAGAGAAGTGAAAAAAGAAAAGTCAGAACTGGTAAGACTTGTGTACTTAAAGCAAAGAAGGTCAATATGAATTTCTTGTTTCATTTGTTATAATACGCATTCGTAATAATATAAAATTGACAGTATCCCATCAGCCTTCAAGATGAAACAAGAAATAGAAAGAGAACTCCCTAGTGTCTCTTTTATATTTGTAAAATGGCCTAAAGCACCTTGAACAATTCTTCGTTTTCAAATTTAATAATGAACTCAAAGAACTCAATTATATTATATAAATTTGGAAAATAACCGAGGCTTATTCTTTCAGAAACAAATTTAAATTTAAAGACAGATTGTATATATACATATATATGTACTGAAATTGAAAGTTGTTCACGGTATTTCGTTTATGTAAAGATACTTTGGAGCTTTAGTAAAGGGATCGATGCATAACTTTTAATATTATTTTTCAACTTGCAAAAAAGCTACATCAGTATTAAATTATGTGACACTTTAATCAAAGTATGAACTTTATTAACTTCAACTGATTTTCAAGTTTAAAAGTGCGCTAAATCTGTGTATGTACAAACCCATAAAATTCGAAACATAGAATTTTTTGTTTGTACATTAATGGATTCTTATGAGATAAAATACGTAAAAATAATTTATATTAAATATTTTATTTTTATACGATTTTGAAATAAGTGAAACAATTACTTTATTATCTGAAGTTACTTTATTATCTAAAGTTGTAGAAATTTATAATACATTTTAAAGATATTTCAAAGTTGGCTAACAGGATTCCCTTGAATAATTACAAATTGTGTCACCTCACTGCTGCTGCTTGCTCTCATTTTACTTTATTTAATAAATTAAAATCTCTTAAAAATTGTAAAAATTAGAACACTGTCGAAGCAGAAATATACATACGTTTCATCTAAGCAACTCTATAAGGTTACGAATCTGCCACAAACTTTTGACCTTAGTGAGAACGGGTATAATAGAAAAGGAAAACACCTTTAATAGCGCATAATAAATACACACAAATGGCCAGTGCATCGTTGCAAGATGCGCCCTGTATTACATAAACCTAATGTACTTTGCCAAAAATAGTTTTTAGTATTTTGTAACATAGAGCATTATTTAGTTAAGGGCATCAAAGTTCTCTCTCCCTCTCTTTGTGATGACTCCACACTTTTCTCATACTTTTCCTCTTTTGTGTGTAGTGATAACGTTTAACCTCTTTTTCCCTATTATATTTATATGCTTCAGCAGTGCATTAGTCAATGTACTGAAAAATTATAGTTTACTGAATCTTTCGATTCATAGATTGTAAACTCTTTGGACCTATTGTGTACTGAAGAAATATTCCAAGTGGCATTTAATCTCTACCCAGATAAAATATGATTTACAAGAAATCAATGTAAATGTTTACTTACTAATCTTTTTTAGTTCCATATAATTTTATTTAAATTATATATTATGAAAGGATATTTTCTAAAGTACGAGAAACGCTTGCCTAAATATAAAGTAAGACTTTATTTAGTATTTAAAAAGTTATTCAAATATTTAAGAACGAATCATGTGAATTTGTGCCTAAATATGGATAGAGATTAAAATGACAGAAAATGTTTCATACTTATGGATGTTTTATTACTGTGATAGGGACTTGATGATGTAATTGAAAAACTTCTCTCAGTTTAAATTTATAAAATATGTGAATACTCTATGTTAAAGAAAAAAATACATACGTAAACAAATCATATGTAAAAAATAATAATAAACAAATAATAAAATTGTTCTGAAAAGTTGTTCAATTTATGCAAAAAAAATTCTAGTAATAATCTTGTAGCTTACTTCGAAGCTGTAAGGTTAGAAATAAACTCATGACATGTAGTTTTCTTCACGTATTTTGTAAAATTGTGTGGTTACTTACATCATTTTAAATAGTGACCAGACGCGTTTTCAAGTTTGGCGTGTTTTTACTACCCGTCGCAGTGCTTAAAATTATAATTTTTAATGTGACAGAAGTTTATCTGTATCTGCTAAAATTCTACTCGACTAGCCTTACGTAAAAGTGCGATCTACTTTGTTGCAATTCTGTTACGAGACTGCATATCGTGAGAAAAAAATTTTCAGAAAACGTTTGTTCAATAAAATATTCTACTAGGGAAGTTTTTTCATTATTGCATCAACTTTAAATAAAATTGTAGTGAAATTGTTGATTTTGCTAACAGATTTCCATAGTTCAAGTAAATATATCGGTTTCAATGAGTTATAATAAAAATAATAATATTTAGGTAAAATGAGAGACTGTGCGAGTAGCAGCAAATGGAGTCTAGTTATAGTCGTTACAAGATGAGCCTTATAAGCGTTTACACTTAAATATGCGATAGTTACGTATTATTATAGAATAAATACACTCACAAAGTACGAATTTGCCTGCTGCAAATGCTGCACTTATAAAATAGTTAATAATTAATGAGGCATTTTACTTTCTGTTTTAATTTTTTTATTGTACTGTGTATTACCCGAGCCAAGCATCAAAGCATAATTGTGAGATTCTTCGTATTTAAGATTCATTAAAAAGAGAAAATCTCAGATTTTGGAATAGCTTTCGATTCGGTTCAACATTTGATATAAATTAAATTTTGAGTTGAATTGCACGAGTGTTTCATTGAGATTGAGCTGGCAGTTCGATCGGAATTTAGGCAAGTTAACTTTCGAAAACAATAATGAGATTAGTGACTTTTATCAAAGTACTAATATTTTGTGCCACCATGACCCAGTCGAATTTTTTGTATTTAATTTATTTTTCAAAGCGATATCATTATTATTTTTGCTTCTAAAATTGAATCGATGTGCGTATTCGTCATTTTTAATTTTATTATAAATTAAACTCCGCCTATTATATTTGATTTATTATTTTACTTATTTTTATTTGATAGACCATTACATAATTTATAAAAAAGTATCAGTGATTTCTGTTTAATAATGAAACATAATGACTTAATGATTTACGTAAAGAGAGCTGTTCAATAAATTTTCAATATTTGCAAAGATCAATATAATAAATATTTAATTGTTTAGCAAATTTTAAGTAAAGAATAAATTATTCATTCTGAAGTGAATGAATTAAAAAATATTTTTTCAATTTGAAAAAATAATTTTTCTTTAAAAAATGACTTGTACCTCTTTATTGCGCAATCAACATATCACTTTCTTTACGTATGTTAATAGTCATTATTATTTCATTCGTTCAACAAATATAAAATACTCATAATTTACATGTTTAATTAAGGGTTAATTTATAAACTTTGTAATAAGATGTACGTTACAAAGAAGTAGATCAAGTTTTTCATCTGAAAAGAATTTTTTAGTTATTACGCTCGTGATACTCGTACACGAAATGAAGGCTATATATATTTCGTCAATGGCATTGGATATAAAGGCATTTTTTATATTCTTGTTCGTTGTTCACCCTCTTTATTGTCCCATTTTTAATTTTTGTTTCTTCTCCCATTCGCAAAATACGAATTGAACGAATGAAAAAGAACTTTCTTAAATCTCATAATTCACGAAAGTCCAAGAATTTTTAATATATATATATATATTTTTCTTCGGGCTTTTGCGTGTTACGTATTAGTTCTACATATGTGCATGCATAACCCGAATGAACGATAAACTCGTTAGTTTCGAAAGCTCTCTAACTAATGCTGAGGATATTTTTATAACCACTACGATTTAACTTATCGAGTATTGCTATTTTGTTATTAAATATATGTGTATAAATATTGTAAATGAAGATTGAATTCAGACGAGGCGAATATAATATGGCATTAAAGTAATAATTCAGTTGAAATGTTAGTGAATGATAAAGAGTGTTTTTTGCACGAATGGAAAATAAGTGTGCTGCATTAGCAGTTTTATTTGGAAAGTATAAATAGTTTATTGCGGCATTTAATTTTTATTATTTTGACTAATGAAAATACAGTTGTCGAAATGCCAAAGTTTTATCAGAAACATTTTGCAACACTCAAACCAAGTGCAATTTGTTAATACGTTCAAATACAAAATCTATTTGTTCATAGATTTCTGCAATTAAAATATATTAATTTATCAAAAAAATAGAGCTTGAATATCTTTTCGTTCAAAGAACTACTTAATTTTATTTTTGGCTGAATTAATAATTATTGTGATGACATATTCACGACAACAAATATTTTGTTATTTGATGAAACAAAAAGTAAAATGCCGCAAAATATTTCATACAGAATTTTGATATTTTTGCTAGCGCAGCTAATTTTGTTCTTGCCATAATAAATGAAAAATTGGTAACGTAGCATTTTGTTTTCTTCTTTAAATTTGAAAATATGTAGCGTTGGCTAATTTTTTTTTTTTCAAACGTAAAAATAAATTTGTTCTTTCATGAAGGAAAATTAATTTTAAGTTCGCCAAAAGAAAGAGAAGAGTGGCGTGATCGAGGCTTTGTTTTTAATCTTAACGAGTAGATTTCGTTCTTTTACTCATCGTCAGTATTCCAGATTCATGGTTTTAGCGGATTTCTTAAGTGATCTGTTTTTAGTTTTTACCATTTTTCCAATGATTCTTTTAAATCAATGCTACTTAACAAAGACATGCTCTACTTAATTACGTTAATTATACTGTCTCTTTCGTACACTTTGGCTACTCAAAATAATGTGCGATAATATTATAATTTTTTAAGCTTTCGATGTGAAATCTTGAAAATTGAAAAAAAGAATATGCTTGCACCGTTTCCGTCCCGAACTAAAAGCCTTGAGAAAGAAAAACTAGAATCACTTATAAGATAAAATATGAAAAAGGCACTAATAATTTACTTGAATTGTTAAACAATATATTTTTGTACATTTATGCAAATAAATTTATCATTATTAAGAAAATATATATGTAAGCAAACAAAATTATCAATGATTTTGGTAAATAAAGAATTTTTAAAAACATGTAATTTACGATATAAATACAAAAAGTTTCTTTTTCAAGTTCTACTTGTTGAAAAACATAATATTGATATATCAAATCCATAGATTCGGGGTTTTTCCAAACCTTTTATGGTCATAGTTGCATGGACTACAGAAACTTTAATATTTATCCTAAAATAAATAGAAATGTTAATAGTCCGAATTACGACACAACTCGAGTATTATTTTTGTATAACAGGGTGCAAAGTTGAATTATAAAAAGTTATTGACTTACTCTTAACTGCTAAAAATAAATTTTAAATATCCAGGAACAGGCAGCTATTAAGCTTATGTATTAGAAAATCGAAAAAAATTGAAACTATTGTGTTGACATATTAAGTATTATGAGAAATAGAAAAATGTCGGTAACTAAGTAAACCCGGTGCGAGTGTATCCGTGGTAAATTGTAAATGATATTTTCGAAATGTAAATAAAGAAATTAAATGTTGGGATAAAAAAGTGTTAAATTTTAATAGATAAACAGTAAAACCTAATTTTAATAATTTTATTAAAATTATTCATGTTTTAACGTAAATATTTGTACAAGAAAAGAAAAAGTATGAAATCAAGCACATTTCTTTTGTAATTTCTTCCTAAAGAATTATACGAAAGATACACTACGAAAAATATTAAAAGCAGCATATTATTACTATTTAAGTGCGTCTATAAGTTGGATTTTTTTTCTTTCTCGTGGGCTTGGTCCAGCAGCTATTGAGATTATTCAAGGTTGTGTGTATCATTATAAGTATTTTTGTGAAAGCATTGTTGAATAATTAGTATGTCTGCGAAAAAATGCGAGGCACGAGAATTTCCCCTTAAATCACGTCTTTATCGTGTCATTTTTTGCTTTTACAATTTTAGTACCGATTATAATTGCCGTATTTTTGTTCTGTTGTTTTATGATATAAAATTGCGAGTTTCCAATTTCAACGCTGCTTATTGTGACAGATTCTTGAAAATCTTTAGATTATAAAATTAAATTAATTTCAGTAATTTATTATTAAATAATAGTGTCAATCAGTATAAGGTTTTGGATACTTAACATTTGTATTACTCTGTTATTCAAGTTTTTATAGCATATTTTATGCACTATCATACATATATCAATAAATTATCATTTTATAAAGTATTGTTAATAAGATATAAAAATTTGATAAATAAATTTAATGAATCAAGCAATTTCACGTAGACAGTCCTAGATATATAATTAAAATTTAACCGAAACAGAATTTACATTATAATTGAACTAACTCCTAAACTGTCGTCATTCGTTGCGCGAAATTACAGAAATTACAAAAAATAACAGTGCCTTCCTTTAGGTAAAAATGTTACATAAATAGCAAAGCTGCAGTATGACAGTAAAAGAAAAGACAATTAGGGAAATTCTTGGCTTGCTTACTTTTTAGTGCCAGGACATAATTCCTCAATCATAAATAATAACAATAATAAAGTGTATAAAAAAAGGTCAGTCCTGAAACTATTTTTTTTTTCAAGCGTCACTTTTTTTTAAGTTTGCCACATAACTTTGATATAAATGGAATATATTCTAACCGATATACTGAGCAAAAAGAAAAATAAATTTTTTTTCTTAGAATACAAAAAAAGCAAAAAAAAAAAGAGAAAGAGAACGGAAAAAGAAATGAATTTCTTTAAACCTACACACGCGCCAGTTTTTAGCCAACTTTTCTCTATATAATTTCATTGTATTTTATATTTTGCGCGACACATAAACACACACAAACACATACACACAGGACAGTCAAATACACACGTACTCATATACATAGTATACACATGACGTATAATTCATATTTTGAATTTTACAAAAAGCCTCTTAAGGCTAATTAAAATCATATACACAGACGCAGGTTTACTTAATTTATGATTTTATCTTAATTTATGTATTGCACGTGTTTTTAATTATTTTATTATTAATATTAATTTTTTAAATTATGTAGAGTGTTAAGCGCACGATTTTTTATTGTAGCGTGAAAGTCCTCGGTATTTTTGTTTTGACTCGCCGTTTTTTTGTTTCGTTCTCTCCCAGTACATAAAAACCGAGGCTTAACTTAATTTATGTATAAAACGCCAATTGTAAGAATCTCTCATATAGTATATATACTTTTTGCGTCCACGTGTTAAGCGCAGATTGCGTTTTTCTATCTCTCTAACATTTTGTGTTAAAATATATGGAAAAATCATGTAATTTACTCATAAAGAAAATCTCTAGCTCTCTTTTGTATTATTTTGGGTGTAAGATGCATTTTCAGAGAGTTAAAAATTTTTTATCTGGACTGTGTATATTTTCTTAATGCGACTTTCTTCATTAATGTCTAACTTTATTATTTATTTGATACAATTCTGACCAACTTGGTGCATTTCCTGGATACAAAATTTAGTTTTTTTTTTAATTTTTAATAATTTGTAGATTCAGATACAAATTATTAATTCAGACATTCGCATTATGTGACTATTCATTGGTACCGTCTAAAACACGTTTTCCTTTTTGTAAGCGCTGTATTTATTCGAGTATACACTTTATATGTGATCCGTTGCTGAATTTTATGTAAGCATATATATGCTCGTATGGTATTTTTTGTGCGAGAAACGAAATCTGTTGAAACTATGGACATTTGCTGGACAATTTTGAACGAATGTTGAACGTCTGAGAATTCTTCATTTTTTAAATAAAGATATGTTACAAAGGCTAGTATTGTTCACTTTTTCTTTTTGTTCATGTTTACCTATCCTATTTTACATAAATAACTTTGTTCAATAAATAAGTTAGCTTTACAATCATATAAATTTATACCTAAACATTGCATATTTATTATTTTAGTTTATTATTTTGAAATGTAGAAATTTTTTACCATAAAAGTTTTATAAAAATATAACAAAATTTCAATAATCAGAAAGGATTCATTTTTTGAAAAATGTAAATACTCCGTTAAAGATAATATTGGGATTTATAAGAATAAAGCTAAAGGTAATATGTACTTTTACGTATTTTTGCGGTTCTTTATATTCGTCGGACAGTTAAATTCTTAGATCTAATCTTACCTTCTCGTAATCGTGAACTCTTCAGGTCATTATTTTTGGATACGCTAATTTTTGAAGATTATACTATAATTTGCAATTTCCTGAATATTTTTACTTGCAAAATAGAAATTGCGTAAAAATCGCACTTTACTGTAAATTACGGCGAAATCAATTACTGCAAGTATCAAAATAATATTAAAATATAAAATTGTAAAACATATTTCAATATGTTATTTTTATAAAATATAATCAATTCCGATATTTATTATTATTAATCCGATGTTTTTATATTTTTTCATTTATGTACACCTCATTGATCATATAATTACTAATTTTTTAAATATCACATTTATAAGACAGGTTTATAACTATTTTTCGAAATAATCGTAATTGCCTTAAAACAAGATCAAAATCTAATTAGAGAAGTATTATTTAAATATTCAGATCTGTAACGTATGCTTGTCAACTGTTTAATATTTATTTATTAAATGTAAAATAAAATATGATAATAAGAAAAAATACAATTTACATATTCCTATTTCACCTCTTAGTAATCAATTACTGCTACACGTATAAAATACAAAAATTCCGCTAAATGTAGAAATCGTAAAACTTTCGAAATTCACATCGAATGTCATGAATGTTTGAGAATCGAATTTGCCGCGATAAAATAACACTAACGTAGTACATCCGATTCCTTACTCGTTTCCTCTTCCGTCTCTTCAGCGCGCATCAACGCTGTCGCATCATCCTCTTGCCGGCAAAGTTGCGTTGTACTGCGGCTTGCGGCATATTGGATGGACTCGAGTGTTTTACGCCATTTTGCAATCGCCATTTTAATCCCCTCAGAAACGGGGCAAGGGCAAACTGTCGTTCCTTTTCATTGCTGCGTCGTTATTATCAGGTTTGGATTAAGCGCAAAGACGCCTATTTGGAAAGCTTAAAAATTCTCTTTTTCTGCCGATTAAAAGGAAATACAAGGTAAATGCACAATTCTACGTTTGGTCTTTAACGCAGATTTATTAGCAAACGTTGGCACGATCTATAGATCTTTCTTCACGAATTAAAACATTTGTGCATGTTGAGCGTAGCTCTTAATTTTTTGGAACATTATTTTTTTAAATCTTTCGATGGAGTGTAATCACATTTTTCCGGTAATCAGTATTTCTTTTTTCTACCTTACGTTTTTTGATGTTATTTTTTTTTCATTAAACTTCTAGTAGCTTTTATCAATGCACAAAGTTTAGTTAGATAATTTTGGTAATTTTTAGAAAAAAATAACCAAGAAGATAAGATAATTCAACAAAAATGAGCTACGGTAGGCCACCACCTCGCATTGATGGGATGGTTTCCCTTAAGGTTGATAATTTGACTTATCGCACTACTCCTGAGGATTTAAGACGAGTGTTTGAGCGCTGTGGTGAAGTTGGAGATATTTACATACCACGCGACAGATTTACAAGGGAGAGTCGTGGCTTTGCATTTGTCAGGTAGAGTATTTTAAAAATTAGAGTCGTAGAATTGACAATATTGAATAAGCTATGATATCAAGTTGTATTCTTAATATGAATTTTATTTTTGTTACTTTGGATTGTCAGGAACATTTATTAAATATATTAAGAAATATAATTAGGTATAATTGTTTTTAGACTCAAATAAAATTTATTAATTCTATTGATAAAGATTAATATTATTAATTATAATAATACTTATTTTTTCTATGTTTTACAATTTAAATATATGAATAATTATATATTTATGATAAATAGAAACTTTTTCATTACTTCAATTTCTAAAAACGGTATTCTTAAAATAGCTTAATAAAATTATACAATTATTTATTAAACGTTGTTTTTATAATGGTTTTAAATGATATAGATTCTATGATAAACGAGATGCAGAAGATGCACTCGATGCCATGGATGGTAGATTATTAGATGGCAGGGAGTTACGTGTTCAGATGGCACGCTATGGAAGACCTACATCGCCTCATCGAAGTCGTGGAAGTAGACGTTGGAGAAGGTAAGAATCAGACTACCAATTTCCAATTTTAAGTTAAAATACTGTGTAAATCATAAAATTTATTTTACTAGAAGATATAATATTCTTATTTTATTTATTCAAATATTTAAATTATATGCTCTGGAGTGCATGTTTTTATTTCATTTTAAAACTGCTTACAGAAGTAAATAAATTTTCCATTGGTGTATATCATCTATAATATGTTATAATTTAATTTGATTAACAATTAAATAATAAACAGGGTGATTTTCATTGAATTTTTATTTCAGCATTATGCTCTATATTAATTTTAGTGGCAATAAAATTTTACAATTATTTTAATTATTATCCGATTCGTAAGAGACGAGTTTTTAGGTTATGTATTTTAATAACTTCTTACTTTGCTACGATATATATTAAAAGTTTCGTCAAGGAATAAAAATTGACTAATTATTATTGTAAAAAGTTCCCGCAGTCGTAGCCGGGACCGCAGGCGGTCGAGGTCCAGATCACGTTCTCGCTCGCGTTCGCGCAGTCGCGATAGAGACCGCAGGCGCAGCTACAGCCGCAGTCGTTCACGTTGCCGCTCCGACAGCAAGAGCTCACGCGGAAAGTCGCGCAGTCGCAGCAAGTCTACTGACAGACAAAAGGACGTGCGCTCGAAGTCTAGGTAAGAAAATCTGTACTCTTTTTTTGGTATTCTACTTGGCTCCTGCTTCTATTGTCGTTCACAAGACAATGGAAATAGATATTAAAATCTGATGACAGTAAATGTTCCTACAATGATAACTTAAAATATAAGCATGCATTGACATCATTATATTAATATTTAATATTATCTGTTAACAGTCTAAGAATTTTTTACTGTTTTTTATAATTATATTTTATAAATTGATATTTTTTTATATTTTTGTTTGATGTTATTAATAATAATAGTAGTAGCAAAACTTAAGGATAACGAATATTAAATTTTTATCCAATTGTGTGCTCATTTATTTGATTTTAAATTTACAAATTGGCTATACTAATTCACATAATTTACATTATGTTATAAAAATTTCATTACATGTATACATACATATGTGATCAATTGAAAAAATTCCATAATTCATTATAAATTAGACAGTTCATATATACATTGTTGTTTAAAATTGTAAAATATAATTTTATAAAAATATTAAATTCTTTTCATAAAACAACAATTTAATAACATGTATGCAATATACATAATGAATAGTTAAAAAATTATTGTAATCTAATAAAACTGATATTTATATTATTAACTATACTTATATCTTTAATCACTGTTCTTTTAATACATAAAATTATTTTATAAAATAAAATTAAAAATTACCTTTTTACAGGGATTGAAACTAAAACCAAAATTTTTCTCTTGTAATGGCGTTTCATGTTCGAGAGGCATTGTACTACCATCTCAAGAGCCAACTATATTGACTTGAATTATAAAAAAGGTATTCTATTTCTATCCTGTCATTCAATGTCTTGTTTTTATCTTCTTAGTTTCGTTTTACTTTTATGACGTTAAGGCGCGCGCGTTTCATTATTTGAGTCCTTAATCTTTTTAGTAAATAAACAATTATGTATTAAAGAACAATTATTTCTTTATGATATATCCTTTGTGGATACACAAGTAGATGTAAAGTGTTGCTGACACTATTAAGATTTATAAATATGCAAATGTGCAGAGTTTTAGGCTATTTATGTCTTCTACTCTTGAAATAATGTATGTAAATTTATAAAAATATTGAATTGTCAATTGAATAATAAGAAATTATGCAATTTATAATTGCATGTTAAGAGATTTTGTTTCAAACTTCGGAGATTTCTTTTCATAAATTTTTTTGCTTATTTATGATGTTTATTTTCAAAATTAATCTTTCATCACAATTTTCTATTCATAAACATGATAATAATTGGTTATTTGTTGAATCTTTGACATTGGAAGGTTATGAAAAAAATAGATATTAATAAACTTGTGTTTTTATCAATCAGTTTAAAAATAATATGTGAAATAAATTTCTCGATCAAATATAGATCTAGTTTTAATTAAAAATTAATATAAAATCTAGAAGTTTTTAACTATTCATTAAATTTATTTTTCTTTATAATATATCTAAACAGACGAAAACTCCATTCTATGCTTAGCGTTCTTAGGTGTAAGTTCTGCGTTATTTTGTAACTTAAAAAATCGTATCCTACACACACATAAACAGACTTATTTATGTAAGTTTGCCATTCATTTGTAATAAAGTATAATGAGATACAGAAAGTAAATAGAAATTTTTAATTTATTAATTATTAATGTACAAGAAAAGACTTCTAAATATTGACTAACGTAAGTTATTGCTTCATTTTTATTCATAGCTTGTAAACTGTATTTTTTGAAAGGTTTTGTAAAATGGCACTATTTATACACAATAATTAAATTCTAGTTAAAAGAAAAGTATTTAAAGGAGACAGAGTTGCATCGACGAAGGCAATTGAAAATAATTGGAGCTGTTACATAAAATTGTTAATCTATTTAAAACAGAATGCACATTGGATTGGCACTAACTCTTATTGGAAAATCTGCAAAATTCATATTTGCAACTGAGCAAACCAATGATGTAAATTGACTCCGTCTCTTAAAATACAGAGAGAAAAAATAACAAAGTAATATACTATGCATTTAAAAAATGCGATACATCCGTATAAATGTACATATAACTATATATGTACAATTATATGATTATGTGTATGTAAATATTAACATACACATAGAGATACATATGCTTGGGTTATATAAATATATTTATATGTACACGTGCGAATTTGTACATCATATTTTATATGTTTTATACATGATTACATTGAACATTGTTATTACTTTTACATATATATTTTATATATTTTTAAATTATCAGGCGTTGTATTAAAATTAATTTTTTTATCACTATGCAAAAATATGTAATATAGAGCTAGCTAAGTTTTTTCTTATCTTTATCTATTCAAATACTAGTTTAAGGCTAATATACTTTATATTTAGTTATTTTATTTTGAAATTAGCATCTTTTTTCTAGTATTTATTTAGTGCTATCTTCTGTGTATTTAAGGATTTACTGTCAAAACTTACTGGAATTTTTCCGTATTTGGTACTATTGTAACCGTCTGCACATGAGAGTATTTTGTATGATTATGTAACTTCACATTTTAAAGAACTCATTAATCATCTAATTTGAACTGATAAATTTATGGTACTTTATTGTATATACTCTGTTATTAATAATTATATTTCTTGCTTCATCTCGTATGTCTTCACAGTCAGTTTCTTATTTGTTTAACTTTTTCTCTAATTATTTCAATTGTTTGATTGTCGCCGTCTAATATAATAAATTCGCATCAGTAAATAATCTAGTATTTGAATAATTATCAATACGGATACTGAAGTACATTACATTAATAGATAAATTTAAATGTTTGTTTTTAATATTTACTCTTATAATAAAAACAATGAATATTGAATATTAAAGTTTTTAATTTCAGTAAATTATCGTAATTGTTGCTCATTAAAATAATAAAAAAATATCATGGTATATAATAAACTACTATTAAAATTCAGATCTTCGAAATTAAAACTGTAGGTACTGTAATAACTTTGTTTAGTGCAGTCACATATGTATCATCTATTCCAAAATCCTAAATCCAAAATCCCAATTATACAAATATTAAAGGGATTTTGAATACCAACAAATAAACATAGCTTAATAAGCATTCGTATTAAAAGAAAAAATAATACTCTTCTTACTTCGTGTTTTCTTTTTGGGTAGTGGAAGTACAAAGACAAATTAAAGTAATACCATCAAAAAGCGAAATCGAAGTTTGATTTAAAATTAAAAAATTATTAATTTTATTGTTCTCTTTATTCTATCTTTACTTTAAACGTATTTAATCAGAATCTCACGAAGTAAGGGGTATTTATAATGTATTAAAATAAATAAAAATTAGAAAAAGAAGAGATATAGTATATTATAAATTGAGCCTCTAAATGTTGCAATCTACACAGTCTCCTACAATATCGGAGGCGCATTTAATTTAATGACGAATGTCGAGCTGATCGGGCATGTTGGTATCCTGAATATCCTTGAAAAATATATATATATATGTACATTTATACACGGGCACTAGAACGTGTAAAAGTTGTGAGAGCAACTAATCTAAGTTCTGTATTTCTATGGTGCCACAGGCGGCTGTAAGGCGGAGAGTGGCGCGTGCCGAGAGAAAGAGTAAGCAGGCCGTAAGCCGTAAGCCGTGGGGAGAGAGAGGCGATTGGTTGCGGTCGTTGCTGTCGTGTAGCAGAGCGAGAGAGAGGCACTTTGCAGTAGGCCGAGAGAATCGAGAGCGAGCGGTATCGAGAGAAAGAACGAGATAGAACGCGAGAAAGTATTAAACGAGAATGTGAGGCATAAGAGAGAGAGAGGGAGAGAGCGAGTGAGCGAGCGAGAATGAGAGAGAGAGAGAAAGGATTGCGTAGGAATCGCGGACTCGGAGAAAGGCGAGAGTGAACGGGAGAGCGGGGTGAGGGCGATAGGAGGAGGAGGAGAGGACCATCCTCTCGTCTCAGTACGGGGGGTTGCTGGTTTGCTGGGACAGATGAAAGCAGAGACCAGCCGTATGGGGGAAAGAGAGAAAAAGAGATCTATCGAGAGGAATAGATTGTCCTGCTGATCCCGCCTTGCAGTTCACATGCCCGGACTTCTCTTGAAAGCAGCTCCGGCGCTCTGGCACGTATATAATTGAAAGAAAAATACGCAGAGAATGATAGGGCAAAGGTGGGTGTGTAGGGTGCATGTGTCTACACTGATGTAGTAATTCGCGTTGGCATTGTAAAAAGTTTGGTACTCCAACGTGAATATCTGGATCATAACGACTCCCTTTTTCAACACCGATGGCCTCAGAGGCAGGTAATGGTTGCTTTTTTTTCTTTTTCTTATGTCTATTGGACAGTGACGAATGCAGATTTGACATTAATTGGTAAGCCAACAAGGCCACGCGTTTATAGGTAGTATTTATAAATAATGAATTTTTTACGATGTACAACGCGTGCAATTAGCATCTTTTAATTTTCCTTTTGCGATCAGTGTTTGCACCCATAACCCTAATCAACCCAGTTTCAAGAAGATTAAATTCAGTACTCCCATTAAGGAAAACAAGTTTTTAAAGTGCTATTACCATTATAGCAAATAAGGAGATTATTGCTTGAGTATATTAAAAATTTAACAATTTTAAAATAGACAAATGTAATTATCAAAGTAAAATATTCTTACTTGTAGATGCATTTCTAAATTAATAACTACTTTTCTTTAAAAAATAAATCACATTTATTATTGTTTTACATGTTTTTTTTAACATTAAAAAACAGAAATTAAAAATTAAAACAAAGTAAAAATTACGCATATTTTGTTGCAGATATATTCTTTATTTAAAAAAATATGTATAGGTCTTTTACAAATTCAAAGATTACAATTACGAAAATTGAAAGTACAATTGACAACTTTTCTAAACTAGTAATTCATATACTTTTGTTAAATCTAAACGGGTTTGTTTTTTCAGTATAACTTAAGTATAAATTTTGTATTATACTTATAAACTAGGATTTATATAAAAGCTTTAATGCAATTTTTATAAGATGGCAATAAGACCCTCAAACATCTATCGAAATATCTAAAGTTCTACGTGTACATATATACGAAGTTTGTTTTTACTTTCAATTTCATAATTTTATTTTACATAATTAGTAATGTACAAATTATATATATAGTTTAGAAAACAAAATATGGTGGTAACAAACCTGACTGCCTTGCGATTTAACTTCAATTATTAATCAAATAACTGCATTTTCCTTTTTGCACTTAGTACTTTTTATTTTAAATAATTTCTGTCTACATATTTTTATAATAGATATTATAGCTGCTACACCAGTGTATTTCACAAAAGAAAGTTTCGTACTTAAATTTCTACAGTAGTTACGTAAATTGATTTCGTTCTTCAAACGAGAAATAGATCACATTTATCAATTAACGACGTGAAGCTTTTATTGAATAAATCATAAGTGAGTTATTGGAGAAACATAAAGTTATTTGTATGAATACTAATTCATACGAATTTATCTTCACAAAGAAATCGAAACAATATATGCAAGTTTTTCATCTTTAATTTATGATAAATCTTATTTTATTTTACATAGATTTTTAAAAATTCTTAATTAAACTATAATAATATATAAAGATACATTTTATTTTTTGCTGTAATTATACATTAATACTTTAAAAGAATTTATAAGATTAAAGTACTGCAATTTATAAAATATATATTATTCTTTATGTGTATAGCAGATAATTTATTATGAAATTCTAAAAATGAATTAAACCTCTCCTTTTATTAGAAATTACTCGAGAAATTTTCACCATTTGATTGAATATATAATCTCGACTTGTTTAAATATAAATTCTTACATGAACAGAGCCGTTTTTCATAATTCCATTTTCGCTATCAATAATTATATTTAGCAATTAATTAAACATGCTTCTTATAAATCAAGTTAATATGACAGTATAGCATTTATAATGTTTGGCAATAATTTTTTTTAAGAAAATTGTTGTTACGGTCTTATAGAATGTTTTTTTAAAATATTCAAAAATTTAGACATTTCATTTTTAGGTGGATCTTCAAATCTACAATAAGTTCTTGTCATGGAAAACTTAAAAACTATCATTAAATAAATATTTTTTTATTATAAAATTGAATTTTCTCATTTTTATTATTAATTTTATATATTTTTGTAGTAATGAATAGTCGGAATATTGTGGTATGTATTGAATTTCTTAAATAATAATTTATTTCTTCGTGACTAGTTTTAGTAGATATTTTTTACCGTATAATTACATAGTGTGTTTTGAGGTATGCTTTAAAGAAAATTTAATGTTTTCTCCATAATAGCATAATTTTACATTTTACACTTTGTACAATTTTACCATTTAAATGCATTTATTTTCTTTTAATTAGAAGTGAATAAAAGTATCCAATTTTTAGTTTAATATATTATATTGTATTGATGTTGAATTTTCAAAGCGTTTCTGGAAAAACATTCTTTTCGTTACCGTACTCTTTATTTTCGAAACCTTAATACAACTCTCGCTTAATTCATCTTTCAATACCGTCAATTAAAAATTGACCATAGAGTTTCTCTCGCGTTAATTAAAATATTTACATTATTTCGTTTTTAATTGTTCTGTTTTTCAGTTTGTTACCAGCTATCATTAATAGTTGTTTCCTTGGTTGAAATACTTAATTGAAACATTCAAAATTATTCTTTTAATGCATTCATAGGTTTACTGCTTGGAATATTTTGGAATATCATACTTTCGCTTATTATGCATTTTTTATTTCAGGTTTTTTATAAGTGATAAAAGAAGTAAGTACCTTTCCTAATATAAAGGAAGAATGAGAGAGAATGAGAAACCATGAAATAAAATAAACTGTCATATCCTATACAAATAAAATTTTCTTTTATATAAAAGAAATTATTTTATCACAAGTATTTGAATATAATATAATTTTTCTGTAGCATTAACCTTATTTCATAAAATATGGAATTGTTGAAAATAATAAAACACAAAAATAAAAAAGTATTATCTACTTTTATTGCATGATTTAAAAAGTAAACTACTTTAAAAACAATTAAAATTGTAGTTTAAGACATGGCACTAAAAATGTTTGTACTTTATATATATATAAAGTCGCACGCACAGGAAGTTGTAAATATCAATTATTTAAAACTAATACTTTTCATTTATGTATTAAAAATCCATAATTCAGCTCACTTGATCTGATGATCTTATGTCGTTAACGCTCACTGAATCCTTGTTTCCCATGTTTTATTACGTTTAATTTTTGAAATAATCATTATTTTTCTTCGATACGAAGAATTTACCGAAAGCAATTTTTCTGAAAGTATTTTATGATTAAATGACGTTGAGTAACTTGAGTTTTGTTATCAGAAAGTCTTTCAATATTTGCACAATCAATTATTGACATTACTTTATCGTATATTAAAGGTGTACTTTTTGTACATATGAATTTCAAATTGTTGTATTATTTTTTCATTATTTTTTCATTATTTTTATTGTTATTATTGTTATTATTACATTTTATTTACGATTTATAGTATTTAAAGAACATGAAGAGACTTGAATGTAATTAGAAGAAGATATTCGTAGATACAAATGGAATGCATGTACTCAAATAAGTATCAGTATGCAATGAAGTCGAATGTCTTATTAATTTGTTTTATTAAAGATCCAGTATAATTGCTTTTAATTTAATATTACTAATTTCTTACTTATTATTATTTATATTACTTGTGCATTAGAACGCGTAATAAAAATTTACTTTAATTAATAATTAAAAATTAAAAATTATTTTAATTTTAGTTGTGAAAAAATACCCTGTGAAGCTTGCTTAAGTAGATGTATATTTTAGTACACGATTATTTATCAAACTAACTCTAAAATTCATATGCACATTATTATTGTAACATAATTTTCGGTTTTTCTTCAGTTACAAAAGTAATTCAAAAGTAATTTTTTTTTTCCTTTATATAAAAATGGACAATAAAATCAGATTTGATTTAGTTTCCTTCATATAATGGAATGCAAAAAATAATTAACCCTTATAAGTACGAACTTAAATTTCTTGATGTATATACAATGTATGTTGTTTATTATTATTTTTTCATTTAACGAAAACGTAATAAACTCAAGTCAACCAACGTGTTGTCAGCGCGATTTTATTGGAAAAATATGTGACAACTTACCTTTTTTCTACTATGTTTAGATACATTTATAAAGATATAAAAGAAGATGAAGAAGGTTATAACGTAAAATTGTACGGGAAACAATGGAAGAATCGAAAAACCTACCGTGTAAATTATATCGCTATTAATTGTAACAACAACCTAAGTCCAAAAATGAAAATACCTTTTATAATTAATTTCAATCTACAAATGATTGTTCTTTGGCTTATGATAATTAAATCAACGCTAAATTTAATATGTACGTGTACGAAATAAGATGAATTTAAACTAAACCATTTTGCAAATACATTTAAGTATCCAGAGCTCCAAAAACCAATTCAATTTAATATACGGTTGCCTGTAAATAAAAAACATTGAACATAAAAACGTATGTATATGTTCTATAAAACCAATAGTGGACATGATCCAATCATTGAAAAATCCTTAAAATTAGGCTTATTGTTTTCAATTGTATTTGGACTGAGATTGCTCTGACCCTTAGCATTAGCAAATGTTCCAAGCATACACACCCATTATTCAGCACAAAATAAACACATGTTTACTCGGCACTATCAAGGAAGAGCCTCGAGCTCGACACATCCTATCAACGCAAACACTTATCGTAACCATCCGCGTAACCCGAGATCAATGTTCAAATAGAAATTCACAGAATGAATAACAGCTCCAAAAATAAAACGTGCTGGTGTGTTGTTTAAATTATAATAACAAGGAAGATAATGTTATTCGTATAAGCGGACTCGGCTGTGTATCCTATCTGCGCTTTTTGTCGGCGACGGCGACGTTGATGACGGTTACGGCGGTTACGGAGGGCCAGACTATTCGTCCTATCACGTAAAGGCCGAGCACGAGGATGTGACCGGCGAAGAAGATGCTCCTGTAGAAGGTCAATGTCTCGCTGAGCTCGAGAAGTTGGAATGAGAGACCAAGGTAGGACATGCACGTAATCCTGGTGAACCACAGCAGGCAGTGCAGAGCCAAATTTACCTGAGAATTCACACCAACAGCTGTATTAATTACCTTTTTCTTTTTTTCCTTTTAATCTTTTTATTCAGGAAAAGATCTTCATGTTTCGTCTTTTTCGGCTATTTGTATACTGAGATTTCATTGTGTTAAGGAAAAAGACTTTCAATTTAATCTTTTATTTTTATCAATGATAAAATAAACTATAATGTTTACTGTAGAGATAATGTGACTATGGAAAAATTTCAAGTTTCTTGAAATTTATTAGAAATGGTTTATTTCAAGACTCTTTTTTCAGTACTTATATTACATTCATACTGCCTTTATAATAAATATTAATATTTTGAAAAATATTGTTACTTCTTAATGACCTTATTTTTATATATAATAAGTATTAATGATTTCGATAACTACTTGATACATATTCGATTTTTATGTATCTGCAACAAAGTAAAAATAACAAAGTAAAATTGTGATAAATCAATACAAATTTATTTCTTACGTTTTCAATATGAAATGAGACTATTTCTTTTAAATGTTTCATATTCTAAGTGAATTTATATTTCATTATTAATCTACTACATTAATTGCGTAAACAAATTGCAATTTTTACCATTATACCATTTATAAATTACATTATAAAAAGGATTACTTGCAAAATAAAATGATTATTTACAAAGAGATCTTAGAAATCGATTTTGATAAAAGAAAATAAAAACTTAAAAATTATTAGATGAGATATATGTAATAGCATGTATTTAAACTTATATAAGTAATGACTGAAAAATTTTCAATTGATTACGTGCTTCGAAAGTTAAATAAAATTGAATTGCAACGTTTGTATTTTACAGCTTGTTTTAAAAAGTATTTAATTGAAAATAAATATATTCTTTTTCTCACGACAAAAAAACAAAATTCAATTCATCGTTTCTAAATACGAAGTTTATAAATGAATAATTAATTTCTATAAATTTGAATTCCGTTCAGAGTGAACAAAGAATTTTTCAATAACATAATATAATATTTAAGTTATAATAACAATAATTTTTATTTTAACCAATATTGCAAAAGTTTTTATTTTCTCTGTGTATTAGATTTATAAAAACTTAGTTTACACATATATTTAAAAAATTTCATACACTTGCACTTTATTAATATTAGAATATTTTAAGGCTCGATTTACCATTTCCTCGTTTTTGAGATAATTTTTACAAAATTGTTGTTCATATTTTCAATTGATTATCAAGCTATTCATTTATCTAAAATTAAAACTTAAACCTTAATTAATTCTGTTATGTTTTTAATACCCTGTTATTTACTATATACATGTATGTTTATGTGATTAATATCTTATTCAGCCTTTCTGTAACAATCATTTTTTATTCATAAATCAATAAATATTTTAGGTGAATTGCAAGTAATTTGTTCGAAACATCTTATTTATAATTCTTTGAATAAAACAGTGCTCTTTTATTCTCAGTAGTGATTTCATTCGCTCTTGGATGTAACACAGTCATATATTTATCTGAATTATTTTATTTACTGTTTCATTTCCTGTTTAATTGATATCGTAAAATCCTACGTGTAATTATAATACATATAATATATATTATGTATACCTAATGCGCATATTTATCTTAGAGTAAAGAAAATATTATTTTGAAATCTATGGAATTAATAATTAGGAAGTATTATTTTAAATTTGCATTTTATTTACTTTGAGATTCTATTTCCGTATATTAATATATTTTTCAGGATTTTAAGCGATTTTTACTTTTTTTTTTAAATCTAAATCTACAAACTAATAAAGTATTTGTGTATTCAAAAGGTAATAATAAACATTAAAATATTGATTGTTCCATGCATATACGTATATTTAAGGATTATTTCAAATTTTCTCTATTGGTCCCAAGTTCGTATATAATTGTGCAAAATGACGAAAAGTATTAAATATGCGTTGAAAAAAACGATGAACCACTAGGAGAAATAAGAAATCCGAAAAAGAGTTATAAAAAGTTATGTTTTTGGATCAACTCACTGGGTGACCCCTTGAATATCTCCTGTAGACCCTCGCATAAATATCCTCCATCGGCAGAAAGAAGGTGATTTGGCAGATACAGAGGTAATAACCGGGCGCGTAGCCATGCCAAAGCGCCGAGAGTGTGAGAGTGGCAGCGGTCCTGAGGCCTCGATGGGGGAACCTTTTGTACACGCACACAGCCATCCAATATTGCACGCAGGTATTCCACTTCTTCATGGCATCGCGTACTAGGATGCACTTCTCGACCTCCCACACGTTCATGTTATGCACCGTCTCGAAGTCAAGCTCGTGGGCCTTTATTGTGCGCGCGTCATTGGACCTGCGCGAAAGTAACGAGTTTAGCGTAAAATTGTCTAATTGGTCTATATGATCAAATTCAAGGACTTATGCAAGGGGTGGTTTCGAAATGTTGTGTAAACGTAAGCTCTCAACTTTGCTATCAATGGGAATTAATAAGCTTTGAGGCATGTTTAATTTAGAATTGAGCAGCCTAATTTTAAGGAACGAAGTTTAATCAAGTCTAGCATCAAGCTTACGAATTAAGCACTTCAAAGGCAAAAATTCAGACCTTTTTTACAAAGGATAAAATTTAATGAATTTTAATAAACATTGCTAAAGTTTGCTAATACTGGGATAATTTTTTTCTAAAAAATTGGAACATTTAACATTTGCGAGGTATTGTATCTATTAAAATATTTAAAAAATTTAGAGGTTGCATAATTGTAAAGGTGGATATAGTAAGAAATTGCTTCGAAATATTTGATAAAGGAAATATAATTCATATATGGTTCGCTTATATTTATGAATTATCATACAATTTTCTAGAGTGATATTAAAAATATAACATATTTGTATGACTATCGATCCTGGAAAATTTTACTCGTAACGATAAAATTTAATTTGTAAGAGTATTTAATATAATAAAAAATTTTTACATAATAAATTATTAGGGTCAAAAGCTACCATCACGGAAAAAGTATTATATATTTTCGGGCAATACCAGAGAAGAAACAACAGTCGTAATACGAATGAAGTGTGCATATGTACTTACAGGGCAATTGTAGTTTTATAATCCTTCGGGCCGAGACCGGATACCGGTTCACATTTACTCGGATATGCGCCTAATCCAGCCATTTGGCAGACACATTCAGACATCATCATGCCTATGTACATTCTCATGCGGAAAGTGACGAACGTTGGATAAATGTACCAGAATCTGTAGAGAAACGATCTCTCCGCGAATTCATATGTCAGCACATACTGGAAAATCAATTTCAAGAATATTGCTTAGTAAGTTTTATTCAATTAGATGCGTCTAGTTCATTTTTTGAACGGTACATATTAATTTTATTGTGGAAATTACATTAATTTCGAATTCATGAATATGAGAAATAATGGATGAAGTATGATAGTAGCTATATTGCACGATAACGTGTCTGAAGTTTCAGCCGGTTAGGTTTCAATAAAAAATAAATATTTTTTCACAAAATCAATTTGAAACGCTAAATCATTTCATAAAATTAGCTTATAAACAAAACATTTCCACTCTTAAAAACGACCCCTACAGAGGGTTGAACAATTTAAAAATCATAAGTTCTAAAGTTTTAGGTAGCCCAAAAATTTTATTTTCGATTAATATTAAGTACCTACAAAATTAGACGTAAAAAACTCTATCGCTCTCTCTATCAATAAACCATATGTACATGTGTTTGTTAAATGAGAAACAAATGCTAGTTCATAATAAATATTGTAAATATAAAAATATATTATAATATAAATACATAAATTACTATTTTAAATAATAAGTATTGCAATATAACAGCCATAATATCATAACAAAAATTAAATGTGAATATGTCATGCTGAAATATTAAAATCATAATATCTTTGTAACAATTATGTCATGATATACACACACACATATATATACAATTTTTTCTTTATTTAACATCGAATTTGACAATGTTCTGCAACGATTCTAATATTGAAATTATAGTGGTTTTGCTTGGCATTATATCTGGAACGATAATCTGAAAAAATATTTCTGGGCTAAGTAAAATTTTTAATGTTATAAACATTTTAGTAAATTCTATGTAAAGTCAGTAATTCGCATATGATTTTGTTTACCAATGTATAAGACATTGTTGTTGATGAATTTTTCACGTGAAAATTGGTGAATATATTGTACTTTGTATGATTCACGATATGTTGTAATGAAAAATGATGATATAAGTTAAATTTATTAAATTTAATAATTAATATGCTGTAGATATATTGTTACGCACATAAGAGTTGGTGCGCTTACAAACATGTATCATGGAGTTTGGAATAATGTTATTAAAACAATGTTACGGATGAATTTTATTATGAAAAATATTTTAAACGTCTAATTTTGTAGGTACTTAATATTAATCGAAAATAAAATTTTTGGGCTACCTAACACTTTAGAACTTATGATTTTAAATTGTTCAACCCTCTGTATGGGTGGTTTTTAAGAGTAAAAATGTTCTTTTATAAGCTAATTTTACGAAATGATTTAACGTTTCAAATTGATTTTGTGAAAAAATATTCATTTTTTGTTGAGACCTAACCGGTTGAAATTTCAGACACGTGCACGGTAATGACGATAGTAATTCTACACACGTCATTGATGAGCTTCATTATTCGAACATTTTAGTTCAAGTATAAAGAAACTCATGATACTACTATATGAAAGGTTCGATTAACTTTAGATACCTTAGCAGGAAAAAAGAAGTTAGAGAAGAGGAAGCAAATGGTGAAACCGCTAATTTGAATTAATTTTGTACGCGTGTGAGCCCAGTGGTCGGCTTTAGCTGCGAATGGCCGATGCAGCGAATCCCAGTACGTTCGATATCGATAATAAGGTCCTGAAAATAAGTTTCACGACATTAATTACATAATAAGTGCGAACTCGTTAACATAATTATGCACATATATTGCGTAATATTATTTGTACAATTAAAGAAGTAAAAAGACATTCTCTATACCGCACTTAATTAAACATATATAGATGGAATTACGATTTTCTTTTTATGTACACATATTTAAATGAAAATTTACGAATTCTTATATTTAAAAGAGTTTAAAATTCTTATATCTAAACTTTCAAGTGAGAAGTTATACTTTTTATATTAAAAAGCCTTATGTCAAATTGTTCTTATCTAACAAATGTTTTTAAACAAGTAATTGCATTTAAATTTTCAATACGAAAAATGATTGTTAAGCTTCTCAAACATTGGTAAACATACTTTTAAAATTTAAGTACAAACGTATTCATTAGAAAAAAATTAAATAAATAAATTATAGTAACCTATCTTAAGAAAAAAACATGGAAAAATTTATAAGTTCATGAATATCGATAGAGTAGGTTGCATGCGAACGTTTACTACACTGATTCAGTTTATTTTCATGTAACATAAGGCATATTAATCTTGTACGAGGAAAACTAAGTTAATGCGTGCAAAACATAGAGTTTCCGTGTGTGTAATTCCGACTAGGAAAAATGCAGTTAATACCTCATTTTAAAAGAACTTGAGTTATAGAATATATATATCATAAAGTAAAATAAACTAATGTTTTTATATTTCTTAGAGAATGTGTCACAATTAATAAAAGTTTTTCAAATATTAATGTAAGTCACTTATAAATTATTGACTAACACTTAACTACATTTTATCTTATTTTGAAGTTTAATAATTTACAAATGTATATCATAAATATCAATTTTTCATTGTACATAATGTGAAAAAATGTATTAAGATAATCAAAATAATTGCATACAGCAAATCATTGTAATAGTTGAGTGTAAAATTGAGTGTTATATATATTTGGAATACAAAAAGAAAATTCACTTTTTCTTAAGCAATCTCAATCGATTGAATAATAAATTCTACATTTATGCATGTACGTAAAATTTATCGTACAAATAGAAATTCTAATTTATTCAAAATTTATTATCATTTTAAATTAAGGAAACGTGTCAGCATACTGTGTTCAAAATCTAATTCTAAATAAATATTCACAAATATATTATTATTTAACGAATTATTGAATTTCAATTTTTAATGTAAATGTAATGTAAAGCATTTTTACAAGCGATATTTATTTATTTCAATTTTTATAATTTCATAATAAAAATAATCATTAAAATGCTTAGAAACGTTTTTATGTATTTAATATTTTATCAATTTACAAAATATTGCTATTTTCCGTATAATTAGAGGATTCAATTTTGACGCGATTTTGTTACATTTAAAAATTTACCCAAATCTAAATATTGTATTCATGCATCCAATTATTCTTAATTTTGTTTATTTGCACCTCCATTTTTTTTATATATTTACATAGTAACAGGCTTGCAAAAAACATAATCATTTAATGACGCGTGAAAAGCGATACCATAAAAGATCACGATTCGTCCAATTCTTTAAAATTGAAAATTAATACAGTTCTTATCAATTCGCTTCCTTTTGCCGACCCAATTTATACTGAATTTACAATTCGATGCAGTTCCTGCGCCACCCTCGCGGTTCTCCAAAACAGTTCGAACACTCGGACTGACCGGTGAGGACGCCGATGTAGCTGAAGGCGTAGTGGAAGACGTCGAGAAGACCGAACCTCGCCAGGGCCGCGGAGCTCGCGCCCTGAGGGTCGTCCGGAGGCGCTGTGGCCGCCGCGTTCACCTCGAAGGCGAGGCCGACGAGCTTTAAAGTCAGCATCATCTGGACGAGATTCGCATGGCCAGGCGGCGTCAGTAGGCCGAACCACTCCGACAGTCGGAAGATGAAGAGGAGATAAAAGAACGAGAAGAAGAAGCTGACTAGGTGGCAGATCCTGGAAGAGACGAGGGCGTTTGCTTTCTCGGTCGATTACGCTACTCCGTGTAAATTTATGTAAGACGCGGTTCGTTAATTACTTGGGACACAATAATATTTTCACTTGTAGCTTCAATGCTGCCAATTGAGTGGTTTTTCCTTTCGTTAGTTTTGCTAAGTTTTATTCAGCATTTATTTCAGGATTACATTGTCAAGTGTTTGCGTGAGCTTCAATGTATCCACGCATGGCAACTTTATATTAAAATTGCATTTAAAAACATTAATAAACAACAACAAACGCTTATGAAATTTCTTTTTTCGTATCATTGCGAAGCAACTCTTTAGAATATATTTATATTCTTCTCATTTTTATGAAAACTAATAAAGTGGTGTAAAACGTGTGGTTTTCGAGCCACTTAAGTGTTCAATATTCATTTTTATTACATGATCGTCCCATACCAATCGTAAGCAATACTTTTTTTTAACAAGATATTCTTGATACATTTAAAGTTTGTAATAACTGTACGTAAAAATCTTACTAATCGACATAACAGTTCGCGTGATAAAAATTAATATTGTATATCATATTAATATTCTCTAGAATAAAAAAAAACATAATCCATATATAGCAATTCTCTACTATTATTATAAGTATTATAAACTTTTTTCCGATAAAAGTTAAGAGATACAATAAAAACAATTACAGGAAAGATAACCATGCTTTTCTTCAATGCATATTTTTAAGGTTCTTTTGTATATGAAATTTATATTAAATACAAATAAATTATGAAAAAATAAACAAGAAATTTAAGAGATTTGAAAAAATCAAATATTAACACTTTTATTACAACTTCTTCTAACTAATGCAAATAATATTAACATTTTAATTGAAAGATTAAAGAGCACGTAAAGAAACTATCTTAGTTAAATATTTTAAGAAAAAAAGAACGTTATAACTGCTTTTTTGAAATGAAACTACGTTTCAAGTGATAATTGAAATTAATGAGCTTATTATTTCATTAGAAAAGTAGCAAAATATAATGTTTATAGTTGAGAGACTGCGGATCTTGTTTACTCGCGCAACAGACGAAAATAATTCATCGACGTATTTACATGCATTAGCTAGACAAGAATGGTCTCAGGTAAGTACAGTATGCGGCAAAAGAGCATATGTAATAAAAATTCTGTGAAAACCTTAACAGCAGAATTCATGCACCGTATTTACAGAGCAATTACTGTACTACATTGCCACTGAGGCATTCGGCAACCAAAGATTAGCGCTGATTATCGCTCTCTGTTCAATTTTGAAAAACGTTCTTTTTTTGTTACATTCGATAAATGCAAACTTCAAACGCATAAGTATTGATTAAATTGCATTTAATTGTCACTCAACCCAGTAACCAAAGTAAAATTTAGCAAAAATATTATCGCTCAATTCGCAAATAAAACAAAAAAAAAGGGAATACAAACTAACTTGGGCGAGAGTCGCGTGATGACTAGAGCGTTGACGAGGGTGCAGAGCAGGGGGTGCAACACGTGGGTACTGGAGACGAGGAATGCGAGGAAGAGGCCTAGGGCGGTCCCGAGCCATTGCCGCGAATACGGAGATTCGACCTCCCGGTAAACTTTGCCGAAGCTGATGCACAGAAGCAGGAGACCCACGTAGATCAAGTCGTCCAACAGCATAATGATGCTCCTTTCCTCTTCTATGTCCTTATACAGGGAATTCCTGCCGATGAGAATTATATGAATTTGATTGATCTTTAATTAACAGTTAGTGTTAACTACAGACGATATTTATTTTTGGTTAGGTTTGTCACCCCTTTGTTCATAGTTAGGCGATTTTAGTTTGAACGCGTAATTTGGTGATCAGGTGATTCGTCATCTAGTGGTGATAATTTCAAATAAATTTTCTAAATTAATTTTATTATTACAGTTTATTGCGGTCAGAAAGTTTGGTGTTCAATCAACTCTCTATGACAGTATGTCTTTTATTAACCATTTTCTTTATATCTAGGCCAGCGTTGAATGTACTTAAGAATGTTTAAAAAATCAGTAATATTGAGACTGTTTTGTTGCAAATTTTTTTATAAAGGTTCTTCAAATTTGTATAAGATATTCATTGCCACGTTACAACACAAGTAAATATTTGAACGCTTCGAGGAATAATGCTATAAAAATATTTCTATTTCAATGTCACCTTTCAAAGGGCTAAAACATTTGCTTGCAACTTCTTTTAATAATAGATCAATAATCTATACAAAGGAAAAATTTAGGTTTTCAATAGAAGTTTTATAAATACTTATTTTATGTGTTTATTGGTGTATAATCAATGCTGCATACTTTTTTCAATAAAAGAAAGTATAAGTTTTTAGAAATGTATCCTTAAATAAAATACATGTTTATTCACTGATCATCTGTGTGGTAATAAAAAACTTGTAGAGAAAAATAATTTTTTTAATTTTTGCATGTAAGTGTACCGTTCAAATAGTCACGATATCTTCTCGTTTTTACGATTATTTTGAGAATATATTTAAGCGTCTAGTAAATTTACATACTAGCGGCCTTGTCTAAATATACGTATTCAAAGACATATTTGAAACAGTAGAAGTTGACAAATAATACATCATGCATTTCTGTATTTCGTTGGCTATCTAAATTATCTTCATCATAAACATCTTTTATAGTGGGATACGACATTGGAGGTAAAAAAAGTTTTAGTTAGAAATTCAAATTAGAAATGCATGAATTTTAAAGGTATTAGTTAACTCATTAATTGATACATAGACAAGTTATAAAAGTTAAGTAAAACAAAGTAAAATATTTTTTTATTTGCGAAAATCTAATAATTTTATTCATGCGATCAATATTAATGTCAGAATAAATATTTTAAGGTAAAAGAAAAAGTGTATAAGTATCTGTTTATTACTTGTGTATTACATATTGTTTAATTATATTATTTTGGAATCTTCAAAAAGACGTACAAGGTTGAAAAAAATAATAAAATTCATAATTTTTTAATTTACACAGAATCATTTTATTTAAATGACGATTTATAATATAAATATAATAATTTCATACATTTATCAAACAAAAATAGCATATCTAGAAAAATAAATAAATCATATATAAATGAATAACAACAAAATTGATAAATAAGTCTTACAATGATAAAAATCTTTGATTAAATGTTCTGTTTTTTTTGCATGCTAACTAAAATGATAAACGTTTGAATTGAAAAGTTAAATGACTAATATATGAATTTTTATTAGAAAACAAATACGAAATTAAAATAAATATCAAAAGTATTTATTCTTGGAAATATCAAAGTCTAAGGTAATATTTTTGAAAATAAATATACTTAATAGTTTGAAAAAATTAATAATATTTTCAAAGAGAAATTATTTTTAAAAAATTTATAAAATGAATTCGCTGTTTTATTTTATCATGTTTTATTGTAATAGATTTTTGTGATGTAAGAAATACAAAATTTATTTTTGCGTTCGTCATTCTAAATATTAAACATTAAAATTTGTATAAACAATTGAAGCATTTAATAATTATAAATATGCTTTTCAAATTTCAGTAGTACTCACAATAAGTATTTATATCTAATAAAGTTAAGGAGTTCATTTATTTTTATTGAGTTTTGATATATTTTTATTGAATGCCTTAATTAAAAATAAACTTACTCTTCATCATATTATCATTAATTTCCATATTTAAAAACTTTTAACTCATAAAACTACCAAAGCTGTGAATAGTAATTTCAAAAGTAATTATTTTGATTCAATCTTTTGAACTTAAGAAATAAAATTATATTACTTTTAAAATTAATTATAAAGTATCAATGCTTACATTAATTGATATATATATATTTATTAAGAAAACTTTTCACTTTTCTGATAATAAGCTAACTTAATAGGACCGTTATTCTTGTTACGACATTATAATTTAAGTTAATCAGATATTTTGAGTGTCATAGATACAACATAATAGATATTCTTTTCATAGCTATGAAAAGTATATATTTATAATAGTATTATAAATTTATTTTTGGTCCTTAAATAAACAAATTTAATAAAGTATAATAAAAATTTAATAAAATGAAATTTCTTTTTGTTAGCTATTTATAATATTTATAATAGTCAATATTTAATTTTCAGTTATAACATTGAAAAATTTGATACAGCATATAATAATATGTAATCTATTGTAAATAATAAAATATAAATAATATGAATTATTAATAATTTATTTCATAAGATAAGACTTTTTGTTAATTGAAACTGTTTTCTGTCATATATTATGCACGAGCTGATAAATATTAGATTATTTTATGGATATCTAAGTATTTCAATATCATTCAAAATAAATTTATTTTTAATGTCAGATCATGATAAAAATTTTATTCGATTATATTTCAAATAAATCATGCATATTTATCTTAAATATAGGCTCTTATAATTATTGGTAAAAAAAGCTGAATTGAAATTGAAGATGTGTTATATGTATGATGTACGCAAGTTATTGTTTTTTTGTAACTGAAATATAAAATTAGCATAAATCTCATCTGTGCAATAACACTAGAATATATTATCATTGCTCTGGTATACCAAAGGTAAAAAAAAACTGCACAAAAATGTTTTTTAATCTTAAATTCACTCCTACATCCTTAAGGGCTCTTGAAAATATTCAAGACAACGAACAACCACTTAGTTGATGAACCATCACAGAAAATTAGGCACGATTCAAAAACATATAAGCTCTATGAAGATTATCTTTCTCTCCCGTACGCAGAAAAATAAAAGAAAAAAGTAAAAAAAGTGCAAAAACCTTCCAGTTCGTTCAGCTCTTCTTTACATCGACGTCTCCTCCTCGAATCACGGTTTCCCGTAGATCCTGTCAAGGTTATTACTTTGGCTTAGTCTTAAAAGCTGGAAGGGTACCAGCTGACGAAGAGACGACAACTGCGAGAGGCTTGCATATCCATCTCTACAGTTGAATTTCGCAGTGCGACTAACGGCGAGTCGAGGAGTGAGGTGAGGGAGACCTTTAGAAGCCAACTTAGTATAGTCTGATACTCTATATTATACACGTATTAATACAATGCTAGAGAGTAACAGATGCGAGAGCTTCTGCATCGGCGCGATTGACGACCGATGAATTTGGCCAGTACTGCGGTACTTTTGCTAGACGGTTTTTTCAGTTTTTTTGTCTGTTGCCAATTAGCGCGACGAAAAAGAACTATGCCCGAAAACGTGAGGCGATGCTTCCTGTATATTTATCTTTCAGTTTGCTAATAATGAAACGTTTGCTTGAGCTTCATGCTGTTACAATATCAGAAGCTCTCTTGTTCTATTAATCAAACATGATCCGTACTTTTGTTATTGCGTATGTGCAAAAAGTGAAAAGGTAGTCAAATTCATGTGGGCATCCAATTAAAAGGCCTAATTCTATCAGCTCGACACGATCAGGCTTCTATTTGCTTCGTTCTTTTAAATAAAAGCTATAATTGTTTTTTATTTGAATATTTTTTTCGATCCATTTTCTTACTAAACATCTGGTCATTTGTACAGTTGAATTTCCATTTTTAAAAGAATAGTAAAACAATATTATGTGTATGCGTTTTTAAAATGCTCAAAATTTCCCTAGACGTATGTGTATTTAATAAATTTTTCAGATTCGCTTACAGTTATTCAGTTCACATAATAGGAAATAAAGTAATAATTAGTTAGCAATTTACTTTTGTAACATATACTTTTAATAGCGTTGAAAGAAATTAAATGTTTTTCAAGAAGTGTATCAAATAATAAATTTTAAACTTGCTTGTACTAAGCAACATTTTATCATACTTGACAAGCATAAGAGTTAAGCATAAGAGTTATATCTTTTAATAATATTCAAGATGTAACATGTATTAATGTACTTGAAAATCTAATTCTTAATCAATTGATAGTTGATTTATATAAATTCCGTATAAGAAGTTGTGATGTTTAGATAGAATTGTCTAATTAGTATGGATGTCTCCGAATCATATCAATAAAAATAAAACAATCAGCGAGAAATAATATTGTCAATTAACGTTATACAATATACAAATGATAAATACAGTAGTATTTGTGTTTTTAAAATGAAGGGTAAAACACGGTCCTTTAAAACACACCCTCATATTCACATGTAGGGTCTTTTGATTGCTTAAATTTGTGTAGAAAATATCCTGTGGTTAGTTTAGTGATCAGATGCGTTAATGCAGAGGGAACTTATAGGGCTGTAAACTACGATCCGTAGGTTATTCGACTTTTTCCTTTTCTTCCAGCGTATTTAAGGATTGTTGACGTCGCATTTTATGCCCACGTAAATACGTCACATTTTTAACAATCGTGAATCAGTAAATCGAAAGTGGCCTAAAAGAACGTGTTGAGAAATTGTGAGAATGTTTAGTATCTGTTTGTTTTCTCGTTCTATTATGGGGTTGCAGCTGCTACTGCAATTTTTCCCCAGTGGGTTGAGGAGCAAACGCCAAATGTATGTTGCATGTTTGCGTGTATGCTTACCTAATGTCACTCGATGCAATTCTAGCATCCATCGCGTTCTTTCGTCATTTACTTATTACGCATGCGTACACTTGTGTCCGCGCAAGTACATTCGACTTTATTTTTGAGAGAATTTTTGAGAACCTCGCGATGTCATCTTGATTATATTAACGATACTTATACTATAAATAAACGTATTCAAGGTTTGTCAATGAGGTTGCAAATAGTTTATGAAAATGTGCAGTCTTTTTTATTAACTTCTGATTTTGCTTACTTTTTGAGGATGAGATTTTAGATTTTTTAAGTAATAAAAAGAAGTAAATATGATTTGCTTCAGCGTTATATTTTTAACAATGACAATGTGATTTTACACATATACTTTAAAATTATAATATAATTAAAATAATCATTGATAGAATATTTTTTTATAAAAACTCTAATCATTATATAATTAGACATCTTTAATGCATGTATACTAGAACTGGAAATATTAGAATGCAAAATTTTATTTTCATGAGAAATGAGAAAAAATTTTTTATTACTCAATTGAAATTTAAATTTAAATTTAAATTTAAATTCTCCAATTTATTAAAGACCTAAAACAAGTAAACTTAAAACATTTCGTGGGCTTTTATCAATTATTTATTATAATTTTCTACAATAAATATTTATTTTTATCTTTATGTCAATGAAATTTAAGAAAATATTAAATACTAAATTTACTGTTATTTTAAACTTAATAAATAAAATGTTTCATTTTTTAAATTATTTATTAATGTACATTAATATACATTAATAAGTATTATTTATAAAAAATAACTATTTTTGGGATGAACTATAAATTTTATTTCAAATAAGTACTTTTAAAATGAATAGTAAAAACTTTTTTTACATCGATATTTTAAATGTTTTTAATGTAAAAACATTATAATCACTTTATTTAAAAAAAACACCTGTTTATATGAACAATACTAACTATCTTCATTCGTTGTCACTATTTTGAATGTATTCAAATATATTTCATTCGAGCTAATGTATAACAAAGACATTGAAAAGGTCAGAATTTTTGCGTTTTCAAAATTACTTTCATTTTTGTAATTTTATCTTCAAAGTTCATATTTTTTTTAATAGCAAACAAAATTTAGTTTTGATTATGTTTGAAATATCATTATTTCATTAAAAACTTACGTATTGCATTATTAATTTCAATAATCATAATTGTGTTGCAAAATACAAAAATAGATTGGCACAAAGTGAACTTCTACCAACTGGCTCTTCAAACTAAAATTTAATTTATTTTTGAAAATATAATTTTAAGAACATCGTATTTTAAGATATTTCTTAAGCTATTTTCATTTGCAGCATATACTTAAAAGTACAAATAGAAAGAAGTATACTATAATATAATAAGCATACTTATTTGGATTTTTTCGTTTATCAAGTTGAGATAATGAATACGCCAATGATTTAAGTCAGCCTTAATAATAGAAGAATTTTTATAATAGATATTTGATTTATTATATTTTATTATATTAGGCAAAACTAAATTTGTCATATACTAGCCTTATTTATTGTATATGTTGTTTTAAATTAAAGATTTAATTTTGAAAATATAAAATATTTTTAATACATTAAATATAAATAATACGAATCGTTTAAGAAAACAATTTTTTAATAGGACATTTTATTGAAGTATTAATCAAAATCTTTGGATCTAATATGTTTTTTTAAACATTTAATTGTTCTTCCGAAAGAGGAAATTTTAAAATAGTATGGAAATAATTGGGATAACAAAATATATTCAGATTTAAATAATTAAAAATAAAATTCTTATAAATCCAGTGAAGTATAAATATTTTTAATATGATTTCATATAAAAATATATTTAAGATAAAAGTTACTCAAAGCTTGAAATGAAAAGCTTCAAAGTTTATTAAACAAAATAAAAGAAAATATAACAAATTTCTCAAAGTATACCATAAACTTGTATATTCATACCCTATAAATAATCAAATTCAATCGATAGTAATAGAAAAAAGGTGAAATAGCTCTAACATTACATGACTATTGTAGGAGTGTGTGTGTAAGATTACACAGTTTTCTTTTCTGTCAGAACACATTTAAATATCTTGAATTAAATATTAAGTAATTTTCTGTTTCTATTAAATTTTTTTTATAATAGAATTTTTTTCATTAGAAATATGATTCCTTTTTATGTTTACATTTACGAATATATTTGCCTACGTTCACTATCAAAGATTATTCTAGATATTGTACCATTGATATGTTATTTATTTTTTATTATTGACTGATTAGTTATATATATACTACTTATTTTAGAAATTTATATCTATTTTATTCACAAATATTTCAATTACATTCATTATGAAGGATATGTGAATATATTTAAAAAGTTAAATAATTCGAATAAAGGAGTTATAGTTCATAACAATCAGTAGAATCTTATATTCATAGAAATTTTTTTAAAAGAAAAATGTACTATTTCATTTATTACTAGTTTTAGTACTAGTAATCGCATATTTCATTTTTAAAATGTATTTCATCTTCGTAATACTAATTAAATTACTTAATTTTTTCATGATCTATTGTGGTTGTAAATAATAAAGTCAATATTCAGAAAATAAAGGCACTGCAGATAAAATTTTTTTGCCACAAAATATTAAAAAATAAATTGAATGAATATCAATAGTAACAGATAAAAATATATTCGTAAAATTTATTAACGATTTTTTTTAATACATCATAAAAAATGAGATTCAAATTGCTTAATATTATTAAAATATGTTTAAATTGGTTTTAAAATGTTATTAATTGTACATTAAACGCTCAAAAGATAGATTTTTATTATATTGGAAGATCTTATAGAACTTTGAAAAACACTATAAAATATAGCATATTTGTATTTATCAAGATTTTGTAATCACATTTATAAAGCAATCTACATACATACATATATATATATATATATATATATATATATATATATATATATAAATTTACAATAAGCTGTTAGATATAATTAAATAATTTTTAAGATTGATAACAATTTTTTTACACAAATAATATTTTCCTAATTTTTCTTTTACAAAATTTATATAAATATTTTTATGGATGTATTTATGCAAAGAATGGAATTTAATTCCTATATAAATATGAGTTTCTAAAAAATATAGTTACACTTGCATATTGTATTTAATATCTTATATAAGTATAATTAAAAGAAAGCTAAGGACTCATTACTGAAGGCTTTTGGCAAATGATAAACACGTTTTATACTTTTTTCACTTTCAACATTCTTTTTATTAGAAATCACGTATTAAAAGAAATTTCTCAAATCGCGGCTTCCTTACGTTTATTCGTATTCATTAATTATTTGAAACATCGATATTTGATACTTATCGATAACTTCCAGTATTACGACGGAAGTATCAGTAATTCACAACAAAACTTGTTTTCTAACTCTTGTGATTTTGTGTTTGTCTCATACTTTTCATTCAATGTGAAAACGCCACTTTAATATTAAATTATACAAAATAAAAATAATAAGCAATAATCTTATTATCATGTTATGAAAATGCTAAATTATACACTGATTATTTTGTATTTTTCTTTACAGAAATTCGGTAAAAAGAGTAGCTACAAAGTAAGGTTAAACCTCGACCAGAAATTTCCATTGAAAACGATAACAATTGCTAATTATTTTTCGTCATTTTTTGATTAAGGTAAAGATTTTGAATAAACATTGTGCTAAATTGTTAAAACTAAATAAATACAAAATATACATAAAATCCATTTATTATGCATTGTTTAAGCTCAAAAAGCGTTATTACCTGACTTCTTAATAACTGTCTTTGATTCACTAATAATTTCTTTAATTTTAACAAGTCTCTGGCAGAATTTTATTTATTCAAAATGGAGCAAATGAAAAACGTTTTTAACATATTTTTCTATCAATCAAAAATTGACAAAAAATAATTTCTCGAATCATTCACAATGAAAATTCTCTATTCGGGTTATAGGTAATTTTCTTTGAAGGTTCGAGATTCAAAGTGTACAATCAGTAGGATCTTTTGTCCAAACAATATGTTTTATTCTAGCCTAGGTTCTCTTGCCTAAGGCTTTCTGCGTCATCTCCTTCTGTTTTTGTGCAGCCATCTCCTTAGCCACTTTTTCTGCTTCTCTCTTTTTGGCAGCTTCTTCTCTTTGCTGTTTAATTATGGCAAGTCTAGCTAAATCTGCTCTAGCTTGGTCTGTTTTACCTGCAGCATGCAGCTTTTGGTAGTATGCTCTTGCCTTTTGTTTTTCTAATTGTTCCCTATTAAGTAATAACATTTTTTCTTATTTAATAAGAAAATAAGCAAATACTAGTATAGTTTTATTATTTTCTTATTTGTCAAATTATTCAGGAAAATAGTGGTTTCATTTCAACATTTATATAATAAATCATTAATAAATTATTATTCATACTGAAATTTTATAAATTACATATTATTCTATTAATTTACTATATCAATAATATATAAGTAAAATACTGGATTGTTAAAAATTTTTATAATATTTAAAAAAGTATGAAATTTATTTATACATTTTATTAATATTATTCATTTAATGGATGCATAATTGAACATGGTCAGACATTTAGATTAAATTTATTAAATAAGTAATTTTTATTACCTTTCTCGTCGAGATAATTCGGGTTTCGGAGAATTGGCAAGTGCTTCATTTAACTGAGAGAGTTTCTTTGCTTTTTTTTGTACCCTATTTGGATTTTCAACTTGAATTAAATTTTCTACACCCTTTGCTTTACTCTAAAAACAAATCAATATTTTTTTATTTTGAAACATATATTTGAGAAATTCATAAAACAATAACTTATTTAGTAGTTACAAAAATATGTTGTATAATTTTTCATAATATAATTTTTTAAAATAATTTTTATAATCTTTCGTTTATTTTATATACCTCGGTATCAGACTCTGATTTACTATCACTGTCGTCGCTTCCTGACTCATCATCTTCTTTTTTTCCACCAGCAGCTATTGCATCCTCATCTTCATCTTCGCTAGATGTACCCTCTACCTTGTTTTGCTAAAAGTTTAAAAATGTAATGATTCAAAACATGATGCAATGTAATCAAATATTGACAAAGAATTTATGTTTTCAATACTTACTCTTAATTTTCGTTTCTCTTCTTCTTGACGTCGTTGTTCTTCTAATTCTTCAGGATTTGTGAAGTGTCGGTTGCGACCTTTGTGATTGATAAATTTACCTACAATTAACAATATTTATGTATTAAAATTATAATAAGTTACCAATTACATTATTTGTTAAAGTAATATATTTTTAATAATAAACCAAATAACAATAAATGAAAGTAATTGCATGTACTTGGGTAATAAATGTAAATACATGCCTTAATACAAAATATCATTTCTCATTTTATATGCATCACATAACCAATAACTTAAAAACTAACATGGAAGCTTCATTATTTACTCCAAAATACTCTAAATATTTTTTATTTGCAGAAAAGAAAAATGATTTCTTAAAAAAGAAAATATATAAGATTGTTTTTTATTAAATTAAATCTAATAGTTTTTAATTTAAACAATTACAGAATTTTGTATTAATAAAGGTTCATTGATAACGAAGTTTCTTAGATTGCTTGGAAAAACTTGATATGGCAAAATGATAAATGTAATCATTAATTTCATAAAAATATTTAACAGTATAGCAATAATAATTTATAAATATTATGAAAAAAATGATATTTAAAAATGAAATCGTAGTTGAGTATATTATTAGTACCGAAGACATTTTTTAAAAATCTAAGAAAGAAATAAAATCGAAAAGTTAACAATGAAATGTTATTCTGTATTTCAAAGCAACGGAGTAAAAATGAATTTTATAGAGGTTAACAGATGACATTGATAAATAGTTATTGAAAAAAACGAGAGACTAGAAACCATAATAAAATTAAAGTAATCTAGTGATCATAATAATAGCTGGATAGTTACTAAATAATTTAGAAAAAATAACAAACAGGAGAATAATGGAAAGGTCAAATGATTGGCGCCAAAACTGTGCGCATCCTAAAGGTTATATGTGTATGATTCTGAGCAAGTTAAAAAATAAATCTCAATCTTTGAAGATAATTCATGTACGAAAGAAAAAAACCAAAAAATCTTGGTGGTGCAAAATGTGTACACGCAGAATTCCGTATTCAGCAGAATCTTGCGCACACATCCAATGGAGAAGACTTACCTCGTCCCATCTTTGTCTTTTATTTATATCCGTTCTTTCTTATTTGGAAAGGATATATCGATGAAATATCAGTGAAAATTCGACGATTTTACAATTTTACAGAAACCTATGATTTTTGAGTGACAAAACACGTGGGAAACGAAAAACAAATAAATCAACGTCGCTCGCGTGTATGCCTCTATCACTTTCCAAGCAAATTTCTGAGTGAATAAAGGGAAACGCGTATAGACGAAATCTGAATACACGTACAGGTTGAATTGGTATTGTCGGCTTGAAAGTATATGCATGTGTACGCTTGCGCAGTTTTGCTTCGATGTAGATATAACGTTGCGTTTTTTATTTCCGCGGAAATGGACGGAAATGCGTGAGAAGAAACGAAAAAATGAAGCTGCGCGCGCAACTATAAATGTGCACGTTTTTGCACTGCGCAAAATTTGAATTTTTAGCTGCAGATAGAACAGAACTTTAAAATTATTGATTTTTTCTAATAATATAGGCTATATGAAAGGAAGGGGGATGCAAAAATTTATGTTTCGAAACACTCCTTTTAAGAAGATTTCGTTAAAATACGAAGGTAAAATCTTTGAGGTATTGTTATAATTATTATAGCATAACATTGATTAGTTAACATTTTAACATAAATTGTCATATAATTTTAAGACAATGTGTCTGATAATAATAATCATTCTTTAAAGGAACATATTTGAATTTAATTTTAAGTTGAAGGATCAATGATTAACATACGTAAAATGGGAAGTCTTTCTTTTAAGCATTTAGATCATTATTATTATAGTAATTATTTATTTTTAATTAGGTTTTTATAAAATATTCAATTACATTAATGAAAAATTCTCTTTTATTTTATTGATCTATTTAATGTACTTACATTCGTAAGAAAATTATAAGATGTTATAATTGATAATTCTCATAAAATATACTGTTTTTAAACAGCTAATTATATCTTATGAATTTATTCTATTATTAACACTTGAAATAGTTATTCGAACGAACTTTTTCAGAAAAACTTTAATTTTTGCGTTATATTCGTATTTTATTGTTAAAAACTTATCAAATACATGTACGTTCTTATTATTTTTAAGTTTTATTATTATGAAAACTTTATCGAATTATAATAAAATAAAATTGTTAAATTTCTTAAATTTCTAAATTCTTATTTCTTATTTTTACGTTTACAAAATTAGTATAATGATGCGTAATTTAGAATAATCATGTTCTTGATATTTTATCTTTGTCACATCAACAAAAGTATAGGAGTAGAATGTTAGTGAGTAGCTAACCTTTCTATGGGATGTCCTTAGAATCTTTAAAGATCAGATTAAAGTCGCTGATATGTATGTAGCGAGAAGAATAATTTTTCTTACTGTAAAAAGTTACAAAATCCTCGCAAGAAATTCATAAGCTAAGTCAAAAAATATTGAAACTTGATTTTTGATTCTGACAAGATAATAGAGAATACCTTGTAGTTGTAAAATCATATACGTAAAAATTTTTTCTCTTTTATTTAAATAAGAAGAAAATTTATTAATAATAATATTATTAATTTAAGGAGCTTTTATTCATTTACACTTTGAGAAAAGCCTAAGAATAAAATTTTGCTAGCCAGGATCTTAATTTATTGATAGATTAAGTATTAGTCGAATAGTTTACTAGTAATTGTCAGTTAAATCGCTTTAATATCTGTCTTTGATTTCGTTTACAAACTCCCTTGTAAGATGGAATAATGAATACATCATTTTAGTCAACCGTTTGCTCAATCATGTAGTTAATTTTCTTTTTCTAGCTATTTTCTATAACTGTATTGTTTTATTGGGTTACTCAGAACTTCACTGTTATTAATTACATATTTATCTTTATCAAAGGCAACTTTAATCTTATAACAACCACTATATTTCAGTAATAGTTTTTAATGTTCTTTCATGATGTATTATATTGTACTATATATTTAAGATTAAATACTTTTAAAACTATCCATCGTAACTAATACTTTAATTTTATTTTTCTTAAATAATATCCAATGTTTTCATATGCTTCTTCGATGCAATTTTCGATTTTTATGAAAACTCCATACATTTCGCATTTATTGCATAGTCGATATTCTAAAAAAAGATCCGAGTGTATATCCTACTTGTGCTTTCCATAATTGTATTTTAGCCTTTAGTTAATCGCTACACCTGTTGGTTTATTTGATCTCTGATGTTCTCGCTCTAAGAGGATTAAGGGTTATTCAATTATACATCTGTATATACCTGTTAGTCAACTCATTACCTTTCCAATCAGTGTATGATTAATATTTAATACTTCTAAAATATTTTACTGCTCAATGCACTTTTTTCGTTGTTAACCAGTCAATAAAAATAAAAAAGATCTCATCTGCATTATTTACAGAAGATTTAACAAGTATTGCCTTACGAATTACGGTATTCATTAGTAAAAATGTTTTGAATTAATAAAAAGCTATGATTAATTGAAACAAAGCTTATAAAAGGGTGAGATATTATAAAAGTATTAAATTCGAAATGTAATCAAGTCTTTTACCTAATATCTTATAAATATAAATTAATAATGTTTATTGGGTTAAAGTTTCCTTTGGTATTATATAGCCAGTCCTACCTCGGATATTTATAGTTAGTTAGTATCGCATTGCCTTTGACATTATCCATTTAAAGAATTTTCAGATTTGCTGATGAAATTATTCGTTGTTAAGTACACATTGCTTATTTATATTATTAAATTTATAATTGAGTACGTCATTAATCAGTATTTTAATTTTTTATCATGTTATTCCATTAGTAAAGGCCAATTGTCATGCCTTAAGTGATCAATCTAATATCTGATATTCCCTTCTATGTTTAAATAGAGAAATTGCACATCATAAGCTCATTCTCATAAATGTTTTATGCTCAATCTGAATATATATATATGCAATATATTCAGTATGTTTCTAATTTAAAAAGTATTTAAAAAATAAAGGAAGATGATATAATTAAAAACAAAATTATTAGACCATGATTTATGTAATTCAAGATCATAAATTGTTCATAAGGCTCAGATGTAAAAATTGAGTGCGTATTGGCGATTAAGAAAAAATAATTTCCTTATAATATAAAATTATTACAAGCAAGGCGGATGAAGATATTTCGAAAATATTATAATGCAATATTAAAATAAATCAATATTTATACAAATTTGAAAAGGATATTAGCACGGGTTACTTGTATTTTTTTAAACTTCAAATTATCTTAAAATTTGTTATTATAATAATTACAGTATTACAAATACTTTTACATATGATGTAGTATTTTATGTATATTTATAATTTGTTAATGTCCAAAGTCGAAACTAAAAAGTCCAATATTGGCCAGTATTTGTTTAAAATGATTGAAGAATGATGAGGTCAATGAAGATGAATGAGTATACTTAAATAAAAATATAATTTGTAATTTTAGTAAATCTCGAAAGATCTAACATAGAATTAATAATTAAAAATCTTTGCTCTTATATTTCATTATCTACCATCACGTGAGGAACTTTCTTGCTTTAATAAATTATAAATATCGCTCTTTTCTATTACTTACGTCACTATTCTTGAAAAATCTAATCTGAAAGAATATACTGCAGTGCGTATTTTTCTCTAATAAAGTTCGCATAATGCAGACCTTAGTGTGAAGTAACGAACGCTGCTATGTGCCATCGTTTTTTCTTAATTGTGCGTTTAGTTTACAATAATAAATCGTAACCACACTAGAAGTATCGTATAGCTTTCTTAAATGGTTTCATAATCTTTTTTGATGTATCGTATAACAGTACATTAATTAATTTTAAATGTACTTGATATGAGCTAACGTAAAAATAATTATTTGAAGCCTCTACATAAGCATATATGATAATACTATGTCAAGAAATAATCAATGTATAACTCAAATGATTATTTTTTTTATATAATCAAAAGAGTTTTTTTTTTTATATAATCAAATAAGTATGAAAGAAACAGTTCACGATTAAAAGATTAATTGCGAAATTTGTTTCCAAGCACTTTGGTCAAAATATCAATTTGTACTTTAAAGCATTTAACAATCATTTGTAAATTAAAAATTTATTTTGTCTACATTTCTAACTACGGATATTTTATGCTTTTCAAAGAAATTAAATTTAATATATATAACTCTAAAATTGATTTAATAATGAAAGAATAAACGCAAAAAAGTATTGATATTAATAAAATAATTTTTAAATTTTTAAATAATTATTTGCTTACTTTTTATAACAAGAGAATTGTTTTATTACATTATAAATACAAAAAGTGGTAGTTCATTTATTTTATACATTTCATTCTGTAGAATATCGCTTTTAACATACGGCGCAACGTATTTTTAATTTTTAATTTTAACTCACTTACTTTAATATAGTAAAAATTCATGTATATATTAAAGATGTAAACAGAAACGAAGTATTTTTCTGTATACATTTATATATTTTTTAAAATGTATTGATAAATAGTGTAATAGTCAATTATTAATTATTTAAGTAATAAATTACGATAAAGGGTATTATTTTATGAGAATGAACTTTCACTATGACTGATTTTTGAAAATTGAGTTCAAGATAATTATATTTTGTATAAAAAAAAACGAGTTCAACTTGTTTAATTTTTCTTTCTTCTTGATATAGGTACCGAGAAAAATTTCTTTCACAACAGATCCCTTCATCTCTAATATCTTACTTTAAACAAGTGTGAATATATGCTTGTTTGTAAGATTTATATTATATGTATTCCATAGAAGCTTAAGTGATTAATTTTAATTTTTCACAGCCAAGTACATTTTCTTAGGATATTTTTATTATTTTATGAGATCTTATGCTAGAACTTATATTTCTAATAATTCAATTACATAAATTATTATACTATTAAAATGGTGTATTACTATCTTATGCTATAAAATTCCTAATGAACATATCACAAATAGAGGATATTTGCATTGATGTCGCTGTCATCATAGACTTCATTCAAGAGTTAAGGTTAGATGCACGGAAATTCGGTAGTGGATATTGGAATTTAATTTAAGGTTAGGTAGAACACAATTGTTGATTTTCATAAATGTAATTCATTTATTTAACTTTTTCACAGTTAAAGATATATTTGCATAAAATTCGAAATGCCGAAAGTCAGAAGAAGTAAAAAAGCGCCCCCCGATGGATGGGAATTAATAGAGCCAACTCTTGAAGAATTGGAGCAAAAAATGAGAGAAGGTAACAATGCATGATATATTTACTTAGTTTTGATTTTTATTGATTCAAATATTATATATGTCTAAACAATCTTTTTAGGATTTATTTTAAATTTACTATAATTTTTATAGGTTACAGAAATGAAAACATTATTTTTTTAGTTATTTAAATCAATATATTTATCAAAACTTTATTACTTTTACATTTAATTTGATCTAAAAATATGTACATCATATCACCGTATATAGGATTTTTATTCTAAATTGTATTACTTACTTTATAGCTGAAACAGAACCACATGAAGGGAAACGAAAGCAAGAATCTTTATGGCCCATTTTTAAAATTCATCATCAGAAAAGTCGTTATATTTATGATCTTTATTATCGTCGTAAAGCTATAAGTCGAGGTAAGGTATACTTTTCTATATTGAATTATAAACATCTATTTATTATTCAAATTTTATTAATTAAATATAAAAAAATATATTTTTACAAATTTTTTAGAGTTATATGACTATTGCTTAAATGAAAATATTGCTGATAGAAACCTAATAGCCAAGTGGAAGAAAGTAGGCTATGAAAATTTGTGTTGTTTACGGTGCATACAGACTAGAGATACAAACTTTGGTACTAATTGTATTTGTCGTGTTCCAAAAGGAAAACTTGAGGAAGGACGCATTGTGGAGTGTATACATTGTGGATGTCGTGGCTGCTCTGGCTGAGTGTATTTTAAAATTATAAAGTTTATACCCATGATGTAGATAGGACAATTATTGTGTCTATTATGGGGATATAAAAATTAGTTCTTTTAAATCCATTGTTAGTATAAATAATTACATAATAGGATTATTATATTTTATACTAAATTTTTATTGTAAGATATTTATCATAAGCTATATAAAAATAGTCATTTAAACTATAAACTAATGAGTTTTAAAATTTAAAAAATAAATATTCATATTTTTTAGCAATATCGATTAAATACCATGTTAAAATTCATAGTTATATGTTTCTTCAAAATTAAAGAATTCAAATAATCGTTTTAGAATTAAAACTTATTTATAGTATAAAATATATGTAAAAATGAAACAAATGTAAAATCTATTTTATCTTGACTATATTTTTTATAAAAACATTCACTCAAAATAAAACAAATAGGAAATATAATTATATAACAAGTAATCCATACATATATTATATTACAATTGTGGTAACATGACATATATAAGGTATTCTTTACATAGTAAATCTTTAGCAAGAGCATTACAGATGTTCTCCTATTTGATCACATTTTGATTTAAACATTAATTTTAAAATACAATGCATAATTAAATAATAATAATTTGATGTTTTGGAGTCATTTAATAACATGTATTTCTGTTGCTTTTTTTTATAAAAACTGCATCTAAAACAAATTCATAATTCTGTACTTAATAAATAAATATGTATTATTTTAAATAATTTTACCAATACAAATTGTTTATAATATTATTTTAAAGAATACGTAATTCTAATTTCATTTGTTATTTAAACTGCATTATTCTAGTGTCTGAAGTTTTTATTATTGGAATCACAATGAAATTCGAATATTTTCAAAATCAAATTTCCTAAATAAAAACAATTATAATAAAAAAATGATAAATTATTAGGTTTACACGGATTTCAATCACAAAAATCACCACTTATAAAGGGATGAAAATTTCTACAACTCATAATCAGGTAAATGTTATTATTCCGATAAATTTTATAACAGAATATAAACACTAATATAAAAGATAATATATTCTTTTATATGTTTTTATATTATCTTTTACTAATATAAAAGATAATATATTCTATACATTTTACTCCAAAAATCATCCATAAACTATTGTTGTCCATCATTAAATGCACATACAGCATATACGCATACAAGCTGTACAAGATTGTTGATAATAAATTCTTCAGTCATTTTATCAATATTAAGATACACAAAAATTTTGAATATCAAAAACTCCAATGTAAATAAGAAAATCTAATATTTGTATTTAACCTCTAAATATCAAAACTACATTTCCAATTTTTATATTATTAATTATGTTTTTGTGTTGTAAAATATTTCAATATCTAGATTAGAAAGATGAATTAGATCGAGACTTTATAAATAATTATCAAGAATGAAATCTTTTATTTTTGTTAAACCAATGACCCTTAACTGAAATTCTACCTAAATATTTATGTTATCTCGGTCATGACTTTTTACAAAATTCTTACTAAAATTCCATAAAGAAAACAATTTAAATAACAGAATAATTAAATATCTAGTAATTCAATCAAATTCGAAATAGTAAAACTGAAATTTTTAATATTAAAAGTAGTCTCTATTACATTAATGATTTAAACTATATAACCCATATTTTAAAAATTACTGAATAATTGCAAATTCAACAATATTTACCTTTTCTCTAATATAGTTTAGTCATTTTTAAAATACTTAAAGAAACAAATTTATAAAAATGTGGTAATACTTAAATTGTATTGTTTCTTTATTTTCTTATTTATTGGAAGATTACTATTCTTATAATCATTATAAATATATATATATATATATAATTTATTTATAAAATACAAATCTTACAAATTAATTTTATATAAAAACTTTTTATTATAAAACATTTTTGTGTGTGTGTGTGTATATATATATATATATATATATATAAAGTATTTACAAGACAATAATTAATAGACAAATTTTTATTTTTAAAAATATACACATAATTATAAGTATACTTTTACTCTATAAGTTTCTTTTACATTGGAAAATAATAAGACGAAGATTTTCGAATTGAAATTATTTCAATGGTCTAATATTGTTATAACCCACTATATTCAAAAAATAAAAATACAGTGGAATGTATAGAGAATAATATTCTTCTTAGAGAAAGAAAATTATCATAGTTATCAGAGATTATTATATTATAATGCTAATATCTACAAGAGAATTATGTAATAAAAATAAGAAACATCAATTTCTGTGCCGTTTTTGATATTCAGAATTCTTGTGTCTTAATATTGATAAAATGACGAATTTATCACAATCTTATGTGGCTTGTATGCACATACGCTGTATGTGTATTTAATGATGGACAACAATAGTTTATGGATGATTTTTGGAATAAAATGTATAGAATATATTATCTTTTATATTAGTAAAAGATAATATAAAAACATATAAAAGAATATATTATCTTTTATATTAGTCTTTATATTCTGTTATAAAATTTATCGAAATAATAACATTTACTTGGTTATGAGTTTTAAGAATTTTTCATCTCCTTATAAGGGTGATTTTTGTGAGTGAAATCCGGGTAAACCTAATAATTTATCATTTTTTGTTATAATTGTTTTTATTTAGAAAATTTTATATAAGAAATTTGATTTTGAAAATATTCGAATTTCATTGTGACTCCAATAATATAAACTTCAGGCACATTTTTTTTCATAAATGAATAACAAAGATAAAAAAAGTAACAGTAACACTTTGAATAGCAAGTCTATGTTTTTAAAATGCATTACATGTTTTCTATGTACGGAAAATTTATTGCCTGAATTCGCCTCGCATAAACTTTCATACAGTCGGAAAGGTCAATGCTGACGTTTACACGATGGTTTTGAAGGTCAGAATATCTTCGAAATCTAAAATGCTCAATATTATAATTCTATTAAACATCGAGAAAGGCATTAAAATCAAAAGGCAAAATGACTACATATTTTTCAGTGTTTTTTCAAAAGTACTACTTCACTGTTCTAATTTTTCCCTTAAGTTATGCATATATGGCTCGATTTTTAACGGTGATATACAAGTGTACAGATACGTATATGTGCATAGAATCATGAACTTTGAGTTTTCAACCCAGCTAAATGCGTAGAAATAATATAAGTATTACGTATTAATCATACAAATACTCGATATCAATCATTGCAGAGGAATGATAATTTTTGTTAATGATTCTATAATTATTTAAATATACATAAACAGTTTGATATTCGAACTATTAAAGATACAAGAACATATTTTTTATAATTTAATTAAAAGGAAAGCAAATTATTAGAATTATATTAATTGTTTAAGTTTAAATATGGAAAGGATATGTAATCAAATATTCTTATTGATAATTAAAATCAGAAAATTTTTTAATATTGGAAATTTTATATGGGTTCTTATAAGAAAATTATTACACATATCATTTTATTACAATTAATTTCTGTTAAAATTTATAATCAATTTGTATAAAAATTTTATAGGGATAAAGAACTTAGTAAATATTTCTATTTCTATAAATAGTCGAATGACTAGTAAGTGTTCGTCGGGATTCGATAAAAGTTTACAGTTAGTTTAAATAAGAAAACTTGTTTTGACAAAAGAATTATTTTTATAATAATAAAATTTAATATAAATATTTAATATATTTTGCTATATAATACAATAATTTAATAAATAAAGATCAATAATTATTTATTGTTATATGGTATATATGAATGATTTATTAAACGATTTAAGAAATGATAAGTTGCTGATTATTATTTTTCTGTGATAATGTGTTGATTCGAAGACTGTTTCGTTGATTTTCGTGATTAGAAGGTTTATGTTTTGATACAATTATAAATGGGTTCATGTACAATATAATCTTCCTTTCTAGATGTTAGAAAGTTTGCATGGAATTTAGGACATTTAATAAGTAAATAAGTACGTGGAAACTATAAAGCATTACTTTGATATAAAATAAAATCTGACTGAACGTCATCATGATTAAACAATAGTTAATATTTAGTCGTTAAAACTATATTATGTTTATAATTATTACTTATTTTTCACGAATTTGGAATATTTCTTTTTAATTCAAATCTAATCTAATCAAGTTAATTTTCTTTGATATATCAAAGATATTATATGTTTCATGTAAATTACAATAAATACATGTAAATAATTTGTGTATGAATATTATAAAATATTTGACTAATTTCATATGATTTTGTATTATTCGTTGAATCAGAAGTTCATGGACACCTTTATAGAGTATATAACATATTTACGATAGATTATCAAGATTACAAAACTTAGAAAGATATAAGTACCTATATATTTTCATAAATCTCGATATATATATTAAAATTTTATTCTGATTGTTTAGTAAACATACGTCTTCAGACTGCTTCATTTTATTTTCAGTCAGGCAATTAAAAGATTGCTGGTCTTAGCTGCCAAACTGTACATAATATTCGATCGATCATAATCATCAACGCCCGTATTTAATAGGAAATGTAATGTGCTTTAGCAGCAGCCTTGTTAATACATTATGCAACTTTATGAATATATATTTGAAGCATTCCACGTGAAATTAAGATGAGATTAGAGGCCGAAGGTGTTCAGTTTTAAAGTTACATCTATTTTTTTTAAATTAACATTACATATAATATTTCCTTTTATACATATACTGCTAACTATTCGATTAAATCGAAGTTCTTTATTTAAAAAATTTCTTTTATAGAAACTTATCAATGTTCGAGGGTATATTTGCTGATACTCCTCTTTGAGGTAAAGGAATTCGTGAATAATAATAATATACAATTGAAGAAGTTCTATTTATAAATGCAAAATATATCTAACAATTTTAGAAATACAAATGAGTGAATTATTGTAGTTAAATACCGTACACTGTTATTTCAATTGTAAAAAGAAATTTTTATTGTGATGAGAAGTGTCGGTAAAAATAATTGTAAAGACGACAATTTTTCGTAAAGAAAAATCTTAAAATAAAATATCTGAGATTCATCTATGTAACAAGAGATAATTTCAAATTGAAGCAATTTTTTATAAAGTGATGATGTTACGAAATATTGAGAATCACGTCATCAAATTACGTTTGATATGAATTTTTATTTCTTCACTATTACAAGATTTGAATTCGATCAGATTTGCTGGTATAATAAATAAATTGTTTTTATTATAACTTTAGGAAATTTAATTGAAAATCTTATTTCAATGTAAACATACTTAATCATTTTTATTGGAATTTTTAAATTCTTAGTGTACACATGCACACTTATGTAGTAAATATAAATTCACTTATATAAAGTCGAGAATATTGTTCATTAAGTAGAATAGAACTAGGCAATTCGGTCGAAACTTATATTACGTGAATACAGTACATCAGCCCTATTAATTAGGAACAGGTGATGTCTTAAAGAAGTTATCGATCGTTATCTTATTCACCTAGTGATTCTCCATTAGTATATATTCAGTTTTACGTTTAAACAAGTGTACGCTTTACCTCTTACCTAGTATAGTGAATTGTTATTTAGATCGGAGAGACTGATTTTTTAATTTTTTATCTATCTCGTAATATCACAGAAATTAATTTTACGTAAGATCACGAGCAAGTAGAAGTAACCTAGTGTATGAGGATTCTAATTTTTGATTCGTTTGAACTATAATAGGAATTTGTTTGTAAAGGCTATTATAAAATATGATCTGCCGTAAGAAACGTTTTTGTCATTAAGAATACATTGCTTTGATAGAATGCCCATTAAAAATATGATTATTTTATTATTCCTAATAAAACTTTGGCATCGTTTAAATTGTAGCTTACACCAGACGTATCAATATGCGATATGACATGTATTTAAATAATCTCTTAATCTTAAATATAAATAAATATAGAATAAATAACAAGAGTAAAAAGCGGAGCAGTAATGATTATACAATTTTTGGAGTCTAAATAATAATGAATGTTCCATAGTTAGAATGTTCTAGGCATTAAAGTGCGTGGTTAAACAGAGACGCGGAACAAATTAACCGATCGAAAGTAGTGTGTATGACCATGTATGGATTGACTTCGCGACGCGACTCGATGAAGTTGCGCATGACGACATACATACAATTCGAATAAATATCACCGATCGCTCTTATGGTTTTTCAAATCTTTTATATTAATTTAGTTATTTAACTCTTCACATTTTTTATTTAGTTTCTTCTTTTCATATAATTAATTGCTTTATATTAATTTAGTCTAGAATATAGCTTCTTATGAATTTTTAAAATATCAATGAAAAAATAATAATTTGGTATTAATAACAAAACAGTTGGGTATTGTTTTGTTATCTTTATTATTTAATACACTTCTTGACTGTAATCTATGTTATGCTTATATGACATTCTATTCTATTCAGAAGGCTGAATGTACTAAATGATCTAGTATATAGAAAAATGCAATTTTTATATGATTTTTTCATAAAGAATCTTTTTATCCTGGAAGTACATTTTTACAGTCTTTGGAAACGACATACGGCTTTCAGTTCTAGACAGTACAGTTGATGAACGGATAAATGGTTTTATATAGCTGACGTTTCCTGATATATAAATTTGTACTGTTACTTTAAATCTAAATACTTAGTTTTATATAAAAAAATATCAATTACAAATAATATAGTATACAATGATAATAGGAACTAATATTTAGAATAAAATCAGTAAGATTATAAAAATATATTTAATTCTTAGAAATAAACATAATTTGAATTTAAATATTTTATAAATATTTTGGAATTTTAATTAAAAACGCTGTATCAATTTTTTAAGTGTACTTCAATCAAATTTTTTTCGAAAATATAGCATTTCATTTTGTATTTTTTTTAATTATAAATAAAAATAAAGTCATTCATCGAATTTGAATTTTTGAAAAAAATCATTGAAATGTTAAACATTATTTACTGTAAATATGCAAGCCAGTACTAATATATGTTATTTAAATCCTTTTATCAAAAAATGGTCAGTATATACTTATTTAAAGTATATTATAATGTATTAAAAAAATATATTTTATAAGAAATCATTAATATAAAATAATAGGCTAAATATTTTATATTTTTTAGATATAAATTTTTAAATATTATTTTTTCAATTTCAAAATTGAATATTATAATATGCTTTCTTGTTTAGTCATTTTAGGAAATATTTTTATCAAAATTAGTTACATTTTTAAGTATTTTATTTGAAATAATTATCGTTATTCTGAGTAAAGAATATAACGTACATTCAAATGAATACTTCATTCACTGGATGTTTTACTTTGTGAAACGTATTTAAGTACTTTATTATTGTAATTAATTATAATATTTTAATTACATTTTTATAGTAGTAATAATTATAATTCAATACAAATAGAATCTCTTATAATTTTAAAAATATTTGTGATCAATTATACTTAGTATAATGCTGTATTGCAAGGTATAATTATAAAAGTAATCATTTGTAATTTTATAAGGACTCTTTTTGTTTCTCATAGTACATTCAAATTCAAAAATAGTTGAGATTTGAAAAAAATTCATGTTTTTGTAATTATTAAGATACAAGTTTAGTACATTACATTATCTACATTGTTAGTGATATTAAATATATTTTTATGACTCTTATTGAATGAAAATATCTTCGACAGAGATTATGTATAAGTCTGTTATTGATAAATTATGTTTCTGTATTGTTAGCTTTATATCCGGGATACATCATTTACATTTGAATGCACATCATATTATATACACTAAAACCACATTTTACTATGTCGAACGTATATTTAATTTTCATTTAAACACAAAACACACATAAATAGTGTATTTGGGTAATTGACAATTTTTGTTAAAATAATTGGAAGAAATGTATATTGAAGAGTACAGTAGTGGATATCCTGTTATTTTCTTACAACTCTTTTATAATGACCTCGAAAGGGATCACCGGACCCTATTCATTTAGGAATGTAAAGGAATGGCGATATCATAAGGGCACACATTGAAAATTTGTTGATAGGCTTGTATTTTTTTTACTAAAAAAAAATTGTAGTTTTTTAGAACAACTTGCATTGAGCAGACATTCTGGTCCTTGCATTGAAAATAAAGTTAATTACAAACGTATATTTTTTGTCTAATTATTTATTAATATGCGAGCTCCATTTACATACATTTTTTCAAAATTTAATATTATTTTTTATTAAAAAGTAAAAGTTAGTTGCTTTATTTAAAAATTGTTATCGATGTTTTGTCTATGAAATGTATGTTTTTTAATAATCTTGAGGAATATTACACGGAATAAAAGACTTAATTGTTTATGAAAGATTAAAAATTTGTAGATCTATTATTTTAGAAAATTTATAGAAAATTATTACGTAAATTGTTATACATTATTTGTTGTTTTTTCTGAATTAGCGAGGCGATGTATCCCACGTGATCGGCAATCGCATAAAATGCAATGAAAGGAATCTATATTTCGATATTATTGTTGATACAATTTAATTCTAATTACACTTTAGTATTATAAATATTAAATCCATTAAATTAATTAAGATTAAAACAAACCTACATTATTAGAATTCAGTGTCTTCTGGATACGGGATCATCGAACTTTTCCATTCACGAATTTCTCAATAAGAATAACTTTGTTTACAGATATAGGTTTATAAATATAAATTTATATTTTACATTATTTCGCAATATAAAATACTTGTGTACTTACAACCATGTACATAAATATACTTTCCTAATGCAAAATGCAAAATTTCTTATTTTTTCCTAAGGAATTACAATTAATGAACCTCGTTATTTTTATAAAAATCTAAATAAAACATTTAATTTCTATAAATCCAAATATCTGTAAAATTCATGATTGATAAAAGTCAGTAATATAAGATCATACAATCACTCATTTTATTACGTTAATCGAAGTAAAAATAGTATGAATCTTTAATGCATAAGGTGAAACATAACCTCCGAAGAAATAACAGCTATTTATCGAGAATAGACATGAATAGCGATATTGACAGTGAGGATCTAGTGGATTCCTGTCAATGATGGATCGCCTTTATCTTATGAATACTCGAGCTCGAGTCTAATTACCGAGCTATATATGTAGCTACCGAGGCGATGTTTACATATTCTTTTTTTATAGAGGATTGGGTGCGTCAGATCCAGACGGCCTGCGAGGCAGAACTAATTTGCCAAGAGACGCGCTCACAAGCTCGTGGAACCGTTGCATTTCGCTCTGCAATATATCGGCCGAGGCCATTGATCTTTTATGCCAACGCGTACCTACATATCCGTAAAGTTGCTAGACTTCACGGACTCGTACTATATACAATGCACTCGATCGCTGTCGTAGCCTCCAGAAGAGTGAGTGTGTAGGAGTCTTTTTGATTACCCTGAGCAGCTTTTCTTATAATTTCAGTTTTATATTCCGTAGAGGATTATTAGCGTTACAACCAATTCTTCGAGTAACTATATTGACCTGGAAGAATCAGTGTTACTTAATACGTTAATCAATATAATAATATAATATAATCAATATATACTATTATATATATAATATATCAATATATATATATATAATATATCAATATATATAATATATCAATATATATATATCAATATATATATAATATCAATATATATTAATATATCAATATATTATATAATAATATAATAATCAATATAATACTAAGATGTTACTTAATACGTTAATCAATATAATAATACGAAAACATCATTATATTGATATATTTTTCAGTTCAAGTGGGGTGATACGACGAAATTGGGGTACTTGTTTGTATATTATCTAGATAAACACGCGATATTTATGTGTACATTTCAATTGACCTTTCTGTTTTAAATAATAAATTTATGTTGGATTGCATATTTTTATTAACTTTAATAAGACTGATTTTTATAAGCCTTATTTAAAATGTTGTATTGAGTATGTTGAAACGTCTATTCTATTGAAAATAGCAATTAAAGTATTAAAGACATTTTTATGAATTTACAAATTAGAATTTTTGTAAATATTTTATAGATGACCATATTATAAATACATTATGCTATTAGTTATCTTTGTTTTTTTTCTTACACTATTTGATATTTTTACATTAATAATGCAATGTACAGGATCTGAAATTAAGGTAAAAAATCTGATACACAAATCAATAATAGTACTTGTAATTTACAACGACACTATTATTATTTTAAACATGTCGATACTGCTATTATCTTACTAAGTAATTATTAGAAGCACTAACTGCAATCGTGTGAACGTAAATCAGTTTGGTAGTGAGCTACAAATTGCTTTTTAAAAGCAGGTTCAGTAAGTGTAACTACAAAGTTTTAAGTGTATACAAAATTGTTTTATAAGAAAAATAAACTTATTATAGATATAATTATTATATATCTATATATATAAGAGATATATATAGATATATATCTCTTAAACACCTAATACTGAAAGTCAACGCCACTAAAGACAGCATCTAATGCTAAATGTTTATAAAATTCTTGTGCGACAAGTGAGAAGAAAATTATAGAAAATAAAGTTAAAACTCATTCAAAACGATGTAATAGGTTACGTAGTCTCACTAGATATTTTTGAGCTTACGTATTTTATAACCATTTTAAAAAATATAAAAAATCTCGAAACTTTAGTCGCCTATGAAAAATGAAATGATATTTTTTTAGTTTATCATGGAATCGTATTTTTACTCCGACACATGTAGAAAGTGCAACTAGATCGTATAAACCAAAAATTCTAAGCTCTAAGCCTGTGTAATCGTTGGTGCATAGCATCAGTAGCTACTGCTCTCAACTCCAGGGTCTTTGTCTACCAAAAATACTATAATAGCTACGATGGTGTCGCTTTCTAAATTTGGTATAAGATAGCGGGACGACGAGTACCCGGGCAATGTCAACCAGAGATGTAAGTTGTGTTTCCTGTCGGGCTCCGGTATTCGGGTTCATTCATTCTCTTTATTTGCGCGCGAGTGACGAGGTGCTCAAGTAAAAACGCGCGTCGCGTTATAGGTGAAGAAGAAAAAAAAATACTCTCCATCCATATTTGTTTGCAAGAGTTGCGCTGCATTTTTATAGCGAAAGTTTCATTAGTCGATGATACGTATTACTTTTTTGCGGAATATTTTTAGGAGCAGTTACTGCAGATGAAATAAATAAATTATGAAGTAATGTTTAAAAACATAAAGGTTATAATGGGATTTTTAGTATGCTTTAGCTAAATATTATTATTATTATTGTTATTATTATTATTGTTATTATTATTATTATTATTATTATTATTATTGTTTTTGTTGTTATTATTATTATTATTATTATTATTACTATTGCTATTACTTTTATTATTACTATTACTATTACTATTAATATTAATATTACTATTCTATTACTATTACTATTATTATGATCATCATCATCATCATTGGATTATCATTGCTTCTGGTACGACGATGTTCTATGTAATCTCATAATTGCGGTTTTGTTAAAAAGCTGAGCACTAACGTTTATTTACGGTTTTTTTATCTTTTATGGACGGCTTACTGCACTTCTTTGAGAAACTAATCATGTATTGTAATTATAATATTTATAATGTTTATAATAATATATTGAAAGAAGAGTGAGATTTTTCTTCATTTTTCTATTATTTAGAATAATATGTATTCTAGAAGAATTATTCTGTTTCAAAAGGATTTTTTTTTCTATTGGAAGATTACCTATAAATATTTACTTTCGAAGAAATTACTTTAGTATAAAGAGGATTACTGTAAAAGTAAACGTTTTCTGAGCGTGTTCAATTTAAATTATTTCAAGTAATACCAAGTTTTTCAACGTCATAGAGAGTCACGACAAGTTGGAAAATGCATATCTGAAATGTATTAAATGAAATATTAAAATGATTCATTGAGGATTAAGGTTTTTCATTTCAAGAACAGTAATTTTAAGTATTTTCATTTAATTATTATATTTAATTATTTAATTATTATAATAATGATTTTCTTTTCAGCATATTTTCTCTTACCACTATTGGAGTTCAACAAACTAGATAGTTTTGCGGGAGAATTATTAATAATTAGTTTCTTTTATGTCAATAAGAAAAAATAATTATGTATAATAAATATTAATAAACCAAAGCGTTAAATAATTTTAAAATTATTAAAACTAAATATATCCTACTATTAATTCTGAAAAGGCATTATCCGTATTTTCTGAAAACGTATATCGAGCTAGAACGAAGTTAATTTATCCAATCAAACCATGAATTGTATTGACTAGTGGTATAGATTATAATTCACTTTATCCAGATTAATAATTTGAGCTTAAAAAATAAATTATAAAATTTATATTTATGTTGTATAAAATTAATTAATTTATTCACGCGTTCCTCGCTATTTTTAATAGCGGTAATTTGTAAATTACGTGAACTTATAAATATTATTTTTATTTAATAAATCTGCACAGATTTAAATAGAATTTTAAGTTTAAAGTTGGGTCGACATTCGGCAGGCTTTATCGAATATGGCATAATTTTACGATTTAAAAAATGTCACGTGGCAACTTGGACATTTTCGTAGGCGATCTACTCTACCTTATAACACTCGCTCGCTTTGTTTCGAGTAATTTTCGTTGATCATATAAGCATCGATTATATAAGTTTTAATAATCATTTAAGTTCTTCCAAAAGTATACTTTTAAAAAATATTTAACAGTCAATGCTTGGAATGTCGACTTGCAGCGATACAATCACACTCGAATCTCTACGAGCCAATAAACGAGTGGAGATGCCGCCGTCTTGTTCCTTGTGGAGGCTGCGCTGCGATCGACGCGTGGGAAGTAACGTCGTCTTGATTGTTGCAACGTTGCGCGCTCCGGTATATTTGGCGCGCCTGCGCTGCCGAACCCGAGACTATAAAGGATCCATACTCGTCGCGGGCTCGCCTGAAATCGCCGGGATCGTTTGGAGGAGCAACATCGCCAGCTTCACTTGAACGGGCCTTTGAAGCGCGTGAACAGCAGAGAAAAGCCGTTACGCGCCTTATAGCTTTCCGTATATACATATGCACAAGACTGCCTGCTTGTGTATATCACTCTGTGTGGCTTGAGAAAGACAGAAAGAAAGAAGAAGCGCGCGCGCGCGCACAGCATCATTCCGAGCGTCCTTTTTGCCGTTAGTAATACCTAGCCCTAACGATCCTACAAAATGGTGAGTTTAGTCATTTATTTATTTTATCGAGCTATTTTCTGTAAACTAGGTTTCAATCAGACGGACTTCCGTTACTCTTAACGGAATCTCGTCAACGAACGATGAAACGTATTGTTCGCGCTACTTATCAACTCACTCTTCCGATATTTATGTGAAGTGGATAAATAGTTTAGAACCACGTTAAAAACCTTTACTCAAGCGCAAGACTTTAAAAATATTCGAATAATTAATAGAATAATGGCTGGCATAAATTCGTATTTAGAAAGTACCATTAGCTCGTTTTATCATTACTCATTTTTAAAGCATAAATTTTCAGACTAGATTTCTTGGCGTGTAGCCAAATAAAGTTCGTATGCCTCTGCGAAAACTTACATTATTGTATACGATACAATGCAAAGTTTGAACTCGGGAAAGAAAATTAATATATTGTTTTGAGAGATTCGGTTACCGTGTTTACTAAATCTATCTTACAGGATGTTTAGAAAATATTGAGTTATTGTAGTTTTTTCGAAGTTGTAGATTTTTCAAACAAATAAGAAAATAAAATAATTATTAAATACAAAACTTGATTTTTCTTTTTTTTTTTTTGTAAAAATTATGTAGATAAATAAGATAATTATGATTTTAGTATATTTTCGTTAAATTTTTTTTCTACGTTTTTCAACGTTTCTATTATAAATTTAAATGATTTTTTTAAATAAAATCTGCTAATTCTTTATTTTGCAATTAAAATTTGACGTTCGATACTTCATTTTTTAATTCAGCAATTTATGAAGCTTAAGAAATGTTAACAAAGTTTAATAAAAATAAGATTACATTATTTTATGACGCATTATTCAAATCCACAATATGAAATTAAACTGGAGCTCGGATTCGAAACTAATAATTTATTTTTATAACTTTTTCAATGCTATAATCACATTCTACCTAGTCATTTTTATTTTGTTTTTACGAATTATCCAAAAATTTGATGTATTTGCATTTTATGCATGTTTAAATATTGAACACAAAATTTATAAACACTTCATTTATTAAAATTTAAATAATAATGCCAACCAAACAGAAAAGTGTTGATTGTCGCATGACAATCGAACGATTGTTTAAAAGATGTACTGTTGTAAATCGTGAAAAATATTTTCAAATTTCTTCATTTTTTCATTGTGGAAAACGTTGAGAAAACGTACAATTTACACTTGGTTGGTCATTACGTCTGGCTAGAGCCGACACGCTTTCTTATGCTCATATTAAGTTATATTAAAATTATTCTCTCAAACTTTAAAATCTTTGTGCTTTCATGCAAATAAAACTTTGTAGTATTTATTTAATAGAACCACAATCGATGGCTGATTAGGAACACAATTTTTTTTTAATTTTTAACAAAATTCCGTATAAAGTTAAAACCTAAAGTAAAGTCTTAATTAACAAATTAAAATTTTGCATTTAATTAATAAATCGTGGAATTAGATAGATTTTATACAATAGCGTTACTCAATAAGAAGATTGAGCTTGTAATTATTCAGGTAGTTAAGTCTCACCATGTTTCGAATTGCACAACCGAAATCAATACACTTGGTGGCATATGATTCTTGTACCGGGTAGACAGAATTACGTCATTCATTCCGAATTGATTTTTATTCAATATAAACTATATTAGTTCGCTAAAGGTAATTAAAGCGAATAAATATTTAAATTTTTATAATATATAGTTTTTAAATATATTATTTCTTCGAAATACGAGTCAAGTATTTAGTAAAAAAGTTAATACACATATATTAGCTTCATGTAGAGTATTATTGTTTCCATATTAAATGAAAAATATTTTTATAATTAGATTTAAGAGGACTTTGAATATCAAAAGAATCCCTTTTTGATTTACAGCCTATGAGCAAATATTTGATTGCTATTCAATCAATATAATTGTACGCATTACTGATTATTCTTATTTTAACTTATTATTTCTGAATAAATAATTTACAATAGATTAATAATTAAAGAGTATTCATAAAAGCATTTGGAAAGCAAGAATGATACTTCATTTCAATTAAAAAAACTAAATTTTATTAACGAAAAAAATATATTTTTTGAAATAAATACGTATTAATAACGTATGAAATGAAACCTATGCAATTGAATTAGAACTTCTATTGTTAATGAGATAAATTGAAAATCGGTATAAACCCACTCTACATTAAATATGAAAATGTATGATATGAACATAATACTTTAAAAAGTATTAGAATGCAAAATTTTTTTCTTTTAATAGTACATCAGTAAAATGTACGGAAAAGCAAATCTCAAATATTTTTTAAACAAAATAATTGTAACTGATTTTTACTGTAAGCTTTCTTGGAACAAAAATACCTATTCAACGGCTCTATTTCTTTTAGCGTGAGTGTATTTCTGTGCACGTTGGCCAAGCCGGTGTCCAAATTGGAAATGCCTGTTGGGAATTGTACTGCCTGGAACATGGCATCCAGCCAGATGGTCAAATGCCCTCTGATAAAATGCTCGGTGGCGGTGATGACAGTTTTAACACTTTCTTCAGTGAAACCGGTGCTGGGAAGCATGTGCCTAGGGCAGTTTTCGTCGATCTAGAGCCAACTGTAGTTGGTAAGGACAATCAAATGTTTACTTTTTTTAATTTTGTTATGTTTTATGAATATTTCATCATTTTATTAATTCTTAATTATTAGTATAATGTTGACGCGCTATTTAAATAAGAAAATTAGTAAATTAAGATTATGATTTTTAAAATTTGAACTAAAATTAGTTTTATTTATGAGCCTATTTATTCGTAACGAATTTATAATAAGTAAACTTATTTTTTCGAGCAACAAGGAATTAAAATTTTTAAGTAACGTAAGCATTTAAATAAGAACTTAGACGTCAAAAACTTGTGATAAGTATGTAAATAAAATAGTCTTTTTCATTTTATTATCATTTTATCATCCCAATTATCATCTTAGATGAGGTTCGGACTGGTACGTACCGTCAACTTTTCCATCCTGAGCAACTTATCACGGGTAAAGAGGATGCGGCTAACAACTACGCTCGTGGTCATTACACCATCGGCAAAGAGATCGTCGATTTGGTTCTCGATCGTATCCGCAAATTGGCCGATCAGTGTACAGGTCTTCAGGGCTTCCTTATATTCCACTCGTTTGGCGGTGGCACCGGTTCCGGTTTCACTTCTCTCCTCATGGAGCGACTGTCGGTCGATTACGGCAAAAAGTCCAAGCTCGAATTCGCTATTTATCCGGCACCCCAAGTATCCACGGCCGTGGTCGAGCCTTACAACTCCATTCTCACGACTCACACCACTCTTGAGCATTCGGATTGCGCATTCATGGTAGACAATGAGGCCATCTACGACATCTGCCGACGCAATCTCGACATCGAGAGACCCACTTATACGAATCTGAACAGACTGATCGGACAGATCGTCTCCTCCATCACAGCTTCCCTACGTTTTGACGGTGCTCTTAACGTCGATCTTACTGAATTTCAGACGAATCTTGTGCCCTATCCCCGTATTCATTTCCCTCTGGTTACCTATGCCCCGGTTATTTCAGCCGAGAAGGCCTACCACGAGCAGCTTTCCGTAGCTGAGATCACAAACGCCTGCTTTGAACCAGCTAATCAGATGGTTAAGTGTGATCCACGACACGGTAAGTATATGGCCTGCTGCATGCTCTACCGAGGCGATGTCGTACCCAAGGATGTTAACGCTGCCATCGCTACCATCAAGACTAAGCGCACCATTCAGTTCGTCGATTGGTGTCCAACCGGTTTCAAAGTGGGCATTAATTATCAACCACCTACTGTCGTTCCAGGTGGAGACTTGGCCAAGGTACTTACTTTAGTCTCAATGAAATATGGACTTAATATTTTTATTATTCTATTTTATTATCATGATACCCTTATGATATATTGTAAATTTATAAAATACTATATTAAAAAGAAAACAAAAGTAATAATTATTCATAAGTAATGAATTTTTATCTTATTTTAAAAAACTTAATATTAATAAAACATTTCTGGCTTTAGTCACACAAAGAAAGATATATCAAATATATTTTCATTATATTTTTAAGGTTCAACGTGCTGTTTGCATGCTGTCGAATACAACAGCAATTGCAGAGGCTTGGGCTCGTCTTGATCACAAATTCGATCTGATGTATGCGAAGCGTGCTTTTGTTCACTGGTATGTGGGAGAAGGTATGGAAGAGGGCGAATTTTCAGAAGCGCGAGAAGATTTGGCTGCCCTTGAGAAGGACTACGAGGAAGTCGGCATGGATTCGATCGAAGGCGAGGGAGAAGGCGCTGAAGAGTATTAAATTTTCTTGCTTACAAGAAGAATTGACTGCAATAATCGTTCGCTGACAAGAATCAAGAATGTTTCCTTTTTTTATAAAATTTTCAATAATGGTTTATAATCATGTATTATTACGATGAAAGAAATGTATTAAACTTTTTACTCTGTAGCTTTGTGTACCCATTCTTTCTTGGTATCCTTCCATCCTTCAATTGTTTAAGATCAGTTTTCTATATATGCATATTAGATATATTATTTTTAAAAAAGTAATTTTAATACAAGAGATTTTTGGTAATTATTAAAATTACCTATAAAGAAAAAAAATAGTTTTTCTTTTTTTCTTCTGTTGGTTTTTTCAATTCTTGTAAAAATAATAATTTAATGATAAAAAAGACCTGTATAATTTTAAATATTTTATAAAGTGAATGTTTTTTATTTCAAAAACTTATATAATGTTATAGCCAACTAATTAATTTATTTGCTTCCAAGCTCACTATATTCTATTTTATTTATCATAATTACATATGGTTTTCAAGTTTTAGGTGCTTTTTAATTTTAGAATTTCATTATTACTTATTAATAAACTTTCTACATAATTCTACAAATTTTCTTTTTATCTATGAAAAAAAAATATTAAAATAAACAACTAAAATAATAATATAAGTAGATACGTATAATATGTATCTATGCATATGCATATCAAAATGCATGTTTTTAATAAATAAATACATGACATTCACTATCGTTAATTATCTTTACAATAAAATAAATGACTGTTTGGACTTTCAATTATGTATATTATTTAAGATCGTCGAAAACAATACAATTTTAAAGAAATAATTTTGAAATTTTATATAAATTCCACTTAATTTACTTTAAAATATAAATTTTATATTTAAAAATATTATGAATGATGTTTGTTTATCTTAATTATTCTAATAGGTAAATAAAAATTTCTTTCACTTTCCTTATGTACTGCAAAAAAGAATGTTTAACATTTTATATTTGTTCATGTGTAAATGACTACATTCTTTATAAAATTTTATTTTTGGAACGTTCATAAGTTAATATAACCGAAACAATTTATAAACATTGTTTATTAATCTATAGTATTAAATTTCAATTAATAATAAATTATTAAAATATGGTCATTAAGGTGTTTAATTACTTCCTTTAATAGATATTTTGGAATACTAAGTTGTATATTTTGTATTTAAGAACATAAATTTAGATATAACTATAACAGATGGTACTAAATATTAATATTATGTCTCCAATTTCAATATCTTTTGCACACTGTAAAAATAAATTTTAAACACTTTTTAGTCCTTTAGTTTATTTTAATACTGTTAGTATGTATTCATAAATATTAATGAAATAAATTAAGTTAATGCATTAGTCAATTATAAAATTTTAAAACAATGAATTTATAATTAGTTTTTCAATATAGTTTGAAAAATCATAAAAAAAAATTTCTTGAATATTGTTTATAAAAATAAATTCGTAAATTTCAGAAGTACCGATTTTTATATTAAGAATATGAAAATATACTCGTAACTAATTGGAGTTTAATATATTTTACTAAAAGTTACTAAAGTTAAGATTTATACATTTAATAAATTTTCAATTTTCTTAGATTGATTACATTTAATTCTTTGGATTGTAAATTCACAAAGATACGAAACATTTATGACAGCCATTAAATTGCGGATGTTTTATATTAACACTTTTATTGTCGCGTTAATTTTTATTAATAAAATTATTATGATAATCACACATATCTCTTTTGTTCCAGGCTTTATTCTCATCAATAAGACATTTTTTATATTAAAATAAATGAATGAAGATCTAGGATTGTTATTGATGTTATCAATTATCACACAATATATCAAATACCGCAATGAGTTAATTTTTTTTTTTTTTTTAACAGACTTTAATTAAAAATTAAGTATATTAAGATTTCATAAAAGTAGTGTTTAGATATTTTTGGAAATATTGGTCATCAATTATCAATAATGTAATTTGTTAGTTTTCTCTTTTGAAGAATTGATTATTTACGTAATTCTTTTGTTTTCAGATTAATCAAAATTTTGTTGAGATTACAACTTAAAAATTAAAATTAATATTCAAATCTTTAAAGAAATCAATATTTAGCCTCTGATAATTTAAGAAACTTATTTTTATCATTAAAGCTGTACAATATTCGAGTGATAAATTAATCTCGAGATGTATTATAATAAGCTTTTAGTTTTTGTTTACATCGTTGTACAGGATATTTAGATATTTAATATTTTTTAATCGTTCAAGTCGTTGAACTTATCAAAGATTATGTATTAATTATTATTTTCATACTGTAAAAATTGATGTTACAGATGTTTTTATTGTAGTTAATTAATTATTAACTTAAATTATAAATTTTATAAATTAGTGATTTTCAATTTATAAAATATTGATTGTAATTTAGAAAACAAATCTACATACGAATATTATCATTAAGTTTCTAATTATCAATTTTATTGATATGATTTTATTATATATATATATATATATATTTATATTTATATATAAACGCGAATACGAGATTTTTCTTATTAAAAGTATTTAACTTTTTTTACTTTAACAATATAATAGTAATGAAAAAGTATTAAAATATATACACAATATTTCTGTTTTAAAAAGTTTCAATAACCAGAGTTAAAAGTTAATCAATCAATTTTTTTACAATTATTGCAAGAATATATACGTATATGTATGTATGAAATATATATCTTAATAGTTAATTAATCAAATTATTTATTTTTTTTAATAATACCCTTTTTCAAATGGTTAATTAACTGACGAAAAATAAAAATCAATTATATTTTTTTTATTGCGAGATAAAAATATTTAAAAAAATTATTTTCATTATTTTGAAAAAGTTATTTGGTTATTGAATTGAGTTTCTGTAAAATAATATTGGGATTTTGATCAGTAATTTTAAATTTTTCCATTAATATATGGTATGTACCAATTTAAGCAGCTTCAATTATGCGAAACTATACATCATTTTTATTTAAATGTTTTATTTGCTTTATATTTATATTTATTTATTTTATTAATTATATACAACATTTTATTTTATTTTTATTTTAATTAGCTTAAAATAATATAACTTTTGTGTTTGTGTGTGTCTGTGACAAGCTTCCAAAGTTCCATATACTTCAATATAAATTTGCATATAGCATCGTATTTTCTTCATAGTAGGAAATCATGTGTAATTAATTGTGCAATTAATTCAATATATAAATTTACACCAAAAGCTTGTTATTGTTTTTGTAATATATTAATATAATATACTTACTTAATTATAAAATAATAATATCAGAATATAATTTGAATAGAATATTTTTAAATATTATAAAAATATTTTTAGATGGATTTTTAAAACTGCAGTCTTAATAAATCGTTTAAAATGTGAAATTTTGACATTTTAAAATCAGTTCAAGTTTTTCTATATATTTTTATTTCATAATATATTACGTAATAGTAATCTACGTACACATATAAATTACGTTTACAACAATATTGATTTTTATAAAATAGTTATTTGTATCGATTATAGATTATAGAATATAGTTAAATTTAATAAAATAATAAAAATGAATAGTTTTTAATATTATGCAAAAATTGTATATGTTATGTATAAAGTACATTATCTATTTTATTATGACAGTAAATTATACAAATTAAGTATTTTTTTATAGATAGTATTTTTTTCATTATTTAATTGATATTTATTATTAAACTTTAATTAAAAATACAGTGTTTTTAATTATAAAATACCTCATAGTTGTCATTGTGTGTGATATTAAATATATGGTTTTGAATATAATGGAATCTTAATTAAAGATACTTTGTATTTGTAATAATAATATATAGGTATCCGAATTGCAATTGTGTGGTTGTGCATTATTTGTTCACATGGTCCTTTCTTTTCTGTATATCTTAATTTACAGCTCATGATGTATACATATAGGTAAATACAGTACTTATGGTTACTTTAAACACGACTTAATGTCGAACGAGTTGGACAAGAATGGACGTCTACTATGCATTCCAATTACATATAATTATTTTCTCAATTATAAACACCATTAATATCGATATCCTTTATAACTATTGCTCTACCTTAAGTCATACCTTTCAATTTTTAACAGTTTTTAATTCTTTGACTTTCTGCTCGCCTACATTGGTATAATTTAATTATTATTATCTATAATGCAAAGCCATGTTGTTCTTTTTCAAAAGGTTATTGGTACCGGATATCTATACATACCAATTCTATACAAAATTTAGAAATTACGATCAACAAATAATTGTAAAATTATTGGTATAAAAATTAAAAAGGATTCGAAGGCCAAAATGCCTTCTATCTCATTATTAAATTTTTAATTTAACTAGAATTTATTTATGTTTCAGAAATTGATTTAATTGAATGTGTATATTATTTATACAGACATTGAGGTGCAATGGAAGATTATTTTCTGAGTACTATATTTTTAGAACTATAAAGTACATTTTAATTCAAGAAAAATTGTTAAATATAGTTGTTCTTTTTATAAAACCCATTTTCCGAGACAAAAATGACCATTTAATATTAAATAAAAATGTTGTGTTCAATATCAATAAAAAGAACAATAGTATCACATAATCATATCATTATGGAGTCTTGCGTTAGTTCACTGACTTGCGCTTTCAAACGTTTTCTTTGACCGTATGAACTATTATGACCGTCACGTTACCTTTCTCCCACGCTCTAGTCAAAAATTCTGCTCAGTTCTGCTGTTCCACGCAGGCGGACTTTAATCCGCACTTACACTTACTGCTCAATATAATAAATGTAGGCGCATAGATGCGTGAGTGTGGGTTTGTGGTCGCCCGCACCCAGCTTAAGACGACGTTGTGCGTACTGGCTGGTTGCGCCGCTGACGAGGACGCCGAAATCGAAGGATATCCTTGCAGGCAGAGAGAAAGAGAGAAATACAGGACCAAACGCACACAGTCGTAGTAAAGATGGCTCCTCTGCGAGGCAGGCAGTTCTCTTGGCACTTGACGCGAGGGTGACGAGAGAGAGAGAGAGAGAGGAGAGAGAGAGAAAGTTGAGTGAGTGAACGAGAGAGGGTGAGCAGGAGAAAGACGGAAGAGATAAGGTGTCGGAGAAGAGATTGAAGAGGAGAGTGTCTAGAGGTCGTGGTGCTCCGAAAGACTGGGAAGTGGTGGACGGGAACCAAAAGTGGAAACCGCCGGTTACGAGACGCTTACGTTCTTTCGACGTTTTGTGTGAGAGGAAGAGAGAGAGAGAGAAAGAGAAAGCGAAAGCGAAGACGCCAAGGAAAACAACTAAGCGCCGGCTAGGAAAGTTGCACTCTAGGAGGTGACAACTACGGGCAGACCAGTGGACCTTACACGAGGTACGAGAATGCTTCATTCTTTGTGCCTAGAGTGCATGTATGCGTGTATGGCTATGTGTGCGTATGTGTAAAATTTGTTGTAGCTGAAAGAGGGAGGATGTAATAATTGTACTTTCGATATCTGGGGCCTTCCTGCGAGGCTGTGTTATTCTTTCCTGTTAACTAACGCTTCGGTGAAATAGCAATAATCAGTGCTATGATCTTTGGTTAATGGAGTAGATCAGTAGATGTTTAGCTGAACTGGAACATTAGCAATACTTATGTACTATTCTTAAGATTGTTCAAAACTGAATCAAATACATTTTATTACATGAAAGTCAAGGTTCTTTTACTTTATGATAGTGACTCTTCTGGCATAAAAAATCTAAAAAATAATCACCTTAAAAAGGTTGTCAAGTTTTTAGACAAGTTCTTTTATCTAAACTGTAGGAAAATTCTGAGTCAAGATTAATTATATACAAATTATGTTTTTAACTGCAAGCAAAATGTAATCTATTTTTAATGAGTTGTGCTTAAATTATCTCCTAATACTTATCAAGACTTCAAATCGAAACATTTTTTTTAAAGTAAGAAGTAAAATGATAAATTTAAATTTAAATTGTATAATGTAACTGTTATAAAGTTCATTTTTTTAAATATCTTTTTTATTAAATTTTAACTTTTGGTTGTTAATATTAATGAAATATTTTTTATTCTGTACTAGAAAAATGAAGAAATGTAGGATTAATGTAAAATTTATTATGTTAGCGATTATGAAAATGAATATTTAGGAAGTGTTTGTTAATTAATGATGGTTAACTATCCATTTTCATCGTTGCTTTTTTGAATCAAAGTATTACTTTTAATATTTCAGTAATGTATTTTAATACTACGCTTAAAAATAAATCGTTTTTAAACATTTATGACACTTATAGATAATTATTTGTATTAATATTATAACAAATTTGATTGATTATTTAGCTAATATCATAAAATTGTTAATAGTGTACTTTGTAAAATAAATACATTGTAATAATCCTTTTAATATCTAAGTATTTCATAAAATGTTTTATTTCTATATATAATAATAAATCTCATTAATTCAAATAATAATATTATTGACATAAAAAGTTCCATTCAATCTTTCTATATTTGAATACAATGAATCTTTTGTAAACTCATTAAAAATTGTTTCCTTATGAACACTGACATGCATTTAATAGAACACTGATTAGCATTTAATAATTGATACTTAAATTTAAAAAAAAATCATTCAAAATTAACAAATTTATAATTTACATTATGCACAGTACTTGATTCATTCTTTGTTACTCTTCTAATAACTCGCATTAATTAAATATTATTCACGCATTTGTTTATTTATATTTCAGATAATCAGTGCCATTCCAGAGAAATATTATCGCTGTGCTAAAAGAATACTACAACTGAATGTGATATAAATTCCAATAAATTTGTATTATTAAATGCCTCACAAAAACTATTAATGCAGAACTGAATTATACTGGTTATTTAAACTGTGATGTCATTATTAAGCTCAGCTTTGAAAATTATAGCTTTATACAACAAAGGAGTTTCCTTGGTACCTCTACAAGGATGTTACCAAAGGAAATCAATGAAGTTTTTGAGGGTAAAGGAATATATTTGCAGCATTGAATAATAATATAAGAAATTTTGTTTTACTTTTTGATATTTAATAATAATTTTCAAAGTAATTGATTTTAATATTCAAAGATTACATATGTAATAGCTATGATTAAAATTTTTTTGAACCTTTTATAAATAATTTATAACTGAAAATGAAATTATATTTACACAAATTATAGTATTTAAAGTAACAAGGTGTAACAATATCTCTTGATATATCAGTTCATTGAAAGTATTGATACTTAATAAACCAAAGAAATTTGATAGTAGGAATGATTGTTATACAATTTTGTATATTTCAAATTAATTTTTTATATTTTTATTACTACAAAAAATTAAATATATAACATATTTATAAATTAGATAGATTAAAGTTAAAATAATTTTATATAAATATTACAAATAACCTTTGATGAATAATATTTTATATATATATATAGATCACATAGAAAGATATATTTTTAATTATTTCTGCTCTAGGTTCTAATTTTTAATTCATTTTTTGCCATGAGTTGAAAAGTATATATGGTAACATTTATCTGAAACATGACTTATATATTAAATAAATTTTTTTTAATTGAATTATTTTAAGATAAGCTACTACATTTATGTAGTAAATGAAATTTAACTACCTGAATAATTGGAATCCTTTGGTACATAAAAATCAAGGTTTTAACTTTTAATATTCAATACATCTGAGTTGAAAATAAAAAAATTTTTATTCTATAGTGTATACTTATATCAGTAATAAAAAGGAATTGACATTTAAAAATGCAACTAGTCTTCCATAAATGATGTATAAGAGATTAGAACTTAAAAAATGTTTTTACATTAAGAATAATTTTTAAAGATTCTATTATAAAATTATAAAACACGATAATGGCATAAAATTAATAAGTTGTGAGTAATATTAATTGTTCATGATTTATTAGGTTTCTTTTTTAATAAAAGTAGTTTTCACTTAATTATGATTTTTAAGAAATGTGTTTTTCATTTAATGATATCTTTAATTTCTAAAGTAAAATTCTTAAAAATTAGATTTTTAATTCGCAGCCTTGTAGTAAAAAAGTTTTCCTCTGATTTATTAAAATAATAAATAAAGATCTATCGTATCAAATTTAGTTAAAGGTCAGATGTAAATTCTATAGACTGTTAAGTATTTAACAATAAAAATTGAAATTAATTAATTATTTTAGAAATGTATAATAGTAAATATTACGAAATAATTTTTTATTTTGTTTTTGTTTCATTTTCATTTCAAACTTAATAAGACTGAATATAATTTAGAAAAAACTGACTTTAAATATAATTCGTGTCACAGTAATTCATATTAAACTAGTGCTGATTTTACGTATCATCAAAAGAAAGTTAAAAACTTCTATATATTTCAGTTCTTGAGCAGTGCAGCAATGACCAAAGTCCAAGGAATTCAGGAACCTTTGACAAGGACCTAAGTAAAAACAGCGCTTGTTAAATTGAATTAGCGTGTGAGTCGTTGGTGCAGTGTTTTTTTAAAGCAATTACTGGGTGAATATATTGGAGCGTAAAATAACTGCGTGAGACAAATGGCGCGTAAAACCGACAACGTGAAGAACATAAACGTGGCAGTGGTTGGGCTGTCAGGTACAGAAAAGGAAAAGGGTCAGGTTGGCGTTGGCAAATCCTGTCTTTGTAATCGTTTCATGCGCTCGCTTAGCGATGACTATAGTGTCGATCACATCTCTGTACTATCACAGGTATGTATTTAAAAATTTTTTTTTATCTATTCCGCTAAAAAAATGAAAATCTATTATTTAGAAGAAATCTGTTTTTACTTTGAGAAATCATCAAAGAAAACTGAATAACTTTCATATGATTCAAAGTCAATATAAAATATATTAGAAACTATCAATTTTATAAATTATACTACATCTTGTGCATAGCATTGAAATTTGATAACGCATTACAAATTGGAGTTAATTAATATGTCTTATCGATATATTAGTTTACTTCGAAATTATATAACAAATTTCAATAAAGTTATTATAAATATTGTTGAATATGTTTTTAAAACTAATTTTTGTATAAAATATATACAAATGATACATATACAAATACATATGCAGATATTGAAAGATGACTTCATTCTTTTAAGCGAATAAATTAAAAAAAAAAATTATATTTGTAGTCGGACTTTAGTGGTCGCGTGGTCAATAATGATCACTTCCTATATTGGGGCGAAGTGGTCAAGCCAACAGAGGATGGCTCAGCAGATTATCAGTTTCAAGTAATCGAACACACAGAGTTCATTGATGATGCATCTTTTCAGCCGTTCAAAGGCGGAAAAATGGAACCATATTCTAAAAGATGTGCTTCTACAAAAATCACCAGTGCTGAAAAGCTCATGTATATCTGCAAGAATCAACTGGGAATTGAAAAGGAATATGAACAAAAGGTTTGTAAATTTTCTGTTTATTTACTTGAGGTACTTGGAAAATTTATCATTTTCATGGAAAAATTCATCTACAGCTAAACATACATAAATAAGTAATATATATGCATAAATTAAAATATTTGTACAAATTGAACATTTAATTATTAAAGTTTTTGTTAGTCATTTTAATAATATTAAAACAACATATGATTATTGCCATATTTATAAATAATTTTAAAATTTATAAAATTTTAAATTAATATTTTCCATGAATTTCATTTGGATTGATGTAATAATTGAAACTAACTTTTAAAAATATCAATAGCCGCAAAATCTACAATAATAAAATTATCGACAGGTTTTACCGGATGGCAAGTTGAATATCGACGGCTTTCTATGCATTTTCGATGTGAGCGTCGTGCCAAATCGTTCAATTGAAAAACAGGTTGACATCGTCGCCAATATCCTCAACAACTTGATTAAGACGAAAAAACCGATAGTTTTAGTGACAACTAAAAATGACGATGCGAATGATCAGTACGTGAAGGAAGCGGAGAAACTGCTCATGCGTAAGGAATATAAGGGTTCGATTTTAATAGTTGAAACATCTGCCCATGAAAATATTAATGTCGACCTGGCTTTTATGACTGTCGCTCAGCTTATTGATAAAACCAAACTGCGAAGCAAGGTAAATTATTTTCTACTGACATTTTTTCTGATTTTCTTTGTTAATGTTTTTTTGTTAAATTATTTTTTTTAATTTTTCTTAATACAATAGTGGTGAACACATTAAAAAATGACTGGATTATGGTATTTTACAATAATATTAACTAAAATTGAATGAATAGATTCTAGATTAGATTGTGGGATAAAGGCTTTTATATTAAAAAATGTAATTTGATAATTGAATTTCTTTTGTTTATATTTTTATCAAACTAATTTTGAATTTTTCATGAATTACATTCAATATCAATTAGAGTTAAGTTATTTTTAGAAAGGAATAAAATTGTTATAACAATTTGTATATATATTTTGTATTTTACATGGTAGATGAGTGGAGGCAATAAGTATATCAATAATTTTTCTAGCTCAAAATATTATATCGATTAGTTTAAGTGTAATATAGTCAATATTTATGTATCTTATTTTTATAGTTATAGTAATTGATTTCAAGATCTGTATTTAAACAAATTTTACCTTCATAAGAAACAGTAATATTTTAGAAATTTGAATTAGGAAAAGTTTAAAAATTAAAATTTTAAATTTGGAAAATTATAAGTTGAAAAAATACCATTTAAAAAAATTAGATAAAGAATCTATAAGAAAACATTTTAAATCAAACGATATATGATAAATTTTTAATTTGTAATAGCTACTTGGATTATACTTTAGTTGTATCATGAATCTTACACAATAAAACAATTCATTCTTGAGAGTATGCTCAAGGTATAAGTGTTTTGGTTCATTGATGTTAGTTCTTAAATTTGTTTGATATCTTTTCAAGTAAATACTTCATTTATTATGATTGTTGATGAATCTTGATGAATCATATTTCGAATATAAATTGTTACGTAAAGTCAGAAATAGACAATATAGTAATCCAAATTATAAGTTTTCTTATGTTGAAAACATTCAAAATATAATTGTATTTTCAACTTATACTTGCTATTAATTTTTAAAAAACTGAATGTCTATTTTTTTATAGGTAATAGCATTTACGGAAGCCGCTCGACAACGAAAGGAATTAATGGATGCATCGACGGAGTCCCTACAAAGGCTCATTCGCATACATGTGCAGGATTACCGAGCGATTTGGTCTCAGTCGTCGAAGAAACTCGCCCATCACAGGGAGTTCACGATGTTCGTCGAACTTTTCGGCATTGATGCCACACAGCGACTCTTCCGTAGACATATAAAGAAGCTCAAAGATGAACAGGTGGCTAAGAAGATACAAGGTTACTTAGATATACTGCCAGATATTTTACACGAGATTTGTCCGGATATTTCCAATTTGATCAACGAGTATGTATTGCTTTGTATTTTATTTTCTTATTAATAATCAAATTCTAAAGCTACAATTTCTTTTTAAAATTTTGCGAAGTTCTTAAGTTTATATATTTTAAATTATATAATTATATAAGTTAACGATTTATGCTTGTGCGAAAAAATAACAGTAAGATAAAAATATAAATATTAGCTTGATTCAAAACGTAATTGAAAGTGTTTCAAATTTAAATTGATATTTTCAAAATTTAAAGTTTTACGAATATGTAACATAACACTTGAAAAGTTCAAATTATCATACATATTTATTACAATTTTTCCATTATTGTAACAGAGAATGGTCGAGTGTGCAGCAGTTTATAAAAGAACATCCAGATTTTGATCGCTACTTTTACGAGTGCCCCGAGGACATACCTTGGATAGACTATGATTTCGGTGAGAACAATACCTCCAAAATACCATACGATGTATTGGAAACGTCCGAAGCTGAAACTGTTTTCAAGAATCACGTGAATGCTTTGCAACAGGAACAACGACGTCTCGAGTGAGCCTTTTTCTATTTTCTGATTATGGTTATTGACGTCCGATGCAAATATTTTTATATATTTCTGTTGATGCATTTAGAACTTAGGACGTATCGTCTTAGTTTTACTAACAATTATTTCATTAAGTTTATGTCAAATCGCCGCACGATGGAATAGTTTTATTTTCATTTTTTATTTGAAAAATAATTTTTTTTTATTACAAAATTAACATTACTTTCTATTTATACCATAAACATTAATAATACTTATTATGTAAATTATTAATATTGTATAAAAAATTAAAATTGTATCAATACATCTTTAATCAATTAATTATTTAGATTAATGAAAATTAATATTTTTAATCACAAGAAAATTTATATATTATAATCAGAAAGTGTGTATAGTCAGTAAATTGTCAGTATTAAGTGAAATGTCTAAGTCAATATTGAAAAAAGAAAACTTTATCAGCTGATGATTTTGCAATAATTAGAATTCTCATAATATACATATCTTTGACTGATACGCATTTTATTCCAAATATATTCAAAGATTAACAATAGTTAAACTTATTTAATACTTATTAAAGTATTAGAAAAAACGTTTTTTCTTTGCAACTTGACGTAAATCAAAATAACGCGATGAAAATTTAAAAATAATTTACTATATGCATTGAAAAATTTTTTCTTTCGGGTACGTGAAACTCATTTTTTAATTCATCATAAAATCAAAAAAATATAATTTTGAAGTAAATATCTTTTTAAAACATTGCTTTATTACGTTTAATTAAGCTTTTCATCATTAAGAGAATTGAAAATTTGGATCTGTAAATTTTATCGTGTGGTTAAATAAATGTTAATGCCAGCGATCAAATACATGTGCAGAGTACTAATGCTTTTTGCTTTATTCTGGGTGGCGTCTTTCTTTTTGCAGACTTCCGAAAAGGTAATTACACGCTATTTTACTGCTATTAGTTAATTAGTTTTTATTGATTTTTTTCTGCACTATGGTTTTATTGAGCTTGTATTGAGTTTAGAGTCAATGAGTTTTTATTTTTAATTAGAAAGAAAAGAACATACTTTAAAATAACGCTTAATATCTCATTATAATAAAATATTTTGGTTCTTTCATTTTTTAAATGTTTAAAAAATAACATAAGGCTGGGTTATTCGAGCTTTGAATTGGATTTCAAAGATTTGTTAAAAGTTAACGAATAACGTTTATATTTAATTGTATATTTAAATATATAAATAATAAATATATTTTTTTCATTCAAGTATAATAATTAAATGTATATAATAACTGTATTTAAATTAAATTTATTAATAGAATTTTTGCTTAAAAATCATGCACATTATTAGAAAAAATATGTGTTTTTATTTATGATGTACTAAACTTTTCCATTGATCTAAATTAATTTATGTTTCCGTATGAAAGAAGTCATAAAATATTTAAATGTATAGATGATCATATATTTTTCTGTATATTCTTCATGAATTATAAAGAATTGTTCTTTAGAAAGTATTTTATACAAATATACTTATATATGTTGTATATCCTTCACATGTGTTTTATTAAAGATTTCTGTTAATATAAATTTGAAAAAAGTCGTCTTTTAAAGCAATTATTCAATGTATTATATTTGTAAAATTATTTTCATCTTAAAATTAATTTATAAATGACTAAAAAAGTACGTTTATTATACAAGTTAATATATTTTTTATTACATATATAGAAATATATATAGAAATATATATTTTATTTCTTTAATTTTCTTTTAATTTAAATATAAAATGATCGTGATAAAATTAAATTTAAAAGATCAATGAATAATATAATTTAGTCTTCAGTTAAGATATTTTTATTACAAATATTTATATATTAGTTTTTTGGGCATCTGTTAGAAAAATGAAAAACAGTATACTAGAAAACTTAAATTAAATAAAATAAGACCGTTATTCTAACAGTCTAATCTAAATGTCACCCATACCCGATGAAAATATTATTATCTTATCTATTAGAAGATAAAAATGAGGAAATTCCAAGTGATCGTATAATACATGGACCTTATTTTGCAGATGGAAGAAACAGTTTAAGCAGCTACTTGAGGAGACGGGTTATGTTACGCCTGGTAAACAGCTTTCAGAAGTACGGGTGCTTTTTATGGGTCGGGAGTGTTTCGAGGCGCTGTCCCATCTTGATTGCCAAGAAATATACGATTTGCACCAAAAGGAGATTATCGAAAAAGCTAAACACAATTTTCAGGTTTGTTAATGACTATAGTTCGATTTTTCATGTTTCAGTAGTTTTAAATTACGCAAATTGTCATAGTCAATAGAGCTAATTATTAATATATACTAAAACGAAGTTTTTATAATTTTCGAATGGATTTCAACATAAGATAGAGTATATGTTTACTTCAAACATTTAAGTGTGGAATTTAATTTAATTTTTAAGTTCTGTGTTTTAGGGAATGTTCATTTAAAAAATTCCATTATTCAATTGTAATTTTTGGTTTTGGTAACTTTTTTTTCTTATACGAACATTTTTAAATTATAAGCATAGGTATATACAAAAGGCTATATACGACAATAAGACGATAAGATATCAACAACGAAAATATTTTATTTGTTTTATAATTTGCATGAATTATGTGACTAAATAAATATAAAGTGGTCAAAAACTTTTCACTTTTTTTTATTAAAAAAACTACAATAATTGAAAGAAATTAATTTATTTTCCTTAAATTATCATGATGCAATGTATATTTGATATGATTAATATATAACGACAAAAAAATATATGAATGAACTTGTGATTATAGGTTTCGTTTTACTACTATTGTTTATTGTAATATTCATGAGAAATTAGAAATTTGTTCTTAAAATTTAATAAATGCTTCTTGTAAAGTATAGTATAAATAAATAAATTTCTTTTAAATTTAAATTCTCTAGTTTTAAGAAATCGAAAAATATTTTGATTTAGAATTTTTCATTTGATTTAGATCTATATTATTGATATTAAATAACGTTTAAAGGAGTTTTAAGCAACTGGTTAATTAAAGAAAGAAGTAAAAAGTTGCAATAGAATATCTTGAAAGAACTTAGCGGATAACGTTATATATAGAAAAAGTTTTGCAATTAGTTGCAGAATTTTAAATCGTAGATACCAGGTGTAGATGAAAAATGAAAAAAATATTAAAGTGATATTATTATGTACTTTCAACATTAAGCCTTATGTAATATAATACTTAAATGTGTTATGAAGATGTTTTTGTATTATTTGTATTTTCCAATATAACTGTAGTTTAACATATGTTCAATTATATATTTAATTAGTTAAAATAAAAATTATTATTTAAAAATAATTTAAAAAATATTTTTTATTTTAGAGTAAAAGTAGTAAATTAAATTTGAAATATGCTCTTCAGTAGGTTTAAGTATTTTGATTAATATTTACATTAACAAATTAATTTTTTTTGTTAGGAATTGCTTTTGGAGCATGCAGATTTGTTTTATCATTATAAAAGTATAGCTCCTACGGGTACAATTACGCAAGATGATATTAAAGAAATAACTGATGCTTTACTTGACGATTTTAGGTGAGATTTGATTATCTTTAATTTTTGGATATTACGATTGAATAGAAAATGGACAGTTTTTATTAGTCTTTTTTACTTCCAGGTATAAGGCTTTAGATAGATTAGATCAAGACAGGAAATTAATGCTCTTTCAGCATTTAGGCTTTGTTCACTGTCCAATTCGAGAACATTGTCCAGCTTTTCCTAATTGTATGGATGCATTAATTGAAAGAATTTTAGGAACTAAGGCTCACAGGTAATACGAATTTCTGTTTATTAACTATACAATTAAAACAGTTTCAATTATTTTAATTTTATTTGAATACAAGCACATGTAGGTTATTTAATGTATGTAAATATATATATATATAATATTTATATTTATAATTAATTTATAAAAGATGTGAAGTATTTAAATAAATATTTTTAAAAAATATAAAAATATATATAAATATTATTAAATAATAAATGAAAAACACTTTATTGTGTAAATCATAACCTTTGGTTGTTTGCTCACTTTTAATATTTAATATAATAAAATTATCCTTCAATTTCTTAATATTTAAAATATTAGGTTTTGAGTTTTCTTTTATTAGTTTTTAGAATATTTGTGTATTTACTAATATCTTTTTAAATAAAGGTAAAAATAATCGTATTTAATATATTGATCTTATGCTTGAATATTTACATAAATATTGTAATATACATTTTATAGTGTAAAAACAAATGTTAAATTATATATAAGCGTAATTTTATAGATAAATGTTTAAATTAATTTTAAATGAGTTTATAGTATATAGAACATTCTATTTTATCGATATTTTTAATTATAATTTTCTTCAATAAAATTATAAAAAATATAAAATGTATAAGGACATCATATATAAAAAAAAAAATTTTTTAATTTTTATTCTCATAGACCATCATCGTGGAATCATAGTAGTCAGTGGCAGTTGACTTCGGATAATAATCAGCTTAATCTGGTGATACTAGGTAGTAGTGGATTAAGTGAGGAATTTGCTCGTGAAATCCGATCACAAACAGAGGATGATGAGGTGGAGATTGATTGCCAATTGTACACACTTGGGTATCGTGTTATCGATGGGGATGTCGGATTGCCCCACAATTCCTTTACTACCTCTGATTTTATGCCTCATGGTAATTCAAAAGTCGTTATTTAACTTTAAAATGATTGTTGCGATTAATATCTATTTTATATCTATTTTATAAACTTGTAGAATCGGTTAGTTATGTAGTTATTTCTGTTAATAATAATTTTGTTTTCAATTGCTATTTTAAAGAATAATAATTTTTTAATAGAATACAGAAATTTTGTCGAGTTTAGAATATTTCTAATAAATAAATAGTACAATAACTACTGATACGTTTACTTTATATTAGGTTTAGATTCACCATTTTATAATTAGTATACAATTGAAAATAATTCCATGCATTACATAAAATAATAAGTCGAATTTTTATTAATTAAATTTATTTTTAGGTTCTTTTTGTATTTATTCAAATGAGGACACGTTTGAGTACGTTCGTTCCTCCCTGGAAAAAACGTTACTCTCGAATTTGGAGCAGGAAGATCGGTTACCATTTCAGGGACTGCCGATCGTTATTATTTTCGTTCCAGATGGAATCATAGACGAACTAGAAGCTATAAGACTTCGTGAGGAGGGTCAAAATCTAGCTGATAGGTAAAATTTTTGTATCTGATCAATATTAATTTAACGATGAACGATATTCAAATTTTATTTTCAGTATGTCTTTATATTGAGTGTTCATTAAATGAAAAATGATATTTTTGACAAAATAGGATTTTACTATACATATATATATCCTATCCGTTTGATCTTTGGAATAGTTTTCGTTTAAATTAAGTTTGAAATTCTATTTGAAAATAAATTTATCAATTAGTTTTATTGTAAGCGATTATTCTTTTTTCATTATAGCTTACAGTGTCCATTTATTGATGTTGCAATTGAAGATTTTGAGCCAGACAAGAGATTCCCTACGTCATTGGTTAAGGATGCGCTACAACAACTTGTTCAAGCGATAAATCATCGAGCGGGATTTCTTAATATCTACCAAAGTGTTATTGAATGCTTAGAACCAGACATTAGGTATGAATTAACAATATTCATTATGTACGCTTATTTTGTTGTTATAAATATTATTACAAAAAATTTTAAACTGAATGTAATTAAATAATTAAATTTTAACAATATAAGTTTATATTCAGTAACAATACAGTTTCAAATTTTACTTTTTAAGAAAAATTGATTTCATTATTTGAGTGGGGCAGTATAAAATTATTTAAGATTACTAGTTTAATGATTCGAATCGTTATTGTTCAAATGAAAATTGATTTTCCAACGTTAATTTTCGAAAAATTGAAAAAGTATCAATTAAAAAATATGTTTAATAAAGACATTGATATAATAAGAAATTGAATTTTTTAGAAAGATATTTGATAAATTCAGAAATAAATTGTATGTACTTTGAAATATTTAAGCAGTATCCTTAATTAATTAATAATATAAAAATTAAAATAACGAGTTATAGAGTCTAATTATTCTTAATTATAATTAGAGTATAAAGTTTATTAAGCAATAATTAAATTTAGTATTTTCGTACTTATGCAATAAATTATTGAGTACATGAAAAAGATAATAATAATTAAGAATTATTCATATTTTATATTAAATAGGTAAGGCGTTTCTTACAATAATTCAATTGCCATAAGATTACTAATTTGCGTATAAAAAATAAATTTTGCAGGATAATAATGTGCATGTTTTGCGGCGACCCGTATTCGGTGGAAAATGTGCTTGCGCCGCTATTAAGCCATCAGTGTTGCTTTCTAAGTAGTGAGAGGTCCATCGTTCTTGAAACATTTCTCGGCGAGTCGAAACGCCGAGTCGAAGTGACAATATCAAGCTTCCATGGGGCTAATGCCTTTAGAGATGAGCTTGTGCACGGCTTCATTCTAGTTTATTCGACCAAGAGGAAAGCCTCGTTGGCAACACTCAAGTACGCGCGAATTTTGTAAATGCCAGACACTTGTCATTTCTTATGTAGTCATTATTATTCGAGATAAATTATTCTTTAATAGTTCATACTTAAGGTATTTGATTTAGGCCATGTTGTGTAAAGTATCGTACTAATGATGCTCATTAGTCATTTACCGTGAAAGATTTACGTATTTTTCTTTGTAACTTGAAATAATATATTAATAGATACAGCAAAACATTGATCTTCTAATTGAAGTACTGATAAATATTCTGATATTTCTTATAAAGCCTACATGATAGTTAATTGTCTAATTATGACTATTTTAGTTACATTGTCAATATAAAGTTATATTTTTAGGTGTATCGTTTTTTAGGTAAATCTCAAATTCTTTATAATGATTTTGATGCTTGCAAATAGCCTAAATCTATCTTAATTTTATTTTAAATTATTTATTTTAAATGTTTACGAAAAATAGGATATATAATACAGTATTATATATTCACGAATATTTCAATTTATAATAGAGTTGGTGATAATAATTTTTAAGAATTAAAAATTTTATTAAAAATTATTAAAGAATTTTAGAAAATTTTATTTTAAAAAAAATTACTTTTAATTGTAAAAAAATAATGATAATTTGTTTTTTGTACTTTAAGAGTAGAAATTTTCATAACAAATATTTAATTTTTCTTTTTTAATTGAATACTTTAAATTAACTAAAATTGTACACATTAAAGTTTGTCATTATTATTGATTTAAAATGAATTTGTTATTAAATTAGTCATTAAAAATTAAATATAAGAAAATTTACTTTTAATTTTTAGTATTTATGTTAAACATTATTTTAGTAAACTAATAAAGAATAATATAATGTCGAATCATGATAATTCATATTTTAAAATAATTTGTATTATTTTAGCGCTTTTTCGCACAACATTCCAAACTTGCCAATTCAAATAATGGCCGTGACTGACACTGGCGGTGCTAACGCATTTTTAGTAGCGATTTAAGCCATCATCTCATTACCGAGGGGAATGCTACGGCTGATAAATTACAGGCTCATTTCATGACATTTTCATCATCCTGCCAACAGAAAAGTAAGAAATACTCTACAAATTTTGTAAATTACTTCTTACAAAGTAAATACATTTTATTAAATTTCAAATAAGTTTATCTCTCCAAATATACTGGGTAGTTTAATTACGTATTACATATATTTATTATTTATTATATTTTGTTATTATATTTATTATATATTTTGTTATTATATTTATTATATATTTTGTTATATATATATTTATTATATATTTTGTTATTATATTATTATATTTTGTTATTATATTTATTATATATTTTGTTATTATATTTATTATATATTTTGTTATTATATTTATTATATTATTATTGATAATAAATTTAAAATTTATTATCAAATCTATCAAATCAAGATATTTCTTCTAAGTTAATGTTGCTTAATGTGTATGTTTTAAACAAATATATTTATGCATTATAGAGAAATTATAATTATGATATAATTTTTTAGTCTTTTCAATTTGAATATTTTATTCATGTATGTTAATTTTTGATATTCATTAGACACTCCTTTAAGTATTTTTGAAATGTTAACGTTATTATTCAATATCGGAATCAGTTGAGCATTTTGAAGTAATTGTTTTTTAGGATTATATTGATTTAATAATAAAATACACATTTTCAGCCGCTTTCTATACGCCGTTCTTTAAAGAAGTGTGGGAGAAGAAGCCGGAAATTGAGCAAGCATTTAATATGGAGGAACCGGGTAATCTTAATGATAGCGGTGAAGGTACTCTAGAGTACTCAGCATTGCATCCTATGCCTCCACCTCGTCATGAGAGTTACCATTTGCAAACGCCGGATGACGGGTAAGTTAGTCGGAAAAAGTCTATTCACTGCTTGTTTTTTCTTACTCTGTCTGTCTGCTGTTTGCTTCTTTTTCTTTCCCTCCTCTCACAGTCTAATTCTTTCGTTGTAGTAATTATCATTTCTGTTAGGTGTGACTTGGATGTTTTTTAATAGTGTATAGAATATCAAGTATATAAATTCCGACAGAATTAATGTTGAAATAAAGCACTTTAAAAAATAATAAAAAATAACTTTAAAAAAAATAAAACAGTAATTATTATCATTAAAAGTCTCTTTCAAAATATACTATAAAAATCTTATTTCAGTATAGTTTAAAAGTAATATCAAGAATCTAGATGTAATCTAGATTCAATAAAATTTAATTAAACCTAGAATTAATATTTACTCTTACCATATTTTATGAAATTTTTTTGAATTGTATTTTTCATTTTTCGTAAATAAAAAGTTGTTTTAAAACCCAAATATTTAAAATACGTAAGAGCTTATAATGTTATATTTTGATTTAAAGAATAGAAGTCGTTATTGAAAAAAATCACCAGAGAGCCACCTTAGTATAGATTGATATATAATTATAGATAGTTAAACTAGGAGTGACATATTTAATTACAAATATTTATCGATTATTTATATTTTGGATATTTTTTTAGATTATTCGAAATGATTATTTGTTGATATTTTTATATAAAGACAAAATTTACTTGAATTTTTTAAAAAATTTGAAAAGCTTTTTTAAATAAGCAATGTAGATGTGCATTTATTCTGATGTCCGTGCAATTAAAAAAAATTTATAATTCGTTTCTAAGCTAATTCTGAGAGTAAGATCTTTAAAAGAAATTGTAAATTTTTATTTTAATAAATTGTAACATTATACATTATTTTGTAGTTTTTAATTGATGATATACTAAAGACAAAGGTAATAAAATCAGACTATTGGTATTATTTCTTTAAAAATAAATTTAGAAAGTAAATTTGTGTAGATCTATAAAAAAGTATTATATTACATTGTTAAAGATATTTATTGTTTTCAGATTTTTTTAATAAATGCCGAGAACATATTAAATAGAACGAATTCATAGTATAAGTTTTAGTTGTGAAGTAATTTACTTTCCTCTCAGCTGTTAAGATTTTCGTTGGGGAAAAACGTTTTCTTTTTTATATTTTTCAGTTAATTAATCTAAATAGTAAAACAAAGATAGAAAAATCATCGAGTTTCTCTTTCTTTCTCATTGTATTGTCTCCCATCTAACGTGAAGCAGTATGTCGGTAACTTTCAGGAGCGGCTCGGAGTCTTATGAGCAGCTGACACCAGACGGCGAGTTGGGTGAGGGTGGGCTTAACGAGCACTTCATCGACAATCGCGCGACGCCGAGCGATGACAGCGACATTTATAGCCAGGTGGACTATCATCGGGAGGAACGAGACAGGGACTTTGGGAGGAGTGGTGATATTACGAGCAAGTTGTCCGGTACGCGTGAATCGTGCAACATGATCATTGTCATGTGTCTGTGATTCTCACGTCTTTTCTTTTGATCACTAACTTTCAATATGTTTCTTTTTTATTTTTTTATCACTACCTAAATTTCATGATTCATAGTCATATTTTTTAGTAATCGTGGAAGATATCAAGTAAAAATTATATGAAAATAAGTTTTCTTCCATGATTTTTTAAAATGATTTTACACATGATTTTACACGTGTTTCTCACTGAGCTAACAAAACATGTATATTTTATATAAGAAAAATGGGAACATTTGATAGTAATTCAGTGCAAATCATCATTTTAATATGAAATTAATATTTATTAAATTTTACTATCATTAATTATAATGGGAGCGTTAGAATCAATTTTTCAATTTTAGTGTCAAGAAATAGATACACAAAAAGTTCCGCATTTGATAATTGAAATGATTAAAAACTTGTTTTCGAATTTGTTCATGATTTTTATTGATTTAATAGATTCAGATTTACTTAAAATTCCTACAATTTATTACGTATAACATGTGCATTTATCAACACTATAATTACAAATAAAAATAATATTTTGTACATTTGATGAGATTTTGTTGAAAAATTTTGTTTTCAATAGGTGAGAATAAAAATAAAACATGCTTTAAACTTATTGTGTTTAGAAGTTTTGTAACTTATTATACAGAAGAAGTGTAGAAGAATATGATTATAAAGGGATTGATAAAAGATATAGTTTAGATTACATTATAGTTATAGTTAGCATTAAATTGAGATTACAATGTAGCTGTTAAAAATTGAACCACAATATCAAGATAGAGAAAATAAATATGAATTATTGCCATAAAGAAATCATTTATAAAGATCATATAGAATGCATATAATACATTTTTCAGAAGGAAATAGGATACAAAAAAATATTTTATTAAAGTGGATGTTTCACCTGTTTATGTCTAGAAAATACTTTTCTATTTTATCAAAGTATAAAAAAATATTTTGGTATATTTAAAAGATATTAAAAAATTTAATTTTTATTTTTTCTATTATTGATTGAATTTTTTAAAAGTTTTTTTCCTATAAAGAACTATAATGATATATAAACGTATATAAACTATATGATTATAAACGTATTTGTATTAACAAAAACTTACAAATGTTTTCTCGACTACGCAACAGGCAACTTGTCTTTTGTTTTAACACAGTGCATAATTGTATAATGTCAAGAATTATTGAGGACGATCGAAGCTATAATAGAAATTTATTATTTTTTCTCCATGCGAAAAGCAATGAAGCACTTTCGCACGGTTTCAGGCTGGGTAAAGGATACTTTCATGCATCAGCAACAGGATGGCGTGACCAACAGCTACTCACAACGGGCATTCACCACTGGTCGTCGCCATATACCCCAGACAAAGTCCAGGCCTAAGGGTAACAGTCAGACTCTCAAACAGCCCGGCAAAATTAATCTCAAAGACTTTTCCAATGTGACTGATGTGATATCGCGCATGGCTATCGGCGAAAAGGATGACCATGGCAAAATGATTGGACATGCACCTCTTGCTACTCCGGAAATGGTAGATCTTGGATCGGAGTACGCGCAGGTGAGAACAATGGTGATCATGTTTATTTGTTGTTTCTAGTTTTAATTTGTTTTACTCTTAATAGTAATAAGTAATATAGATCATTAAATATCCTAGCTGAATGTTATAACTTTAGATGTTTTCTATAAATGTATTCTAATGGTGAAAAACAAAGTGTAATATTTTGATCATTTAATTTATAAAATATCTAAATTTATTGTTTAAGTGTTTAAGGAAAATTTTTTTTGATAAATTGTACGTCTCAAGTGATTTACAATGTCGAGAGTTTTCAGTAAATCTAAAATGTTGCTTACAAGACTGAAAAAATAAATTTTTTAAATTTTTAGTTAAGATGATTGATTTTGTATTTTAATTTGTTGTAACTATAATTAAAAATTGTTAAAATCATTAATTAATTTTTAAATGAATATATAAGTGAAATTTTATTTGCATGAATAGTATACCTATGTTGTGCCGGTAACAATTTATATTATTAATTTATCATCTTTATTAAATCTACGCATACTAATTAGGGAAAAACGACATAAACATAGTCTTATGTTTCAAATCATTTAAATGCTAGTAAGACAACCATAACTTTTAGATTGAATTATATTTTATTTTACTTAACTATATATTTTTTAGGTGCTTTATGAGTAAAAACCTCGAGAAATTCTTAGCAATAGTTAGTTTCCAGCTTTAAAATAAGTGTTTTTCATATATGTAATCGTACTTTTTTATACTCTAAGAGGCTTTAAAAGTCTTTAAAGAGTATGTAGGAATGGTGGATAATTTTATTGCTTTTTCTGGAAAATTTCTTCGCAGGTTTTGTACATTTATTTTTCTACATTTTCTTTTTATAATGGTTTGGTTAAATTATCATTTTATTTTCTCATTCTTATGTTTCTATATTTTTGTTATTATTATTTGAGTGATTATTAGTATTTATAGTATTGTTATAAAACTAATATTACAAAGTATTCGTTATATATATAATTTTAAATTATTATCATAATTATTTGTAATATTATAATATTGATTATTAAACTTGATCATCATATATATTATTATTGATCGTAATTTACAATTATGCTATTATGTTTCTAGTTCTGGTTATAAATAAATATTAATGGCGTTTATTGTCATTACTTTTAAACAGTGTTTGTTTCTTATTTATTTTTTATATTATTTTTTGTTACATTTATAATTTATATTACATTGGCAGTATATTAGTTTGAATATTACAATTATCGGAATTAAAATATATGTTGATAATATTATATAAAGCCGCTTTCTAACAAGTACAGTAATTACTTATTTTAGGTACAACGAAAGATCATTTTCGATGGATAATTTTTCAGTAATCCTCGTTATAATAATTTTAAAATTGAAAGGAAACAGTTCAGTTAGTATAGCGTAATTGTGTTGAATATGAATACCTAAGTCCATATGTCGTCTAGTTGTACATATTAGCTGCCTCATGGTCCGCTAGGAGTTTTCGGAGTTTTAAGTCTTTATTTTTTCACCTCTGAAAAAATTTTCTAATTCAAGTGAAAGAGACGGACGAAAAAAATGTATATATAATTTATTATAATCTAGTTTTAGTAAATATAATTAAGGCAAGACTGTAATATTTGAGAGGTTATTAATTACAAATTAAAATGTTTATTATGTACTCTACGTTTAATATGTGAATAGCTACATTATGCGCAACTTAACTTTGAAAGTTATAGAGTAAACTAAATTAGTTCTTACAACTTATAAATTGTAAAACATTTGTAAAACCATAAGTTTTATAATTTGAAATTTAACCCATTATAAAAAGTAATAAGAATTTAATAAATTATTGCTTTTATATTATTATAGGTGAAAGATGTTGTACCGAATTTATATTCACGTTATGATGGAGATTACGTATACACTTTGGTACATGATTCTATCGGGAACAATAAGTCTAAGCTGCGACACAGGAGAGAAAAGGGTCAGCCTTGTAAGTGAAATTTTTATAAAAGTTTTATTATTTTATACAAATATATGCAAATATTATTAATATTGAAATCTGATTAAAAATTAAATACGAATAATAATTACATGTAAAAGTACTATATAAATAAAAAAGTCATTATTAAAATAAATATTTCAGATGTAAGTTAATTTAAAGATATATGTGTTATAACATTTTATTTGAAATAGTACCTACTAAATTGTTCCATTTAACTATAAATCTTAATATTATCTAATTAAATATGCTTCAATTAATTGTTTAAGAGTTTAGTATATGAAATTTAAAAAAGAAAATCGATCCGACATTTTATAAATAAACTTTTAAATATTTATTGAATTTTGTAAGACTGTACATACAATTCTGAAACAATTATCGCTATTATTAATGATTGATAATGGTACTGTTTACATTAAACTTTATAAAATCGTTATAATAAGTTATTATTAAGAGGTTTGACATAAGTAATATATAATTTATTTATTAATTAATTGAATTAATTGCTTTTCAATTTGTACATCAATTTTAAAAACATTCTGCTCATAATACTTTTCTGTCTCATATACTTTTACTAGACTCTAATAATCGTTTAAAGTAAGTCTGAATATATGTAATTTTAATAATTTTTGAAACAAAGTTAAATTTTGACTTGAAAATTGACAGACTCGCCGTCGACAGCTTACAGCGACTCGGACTCGGAGTGGAGTTCCTTGGAGCGTCAGAGGGTGGCGGAGGCCCTTGGTAAGGTTAACAATAAGAAGATGTCGTCGCACAAGCGGGCCCGCAAGAAGCGCACAGCTATACCAGTTGCGACACCAAAGGTACCCTCACTCTCCGGAATGACTGGAGGAGTTGGGGTTGGCTTCAGTGACGGAATCGTTGGCTTAAATTACAACATGAAGGACGACAAAAGCTGGCGTGTTGAATCCACCGATAGAGGTGATATTTTTATTGTACTTTTCTCATTTAAGTGACATTAGTAATTATTTAGACAAAATAGTACTTATAATTTTTTTTTAACTTTGAAAACTTTAAACGAAAACTTTAAAATTATAAAAAATATCTAAATGATATCTAGATATCAAAATTATTATCATAATGCTGAAAAATGTTACTGAATTCAGAGACAGTTCTTATTTAATTTCGCATTTTTATTTTAATTTTTTCTTTATTCTTTTCTCAGTCTTCTCAAATATAAGTTTAGTATTAAAGGAATACCAAAGTTAATATCAATGACAATTTATTTATTGAAGTGTTCTTATTTAGGACTAAAAGAAGCAAATACAAATTTATTAATAAAATAAAATTTTTAATTTGTAGTATCAAGCGAGACTCCCGACAGTTCGGTATCTAGTGATCAAGAACAACCTTCGAGATCTCGAACGAAGGTACACACAAAGCATCCGACTAGTCTTCGCAAGAAGTTCGGTAATTCACAGCAGCAGCAACAACACATGGCGACGACTCTTCAACATCCATTCAATCTCAAGCATATGACTCAGGAAATGTTTAGCACAATGTCTGCAAAACAACGCATTATTCTTGGAGAAAATAATCTAATAAACATACCAGATGAAGAGTCGAGTCTTGATGTGTCCTCACCTCGCGAAATTAATTCACCAAGCTTTGGACTCCTAGCCAAAAATAAAGATAGCCAAGATAAATTAACACGTAAACGCGATAAACAAAAGGCCAAGGAGGATGAAAAGATGGAAAAGCGTCGGCTTAAGGTAGAATGCCTTTTTCAAACAATTAAAAGTAAAAAGGAAATAAATTAGAATCAAGGTTTATCAAGGTTATTCTACAATCAAGGTTTTCTCAGATGTGTATTTTATTAGTAAAAATGATGTATAATAATCATAATTTTTATTTTTAATTAAAATCTGTTCTGTATGCGAATAAAAAATAATAATTACTTCAGAATCACTAACTCATAAGTACAAACGTGCTTAAATAAGCAATTATTTACACAAATAATTACCATAGGAAGAGAAATTGAAGAGGCACGCTGAAAAGGAACGTGAACGCGAGAAGAAAAAGCAAGAGAAAACGAGGCAAACAAAAGGCATGAACATGTCCATGCAACCGATGCCGCAAACGCTTATTGAGGATTTTGCCCAGAGTGACACGAACCCAATACCGCTTTTCCTCGAGAAATGTGTACGATTTATCGAAGACGAGGGACTAGACTCCGAGGGTATATACAGGGTGCCCGGTAACCGTGCTCACGTTGAACTACTTTTTCAGAAATTCGAAGAAGGTAATATATAAAAATCTGTCCATTCATTCTCGTTTCTTTTCATCATTTAGACTTGATTGGTGCTTTTGTGTTTGAAGCTAAGGGAAAAATCTTTGACATTTCCTTATTAGCATCAATGTATAAATTAAGAATGCAAAATATATTTAAATATATACAGTTTTGTACGTGAATTTTTAAAATACTTCTAACTTTTTCATGTTAGAAAAGTACTTGTTAAAAGTTTAGTGTTACTAATTTTTTAATAAAATTAATTTTCAATAAAACTATTCTTTTTAATAATATTAAGGTAAGTGTTATCTTGCATATCTCTGATAAGATTAAAATTATTATATAATCATAAAGTATAAGTGTCAATGAAATATGTTAGTACATCTATAGTAGTAGATTTTTACCAAAAAGTAGAATACTTGTAGTCATAGAACAAATTTAACGTTATACTTAACTAATGACAATTATTTTTCCATTTATAAAAATAGTATTTTAACAAGCAAAAAGAATTAGTATATTAATTTTTATTTTTTTTAATTATTCAGATTTATGTATTTGATTAGGTATGAACTCTTGTTGATCAATCTATTTTTATTTTTTGTACTTTACAATAACTCAGCTTCATTTATATTAAAAATATAAATTTTTAGATGGCAATGTAGACATACACTCATTAGATATTCCTGTGAATGCTGTGGCGACGGCTCTCAAGGATTTCTTCTCAAAGAGATTGCCGCCTCTCATAGACAAGGAAAGCATGAGTCAACTGGAAGATATATCAGGTGAGTTTTCCTTGATACTCGGCATGTTTTTTTTCTGCTCTTTATAAGATTAATAATATGAGGCTGTGTTGCAATATGTATTATTTTTCTATTTAGCAAAGCGCTATTTTGTACATTTGTTTTAGAATATATATATATATAAACATACGTTATATGTACATGTATATATATATATATATATACATTTACGTATTTATAGAAAATAAATATACTTATTTATGTTTACAATCTGTTTTGTACTTTTTAAATCTAAAGGTGCACGTGGTATCAGCAAACCGATGTCCGCAATATGCATGAATATGGAAGGTTGGTTTTTTCTTTAATTGTTTAATTTTGTTAAGTAATTTAATTAAGGCAGTTGACGTATAGTAAACATTTTAAATATTAAAAAAGTTACGATTTTGTATTTGTAAAATTTGATTATCTATATTGCATAAGCTTGGTAAATTTTTATGTTTTTTATTAGCAGGTTCAGCGTGGCATGATCCGTATATTTGTATTAATTTTATCAATTGTAATTAAAAGGAATGCAGTTTCTGTTAAATTATTGTATAATTTATTATATTATTCTTTAAATTATTAAAATCAATTAGGAATCATATAAGCATATAAGAATAAGCTTTTATTCCGTTATTTATTAAATTTTTGTTTGCTAGAGGCATTAGAGGTTTTTTCTATATAAACTGCGCTGAACCTGTTAATACTTAGCATATTATCATATTACTTGATGATTTCCTAAAAAAATTCTAATATTTTATTATTTTAAGAAATGACTGCTGAATTGACCAAGTTTGGCACAGTTACATTATGCTAATGCTAATAATATATTCATATTTTACAATTTAAATATTCTGTTGAATCAAAAAAGTATTAAAAAAATTTATAAAAGATTTTGTAAATTTAATATAAGATATCAGAGAAAAATACTTTATGAAAATTCAAAATTTTATTACATAAAATTTTTTTTAAAAATAAATTTACGACTTTTTTACAATGTAATTTATGTATCCACTGCCTTAATGATCAAAACTATTGAATATTAAAAACCAGCGCTCGTAGACTTTCAATATTAAAATAATGCTTGTTTTTCTTGTCTGTTTCCTATTTTTCTCTGCGAACACTGCGTTTTAGATCGAAGTGGCAGACTTCTGGCTCTACGCATGATGCTGACCAAACTCAATTCTGTCAATTTCGATGTACTTAAGTTCATATTTCAACATTTCGTCAAGTGAGTATTAAAAAAAGTTTTTAATTTAAAATGGCCAACTGTATTGAATTCATTCATTTATTTAATTTATTTATAATAAATATATAACATTTTACTTGAAGGGTAGCAAAAATTTATGAATATTATTTTGCTGAATCGATGAAATTTTTATTTTACTACTACGTATTTTGAAGTTAAAGATAGAGAATAAATAGTATTAATTTGTGTACAAAGTTTAAAGTAAAGCAAAAATTAAAAGAAAATAATACAAATTTTTGAAAAACATAACCTGAAATTTTATTTCATAATAAAATTTATATATGAAAAAAATTTTTATGTAAAATTTTTATGATTATATATATACTAAAATATAAATTAATATTTTTTTGATCTTGATATTCTTCATATATTATATCAATATTAAATTGTATCAAATTAAAATTATTAATAATTTTAGAAATTGCAGCCTTAATAATTTTAAGTAGCTCTTAAATAAAAACTTTTATTGGTTTATTCTCTTATTAATAGCCATAAAAGTAAATATTTGAAAATAATACCGGTTTTGTTTAGGAAACAATTGAAAAATTTAATATTTACTCATTAAAGAAGAGTTGTAGGAATATTTGATTGAGAAATGTCTAAAAAAATGAATTCGAATTTGTGAATGAGTATTTAATACTCATATCATTAACAAAACGGCTCTATAGACACAGACATCATTAAAAAAAAATGTACATATTTATTTATTTGAATCCGTAGAGTTGCCGAAAATTGTAAACTGAACAGTATGGATAGTAAGAATCTGGCAATCTGCTGGTGGCCGACTCTTCTGCCGATTGAGTTTAACGACCTCGGCAGGTTCGAGGCGATGAGGCCCTACCTTGAAGATGTCGTTCAAACAATGATCGACCAATATCCATTCCTTTTCTGCGGCAAGGAGGCAATCGTTATGGTCTGAAAAAGATATAACAACAATTTCATTTCAAGACTTACAAATGAAAACACTTTATCCCATAATAAAGAGAAAAATATACAGTCATTTACAGATACACACATATACACCTACGCATTAATGACTGTTTCAAAAAGCTGGTTTGTAATTCGTACGCAATATTCCTTTCGATTTTCTTAACTTTACGCGATACGTTTAGATTTTTCTTCTTTTCTTTCAAGCTGGAGCTCAGCGATGATGAAAAAGGAACATTTTTTTAAAGTTACTGTTTAAATTATGAGAACTGGCTCTAACTGTAATCATATGTAGGAAGAAGCATTCCTCTTTCTTCTTTTTCTCGATGTAAGACGAGGAGGCGGTTGTGTATTGTATTTTTTAACCATGTATTAAGTCATAATTAATCGAGAGTGCGAAGAACAAATAAACACAAATAAAAAGTTTTTAGGCAGCATTTTAAATTATATATATATAAGACGAAATTGGAAATAAAAAATGCAAATGTAATCTCAAAAATATAAAAAAATAAACCCATGTCGGTGTTGCTTTATACTGATCAAGATATTGCTGATGATGGTTTTTTCAATGCGTATTCGCACAACCTATGAGTCAGTAGAAATGAGAAGTGAGAAAGAATAAAAGAGAGAATGAAAAAGTGAGTGAGAGAGTGAGTGAAAAAGAGAGAGAAAGAGAGATAAAGAGAGAGGAAACATGTGTGAAAATAATGATGAAACGAAACGACGCTTATATTGTAATTTTAGAGCGGAAAAAATCGCGCCATAATCATTCCATGATATGAGATAGAACAAAACATTAGTTAGTGCCATGCCAAGTGAGCGAGATAAAAAGAAATATAGAATCCTATATGAACATTCCTAATTTTTAAAAGAGAATTTGTGAACTCGCTATAGTTGAATCTAAGGAATATTAGGAACACATTTGTAGTAAGCTAAAGTATAAATACCCATTATTTCTAAAGTTCAATGTTTTTCCTGGGCATATTTATTTTCTTAATTTATCTTTTTTAAAGAAACTGAATTGATTAAATCATATAATTCATTAAGTCAAAGTGTACCAAATAAATATTTAATATAATTAATCTTATATTTTATTATATTGAACATTAATTTTTTTAATAAACATAAATTAATTTTTATTATAATAAGATATTTGCTTAATATTTTTTTTCAACTAATTGTCAGTACAAGAATATGAAATCATTACAATATCATTGGAAATATCCGTTAATCGAAAAATTCTCATCATTTATTATTTACTTTATTCTGTGTAAAAAATGTGATTTATTGATATATACACATATGTACTTTAAACGCACAACCCCGAATCGAAGTACAGTCAAACGAGAAAACGAAAAATACTAAAAAAGTGTTTCATAACAATAAAAAAAGAAGCAAGAAATAAATGTAACTCAGCGACTAACAATGACTTCCGCAAATGCGAAATTTTATACATTCGTACATAACGTTTACATAAAAATGGCGGAAGGACGGAGCAAAAAAGAAGCAGAAAGTAAATAAAATTAATATAATAAGCGATATAAAGAAGCCTAAGAGGAAATCGGCTCATACGCATACGCATTTTTTGTAGCAAATTTTTGTGTACACTAGAGAAAGAGATTGATATCATCTTTTTCTTATAAATTGCGTGAGTCGTAATATTTTAAGAAGGAGAATCCGAGAGAAAGAGTGAGAATATGAACTGATTTTTTTTGTTTTTATTATCATTATTATTATTATTATTATTATTATTATTATTATTATTATTATTTTTGTCTAACCTTTATAGGCGAAAATTTTATTTTGTATGTTATTTTTTGTAATCTTAATTTAAAATCTTAGTTAACTAATTATTAACGATTTGTATAAACTAATTCGCGAATCATAATTGTGTCATAGTGTATTAAAAATCGTTTTTTATAATTTATTTTAGTTTCTTAGCCTGAGTTTATAAATACATTATACATAAGAGTTGTACAAATTATTGTTCACAGAAATAAAAGAATAAAACAGAGTCGAACCCGATTATTTTTGTTGTTGTTTGTAACTTAAATACTGTAGCCAAGTACATATTTTTTCCAATAGCATTTATTCTTAGTAAATAAATGAATCAATTGATTTTTTAAAACTAAACACTAATGAATTTTATAATATTGTCATAAGAATTATACAACAATTTTATTGCATACTAAAAGATGTTCATTTATAAAACAGTTTTAAATTTAAATTTCAACATTATTATGTTTTGAAAATTTGTTTTATCTTTTATTTTGTCTTTAGGCTTTCTAAGTGAATTTTATGATTAATTAAATTGACTTTTCATTAGTTTTCAATTAAAATTGACATTAAGTGTGCAATAGAATTAATATATTTTTTTATTAAAATATCAAATTCTGAGTTTATATAAAAGAAAAAATTCTATGCAAGTATTTACTCGTTAAATGAATAACAAACAATAGATTCGTTAAACATTTAAATGATTATTATTATTAATGTGAATTATTTTAATAATAACAATTATTATTTTTACTTTGTATTGGCAATCTGTGATTTCACTCGACTTCTCCGTAATGATGGAAACGCTACATATACTTACCGCGAAAAGAAACGTTAATAAAGCTCCAAGTGAGTGTTTTTTACACAAGATATTTGTGAAAGCGATTGTAATAAGTGACGCATTTTTTCGAAACTATCGATTCAATGATTGTCGCTTGTGTACTGATTATCGACCACTACAAAAATGTGTATTTGTATTTGTATCTATCTCTCTATTGGTGTTATAAGTCAGTTCGATATAATTGATGCGTTAATGGTCGATAATTGAACCAATTAAATTTTTTAAAAATGCAAATCGTTGATTGAATCGTGTCAGTATGGGTCTAAATGTTTGTAATACATTGAAGGTGTTTGCATTTCAATACGAATGCAATGTTCAAAGTGTCGAAAGTCTCGAATGTTGCACTAATCTTTTATAATAAAAAAAAAATATATGAGATATTTCCTACAAGTGAATTTCTGGAATTTTAATTTATATTTTGAATATTTTATTCTTAATATAATAAGAATTTTTTAATTTAATTCTTCATAATTATTTACAGAAAAATGTTTCGTATATAAAGGTGTTAAAATAGCAATTCGACAAATGTTTATCTTTTAATGAATAGTTTTTTTAATTGCATTTAAATTGCTGGCTTTAACATGTAATTTTATTATAAATCTAAATATTTATCATACATATACATATACATTATTATTATTTAGCATAATTTATATTTAATATAAATATTTATTTATAATTAAAAATTAAAATAAGCGTTCCCTTTCCTTTTTAGGAACAAATAAGAAATGTTTTAAAAAATATATTCATTACTCAGGAATTCATTTTAGCTGCTCTCATTCTATAAAGTCTTAACCAACTTTCTTCAATTATTTTAATAAACATTGAACTTATTAAATTTTAAAAGAAACACAAAATTCGTTTCCGAGAAATTTCGAGGCATTAAGGATATGTTGTATTGAATACATAATACAGAAAAAAACGAAAAGCAAACTACGGTATAATAATGAATCGAAAAGTGAAACATAAACAAGATAGTAAAAACGTAGGGATAGAAATAAAGAGTGCGCACAAACCTTTGTTTTATTCATCAACAAAATAATATTAGGCATCTAACAATTGTATAAAAATAACAGCAGAGAAATGTACTTTTCCGTCTCTAAACAAATGAAAGAAAGAAAGAAAAAACGGAAAAGATGGAAGTGAAATGAAAAACGTGTTAGAAAATAGGTAGCGAGTGTAAGCGCGAGAGTCGGGAGATTTACTTGAATAAATAAAAAGTTCCAGTTCAGAAAAATGAAAAGTATATGACATGTATATATACATCCACATCTACCCTCTTTCCACGTACACGCATATACAAATATCACATAAAAAATTATGGTTGTGTGAAGAAAGAAGAAAAAGAGATTTTTGATAATAAATTATTAGGTTTTAGGTTTTGTGTCGTATATATCTTTTATCTTGTATTAAAATTTGATTTGTCAGTGTGATTTTAGAATGAAATCGCTTGATTAGTTTAATGAATTATTTGTGATTTTGTTAATTGATAGGTTTGATTTATATTTGTAACATCGCATACCTGTGATTTTTTTATGCAAGTACCCAATTCTAATATTAAGTAAGGAAACGAAAAAAAAAATTTCTACTTGTAAAAATACAAATAATCGAATCAATGTTACAATAGTGTAATGACGTCAACATTTTCGTATTTAGTATATAAGTACTATAAAAAAACAAAGATAACCATAAAAATCATGTAAGGGTATTTGTAAGGATACTTGTAATTGACATCATCTTTCAAAAGAATTTTGTAAAACATTATTCCGTTTAAGAAATTTTCAATTTTTTACGTGTAATAACATAAAAGTTTCAGATCACCTAAAAATGTCAATACCAAAATGAACATAAAATATGAAATAGTGGTGAGATATTTATGAGAAAATCCGTCAATTTCTATAGAAAAAAAAGAAAAAAAAGAAAGCACAACGTACAGAATAGAAATAAAAATATTCCAATTCCTTGCGCAACACTCGTTTCCATTAAAAAAAGAAAGTTGACGAAGTTTAATCGTAATTTAAATGAAGCTAAATAATTAAAAAAAACAATGGCGCTTTTCATGTGTATATATTGTTGCTTGCATTTGGCTGCCCTTAATATGTATATCGCAATTTTTCCATGAAAGAAAGAAAAAGGTTAGTAGCGGAAGTCGATTATATATTGCGTTATTTGAAAAGTTCTAAGGGAAATAAAGTTGTCGATGAATAGCCATCAAGAAATCGAATTAGCGCACGTGTTTTTGGGCGAAAGAAAATTGTTTGAAAAGCAAAATTAGCTAAATTTTGCAACTGTCGGTTCATTTTTAGAGTTTTTATCAAATACTTGCAAAAAGTGTTTTTAATGTACGGATAGTATTTTGTACGATTGCATAGATTTTTGTGAAATTTATCTTAAAAAAATGCGTAAATTATTAATAATTCTGGGTATTTTTCTCATTTATATACTTTTCTTTTTACATTTAATCATAATCCGATTAATATCATTTATGTTTCTTTGAATTTCAATCAGATAATTCATTTCTATTGAATTAAAAAAAATTTTTTATTTGTTTTTGATATAGAGGTTTTAAAGTATAATATAATACAATTAAAAGGAATTTAAAAGTAATAATTTTTTTAATTTCATTAATATTTGTAGTAAATCTATAGAATGAATATACAAATAATATCATTTAAAACTTATCTTACAGATATGAATTTGGAGAGTATACTAATTTAAGTAAATGTAAGAATACATGAAAAATCTGTTCAATCTTTAGCATTAAAAGTAACTTTTTTCGATGATAAAGAATAAAAATTTCACAAAAATATTCATATCAATCGTTGTAATTTAATCTATGGATATTTATATTTCCAACTTTAAAATATAGTATTCTAGTATAATTTGTCAAAAAATCAATTTTTAAATATTGTATTTTTGGGAATAATGATATACAGCGCTGAAGAAGTAACTATTGCGAATGCTTGTGTCTTTATTTAGTAGCATATTGAAATTTTTGTTTGTAAACTTACCGTTCCGTATTTTTATTTAGTATACTATAATATTCCTGAAAAATATTGAAAATTTTTTAGCGACTTTGAAAATGTAATGTCATAATTCGACGGACCGAATATTATAAATGTGAGAGAGGAATTACGCTATTGTTAAATGAAATGCCTAGGTATAAGAGCGAGAGCGAGAGCGAAAGAGAGAGAGCATGAGTAAGAGAAATACAGCACAAAAGTATTGGTGTCCAAAAAGTATTTAAAAATAAAAATCGTCTTTATGTACAATTTCAAATTTTGCGTTGTTAGTTTTATTTATTTTTATCCTAATATATCCTAATTTTTATTTTTTAACGATGAAATATATAGATTTTTTGTAGGATACAGAAATATTTTCGTTTTTTACTGTTGATATAACATTCAACTTTAATATTTTTAAATATTTAAAAACTACTATTTATAACGACTATTTAGTTTTCTATTCTTCTCGTTGTTCTGATTTTCTATCTTATAATACAAAATATTGGTATCATTGTTGGAATTAGTAAGAAATTAGATCTTAATAAGGACGTAAATTACCAACTACTGATTACTTCATTCCGATTTTATTCATCTGGATAATATCCATTAAATAGATAGGTATGAAGGTCCGTGGTACTTAACTTGAACAGTGCCGAAAAAGCACAGTATTGCATCTTTCTTAGAAATATGTCCAGCGTTTTTTGTCTAGCTCAGAAATCAAATCTCTGCACTCCACCATATTAATCTCTTCTTTTATAAGAGCATTTTAACTTCTTTTCAATCCTATGGTCCTTCAAACTTTGAGATAACTGCGAAGGTACTTGTTTTCGTACACGAGGAAGTCCATCTATAACTTCAAGGGTAATTTCCCCAATTAGGTGGACTTCAGTCCAACTATCGAATCTTCTCGAAATTAAGACATTGTCCTGAAGATAACCCCCCATCATGGCTATTTCCCTTTGAGTCCATCGCGGAAACAGAAGTTGGAAACCCCGATTGAACTACTTTTTCTAGCTGATTAGCTTTTGGGATAAATAATTATCTAAATATAAAATCTAGTAAATTAAATGTAAGATAAATCAATTTTATCGATGCAATCTAAAAATTTTTTTTAGAAAATGGTTAGTAATTCACGAATATAGTATTTTATTACATGTAGTTTCATTTATAACTTCATATATTTTTCCGACAACAAGGAAAATAAATTTTTTTAAATTATTAACTTTTGAAACTTTAAGTGATAATGTAAATGATAAAGAATCTCTTATATGCGGGAATAGTTGCTTTCACTATATTTTTACTATATTCTATATAGATTTATATTCTCTATATTTTATACAGAAAAATGCAGACAGCAGTTAATTTGTTTTATTTTAAAAACTACATACATTAAAGTTTATATTTATAAAATATAAAAGGTTTAAGAAATTCTATCAAAACTTTCGAAGTAATAAAAAAAGTTTTTATATTTAAATAATTTTTTTTTGCTTACTTATTAATATAATGTTTATGTATTCTGCAAATTTTTTAAATTTATTATACGGTTTTCACAAAACTAATTAAAACTAATTTAAAATGAATTACGAGAGTAGTAAACGATACTTTTATTTTCTTAATATTTTATAGATTAAATCTTGAGTAATTAAATACAGTAAAGATAAAAATATTTTGATTTGCACGAAATCAAATTTCATATGAATTCTGTAATACGTATTTCATTATAAAATTTCATTATATGATTTTTATAGGAGAAAATAACACTCTAAAATTTATCCGTACACGACGAAAATAATTTATTCCTTTTTAAAATTAATTATATTTGAGTACTAAATATATTTATCTCTGTATAAAATATCAAATGTTAAGAATAAAGTGTTTAACAGTATATATGTACGCATATATATGAGTATTTTGTATGTTACCTCCCAAATTTTTAATTTGGCACTTAAAAGGTTACATTTTTTAAATGGTCAAAGTTTTATATTGTCGTTACCAATAGCTTAAATTTTTTACATTTATCTTTGAGATAATTAAAGTTTATTCCTCAGTTAACTTGCAGTGTAAATTAAAAGAGCAGTAACAAATACTTATTAAAAAAACCCAAACTATTCAGTTTCAGAAACAAAAAAACTTTTAAAATTCTATTGAACGAACTAAGCATCTGAAGGTAAAGAAACTTTTTCTTACGTCTATATTTCTTATTTTGGCATCAAACATTTTTTTTCTTTTTATCTTATGATGAATGATGGTGTAGTGGTCGGCGTTTGTAGGGATGCATGAATTAACAAGTGAAAAAAAGCTTGAGTATTACGGGTTTCATTCGTTTTTCTCACAATTCCTTGGGCTTAATCCGGTCTTAACATGAATTTTATTTGCAACTCAATGTTTCTGAGTCACTGAGAAACGAATTTTTTTCTGTTTTTGTTTCAGTAAATTTGAATTACAAAATGTTAGTAGTTACGTTTCTTAAAGAATATGTAAAATTATTATTAAAAGATAAACAAATATAAAAATTTGATGAAAAACAAAAACAAGCTCTCATTTTGTGTATATTAAAGCTTTTTTATAAGAGAACATTTTAAAAATAAATTTTTACTTAAAGTATAAATAAAATTTTCAGGAATATTCATACAATAATTTTGTTCAAAGTTTGTATCAAATTTAGAATCAAAATTGTCGTTATTTTTTATACTTTACGTTGTTCTATTAAATTAGATTTATTTTTTGTATTTTGTAAATTCATATTAGTATTTAGCTTTAAATATTTTCAAGGGTAAAAGAAACTTAGGAAAATATAAACATTGATTTATTAAGATGAAGATAAAATTGATGATTTTCAGTTAATGGACATGTAAAAAATTATTCTATATTTATAATTTAATTAAGAATATTGATATTTTATATCTTTGAAATTACAAAAAATTTGAAATATTTAAAGTTTGGAATATGTATGTAATTATAAATTTTTGAATATTAAATCTGAATACTTTTTCACTTTAATATTAATAATAATAATAATAAAATATTATTTAATTTATATAATAAATATTATTATTCAAACTTGACATTGTTAATTTTAATATAAGATATACTGGAAGTTAATTTTTTAAAAGGGATCACTTATCCGTGAAAATATTTATTATTTTCAGAAAATACTCTTTTTTAACTTAACTTTTTAAAAGTATAAGTTAATATTACGAGTATTAGTACAATTGAAAGGTTCAAAATTATAGTTTTGTACAATGTTTAAAGACTTTCTTTTGTGCATTTTCTGAGATAAAATTCAAATGTTGATATAAACTATAACAAGTTTTCATCTTAAATTTATTCTCTTGTAATAAATTTCTTTTATTTCAAAATTATTTAAAAAGATTAAATTCTTAAATTTATTGCATTAATATTCCTTTTTAACAAGTTTTGATCTTGAAAAATTTTCAGTTAGCGTTTTTCAGTTAAAATTTTCAATATTTAATGTTTCATAAATATTATTTAAATTTCAATTACGGTTACTACATTCGTATCCAATATTTGCTTACCAATTTTGTACTAATGAATACTAATTTTTTAAAAAAAAATATATTATTACTTTATTTTTACAGAGGCTTATTGGATAATATTAAGCAGAGTTTTAAAAACGTAATTATAGTCGTGAATAGTTCAAAATTTAAAAAAATTATTTCTTTTATATTTTTCTAAAGTATGACATTTTGAGATTATTAATTTTAAGTTCATTTGATTTATATAGATGACTATCTATAAGTTTAAAAACATACTTTCTTATTAAACTTGAGCATCTTTTAAAACTTTGAAATCCTATTGCTCAAAATTTCATTTTCGAAGGCGATTTATCAAATCTCATTTAATTAAACATTTTCAAATTTAGTTCTTTTTTCTCTAATATAAAATACTTTTTTTGTATTGAAGTGTTTGACAAATATTGACAAATAATGACAAATAATGACAAATATCGTTTTTTGACAAATATTTTTTATTTTATATCTCAAATAGTAATTTTTTTCACAAAAATCAAAAATTTAATTTTGTTAGTAGTAGAACCAGAAAGTTTGATGTTTAATCTAAATGAATTTATTTAACTTAATTTAAATAATTCAGTTTGAAATATAATGTAATATAGATCTTGTACTCGTAAAAGTAGATGAAAAAGCATAGCTTCTTTAAAAACTCTTAAAATGTGGTTTATTGACCTTTCAACAACGCAGTATCTTTTAAATTAAATATCACCTTATGATTGTAATGTTAGTCGTGATAAATTTTGTTTAATATTATTAAAAGATAATAAATTTTTATTACTGGTATGTTTGTTTATCTTCTAATTTTTAAATTTCAAAATAATCTTTTAATGTGAACACAAACTATATTAATTTATATAAATATAAAATTATATTGATCCATTGTCTTTAATTATTTGGTTTGTTTTTATTTGAAATTTTACGTAACTTTTGTATTTATAAAAAATATATTAAACGTATGTTTTGTATTTGATATATTAAATCCATATAATTTTCTTATTTTATTACAAAGTGTATGCTTTATTGAGTATTTATAATACATCATTTATAAAAGAATTGTAATTGGAAATATTATAAAAAAAATATTATAAAAGCATATGTAATTGAAAACTATATATACAAAAGTAAAATTGTGCCTATGTATTTTATTTTACTATTTTTTTCTACCTTCCATTATTTTTCTTTTGAAATCTATAAAATGTTTATGTATTATTTGTGTTCTTAAAATTTACAACAATAAATAAACATGAGTGTATTTTATGGATGCAAAAGAAATAAAGCTTTTACTTGTATTGAAGATCATATTGTCAAACATTGAATAGTCAATATCATTCCGATTATTTTAAATCATCTTTTTAATTTATATAAAACTAGAAACATTCAATATTCGACCAAAATTTACTTCAATTTTAAAAGGTTTCTTGGTTACGTAATGTAGTTTATTATTTCTTTAAATTTTTTTCATATATATGTCATGGCAATCGTTTTATTTATTACAATTTCAAAACATTAACGTTTATCAAATTAAAATAATATTGATTAGATGGTTTTTTCTAAGATTATCTTTGTGAATTTCTTAAAAATTTTATCTGAGATTCTAGAAGAATTTTAAATTTATTGAAATAATGAAAAAATTGATTATTTACTTAACTATTAATTTTCTTATTAGTGAAATCTATGGGTTTTAAATTACAAGTTCAAAAGTTCATGAATCTTATACTATAATTTTAACTTTAAGAAAATTTAGCTAAAATATAGTAAAAATAAAAATTTTTAAGTTAATTTAACAAAGTAAGCTTAAAATATATTTCTTGACTGAGTTCAAATGTATACAGTATAATTATTACTTGTTACAAGTACTTCGAACATTTTTAAATATTTAAAAATATTATTTAATAATAGATCATAAAGTAGAACTTGAAAAAGTAGAATTAAAAAAGGTGTCTGTGATGACAAAAACATTCAAGTTATTGCGCAGTACAAAATGTAGAAACAAATAATTTAAAATATATCGAAATTAAAAGAGATAAGTATGTTATATACGATATGTAATGACATATTTTTTTTCCACTTTTGGTACATTAAAATCTACTAGTCAATAGCCAGGATTTCATCAAATTCGCTTACCCCGTACTTGACATTTGCCGTATTAATTTTGTTTCTTTCTGGTCAAGGATTTTTTAAAAAATTACAAACAATGATTTGGTTATAAAAAGTATCTTTTCGGATTAACGGGAGTGAAAATTCGATGTGTAAGATCTGTCCTTCCCTCGGGTACATGCAACTTCATCACAGAATGCAATTTGATTCTCCATCAAAACTTCCTCCCAATGACGTTTCTGAAAATTCCAGTTGAAAACAAAGAGGCAGTGCAGACAGCGCGAAATTACCGTTTCTCGTTGGTTTAGTGAGTCGCGAATTCACGTTAGCTATCGTAGAACTAAAAAGTTAAAAGTAATAACGTTAGATTTAGGGAGTAGTTGGAGGGAGGAAGAAATAGAGAGTGAGAGAAAGAGGAAAAGCGAGAGGGAAAAAGAAAGAGAGACGGAGCGAAAAAACGAAAGAAAGAGAGGGGGGGAGAAAGCGAGAGAGAGGTGGTAGACTATTTTCCTTTTTTGACCAGAAGTTAAAAATGTAATTCATTCATTCGTATAAATAAAAGTTAAGGAATAGTGATTGAAATCAAGGAGACATTAAAATCAATAGATGTTGATAAAAATACAAAGTTTAATAGTAAAGCACTTTTTATGGCTGTATTATTTAATTGTCAATTTAAATTACATAAACAACAGGTAAATGTACTAGAAGTTTACGTACATGTACAGTTTAAACTTACATGATCATTTTTACATAGTAAATTTTTAATTTTTAATTATCATAATATTAAGAGTAAAAGAAGGAAAGAACAGAAAGAGTCAATTTAAATGTGTCGCGCAATGTTTAACTTCTAGTGATACATTACTATTACTGTCGCACGTGATTTTATTCATAATTTGAAGATCGCAACTCTACTTGGCTCCTTTAGAGGAAATTCATTTCAACTTGCTTTACCCAAGGGAAAATTATATCGTATTCATAAAAATAAATTTGAAAACTTGTTCGAGGAAAACGTGTCTATGTACGTATATTCTTTGGAAGAAGATTAGGTAAGTGTATATTTTTCAAAAAGAGCTAAAGGATCTTTATGTTGAAAAATACTAAAAAATTGATTCAAGGTTCATTTAACGAAAATATGATAAGAATTTGCAAAATATTAACAAAAGTCATATATAATACATACATCAGATATATAACATTAAATATCATAGCGAACGATTCTTATTTCATTAAAACTTCATGAAAGTAAAATCAATGTCTGTAGTACTAGATACCCCTAACTGATTTTATTTTTGCAAAGCTTAAACGAAATCAAAATTTTGAACTCAACTGTTCGATGTGCATCCATGTAAGCAGATATATATATAAATATATATAAGTCAAATTCTTGTAAAGTCTTTTAATTTTTTTATTTTAAAAATATATATCTAAATTAATGTATAATCTTAAATTTTAATAGTACCCTCTACCTTTGCACTATAAATATGGTACAAATTCTAGAAGATTTCACTAAGCATTGAATGCAATATGCGTCGTATGTTTTTTTACGAAAGTCTGCTAATATTTTGTTTTTTATGCAACTTTTTGATTGAAAACTGTGCATGTATAAACACATTATATATTTTAATAAAAATTTTAAAAACTCTTAAAATAAAATTGAATATTGTAATTTTAGTTTGTAAAAAAATTTATGAGCTCAATCATTCTACAAGATTTTGCAATTCGTAATAAGGTATATGAATTATTCGTTACGGTATCATTCAACAAAAGCTATTATATTATATGTATTAAAAAATTTATTAAGTAACTGATTGTATGTAAATCAAATTGTTAAATATACAAAATACCTAACCAAATTAATAATGAGTATTAAAAAAGTAGGAATTTTTAAGTTTTATTGTTACGTATAAGGTTTTAGTTATATCGTTTAAAAATAAAAATATTAAAGAAGAGCTTTATTATTTTTATTTTCAAGGTGTTTAAAATGCAATAGATGTTTAAAACATTTTTTGTTTAACTAATATTCTTATTATTTACAACTAAAGGCTAATTAATTAAATTTTATATGTACGAAATATTTACTTAAAGCTTCATTTCTACAGAGTATAGTAATTTATTAAAACAGCCAATATTCTTGTTTAAAAAGTCAATTTATTTGCAGTCATTTCTCAAGAAAAAATTATAATCATCATATAGACAAAATATATTTAGAAGAAATTAATGAAACTATATTTAAACCGCCATTTATTTCATACTATATTTTATAGATTTTTTCAAGTGACAAATTATCATATTCTGTGTACATAAAGTAAATCATTGAGACAAATAATCTGTAATCATTATATGTATAAAATTATTTAAAGACAGTATTTTATAAATATTCTTCATTAATATTAATTAAGAAAATTGTAGCTTATTAGTAAATCATAAAGTCCTTTAGTTTAAAAGAAAATAAATACATAATCTTTATATTTTTTTATTAAATTGCCTACATTGCAGACTAATCTATATATTAATATTTTATTATTTTCTTTTATTCTGAATTGAATAAAAGTTTTTTTTTCAAGTATGTATAAATAACTATATTGTACTATTGTACTATTGAACGATTAAATAAACTAAGTATTATTTATAGCAAAACATGTTGAAAGTGATTTTATAAATAAAGTATTGCATTAATAAAACATTTTCTGAAAATATTTTGATTTTTCAAGTTATTCTATTTAAGTGTTATTAATTTTTGTTTGAAACTGAAATTTGTTGATTTGATTTGATGAATTTTAAATTTACTAAGAATATTTTATTTATGAAATTGTAATAAATATGTCTTATACATGATTCCAGTTATTGACTAAGTTTTTAAAAAAATTAATCAAATCAAGCGATGCATGTACGCAGTGACTGAGTTTGATTAGGTATGTACTAAAAACAATCTTTCCTAAAATTTTTTACGTTTTGCAAAACCAATCACTTTTAAACATCAATAACAAAATTCAACGTACGACTGCGAATGCGACTATATTTAAATTTCTGGTTAATGCGCATCCATGATAATGACAGTCGGAAAACAATGGTTCAACAAAATAATCCAAGAAAAGCAACGAGATATAAAATTTGTACTAAAGCAGTCACCGTTTATAAACGAATAATAGATTCAGTAGTAACGTTTGTTCGATGTTAGGCAGTAAATTAGCTGAGTCGCGCTTTTTGCCCCAGTCGGTGACGTAACTCTTGTCTGTTCTCGTTTTCTCTTCCGTTTTCCTCTTCTGTCACGATCGGTTGAGACTTCTCTGACTCTTTATCAGGAGCGCGTATACGTATATGTAGGATTCCGTCGCGCGATATCTCGAGTCGAACTACTGAGACGGAGATGGAGAGACATGCTTTTGCGGAAATGACAGAAAGTCGATGTCTCGTTCGGATGGACAGTTTTCATCACTATCAAAGCGTGAAAATGACGGAAAAGGCGGATTCATCTTTTACATAGTCGAGTTCCCTGGAGTAAGAAAGCTGAAGTTACGAGGAGGATAATTAGTCACTTTTAGAATTTCAACCAGAGAGAGCATTTCACGATGGGCTTTGAAGATTCAATCGAATCAAATGACCGAGCTAATAGAGATAGGTGAAAGTTATGCATATGTGATACCAAATTATCGGTACAGTCAAAGCGTCAAGCTGAAGTCTTATTATTAACTTCAACTCTGCCAACTGAGTCTTTGAAGATTTAAAAAGAAGTTATGATTAATAATTAGATAATGACTATTAGGTATGACTAATACGAATATTATCAAGTACTCAACTAAATAATTTTTATTTGACGTCAATGTTCAATCATTTTAAAGCAAAGATCAGTTTGGAAGTTTAAAAATTAGATAGGAAATGTAAAACAACATTTATTTACATCTATGTTCTATTCAATTTCTTTATTTTATTGGAAATTTCAGCTTCTTAAATTGATGGATGTACGTAATAATCTAAGAAAGCGGAATGTGATTTAATTCTACTTAGTCATCTATAGCTTGTCTATATTGTTTATTCATAAAAGTATTTCCTGAAATCTATTTTATTTTCGACAAGAAAGGAAATTCGTAAGATGAATTGCGGATAAAATTATTTTGCTGTGTCGTAAAAACTAAACGTTATAATTTTTTGAACAGTTGCTCATTTCCTAAAAAAATTTTTTTCACGTGGACAGGGATAAAACAAATAAAGAAAGGAATGGCACGAATATGCTGTCATTTAGACCTTATGCATTTGCTTGATTTTAATTGAAACTGTAAGTTGAATGATAAGTGAGAATAATATAAATGATAAGAAGATATTTATGTCTTATTTAGTATTGAAATTACTAATTGGTATTACAAAAATTCTAATTAAAAACAAAAAATAAATATATTTTATTTCTAACTTTTTAAAATTAAGAATTTATTCTCAATTGAATAAAAAGATTAAAAAAACATTCATATATAATCGCACATTAAATTCATACTACAGTAATACATACATTCAACATAAATTTTTCGTTAGCCTAAATATTTTATTTTCAAGTTTTTCTTCTTAATTTAAAGCATTAAAGATTATATATGTGAATAAGTTTACTTTTAAAAAATATATTAACCGAAAGTAAAATAATATGTCGATTATTTACACTAACCAATAGAATCATAGCCAACAAAATCAGTTTCTTTAAATGTTGTACCTACATTTTATACTATCAAATGTTAATGTATATGAAACTGCTACAGAATCTGAGCTTCAGTTTCTAATAAAATGAAACAGTTTTTATCATATTACTTTGTTTCTTGCGCGAGTGATCAATTGATGTTGATTTCATCTCATATCTATAAAAATATGAAAAATTCAATTAAGTTAATCATCAATATTATAAATTTTTAAAATTTCATTTAAATCAAAAGCAGAAATATTTATAAATTGGTAATATGTAGTTACTTGGTAATACATTAGTAATATACCAATTTATCAATGGGTAATATTTCACATTTGGTAATATACAGATGTATTACCAAATAAATCCCTAATATTTAAATAGAATGAGAAAATTTTGGATAAGAAATTTTTATATTTTATTGTTTTTTTATTAGAAATATACTTTCAAAGAGTTTAAAACGAAGAAGTAGAGAAAAGGTATTTACGTTTTCTTCCTTTTATTTTTTCAAAGCTTTATTCCATTCTATAGTTTCTGTGTTCATTAGCATCGTAAAGTTTATATACTCGCAAGTAATGCAGGCCTGGTCGGGGCAAGGAACAGAAAACAGAGGAAGGTAGTCAAGGAGACAAAGGAAAAGGAGAACACTAACCACTCAACCAAACTGTTTTCTCTCTCTTTTTTATATTTCTCGTTCTATGTTTCTCAGATTGACAAGAGTTTATATATTATGTAATATTATTATGTCTTTTGTGAGATTTGCTATTTCTTGACATCTAATAAATACTTAACAAAGAAGAACAAATTGTAACTGTTTACGATTATTCAAAAAGTTTAAGTTATTTTTTGCGCAATTATTTACGCCTTCTAAAACATGATTATACAATAGGTTTGTCATAAGTAAGCATCATATACTTAAATTAGCTTTTTTATCAGTAATTAATATGTAGCTGGTAAAATATTTTTGTAATCATTGTTTACTAACTCGACTCGGATGTTGTTATTCTATAATCGATCGTTATAAAATATTATATAATGATGAAATTATGGATTTTTTATCTTTTATATTTTAATATAATACTTATGTAATATTTGCGATGTTTAAAGTGACGGATTATTTATGAATAAAAATATCTAATGTGGCAGTTTATTTTATGAATGATTTATCCTACACAATAAATGTGGGCATTTTTTCGATCTTTTTAAATTTCTGTGCATTCAGTTATTGAAAATTCAAGCTGGAATAAATTCAATTTTATTCTATAAAATAGTTGTACTCATTGTAAAAAATATTTTTCTGAAAATAAATTTTTGTTATATGTGTATATGTAATTATATACATAGTAATGTACAATTGCAATGAATGAGAAATGTTGCTAGTGATAACATATACTATGTATCTGTAGTATATTAGATTAACTAGAATTTGTTTACTTTTCGTTATGAAAAAAATTTATTTTATTGATGAAAATATTACATGATTTATCTTAGTGATATTTCTTATCTATGGATATAATCTATAAAATATTATTAAGTAACTTCTGTCATATGATTTTATAAAATAAAATATGTCAAGATTTTAATTAATAATTCTTATTACTTATTATTCAAATTTTAATAATATTACAATTCCTTAAAATTTATATGTTGTAGATTAGAAATATCAAAGAAATATAAATACCTCGAGACTAGACAAAATGTAGTGTGTTTATATACATTTTCCATTTATTAATAATATATTTAAATAATAGTTTACGTTATTTATTTTGTCTACATATGAATATAAGTTTACACTATAATTTTCGAATAGTTTCTCGGTTAGGTAAGTAACCAATGCTGATTCACTGGACTTACGTAATCTGATCTTTCATAAAATCAATTTCCTTGAATTTTCAATTTTATAGAATATTATTATAATATTCATAAATAGATCTAAAATGTTTATTAAACAAGACTTACTTATATTTAGTTCTAAAATATATACAGAATTTATCATTATTTTAATATTTTAAAACAATTTAGAATTATTCATTAAATTTTTGTTCGGTAATAACGAAAGTTTACTAATGCTTATCGTAAACATAAATTTAAAGAATGTTCTGGTTAGCTACTGCTTATAGTTTGATAGTATGTAACATTATACAATATTTATTAATAAAACTTGTTTATAAAGTGTCTTCTCTTTCATAAATAAATAAAGTTTCATGAATTTGAAATATGATCAGTTTAATATTAATATAAATAATAACGTGTCACATTAAAGTATTAATCACAGAAATAATAATAATAAGTGTAGATATGATTTTTTGTTGTTTCAGATGAAATAATATTGTTATTTTATTGATTTAAAGTATCAAAATATTAGATGAATTATATTGAGTTAGCATGATGATTTGCACTGAAAAAAGGTGTGACTGAATATCAAAACGTAAACGTCCTTTGAAAATGTCGTGCTCCGGCTTCGCACACTAGCTCAGTTAGAAAATCGTAAAACTATGCATAACACGTAAATCGAGCAAACAGACTTTAAGTAACGTAACAGAAGCTTAAACGAGTGAGTCACTTCTGCAACGTCATGTTTTTATAGCTGATCATCTTGACCCGAAATTGGTCCCAGACAATAAACGCGTCTGTGAACGGGTAGAAAATATTCGAGGAAAATCGGACTTCAGAGAAGCAAGCATCTCTTTGATGTCTGTTTTAATGGTTTGATGTATTTATACGGAATATTATATACACGACGAGCATTTTGCAATAAAAAATCATGAAAATAGAAATATGATCAATTTTAAACGTTTTTGTCTTTCCAAGTGTTGATATGCTCAATAATAAATACAAATACGCAATTGTGTAGTTTAGTATAAAAAACATGGGTCACTACTATATTTAGTATTATTATATTACTTAGTCATTTTTTTATATTTTTAATTCACTTGATTCTTCCTTGCATAGCAAATATAAAATGACACGAAAGTCGTAAACAGAAATTAATTATTTTATATGAAATAATCATGGAAATTTTTGTTTACAATGGTTATAAATGTATATACATTTATAATACTTAAATTACAAGATAATATTTAAATTATTTTTGCATTATTAAATAAAAAATACACAAATAGTTAGAATATTTTTAATAAATTTCATCTTCTTATAGCTTCAATTAACTTTAATAATGATATAAATCAGAATATAATTTTTTGAACGTATCTCAATGTAATGTTCGTTTTTAATGTTTATCCTTAATTTCTTTAATAATGTACATTATTCTAGGAATAAGCGTTTCTGTGAGCTTGTAAATGAAATTATCCTTTCATATTTATTATATAAACATTTACGAAATAACAACAGTGTTATGAACTCCATATTAATAAAAGTAATCAAACAATTATGATTTTTACAAATATTTAAAATTTATCAATTTTAAAGCTTCACTTTGTAATATATGCGAGTTTATTGGAACATGAAGAAATTAAAATGAAATTTCAAATTTTAAATAACATGAAGTTTTATAATAATAGTTCGTAGTATTACAAATGTATAATATTTATTCCTTTCAGTCGATAATTTTTTTTCTTTGATCAATCTTATGTATTAAAAAATATTGTTGATAATGTATTAAAGGTATTTTCGAAATTTCTTAAATGATATTGTTATGGATAAATATTTATCTGCACATAAGGATTAAGCGATTTTTTATCCGTAAATGCAGGCTTATATATGACCTTTATATTCACAAATTAAAATTTATTTTTGTTAATTTATAGAAGGCAAATTAAATTTATTGAAAAAATTGTATTCGAAACTTGGTATTTTTTCTTCGTCTAATAAAAATTTTACTGAATTGATATAGTTGCAACGGTTCAAAGATATTAAAGTAAAAGAACAAGTATTTATTAAATGTATTTTTAAATATATTTAGTTGATAATTATTGAATATTAAAAATGTCAAAAGTGAACTTTTCAAAGTAATATAGATAATATTTTCTGTATATTTTAATACACTTTAGTAGTTTACAAATATGTATAACTTAGATTTTATAGCTTATGAAAAATTAATATTTTTAAATATGGAAGCAGAAATTTTGTTCAATAATGGTAATGTGTTGCTTTCCATATAAAGAATATTTACATATATTTAAAGTGCAAGCGAGTAAGTGTTTATCGAGAAATTTAAAATTACGCACTTTACATCTAACTTTACATTTAGAAATAGAAAACATTTCAGATAATTTCGTTTAATCATCATTATTAAGTTAATTATATAAGAAGAAGAAATTAAAAAAGAAAAAGTTTTACATTATTAAAAATCACAAGAATAAAATTATATTATAAAAAAGTAATTAATACAGCAGTTAATATATTCTATATTAACTTATAGACGTTAAGGAAACTAAATGGTAATACGTTTATACTGATAATTGAATAAATTCGTTGTGAGTTATATAGAAATCTAATAAGTTATTTTTAACTTAAGTTTTAATTGAAAACTAAGTTAAAGATAACTTAATGTCCTAAAATTTTTTATTTAACGATAAAATAAATATTGACAATAATGATATAGATATCTCCTTTCTACATCACATGTGTACAGAATTTTTATTGTTAAGCTTTTCTTTCAATTCCTATAATCTCTCGCTCTGACTACTTATAAGTAGAAAATACATTAATATATAGTAAAAAAAGTACTCATTTAAATAAACGACTCTGCATCTGATTAATCATCAAATGTTAATATTCGTTTTATTCTGCAAAAAGATATAAAAGAATTTTATTTTAATTAATTAAAAAATTTGTTGCTACTATTTAGTGTACGTTTAAAGCAATGTAATAAAATATAATTTTAATATTGAGCATTGAAGACACTATTGAATTGTTGTTTCGTTTGCAGCATGAACAAACTTTGGAATAGTATACGTTTAAAATTTTTTGAAAATCATAATTTATTTTATTAATTTAAATATTTGATTAGATTATTTTAAATTACCACAGGATATTACCATAGGATAAATTAAGAATTTAAATATGTTTTGTTAACTAATTTGTGACATTTTTGCAATTGCAAATATCACAATCATTTATTTATAAACAAAAAATGAAATAAATAGTGCAAACAAATTAGAATATAGAGATCATATAGAAATATATAGTAAAATAAAATGATCGATTGTAAATAATTTTGACCTATTTATTAAGTAAAATAATCTATATTATTTATTAAGTAAAACATCTATGATTTATTAAATTTTAAAGCTAACAAAAACTTTTATGACCAATTAATTAAATTAAGTATCCGTAATGTTTTTTTTAGAATAAATGTATGTTTAATGTAGTAAGTTAAAAAAATTTAGGTCATTTCAAAATATATTCTAGAATCCATTATAAGATGACTTTTTGATTAGATAAATCTATAATAATATAATTTTTTTATAATACTAAATTTGATGTTTAAACTTTGAATTCATGAACTTTCATCAAAGTCTCTCTATAAATATATTCGAATTGCATCTACAAAAGTTTTAAAATATCTCCTTCAAAATTTCTGCAATGAGAAATTATCTCACTTATTGAGAAGTAAATGTTTGCTTTATATGAATCGAAATATTTTGTAAGGTATACCAAATAACGCAGGATTTAGTTGATAAGTGTGCAGAGATTAAGGAAGAATTTACATAGTTCTTTACCAAAATGAGAACACTACCATCTTTCGCGAGAGTAAGCAGCTCACTCAAAAAAAATTAACTTGTGTTACTTGAAAGTGTTCATAAGGTTCATTTTGAAACAAACCAGATGCTCATTCATTCTTGCGAAGTCGTCTCGAGTCGGCGACTCCTACATCTGAATAAAATTCTTTAGAAAAGCAAGAGGGAAAGAAAGAGCAAGAGAGATGTAGACACTCATTTCCGCGAGTCACTTGCGGCCGAGTACGGGAGAAGGGGAGTGGTGGTTCTGACGTCACCGGAGTGTCGAGCCGTTACCGCGGCAACGCGGGACGGCTGCGATGGGCGGGAGAGGGCACCGATGTCAGCGCCGACGCCGCGACGCCACTGGCACTACCACACTACCTTGCGACCAGTTCGTAAAAATCAATTTGAACTGCTATGGTATTCGGTTTGCTCCTTGGAATCATTATGTAGTCAGGTAGACATATGGACAGGTAGATAACTCATGTAGTTGCTTACTATGTTCGATGAATCAGTATGTGTCTCTTCCATTCTCTTACCTTTATTCTATTATTTACACTGTTGTGGCAGTTAGTTGTTCGATTTCGGCTAATGAAATTCTTAGGGATATTGACGAAATCTTTCGTGCTTATCATAGCCGAAGTAGTGAATTGAAAATTACATTCAGACTAATTCTACCTATCGACAAAAGTGACAGTCATGATTTCAATTTAAATTTACTATATAAATATATGTCACAAGGTAAAAGTTAGGATTTTTCAGTTTGTTAAAGAAAAAAATAGGCACAATTTGTCTATTATTATTAAAGCAATTTTTTCTACTTAGAAAATACTTATAAGTAATTTCGACAAATATTTAAATGTTAACAAGTAAATTATATTTGTTAATATCAGTAGACAACATAGTGCGAAAAATATTAACAGTTCAAACGCATGTAATTTATACTACACAGGTGACAGCGCTCAAAGAATATATATTTATGAACTTTGTAGGCTTATGATGTATATAAATGTATAAAGAGAAAGAGTGAGAGAGATAGGAGCATGCGCTACGAACGTTAATAAGTTTGTGTAAGAATAAAGAATGAGAAGTTCTACCCCTCAAGCTCCGATGACACACAAAGTATGCAAGAGAAAGAGAAAAAGTGGACCATTTTGTCATTGACGTACATGCATACGCAGTAAAAGTAAGGAAGAAAGAGATATAAAGTGTGTGTATTTCATTGCTGACGTATGGATACAAGAAGCTTCAGGACGAGCAAAAGAGAGAGAGAATGAATGAGAAGGAGAGAGAACTTTTAAGCACTGACGGACGTCGATGCAGAAGAGTGTGAGAATAAGAGAGATAGAAAGTATCGTCACCGGTGCTTTAGTAGGGGGATCGAGCGTCAAGCTCGCAAGCTCTCTTGTGTTTCGCAAGCCCTGCGAAAGCTTGGCTCTGGCAGTACCAGCAGTAGTTGCGACTAGTCAACTCATCGAGCGGGTCGACTCGCGGGTGCGTGAATGCATCGCGCGCCTTGGTGAGCGTCCACACATATACAGCTACAGAAAACTGTGCTTATATTTTCAAGTGTTTTTATTATTTACCATTATCGAGTAAAAAAGAAAAAGAGTCCTTTTCAGTTCTCTCATCTTTATATAGGTTAGCTTGCCTCGCGTGAATTGCACGCGCACGTATTCGTTGTGCCTCTTCCGGTGTTGCGCAGGTCCTCGTCCTTGTCGTTGGAAACGATTCGATTCCTCCGTATGTACATAGAGAAGGAAAGGGATGGTTGATATACGTTACATACGTAGACAGGGAAGCACATGTTCGTGATGAGCAGTTACCGCAAACGTAATCGTGATTTCTGCATTAGGTATCGTTAAGCCATTTCCTGTCCCTTGAGTTTAATTTCGAAAGGTTTAGTAAAGAAGATAACCGTTCGATAGATGAAAGAGAGAAAAAAGCAGTGTCTAAAGGAGTCGACAAAAAGGATGTTTGCTGAGCAATAGACGTGCATGTATCGATTGAGGCTCACGTAAACTCCCGGCGAGAGTAGAATAGGCCAATAGTGGTATCAGCAGCTTACAATGCATCTTCGGTAAAGATCGGTAGATATAGCAATAACCACGCATAAATACTAGGCTTGACATGAAATATCAGCGGTAACAGGGATACGCTCGATGCTCGACGTCGGTGAGCTGTAACGTCGTCCCGACGGTCCTAAGAACGTAGATTGGTAGAGCTGTGGTGAGCTATGGCTAAGCTGACAATGACTATTCAAAATAAAGATAAGGCCAGTGCGCAATCATATGTGTTAATCGCGTGCTAATGTGAGTGTTGGTCAGGGTGGGACGGGAATTTTTATATTGATGATGGTGGAAGACAGTGTGACGGAGAAATGTTGCTGGATATCACATGTGCGAAGAAGATTCAATTTTAGGTTTGACGTTGATCGAAGGTACTGAGAACAAATTCTTTTGAGTGTAAGACAAATCGTTTCGAAGGACACCTTGTAAAAGATCAAATCGTAGGAAGATGCCGAATTATGAGACTCGAGGGTAAGAGCCTCACGGCTCACAAGTTTCGAAAAAGGCGATCGACCAGTGAAGTTCGCCAGTCGATCGCCTTTTCTCGTGACTTTCGGCGCCTCTCGGATTCTTGATCTCGGTCGGAAAATGGATCTATACAAAGAATGTTGAAGTCGATAAGTTATATATCGATAAGCCGGTTCAAATTCATCTCACACCAAATTGGAGCTTACGAATTAATTTCGTGAATTAATAATAATTCTATTATTATTAATAATAATATTAATAATCATCCAGGACTGCTCAGCTAGGGTTCAACAGCATTCCTGCAAATAATATGGCCTCGGTCGCTGCTTGGCTGCCCTTTGCCCGGGCGGCAGCAATCGGTTGGGTTCCCATAGCTACACATCCGTTACCACCGCCGCCGATACCTAAAAATCGGCGCAAAGCCGATGACGAGAAGCTCCTGATCAATGTATCAGGTCGGCGTTTCGAGACCTGGCGTAATACCCTTGAGAAGTACCCGGATACCTTGCTCGGTTCTAACGAGCGCGAATTCTTCTACGACGAGGAATCTCGAGAGTACTTCTTCGATCGAGATCCTGATATATTTCGCCATATCCTCAACTACTATCGTACGGGTAAACTTCACTATCCGAAACACGAGTGTCTCACGAGTTACGACGAGGAGTTAGCATTTTTCGGTATTCTACCCGACGTTATCGGTGACTGTTGTTACGAGGATTATAGGGATAGAAAGCGCGAGAACGCCGAGCGATTGATGGACGATAAGCTAAGCGAGAATGGTGATCAGAATCTTCAGCAGCTGACGGACATGCGTCAGAAGATGTGGCGTGCCTTCCAGAATCCCCACATTTCAACCGCAGCTCTTGTATTTTATTACGTCACAGGCTTTTTCATTGCAGTAAGTGTCCTGGCTAATGTCGTGGAAACGGTGCCTTGCGGCAACAGGCCGGGACGTGCCGGTACTCTGTCTTGTGGTGAGCGCTACAAGATCGTCTTCTTCTGCTTGGACACTGCCTGCGTTATGATTTTCACGGCTGAGTATCTATTGCGACTTTTTGCGGCACCGAGCCGCTGTAAGTTTGCTAGGTCGGTTATGTCCATCATCGACGTTGTGGCTATACTACCATATTATATTGGCCTCGGCATCACCGATAATGATGATGTGTCTGGAGCTTTTGTTACCCTTCGTGTTTTCCGCGTATTTAGGATCTTTAAATTTTCGCGACACTCGCAAGGTCTCAGGATTCTCGGCTACACACTCAAGTCCTGTGCTTCCGAGCTTGGCTTCCTCGTCTTCTCACTGGCTATGGCCATTATCATATTTGCCACTGTCATGTTTTATGCCGAAAAGAATGTCGATGGCACCAACTTTACATCTATTCCAGCTGCATTTTGGTACACCATTGTAACCATGACGACTTTAGGGTGAGTTAACGTGCTTTTTTTATTATTAGTTCATTATTTTAATGTAATACGGTGAAGTTTTCTAATAATATTTCTGCCATGTATTCTTTTATTGACGATTAGCCCTTTTTACATAAAACGTTTTTATAACTTAATAACGTTTACTATACTTTTACCAAATTATTATTACAAGTTTTGTTATTGTATAAATGGCTATTCATAATTCATTGATCGATTTATAGATTAATAGTTTATTGTGAGGAAATACATATTTAGGATTAGTAATTTTTCAAATTACTTACTTACCTGCTTTTACCTTACCTTTTTTTAATAAACTATTTTAGTAAAATAAAATTAAACATTTTGTGAATATCTGTATAAAGATCATGTATACTTTAAGAAAGCTATTTTTAATTTGAAATGTTATGAAAAAATGAAGTTCATACTACAATTTTCAATTGTAATTTACCAAATTTTAAAATATAATTTTAAATTTAATAGTAATTATTATTTTTAATAAGGTTTGTAGTTTGATATGAAAAATTCATTAAAAAATATGTATAAATATATTTATCATAATCTATGCATAATTGAGATTAATGTTTTGACAATATGAATTCCTATATAAAAAAACAACTTTTTTATATATTATTTTTAATGCTACTCGTAAATAAATTTTGAATTAGAATAGCCGATATTTTATGGCTTAATTAATTTTTCAGTTGCAAAGTAAAAATTTCAAAGTGATTGACGCGACTTTAATTGAAGCCGAGAGAAATGGTGTCGTTTTTTTTCATCAGATCCATTTTACCGCAATGCAAAAGTTCCACTAACTCAATTAATTCAGAGTTTCTATTTTTTTCTAGTCAGAAATTTAGAAAAATTGTGATCGAGGCTTCTATCTATGAAAAAAATAATAGAAATTTATGAAGTTAATTACGTAATTTCTTAAAAGCTTAAATTAGTCAAGTATAGATGGTAAATAATGATTTAAAATCCAAAATCAATATAGGTGTTGACTAAAAGGTAGTCTAAGAATAATATTCTTAGTTCTTCGAAGTTATCTAGTATAATATATTTATGGTTTATTTCTTTTCATCCATAAAAAATATAAGATTTTATAAAGAAACTATTGTAGTGGTTTTAAATTTACGTATTTTGAAAAAAAGTGTTTGTTTTTATTAAATGAAAAATGTTTGATAATAGATTATATAAATAAATTTATCTTTATCAATGATTTTTTATATTTACTTAAACCTTGTATGTTATAAGATATATATTTATTTTTTATCTGTCTTAGTTTAATAGAGATAAACTCATTATCAGTAATCGATGATGAGCTATTTTAAAGTTTTACATTCACTCATTATGGAGACACTGCTTTTGCAACTAATGAATGCATGCGTACATATTTTAAAAACATTGAATAGTTTTACATTATGAAAACTCTACGCAATAAAGACTCGTGCATATTTATAATGTTATTTCATGCTGTTCAGTAGTATTTGTACACTTTGATAAATTTTTATTCGACAATGTGAATTTGAAACAAAATTTATAAACAAATAAATTGAAATATAAAGTACAAAAGAAATAAGGAGAGCTGTAAAAATTAATGATTTAATTGGATGGCTTATATGTTTCTTTAATTTCTTTTATAAAATGCCGTTTCAATTTAAAACATAAATTCAGCATATGCTTTATTATGTTCGTAAAAACTTTAAAGTATTTTACTGTAATTTAGTACTTTACATTTCATTTTACTTTCTGAAACTTCATTTTCTTTACTATTATTATACAAAGTTGTTAGTACTTTCATGTATTTTAAATTTACCACCAACTGCTTAAATTATATGCAAAGATCCTTATTCATAGAATTATTTTTAAAATCGACACAAAGTTTCATCTGCAATTAAGTGGACAAAAGCCAGAAGCAACTTCGGAAATATCGAAAGACGCCTTTAAACAATCACATCTGCAGTTCACTTATTTACATAAGCTGATAAAAAAGGGTGAAAAGAGAGTTGCGATCCAGATGCTAGCATTACTGCGAGCATAGAAAAGTTCATACTTAAAGAGAGAAACACAACCGAAAAACTCGGTCAAGTTTATGCGTAGAAAAACGAGTGGTGACGCTCCACCCAAAGAAATCTAGATAAAAGGAGCCGCCGTGCAGTTAGAAAGTCAAATATCTTTAATTTTTCGCGAGAATTGACATTAACCACTCACTTCTTATCTCTTTTCCTCCTTCCTTTCACAATTTTTCCTTTAGTATACCTGCAGCTGTTTGTCGAGGTCAGTACTCTGGATTATTTTCCTTAATCATTCGTCAAAAAAGAATAAGAATCTTTTGTTTTTTTTCTTGTTTTATGAAAGTCAGGACAATTCCCACATTAAAAATAAATTCCCTTGTTACAAAATACGAATTTTATACTACTGTCACCTTAAACAAGGATTCTCCTATTTTTTCATACTTTGAAATATGATCATGAATTTATAAATAGAGGGAGCATTGCAAAACAAAAAAGTGTTGCATATTATGCTTTAACCATAATATACAGAATTTTGAGGTTTGCATATGAAGATGTACTTTAAATTGGGCTAATTTGAAAATTTTTAAATATCTTTTAGCTTTTCAATAGTTTAAAGTTGATTATTTGGAAAAATAATTAACAGCATAAAGCTAAAGATTACAGACATAACAAACATTCTTTTGAAGTTCTAAGTTATTTAGATAAGTAGTTTTAAATTGTTTTGGAATTATTTAATATTTTATTTACTAAAACTTATATTTAAAAGGTTAAAAATATTACTAAGCTTAGGAACATTTCGAAATTATTTGAAATATTTATTTGTAATATTGTGGTTCCTTATGCAAATAAAGATGTTACAGATTCCATAATAAAATTATATTCTATGAATACGTCATCTTAATAATCTAATTGTTTTTAAATCGTATTTTGTTAAATTGCTATGAACATGATTAGCTCATTGTATAATTCTGTCAATTATTATTTTCATAAATTTAAAATTAATATTACATGTCAACGAACTCTTTTAATTTGACAACAGATCCATATAAAAAAATATAACTAGTTATTCTATTCATATATAAAGAAATCAATCTTTTACCCAAACAGATTTTAAATTTGACAATCTCCACATTTATTATTTTTTAAAAAGCAACTATTAAATTATTTTTTACTCATAATTATTTTTAAAACATACCAAGGATTTATTTGAAACTATTGACGAACATTTACACACTTTATATTATGTATTTTTGGTTTTACGTACTGATTATAATAATATTAAATAAAGCTCATTTTATAAAAAATAATTTTAATAAGTATAAATTGTATGAAAATATAAAAATATATTTATTAATTTAGAATGTAAATAAATTAATATTCTTTACAATTTATAATAATGATTAATTATGTACACAAGGTAATATCTTATATCTTATATAAAACTACTACTGTTACTATTAACATTAATTTTGATATTATTTTTATTATTATTATTTGTAATATTCTCAGTATTATAAATAATTATTATAAATAACATTCTTATTTTACGTAAAATGCTATAAATTAAAATTTGCTGTTCAAAATTTTTTAACATGATTTCGAAATTTTATTATTTATTATTCGTTTTATAAATTTATACAATTATTGTAAGATATTTTTAATATATTCATTGTTATTTTTCTATAGTATATTTATAAATACGTTTCTTATATCTATGTAATTTTATAGAATATATCCAATTCAAAGTTTTAGATGAAAAAGTTATAGTAAAATGATATTAGGCTTTAAAACGCAATTTTTAATATAATTTTAATATATTTTTATATAAAAAATTGTTAATATTTTATAGAAACTAAAAATTAAAGAATTAATTGTTCAAAAAGTTAAGCATGAGAAAGTTATGAATATTATTTAAAAATACTTTATCATAAAAAATATGATTTACATTCAATTTTCTATTATATTTAATATTATTACGTTTATTTCATTTATTCAATTTAGTTTTTAAATTACCATGTTTTATATTTTCTTTTATAGAGAAAATGATTTCTTATTCAATATTATTTATACATTTATTTAACATTAAAATAATTAATCTTAATTATTTTTTTAGTAAATAATCTAGAAAATTTTTTATTAAAAGATTGTAAAGAATTATCTATCATAATTTATCGATAATACTGTTTGCATGAAACGATTTTTTATTTAGTTTGATTAAAATTAAAAGTTAGTATAAAATGTCATATGTATAATCTTGTATATGTATAAACGCTGGAAAAGTGCCATATGTATCATTTAATAAACGTTGGAAATACTTTGAATTTAACGATAAAACTTTGAAATTTCTTAATTTTTTGTAAAATTAGATATTTTTTAAAAATTTGCAGGTATATTTACTTATTTGAATCTTACTATTTCTTGATTAATTTAACAAATTTTAATTCAAGATTAAGGAAGTATATAGAAAGCATTTATCTTAATTTTAGATATTAATACAGTATTGACGACTTTAATAAAATTGATAAAACAAATTTTATATCTTTCGTATAAGCTGCATCTATTATTGTTTAAATTAAAAATGATTTTGTTTGTGTAATAACACAAACATAACAGTGTTTGATAATAAGAAATTGATATAATTTGAAAATTGTAGTTGTACAAATAGAAGTTGTACATTTTAAATTTATTTTTTTTAATACTTCGTAAAAAGATCAAGTTCTTTAAATTCAGAGTACTTTTAAGAATTAATAAATGTTTTGTATCGTAACTTCATTAACAGAGATTTAATTGTTTATTCTTTTAAAAATTTATAGCGATATAATTTATTTCTACTGAACTATAGATAAATGTATTTAATTAATATAGTAACTAATTTATTATCTAAGTGAAAAAGTTTACATGCAAAGAAATTCTTTAAAACTCTTATACTTTGTAAAAAGTATTTTAATCTTTTTACTCCTTTTAAAAATATATTTTATTTATAAATTTATTTTTTGTATTTAAGCATTCAATATTGCATTACATTATTTGACAGTAGAAAAGTCGTCATAATTAAAGTAATTACTAATGTTCGTTTTTTTTCAATTTTTTATGAATTAAAAACAGTTTCTTTTATTTTTAAAAATTGTTAAAAGACTAATATGCTATCTATAGAGACAGCGTTTATTACATCATACTTAAATAATGCGAAAGAGAAAAATTCAAGTCTTCTTTCTTCACATCCATACATATTTTAAAATTAAAAGTTGTTTGTAAATACATTTGTATAACGAAAGGAGACGAAAGAGAGGAGATCAAGAGGGAAGAACAAAGACGTATAAGAAAGTGAAGTAAAGAGTAAAAGAAAATAGTAACACTTAAAGCGGAAAAGTAAACTCGTATTTAAAGTTATGATGTTGTATGTAAAGGTGTGAAAAGTTACAAAATATGTCTCTAGTAATTATGAATACGTTGAATAAATAATAAAAAGCATGTTTTATGTATCAATATCTCTTATTTCTTACGAGTAATGGATAATGTTATTTTTTATTTGAATGAATAATTAAAAATGTAATATTTTAAAGACTTTAAAGAAATTTAAAATTTCTTAACCTATATTTATTCAGACGTATGATCTTTTATCGGCACTCAATTTTCTGGCATTAAAATTAATTTTAAAATTTTGTAATAATTGTTAGTATAGGTAAAAAGATGTCTTATGACGAGTAAGGAAAAGTTCAGTAATATAACTGGAACTTCATTCTAATGTATTTTATTGAAATATAAACTTTATTTTCACTCTTTCATCGAATATTAAATTAGATGTACGCATAGCTATGATCAGATGATTCGAATAACATTGCCTTGATTATTATTAATTTTTTTATATATTAATTATATCCTAATACTGATTAATAATAGTAGTGGCAAGTTTGCCAATAATGAATAATTGGCTTTCAAATGGCAGTCAAATTCTAAACGATGATTATATAGGTATTATACTGACAGTATAACACAAAAGATAATTTCTCAGAAATAATTATAAATTATAATAACATTTCTCTTTATATGACTTTTTTTTATGGAAAAAGTAATGTGGGCATACGTGCATGTACTCTTGAATGAAGACTTTCTTATAAAACGAAATAGTAAGTGAAAAATAGAGAGAAAGAGAGAGGTATGATTTGTTCGCGATCTTACTCTTAAAGTAATTGGTTTCATGTAAACCACCGCAAGGCAGAAAGTCGCCGCGACCGACGTTCCGTCTCTTACGCTTGAGTATATTTTTAACTATTTCGCCTTGTTTTTCATTTCTTTCTCGCTCACTACATTTCCCGACTTGCATCTTTTTTTTATTTTCCTTTTGCTTGTTATTTTTTTCTTTCTTTTTCTCTCACTTTCTCTCTTTGTCACAAAATTTTCAGATGCGTATGAGTATGTTTTTTAAAGACGGTGAACTTTTTACATACACATTTATTTAAATTTAGAAACTTTTATAAATCATATTATGTTATTTTTTTTATATTTTTCATTAAGTACAAATTATTGATAATTTTTATATTAATATATATATAGAATATAAATATATTTTTGCATGAATAATTATAGCTTTCAAATTTTTATAACTACATGAATAATAATAAATGAATAGTAAATATATTACGTATATACATTATGTGTAAATAAAAAAAAATACATATATCAAAATATTATGTTTCGATATATCAAAAGGAATTTATGAAATTAATTATATTAAATAATTTCTTACCAATATTTAAAAAAAAATAATATTTCATAATTTCAATGAAAGCATTTAATAATCAGTTCAAGTAAATAACACAAGGATGCTTTTGTATAATAATATAGGATATTGAATAAGAATATTAATAAAAAGTATTGCATGTCAATTGTAGATTCGTATTTTTATTTATAAATAGTAACTCTTTCAAGGAAAAATAACATGAATGAATAATATGATAAAGCCTATTTTTTAAGAATTAGCTACACATTTTTGTTATATTTTAATTTATTTCATTTCTTTTAAAGATTAAGAGAATTTAAATTTTTATTTATCTTAAAAAAACAAATTTCGTAAAATTAGAAATAGTGAAAAGTTAATTGATGTATTAGTTGATCTGTGGGTGTGGAAAGAAACATTTAACCAACAGGAACGATGATTACAATAGTAGTATCAATAACGTTAAAATCAAACTGTTTATCTTCAATAGTTATCTTTTTTCAGTTTTTTTCTTTCTTACGAGTGTACCTTAGTTTTAAAATTAATTTTATACTTGAATTGTTTCATAAAATGATGTTTTTTATTTACTTTATATGCATAAAATTGGTACTTCCGAAGTAATGCCTTTTCTTTTTTAAATAGCATTTAATAGTTGATTTTGATTTAAATTTAAATTAAATAGTTGAATTTGATTTAAATTTATAATATACTTTAGATAAAAATTATATTATTTTTAAATAAATGAAGTTACGTTTTTGGATGCTTTAAGTCAACTGTATTTTGCATTAAATAGCAAATTTAAGTTATATTGTGAAATTTAATAATATAAAGCTGTATTTAACGAAATTTTATTTTTTGATATTATAATTGGTTATAAGAAAAATATTTGATTTAATATTCGAAAAATATTCTGTATAATATAAAATATGGAAGTATAATATTAAATTTTTTCATCGCAATTGTTATAATTTATCCTTCTACGTTAATTTAGCTATATCCTTTTACATATTTACGAAAAGACATTTCTCATTAAAACAGAGTATAAAATCTCATAATTTCGTAAATTGTTAAAATGTAGTAACACGACAGATTTAGTTTTTAGCTAATTGAGAGTAGTCAAAGAAATTAATGTCAAGGTGTAAAAGTAAAAATATAATAAATTAAAACATTATTAATAAATAATTTAATTTTTAAATATATTATTGTAGAAATAAATAAAGTGCGATTAAAGTTTTAAAGAACTTAGCAAATATGAAATCTAAATCAAAATATTTTCAGTCATATAAATCATGCTTAAGAATAATTATCGATCAGAAAATTGCGATTTTTAATAAAGTTTTAATAAAGTAATTATATATTTTAATTTTTAATAAAGTAATTATATATTCAATAAAATTTAATATTTACTAGCTCTATCATAGATAAATTATTTTGAAGATATTTTATGACATTTCTTAAATAATCACAATATACGTCTAACTTATTTCTTATTTATATTAAAAATTGATTATTACGATAAGATAAGAAATACTTAGATATTTATTTAAATTGATTTTGAATAGAAACAGCTCAACAGCTTCAATATTATTTAACATTGTACGTTTTACTAATTCAACAATCGAAATTAATAGTCTTATAAAATATTTTATATTTATATAAATCTTGTATTAGAATGATTTAGTTAAAATAACTAATCTTCATTTTCAAATGAAATCAAAGTATTTCTTAACGTAAACTATGAATTTGAAAGTTTATGAGAGTTCTTTACAGTAATTAATTTGTTTTTATTGATAATTCTAAACACGTATAAAAAAGAATTAATTACAATTTAATTTTTCATATAAGTAATTTAAATTATTTTGATCTTGCTTTAAAAACTACTAAGAATATATTTCGTATATTTTTGTGCAAATTGTGCTTGGAGGTATAAATTGTTTTTAAAGTTCATCTCGTGAAATAAATATAGAAAATAAATTTAAAAATAAAGATAAATAAAGTAATATTGAAAAACTGAGAAAGTGGAATAGAAAAATTTAGAAGACCAATGAAGAGTTAATCAAAAAATACGGTAAGAGAAAAATATTGCAAATGTCTATTCAGTACACTTTTTCGTTATTTAACTTTAGAAAAGTCTAAAGATTCTAATTTACAATAACACCTTAAAAAAAATTTTTTTTCACTTATTGAAAGGGAGAATTTACTTTTTCTTTTGTAATAAAAAAGAATAATGTAAAAGAATATTTATTTTTTATACACTTTTTTTTAGTACAAAATATATTAGTGGACATGCATGATACAGTAAAGTATTAGTCTTCGATAACATTTTGTGTATATAACGTTTGTTTTATTAATAAAATGTTAGATAGAATTTCGAAACAGATTTAGAGTAATTTCATCTCTGTAATGATTCGAAATTCTTTCATTACTTTTTTTATCTAGAAATACGGAGAGAGAGAGAGAGAGAGAGAAGGAGGAAAAAACATAATTATAAAAATATACATACAGTTAATAAAACTCGAAAAATTATAAAATAAAGCATTTGAAATGTTCAAAGTTAAATAAAGAAAAAAAAACTAAATTTTTTTTTAAATAGGAAAGAATGGTTATGGCTTAAAAAATTTCTTTTATAACTACAAAAAATATATATAAATAGATATGTAAATGAATATAAAAATCACTACATCTATTCATATTTATTCCATAATTTTTCATTTTTTTCTTGCTAATGATTACATTTACATCCTACATTTAGAAGTAGTATTTTCGAGCATTTAAGGTATTTGCATTGCTAAAATATCTGGTTTGATTAAACCATTTCTATCTAAACGTGTAAGGTTTCGGTAATTACATATTTTAAATTTTATGAAATATACTCAAAACTGACAAAGATTTAAGAAATTAGATTGTCACGAAATTTCTTAGTAAATTTATTTACGATTCAAATTTTTATAATACATTAAATTAAAAATACAAGAAATGAAAATATTGTCAAAATTTGGTGACAAAGGCATACGAAATTTTTATAACAGAAAGAAGAGATAAATATCATATTATTCTTCTACAAAGTCTTCTTAGGATTTATGATACAATTTGAGTAATTATTAATTGTATTTGCTAATTTTACATCTTTGTGGTTAAATTTGTAAGCTAAATCGATTACTTAAATATTTAATTTATTATTATTATATAGCGTAGATTATTATTTATTTTTATATATTAGCATTATATTATATTTCATACTACACTATTTATAATATTACATCTATTATAATATTGTATAATATAAATAAATTGTGACACATTAATGAGTTTGTCAAGTTATGATACTTAATTGGTATATTATGATATATTTTAAAATAGTTTACTATTTTCTAAAATCCTATTATTTAATAGGTAACTCGTTAACAATGAATTTTTAATTCTCTTTCAACTAATTGTTTAGAAATTTAAATTACTAATTTTTATATAATCTCTGTATAAATCTGGTCTCACTAATAAAATTTTAGAGAATCTTAAAACAGGTGTATAACTCTATAATTATTGCGATCTATCTTATGGTTTTTCAAAAACTAACACAACAGTTGCAATCTTTTATTTTCTACGTGAAATTTCTTAATTAGTATAATATTTATAAGTCTTTTAATTTCTGAAGTAAAGTTATTTTACTATATACAAAAAATGCAATTCTTTTGTCATTAATTCCTGCAATTTTTATGCAAATTTAATATTTGTTAGTTTGATACTGAGATCAAGAACTTTTTTAAAGAAAGGTTTTTTATACGAAGTTTATAAGTGTGGATTTTAAGATTTTTTATTCTAGTACTTTTTACTCTAATATTTTATCTCAATAGACTATTTTCTGATGTAGATCTCAAATTTAAAGTGGTTTAATAAATTTTATTGCTTGGTTACAACTGGCTAGTCTCATTTTTTTTATTACTGTTTTACGCCTAAGATTTAATTTTCTTATATATTCTCATTTTTATATCTAAAGAAACTTCATAATATACTTCTAAATTCTACATGTCTTTATAGAAGTATTTTATTTGTATATCTATTTTATCTAAATATTATCCACCGATATATTTTTATATTTTTCTCGAATAATGTTTTGTTAGTTTCTCTTAATTTCTTTTATAGTTTTATAGTTTCTACAGCTTCAAAACTTCTATAATCTTGTTAATAGATTTTAATTAATTTATATTATATTATTTGTTATGTTTATTGTCATTATTGTTTAATTGTTAAACGTTATGCAGGTAATAATGTATTGCCGAATCACTTTAAAGTAAATTAATTATTAATTTTCATTCATTAATTCATTAATAATTTCATTAATTCATTCACAAGGATAATAACAACTAGATGGCAACGAACAACGATGATATTAAAGCGAGGTAGAATTCATAAGTTATTTTGTTGCAGAAACGGGCGCTTCACGAGCCCTATATTGATAGAAAACGCGAAAATAAAAGTGTTTTATGAGTATGAGGTCGACAGGAAAATGAAAATAAGAAAGGCATGGCAAAAGGAAGAATAAAAATTTTTTCTTTTACTGGCAACTGACAATTGTTCATGTTCTATGTTGTTAGAAACGGGAGTGTCGCATTCAGTTTCGTCATGGCTTTCATTGTAACAGAAAGATAAAAAGATAGATTTGTTTACTTTCCTTATTAGACATGTCGGATATCTGATCCATAGACTAAATGTTTACAAGTTGTAATAAATATAAACATTTGTCGTTTTCAATAAAGATATGTTTTTTGAGTGATTTATATGATTTCGTAGTGCTTTGGAGAAATATATTTTAGAAAATCGTAGTTTAGCGTTCAGAAATTACCAACTTGTAATACTTATATTGTGAATTCTCTCTATTTGAAGTTTCTTTGTTTTACTTAGAGGATTACAATAGAATCTTTTGTTTACATAATAATTACATAATAATCTATAAAAAATACTACTAGAGAATAGATTTTCTGTTTAAGATATTATGAGATTATAAATATACAATTGCACAATATAAATGTATACATATCCTTTGATTAATTTTATACAAAGAAGTGAATAAAAAAACTCTTTTTTAATCGTTTACTTTTTTCTCCTCGTTTCTATAAAAAGTATGAAGAAAAATATTTTTTCTAGACTATCCAAAATTCACAGTCTGAATGATTTTACTGCGGAAAAATGTAATCTTTGAATGGGTAAACATAAAGATTGTGTGTTTTATCTCTTGTATAAGAGATAGAATTTAGAAATGTCTTGCAGCAGTCGCGCTTTGGTTTGATATTATTTCTTTTAGAAATAAATGTATTTGAATTTCATTTACAAGGACTTTCATTTGAAATAATTTAAATAATGCAACATGCTTAGATTATTATGAATAATTCAACATTTCTTAATTGTTTAATTATAAATTATGAAATTATTTACACAAAACTTTTTTACGCTTTTTTCTTTTTTTCTTATCATTATATGCAATTAATTGAATAACTTAAATTCTGAATACAGATTTTCTAATCTTGAGTCAATATTTTTATATTTTATAGATAAAAAATTATAGATATTTTATAGATTAAAAATACGATATAAATATTTAATTATCATTAAAAAGAGCGAATTTTTATTTATTTCACTTTCAAGTAAGAACACACAATATATAATAGTTTTATTATTTAGTTTTCACTTACAAATTAATTAAGAAATATTGTTTTTGCATACATATAAAGATAAGATAAATTAATATTTTATGCTGTTTTTATCCTTAATGAGAATGATGAACTTGGATAAGTATTTTACATAGGCTTTATACCTTGATAATTCTGTAAAATATTGTACTTACGTAGTCAAAGTAATTTTCCATATTGACGAATTCTTTAGATTAGTTAAAAACTTTTTTAGCAGCTGAAATTTTATTATAACACTCGTAGAATTAACGAATCAGAAAAAATATTTTTAGGATTAACAGAGTACAATATAAAAGAAGATTCTAATAAGTTTTGGCTTGAGAATTTTCTCTTCTTCTGCATCTACAAATCAAGATACACTATTTTCCCCATTTCTTTCATCATCGGCATGAATTGGTCATAAATACGTTGCTTCTGAGTAAAAAGACGCTGCATTACGATGCCAAACAGCTCTTGGCATAAAGCGCAAGGAGTCGTTTGCGTGAAATGCCAATATCTTGCTGTTAGTGCATATATTCCTACGTAAATCAACTTCGATTCGGTAGAATCTGATGTATATCGAACGTAATTTTGTACACATGAAGTTACATATTAGTCTAAAAAACTTTCAGAAAGGAGAATAAGTCTTTCATTACTTGGATTTTCTTTTAACCTGAAAAGATAAAACCTGCTCAGATAGAAAAAGATTCAAAGAGAAAATATGAAAATATAAAAATTGGATCAGTCAGTATATAATTAATATAGATTTTTCTTAAAAAATGAACATTTTTTAAAGTCCCATGAATTGTTAATTTTATTTCTCTTTTGAAAAAGAATAAAAAAACTCTTTACTTTGTAGTATCATGACTGAATATGTATTACAGTTGTATTATTACAATTGTCTTACAATTGTATTTATAATTATATTATTCTTCTACACATTATGATTCATTTAATTTTGAATAATTTTCAAGTGAACTTTAATGGTTGTAATATTCATTATATAAAATCTGTTTCATTTGTTGCGATAAGTTACTTTTTGGAATATTGCAGTATTATTATATTTTAAATATCAATCATTTACGTATATACGACACGCGCATGGGCGTGCTCACACATATACGCACTTAGAGGTATATAAAACTTCACTAGTTGTTTTTAAATGTAATTTAGAAATTATGGTTTAGCAAACCTTAAATACATAAAATCCACGTTTATTTTAAGATAAATGCAGATTTCACTTTAAGTTACTTATAAGTTAAAAAACAAATATAATGCGAAAAATGTGTGATAAAGGATTGTTACAATATCTTTAAAACAATATTGTACTGAATCACTAAAGACTTCAACATTTAAATTGTTCATTTGATGTGAAATTTTAGTAATCTTATACATACGTCTATGATTTAGGTAAAAATTTGGAATTTTATTTTCGAGAGATATTAATGAATTTTCTGATAAGCTTATTCTCTTATGAAAGCACAACGTTGCTAATTAGATCTTTAATTCTATTATATTTTCTATAGACCACGCATCATAGAAAGTTTCTTCGAAGTTTTGGAAGTTTACACACGCGGTACATCTATAGGAATTTTTGGGGATTAAGTTTAAAGCTGTGAAAACTGTGTTACAATTCATTTTCATATTAACTTATGTTCTACACTAGTAGAAAGGATTCACGATCATTTGCAATATCATACATACATACATCACATACAAACATCACATACTTTTTTTAAATACGTGTTATTTATTTCGATAATGAATTTAATATTAAGGAACATAGTTTTTTAACGATAAAGTTCATAAGCAACGATGGTTCTTTCATTTTCAAGTAGATTTTTTCAACTCAAAAAAAAATTTAATTTATAAATAAATTATTTAAATATATTATAATATTTGTATTTTGCATGTTGAATGTACAAGTAAAACTGATTTTGAATAGTATATTCAATATTTGGATTAAAATTATAAATTGGGTCAGAGTATTATTTTATAATGCTTATATAATGTAAAATAATAACAATTATTGTTATTCATAACATTATTTTTACTATTATGATTATGAACATAATTATAATTGTTATCAACTTAATAATTATTAAAATTAAAAATCTTCCAGATTCTGTAAGTGATCTCAATTATATAATTGATATAATTCTTTTTTAATCTTTCCTTTATTATCTTTGAGAATAACTGATAATAGAGGATTTTTTACTTCTTGACAGTTGGACAAAATAATCGTCAAGTAAATTGTTATATATCTGTAGAGGTTACCAAATCACTAGAAGAACTTTCAGTTGCCTAAAATCCGAGTTGTAATCTTTAGTACAGCTTTCGAGTACTTTCTTCCCACTGATTCTCAATATTCTTCTTTTGAAGTAGAATATGTTGGTCTCGGCTATGTCTATATAGTCTAATTTCATCAATGTCTCGCAGAAGGAGAAAACGATTGCACAGTTTAAATTACTTCAGTGTGGTTCACGATTAATACCATCATTACTAGATGATTCAATCTTAACAATACACATAATTCAAATTGATTTTTTATAATATATATTTATATATATATATTTATTTTAATATAATCTAACAGAAAGGTATCATTGCTTGAGAAAAATGATTGTTAAAATAATTATAAATTGTATTAAACACATTTTAATAAATAAAAGTATGTGAGAAGTTAACGAAATAATTTAACGTTTACTAGAAGTTAACTTAACTGTAAAATAACTGAAAAGTATTTAAAAATAGTAGTATATAGTATATAAAAATAAAGAAAATGTAGTTTTTACATATTAATAAAGCACTTGCAGTAACCTTGATTATTACTAGAAGAACGTTATATCCTAGCTTTTTTGTCTTTATCTTTTATTTTTCGTAATTGAAATGTTAACGAAGTAAAATCGCTGTTATTTTATGTGCTATTGTATGTATTAAAGTAAAAAAATAAATGTTAGTAACTTTTTTTTCAAATTTAACCTAAAATGATGATTATAATTGGTTACATTTCATTTTATATTTTTCTTTTCTATAAGACTTGTTTAAAATTCTATTCAAATTATTGCATGGATGAAAGATTTTTCTTGATTTATTCTCTTTTTTGTACTTTACTCTCATTTGAGTGAATTTTAAGATCAGTTAATGAGTTTCAATGTTATTTTATAAAATTTCGACTTATAAAAATGGTATTATATGTTTTATCTTCACATAACTATTATATGTTGAGTACAATTTTAAAACAAAAGAAAGCTTTTCAAAACTTTTAATATTATATATATATGAATTGAGTTACGGTAAAAGGGACTTATTTCCTTATTTTTAAATCAGAATAATTCGGCGGGATTCTAATAAAAAGGAAGCAATTCAGTTAATATTTAGCGCAGAAAGTTTCAAGGAGTTCTATAAGTCATACTAAACATTTTATATTAGCAAGTATTTTTTCAATGTATTTTTTCAAAAAAACAATAGAGATATCGAGAGAGATGGAAGAGAAGAAACTAAGGGAGAAAGAAGATATATCAATATTAAAAATGAAACAAGTTATTGTGATTGATGCTTTATTAATTATTGAATGGTTATAAGAATATAATGGAAACGTATAAAGTATAATGAAACTTTACTAATTGAATAATATTAAAATAATTTTATGCAAGAAAAAATGCTTATTTCTATTGATCTTATTTTATGAAAATGTATGGTTTTCATTATAAGGTAAATAAAAAGAAATAATAAAATATTTATTATATGTTTGGTAAAAGTCGTAAATTAGCATTATAAAATAGAATTTTATTTTAACTATCGTCAAAGTAAATTTTCTTATCACATAAATTCTATAAAATTTCATTACGTATGCATTGGATAAAGCTGTATATTAGATATAATATTAGATCAATAATATTAATGTTTTGTGTGTTATTAATATATGGTCCACATGCATCGTAATCATTAATAAATATTTATCTTGTGTGATTTCATATATATTTTGATTAAATTATTAAGTAATTATATAAAAAAGAAAAAATGTACTCCCTAGTTTTATAGTAACAGATATTTTAATAAAATACAAAGTAATGTCATGAATAGATATTTTACGACGAAAATGTAATTTTTAGTTTTATTGTTTATATTTTATTACATAATATTATTTTAATCTTTTGATTTGTTACTATTTATACTTATGTTTTTGCTGGATTTCGAATTTTTAAATTAGTTTTATATTTATCTTTTGGTTGTCAATTGAATTCAGAATTATTGTTTAAATTAGTAGTTTTGTCGGAATCATTGACTTTTTGCATTTAAATTTATTAATTAGAAAAATAAAATATCTTTTTTCAAATTTAAAAATCTTTAAATTAGAATAAATTCAATTTGATACCAACTGAATACTCATAAAAAATAGAAAATTAATATTTTCCTTCTATTTATATCGCCAAATTACTATTATTTGTGTAACATTTACTTTACCTTGGTCAAAATTTTCTACGAATATTTGAGGTTAAAGTTTATTATACCAGAATATTGATGTTAAATATATATTTTTTTAATTTAACTTTTCATTAATTTAAAAGTATGAAGGTGTTCAGTCAGCACCTTGAGCAAATTAATAATTGAAAAAGTAAAAGATTCATACTCGAGTTAAATTGATAAACGTGTTAAAAGTTTGTTAAAAATATAATTGAATTCCAAATAAATCATATAAGAATCTATAATATTGAAATTATCTAAGTGTGAAAAATACAATAATTTATGCTTGAATTTTTTATCTTTAATTTTTATTTCATTTTTCTTGATGCATAAAAATAAAAGTATTTCACAAGCCAAATAATAACTATGCATAACATATTTTTAGATCTAAGACGTGCTAAAAACATTTCAGTTAACAAAGCTGTTTTGTTTTGTAAAATATATAGGGTGTTATTGTTTTTGTCTTTTCTTTGTTTTTACTTTCTCTCATCTGCTTGACTTCTGAACATAAGTTTATGCTAAATCGTACTAAATTTACTTCACGTATACTTAGATTAATTAAGAAACTTGATCGACATTATCCTTGAATTAATTAGAAATTTATATGCTTTTTCAAACTATAGTAAATAATTAAATGATTCTTAGGATTTTATAGAGTTTATTATAAATTAAATGAGAATGCTTTTGACACCTACCAAGTACATTCTTAATTTATGGCAATTTCATTGATATATATCTTTACTCTACTAAATTAAATACTCATCTTTTTATTAGTTATTTCATATTTTCAAAATTAAAACATGCGTATACTTAATCATTACCTTCAATAATGGATACTCTTTACCTAAAATATAAATTTATTTAAAGTTTATTGAGTATCGCCTATTTCTTTTTTATTTACGTGAATTTATACTGCACCTAAATTGAAAACATTTACTTTTATTTTAAAAACCGTTGTGTTGAATAAAAATTCAAAAATTCAAAATTTTGTATAAAATTAAAATATTTAACTATTTACATAATACTGCATATACTTTTTATATATTGAAGTATTTGTTTTGAATAACTTGATAATATAAATGATTTCGATTAGTCGTTTTTCTAAAATTACTTCAGACTATGTAGAATAGATAGTTATATTTTATTGGATAAAATGAAATAAAGTTTTAAATAAACTTTCTCGCTTTATATCCTTAACGATAATTGATTATTAATCATTTTGATTTCCTTGCAGGCGTTCGAGACGCTTTTTCTTTTAAATACTTTTTTGTATTTTTACAAAATAGTTCTTTGATTTGACTAATTTTGCGATCTTTTTTCAAGTTTTGTATTGAATTAAAAGTGAATAAAATCATTTCTTTTAAATCTGTTCTTAAACACTATTACATCATATTATTTCTCGTTAATTAAATATAAAATAAAAAATATTTTACATATTATTTCATAATTATTAATTCGGGTCTTAAATCAAGACATCTTAACTTGGTAAATTAGTAACGTTCCAAAACTTTTCTTTTGGACAAATTGTATTTGTATATGAGATCTAGGTAAATCAATTTATATTAAGGAATATAAAAAATCAAATTTTCATTGGCTTCTTTTTACATCATGTAATGTAAATATTCTTTATATTAATTATTTACGTTATTAAATTTATTTGCCTTCAATTAATTATTCTTGAATAATTTACTTAATAAAAACGACGATCGACCATGAAGTGGAAGATGCCAATTAATGACTTTTTTTTGTTTCTATAATTCAAGGTTACCGAAAACGCTTTGATAAGGGCGGAATAGTTTTGCTACCTGGTCCCTCGTTTGCCCTGGTAAGGTCAGAATAAACTACGTTCTTACGTTACAGAATCGCCGACAAGGGCGATTTCGAATAGTAATGTTCAATTTGTGTAAGATCAAATGTAGTTGAAGTAAAACGGAGTAGCTCGGGAGAAGCGTAAATGAAAGTAAGCCGATTTCTCCTTAGTCAGTTAGGGGTAGTTATGGTTCTGCGGTCCAAAGTAGTCCCGGAATCCAGTCGAAAGAGAAAGAGAGATAGAGCTGCTGCTAAAAGTGGTGTAGGTACTGCTGAAAAAATTCACTTTTCTTGTTGCTTCTGCCGTAATTACCCCGCAAGCTCCGATGCTCATCTCTTTTAGCTCTACACCGAATCAACGCCGCTTCAATTCCGGTGCACTACACCTCTCCACAGCTGCCAGACCCAATCAATATGTAAAATAAGAAAAATTATAAATGTATTTGTATTTAGTATCAAAATTTTGATTATCTTATTAATATCGGCTAATGGGTATAAGGTATCTTAAAAATATTTCGAAATTTATTGCGCTGATGGAAAGAATGTGAAGATTTCTTGTTCTTTTTCTTGTTATTAATGTTATTTATACAAACAAATAATTTTTCTTAGAATATAATATATTTAAAAGAAAAAGATAATTTTACACGTAATACAATCGTATAAGAGATTTAAGCTTTATCTAATGTAAGTTGATAAGAATTCATATTAATTTTATGAAAAATTATTTATGTGGAGTAGTTTATTATTTTTATATTGATAAATTTAATTGACTAAATTCTATTTAATAATCTAAAATGAAGCCATGATGTAACATTGTACTGCAAATTATATAGTGATCGTTCGAGTTATTGAAAAACCAATCTAATTGGCAAGACTAATTTTCCACGTAGTCAATGTAACTGGAAAACCGGTAGAAAATCAATCATTTACATTATTTTGTATTTTTATATTGATTTGAACAATAAAAGAAATTTTAAGTTATTTTAAATTAGAATACTGCACTCCAAATATCTATAATTTTGCTGCTTAAAAAGTAGTTAAAGTTAATAGTCATCTTTATAAAAACCATTATGTGTATAAATGCGTTTAAAATATATTTAATACTGATTGGTTATATCTGAATTTTCAAAATATACTATAAATTAGGAGATGTGCATCGTCTATAGATGTATGTCTATTTTAAACAGATATACTCTTAAGAAACCCTTTAGGTTTCTGGAAATAATCTAAGGGAATTGTAAAAGAAAAGACTTAAAAGATTGTTCAAAAATTATATTCGACAAGGAAACACCAGGTAATAGTATATGTTTTATATTATATCAAATTCAATTATTAATAAAATTTGAATCAAATAATTAAATAGCATTTGATAGATGTACTATCTAACAAATTTATAATTCTTATTTAAAATTTTTTTAAAAATAATTATGACAATCAACGGTTATCGAGTTATTCATTGCAAATTTTACAGTATTTTCATTAGAATAACTAAATTTTTAATGTTAATTTTTTATACATATTAGAACTTAAATTCTTTATGTTGAAAATAAAATTTTTAAATACTATTAATTAATAATTTTTTATGCTGATATTTTCTATAATTTCATATGCATTCAGAAATATAGGATTGGCACATTTTCTTATTTTACCTGAAAAATTTTGTGCGCAGATTGATTAGATACTTAGCTCTTTAAATCTATTAAGGGTTCAACCTTATGATAATTTGAAAAATTAATATTTCTTATTTTACTTTTTATTTCTGGTACAGTCGTTAAAGTAATATGACAACTGAAATCATCTTAAGAAGCGATGCAATCTTAGTGTTGGAAAGCGGATTTATTATGGCAGTGTAGTTTGAGAAAAAGTGTCATCCCCTTTTCTCAGTTTTTCATACGTTCGAACAATGGCGGTTGCGTACGGTTTCAAGTGTGTACAAAATTGGCGCATTTAAAAATTTAGTTTCTATTTAGTTTCTAATAAGATTCTATGTACGTTTTAGATTATATTTTAATTCATACCATTTGTAATTTTTGACTTTTAATTTTTTATTCCTCTTTTTCATTTTTTCTTAGTATTTTGTATACAAAAAGGTTAGAGTTCATGCAAAATAAGCGATCTGCAATGTGAATTTACTCAATTATATATGTGTGATACTCAATTATATATAGGTATATAGGTGATTTCACGCCTGGTTTCGGCCTTACAACGAATGTGCAGTCATTCGCATCGAAATTCATCTCGTGATTGGTGAATATCATGTAGTTTTCATAAAAAAGTTATGGACTTTCTCTTCCTATTTCTCTTTACCATTGAAAGAAATATAGCTAAAATAGAACCAATACTACGTTTTTCAATATATTTTAATTTCTATAATGTTAGAACAAATATTTTTTGTATATATTGATTTTTTAGAGAAAGCCGACATAAAAGAGACTTATATTAAATAATTAGATAAATAAATGAAAAACTTAAATACCATTTTTACATGAAAACGTAGTAATGTAGATAAATATTGTTAATTAATTTCAAATTCGTGGAGAAAACCTTAGTTGAAATGATTGAAATCCTTGCGCGTAGAAGTAAGTTAAAATTGATAAATACATGAGTAGCGTGATAAGGAATTTCAAAACTAGGGAATGATTGTGCTAATAAGATCATGTTTTGCGTTATCGATACCGACAGTCGGAATTCCGCAAATCTATCTCAAAATCTGGGACATTTAAGATAGTTGCAGTTATCTTCCTGTACATGTGTAAATATACGTATACAAATATATTCATATATAAAGATAATAAAATATCTTATACAAACGAAGTATATATTTATAGTACAAATATAAAAGCACATATAAAACTTAGTAAAAAAGCATTTCAAATGTTACAAATCGAATTAAAAAAATATAATACGTAGTGTCAATTGCATATGAGAACATTTATATATTTAATTGCTTAAAGAGCCATAATATTGCAAAAGTAAATTTGTTAAAAAATTGATTCACTCTGCATAATATAAGAAAAACTTAGGTAAGCTGTAGTTTTGAAAGTTTTTCAAACTATCGATTTTTAGAACTTGTGATTATCTGTAATTTTATATGTAAAAGTGTAATATTATTACCCTAAATCCTGTATTATTATAATCATTAGGTAAAATTATAGATAACATAAAAGTACTGTTTTAAAGCTTAGTCTTTTTAATTTTATCTAATCAATCGATAGTTTTATGGTTTAGCGGTAAATAAATTAAAATTATTCTGAAAAATAGTACTATTAAAGAGAATATTATTTACATCAAAGCATTTATTATTGAATATTTTATAAATTCAGACTTAAAAATAAATTTTCTTTGTCCATTTTTTAACTACGAGTTATTCCACAAGTGCGATGAATATCCTTAAATAGACGGAAATAATTCTGTGAGTCGAATTCATCCAGTTATATCGGGAATTTTCACACGAATAATATATTAATACGTACTTATGCGAATTTTATAATACATCTCTCTATGTGAGATATCCAGCACGTGTGACGAGATTGCGTTTGGCGCACTGGATTCGAAGCATTTGGTAGTCGCGTTATTCGGCTTGTGGTACAACACGGATTCGTTTCTTAGTTTTTAGTATGTATAATGTAAGGATGAATTTATAGTAAGAAAGAGTGTCAGCTATGTATGAGTTTAAACCTTTTTTCTATTTGTTTCAACATCAATGAAATTTCTCTTTAGACTGTCGACAGTTGGCAAAATACTCATTGACTGGAGTTTAAGTATGGGTATAAAAGAAAGTAAATCAAATTTTTTACTAGATTATTATAACAACCATTTGGTTGATCATTACTAGTTTGAATTATTTTTGAGTTTAGTAAGGGTAGTTGTCACTATTTACAACTATGAGATAAACATACTCAAAGTTTTTTTTATATTTTGATTGAGTTAAAGAGAATAATATTTTAAATTTTAATATTGTAAGAAAAATTTAACAAGTGCTTTATTTTATGAAACTTCTTTGTATAAATGTTTATGTCATCATAAATCTTCATTTGAAACATTATATAAAATTTCATTAAAAAATTATGATTTATTAATTAATATGAAAAATTACTCACGTGAAAAATTGATATTACTGTGAGATATGGATGGCAAGAATGCGAAGTAGGTTTAATTTTTAAATTATGTTGAATTATTCATGCACAATTTTAATAATGAATAATTTAAAAAAATTGAGCTAATTTGAAAAATTATAATAATTGTTGTTTAAAATTTATATTTGTGAAAAAATATCATTATTTATTCGATATAAAAGTTGATTTTTAAATTATTAAATTAATTTTAATATTAGTATTCAGCTACCTTTTACTTTTGTTGATAATAATAAATTTATAGGTAAATTTTCAACTAAATCGAAATAAATTCTGATATGCATAAATGTATATCAATTTACTTTTACTATATTTTTCTTGAAAACTTTTCAATAAACACTCCATCAGAGTGCAAAGATTGTTCACAAATATAGAATATATGTACATAGACAAGGAATCGACTTAATCAACTTTGTCAATTTAGAAGTTTTTAATTTTTTTCGTTACGAATTGAAGTATAGAAGGGATGACTTTGTTGTTCAGTTGTAGTTTGGCGTAACTCCAATAAGCAACGGTATTGGAAATACTGCAACGCGGTGAATATGATTGTTCATCGCTAGGGGTCGTATTATTTATTCATTTATCCGCAGGTGGTCAAACTAATTCAATTAAAGACATCCTTAACCTACAATTTTGAATTAAATTAAAGTAAATTTTTAAAAATAGATTATCTATTGTATAAAATAATATAAAATAATAATATATATAATATATAAAATAATATAAAATAGTATAAAATAATAAAAAGATTATAATTTGAATATGTATATATTAATATGGAGTTTAAAAAAAATTTCTATATATACCAAAAAAGCTTTATAGTTAATATTTACTTCGAGTAAAGTAATTAGGTTTATTTTTAAGAATGTAATAAAAATTTAATGAAATTATTTTTGTAATTTCTTTAAGTAGAAATTTGTTTTAAAATAATTTTAACGTTTATATTTTTAAATAAATTTGCTCACTAGTAATAATAATTAAAAATAACTTTTAAAAAATTCAATTTAATTCATGAACAATTATTCCCATGAAGTATAAATTTTCTTCATTATACAGCGACAGTATTTAAATTATTTGAAGCGCAAATTTCGAATTTAAGTATATTCAAGTATACCGTCTGTTAGTCATCGTTTTTGGATTTCATTATCACTATACTGAATCGCGTATAAGTCTGTTTTTTATCTTAGAATTATACTTCATTATACTTCATTATAAGTCCAGGAAAAATAAAATAGTGTATAAGCACGTATTGTGTATTTATATATCCTTAATATACCTTAGAACTCTTACATAACTCGTCATCAATATATGTAGGAGTACAAGTTGGTGTATCTGAAAAGAGAAAAATAACTTCATTTTGAATCAAGCGTCAAGCATGGAAATGGGAGTCGATTTTGCGGACATAACCTCAAAATCATGTCTGACAAATCACGACCGCTAAATATATTTTTAGACGTAGTGCGGCTGGGCTCTGCGCTATTACCAGACTAGTATATAGTATGATAATTAATTCGCTATTTTATGTTCAACCGCTTTGATGAAAGATTCTTTAAAGCAGTAAATTTTATCCTAAACGCTCCGTTAATTATTATTTATGACTGGATAATTCAGGTATTTATTTATGTAGAATGTACTACATAGAAACGAAGATTTATTATATTATTGCGTAAATAGATGAAGTAATATTTTTAAAGAAGGTTTTTAACGAGTCTTATACTATTGTTTAAAAATTATCTTATTACAAAAATTAAGCTTTTCAAATTAAAAATATTTTAAATATTGAATAGTAAAAATTTCATTTTAATAAAATCGATTCTATATATCAGGTATACTATGTATCTTAAATTAGAATAAAATTAAAATGTACACAGAGAATCAGTTAAAAATGGCTACTTATTCTATTATGAAGCTTTTATCTTTGAACATGAATTTTCACTTAAAGTATTCATATCATTTTTAAATGTAATTTTATTTCGAATACACGTTATTCAAAGGATTTATTGTATAGTTAGTGTTGTCAGTTATTTTCCTTTTATAAGAGCATGCAAGTAGCTAATATGTTAGTGGCCTATATGCGCGAAGTGCAAGACTTTTCTAATAAGTACAAATTGATAATTTAAATAAACACCTGTTGCTATTGATTTTTTCAATATACTTTTTTTATATTACTGCTACAATAAACACGTTAGTTACAAGTCATAATTTGGAAAAATATAAAAATGTACACTATTGCATTAATTTTTGAAGAACATTAATACCGAACACCATACAATATTATTTGTATACAATATTGTTTTGAATACGAGTCTCTCATTCATTTACATTGAACTATTGGTGTAAACATGCGCAACGGATAAACTTGCTTTACTTCTGAAAGAACGTACATTGCAATACCTCCTGAGAGTGACTTGTATTTTGATGTCGTGTATCAGAATCTATAACTTTCTTCATAAACAAATCACAAAATTTTCGATTCATTTCATAATAAATTAATTAATTCATCTGGTTGCTTCTAGACTATGAATTATGAAAAAAATTACAATAATTTAATCAAAAAATAATTGATGTAGAATTAATATCTGAAAGAGGTAGGCAAATTGGTAATACTTTTTTATGACAATATTGTTATTTTAATTACATGATAATGATAAAAAGAGTATAAAATTTGATTTAAGGCATTAATTATTATTCTGATGTCTACATTAATGAACAAAATTTTAATTAAAGAACTGACAGTAACTAGAAATTTAGAGCTGCGATTCATTTATTAAGCAAAGCTTACATGAAAAAAAATTAGATTACATTGGAGTTTGAAAAACTTTCTCAAAAACTTATGAATAACTTTTATAGAAAGTTAGTTCATAGGAATATAAGTTTTCAAGTAAAAATTAACAGTAAATAAAACAAACGCCAATTTTGTAAATACTGACAAAATATAATAGAATTGAATTCTGTTTTATTTACAAAGTCATTTTGGTATTAGATATTATTTTCTTTACGTTAAAAATTAATGAAATTAAAATAAATCTAAATCATTAAAATAGTTATATGATCTTAGATGAATACGCTCAAAATAATGAATAATCAAACTAGAAATAACCTTATTACAATTTCCGCAATTTAAATTACACAATAAAACTAAAAAAAATTTCTGTTTGACTATTGTTTTATTTCTATTCAGCTTTAAATTGAAAACCTTTCTTTTATTAAATTCGTCATCAATGTAAACACCAAGTCTATTCGATAGGTATGCATGATAATTATTATTAAAATTTTTCTATGCATTGGTTAAGTTCTATTGTTTTAGTACGTTTAATCAAGGAACGTGCAATATAAGTATAGCGAATAAAGATGAGACAGGCCGATTTAAAGTTGTGGGGGAACTTCGATTGGTTAATTTATACAGTGATCTACTTAGATCGATTCTTGTTTGAGCAACATTTATTTTTTATATTACTATTTTTTAGAAACGTTTTCCTGAGAGTGGTATTAAATCCCGAGGTTCGTTTCTCTTGAAGATTATCATTAAATAGAGATTTATTTTTATCTTATTTTTGTTGAATAAAATTATTATAATATTATAATTATTATAATTATTAGTGTATGTACTTTTTTATTTTACGTTATACCGTCATTCGAATCTATATTAATACAAAATAATTAATTTTCTTTTGAACAGTTGGTATTAGTAACAACAAAGTTTCGCTACTTTATGAATGTAAGAATATCACTATTCCATCCACGGGAATTTGAATTCATTCGGTATATATGATCTGAATTTATTTCACTAAGTACAGTTTAAAAACATTTCTGTATTTCAATTTTTTACTTCATAAAATATCTTATAATTTAAATTATTTTGTTTGAACCTCGGATATTAATCTTTTAATTTTCAATCAAGTTATATGTTCGCTTCTAACTTCATGATTTTTGAAATATAACGTTTGAACTGAAGTTATTTTTGAATTATTTGAACTGAAATGAACAAAGTATAACGTTTTTTTCACATCATTATTATGTAATTTCTTAGTCTTATTTTGTCCTATATATTTTATATTGTTTTAATACCATAGTTAGTTCTCTTCAGTTTTTCAAGAATATATATTTTACACTTGAATAGAACTACAAGTAATAATTAATTTATACGTGTTAAAATAGTTGATTATAGATTAAATGTATGTTTGAATAGGTCATTTTCAATAATATTGCCAAGACACAAGTCTTATTTAAGATTAATTAAATAGAACTTTGAAAGATATAAAAAGAAATAAGATATTAGTAACATTGTTGAAAATTTTCCGAATCTTATATTTCATAAAATGATTATTAGGTTTCTGATTTCTTGAATATAAATTTTTTTTTCATATTTTTGAAATAAACCGTATTTTAGCTAATATTTTAGTAAATTTTGTAAAGCATGTTATTTTCCATTCTTAACTAATTTATCAATTTATGTATTCTTTTGACTTACCTCTGGTAATAACTTCTTCTTCCATTGAAGTTCTTATATACAGAATTAAGTCATTATGTAATTATGTACGCTATACTTTATTATAGTATATTTTCTATAAATCTATAAATTCTATAAATTCAATGCAATAAAATTGTATGTGATCAGCAGTTCATGGTACTTAAGAAAAAAATGCTGTGGATAAAATATGCTCATTAGTTTTATATTAAATTTGATACAAAAAGGTCTACTAACAGAAAATTATATTTGTCATTCGATTTAGTAAATAGAAATGTAGTTAAAAAAAGATTGTAATAAAGATTAATATTTATGTTTTAAAATGTTTATGTTTTTTATAAGTAAACAAACAAATAATACAATTATTTCCATAAAATAATATAATTAGTTTTTAAAAGAGCAAACACTGCTGTTCTGCATTGGAAACAAATACAGAATGCTAATAAGTACTTATATTCAACTATATATAACTCAACGTACTATACTTATAGCTATACTATACTTATAGCTCAAACTGAAATATCGTAAAGATCTGAATATGTGCAGAGATACACATAAAAATTTCAGTTAATTTTTTTTGGTTATTAATTTGTGATAGTTCAAATAATTTCTTGCATTTAAAGTTTTATCAGATTTTATTCAAAATTTATATATAGATATTTATGATTTATAATTTTGTCAAAAATTTTTTACTAATTAATAATTTATAATTAATAATTGATATAGATGCGAATAAATTATAGTTTTCGAATATCATTAAGCAGGGAATATTTAGCATATTAAGCTTTTTTTACTGAAATAATGATGTATATATATAAAAAATAAGTAAATTAGACTAACAAAATTATATTATAAAATTTATATTATGTTTTCAATAATCAAAACAGAAGTTCTGATCATACTGTATTCTACAAATAATATTTTTTTATCGATTTTGTACGTTTATAGATAGTATTAGTTACTAAATTATCAAATATTTAAAATTATTTAGAAATGCTACCTTAATTTAAAATCTGCTTATATTGCTGTCAAATTTCCGTAGATTACATTTACTTACTATACTGATTTGCTTTTTACTGTAATTTATTAGTATTCATATTCTATTTAAAACTACTATTTAAGTTAATGCAAATCAAAATCAACAACTTTAAATAAGCAATAAAATTTATAAATACTGACTTTATTCTACCCTCTTATTCTATCAGTTTCAATTTGCTATGTTAAGACGTCATTAAATATCTTCACGTTTATAACAAATGTGTCTTATTTCAGAACTTATAGAGGTATGAAATGAATAATTTCTTCTATATCGCTATGAAAAAATACAAGAGATAAAACGCAGGAAAGCAGAAAATACGAGATGAGGTGAAAGGGCGGTGCAGTTGCTTTTTCCCTGACGGCCAAAGTGTTGCGGAAGATGTTCGTTTTCTCCAAAGTGTAACCTGGCTCCTTGGTTTCTTTTGAGACGATACGACTCATCTTGTGCTGTTGTTGACAGGTGCTTGACAAGTGGTGGTCTTTCTTCCCTCATCGTTGTCGAAGAGTCCTCTTTTAGCTCCACTTGCGTCCCTCTTTATTTCAGTCGCCAGAACAACTGTGCGTTAATCCTACACATCGCTTCAATGGCGTTTTACCTCAACCTTCCTCCTTTCGCCATACAAGCATACGCCTGCCTGTAACAGGATAGGATGGAAATAAACGTACGCTGAGTCGAGTTGACCGAGAGTACGTCAGATGTCAATGCTTATTTATTTTAAAGTGGAGAAATATTCATAGAATTTATCGGTATTGCTATGCATCTTTGGGACAGATAGAAAAAGTGAAAATGGAAACAGCCGAACTTCGTACGAGAAGGAGCTCCAAGAAACAACTGCTTGTGACTAGCAGTTAGTTATAAATGAATATATATAACATGGTGCCGGGATTATCGAATAGTCTCATTTCTTCCAGTCAAACTTCCATGTCAATTTCTCTTCTATTATATACTTACACAGACATATAAATATTGGCAGCTACTAGTTATAATAATTATTTTTTTAGAATTGTTGAAAATTTCAATAGTTATAAATACAATTGAGAAAGTTGGAGGAAAAGAGTTTTCCCCCGGATCTTAAATGGTTATTAACATCGTTATTTACGTAGGGTCCGGTGTTTTGGACACCCTAAAAAGAGCGAATTGTTTTGTAAAATCTCCTCTCTGAGTTTATCGGATTGTTCGGCAGACGTGGCAATTTTCGATAAGCATTTGGACGGCGAATTCTCTTACTGTCCTAGTATTTAAATTCCAAATTCTCTTCTTTATTCTCTTTCGAGTGTTTTCCCTCTCCTTAATGGATTTACACCTCCGAGTTTCAATTGCTAGGTACGATTTAATTGAAACAATATCGGGGTGTCCATGACCACTGCACATAAAAATTAAAAATTGTACAATAAAATTATTTACATATTAAATTAGAACAATTACATTTAATCATAATTTTATATAATAAAATGAATTGGTTTTTTACACCTATATTAACGTACGAGAAAATAGAAATGCTTACTTGAATTTATATTTAATCAATAGCGCTTTTTAATCCTCCGTTGACGTTTTAAATTAAATTAATTTTTCATTTATTATAAAATGTAGGTTTTAAAAATTTTATAGATTTTTTAATTATAATTAAATTATATATTATAAGTTATGTTTCAAAATAAAAATAAAAATTTTTTCAGTATAAACATTCATAAATCCATAATTTAATTGGTGATTCATATTTATACATATATATTTACAGATTATAAAATATATAGTATATTAGGTTTGAAATTATTTTATAAAAATATTATTTATTGTCTTAAATTAAATATTCAAAGATTTAGAGTGCAAATCTTTATTAGATATATATAAGGTATTTTACCAAATTCATAAATATTTTCAAATCTAGCATATATTACGATAGAATGTTTATATAATTTATTATGATATATTGAATGTATCATAAATGTATTATATGTATATATTATAAAAAATATGTATATATTATAAAAAAATGTATATATTAAATATATTATAGATTTGTATTATATGTGTGTAATGAATTTTGATATATAATTTAAATTTATTTTTTTGTTTAATTTCACTTAAGTAATACTTTTATATTGTTATAATAAACAAAAGTATGTTTCATTACTGCAAGTGAAACAAACAATAAAGAGAAAGAATAGTGAAAAGTTAAATATAAAAGATTGCTCGAATAAATGCCTAAAGAGCAAAGAAATTCATTATATGCCGTTAATTAAGAATTTTTAATCACAAAGGATAACATGTTGCTTGTTACTTTGGTCATTTAAACAACAATATTTTTTAAAAAGCTTTATATTCACAACAAAATAGTTTTTAATTAAAAGATATATTCATAAATAAATCTTTTTATTAAATATATTTTAAAAATTATATATTTAATTTTATATAATTGAATTATTTTCGCTAAATAAAGTTTTTTTGTTTCGTTGATAATTAATAAACATCCTTTATTTATATAATAACATATATAATTTATATTAAAACTTACGTAATAAAAGATTAAGTAATTTATTAAGAGAGAACAGTTTTGAAATACAATTATTTCTGAGTTGGAATTTTTAGTTATTAACAGCTTGTGTCTCAAATTGCTAAAGTAATTATGGTATTACGATATACTAAATCAAGTAATATTTTTCAAGGATGAAAATTTAAAAAAACATTTCAGACCTAAAATTTTCTCATCTTTTTTCCTTTTATATATCACTTTTACATGGTTTGAAACACAGTTTAGAACATTTTTTGTAATAAAATTGAATTTAGATTTAACGAGATCAAAAAATTTTTTCCTACTATTATAATTTCCTACTATAGACAAATTTTATTGAACTAGTTCAAAGTATAGAATAAAAATTAAACACCTAATACTTTTAGAATAAAAAGGTAGTAAACTGTCTAGATAGCTTCTCAAATAAGAGTTTATTTTAGGATAGATAATATAATTTTACTTTTTAATACATAAATAATGTATTAGTTATATAATAAATATAAAAATTAATAAACGTAGAAAATATTATCGATTAATGAAAAATGTGTACAATTAATTATTAACTTTAGTATAAATTGTACCAAATTATAAAAATTTATATTTTCTTAAGATTTCTATAAGGATCGTATAAATTTATTAAGTTATTTTATCATTTTACATTTCTACCATTTAAAATATATTCTATGAAATGCGTGAAATCGTAATTAGGTTAAAATGGTAAAGTACATATGAATATGATGTAATTCATTTGTTATTTTATGTTATTATATTATTTATTTATGAATATATTATATTATATTATTATTTTATTAGTTATAATATTATATTACTAATAAATTTTTGTATTATTTTTCGACAAATGAATGTAATATTGTAATATATTACAATACATATAATATAGCTTTTATGTATACATTTAATTTAATACTATTATTTTAATAAAATTATAAAAATCAGAAGAATTTTGGAATTCAAAATTACGTTCATAATAGATTCAATCTACTTACATTTGTTTGTATAATTTGAACGTTGAATGTTTTACATAAGCATGCATCTTTTACGCAGTACCTACCAAGATTATTTGGAAAATACTCAAACAAATTTACTATCGGATTCTTTTCTCGTATTCGTATTCGATATTTTGTTAATTAACTGGGCGAAGTTCATGTAATCACGTAGAATGTACATATGAGCAATAAATCTGAGATAAATTCGAAGAATAAAATAATATCAACTTTGTGTTTGTGATACAACGTCATTTTCATCAACCACTGATTGTGTATTAGTGGCTATATCAGTGTGTCGATTTAAAGTTCATCCTAGAACTTTTACAAAATAATACACGATTGGAAATTTTCTTTGAGCCGCGAGTTCTCGTTCAATTTGCTAATAAGAAGCTCTTGATGTTATCTTGAACATACGCATACATATTATATTTTTATTGACTCCGCATAAGTTTATCTTTCATTTTATACTTCGGATTTAGTTTTTTTGCTCAATCAACATGTTATCTAACGACTTAGCGAGCTTTTTCCACTTACAGATTTTCAAACAAGTCAATACTACGTATGTAAGTTTTGCGGATGTACTGAATATTTGATACATGCTTTATTGTATTTTTTATATTTGTAATACTAATAATTTAATGGCAAAAGTTTTTAGATTTTATGCCCTTAATGAATAAATTACAAATGAATGCTCAAAGTATTTACTACTATTTTACGAATACCATACTAATATATCAAAAAGATACAAATATCACAGAAGTAAAGCCTGTAATTACAATTCAAGTTTTAAAAGGAAATTATAATATGATTTCGGGTAAATGCTTAAATTAAAATATTTTGTATATATATTTTAAAATATTTAAAAGCGTTCCAGTTTGTAAGAAGTTTTCAAGCATATAAAATATTTAATTTATAACATCTATGTAATAAAAATAAAAGCTTGTAACAGATATAAATATGAGTAAATTTTAATTGTTGATTTGAATAAGCTTGAAATTTTCCTGAAATTCTGTAACAATATGAATTTAATTTGTATTATTAAAAAATTTTTTATCTCTCTTAATCAGTCGTAAGTGAATACGTAGAAATATATAAGATCCAGTTATATAAAGAATAAAAATATCAGTCTTTAAAATTAGAAAGATCGTGATTAATGTATATATGTATGTATAAAATGTTTGAACAAATAGCTAGATGGGATATGAAAGTATTACTTTTATTTTCTCGGTTGTTATTTTTCCTTCTGAAGTTATGGACGAAGGCATATGAAAAATTCAATATCTTCTAGGAACTTTTTCTTTTTTTCTTTGTATTAGTGAACGATAAATGACAGACCATCACTTCCATAACTTAAAATGAGTATGCAAATAGATAAAACGTTTTACGAGGGGTTGAAAGTACTGTTTGAATTTTCGTAAATATATAAATAACTTTATTTAATTTACTTGATGAAAGAATAGTATGTTTTTATAAAGTTTGTTTTTCACTTAAAAATGTCTATGCTTTATAAATTAATCAGTAACGATTTGTTTTCTTAATAAATTAGTAGACTTGTATCAAGTCTCATTATTTTATTTTTATCTCTATGTTTATTAAAATATATATCAGATTCTAAATAATATATAGAAAAATCTATATTTTTAAATTTTAATACATAGAAGATATATTAATTGTTGCTTTTATTTTAAAAAAAGTTTAGAAACTTAAAATATGAATTATATATCAATTTAATTCTCATTATATATTTGTTAACAAACAATTTTCCCTAATTTAAGTTTTTGCCTTTTATTTCAAGTGAGTGACTTATAGGAATGCATTTCTAAATATCATCAGTTATATAACTTCAATTATATTATTGTAATTAATGAAGGTAAAAGTTTTTAATTTACTTACTAAATTATGTTGTGTTTCGTATATTTTCGGTAAGTATTATTCTAACAAAAATCGTTCATTTATTTAAAAAATTTTGATTTTACTTAAAAATATTCTGATTATGAAGAGTTGGCTAATATAGCTAAAATTAACGTAAATTACTTGTCATTTTTTACCAAATTAATCGATTAGCGTTTAAAGATACTTTGTGTTCATTTGTATGAGAATCAGGGTTATATTTACGTATTATTACTGTCTAACGTTGTAATGAATATTTGTTATTTTTTATATTTCAAAAAATTCTTATAAAACTTACGTTAAGTAAACACAAATTGCACAAATTTCATGACGAAATTATATAAAAAATTATAAGACGAAATTTCATTATTTTTACTGAAAAGACATAAAAAAATTTATGTAAATTTTTTTACATTATTACTTTACAATTTATGTAAAGTAAATTGATATTATTATAATTCTCTGGATAGAACTAAAAACTTTCAACTTTCTGCATAATGTGTAATCCGTTTTTACTTTTTTGCTCTTAAAAACATGGAAATTTAAAGTAAGAAAAATTGTGAAAACTCTCATATTCGGTAATAAGTTGCCCTGGAATTCTGAATTTTCGGTTTCTTGGTAAATTCGCTCCCCATTTTCTTTTTCTGATGTTCTCATTTTACTGCCTATACACTGGAGAATCTTATACTGTCAGGTCCTGACGGTGACCTGAACTCTTAACATTGGAACATGTTCCGAACAAATTTCTTCGAATCCTTGTTCTATCGTTATTCTATTTCTTCGTTTTTCGTTACTGTTGAGTTCGTTATAAAATATATTTCTGTTCGAATTTTTTTGGAATTAAATCATTGAATGTCGAGAATCAATCATTTTTTGTAATATAATATCTAAAAATTTTGATTTCTTTTGAATGTAAACTCCAGCATACGATGTTTTATCAACCTTCGAGACATATCTTCGATATCTAAAATTAAAATCCGATGTCAGTCACTGGAGATTATAGGCTTTAAATTTTGAGAAATAAATTATAGTTTATGATTCTGATAATAAATCATGATAGTTGTTAAACGTTTGACTTTACGTGATATTCTATTGAAAGTATGAGTTAAAATTGTAAAATATTTTTATTTAAATTTAATTAAATTCTTATGTCATGTAGAATAAATTCTTCAATAAATTAGTAAACTATGATTCATTTTAATGAAATTATGTAAACATTTATTATGAATAAGATTGCAAATATTGGTAAAATTATTTATAAAATAAGTCAAAATTTGAAATTGTTTAAATATCGTAATGGAAATTTTTTTATTTTTTTCAAAATACTATTTTTGAATTTTGAATAATATTTCGATGAAAATCTTGTTTATAATCTACGAACAAATTTACATTCGTTATACAATAAAATTCTTTTAGTAATAAAAATAAAAACAATATTTTGGAGCTATTAAAACGAAATTCTTTTTTTATTTTAATCATGTAGAATTATTAAAATATTTATAAATATTATTATCAAATAAAGTATTTATTATCTTAGATTTGTTTGAAAAATTAAACAAGAAGTTGGAAACGTGAATATATGTTGATTAAGTAAAGCCATAAAAACTAGATAAGGAATATGAAAATATAAAATTGATAAAAATTTTCTCAACTTTAATATTTGTGCAAAATTAGTGATTCTTTTTTGAGGTAATTAAGTATTTTGTGTAGGCCAAATATCATTCTTAAGTTGTGTTATTATCAATGATCGTTACTAAGTGTCCTATTTTAAGTTTAATTTTGCTAATTAATTAAACTAATAATACCTTACTTCGTTATAACATTTTTATTAAAGATTTAATAAAATTTCTTTTAAAATATCGGGTATTCAATTATTGTATGTTATGTAAAAATGGAAAGTGAAATTTATCTAATATCTAAGTTGAATTAAGAAGTAATTTTATTAAATAAATTTGAATATCGAGAATGAAACTATTTATAGTTCTAGAGAATTCAGAGAACTGGTTGAATTATAATATTATATATAATGTTACTACCAAGTGACAAATTTTATATTTTATATAAAATTTATACATATCGATTGCACATAATAAATCTTATTCCGTAAACATAAGCAAGATTAGCTTTTATAGTTAAAAATAAAGAAAACTTTTTTTGTTTACAATAAATGTATATGTGTGATAATATTTTATTAAAAAAAGGAAGATATTCTTGAGATATTTTGGTATATCTCATAATTTCTTGCTCATTATATATTCTTCTTAAAATATTTCAATCTTGTGCTCCCTATTTTTTATATACTTTACTTTATTTACAAGAACGTAAGGTTTTCTGAATTTCAATGTCACAGAAAGATGACACTTCTTTATTTTCTTGACTATATATAAGTCATAAATTATTCATCTATATAATTCGAGTTCCAGATTGGAAAAAATAGCTCATAGTAGTATTAGAATTTTTGGGTAATAACAAAATAATTTTTTTAAATATAAAGAGATAAATGAACATAGATATATTTTATTTAAAAATATATTTATATTTTAACTATGTATCATGTACTTTCATCGACGAACTATTTTACGGCGAAAGTATTTTACAAGTAAATAAATACATATTATCAGTAAAATTGTAATAATTTCAAATGCTATCGAAAATATAAATATATTTTTAATTTAAGAAATCGTTTACCTTACTAAGTTATTAAATAATATGTTATATTGTTAAACGTCATTTAATGTAAACATTTTAATGTTTAAGATAAATTTGAAGTGAATAGAAAAAAATTGAATTAGTTATTAAATTAAGTAATAAATAATCATTTGCAGGATATAATTATATAATACATTTACGTGCAATTTATTCGTAAAAGTTGAGTGGAAGAAATTAGCAGCATTGAATATAAATATAGAATTGGTAAGTGTTAAATTTACTTGTTTTCATCAGTTACATCATTGATACTATTATATTTAAAAAAATCGCATATAGCAGAAATTATTAGTAAAGCTAAAACTGTACGGATATTAATATAATACATAATTTACTATAGTATAGTAAATACTTTACTATAGTATAGTAAATTATTATATATATAAAATTATGATATTTTGAAATTTCAAAGCTAACGATAATAAATGTAAGTTAAATATGTAAAAATATGTAATAATATCCATTATCCAATGCTTATTTTTCAGTAAATATATATAATCTAAAGGACGTTATAGTTATTATTATAAGTATTTTATTTTCATTACAAATTTTATACAATAATTTTTTGCATTCTTATTAATATATTATTTTTGAAACGTAAATAAACATTTTTTATATAGAGCGAGCTTTAATATTAAAAATAATTGCATTTTTAGCTATTAAAATAAATTTTAAAAAAACCTGAAGATTTTTATAGTTGTTACTAATAGATGTATTTTAAAATAAATGTATAAAATATATGAAAGATTACATATTAAAAATGTTAGAAATGTTTTGTTAGATATATTTATAAATTTATAAGCAATATTTAAAATTTTAAGATCATGAAATTTTAATAATAGAAAGGAATACCACTTAATATAAATGAATGATTAGAGAAAAGTAAAGCGTAATGTAACATTTGGTTATTATGTATTAATTTTATTAAATTAGTAATATATTTTATTTTAAACTATATAAATATATAAAAATATATAGTAAAAAATATAAATAATAAATTTACCACCTAATAATAAATAAAATGAAAAATATTATACACTTGTATAATAACAAAAAAACAATAAAAATAAACTTGTATTTTATCAAAATATTTTACTAAATTTTTTAATATATTTTTCAATTATAACTTGTTTACTATTAATTTGAACTGATACATTAAATAACGAAGAAAATAATATTGAAACAAACCTGTTGAATAAAGATAGAAAATCGATAAACGAAAATTGTTAAAAGCGGTAGACGATGTTCAACTATGAATTGAGTTCATGCGCGTGTCATTAACAGTTTACGTTCTAATTGGTTCTATAGAAAAAAACACATAAAATTATATACTCTATAGTTTATTGCAATTTATTTAAATTAATAAAATTTATTTATTGTAGAGAAAATATTAAAATAAAACAAAAATAATTCGGTATTATATATGTATTAATTGTAATACATAAATACTAAATGCTTCATTAATTAATTGTTACGATATTTTTTCTTTGTTGTACATATATGCATATTTGTAAGACAAGAACCCGATAAAAGTACTAATTTTCCGTCGACAAAGTGATTGATGAAAGTGTAATAAAGAGCGCTTCGGTCTTAAAGGTTAGCCGCAGTAGTGACAGAATGTCACATATATCATATTGGACGCTTGACAAAAGACTAAAAATTCTAATTCAAAAACATGTTACATGTACAGGATCAAATTTCTTACAAAAATTGCAAAAGTGTTTTTATCCATTATAAAGTTTATGCTATCTTTTTATCAAGGTATCATCGAATAAAATACCATCGACAACAAATTTATAAGTTGAGAAATACTTAAAAATTAATATTCGTACTAAGATTAAATTAAAAATATTCAGTTAAAAATTAAAAGAACTTGAAATTTGAATTTGAATGTTAAATTAAGATTTTTATAGGATTAGGAAACTTCACTTTATTTTGAAGACACGTATCGTAAATATAATGTAAATTGTTAATTTAACTATTTTTTAAAGAAAGTATTCTTATTTCTTTTAAATACCGAAGAGAACTTAAAAATATTGTTTGAATTTTATGAAACTGACGTCAACTTTAGAAAAATGTTATAATTAAAAGTTCAATTTCTTAAGAGCATATTCGAATGCTTTATGATGATTACGACTTGGTTCGAATTAAATTTTTAATGTTATTGAAGATTAATAAATTATTAATATAAATTATTATATTATTAAGCTAAATTATTAAATAATTTGATATACATATGATATAACGAATGGAATTAGTTATCGATATGAATCATGTTTCACGAATATTAGTTACATGTTTTATTAAATAAATGAGACAATGACGAGCATTGAATATCTTTAAGGGTTTTTTTCTTTATTTAAGATGAATTTGTGTAATTGCAGATTTTACATTTTAGTAAAATTCTACATAATTAAGCAATACTTCGTATGTAGAAGAAACGTGTTTAAAAACCGCAAATATCAAAAAAATTCTAAATAATGTGGATAAAGTTTGATGAAAATAATCATTTACTTCTCAATGTTTGTATAGAGTAACTTTGTGTTTGTGTTGAATTAAAGAAGTACTTAGAAATTGATGAAAGAAATATACATGAACTCTATTGTAGCGCAGGCTCAAACAAAGGCAGGTTTGTTGGGAAAACATGAAATTCAAGCGTTAGGTCAAGATTAGTTACTGCAGCACTGTTCGTATCAGGTTGTCGTTCGATGAAGTGGTTAATTCCGTTTTGACGCTTTGGACATGAGATGCGACCACATTAGCAATGTCGTCGTCCGAAATATCCAAAGAGAAAATACTGACCGCACTTCGTACATACCAGAATTGTGATTGAATAGCTTCAGCCAGTCTAGCTTGAATTGCAGGTCGATTTGAGATTTGCGCGCTGAAATTTATATTTCGATAGTGAAATGTGCATAGCACTAAAATTTGATAGATGTGCTTGCTAATTTAAGCGATGGAAAATTAATGTCCTTACAGCCTATTTAATGGGTCTTTTAAAGCGCTGTTAGCATTTTCAGAATGCTTTTCCTTGTTATATATTTTATAAGTTATTATCATTTTTATGAAATTTTGCAGAAACTAAAACGTGTCTTTATGTTACATAATATTGACGATATAAACTTTTTTCCCTATTAACATAATTTTTCATTCTGCATTCTAGTTTACACATTAATTTTATTTAGTTTTATTCAAATATTATTCGATATATTGAAAATCACTATTTTATTAGATGATCGAATATCGAATGACGTTAAAATGAATTAAAAGACTTGCGCTCATTCTATGTTATCATTAATCACCTTTCCCCTAATTACATTATTCTGAAATGAGAGAGAATAATAATAAAGCACAAAAAATGTCGCTGCAGTTTTAATTATTCAAAACAATGAGAATGTTAAGGATTGCGTTCGCGTGCTGATGTGTTGCAGCAAGTATAAATTTAAGTCAAAGCGCGAATGTGGCATTTGTTCGTGACTCTCTTTTTTCCAAGCTCTGATAATGGCCAGTGATTCAAAATTCACATACTGTGCACATATGTGTGGTCACACGCGAGATTTTCCATCGCCAAAGCGAATTTGAAAGTCATGAGAGAGAGTTTAAGTTATGAGCGGCTATGCTTTTCTCTCAAGTGCTCGCGTGAATTGGATAAAGCTTTGTCTTCCTTTCGCTGGCAAACGTTTGGATGCGTGTACCATGAAATGGTTTTTAGAGGTTATTAAAGTACATTTTTGTATATTATTTAGCTCTCTTTCTCTCTCTTTCTCTATTTTTTGGAAGCTGCTAATAAATTTTTCGCCAGCAGCTGATATTATTTAAATTATAAGCATCTAAAGTTCTTAAATATGACTGACATTCTATTCTTTAAGTATTTATTTTGTGATAGGGTATATTCTGATAATTTTATACAAATTTACTTTTACTCTAATGGAATTAAAGGTGAGCCAACTAGGATTTTTTTTAAACTACTTACTGATTGTCTTTTCTAGTTATAATATCATAAACATTTTCTGTGTAGTAAGAATAAAATTTTGTACAACTTTTAATATATTTCTAAGATTAAGAAAAATATCGATATTAAGAAAACATTTTATAATTTTATCTTGATCAATAGTACTTACATTTAATAATACGCGAAGTCATTTAATAAATATTAAAGTAAGCTTATCTATGTATTTATCAATGAAACAAATTATAAGAATGAGAAAAAGTCCATGATATAAACAATATGACAGTTATTGCTCTTATTGTAACACTTGACCTTGCAATATTTAAACTACAATACTTTAATTAATTTTTTTAAATAGTTAAAATATTTCAAAGTTTAATCTTAGGATTGCAATCAGTTTAAAATATGGTTTAGAAATCTAGAAATAATTTAATTTTTTGTATATATTTATTTCTTGATAATAAAATATTTTACTAAAAAATTTAAATATTTACAGAATAACATTTAATAGCAATAAATAAAAAAAGCAAAATTTCTATTAAAATAAAAGCAATCAATTAATTCAAATATACTATAATCATTTTACAATCAGTATAAGTTTTAAACTACCCAATTAATGTTTAGTCAATGGAAATTATATGCATTTGCATTATATCAAATCTATATATATTAAGTTGTTTAATTGACAAATATTACCACAGTGTAATTAATAAATTGGCTTAAATTTTGTATGATTTCTGAAAGAATTAAAAGTAATTAATTGATATTGAGAAAATTAAACTTATTAAAAATCCTGAGATATAAACATATGTATGTGAATATAGTTACACATGCGAGACGCAGTTGAGCACATAATGTAACCAGGTAAAATAAGGTTGCTTTCCTTGTAATTCTCTATTTAATCAATTAATTGCATCATTTTGTTCGTATGATTTCGGTGTAAATTTCAAAAATTTTACTTTTAATATGAAAAGATCACTTTCCTAAGTATAACGTTTCTTTTGATGTTTCTTTTTCTTAATTTTTACGAGAAACTCATAAGAACTCATAATTCTGGATTATTGTAGGTATTTCAAAGGTTCAGAGTAAATCAACAAAATATTGTGAATCATATTTATAATATTACAATTTTATTGCTATGAAAGCTAATTTCATTTCATGAAAGTTAATTTCATTCTATATTGAGATTCGTAATTATTGTATTAAAAAATTTTAATTAAAATTTATATAACCTAAAATAATAATAATAAGTAAAACAATTATCCATATTTTTATGTCCCAAATTGAATTTGTATTGATTTAAAAAATCTTATTCTCTATTTTAATATTTCAATGGAATTTTTTTAATTGCATTTTCCGCTTTAAAAATGGTACTGGTAATTATTATGATACAAAAATATTTATTCTTCAAGCAATTCACGCAATTTCAGCAACTATGATTAATATTTGTACTATGTAGTATTACATTATCTGGGTTATATATTAAATTACAATGAAATTATTGTTTCATTATCGTGTTTAGTATTTCTTCGAAATACTTTTATACTACACCGCCATCAAAAAAATAATTTTCATACGTAACGTGAACGCTTGACTTGTAAAGATCAAAATCTGTGCATTCGCATCGATTTTCCCTTTCTAATTAGTTAACTATTAGTATATTATCATTCTCATTTCTTTTACGTTAATTTTTGTACTAAATTTGTCTATATTTACGTTATATTATCACATTACTACGTATATATTCTATATTATAGGTTGGAAATAATTTTGTGTTCAAGATACGTGTAACTAACAGGGTGTAGAAGGTATAAAAAGTTTTATCGTTCGCTCATGTATCTATCACTCTATGATTCGTAATGATGAGATCCATCGAGTCAAATATGTGCAGAGCTTTCGTTTATAACCTACCGTGTATCTTCGGATGTGTTCAGTACCTGGGATATCCTGCACGTGAAAAACTGAGTCTGCTATGCTTAATAGTCCCTGTGGTATGTTCCACTATTATCCATCCTGTTCCCCACATCATTCATACGTTTCAATAACTGATGGACTTTGCTTCTTCAGTCTCTTTAAGATGTACTAGCATTGAAAAAATTCTTTTATAATTTATGACACATTATGTTATTGATATCGTAGAATATCTCAAAGTTGATCAACATAGAAAATGGAGGGCGGATGAGAAAGGAAGGAAAAGGTTTGTAAAATATTAACTATACCCATTTTCAATGGTGACTGGATTTCAGGTTTGAAAGCAATCTATGAAGACTAAATTAATGAAATGAAATTTAACACTGGTACTTATTCCTAATGACTTAATAGTGCTCGAAGACTTTTGATCGATTGTTTATTAAGTTCATACATTATTTTAGAGTAAAGAATAGTATCAGAAGAATTAGTCAAAATACATGGTTTTCATGTGAACATTACCAAGATTGATTTTTGATACAGATCAAACTGGATTGGCAATATTTATTTTTACAAAAAATTAAATAAATTTTACTTATTTTGTTATATAAATATAAAGATCTATCCATTAGTATATCAACTTTTTTATGTATTTTGACATATTACTGTGGAATCACTATATTAAGTAGTATTTCTAGAAGAATTTGATATAATAGCATTTTTATATTGTATATTTGTATCTTTGTATTTATATTTAAAATAAATTATTATTAAAATCATTAAAAGAATTTTACATTAAAATGCAACAGCAAAGAAAAAAATAGAATCTTTATATAAATTTAGTGAAAAATTAATTTATTATCTGAAACAAAATAGGTCTATGAATATGTAACCGTGTTATCAAGAATATATAATATATAATATATTTATATATATTATATTTACACTGAAACATATACATAAAGCTGAATTATAATATTAAAAACCATTAATGCCATAGAATAAATCAATGACTATTAAAATTCATAAATTGTTTTATTTTAATTAAATGAATTTATATATTTAGATACTTAACCTTGCAGGTTAAATTTCATTTTAAATACATCACAAAATACACCATATGCTATTTAGTACAATTTTATTATTTTTAAATATTTATTCTAAATGACTTTAAAAGAGCAAACAAAAAAATAAAATAAAGACATTAGTTTTAAAAAAGATAACTTACTTTCTTATTTCCTAGTAAAATGATGGAACTTTCTATTCTTCATTGTAGCCTCATATTTTATATTCTTAAATGATAAACTAGTAATTAATTAAATTAATTAATTAAAAAAGGTTAAAACTAATAATATCTGCATAAAAGGTAAGTCTGAGTTAACATTTAAAGGTTGTAATAATCCCCAGACTCACTGTTTAATCGAAGACATAAGAACAGGTAATTCGTTAATTCACGTGAGCCAATGCTTTTCGATGATGTAGTAGTATGTCGCTTTTATGGACGCGTGCCAGTTGACTATTTATCTTTAGTGCTCGGGTTCCGAATGGCGTTCAAATAATCCGTACGTACACGAAACTTGTGCAATGCTCCGAGTTTTTTCCATGCCGATGCCTGTGCGGTATTTACAGCGATTATCGTGATAAGAGGGCGAGAAACTAGATTTTCGTATGAGATTACATTCGGTTACGAGTATTCGCATTTATAGCACAATGGTGATGCTTATTTATATTATATCCAATATTACTTACTTAAATCCAATATTTCAGCGTTTTGTTAGATCCCTATTGTTGAGACTTGTATTAGATTTCGAAGGATTCTAAAATTTGAGGAGCACGGAGTCAAGAAAAGTTTTTAGTTTTTATGGTTATCTGTAATTTCGGTCACATTTCAATAAAATTAAATACATATATTTTAATATATGATTTTCTGCATTGTCTTACATTCTGTGAAATTTAATGATGGAATTAACGCTGACATTTGCATATTTCAATCTATTAATTTTGGTTTCTCAATTACTTAAATTCTTTCACATGATGTTTTGAAGAATTCTAGTTTGATTCAATTTTAGATCATAAAGATTTCGTTTTTTACATACGATTTACCAGAGGTTAAGTTGTAGAAATGCTAATTAAGCAGAGAAAATATGAAATCTGATGGTATGTTTTTGAGAACCTTGCAATATTTAAACTTGTTAGTAGTAAACTTATAAATTTTTAGTAAGTTCATGGAAAATTTAAATTAAAAATCACTACTTTTAAAAATCTAAGCATATTCCATGAAATAGTACAATTATAATATAAAAAATAAAACTGCCTAGGTTTTATTGTGGAATTTCATATGATATTTAATTTAATGTCAAATTTTATAAAATTGATTAAGTTAAGTTGTAAATTAACATTTAATAGATCTTATAATTTGAATATATTAGAACTATATTTTAAGCAAATGAATAGATTTTTTATTAATAAGATTTTTTCATTTTGTATGTACTTATATTTAAGACATTCATAAGAAAATTTAGCAAAATATTATTTATGAATTTATAAGTAATATTTTATGTTAAATAATTCAAATCCTAATTAGGAAAATATATTTTATTTAAGTAGACAAGGATTACTCATAAATTTATTATAAAACTAATGTAATATCACTAAAATGTATTTCATCTTAATTTTAAGACGTTAAATCTCATTCTGAAAAGTAACAGATAATCTGATATTTAAGATTATAAGTAATTATTCAAAATATCATTAAAAAAATAAATCACAGTCTTATACAGTCTTTGTAATCAAATAATTAAAGAATTATAATATAGTATGAAGAGCAATGTTACCAATTCATAAAATAAGAATACAAGATAAATATTTACGAATTCTCATAAAAATTTGCCAGATTATACGTCTACATATACGAACCAAAAGGAATAACAATCGTTTACTTTTAAGAAAGAAATCTTTTATTTTTTTCTATTTTCGGATGTTTGTAATTACCGACGAATACGCCTAAGGCAATATCGTAGATACTATAAAATATAGAAAAACTTTTGTAGGTTGGTCGTATTTGTACAGTTTTGTTGTGCTGATATTGATATGTTTTATCACTTAGTTGCTAGAGGGCAGTGATAAAAATATTTTTTTTCGAGTTGATCCTCTATCTTAAATATCCAATTCTAACTTTATTTATCGTATTCATTATTAAGACTGCACGAATTCTTTTTTGTATCAATCTTTTGTATGGTATCTGTAGGAGTACCGTAGTATAATAACTATAGTATCAACTTGGCTGACGTCTTCATCATTCAATACACATAATTTATGGACAATTTCTTCATAAAGAAGGAATTATTCAAGTTATATAAGGAAAAATTGATAATATAAAAATAAATATTTATATATCAACAAATAAAAAATCAAGAAGATTCTGTTATGCATTTGATTATTTTACTTTGACTTTAAAATCTGAGATTAAATTGATTTATATTATAATAAATTGGCATAACAATACCGTAATACTTAATACAATTTTGGATCAACATTATTTTTTTATGTTTAGTAATTTTGTCCAGAAATTTACTGTTACAATAGTATAAATAATATTTTTTTTATTAATTTGTTATTCTTTTTATTTAAACTATTTCGAATTTAAGTTCTTATTGTATTTTATAATTGTATTTACAATTGTGACACGATGCATAATAATGTGATTTTACTTAATTATTCATATTAATGCATTATTGAATGGTAAGTTCGTACTAATTAGATTTTCAAATAAAGAATATAAAAATAAATTGATTTTTATTTTAATTTTAATTCAAAAGTTTATTAAAAAAAAATAAAGAAAATAACTAAAATTTTAATTCATTTCATCTTTGATTTTTAAATAAATTCGTTTTATAAATTGCCAATTAAGTTTTTTGTGGATGATACTTTTTTACTATATTAAAGAAAATTATCTTCTAATATATATTTAGCCGTGAACTATATTCTATAAAATAAACCAATATTATTGTTTTTTTATATATTCAATTGTTTGACCTGTTTATTATTATAGTTATGTATTCTGTTCTTTTGTATTGTAGCAGAATAGAAAGTGTGTAATTATTTGAAAATGTTACAGTATTGAACCATTTAGTTTTTTGTTTGACTAAGTTTGATTTCATTTTTAGTATTTTTTATAAATTTTACAAAATAAATATCACGTATGAACATTTTTTATTAAAAATATTCTGTAGGAGGAGCCTCTAATAGTCAATAGTGAAATTTATTAAATTAATTTTATTCTTTAATACTTTAATAATTTGATTACAAATAACGATTAATAATAAATAACTTAAATAACGATAAATTTTCAATTTTAATATAGGGAAGGAATATTTATTGAATAATGGCACTCCATATATAATGGAGAAATCAATATCTTGATGTAGTTTTAATATTTAATATTGTGATTCAACGTCAGTATAGTTTTGAATTCGATAATATTAAACAAGTTTATAATAAAAATAATATTAATTTTGATAATTTGTCTCTAAACAAAATAAAGTAATGATGTAATAAACAAAGAGTAATGAAAGTAATAAACAAAGGTGATGAAGTTAATACGTGAATATTACTTTCAGATATTTATCTTTTTATATATAAACTTGTAGTATGAGAGATATTTTAAGACCTATGGCTTGAATTCTTGCACTTTCAAGAGCGTGGTTGTATTTGAATACACATGAATGAATGTGTAGTTACATTTTATACCATGAAATTTTATAAAATATTTCTTTAAAAAAGCTTGTATATAATTGAATAATAGAAATAAATATACCTTATACATTTATATTTTATTCGAGCTTATTGTTTTTAAAAAGCATTATTAACGAAAGCATTTCTGATAATTAATCAGTTTGAAAGATATACGTTTGAAAGTAATTTTTACATTAAATTTAATGTGTATGATTTTTTAAGATACAAATATATTATATTTTTATGTTATAAAATTAAAAGGACAACTGCCAGACTTATTTTTTTTCATGTTTATGTTAAACTTCTTTTTATTATTTATATGTTCATATAAAATAATTTTTTTAGATTTTAGTTGCAATAATACTTCATATTACTAATATATATATAATGTGATATTAATGCGTTTATCTCGATATTTAATTCATCAAAAAGAATCGATGTAGAATTTTATGCATTAATTAATTTTAAACTTTCAATTTCATAAAAATATATTTAAAATTTGAAATGAATTTATTTTTATGCCTTAATATATTAACGTTAATGAATAATAAAATAAACAAATTGATAGTATGATATTTCATTACTTTAAAATTATATTATTTAATTAATTGTTTAATATTTAATTTAAAATAACTGTGAAGTTGTATCTCATGTACTACATTGAATTTAGAAAAGTTGATCATTTAAATATATTTATTATTATTATTGGAAATAGAAAATGATTCCCATCAAATTTAAATTAAAATATATGAGCAGGAGATAATTGCCTAAATAATTTTTACAATATTAAATGTACATTTTAATATGTTCTACATTAATTTCTTTGTAAAAGGAAAATATAATCATTGATTTGTAAGTTTTTGTATAATCCATTTTGAGGTGAATACTTAATTAATTTTCAGATATAAGGGATGAGTGATACCGAATAAATATAATACATATTCTTTAAAAGATTTAACGGAATTTGATACTTTTATTCTTATAGTCATATTGTATCTATTAAAATATAAAAATTATAAAAGATATACAGAGTTATGCATACAAATATTTACGTAAATATTTTTTTAATAGGAGTAAAAACTATATAAAAGACCGAGGGTAGCTATAATGTATACATAATAAGTAATTATTCAAATTTTTTATAATGAAATGTTAATTTACAGTCATATGAATAGCACACTGTACAATTTAAATATGGATAATATGTACCTATTAGTAGGATTTAATATGTACGAAGAAAAGAGTGGAATAAATAAACACTTGCGATTAACAATAATAATATTCAATATTTATTTATAATGTATCGCTGATGTACTCCATTTAATGCACTACGGAATTATGCCTTTACCTGATTCCTTTGATCTTTTCCTGAAAACATAAGCTTTCCCTTTTTCTCGCACGCATGTGTGCCATCTACATTCCACACACACGAACACACACACGCGATCGCGCGCCCGCATTTAGAGTTGTAAAGAAAGTTATTAAAAGTTTGCTAATTTTTTTAGTTCCTGAATAAGTAGGAATTTTCATATTAAAGTTTTTTTTTAATTTGAAAAGTACATTAAATAATTTATAAATTTCTTCTAAAGAAAATGACATACCTTGATCATCTTTTTTGAGCAATGTTTAAGAAATAATCACAAGAAATTTAATCATTAGCAGTAACGTACAATGGTGAAGTGAGTTGACGAGATAAGTCGTAGATAATGAATCGATGTTGATTTTGGACCAGTGAAGCAAAAGCTTATCTTTCTAGTAGTCGTTCCCTATGCTCGTGAGTTTCACCGCCGTTGTCATTTGCGTCGTTCCAACGGTGCATAGATTATAGATGAACAGGATTTTCCTCATTTTAAATAAGCGAATCGCTGGAAAAAACTTTATTTCTAACAACCACAAAGATAGGGATGAGGAGAATCAGCTCGTTTTTTATCGAAATATTGTTCAATTTTTTTAAAGTTTATGAAAGTAAATTTATTAATACTGTCACATGCGAGAATATAAGTGTTATTTAGTATATTTGAAGTTTTTTTAATCTTAATGTTTGTAAGCGATATAAGAACATAAATTTTAAAAGCTTTATAAGGCTTTACTTTAAAATAAAAATTATTAAATATAGAATAGATTTAATATTAAACGTTTAATTAAATTTTAATTTTTTTATAAAAAAGAATCCTTATTTGATGCATACTTAATATTAATATTAATTTTAAATATTTAGTTGTTTTATTATTAATAATACAAATCCATAACTTTCTTGCACAAATAAAATAATAAGACACTATATAATACGTGGTAAAATAAGTAAATGTTTAATTTATCGCATACAAAACATGCATTATTCATGTATGATTATATATGAATACGTATAGTCTTATATACAATCTAATTTTTCTTTTATAGCTATATATATCATAGAAAATGGATCAGTCGAATCGTTGAAAATTAATTCATGTGTGCATCTATACGTATTGATATGTGAAGCTATCTAAAGTGAATTATATATCTAAAAGCATATAAGAATTCTCACATACGCGCGCGCAGAGAGTGACAGAGTGTGAGAGAGGGGGGCAAAATGTACACTTATAAATCATATGCTATAATTTAGAATTGATTTAAATGTTTCAGAAATGAGCCACTTATAACTACATATATATATATATATATATATATATATATATATATATTCAATATACTTGTAATTGTGTACTAGCGAATTATTTTTTAAACAATTTCCAACACTTTTAAATAATTTAAAAGTTTGCCATATTAATAATTCGTACAAGAACAAAAATAAAACGTAAAATAAAAATAATATCTATTTCTTATACATGTATATATTTACAATAAATCTCCTAATCTTTTTCACATATGTGATGTTTTTTATATATAAATATAAGCGGATTTTCGACTAGTAGTATTCGACAGTATTTGACTAGCCGTATAAATAACAAGGTTACGAAGTTTTGGCTGAAAAATGGAGGTCGAGGTTATTGGGTAATTGGAAACTAGCGAAGACAATTTATTTGCATTTTAAATAATTTTTATTAATTTTTTAGATATAAATATTTCAAATATATTCATATTCTTTAAAATTTGTAATATTATAACAAACATTTTTAACTCTGAATTTAGTTTTTAATTATATTTATCTGTAATATTTTGTATCAATTTTTGAAATTCTAAGAAATTTTTTATTAAACGTATATAAACATTTCAATAATTATAAGACTTTTATAAATTATCAATATCATTAAATAGATTTCTTTCCGAGAGTATTATGTGCTATTTTCTAATAAATGGATTTTATGAAGCGGAGATAGAGACCACAATAGGAAATAATGTTTTACCAGCATATTAAGGAATTTTCGTTGTTTCAAATGAAAAAATAGTATTATCGGCCAATATCATTAATATGATTGCTTAAAAATAAAAAAAATAAAGTAGATCAATTTATTGAATTAATTATTTTTTAAATGTTTTTGTTGAATTATTATTGTATATTTCTAATATTTATTCTTTAAGTTTTCTACGAAACATTTTTAAAAATTTATAAAAACAGTTAAGAAATATAATTTTTGTTATTGTGAAGAAAAATGTCAATATAACATCGTATTTTTAATTATTAAAATATTTGACATTTTTAGCTTTTTTTATGTTACATTTTTAAATGTAAAATTATAGTGTCCATCTAATATAATTTATTAACGGTATTTAAATTATTATACTTTTAATTACAAGTGTTATGTACTTGTTAATCTTTATCATTTAAATGAAAAAACAGGTCAGCGACGATCGACCAATTAAGTGTTGAATGTAATAAAAGTAGGAAAAAGAAACTCTAATCCTTATCATGCTTGATCATGTAATAACTAATGAAATGGAAAAGAGTAAAAACTCTAAATTTTAGGATTCTGCTTTTAAAAGAAGAAAAGAATAAAAAAGACAGACTTAAGTCTCAATTAAGGAGAAATTTATTAACAATATTATTAACGTGATAAAGAAAAACTTAAATCGTGTCTCTTATAAGACACTAAAAGCTTAAGAAGTATGTCTTGTACAGGTATTTTCGCTTTATGTAACCTTGTTTTGAAGATTAAAATACACGATTTGCTGTCACGCTTATGCGAGCATACACACGCTTAGATGCCCATCGTGTATATATATGAGACTTATCCGTTTCATTTGTTCGCCGGTGTGTTTAAGTAATTTCTGTCAATTGTGTACATGCTGGTTTCACATAGCCGCACACGCGCGCATGTGGAACTTGAATGTTGATTAACATGAACACATATGCAGCTATATACTACACGAATCGCTAAAGAATACCCAATAAAAATATATACGAAGCAATGTATGCTCGGGTATCTGTATGCACTACACCAAGCTAAACTATACAATTGCGTATGGATTTAAATATAAACAAGCTCAAATATACATAGAGAATACAATACACATACAGGGATAATCGTGGCGTAATCCTTTACGACTATCAAGGATAAACAGGTCCAGTGTATCGTCCGTTAGTACCTCGATGTGTTTGCAACTAATTACATAAGTTTCCACATATTATATTATATTATATTATATCTTCCTCCGTTTTTTTGTGCTTGAACCTGTAAGTGTATAGTGTATACGTGTGCGGAGGTGTAGGTGCTCATTTGTTCACTTATGATACACGTGCTATACAGCGAGTGCACACATGCATGGTTCTTAAAAATTTGCACACGTTCAATAGGATTACATTCTTTATGCGTTCTCATTCTTTTCAACGGAGCGCAGTATATTAATTTTTTCATGTGGAAAAATGACATGTATTTTTGAGAGTCGATTAGTCTAGAAGAAAATATGTAGTAATTTTAAGATATAAAAGGTTATATAATTATTTTATTAAATTTATTAAATTGAGAATGTTTTTAAGAAAATATTAAAGCTTACAAAAAATGTTAATATTTAATATATTTCTTTTATTTTGAAACAAAAATTAATTAGATTTCGTGCGAAGGAAACAGAAAATTTATTTAAGGTTAATTTAATTAATTTTTCGAAAAGGTTTCTAATTTTTTCACTGTTTTAGCGCGGTGCGTATATTAATATTATTATAAAAATAATTTATATCCATAATATTGTAATACGTGAATTAAGACTTACTTGTGATAATATCCTTTCATTAACATTATAAGCAATATCTACTAATAAGTAAAAATTCATAATTTTACTTTATTAACATGCATTTTGTTAAATATTTTCAAATTAAAGTTGTTGAATTAAAATACTGAATTTGCATTTATTAAAGTAAAATAATATCATTGAGAGAATAATTTGAAATTTTACATTTTTCTAATTTATCATATATTAACTAATTTCAAAAGTAATCTGAGAATTTCAGTTAAAATTAGAAGCATAATAAATTTTTCTTTACCGTTGAATAGGTACTTCGTATTATAAAGTTTTCAGTACTGATTTGAACATACAATTACTGTTTATTTTTTTTTAATGTATGAATATTTTATAATCGTAGTTCTACATTTATAATATAAAGAATACATATTAATCTTTACACGTTATAACAGCCTTTATTATTTCATTAAGCTGAATCATTATTGTTGCACAGTAATTTCCTTAGATTTGTCCAAGTTTACTAATCTTCATCAACATCATTTGCTTTTTCTTTTCATTTGTATATAGCCTGTTTTGCTTATTCATTTTTGTTACACTTTGTTTCTTATTCGTTACATCACTCTACGATTTTCTTGACATCTCCCGACTTTCTGTTTCTCGCTCACTTGAATATCTTTATTGTCTTTATATCCATTTGTATTAAGCTACATTTTAAATTTTTAGAGAAAAAAGTAAATCAATATAAAATTTGAAGATTGTAATATTTATTACAATACGAAATTTATTATATTATGTTATGTTTCATAATTGATAAAGTAACGATAAATTTATCTCATTTTGAATAAATATCTGAGAATCATTTCTCAGATAAAAAGTAATAAATTTTACGTATTTTATTTTATAATTTAGTTATAATTTAGGAAACTATTATAAATTTTAATTCTATTATAAAAAAAACTATTAAATTCTATCATAAATTAAGTTGTCAATGTTTTTAAAATTCTATAAAAATGTAAGGTAAGGGAAAAATATTTCTAGTTTTTAGTTGAGAAGTTCATGATCGGCTAAACTATTTCTCTGAAATACAATTTAATATTATATTTCTATTTTTATATTGGTTTATGAAAATAGATTTATTGTTCGACTCAATTTGCATAATTTTATTATCCTCACAGTATAGGGTAAAGTGTTTTTACGCTAATAAACTATTTTTTCGCAAATATACTCATAGATTTTATTCATAAATATTTCAAATTCCTATTCATTACATTTCTTAGATTTTATACTTAAAAATCTTATACATTACGATAAAAATTATTTTATAAATCCGAAAATTTAAACTATAATGTTAATAATTGGGATTTTAATTGGCTTACGTTTACAGACTGTTTGATGATTTATTTTATTTTATTTTAATTATTTATTCTTGTATTATAAAAGTGATAATTTATTTCCAATAAATATTACATTTTGTTCTGAAAGGAATTACTGAACACATCGGTATGTCTGTTAGATAATATTAAAGTTTTAAATTATTCTGCTTTGTACAAGATTTTATTGGTAATTTCAGTTCTTTAATTTTTGAATTAATCATAAATCTAACTGATCATGAATTTGTTTATGTTTTTATTGACTTCCAACTCTACTTTTAACATTCAATGAGAACTATGTATTTTTAATTTTCAGTTTATTCATTATGTCTATATTATCTACATTAGCTTGCATCTAAAGGCGTATTCGTAAACTCGTTTCAATAAATTGTGTGATACGTGTTATCCTTCTATTATATTATTTAACATATATTATTTATAATATTTATATATAGTTCTTCTATTCCTAGTTATTATTTTTTCTATTTATTATGATCTTCAATTTATTTCTTAAAACTATTTTTAACTATATAGTCGTTATTTCTTTCATTTATATTTCTTTCTTCCGTTAAATTCTTTTAAAATATTGAAAACTTTAAATCCAATACAGATTTGAATATGTTAATTAATATCGTCCATTCATTCACAAAGTTTTTGAAACGTACCGACTACGTTAGTTTTATTTTTACTCTGCTTGTATTTCATAGCAAAAAAGAAACTTACAATTTGTTCGTTTAAGGAATATAAGCTTTGCAATGTTTGCATAATTTTTTGGTGAATAAGAAATTATTTATATAATTCTGAATTTCATAAAAATATCTAAATTGATTTTGTGTATATTTTTATAATTAAGTATTTTATAATTAAACATTAAGGCTAGATAATATTATCTGGTATCGTTTTGTTAACGATATCATGCACACTTTTGTACCTTATGATTAATTTAAAGGGATATTATTTAATTATTTTTTAATAGATATTGATTAGAATTACATTTATGTCACCCAATATAATTATATGAAATAATTAGTTAAGTTTATCGTAAAAAATTTCTTTTATTACTGTTATGTTAATCGTTGACTTCGATCAGTAAAAGACAATAGTTTGTTGAGAATAGAATGTTGAGAATAGCCAAAAATTGATTCTCAAAAAGTTTAATCTTTTTGTTCATTTTCTAAATATTTTTTTTCATAAAATGATAATTCGAATAAAATCTATAACTCCTTTTACCTTAAAAATTCATAACAAATTACATAACTTTTTGAAATTGTTTAAGTATTTACGAATATTTTATCATACTTCATTAATATCTTTATTTTTTCTTATTTCTATTTCTTGACCAGTACAGTTTCACGAAGATTGCAATTTTAGTCATCTTTATATTATCGTAAGATATCTAAAGTTTACCAATCTATGCTTATCGTACTTATAGTATTGTTCCAATTATCATCTTGCATTCGCTTATTTGTAATTTCGTATCTATCTATTACGTTTGACAGAACCATTATCTGCCCTTCAAAAATGCATATTGAACTACTGATAGAAGTAAATCTGTTAAAAAGTAAATTAATAATATATTCACATTAAATTATTTGTAATAAAATGATAAAATACGTACTATATAAAAACAGTGTATCAAAAAGTGCTTACATAGATAATTTAGGTATAGATATATAAATATGAAATTATTTTTAGTTTCATTAAATAATTTTTTGCAATATTTAATGAAACTAAACATAATTTCATACTTAATAAATTTTTATTTTATGTGGATACATGGGCGTGCGTACGTGTATAATATGCATGTATAATTTATGTGCATGCATTTAAAAGAAAATTGGGAATTTATATTAATGTTTGTTTAATTATTTATTAATAAATATTTTATTAAAAAATAAATATATGTTATATATTTATATTTTTCTTTAATTCTTGGCACATCAAACACTATATTTACTAATGTAAAAAAAAATTAAAAATCAGTTACAATTGTCAGTTACAATTTATATATTTTTAATGACTGATACTAGTATTAATTGATATACTAGCTAGTATATAAGTATTCCTTATCTTCTTTTATAGTAATATAAGCAACTTAATTTTCAAATATTAATAATTTGTGTTATTTATAATTTATCATCTTACTATTAAGCTTTAAGAATCTTAATAATAAAGTTATTTGCAGCAATTATCATAAAATCTACTTTTGCTTTGTAAGTGTATATGTACATGAATAATGTATAAAAATAGTCTGTCATATGAATCAGGTTAATTTCTAACTAATACATAATTCATGTAAAATAAACAATGGCTATTTTATCAGGAATCAGAAATTAATTGAACTACATAAAAATGTATAAATATGGAAAAGAATTGTTAAATTAGACTTTAAATTACTTTATTCTATTAGATCATATAAAATTAACGTAACTTATCATTTTTCGTTTGAATTAGAATTCATTTAAGAATTGAATAGCCTATAATTGTAATTGTAACTGCAGTTATAGGATAATTACTTAGTAATACATAAAGTTTTAGAAAAAGTTAACTGTATACTATCCAGTCAACAAAAATGGTCAATTCAATCGATGTATTTATGATTTAAACTAGCTACATTTAAGCAGTTGATAAAAGGAAGTATAAATATAAAGCCATTGAAATTCATATAGCCATTAAAATTTATCTCATATGTTTCAAAACGTTTATTGATCAATGTACACATACATCGTCCAATATCCATAAACACTAGCATTATCAGCAGCTATTAAAATTTATAGCAAAAAATTAATATACTGTTTTTTCAAATTTACAGCTAGAGATGTTTCCGTGTTAAATTTTGTGAGTATTGAAACGACTAAAAAGAGGTGTGAGCAAGTTTTTTAGAATTATGCTTTATAAATTATACTTTTGAAAGTGTTGGTGGTATATGAACACCAAATTAGTTAAAAAATATTCTGCCACGAATTTAATTTTTTCAATATTTCCTTTTTTTAAATAGGCGTATAATGAATTTAATCGTATTTCAGATAATAATTAAAAGTATTTCAAAAATTTTTAGTATATAATATAGTATCTTTAGTAAATAAGAAATGTTTTATTATTAAATACATAAAGTATCATTTTTAGACAAAAATTATGAATAATTGAGAAATGCTTAAGAAAGTAAATAGGTAATTTTTCATTATAACTTATGTTATAAAATAAACTGAGATTTTTTATTTAAAGTATTCAATAATATTTTCAAATATAAACATCATCAAAACTTTTGTGAAAGATACTTAGCAAATTATTTTTTAAATACGATGGTTAGATAAAATTAGAATATAAATAGTACTCGGCATAATAGGTTAAGTCTTAATAAAATATGAAGTTTTCTATCTACCTGTTTTACATGTAGAATTATTAGAAAGTCTTGACTTATTACTTTCATTTATTTCTTTATCGAATGATTATCTTTATTCATTGTAATAATTATTTTATATTATAGTAACATTTTTATTTACTCTTATTATTTAAGTAGATATTTAGTCTACTATTGGTTTATTAAAATAATTTGTAAGCGTTTTTTTATTCACAAAATTTTTAGAAATTGTTAGAGATCTTTTATATATACTTAAAAAGAAAATGAACTAAAGCACGTCAAACGGAGATGTTTATACAGAAATATTTAAAATACTAAATGAACATTTTAAAAATGCGGTAAAAAATAAGGTTATATATGGGTATGTTTCTTAGTATAATACTTCTATATTATAGGATAAGTATTTATATAAAATGAACGCTTTTCTACAAAATATGGTTCGTAATAGAGTCAAAGAATAATGTCTTTAAGGAAGCTTTTTTAAGTTATTTGCATTTACTATAGTTTCTATTTACATTTTTATTTTAAAACTTAAATTCAAATACAATTTATTTATTTCGGAAAATTAAATAGTAAGAATTATTTTTCATTAAATATCTTAATTTCATTTAAGTATTATAAATTATAAAAAAATCTTTTTCAATTCTTAATTTACTACGAATGAAAACATTATTATTTCAGATATATATTATTTCTATTTCACTTACTTTACGATTCATTTATTATATCATTTGTATGCACTTAAGACTTAACCTGACTTTAAAAACGTTTCAAGATATACACCATATATCAAAATTTATCATTGTATAGAAAATATTTTTTAAAAGTTAATGTAATATGATATCGATTATACTGCGTTTTTTATCTTGAAAAGAGAATGCCTTTGATTATTGTTTAATTAATAAATGAAAAACTCAAAGGAATTTCTTTTTTACTTGTTATTGTGTGTGTATATATATATATATATATATATATATATATATATATATGCATAAAAAGTATTTAATATTTGGTTCATTATTCTATCATTCAGAACATTCTTGAATTATTACTATTTTACATGTTACTTATTACTCATTTAATCTTATTACTTGTTTGGCTCTTTTATCACAGACCTAATTGGAATTTTATTTAATTTTTCAGTTAGATATTTTACGTAGATATGATAATAGCTTTATTCTGAATCTGAAGTAAAATTCAATTGCATTTAGCAATTGGAACGGGAACTAAAATATCTTCAATGAATTTTTCAAGTGGTGATGTTAAACGATTTAGTTGAGACAGACTATCTAGAATAAGAGGAAAACGAAAGTTCTTTTATGATAATAATTATTTAATTCATTTGATAACTAAATTCTATTTTAAAAATAACTTTGTCAGTTAGAATCGTATATATGTAACCCTATTACTCATTTAGAAATACATCAATTTGAATATGTTTAATAATAGCATGGGATAATATATTTACAACGATTTCTGAATAAACTTAAACTATAATCAAGTTTATAAGCAATTTTGTTTTTATTGTACTAGAAATAAGTTTCTGAAATACAAAATTTTTTGGCCACGTTTGCAAAATAAACAAAAAAAAATTATAATAATATATTTTTTTGAAAATTTCGTCTTTACGTTTTACTTTATTTTAATAAGAATTTTTATTGATTATTAAAAAGAAAAAGAAAATAAATTAATACCCTTGATCCAAGTATTTTTTAAATATTTCATTATATTTGAGTATTAATTTGATATAAAGCACTTTTTGTACATGTGTAATCTGTTTTTTTTTTATTCGGATAAGGAGATATATTAATTTTGTGACATAAGAATTTTGAAATTTTATAATACTTAAAGATGTACACTTCTTAATATCATAGATATATGAAGCATAGTAAAATTGTAATAAAGCTACAGCGTGAAAGAACATACATAAACTACATATTTTGTAAATGTAGCAAAATTTGGGTTTATCTTTTTTGAGTTGTTATCTTGTAGCTTATAATCATACATATAAAATGCATACATACAAGTACTTTAGTTCGTTTCATTCATACTTTAAGTACATAAATACTGAATTATGGTGAAAGTAATAGTTCCTTATTTCTTTTATAAATTTGTTATGATTTTTATAAAATTTCGAGACTATTTGTCGATATATTTTATTTTATTAAAGCCTTAATTATATAGAAATATACCTTCTGAAGAAGTGAAAAATTCCTTTGTAAAATTAGATTTTTTTAATGAAATTACAAAGTTTCATTTCATTTATATCTCTTAGGAAGAACTTTTAATTTTTCTTTTTTGTACGAAAAATTTATGTTGATTTAAGCTACTTCGTAATAATTAAGAATTTTTAATAATTAAGAACTCGTTAGATATTTTATTAAGGCCTGGATCTTTCAGTATATAAAAATTTTTCTAACATCTTTATTACATATAGTAATAAATTTCGGTATTAATAATAGCTATACTTATTTAACAAAAGTAAATTTTTCAGTAGATTTGAGCTACTTACCAGGAAGTAGATTTCTTTTGTATATATATTACTTCTAAACGTCATTTTGATAATACATTCTATCAAGTCGACGAACTTCAATCACTTTACTGAACATTTCCATTACTTTTATTTCACTCCTTTAAATGAACGTTGTACTTAATTTCCACTTCATCTAATTTTCTATTTATATTATCTCTATTATGCTACTTGCTCTATTTACCTGAAAATAAATTTTACAAAAAAAAAATTGAAATTGTTAAATAATACTAAGTAACGCAAAGAATTTATGGTAAAATATACTATAGAAATATTATTTATTTTTTGTTTAATCATTTATAATTACTCAATAATATTTTCTTTATATTACTATAATTGCAAAATTAACGTAATTATAATAATTTTTTTTCTTATATAGGCAAATATATAAATTGTTGCTTTTCAGTATTTGATTTAACTACGATTTGCTTATATGTCGTTTTATTTTGTTTAACTCTAAAATGATTTTCTAAACAACAAAATTTTTGTTTGCAATGTTCTCTAAATAATGTATTCGTCGAAACTGATTTATCGTCTTTCACAAGACTAAGATCGGTGACTTTCTAAGTGCGTCAATAATTCACAGAGAAGCTGAATTTGCCTTTTCAGTAATTCGAGGTCAAGTATATTACAAGAAAATCTTAAAGCGATGAAGAAATAAATTAGTGGTGATTGAAATCTATTCGTGTTGTTCTTGTTGTATAATTGCCTAACAATATCAACCTACTAGAATTATTTGATAAACACGCGTATTTACAAATACGTACATAGGCAGTCGTACATTAACCATTAATAAATACATACGTTAACATTTACCCGTTTAAAGCTGCCCATTTAGGCAATGTAAACAAAGCCTTTACAAGTAATATCAAATCATTGTAGCAACAACTTTTTATTAGGGTTATTTATACTATGAAATACATTATAATTTTATCCAACTGTCATCAAGTCCAATTTTTTATGAAGAATTAAGAGGAATAAAATTCAACGTATTAAATTTTTTTTTCAGTAAGAGATATTTTAGCTGTTTAAAACAAGTTTAAAAATACAAGTGATTGAATGTTAACCATAATTTGTAATAGTTTTAATATTTTTCTACTTGTACATATACATCAGGTAAAACTTATATAAGTGCAGGCTAGCTGATATCGCTTATCCTGTAATACCGGTTTTTAATGAGATTTATTTCGTTTTTTCACTATTACTTGATCTGCATTTGCATTTCTACGTTTTTCGTTTCATTTTTACGTAATTTTATATTAAAATTCAACAATTTAAGTTATAAATTGACAAAGATAAACGAAAAAGATTAAATCAATTTTAAGCTATTTATTTCCTAAAGATATTGTCTACTTGATGTCGTAAAATACTGTAAAAGGAAAACGTCGCATTATCTCATGAAACTTATTCTTTCTAAGGCAGATGATCTTTTATTACTGCTCGAGATATTCAAACATTAAAAGTTACAAAGGCTGGATAAATGTCTTTCGAACTTTATTCAAAAAGCAATTTATATATTATATAAATATATAAATTTTTTTTATATAAATATAGTTTTCATATGAACATTCTTATGTAATGAAAAGTATAATAGTTAGTATAAACTTTCGAACATTTGAAAAGTTTTAGTATATTAAATTAAACCTGCTTTATGTTATAAAATTACAAATTGTGATTAATAAAATTAAGCCACTTAAAGCATTATGAATACCATTATATAAATGTATATTTGATATAGTTACTAAACATTTTATTTGAATAAATATGAGAATTTCATTTAATTAACTCCATTTTTATCTTAAAAAAGAAGAAAATACTTATTTTCTAAGTATAAAATTTTGTTCGTATTAACTACTTACTTATTTATTTATTCTATGTTACGAATAGAGTAAGTGTACGTGTCTGTATGTGCAAAGTACGTACATTTATACCTATATATAATCTTGTGCGTACGTAAATTGTAAACGCGAAAGGGAGAGAAAGAGAAGGCGAGAACAATTAAAGAGAAGAGAGAAAGAGATAAAATCAATGATGCCTCGAGGGAGATGAAGAAAAATTTATTGTTGCGGTGTTACTCAATGTGCTCATTTTTAAGCTACCCGAAAACAAGCGGATCTCTGATTCCTGTATAATTTTGGAGTATAGTAAAATGTACAGTGTACCATATGTAATGTAATGTAATTTATATTATATATACTTATTTACATTATATATACACAATATTCTCTAATTATTAAAGTACAATGTAATTTTAACCGAGATAATAAATATAATTTAATAAGTATGATAATATTAATAAGTATGATAATGTTTTTTTCAGTAAATACGCAAAAGTTCTTTTATATAAAAATCACATTGGAATATTTTCCATACTCTTCATATTATTAATTTTTTTGTCCACACAATCTTTAATTTAAGTATGAATTTTACTGAAATGTACATTTTGTACAATTATGTACAATTATGTACATTTCAAGTAAAATAAGAATCGACAAAAAACAATATTTTTTTTAATTGAACGTTTATAACTCGAATGTGCGTTACGCATAAGTTTTTGGATTCCATGTGTCACAATTTGATTATTTATGAAAATATACTTATTCATACTTGGTTTATACAAACATACTAATTTTTTATGATAGAATCAAATTTGTTAGATTACACAATCAAAATAATTCATTAACTTATATAACGAATAGTTAATAAAATATTTAACGGAGTATTACTGAAAGACAGTAAAATAGTTGTTTTCTGTTTCTTGTAGCATAAGCATTATAATGAACAAATATCATTTTTTATTATATTTTAATTTATTTAAACATAAATAATGCATATTTTGAAGTTTAAAGTCTTGTAAAACAAATTTATTGGAGAGAAAGCTTTATATTATTCACAATTAGATTTATAAATCGTATATTAGCTTTATTGTGCCATTCAGAATGATTTGAAATTTAACCTTTAAGATGTATTTATTGCCCAAGAGATAACGTCATAAATACTAGAAAAACGAATGAAACTTGTAGCTCTGAAGGATGAACGTCAAGGCTCTTTCCTTGTGCTTTCTTTATTTTCGCCTAGGTTAGCGAGATGTCGTGAGCTAACTCAATTGATGTTTGGTGGCGTTGTGTGAGACTTAGCGTTTGGAGGTAGCGCTAAATTAGTTGGGGCCGTCAGTCGTCGATAAATGACGGTTATTTAAATATATTTTTTTCGTAACTTTCGTTGATCCGAGTCGAGCTTCACTTTTTGTTTCCATAATTTTTAATTACTTTCGCTTTTCCAATCTCTCTTGTTCTCTTACTCTTACAATGATTTCCTCCGTTTCTTATTTCTGTACGATAACGATGAGAAATTTTAAGTTTATTGATTTTATATTGATACTGATTCATGTTTATTGAGCTAGAAAAAAGGTGTAGAATTTATAATAGATGTCTTTTATAAAAATGCTCGTATATAATATTAAGACAAAGTTATTCTCGAAGTAATGTAAATTATCTTTGGAATAATACATAATTTACAATTTAAAATGATTGTTTTTTTTTACGAAGCACCAATCTAAAATAAATATTTTGTTTCAATAGTATTTAATTGCGTTTAATTTTCTTAAAATGGTTCCGTAAATAATAAAATTATATTTTAAAGAAAAATGTTAATTTATTAAAATTTTTTATTACAAATTTATTAATTTTTCAATAATTTTTCAAGATATACGATTTTATATTTAATCTGTTCTTGTGAAATTCATTTATTAAATATTTTTAACAATACAGAGTAACTTTAAGTGTTACGTTATGATATCTGCAATGTATAATTTCATTACTTATTATGATTATACAGTAACTTTTAAAACAATTTATAATTCCGTAGAAAATGAATAACACAAGTTATAAAAATAAATGTATATTTACTGAGATTTTATTTTTTATGCACATACAAATACGTATGTCTGACCGATATGTTAATTTATTCAAATTATTTCCATTTTAGGATAAAAATTTCTTCAGTTACCCTTTACATTCATATTAAACTAGCCAAACTAATTTAAGTAACATTTACTTTTAAAAAGTAAACATTACTGAGAAAATGATGGAAATTGAAAGTTTAATTATAGAATACATAAATCAAACGAGTCGTTAACACTGAAGCATAGATTCAATTTTTTGCAATCGTTGAAGTTTTTCAAATTCTTACTAAAGCAATCTCGCACCTGCATTGATTGACAAAAAGGAAAACAAAGATAACACCGACAAAGTCTTCGTTTTTAAACACGTACTTCCTCTGGTTAACATCGAGTGGGCATTAATATTGATCAACGTAACTCAGCTTGCGTTGTTAATTTATCACACGGTATTTTCTATCTTGGCGTTTCGCGAAACCTGATATTTTTTCGGAGACCGATACCACAGGTTTAAGAATAACCCATGTCGATATCACGAACCTGTAAATCAGAAGCTTTTTCGGTTCGGGTTCCCATGACATTTCATCTTCTTCCTTTTTTTGTGCTCGTGTTCACATGTTTCCAACCTAGTTCCTAGTGAAGTTTTACTATTTTAACAAGGGATGGTATAAAGACGATTAAGCGTTTTCAAGAGTTACGAGGATGACTCAAAAAATGGATGGATTTTTTACTCGATATTCATTAACGAAAAGTTTCAACTATTTAGAAACTAAAAAGTTATAGTTATTTTACGTTTATTAAGCCAATGATTCTTGATTTATTGAAGATGTATAAAAAATATTGATTAATTATTTTAAACTTAAATAACAATAATAACTATTATAGACATAACTTATTGAGCGGCTTAAATTAATTATAATAAATATAAAGATTTCTTTATTGTATCATTTGAATTCAAAGCAGAGTGAATTTACGTATTTTTAATAAGAATTACCTTCAAATATATGAAAGCTTCCCTAAAATATATACCAATTTATATTTACAAGAGCTAAGTTTACTTTAGTGGTAAAAACGATATTCTAATTTCCTGAATTTTTTTAGTAAGAAGCAATAAGAAGTGAAGTTTGATTGATACATAAATAAATAAGCTTTTTTGTATAGAGTATAAATTTATAATAGTTTGAACGCTAATAATCAACTTAAATAGCATGGAAATTCCTTTTAAATTTTATAATAATATTTTTATTACATTATAGTAGAAATATTTTATTTTTCGAATATATATATATATATTTGTTTTTATAAATTTATTGGATTATATTATAATTTGTATTAAAATTCTTTTTAAAATTTTAGTTTGATCCGGATGAGTGTATATTTCTAATAAAACTCAGTAAAATATCATCAAGTTATATTTGAAGGAAATCTTTATTATATTTTAATTTAATTATGATTCATTATTATGATTCAAGCTAGTATAAATTTACTTCCTGTACAAATATGAAAATTTAAAATTTTTTTTATTGATATAATGTTACTTGTTATTTACTAACAATATGTTATTTACTAAAGTATTATTTATATAATAAATGTAATCATCGTCTTTAAAAATATATGGTATTATTTTTATTTGTAGATTTTATTTTGTGTCATAAAATTCTCAATAATTCGTATAATTTGTTTATTTTACAGGTGAGTTCTAATAAACGACTAAATTACTTAGAACGTCTTGAAATGTAAGTTATATTATAATTAATTATGTTAAAATATTTGAAATATTTTTCTGATCCGATTGAAAATTAAACAATATAAATATTTTATAATTTGAATATAAAGTATTAAAATTTTAAATTTCGCTTATTTAATGTTTATTTGTTTAGAAATGTTATAAATTTGGACTAAGTCGTTCTCATATTAGATAAAGTTTAGATTAATATCCTACATTAATACATATCACAATTTTTAATTTCGGATTATAATTTCATATAAAAATTTAGCATTAATTGTTTTTTCATGTACGATTTTTTAATTAATGTATGAATTATTTATGAAAGAAGTAGTAACTGATTGTCTTTTTTCACTAATAGACATGAAATCAGACAATCAAAGAAAGCGCGAGCAGAAATTAATACGAGGAGAAATCCGTACACGACTTTATTTTGAGCAATGTTATAGGACATTTGTGGTTAAAATACTCGCACGTTTTGTGGCTAATCTTTTAAAAGAGTGAGATAAATAATGAGAGAGAGAGAGAGAATGAAAATAACGGTCAAGGAAAAAAAGGCTAAAGAGAGAGACAGAAAGATAGTCGTTTGTTACCAATAAGGTGTGTAATCAAGATTTTGATAAAATCGAATTTATTATTGCTGTATTTTGAAAATATATAAATAGAAAAATGAAGATTAAGATTGAAGTTAAAATCAATATACACATTTTAATGTTCTCTTAAAATAAATTTCACTAAATTGAAATAATGAATTTCAAAACATTAGCTTTATTCTATTTTTTTTTAATTTGCTTTGGAGCGTGAAAACACGCGAGATGAATTTTATAATTTAATATTTATATATTATAATAATAATTAAAAAATATATATATTTAATATTATATATAATAATATATAATATTAATATATATATAAAATTTAATAATTATATATTAAAATAATAAAGAATAATTTTAGGCTTCAAAGATTTTTTTATTTACTATATTATTTAACTCATGTGAAATGTTATCTTCGAATCAATGATTTTTCTAAATACAGAAATATGTTACAAGATTCAATTAGGTCTGTAAGAAATAACCTGAAAAGGTTTGTTTTATTTTTTATAACAGTGATACGAAATAAATAACTAAATATTCAGGAAGCTAAAAGAATTAAATATTATCAGTGAAGAGAAAATTTTAACTTAAAAATGAAAATTTGTATTGGTTGTAATATTTCAGAAGCTCAAACAAGAACGAGTAGAAATTAAAATTAGAATATTTATTTAACTTTTATTACTTACTTTGAAAAAGATTCATTAATGATTTGAATGCTAATGATATGAAACTCAAAAGTGTACTAAAAATCATAAATTTTTCATTAAAAAATTTAAATATTAGATAATTCTTCTGAAGTTTTTTATTTTTGACAAGAGATCTGTAAATATTTCAGTTACACGATTAATAATTTATATTAACAAGTAGTCGTTTGTATGAAAATCAATTTTTATTGTATTTTTTCGTAATATATATAACTGATTTTAAGATTATTTCATAGAAAATAATCTTTCCAAGAGTTAATTAATCGATAATTCTTTACATAATTTGCACTCTGTTTAAAATCCGAAGAACCGTTCAAGCTTTCATTTAAATATACGATTATTTCATTTTTTTAAATTTTAATCCTAAAGAGTTAATGTGTATTATAAAAATTACGTTATATATAATATTAATATATTATATTTTTTTCTATTTTTAGTAACAAAGATAGAGAAATATGCCGGTTATTAAACTAGGTTTTTATTAGGTCAATCGTGCATTTCCTTAACTTTAGAATGAAACTTTATCGTCTGCAAATTGTATCCATTAAGCGAGGCCGGAAAAAATAAAGAAGAATTTTAGCTGAAAAGCGATAAAAATAAAATTTTTATTGACGTGTAAGTTTTACGATAAATAATACTATTATATTCGATTTTGATTAAGAAAGTTTAAATTGCAATTATATTTTTGATTAAGAAACCAAGTGAATACTTCCAAACATTTTTTCATTCTCTAATTTAGTTTCAAGTTTTAAGAACATAGTATACTCGAAGTCTATCGAAGCTTAAAGAATTTTATAAAGTTTATTATCGTTAAGATGATATTGGAAATTTATATAGAATATTTGATTGTACCGTCTGAATTACAAGTATTGTATTTATATGCCACTTATCGATATTTGCATATAGCAAATATATATTTAAAATGAATTTTAAAAAAATCGATAATTTAAAAACGTACATAGATAAACTGCCATTTAATGTAAGATATAACTTTGTATTTTTTTGGATATTATATTCACAAATTATTCCTGTAACATGTCTATAATATTTCACTGCTCTTAAAATTCTCAAAATTAGATAGTAATTGCCACAAGTTCAGAAGGGCTTTGAAAGCTCAAGTACTAGTTCCTTATCTTAAAATATATTCGGTTAACCGAAGCTGTATCGGTTTCATTTCTTTAATCACTTATACCTGCGTTTAATAATTAGGTAAGAAAACGCAATTTTATTCAGTACTAGTCGCTCTTAGGTTAAAAGTGATGATGGAAGAAAAGTTAGTTTATTACACGGTAAAGGAGGTCGAGGTTGAGCAAGTGAGCCGTTGGCTTATTTATGTCATTTTGTTAGCCTAGCAAATACGATAGTCCAGCCACCATTTCGGACGATAATTACATATACCGATCTTAAAGAATTAATTTTTATTTTTTGTCAAATTTCAAAATTCTAGTTGATACCCACTGTGTGTTAATTTTTTTATTTTACCGGGTTGTTTTTACAGTGGAATGTTACTTAAATTTTTTTTGTTCAAATAGTTTTTTACAAGTGACAAGTAGATTTAAGTAGATATAAGAGTACTCAACTAGTTTGATTTGTTTGTTACCAGTATATCTAAGTAGATATAAGAATACTCTGCTATTTGATTTGTTTGAGCATGTTAATTAATTCAAGTATACTTGTAGCCATTGGATTTTATTAATAAAATTATAAGAAGCAAAGTAAATTTACTTTTAATCAATTTATTAATTTAATATAACTTCTAAATTAAGTATATATTCGGTCTTCGAAATTATATTTAAACTAAGTTTCGAAGTAGAGTAGATAAAGTATTATGTCTATAGTTTAGTAAAGTATTTAGGTCTTACGAGAAAATTATTAAAACTATACCGTCATTTAGAGCATAAATATTATACAGATAGTAATAGACGTTATTAATAAAAACTTCTTTTTATTAATACAGATAAGTTTTATTAAGAGTATAATATTTTGCATCATATTGCACGATATTTAGTATAAAATATGTGCAAATTAAAATTTAATTAAACTATCCAGATTCATATTTTAATTACGGAAATCATCTTTTAAATCGTACTTTTATAATTTTTCGAAATAAAAATGTTTTTGAATAATTTTAATTTAAGAACGTAAAACTGCAGTTAAAGTTATTACGATATATAAATTATTTTAATCATACGTTAAAGTTTTGTCCTATTTTCTGTGTAAGCATCTTAAAATGTTTCCTCGCTATCATTAGATAATATTCTTTTTATTGAATATTTTGTTTTTCTCTTTAAAATATAAATAATACTTTTTCCATGTTTTGATGGAATACTGTCATACGTATCTATTTGTTAGTTGTTCGCTTAATTCGTACTATACTTCTCGTTGTAATGGAAAAATGAACACCGTAAAAATTTTTTCATCGGTCAACCGTAATACTTATACATATGCAGTCTTTAATAATAATCGTACAGTAAAATATATTTATTTTACATTTAACAAAGTGGACCCTTCTATATTCATGGACAAATTTTCATGTTCAAGCGATTTATTCTTCCTTGTTGTGTCAGTAATCTATATGTTAATTGTGTATGGGAATTTCTCGAATATTATTACATTATAAAAATTTTTGAGCAATATTTTTATATGAAAAGTTCAGATACGAACAATCAGTTTATAATCTGAAATTTATTTTGCTTTTGAAAAGCTAATAATCTTAATAACAAAAATAAAATATACAAAATTAATCTTATTTCTAAAAGATCATTATAATAATAATTATTATTAATATAAATTGAAATATATTTCTAGTGAGTCTTATAAAAATTTTTAAATATACAATAGAAATCTAAAGGTCAACAATAATTATCTTTTTAAATTATTTTAATTATTAATTAATGAAAAAGAAAAACAATTTAGGTATCATCGATATGCAATAAAAAATTTATTTATATTTTCCTATCCTTAAATACATATTTTTAATCAAGTGTAAAATGAAAAAATACTATTTAATATTTACGTAGTTTTTCGTATTCTATATTGAAACTTATAAACAAAGTACTACATGTAAAACAATTAATTTTTGTTTTCTGTTTTCTTCGTGTAAAGATTAAACGTTAAATATAATTCATGAATATTACTAAAAGAATTTATTTTTTTAAATTAAAAAAGTAATGTAATTATAAATCGATACATATAATTTACAAAATATAATGTTTTTTAATAAAATTCTTAGCATTATCTTTTATTCTACACGGTGGAATCAATAAGCAAACTGTATAGCATGTCTATATCAAATGTCGCCATAATAAATTTTAAGTTATATAACAATATATACTATATATTATACATTGTTATTGTTGCATTTAATAAAATTTAAAACATTTTTTTCAATTTAATAGTTTGAATTTTCTCAAAATTGCTATACTCCATCTAATAATTCTATTTACAAAAGTATGATTTTTGTCTAATATTAAAGTGGATTTTTGCCTTTAAAAACATTCTATTTAAAAATATCTTTTGTTTTATTTCTATACCATCAATCTATCTTCAATTAGGTATAAATAAAGAGGTGAATATTACCGATAACTGAACGACCTTTGTGATTATTTATAATTACTAATTTAAATAGTGCATGCAGACATGTACACTAACAGTCTTTTCGTGTTTTTAAAAGTATGCCATAAAGAATAGTATAAAAACAAAAAGCAAGTCTAAGGTTGATTGTTGAAAAGCCAAGTTGTGGAAAATAGAGAAAAGCTCTCAATGATCTGAACAAGTGGAAAGTAGAAAATGCAGTCCTAACCGATGGAAAAAGTTTTCCTGGATGTTTCATTTTTACTGAATTTTTTCCTTCTATTATTATTTATCTCTATCTCTTTCATTTTTCCAGGATTTTTTCGTTTGTATTACTCATCCTCTTGCATTACTGTGCGAAATGTTTGTCGAAGCAATTGCGTCATTTTCACTCAAGAAGGATTGTCGCGTTTTTTTTATTTTGTTTCCTTTATCATTGTGACTTTTCTGAAATTAAGAAATTCATTCAATTAGGTGAATATATCTTGGATTAGTGTATATTTCATTCGGATATTGAGTTGGATTTTATTTCGTTTAAACTTGTTTGAATTTACTTTTTCTTTAAAAATGTATATTTTCAAAGAATAATAATAATTGGTCTTAAAATAAATTCAATAATTAAAAAGTTATGTGGAAAACGAAGAATAATTATATTAGTTTTTTTAATTTATCGTTTAAAATTTGAAAATATTCTAATTTTTAAAAGTATGCTATATTTTATTTACATAACTTTTCCAATTTTATATTCGAAAAAATTACACATGGGTTATATCATTTTAGTAAAAAATAATATATGATAGATAGCTTTAAAAAAATAATATTCAAACAGAAAAAGTTATATAACGATCTGAATAATTAATAGATTACTGGATATATATTATCATTTAAAACTTTTAATAATTACTTTTGACAAATATAACTTTCATAAAATGATATGAGAAAGTTAATTATTATTTAGCCAAAGGAGTATTTTCTTTGAATTTATAATTTTTTGTGCTATTAAATATCATATGTATTTATAAAACGTATATATTGATTTCGATTTCTTTTAAAGTCAGTTATAAAATCTCTTAAAATACAAAGTGGTACATCTATTTTAAAAACTGTGCTAAATTCTTTAAAAATATTCATAAAATGTATTAGTGCTCACTTTTCTTTTTAAATATAATAATAAATAAACTCTTAAAAATATATTTGAAAATATTATTAAGATTTTGCTGCAAGTATTATCATAAATAATAGTTTTTGCAATAAAATATTAAGTATCAAACATTAAATATAAGTATTTGGAAACTAGAAATCATAAAACATAATTAATTATATTTAAATACTTAAATTGTTTCATTAAAAAAATATACCATTTTAGGTATCGGCAAAGTTGGTAAAAGTGTAATTAAAAGATGACGTATAATCTAGATCACACAATTTATACATGAATAGTCACTGTCGGATTACACAGATAGCTACCCATGTACATGTGTTGCTTATGTTATTTCGTGATTTTAACAACACCTTTTTAATGTCTTGTACTTAAGAAGTTATATTTCTTTTTTAAATATATTGTAAATTTTTATAGTACTTATAATGTTGTAAGTTTTTAACCTTTTTGTTTAACTTGAATTTAGTATTAAGATTAATATATATTAAAATAAAATTTTATGTTATTAAAATGAATTTTATTTCACATATGTATGATATGGTGCGCAGGTGACTCTCTTTTTCATTAAGACCGATTACCTTTGATAAATAAAATTTGACGTAATTAATTATTTTAAATGAACAACTTCATTATTGGGATTTATCTTGTTTATAATTATGCAAAGCATTTTATTATAATTAATTTAGATACAATTTTTTTTACTTTTAAATCTGAATAAGAAACCGAGTAAATTTTTAAATAGATTTAATATAAAGTCTAGATAATCGAGTATAAATTAATACTGAATTTTTTTTTAACTAAAATACTATTATACAGTTTTACACAAGCTTAAGACGTTAAAGTCTGTTTAAAAATTTTTTCAAACATTTACCACAACAAAATTTATTCTTTCATATTATAATCCATTCTATTACATTTAGAATTTTGAGTTTTAAAAATTTCACTCGAAAAATTCGTAATCGGCGACCTAGAAAATGTACGTGAGTACACTTTCAAGAGATTCGAAAACAAAAAAAATAACTAACTGTAGAAATTACATGGTGGATGTAGCCTTACTAAAAATTTTGAATTTTTTGCTTATATTTACGGACTCTATTCAGTATTGCTTTTAACACTGACTTTGGAAATTCACAATTCTATTTTAGATGACAGGAGAAAGATATATGATTATTGTCGATTCTGTCATAATTTTATGAGTACTAAGCCAAAAAGTTCGTAATTTTGAATTATATAACTACAAAATAAACGGCTAATCGGATTCGTTTAATCCAGGTCGAATTTTCATTCTATTCTAACATTTTTGAAGAGTTCACAATTAATACATGTGAAAATAAATTTCTATCTGCATTTAATTAGTTACATAGTATTTAATTACATTGGAATTTCTCTTGTTATAATTTCTGTTACTTTCTTATATAATGTATAAATTCTTACATCATATTTCATTCAAGTATCATTGGCCTTAAAATTTCCACATAAGAAAGTTATGTGGAAAACGAAGAATAATTATATTAGTTTTTTCATTTATCGTTTAAATTTTAAAAATATCCTAATTTTTAAAAGTATACTATGTTTTATTTACATAGCTTTTTCAATTTTGTATTCGAAAAAATTAAATATGGATTATATCATTTTAATAAAAAAGAATATATAATAGATAGCTTTGAAAATCACAAATAAAATGAAATTTTAATTTATTGATATTTCGGAATCAATATTAAAAAATTAATATTAAAGGATTTATTTTTAATATATGATATACTCTAAATAAATGGACGTTAGAAATATTGTTTTTGTGATTTCTAGTTTTGCTAGTTACTCTTTAATTATACTCTAAAGTTACATCATTTTTGTTGCTACATACAAACGTTAAACTTAATCATTTTTGTATATGAAATTATTATTATTATTCTACATTCGTTAATTCTTATAAGGACTTTCTCTCTACAGTAAATGATTAAAAAAGCTATTTTAGTTACAAACTAGTTAATTCGGTTGCTTTACAAACAACTCGTTTTGTGCACTCAAATACTGATATGTAGAAAAAATATTCGGGTCTCTAAGATATTTAAGAAACGCTTATGTATATTTTTCAATTTTTTTTTATTCACTTGCCAGTATTTTTCTAGACCTTTTAATTGATTTAGTTAAAATACAATCCACAGAATTCAAAAATATTAAAATAAATAATATATGTATAAAAATAAATATATTGATAAGATATAAGGAGATAAGAGTGTATATTCAAATCAAAGCTTGTACATTACTATAGGATTTAGGTAGACGAGTCATTTTATTTTTGCAAACAAATGACATTGTTCTATTTTATTTTAAGAAGTTTTGTTATAAAAACAGTACAATACAGTTATAGTATTACACGTTTCAGCGGTTGTGGACTCAATTCGATGACATTAAAAGTTCTAATGCACTCTGATGCTTTTATTCTATACGAGTGACTCGATCTGAAGCTGAGCTGAGTGAACGTTGGTCCATGATATCACTGTTTAAAATGGATAAAATGAATTTTCATAAATGAAATTTGCGTTTTTTGGTAAATTTTCTTTCTTTCGATTTTGTGCATAAATAAAGCTCTATTTTTAATATAAGACTGTTTTATTTTTAACTTTTATTATTGATTTTCTTTTTATGTTTAACTAAAAAGTCCAAAGGTAAATAGTTAAAATAAATTAAATATAAAAATAAGAATAATTTTTTTAAATATTCTGCTATTTAATTTATTTTATAGAATATTAAACATAACTGATCTCTTTATTCAGATTTTACATAGTATTAAGTTAATACAAGAAAATGGTTAAATTTTTATAAAAACAAATTTATAAAATTTGTTTTAAAAAATGTACTAAGGCAGACTGGAGTAAATATTTTAAGAGCGTATAAAATGCTTATTCTGCCATAACAATTATTATTACCTTGTAATTATTATATATAGATATACTCTAGATAAATGTATTACAATTAATGAAAAAAATCGAAAAAAATATTTGTTTAATTTATATGATTGTTCGTTTTTAACAAATTAAAATCTCTATTCTGAATCGTGATACATGTTTCAAATTTCTTTTAAACGGATTTTAAAAGAATAAAGAAATTTTAAATTTCTTTATCACGTTTGTTCCAAATAGTATAATGGGCAGATTAAAGATGAACATAAAAATAATATACTTATAGTTTTATTTAAGTTTGATATTCTATACTATACGAGAAGAATAAAAAATTTATTAGCCGGGGAACATAATTTATAACATAGTTCAAATAAAGGTTAATAGGACTAAAATACGATTATTGTGTTAGTAACATAAACCGGCGATAAAGAAAAATGAAGAGAAATCAGTAAATGTCTTTCTATTGAAACGCGGCTGCTTTTTTCAGAAGTTTCTTGGTTTTCAAAAGCAATTCAAGTAAGGTTCAGGGTAATTAAAAATATGATGTGGGCGTTTGTAGCACATGCGTGACTTGTATGGCATTTGTGAGAAGAAGACTTTTAGAAGTGTAAAAACTCGGAGGCTGATGACAAATGAGTAACGCCATACGCGGAATTTAAACTTTCGTTGACAGGTATTTTTTTTGGATATTTGAAAATCTCGCTCCATCCTATATTTAGCTTTGTATAATTTTATTGCTTAGTTGAAGCATAATGAATCATTTGCGTATCAATTAAAGTCTATTAACGTATATGAAATGTATACAATATTAATATCGGATCTAATATTTTAGTCCTTGATTATTTTACACTTTTAGAAATGAGTTTGAGGCCCTTGTTAAATGCAATTATTTGAATATTTAGATAATTTTTTTTGGAAAAACTTAAGAATTAGTTGAGGTACAGTGTGAATATTAGTTTTAAGTTAATTAAGTGTTATTCAATAAATAACAAAGTTTTTTTTAAAGAGTACAAGCATTTTTCAAGAAATACTTTTTTTAATTTACTTGGGAAAAATACAGTTTTCAAATATATTTTTAAATAATTTTTTAATGTATTTTTATGGAATAAATTAAATATATTCGATATATTGATATTTGAAACAACAGTCGTATTTCACATTGTTTTAGGTATAATAGATATTTAAAATATTACTTGTTTTAAAAATGCATAAATATGTCTATTAAAAATTTTGTTTTTTAAATGATTTGAAATTTCTGAATGCTTTCAAAAATTATACAACGAATATTGTAACGACATTTTAAATAAATATGAAGTCAGGAATAGACTGAGTTATATGATAGATTATTTTTTAAAATGTCATTATCAGAACAGCGTTTAAAATTTAGTGCTGATTTAATAACTTAAAATATTTCTCGGTGGTAATAATAAAATTATTATACTATCAAATATTTTAATAAATCTACGAGTAGACACTAGTAATTTGAAAATTAAAATATGTAAAATGTTTAAATCACCGATACTTTTTATGAAATATTTATGTTTATAATATTATTTTAGTTATTAAATATAAAATTCGATGTACTTGAGTTTATTATAAAAAACCTATGAATCATAAAACATATCATAAATTAATTATGTGTCTACTGGAAAGGAAAACAGTTGATATTGAAACTTAATACTACGTTATCACAATCGATAAAAATAAAGAATAAAAAACAATTAACAAATACTACGTAAACTATAAATTGTAGCTATTTTTGCTTTTATTGTCATTCATCTACCTTTCTTAAAATGACATGAATATGCTTCATTTCTAATTCGCATGCTAATTAGGACATGTTTCAATTGATGTCGAGATAGAAGTACAAGACTGCATTGACTGGAACAATCGCGTATATTCTCGTCTTTTCATTGATGTTTTTATCTTTGACTTTTTTTTCTAGTTTTTTCATTTCGGTTCTGTTTAATATGAAAAAGTATATATATTCTTAAAAATATCGATATCATATTTTTAAGAATATATTTGATATTTAGTATATTTATCAACAAGAACTTGATTTTTAATATATTTTTAAGGAGAAAAATGTTATTATTAAAAAATGTCAAATTTTTATCTTGTCACAAATATATTAAAATTAAATTTATTATTTTAAATTTAAGCTGCTAATTAGATTTATTTAATGATTTTTTATAACTTATAATCAACTATGACTATATTAATGTACAGATATAATATGTTTTCCAACTAATATACTTTCTTTTTAATAAAATGGTAATTATGATTCATTTTCATGCTTTTAGAAATTTAGGATTAGTTATTTTCATACAGTTCATGCTCAAATTTTAAGTACGTGTAAGGATATTTTCTTCCTTGCCTTCATTAGCCCTGCTTTATTTTATTTTATTTTCATTTTAAACAAAAAAAACCCTTGTCATAGGCAGCTTGTGCCAGATCAGGTATTTTAGGTGGGTCTTTTTTTTGAATGAATGAAAATACGGTATTTTTTGCAAAAAGTCCGGTTTCTCGATAAAACCATGTTTATAAATAAAATTTAAAATTAGACGGTGGCGCTTCGCGGTGGCAGCGGTGGTTACCGAGGTGGTTTTACTCGATACACCAACAAGCATTACCGAGGGGAGAAAGATGAGTCTTTGTAGTGAGTCACAGCCGCTGCTTCCAGCTTCCTTGCTGGACTCGGTACGCTATGAGCATTCACGGCACGAATTTGAGAGCTGCACTTCCCGTGTCCTTTGCACTGTCACTGCGCACACGAGTAAAATCGTGAGGTCCTTCCTCGTCGCTAATGACTTTTCCGGAGATGCGCCGTTTTCTTGTGTTTGGATTAAGACGGCGCGTCCGGGGACGTTCGGTTCGGCGCTCTTCGGGTTTCTCGTTTCCTCGTAACGTTCGGGAAAAGTCTGCGTCGATGCATTTTTCATCCACTGGGACTTGAGACACCGCGTCAGTTTAACTGACATTTTACCAGCGGCTTGCAGGCGAACCTCCATCCGAGCTTGCTTTGGCGCTTTCGGCGTACCTTCCATCTCGGTTTTGGTCTGTTCGGCGCCTGTCGGTTGGCTGGCACACGTCGGTTCCTGTCTCTGTCCAAGCGTTATAGTTATAGACTGGATAGTGTTGATCGGGGCCCTCCAAGATGTATAATGAGCCGAGTTAAGCGTTTTCGTTAGCTTACTCACTCTATCCGGTACACCAGCTGTCCTGCTCGTTGGCACGATTGCTTCTCTTCTTTTGCTGGGCGCCTTCCTTCGCCTTGGGGTACTAACTAGATTCTTCTTATCTTTCTCCATCTGAAGGATTTTAAACAGTTGGGAGTTATGAAGTTCTAGCTCTTATTATAAAAGTTCTACCTCATCCATGGCATTGACGGAATGGTATTGATGGAAAAATCTCCTCCTTTTATGCGATTTTTCGTGTAAGTGCTGTATATTATGAATAATGGGAATTTTTCGTGTATTGGTAGGAAATGGATTTTTCGATTTTCTCATGTGTATTTCTATGTTGGAAAAGTCATTTTTTTCAATTTGTGACCATTACTTTATGGACTCTTTTTTTTGTAAAAGTCTATAGAACGGAATTTTACCGGGACCGTTATGTTAGTTTGTACATTGTCTTTTGCGTCTAATTTATTTTCTAATATATACTACAATCATGTTCTAGATAAGAGAGTAATGAAATCTTCTATATTTATTTTTTTTTATAAAAGAAATGTTATGTGACGGTTCTGAAAGGAGTAAGTACAATTCCCTTTGAATAACCCACGCTCGTTTGCATTTTGTTAAAGAAATTCTGGTCGTGCTTTCCACTAATATTAATACAACGAAGCATTTGATTTATTATGCCAAGCTTATTAACGCTTAAATATTAATTTAAGCTATTAACATTACTTATATTGTAATTATAACGGAAGGTACAGCGGTTTGAAACTAACATTGTTTATCGAAAATATTCGTTGAGTGATGCTAGTTCTTATTTTTCTATTAAAATCCTCGAGTCATGTTTTCCATAATTCTTAGTGTGACTAATCGTTTGATTTTTTATACAAAGCGAAATTATTAAAACTATTGAAATCATTTATATTATAAGAAGAAGGGAAAATATAGCGGTATAAAGTTGAAAATCGTTTATCAGAAAGTTCATCGAGTGGCACTTGCACACATCCGATCGATTAGGTTTTTGCTTGGGCCTAGCTCGAGCCTAGTTATGATCCTATTGCATATAAAAATAGAAACTTATCGTTGCCTACTTTCTAAACTTACTACTTTCTAAAAGTTTGGTTCAACATATGTAATCATAATCCACCTTATTTAAGTAAATTTAATCAATATTTTTTTTCTTTTTCACACTAGAGAAATTACCAATTTTCTTTTCTTTATTAAACTTATTTTATACTTAAAGTAATGGAATGCGATTGATAGATTTTTGCTGTAAATTAAATGTTTCCACATCGTAAAATTGAATTGAAATCTATTAGGGAGTAAAATTCTTGATTTGGGCATGTACTTTAAGTTTAATTTTAGAACGGATTATCGCATGAATAAATACTTGCGCAGTATCTGTAATTAAAACAGAATTTTTAGTCTTAATTTGAAAATTTATTCAAATGATGTTTATAACAGAAGTTGTTTGAGATTTATACTTAATCAAAGTCAAATAAGCACATATATTATAATTTAAGTCAAAGAGATATTTATATTTCTCTCAATTATCTAAATATTCCTGCTGATTTCACCTAAAACGATTTAAAATCTAAAATAAGAGAATAATTAACGTTTAAAATTAAGTGTATTAACGGCTGAAATTGTAGCTGAATACAAACATTATTATGTATTATTATAAAAACGAAATTATAAAACTTTGCTTGAAATATTGCCTACTTTTTTTTATTTGAATGGTTATAGATTTATAAAAACTCCTTTGCACATACGAAAGTGAAGATCAAATTTTGTAAAGGGGAAGTAATAAAAGGTTTATCGCACGCAATTATTCTTCAAAAAAGAAAATACACCCATTTTCGGATTATTGCTTTCTTCGCCTTATTTCATTTCAGCTTCGTTAACTTGATATTCTTTCTTTCATTTATAGCACGTGTCTGTCTTATCCTAGCCATTTTTATTCAACCGATCTAGTCATGAAAAATATCACACGCTATAGAGGTATAAAGCGTTTGATAGGCCAAGTGTGCATTATTTCTTTTGTTCATGAGATATAGGTTTTATATGTTGCGTTTCATTTTTTTTTATTTCTAACGATATTTTATTGATTTAAATAAGGACCATTTTAGTTGGTTTTCAATATCTAAATTTTATTTAACTAGACTTTATAATTTATCAACTAAAAATAGATTTAGTATTTTTTATCGTCATATTTAAATGCTTGAATATATTTGAATTAATGTTCGGCTATTTTTAATTTTTTGTAATGTTCATATTTTGAAAAACAAACATTATAAATTTTTATTTCAATTACTTCAGTGTTATTGCGATTCTGAAATGTTATTTCAATAAAATTTAATTCATAAAATGATTATAACGGTGTTTAAAGAAGGGTTTAAAAATACTGTATCATTAGTTAAAACACATGTACTTTATTCTACTGTACTATATTCTACACAGGACTGTAGCATTGTTCACAGGACCCGCGGTGGTTAGAACGAGGTGTTGTGGCCCTTTCCTCGGTCACAAGGGAGATAATTTTTGCGTTTTTTGGTGGATTGTTTACAACACCTTCTAGGTTAAAGGGAGAGAAAGAGCGTAGCTTATTGAACAACGCGGGACCAGGAAAATCCGGGCATCGAATAACGAGTGTGTGGAACAAGTTTAGCACGTCGAATAACGAGCAAGGGGAACAGCTGTGGCAAACGGTACCCAGCCGTGTTTTGCAGGCCCTTTTATAGGCCGAATAGGTCAAAGTCGCGCCTTCTTGCTCTTATTACGTTAGTAGGCACTACGCTTTTTTCTTGCTCGTACTCATTCGGGCCTATGCTCTACCACCGCGGCAGTAGGCTGCACCTTCTTCTCACTCACACTCATTGGCGTCCATGCTCTTTCCTTCACTTTCACGCGCGTTCGTACCAAAGTTTCCAGATTATGCAAACGTGACGCGTCACACTTCAATTTCTGACGAGCCCGTGTTCTTGTTGGGCCCGTGGCACTACAATTGCAACATGTGCAGCTGATATATGTGTTTATGAAATGCTTTCGCACACAAGCTAAAGCAGGCTAGTTTTGTTGCATACTAATAATTAGGCAAAAAATGCTACATGATTTTAGAAAAATGCTTATTTATAAATTTACACATTTTAAGAGTTGTATTTTAATGTTTATTAATTTCGATTCATTGAATTTTTTTAAATTCTCTATTTTTATCTTTATCTTTTTTATCATTTTAAAGTTCCCATATATTAATTAGCATAATAAACTATATTTTCTTACTCTAGAAAGTGTGTAGAGCAAATATTTTCGGTAAATTTAAGGGAATTAATATTTTGGGACGTCAAAAAACGATATATCTCTTAGAAAATTAAATTATTTAATTTAATACAATATTTAGTGATGTAGATATTTATAAGTAATAACTTATTTAATGATTAAATTACTAACAAATTCAAATTTTTATTTTGCGTACAACCTTAACTCTATTAAAAATAAAAATTTTTATTTGTAGTAAAAAAAAAACTTGTTTCGATTGAAACAATCTTGCACATTATCAATAATCGTAGTTATTGTTATTTAATTTAAAACAAAATTAATCAGAATATAAAATATAAATTAACTAACATTTAAGTTTCAAACTTTTAAAATAACTTACTTTTGAAGAAACCTAGGCATAGTTTCTAGATCAATGAAATTTTATGTACAAATTATCAAAGTAATCCATCGTATTGAAACATCATTTACAACACATTTGTTGACATAATACATAATTAATACATAATTGTTGGCATTGCCATCCTTCAGCACGTTTCGGCAGAAAACCTCCAGTAAAATCAGACGTTTCAAGTGCACACGCAACAATGAGAAGGAAATACGTGGAAGTGGAAGATGGCCAACGGCCTCGTAAACGTGGCGCCGGTGTTTAAGTTTTAATCGCGCTTAGGAAATTACGCAGCATCTTCGTGGAATCCGTTCAGGGATTTTGGTAAGATCCAAGAAGCAGCGTATTGCTGTAGTTTGAAGTGAACGTTAAATTCAGTGGTATTGATTATTGTTTGAAAATGTTAATTCAGTATTTTGAATTACTTATGCTTATTACAGATTTTTCAGATATTTTATAAGGTGTAATATGACTCAAATTACGATTAGAAGTCTGTAACTTAGACTGTATTTGCTAAAAAATTATATTCGTTAAAATGTGTTTCGAATATTCAATAGCTTTTAAATTATTTAATATTAGAAAGTATATTTTAATACAAACTTTAGAAAATATGATATTAAAGATTTTTTCAGTTATAGAAAAACAATTTGAAGATCGTAATATACATTGTCACTTATGCCAACTAGACCTTTCACCATTTGAATACTCGACGTCATGATTATATAATTCATTATTAGAATGCCAGCAATTGAACGTCAACAATTACAACATAAGCATTCAGAATCATACCAATAATACTAAAACTATAGCAAGTTATAATCTTAGCCATGGAATAAAATTCTATTACAATCGCATCACCTGCAACGTTAACAATTGCAGCACAAGAATTATACTTATCCATATATGCAACAAATATTAAAACCAAGGACAACTTATCAACCCAGGATGTAGATCAAGCTTTAAGAGGCCAACTAACTGACAAAATCCGGATCAGCAAACTCGATCACCGACACAATAATTTACAAGTAGAGCACCACGACAATTATTGCTAAGAAGCATCTGCCAAAAGATAATTAAGACTTATAAATAGAGGTGAGAACAATAAAGACATTCGACGATCAACGGGAAAGGAACAAACGACGCGCACCAACTACGAAGAGCAAGATACTGAAGAACCCATAACCCATTGAACCACTCAATAAGTAAAATTATCGCACAATTATATCTCTCTAGCGCATTTCAGTAAACCGAAGCATTATTTAAATTCTAAACCTGTGTTCAATTATTTAAAAGAAATCGATCTCCGCTCCGATGATCCGAAGCAACCCTATACCTTAGATTGGTGCGATAGATGAATTTGGCTTGAATATACAATATATACAGTGCATTTTCATTTTTAATTATAGTATATCGTAAAAGAAGTTGATTTTTCGAAATTCTTTTGTAAGATAATGTTTCTCAAAAATAAATTAATAAACAATATATCAAGTGAGGTATTTTTTCTAATTTTTTTGTTTGCATTTAACTTTGAATTATAATCAGTTCATTTTTAATATAATTTATGCCTTTACCTGATTAGAATAAAGAATATCGACATATAACAGACATTAAATCAGAGATATAACAATTACAAAAATGAAAAATGGTTATTCTCAAAACTATAGGTAATAAAATCGTTACTTTACTTCTCTACATTACTTTAGATGATATTTTTTTAAAGAATATGTTTACATTGAACACAATAAAATAGAACCTCTTATTTTGAATTTTAAATTATACTCGATATTCATTATTTTTAAATTTTCCTTTAGGACGATAAAATAATTCTCATTTGGTCGTGTTCACAGATACGGAGACATGGTGCCGGAAACAATAGCCGGTAAAATAGTTGGTGGCGTATGCTCACTCAGCGGAGTGCTCGTGATCGCTTTGCCGGTGCCCGTCATCGTCAGTAACTTCAGCCGAATTTATCACCAGAATCAGCGAGCCGACAAGAGAAAGGCGCAGAGGGTGAGTAGTTTCAAATATGTGCATGTTTCACATAACTTCTTTTGCTGCTAGGCTAAGAATGGATGTAGGGCATTGGAGCTTAACTACAAGTTTTCGATCACTCGAGAGAAGCTGCTCGTACGGAATTGCATCTAATTAGATACTTGTGAATAAGTAAATAAATACGGAATATCACAGAAAAGCTAAATAAAAAGAATAGTTGTTCAGGCGATAATACCACAAATTTTTGTATCAGTAAAATAATAAGTCTATTAGAAAACAGTAATACAGCTTAACTTTCTTTTATTATATATATTACAACAGATATAAAAATTGATATTCAAACATGAGTTATAATAAATTTTAAAAAAGTCTCAAAATATACGTATTCAGTCAGTTTAATTAGTAAGTAATTAGTATTTTCAATATATAATACATTAGGAGTCTTGAAAATTTTCGGATTAGTTAGTTATTAAAAAATATTAATTTCTATCTGATCATCTTTAATTACTTTTAAGCCTTACGAAGAGTTTATTATTAATAAAAATTATGTATGAGAAAGCGGATTATATAAAATTGTTATAACTTAAGAATATAGCTTAAATTACTATGACGTTTTTTAGTTATTAGTTCCGGATTCGCTTCTGCTCATAAAGTTTTTCTAGCGTGTTGTATAAATTTTTGTTTTAAAATGATAAAATTAATAGGTATGTTTTACTTCATAATACTTAATTTCATATGGATCTTAATTAAGTATAATTCATTCTTACACTTTATATTAGTAATTAATAAATTGAATAAAATGTATATTTTTATAACTATTTACTATTTTTTGCTTATTTTAATATCTAAGTAGTTATTAAATATATAATTAGTTTTTTTATAAGATTTTAAGAATTTTTTATATTCGATTATTTTTCGAAAAATAATATCATTTCTCAAGTTAAATGATGACCAAGTCTTTAAAGGAAATGCAATTGTTTAATTAAAACTATAATTTAATTTGAAATTGTAGTAAAGTATGAAAGCACTTAATATTTAGATGCTCAATATATTATATTAATGCTTACTTTCCGTTTATATTTCGAATCAATTGACTCTACAAATTCGTTGTTAATATTTGAAGGATTTATTTGAGGGAATTAGAAATGACTGCTTATTAAATTAATTTCGTAATTAATGATGAAGTTAAGAGGTAAGTGTTTACTTGATTAATTGTTCTAGCTAACGACTAGTTTGAATATTGAAATTCTTTTGAATTATTTTCAAATAATTTACCATGAAGGTTTCTTATATTATAAGATTTATAGTATAATATAATATAATACGAAAAGATTTATATTATACAGTTGTTGAATTTTTCGTATTTATTTTATGTGCTATGTAGCCTGATGCAGAGGCACGTAGGAAGAAGTGAGAAAAATAAAGTGGCTCACGCGTAAATAAACGTGTCAAGTAAGGTATTTCGAGATATGAGGAAAACTTTGATATGTTGTCATTGACATATAAATGGTTAGTATAAATGAAAGAAAGGATAAAATGAATATATAATTCCAAGATGATATATGCATCTGCAGTAAGAATAAAGTAGAGAAAAAGAGACAATATGACAAGCTTACAATTTATTAGGGAAAGAGAGAGAAATCAAAATTCGTGACTTGCCTGACGGAACAAAAAGTTATTTGTCCAGTACCAATATAGACATTTAGTTGTTAAATTTTACCTTAGCGTAGTACTCATTGTACGAATAAAGTTTTGATTTATAACAACAAGTAGTATCGCGTGTATAGATACTTTATGAATGATTTTGTTCGGATAATATTTTACAGCTTAAGTTTGGTATATTATTATTAGTTACTCTGGAAAATGAAGTGTAGAATACGTAGCCTCTTTTTTAATTTATATGCACAATATATATTAACCTTAAATTTTTCCTATTTTAACATCTATGAAATATGATGTATTTAAAATTAAAAAATTGCTTTGTAATCGATCATATTATTTAAAGTCATAAGTAATAAGATTAAGACACCAATTATAGAAATATTTCAGATTAAAAATGTCAATTGCTAATAAAAACTTATTTAAATTCATTACGTTGGTAACTAATGAAAAATATCTCCTTAGCGTACTTAAAAAGAAAAATTCAAACGGATAAAAACTTTAACGAATATGTTCGTGATCTTCAATCAGTACCATTGTTTAATCAAATTGATAATCAAATCGAAGACTGATCGTGTAGCCCGTCATTAAGTAAAGAAGCTAAGATAATTGAATGTTCTATTTTTGGGATAAATCCGGTTACGCATGCATTGACCTTCTGCATTACTGACTGCACGCTAAATGTACCTAGAAAGCATTCCCTCGTACATATCCTATCAATGAGTCGACATTAACCTTTTGAATCCCTTTTTCTTCGGTTCACATGTTCCACTTTATATAGATGTGCATTCAAACATGTGGTTTAAATTGTGTCATACTTTGCGACAAGAAGGATAACGAGAAAATAAAGCTCAGTATTATATTGGTAGCTCGTCTCATATAGATAACTTTACAAAGAGAGGAGTAACAGATAGTATACGTATGTGCGGGCGCCTGTATGTGTGCGACAGAGCTGTGATTTACGAGCCACTTCGTGAGTTCAGTGAGTTGATGTTGAAAACGTATGCGCGCATCTCAACATACCGACAAACAATATTCCTGCTACACAATCTGTAATTCCTTCTATCAACTATGCCAGTATTTTTGTACTAAAAATATACAACCAGGATGACGTTACTAATGTCGATTGAAAACCTTCTGCTATTCTTAATTTAATAATTGCAATTATAATAATTCATAAATGTAAGTAAGAAAAATTAACATTTTTAAGAGATTAAGTTTTTTAAAGGGATATTAATTTAACCTGATTTTATGTAAGTTTAACAATATCAGTTAACATTATATCTCATTAATGCTTGACTTACTTTTCAGGAAAAGTTGTGAATTATTGAGAAAATTAGTTATTTGCAATTATTTTGCGATTGTATTTAATAACTTTTAAAAGTAGAAACATTAATTTTAGAACAAATAGATCTACTTGTTTTATTATTATACAGTTATATTATTTGAATTATTTTTTACATTATATTAATATAGTTACATTAATATTTACGAGTTTTATTAATGATATTGAATATAACTGTAATATATATACTCTGTTATTAAAGTTAAAATGTGTGTAAATACTTATAGATAGTTTCTAGTATATTATTTTCTGTTGACTTATATAAAGAAATATTTAATGAAATATTTTTGAATTTATTATACAAATCATACTAATTTTGAGATTAAGGTATAAAACATGATATGGTTTATGAATGATTTGTATATATAGAATCTGATAAATCTGAAATGAAGAAGAGAAACTTGATGAACATAATTTATTACAAAATTAAGTAACTATTTTATATTATCTTTACGAAAAAGAAGTTTTACGAATAAGAAACTAGTATATATAAAAGGTATATATAAAAAAATTTTTTATTTGTATGAACATACTTATGGTGAAACAATTTTTCGTTATTAATATGAATTAATAAGATTAGAATCTAATTTTTATAACTATTATATTGCGATATTTATTATATTAATATATTAAAACTTTTCAATCCGAATAAAAGAGGATTTACATTTATTTGCTTTTTAAAATTATTTAACTTTTATTGTTTAAATAAAAACATAAATACTTAACTTTTGAAAGTCAATATATATATATCAAATCGTTTTTAACATTAATGTATGTTGTAAAACTCAGTTATGTTGTCATAATCCTTTGTGTTACATTCGTCTATTTGTGTCTATTTGCGGATTTCTTTTATTTTGTTACTTTGCACAGATTGTTCAATATAATACATGAGATACATATTATTTTCATTTGTTCGAAGTATCATTTTCATTTATTTGTGTGTACTGATGGTCAACATTTTTCTTTAATTCTTTTTCTCTTTCTATTTCTATCTCTTATTATTATCTTATTATCTCTTTATTATTATCTATTATCTATCTTATTATCTCAATGTTTTTGCTTGTCTCTTTCCCGTTATCTTAATCTTGCGCGAATGAAAACTAATGCTTTAAATTTCGAATTCAGGTTCCTTCTTTTCTTATATAGTTAACGTTTTCAGTGTGTTCGTTATTTACATTCATGCAAGCTTAAGTCAGTACTAAAGGTGCTTTATACAAGTAACCATGCTTATTATGAATGTGACTTTATTTTGCGGTTTTCAGCAGTCATATAACGTTGAATATAAAAGAATTCGAGACAAAGTTTAATGTTCGTATCTTTTCGTTGTATATACTTAAAATTAATTTGATTTTTTAGATTTTTATTTTGAATCCTTTCTTATTCTCTTTCAGGAATTAATATGCTAATATTTTTATTATTGCATGTGAAAAACTTCTGATTTATTTATTTATTTAACAAGTTCTTAATTATATTATTCATAAAATTCGTATTTAACACATTAAAGTAGTTTCAAAAGTCTTTTTATAATATTGTACTTTTTATTTTGAATTGTGACTGTTTTCTGATCAGAATAAAATATTTATAAAGCCTTAATTTTATACTTATATTTTGATCTATGTGAAACACATAATTTATAAAACATATTTTTTTTAATCAGAAATTAGCACTCGAATATAGTTAATAAATACTATTATTGTTCTTACTTTATTTCACTGAATATTTTCTTTAATTATTAAGTACTATTCAATAAATAACCAAAATAATATAATGGATTTTTTCGGTTTACTTATTATCGTGGGTCGAAAATTATATATAAAATTTACTACATCTCCAATTGGTTTACAAAATTATTGCTTAAATGTAAATGAATTTTTTGTGATAGTAAAAAAAAAGTATATCAATATATTGCGCATGTTTATGAGAAAATTGTATGGATATTGAAGAATAGTTAAGTGAATAAATAAATGTGAAACAATATAACGAATTTTATAAGACATAAAAACTAGGAAAATGTAGAGTTTTCTTTTTCTTCTGTAGTTCACTTATTCTGCCTTATTAAGATAACGTTTTTATGAGCGATGCTTAACTGAAGTTTTATTTTTGTAAATTTGGATCACACATAAATGTTGTGATATAAGTAATTAGATGTATAATATTTTTTGTTCGTCGCTGCAGATGAAAAAGTGTAACAAGCAGTTTATTTTGTTTTCAATTTATAGTATTATGTTTGCTTCATATCTACGTAGTTATGCATGTCAGACACGATCTTTTTTATGATTCCGTATTGTGTGAAAGTTTTGCCATTGTTGCGTAAGTCATGTATTAAAATTGATGCGAGTAGATATCATTGGGTGCCAAATTTCAAATTTTATAATTTGGAAATCTAATATAGTATGCGACTCTGCACATTATACGTGACTTGATTTAATTCACTAAAAATGGACATTATCGATTCATGTAAGTTTTGACATTTGAATCGTTTTATTGACGGATGGTTATTAAGTGATTAAAGTAATTATTTTATCTTTTGTTAATTTAACTAATATATTTCTTTTGAACTTTTAAAAATAAATATTAATATTTAGCTTTAAAATAAATTTTGTGTAAAATTAAGATCGAAAATCATGAATATAAGAAGAACAAAATGAGAAAAAATAATATCTAGATTAATCCAGTTCTATTATCAATATCCCTATCTTCTAAGCTTTTGTTAAATAAATGAAAAAAAGGATTTCAAATTTAAATAAAATATATGATATGTCTAATTAAATTAATTAAGATAAAAGTGAATCACTTTACAATTTTGTGTATCGAAATGTAAAAGTACGTATTATTCCTATAATATGTATATAACTGTTAATAATTTTATACATATATCTACAAACAAAAATGTTATTTTTATAAGAAATTTTATTCTTAATTTAACAATATAATATTTATAATATGGAATTTCTAAAAAATACTGAAATACTCTATAAAACCTTGAAGTAGAATAATAATTCAATTATAAATAAAAAAATTAAATCATTCAAATTTCATAATTTCCTTTTTATTTCGATACAAAAACGTTTTGATCCTATAGATGGCAATATTATTTGTATGTCTGAGAATTTAAAGACTACATAGCGTAAGTTCGCCTTAATTTTGCAGTTTCCTAGTATTAATTCAATTTCTTCTTGTATTTATTTCGTTATTGAATCGAACAGCCCTACTCCTTTATATTTTTGTATGCAAATGAATAGGGTCTATACTTTTACTTAGTATTTATTTGTTTTATAACGCTCGTAAATTCTTGCATTTTCAATTATAGATATAAATTCTTTTTAAGAATCTTCTGATATTCAACTCTTAATTAATCTAAGAAATTTGAGTAAATCTGGATTTTCTTTTTAATCTCTTTAAGCATTTTTATTACTCCCATTTGAAGTTTAGATACAATTTTACGTCGATAATTTATAATAAATAAGAGTTTTTTTAATAAAATCAAAAGATTGTAAGGATTTAATTATTTTTTCTTTCAAAAAAGAACATTTTTAATGTTAAGGTTTATAAGCGTATCTTATAAAGCGTATTGTTAGCTTTATCTTTATTCATAAACTCAAATGAAATTTTTAAGACATAACGCTAATAAACATAATTTGTATTATATTTAATTCTTTTCATTTCACAATTTATTTAAATTGTATTGCTTAGGAATGAGTAATTGCATAATTTAAACAGTTATAATAGATTTTTATTTGAGCAACAAATAATCGATTGCAGTTTCATTTTTCCATCTAATAATATTAGTTTAAATAATTATTGTAAGTGTTTATGGAAAAGAGTATTATTTTTTCTTATAAATAAATAAAAAATTCTAAATTATATTATCATTGAATATTAAGAATATTAATTAACTATTAGTCTAATCATAAAATATAATATTTTTATTTATTTATACACATACAACTTAGTTCGAACAAGTTGACTTATCAATATACTGATATTTATTTAAATTTCATATAACAACATGTCTTCGTTTATTATAAATATTTTTTAAGGGCAAGAGTATTACTTGCAAATGATTTCGTAACTTAACAAGTTTCGAGTCAAATGTAATCTAAAAACAAACAAACAAACAAATTTGTCATTAAAATTCTATTTTTGAGCAAGAAATAACTGGTTAAAAGTGGCACTCGTGTAAATTTTCAGAATGTTTTTAAACCAACGGTAGAAGAAGAAAAAATAGACGAAAAATAAAGGAATAGAAGGAGAGTAAACCATTTTCTTTTACTTCAAGAAAGACGATGTGATGGCCATTCGTCATACGACAAATTTGTTTTATTATTATCTTGGTGTCGTAAAAGGGATAGACTATAGATTAAAAGTGGGTAGATAGAAGTAAGAATCAAAAGCATCTAAAATTGGTCCATAAAAAGATGACCATTATTACTTTCTTGATTTTAGACTTTTTCGATAATATATTATTATAGATACACTCATTTGGTTAAGGATTCGAGTCCGCAAGAAATATACGATAAATAACGATGTAGGTGTTCGTCCGTTTTTCTTTATAATGCAGCTCGAGAGATAAATGGCTGAGAAAGAGTATCGAAAAGAGGAATGCAAATTTGAAAGTTCCGCTTGATAAAGTATTTCGTTAAATATTATACCATAGAGAATTCCAGCCTTTGCTTTAACTTTCTCTTTGAAGAGTTTACGCCCAGCTCTTTTAATGATAATTTCATTACAGTATTGAATAGCTAGTATGAAATATAATTATAAAATAAGAAATGTAGCATATTTGTAAAATTACGTAAGTATATCGGATAAAATTTGTTCTTTTTCTCTCTTTAAATAGTATGATAACAAATAATTAGGATTTTTTCTGTATTTTATAGCCGATAATATCTAAAAACAAAATGTTATTTATGTAATAAAATCGAAAAATTATAAATTTGTTTATTATTAGCTTATTTCATATTTTCTATAATATTTGAATAAAATTATGGATGAAAATATATTATAAATGTTTAAATCTTACTGAAGCTATTCATGACCAACAATCAATGACGATTGCTTCATTTCATATTGATGGGTATTTTTTTTATATTAATTTCTGAAAAGTGATTACAAAAGGTATGAATGAAAACTATAATTAGAAATAATAAATTCTAGATATTTCTTAATTTTATCTTTTCTCTTCTCGATTAATGTTTTATTGAAAGTATTATCTTCTTATAATGAAAAATTATTTGAAGAAGCTTTCAATATTTAGGAATACATTTGTAAAAATATGAGTCATATAAAAGTATTTATATTCTACTATACTTTTTATCTTATTTTATTACATAATTTATAATTTATATTTAAGTGTGTCTATTATAAAATTAAAATTATGGGGTTTAATTTACGCATACCTCAAATTAAGATAATTTTATTTAAAAACAAAAAAATATGGAATTAAATTTTCGATATATCATTTTACATTAAAGAACAACATAATTTAATAATTTAACTATTACTTCAACAATTTCTATTAAAATACTTGACATTTTCAAGTTGATTAAAACAATTTATTCTCTTATTGAATTTCTTTTTAACAATTCTTTAAAATACTTGCTTGAATATGCGTTCATATAATATACAATTACATAATTTAATATTATGTTATTTTGTCTCTTAAAAATTAAAATTTTTGAATGAAATAAATCACTAGTGAATTAGTTAGTAGCAATAATGCAGTGTTGAAACAAACATATGTACATACAATTAAATACGTACAACAATCGATTGGTCCATGAGTCTCAGTTAAGAAGCTTTGAAGCACTTCTAAATTATATATGACTAAGTTAGTATATATAGAAAAGCTCTCTTTTGTTCACTCGTGGTTTTGTTCCAATCTCGCATAAAACTCTAACCGCGTCACTTGATGTTAAGCCATAATCGTTTGAACGATTACCGAATGCCCATTTTCATTACTTATAATAGCGAAGAAAAGTCGCTTTTGTTTTTATGTTTTTTTTTACCACTGTCGCATAAAAAAGGTAAAAATTCTGATGAAGTTAAAGCGATACCGAACTACCGAGTATTCTTTTCTGATAATTTTTTGTCGAACTTTAAAAAAAGCATAACTAGAAAGTATCATATAAAACCAGTATATATATTTTTCAGAAGCATTAGTTAAAAGCGTTAGATGAGATTGAGATAAAAATTATGGGTGTGCATCTGTTTATGTCGCTTATATCACTTAATATTACTAAAAAATGTTTTAGATTTCATTTTATAATAGTAATAAGCAACAATATTTGTTAACAAAGCTTATTTAATTATGTAAAAAATGTGAATAATATAATTCTTTTTATAACAAATTGCATTAAAAAAATTTCTATCTTTTGGTTCTTTTACTTTCTAATTTTCATAAAAATCATCATAAAAAATTACAATTTAAAAAGTTTTTGAAATAAAAGTTATTTAATTTGAGATTAAAATTAATTAAAAAAATTGATTTATTTAGTTAGCTATAGAAAGATATTTTTTATCTGTAATGAAATTTTTGTAATGAAAAATCTGAAAAAATCTTTTTAAACGATCTTCTCATTTTTATACATTAAATATTTCACTAATAATTATAATAAATTTTCACTATTATAATATTGAGGATTTTTACTATTTCATATTTTAAAGAATATAACCTATCAAAGATAATATAAAAAAATCATTCTAATGTCGTTTTATATATTCTGCTACTATAATGTTTACAATTAGAGTTTACAATTTTAAATAACTTTCAAATTGTTTCATACAAATTACACTTTTATTTATATAATATTTTCATCCATAATAAAAGGTAAATATTTACCATTTACATAAAGTATTAGTAAATTATTAAAATAATTTACTAATATAAAAATTCTAATATAAAAACAAAATTAATTCTAAATATAAGTAAATAATACTTCCTAGAGAAGAAATAAATTTTCAGTGCAAATTTAAATTATTAAACTTTAATGAAATTGAATCTGTAAATAAAGAAATCATTTTAATAAATTTGAATTTTTATTGAATTTATCAGTTTATCACATAGTTCTTCAAAACTTTTAGTATGATAATTACTATTACGGTTTGCAATTACGATTTGAATGCATTTTTAATATTGTAAATTTTTATTACATTCTATGATACAACATGTTGATCTTTTACATTGATAGCTGCTACTTGTAAAAGATGATCTTAATACAGATTAAGAATATATAAACTTATTTTATAGAAAGAACTTTTTATAATAATTTATATAATTTATGATATTAATATTACAATTTGTATACACTCAAGATGGTAATTTACAGTTAATATTAGAAGCTCTGTGATAGTTTTATTTCATGATATTCTTAAAATCAAAAGCCCGCTTTTGTTAAAACTTTTTTATACAAAAGTTATAATATTAGAAATCTTTGTTGTTTATTTTGAGGTTAAGTTATCGAAAATTTAATAAAACTCCAAATTTACATTTCATTACTTATACTTCATACAAATTTTAATTATTAATAATTCTCTTAAATATTGTACTTAATTTCTATATTAAAGTTAAACAGTTTAATCAATTCACAATTCTTCAAATAGTTTTCACTTTCTACTGTTTATAAATATAATTATATTAAATAATTTATTTATAATAATAATTTATTTACTATATTTATTTATTTGACACAATTACTTATTACAACAGAATTATTATATTAAATATTAAATTATTATATTAAATCTATTAATTTCATCCATTATTTATTAATATTGAAATCTAATTGTTAATCTTGTTTTTTTAATACATAGAAGTTGACACATTAAAGTTGATATATTAAAATGCAGCTTATTTTTTCCCAAAATATATACGTATGAATAATTTAGATGTATATTGCAAATTTTTCTTATTAACAAGCCTTTTATATGCCAGAATTAAAATTTCAAAATGATGTATTGTATTATATAATACAGTGAATTTTAATATCCTTAGCAGTTATTTCTTCAAAAAGAAAGTTTTAAAAATTATATTTGAATATTAATATTTAGTCACTTATTTTATTTAAAAAGAAAGTATTATCAAATAACTTATAGACAGATAATTATAAGAAAATTTTATATTTAAATATCTTTTCTTTTATGAAACTAATTTTTTCGATAAATATAAATTTATATGTCCGCATTTACATATTTGTAATTATTTTCGATTATTCAGATGTTACTTAAATGTTTTCTCATATAAGTAATTACATAGAAAGTCGTGCTTAGATTAATTTTTTACTTAGACAACTTAAATTTATATTGTTAAATACAAAAAGATCGTGCAAAGTTTTAATTCACTGTCGATTTTTTATTTTAAATTATATAAATGTTTTAGGTTAATACGTCTTATTTCTGATTTTTTCGTGAATATTAAAAAAAAAATAATATTTCTAGTTAGGAAACTTCGTGAAATATACGATATACGTATTAAAAATATATTTTTTTTAAATATAACAGATTTTGTTTTCTTTATCCGACTCTAATCAGGGTATAAAAAATTAAGTATTTTTTAAAATATAATTAAAATAAAAATAGTAAGTCAATAGCATAAAAAATTAATGAAATTTCGAAGACTAGTTACTTTGATTCTATGTTAAATAGACTTTAATTTTAAATAGCCAATAAGGTTCATTTTTAATATATAATTTTTATTTTATACTCTGTAAATTTAAAGTAAGTCTAAATATTATTTAGTTTAAATTGCCTAAGTTATGAAAATATTGTGTATATTAAATATTAATAAGTTAGTTATTTGAATGTTAATTAATTAGTGAGATAGAATCATATAGTTGCAAACCTATCTTGTAACAATTGTTACGTATAATTTGAGTTTGTAATATCTAAAAATCTTTAAAAAATCTTATATATTTTTAAATCCTATTCAAAATATGAATTGAAAAAATTAAAAAAATTGTACACTGAAAAATAATTATATATATTAACTTTTAATTACTAAATACTAATAAATGATTGAGATATTTATAAATTTGAATAATAATATAAACAATAATATAGACGATTATAATTTCTAGATTTCAGATTATAATATAGATCTAATACTATTTAAATATTATGAAATTCAGTGCAAATCATTTTGTTCATGGATTATCATGTTTTCATTAGTATATTTCGTAACCAACTAGGTTTGAATGTTATTTTGATGAAGCAAATCGAATCAATCTTTCTCTTCCATTTTTATCTCTGTTTTCGTTCTATATTTAATTCTGTCTTTTTTAGCTTTTCTATCTCTTTTTCTATCTCATGTTAAATTTCAGACTATGTAGTACCGAAGGAATAATTGAGAGCAGTATCTTGCCCCAAGCATTTTAGACAAGTGGTCATCATGAGGTCGCTTGTCTAATCTTCATCTAATCAGCGGAATTCAACTGTATCTTCTTTTTTTACATTCTCTTTTTTCTTAACCTCTCTACTATTTCCTAATTTTACTTCTTAACTCTTGAAAATGAATTAACAATTCGTTGTATAATAATATCTCATGCTCTTTGTGTTTAGTCACATGTATTTATTGTTAATATTACTTGAAAATCCTAATTACTGCTCACATATTAACAAATAGTATTTTTAATATTCATCTGATTAAGGTAAAGGTTTTTAATATGTATTTGCTTTGATATTAAAAACCTATATACCGCTTATCTAATTCAAATTATAATTACACAGGCGATTTATTTTAATCTATTTAATTTTATTACCTTTAATCATATTTGGAATATATATCGTAATAATTATCAGGTTTTCTTTTTATTAACTGAACATTAAGTAGCAATGCGATAATTTGTTCATAATTAGAAGAGAAAATATGAAAATGTTTAAATCTGTGTATATGTTAAAAGTATTATAGATTTGGTTTAAAGAGATATTTCATTTTTAATCTTTTTTTTTCATGTAATATAGTGCTATTAATTTTGTATTTAAATAAAATTCAATACAATTCTTATGGAATACATAAAGTGTAATAAAAATTTTATTTGAAATTAGAGAAATAACATATAATTTTTAAAGTCTTATATTTCTGAATATATAATAAAACTAAAAGTTGTTGTCATAAACTATTGTAAAAAATATATATATACGTTTCCTGAGTATTATAAGTATTTTCATATTTTTTATTCTTAAGTTTTTTGAAGAATAAATTACAAAATATTCTTATGTTTAAATAACAATTGTTTTTGATAAAATCAGCAGAGCTACATACACGGCATTTTTTATTACTCTTAATCAATTTATCAATAGTTTCGAAAATTTTGTTAATAATATGTATTGACGAATTTACCTCTTGTACCGAAAGCTATTGTTTTATTAATTGAACCGCTAATGTACTATAATGTACAGTATACTTTCGTATTTCGTATATGTTAGAATTTTTATTTATCTAAGTACCAGGTTTATTCATAAGAGAATTAAAAACTATCATAATCTAGTTCTGAATAATGTGTAGGCGATTGAAATTGGTCAACTTAATCACTAATTTAATGTCTCATTGTTCAATTACTGTTCGAGAAAGCTTATGCAAGACTGTAGTTGTCAGTAGGAGTTCTATTGATTTCTAACGATTATATCATTAATGTGTTAAAATAGTTACATGAATTTTTGTGAGAATCTCATGTTATCAAAAGCTCGGTCACACTTCTATGGATCTCATTTTGTGAAAGAAACTTCATTTTATAAAAGCAAACAAAATAGACTTTTAAAATTAAAGATTTATAAAATTTCTATGAATTTATAAGTGGTAAAATTAGATGTTATGAGTTTAAGGAATAGTGAAAGAAGTTGAATTAAAATTCGATTACTTTTAGAGTCTGTAAAAGATTGACGAAGATTTTTACTACTGTATTGACCGTTAAAATTTCACGTTTCATCAAATTATCTTAATTTTCAATAACTTGAATAACCAGATTTGTTTAGATTAGAAATTAGAGTTAAAATTTAATATGTATTTGTCAAATGATTTTACTAAGATGGTTTTACTTGTATTTAATGATATTAATATTGACAAGTAATGATAGGTTTGACGTGTTAGTTATTGTGCAAACCGAGGGTTTATTTCATTCTTTAGTAGTGCTTTCTAATCTCTACGTAAATCAATTTATATTTCTAATTTAATAATACCAAAGACTGATGAAATAAGCAGTTACGGAAAATGAATTTATGGATCTCGAAATAAAGTTCGTCAAAATTTGGTACTTCAGCGGATAGGACAATATAAATACTAGTTGTAATTATTCATTTTATATATATTGTATTAATAAATGTATTTTATTATAGTATCAAGCTAATTCTGAAATAATTTTTATGCTTTATATATCTCTATTTCATTTAAATTCTAATAATAATTCGAAAAGAAAAGTACTGACGAAAAGTATATATTAAATTGAGAGGGTTTAGATAATATATTTGTTATATTTTTAATGTATAATTAGATTCTAAATTTGTAATGTTTCAAAATTTAATTTTTATTTATTGAAAGAATATATAAAATATACGATAATGTAAATTAAATTAGAAAATCTATAATAAAACGTTTATATTATATAATGTTTATATATAAATCTATAATAAAACTTAGCTATCGTAGACCAATTGTATAAAATTATTACTTATAAAACATCTGGAAATAAATTTATAACGCTATATTAAATAACGTAGAATCTCAGTTGATAAATGCATTCTAAATATATATTTCTAAAAAATTTAAAAATAAATCAGAAAAAAAATAATAAAATAGAAATTAAAAGAATAAATAGAGATTGAAAATTTATCAACACTGAAACATGACTTAGAATGATTTCAAAATTACGTCAAAATGACAATGTTTTTTTAAACACAATAATTTTATATCTTAAAATCTGTTGTATTGAATAACTGATAGTTATATTGCGTTCATTCAATTCTTCACGTTTCTCTAATTAGAAGATTTTCTTTTCGTTCATTTTTTAACGTTTCAGACATTTATGTTTAAGTACATTAGAATTTTACGTTATTCCTAATGAATACATATAATTCAGTAAATGAGTTTGATCAAGTTTCCTTATGAAAAGAGCGAATTTCTGTTTTTTAAAAGAATAAAAAGAAAATTAGAGTAGCTGACTTTTATTGTTTTTAGGATGTCAAGTTTCACACAGTAAAAACTAAGGGCATCAAGGTAAGTAGTCGATCTGTGTTTCGTTTATGAAACATCGGAATGCATTACATAACTCATGTAAGATTAATTGATATCACTCTAACTAGTTTTGTAATATCATGATATTTTATTAGTAATCCACATCAATTTTGAGTTTGTTTTATTATGTTAGTACACTTTTATTTCAATAAGAAATTTCTATTTGATGTATTTTCGTCGACAATTACCTTCTATGGAACATAGTTTATTTATTTATTATTTTCTGCATACTTAATTACTCTTTTTTGTACTACTATTCATTGCATACATGTGCAATGACAAATATTAAATTGACCTACGCTATAATTTGAATCAATGTAGAAAGAGAACAATCAACATTAAAGAATAACTCATGTCATACTCGGAAGTTTAACAATTTGTATATTTATTATTAGAATTTTTTCGTTATATTTAAATTCGACAGACCTATAGTTTAAATATATATATATAATTTAAATACATTACTATAAATTAATATATATAACAAATATTTTCATTGTATTTTCAATATGTTTAAAAGTATAAATTTCTGAAAAAAAAAATTTCTAAAATTGTATCGTATAGAAACGCATAAGAATTGCATTAAAAATAATATAATTTGTAATTAAATCAAGCAATAAAAATTATTATTTTCAAATGTAAATAATTTTATTGATAATTGAATTACTTTTTTTATACTAAAAAGCTAATCTTCATAACGTTTGTATAAAATTTATTACAATTTGTTGGTTTTTTCTATCATACATTTAAAGTCTATTTTAAATGTAAGTATTGCTTATAGATTGGTTAAGAAAATCGTATTAAACAGAAAATATAATTTGAAATATTTATTAAATAAGAATTTCAATGTTACGAGATACTTTTATGATACACTTCGAGAGTAGTAAACAGACCTATAAAAATGAATTACAAATGTATATTCTGAAAAGAATATTCATTAATTTTATAGCATTTTAAATTATGGTATTTTTGAAAGCATGCTGTAATGTAGCGAATTACTTTTAGATTAGGGATTATGACAAGAATAAGCAAAATAACAAAATAAATATCTTTGTAACATTAAATATTTACGGTTATTATTGATGCAATAGAATAGCGACGCGACATTTTTGCATTTAAAACGAAATGTGACGCTTTTTGATAGACAAAGAGAAAAACATGTAACTCAAATACAAGGAAGAAAGAAAAATTGGATCGTGCGGAAAGTAAAGGAAAAAGCATGTGGTCGTGATATTTTCATTGAAATTCAAATAGTGGAGAGTACGAAAGTTATCCCATATACAAACAATCACGACTGTTCCGAAATAAAACCAAAGCGTAAACTATTCTACCGATTGAACGTTAAATCGTTGAAGTTAAACACTGATTTATATCAATAGGATCACGTGTTTCAAATAAACCAAAATACATCTGCACATGCCTATAATAATACGAACTCATAAACATATCTTTAATGAGCTTCCGTAATTTTTCATAAGCACATGGTTTAAGAAAAATAATAATTGGTTACATTTTTACAATCATAAAAAATAATAACTATTTTCTGGACTGAATTTTATTTTTAATCTGTAAGAACTCACCAGATTATTTATAGTTTAGTATGTATACTAATATTTTTGTATTATGTCAGGATTTAATAGTGTTGTTTTATTTTATTAAGGAAGAAATTTTCTTCTAATTACTTTAAACAATGTGTGACGGTTTTACTACGTTTTTTCTCATTGTGTTTTTGTTGTTTTTTATCTTTATTTCTTACTTCGTGAACCCTTGCTTCGGACAACTTGGGCCTGACCGAGATTCTTGGTTTAGGTTTCTCGTATTTAGTTATAAAAATATTTCAATTTTCCTTATTTTCTATCACGCGATTTGCCTTAATTGTAATTACGTTTCGTCGTGGAGTTCGTGTTGACGGTGGTGGTTTTTACGTGATTTGAAGCGCGGTCTCGATACACTAAGCATCGTTATCGAGAAGACAGGATCCGGTGTGTCAAGCAAAGAAAGCGAGGGAGCGAATCTGGTACGCCAACCAGCGTTACTGGGGATAGGGAGCGGCCTCGGTATGCCAGGCAGCGTTACTGAGTTGGCGGAAGACGAGTCGTTCCAGACAATCGAACTTGGGTGGAAATTCGAGGTGAACGACCCTTGCTGTGTACGAGCCCTTTTCTTTCTCTTCACGGGTCTCCCTACTTTGGGCCTGAGCGCCAAGGAGGAAGATGCGCGGGGGCTGGAGGCGCGCACGTCGCGAGAGAAGCAGTGAAGAAGGTAGCGCGCCGCGAGGATACAAAAGTGAGCCGGGCGCCAATGCGGGGCGCCGCGGCAGTTTGATGAGCTTGTTCGTCGCCGCATGTCCTTACAACTGTTACATCTTTTGGGGCAAGTTTCGATGACATTTTTCCACACACACATTGATTATATTTTCTTAAATCACTCTGTTAAACTAGCGACAGATTCTTCCGTCGAAAATTAAAGAGGAATATATTTATTGGGAATCGAAGTAAGATGTTCTAAGATGTTCTTACTTCGATTATATAAAGTTAATCGATTTAAATCGATTAACTACATATTTTATTTTTATTGTCACTGAAAATTCAAACAGAAAATAGTATTTAATTGCAGTATTTTTTAAGTTTTAATTCGTAAAATGAGAAAATCATCGCTTTTAATATAATAGCCTTTACCATGAATTTTTGCTGAATTATTATTTCAAATTTAGTATTAAATTATTACATTAATTTAAAAATTGTTAAAATTTTTTATTTTTACACTCCTTTTCGAAATTCTAATTATTTCGCCACAAATTCAATATTTTGTGAAAAAATACTATTATATAAAATCCTCTGTAAATTTTTTAAAGTTAAGTGTTCGTGTTTCCTAAGAAGTTTTTTTAATGAAAAAATATATTATTTTTAGAAAATCTGCATTCCAGAAAAGAAATAAAAAAATTTTTTAATCTTTTTAAGAAGTGAAATTTTTACAATTTATAAAAGATACTCTATATATAAGAAATTGTAATTTTTAATGAATATTATTATAAAAAATGGAGATGAAGATAGAAAAAGAGGAAATGTAAAAGAGAAAGACCAGGAGAATAAAATGCTAAAAAAGATAGGAAACAATGATCTAACAACTCTTCAATACTTAATACAGATTCAGTGCCAATCTATTCAGTGCTTCTCTTTTAATTCTCTAGTTTCATTGCTCATAGTTTTATTTGTCAAAACTATCTTAAATAAAAAATTTTGTGGTTCAAAATGGGAATAGATTTGTTAGATTTTTTTTATTATTTTTCACGATATTCATGAATTTATATGGATACAAAAATGCACAGTCATAAAGTCACTTTTTAAAAGTGGTAGCTTTTAAATATGAGTAGAATTATAATGGTTAGCTTTGTAGTATAAAAAAATGATTAAATTTTCAATCAAATTTAATTACAGCTCTGAAAATAATAAGGTTTATCGGTTGATTTAATTACAACTTTTATTATTTTTAATATCATTATAATAAGTAATTTGAAATATTTCAATTACTTTCACAAACACAAATACACGGCGACATTATTATAAAAAATTACTTGTTATAATATTAAATATATGTTTCCAAAAAAATATATTTCTTTTTCAATGAAAATAAGAATAACTCGCGTCGAAAATATTAATAAAAAGGACTCGACGAATCTTGGCTAATCCGCTTGGCCGAGCATTTTTTTAATTTAGTTTCTTTGTCTTCCATTGAATTCGCCGTCAAAAGGGCGGTTTGTTACTACGTTTTTGTATAGTGTCTTTGCTTCTACTACTCGTTCTGAAAAAGACGGTTTGTATTGGGAAGTTACGCGCCGTCTCGGTGTACAAAAAAAAGAAGAAAATGGTATAGTCTGCTCTATATATGGCCAGCCAGCCTGTACTGCTCACACGCCTGTCCTCGGGTCTCTGCGGCGCCTCCTTACATTTCCGATCCTCGAGCACCGCCGCTCCAATCATTTCTTCGCGCATCTTCCCACTCTTTCCTCGAGCACGCGCCGCGCCGCGGCACGGGAAACCCTGGGTCAACACGGGGGCGCTCGTAGCTACGTCGGCCCGAAACGATGCCGCGCCAATCGCAAACGAGATGCCTCCCGCCTAAACCTCGCTTTGCCAATCACACAAGGGACGCTTCCGCCACAGCAACGCCGCTCCAATCACCGCGGCGGCAATATGACGGGAAATCTCGTGCCCAATTCCTCGATACGCGTCGCTTTGATCTAATTGCACGGGGTGACTCACCATGAGTCACCCTTTCCGGTCCGGCCCTGCACGGCGCGGTCATTGCGAGTCGTAACGATACCGGCACGCTTCAATATTTATAATAGTATTTTCTGTAGATAAGAAATGGTTAAAAAAATATAATAACTTATAATATTGGATAGTTCAACAATTATTTGTTAATTTTTTCTCTATTGTTATTTCTGATTATGAGGTTAAATTCAGAATATTTATAAAATGATATTTATAAAAATACAAATTTACGAAAATAAAATATTTATATTATTTATATTATAAATAAATTATAATATCTGTATGTCTGGATATAATTTATATGTAATACCTTAATGTAATTTGAAGGAATAAGATCATCTAGACACAATTATCGAAATTATTATCACATTTAGATTTATAAAATATTTAAAAATTCCGATGTGATTAAATGTCAAATCGAAGATCAAGATAAATAGTAAAATAATTTTTTGCATATATAAAGTAAGATGATATTATATGCTTCTATTATTGCGTCTTATATAAATGAAATTAAGTCCCACAATTAGAATAGACATTTTATTTCCAAAATCTTTTGTGTACGAAAATTAAAATCCACGAATCGATCAAGCGTCACTGTCTAAACCATGTCATGGAGGACAACGTAATAATGTATTATATCTTTGTTCTATAATATGCTAGTTCAATGAATAATTCAGAAACGTTTACGTACGATGTGATTATATGAAACTGCAAGTCCGGCACGCTCTAGTTAAACGCTGATAATTTTTTACACATCTTCATTGCAATAAAAAGAGCATATGAGTACACATGTACGTACACTAGTACACAAAAGTATTCGTATTTTTTGCACCATTCATCCTGAAAATTAATGAGAACATACTGTTGCAAATTATGGATGTTAAGATATTTTTATGCTTTTTATTGCTAATAAAGTTAATTTTACTGTTATGCACATAGCTAGCCTTTATTTAAAATTTTTTGATTCTGAATATCTTTACGTTTTCAATAAACTTAAAAAGATTAATGAATTAAAATGAATTATTTGATTAATGTAATTGTACTAAATAATTTACTTCGAGAACATATAACTTATGTATTTATATAAAAAATAAAAAAATTTTGAATTTGAGAAATCATAATCTTTAAGAATTTTCGATATTTTGACAATATTTTCTCCATGTATATAAAATACAGACATGAGATATACATAAATATATAATTACCTGCGTATGTAATTCCATCCATGCAATATGGATGTGAAGAAATAAGTCCATATAGTTATTATTAATATCCCATGATTTACTGACCTATGAATATGATATTATATATTTTATCATATATGATAATTTGTGAGAAGTTTAATCTTCTTGCAGTTAATCTTATTGTGTGTATATTTTGTATTGTTATTTTATATCAAAGAAAAACATTCATTAATTTTGAAAATGAATGGTGATACAAATAAATAATTTACTGAATCAGCTGCAATAAAGTGTTTAATTATTAGTTTTTCTTGAAACATAAAAGTTATCGATTAAAAATATGTGTTTGAATTACACTTCCAAGGTTGTAAGCTAATAAATTGAACTAAAAAATTTTAATATTTTCAAAGTCTATAGATGGCGCAGTGTGTTAATTATCATACGTTCATTAAACCATGAAGTCATCTCATAGAAATTTGATCAAGATTTCACGAATCGTTCATGCGTACTTTGGGCATCTTTTTTTGTTCGAAACTTATTTGGAATCAGACTCTTTCTGATGCATATCATTGCATTTAATAATTAATAAATAAACGAATAACAGTGCACAACATGTGTGTAAATGGTGTGGAGAAAGCACTAATCTTCTATTTAGTGGACTTGATGAATTATTCTTATTATGCAAGCTTTCTACAATAAAGAGTTAGATGTATTCATGAAGTTAACGTGAAATGCATACAGAAGCAGAGAATAGAACTTGGTGATATTCGGCTAACCAAGTTGAGCGTATCCGCGCATCTGTTCTTTTGAAAATCAGTGGTACGAATATTTATTTGGGCTAGTTTATTTTATTTGTACAACTTAAGATTTAATAAATCAAAACGGTTTTTTGTAACTATTAATTCTAATGATCTGAAATAAAGTATATTTTCTTATTTTCTAAATTATGTTATTATGTTATTTATTGCATTATTAAATATATAGCAAAGTAAAGTTCTGTCGTTACATACAGCAAGTATACGTCACATATATAAAGGTAAATATTATATAGTTATTACTTTATAAACATTTTTCTGAATAATACTGTTACTTATTTTCAGAAGTTTTAACGAAGATGAAGTAGTAATAATTCTTTTTAAAATAATAAAATTTCAGTATTTATCAATTTATGTCCCAAACTTTTTCAGTTTTTAACTATCTACATGAAATAAACATAAAACATGATGCTATTATCATAGTAACTACTTCCAAAATTAACAATTAAAAATGTCTCGAAAATTAAAAAGTATATAAATATTTTTTTATCTTAAATAAATACTATATGTTTTTAGATGGCAATTTTCCTTTATAATATTTTGAATACTAATATAGAATATCTTAATGACAGAATATCAAAAATAAAGAAATAATGAGTTTTATAAGAAATACTATTTTTATACTATATGTGCTATCAAATATCTATATTTGATACATATATTAATGTAAGCTTTAGTATTTTTCAGGACATAAATTAAAAAGAAATAGTCAATTATACGTAAACTTTACACAATTAATTAATATAGAAAATATCAATTGTTCGAATACTATCAATAATATTTGTTTATATTTTAATAAATCATACATTTAAAAGTTTTTTATTAATATTTCTGTAGGATTTAGAAGTTTCTTAAAATCAATGAATATTCATGATCTTACAAATATACGATATAATGCTTATGACATTACAGTATTGTAATAATAGACTTTATTATATAAATCCTTGCATTAACATCAACTTTAACATAATTTATAACGGAGAGTTTTACGTATAACATTAGTATAAAAAATTATGAGGCTTTTATGTTCTAAAAATTATTAGAAAATTTGTAAAATAATAAAATTTCTTTACTAAATTCTAAGATTCAATAAATGTAAAATTAAATAAAAAATAATAAAATAACTTAATGATTTCTAAAAATTTTATAATTAAATAATCTTTCTTGTTATTTTCTAATATTTTACGTAATTAAAATTTTTAATAGTTACGATTGAAATGATAAGCGAGAAATCATTTATTTTAGATTTTAGCTTTATCTTTAAATTGGCCGTTTTCATCTTTTCACTTCATACATTTTCCATCACGTGTATTGCATTTTTCTATTGCATACTTTTTAGTCTTTGTGTGCACTTGAGTTAGCTTAAAAATATGTGAGAAATGATCGCTATCAACAGAAATCATTTTTCATATTTTCGTCAAACACTAGTATATATGAAATGTTCATTCATAAATAGATTTGAGTTGCGTTTCCGATTTATTTCATGTTTGTCTGAATATCGTTCGCATAAATTCAGTTCTTTTTATTTATAGATATAATTTTGACTTCTACCTATTCTTAAAATTCTTTCTATTTTAGCGTAAATAAAAATTCATTAATTCAATAATGTTAAAACAAACTTTTTCGTAAAATAAAATACTAAAACATTTTGTTCTTGTTAATAAAATATATTATAAAGTAAAGCTTTAAAAATTTATTAAAATTAAGTTAAGAAAAGGTATAAAAATCGATCCAAAAATATTATTGAATCGTTTTTTTCAATTTTTCAAGAAAATATTTAGATTTATGTTTAGAAACCTGTGAATATTTTTTTTAGCCTCGAAATAAAGAAATGTCTAAAAAATCTCTAACTCTGATTTATCAAAGGTAAGAAATTTCAATTCACAAAATGTACAAGTGATTTTAAAATGGAATCAGAAATTTCTTATTAAATTGTTTATGGTTCAGTTTAAATGAAAAATTAAGGATACTTTTACCTGACGAAATAAAAAAATAAAGTCTTTATTTTGATAGCCTAATAATTCATGTGAAAAATTCAAAACTAATAATATAGTTTAATCAATGTAAATAAAGAAAAAACAGTACCAATTTCATGATTTCAATTTATGTATGATATGAATGATTCAACTCAAATAAATAAAAAGATAAATCTATTGCTGCAGAGTGTAAGTTCTGCTGAAAGTGCATATAAAAATAAGAGCTGACTAAAATAGAAAATAATGCAGATAGTGAAAATCTAAATTCAGAATGGGCTTTTCGGACAAATATAAAGATATTTATGCATTGAAATGAGGAGCAGTTCTCTTATTTTGTCAAATTAATTATTTGCATTATTTTAAAAATAAAACTCTTAGATTTAATTCATTTAATTCTCTAATTCTGAGTACATTGAAGGTAATATTGAATTTTGAATCTTTAGATTTTCTCACCTCGAGAAAAATTTTCAATAAGAGAAAAACTCAGAGAAAATAAGAATATAACAGTTATTTCGTTATTATTATCTAATATTAACCATCTATATAGCTAATTAAAAAATTTATTTTATATGAAAATGTTTTTACAAAATTATATTGTGCAAAATTAACAGAAAAATTAAAAATAATTCAGAGAATTAAGATACACATACTAATAATATGAACTGTTAAGATAGTCTTATATCCATGTATACTTGATAACATTTAAAAAAAATTACTATTGATTAATACGATCGGAAGACTCGAAGTTACTCTCCATGGAACATAGAGTGAGGAAAGTGGATATGAGAACTATAATTATGATACGGAAAGAAGAGTCGGGATCACTCGATACCATTTCGTGCTGATTATCTGTCAGTCATACGAAGAGTGGATTTTCATCCACAAAACTAGATGAACGGATAAGATCCTGAGATCTGCTGGAGCTGAACTATAAGGGACTTACCATGTTCGCATTCTATTCCGAGCGACAAACTTACGGAGAAAATAAGTTCGGGATGAGGTAACACGGTAATTTAAATGGCAAGGTCGTTGATTTTTGAGTAAGTACACGGAAGTACGTCCAAGGTGAGTGCCTTATCGCTGAGCTCCAACAGCTGTCGGTCTTTAATTTATCTTAAAAAAACTTTACGAAAGTTATACTAAATGAAGAAATCAAATCTGAATACTAATAATATTTAAATCTATTATAAAAAATTCTTTAATAGAATTATCTTACATCATTAAATAATATAATTTGGTGCAATTTTTGATCATTATTAGGATTAGTTATAAAATAAGAAATTGATTTAACTAACAAAACTCTTATGATATAACAAAATTATAACAAAAATTAGGGTCAGAAATAGACATTTTATTTTTTACAAAAAGAGTATTTATTACATAAAATCAGGAAATGAATTCAATCTTATGAGTGATTAAAATTCAGAAAATAATTAATATAATTAAAATTATTGCATAACTTCTACATTTAAACGTTTTTATTATAAAAGGAAATAATATAAAACATTTTGATATAATATTATATAACATAAAGTAAGATTTAGTTATAATTATTACACGGAATAAAATATATTTTTTCCTTCAAGATGCTAAGTACAAGTCAGTTTTCTAGATTTATATTCAAATAGTAAAAATTATCTTTTGATATTTATGAAATCTCTACTTATAAAAATGAATTGTTTTTAAAAAAATTTTTATCGATTAGATTAAAATTTGATTAATATTGATTCATCAAGACACTAACAATAGTTTAAAGTTAATAATTTTGCGAATAGTTTTACGTTCAATTATAGAATGAAACGGAAGTGTTATACATTAACTTGATTGCGTAAAGGATGGAACGGAAGGCACGCATTCATTATATCATTAATCATGCCTAGTTCTATGAGACTGAAAAAAGAAAGGATTGTTATAAATCGAATATTATTTCCTTAATTTAGTTACATCATATTAATATTTTATAATATTTTCGATATCTTTTTTATATTAAATTATCTTATAATATTTTGCTTTCTTTATGCTTTTCGTGTACTTAATTAAGAAGTATTGAATAATATGTATTTTCTTTAGAAATACTCATCTTAGAATACTCACTTTAGAAATATTTACCTACATATATGTAAATATGTAGGTGAAAAGGTCAACTAAAGATAGAAATAGCAATGACATTTAAAGAGGTTTATTACACTAATAATGTAATGTATACACTATTATTTTAAATTCGAACTTATTATAACAATTAAGCTATATTACTGTTATCGTTGTTCATAGATATAGCTTAAGCCAATTAAAAAATTTATTAGAAAGCTTTATCATCATTCTTTACTTCCTTAGCGTATGCAGTATGTATTCGATAGAATCGATAAACTCGACTTAACTACGTGCGTTATATTTTCATTGCAATAATTGCATAATCGTGTTACTAATTGTAAATGTTTTAATGCCTATTATTCCATTATTTTAGAGTTTTCTGTAGACTGTTTTGATAAAAACCGCTAACTTATTTGAAATGATATGGTACTCACTAAAATGCACATCGGAAGATACTTGAAAACTATTTTACATTTTTAAAAGTAACTAACGTTGATATTTATAACATTATTATTCGAAAACAGGAACAGTATTTAATTTTTTCTTGTTTTAGTTGAATATAAAAAACATTTATAGAATTTTTACAGCATTTTTTAAAGTTTTTCAATAACTGTTCAGTTCTTTTAATGATAAAAATTAGGAGATATTAATATCTCCTATTGAAAAATCGTGCTTCACATATTAAATTTCTCTTTTGATTGAGGAAAATTGTAAGGAATTCTTTATTACATTCAAATTAAATTTATGATTACTCTAATGATATATTTTTTATATGTTTTATAATCATTTATCTAGTTTTTCTTTTTTATAAAAACATAATATTTCTATTACGTAAATTCATTTACTGAATAAGTATTTAATTGAAAATATATATTTATATACTTGAAACAATTATCACGAATTTACACAAGAATGTTGTCTAAAGAATAAAGATGAATTATCTAGTTAAATTCTTAAATTTACGTAAATATTTAAATTTTTTTATGAGATTTTAATAAACTTTGCCTTAAATATCAAACTTTTTATATTTTAATGATCTAGCCATATTTTCTAATGAATTCAATTCTAGTCTACAACACAAAATATGTTTCATATTCAATTAGATATGCCTTTTTTTATTATTTACTATTAATTTTTACTTACTATTTTCTTTTCTTATTTAAATTTTCTTTTTTAAAATTTTGTAGCGTTTATGTACATAAAGACAATTTATAAACTAGTTCTTAAAAGAATTTTAAATCTTCTCTTGAAATATTTCATTATTAATTGAAATATCGATTTTTTAACATTATATTTTGAATATAAATCATAATGTCTAGATTTAAAAGTTTTTGATAAAGTTATTATTCATCAAATATATTTCTGTTAATTTATAGATATGTTCAAGAAAGTAATCATAATTTTCAATATAAAAAATTTTGATATTTTCATTTTAACTAAGAATTATCAAAATATTTTGTAAAAAATATAGAAATGTAAAAATATTAAAACTGTATGAGGATTATTTTTAAGGTTTTTCAAACATTTTAATATTAAATCGATTAAAAAATACGAGTTTAAGATATTTTAATTTAATTTAATCTAGTTTTTTTTATTTTGATATTATTAAAGTTACTTTATATGTTTACTCATTCACTCATTTAAAAATATTTATGTATCTATTTAATAAATAAATACAAATTTTAGAGTTACATGCTAAATTGCATCCAAAAGTAAGTACCTGTTAAGAAATAAAAATTAATTAAGGGATAGTAATAGAACTGCTTAGAATTTTAGTAAATATAACGAGCGCGCATTAACGGTCGCTGTAAGCTTGTTTATATAACACATTTGTCATTAGATCATTCATAAACGAGACTTCTTTTCAATTTAATTTATCGAGTCGTTAAGCATCCATAATATAATATAAGTACTTTGACGACTTACATAGGTTGAATCTTTATTTAAATAATCTGAAACGTCTTGTAAGAGCATAATCACGCTATAAAAATTTCGTTAACACAAGTGGAATACGACAGATTGTATCGTTCTAGTTTGTGTGATTCTATAATACATGAGTAAAGCTACACATAATTAATCGTTGAAATATTTTGAATAAATTATCTTATAAATATATGAAAATATTTTTGCCTTCATTGAAATGCTACCCACGAAATTTATTAATAATATAAATATCATAGAAAACGATGAATATGAAAACTATTATTCAATGTAAACTTAATATTTTATCAAATATTTACTTATCAGATTTAAGTATCCGATTGCAATAGGTGTCAGATTTTAATCGGATATTATCTTTTCAGCAATTTTATGAACAATAACTTCATTATTACAAAATTAAATAAAATTTATAAAAGTTGATATACCAACATTTATAAAAATATTAAGCTTTAAATTCGATAAATAACGAAGTCGTATGCATTAAAGATGTAACAGTACAATTCCACTCATGTATTCTGAATATTTTGGAACAAATTTTCTATGTTGTTTACCATTTCTAGTTACAATCGAAGAACAAGATCTACGTTATTTATAGCAGAATTAATTTTAGATAGAATCAGTATCTGCTCCAGATACAACTAGTCGAATTTTATCTTTTTCCAAGTAAACATACAGTTAAATAGATTCTGAAGCTTCAGTAAGGACTATCAGAACCTAAGCATAAGAAATTGGAAGCAACAGACATCAAGAGATTGAAAAAGACAATAAGTCTTTACATTTTCTGAGTGTTCTGTTGCAAGCAACTATGATAGCGATGTATAGTATGACACCGATATTCGGAAATTTGGATTCCTACATTCATAAATACAGAACAATTGGTTATGTAGTTGCTCTTGGGGCCGGTTTCAACCACTAGACTAGATACGCTATAAGTTAAATTTCAACTACTGCTCCAAGTTCTTGCGGGAGTAGACAACTGTTGGGATAGTTTGTAGTTCTAAATGGATATAATTAGAAGGTTTATGTTAATATAAGCAAGAAAAGAAAAAGGTTAAGCATAAGTAATAACAATATTATAAATTGTATATTATGATAAGTGAAACTAACTGTATTAGGCATTACATAGTTTATATGTAATAGTTTATATTTTGGTACTTTAGTTAATTTAATATAGCAGATCCATAAGCAGAAATTTTTATATTCACTTACGAATAGTAAAGAGAGACATAATTTGTATTATTTACTTAACAAGGATTTATTTAAAAAAACTTTAAAACTAAACTCATAAAATGTAATATTTTGGTACTTTAGTTATTTTATTTAGAAATATTTTACTCCACCGTCTAATATTTATGTGTTATAGATTTGTATTATTTCAAATTCAAATTATAATTAATTAGTATTAACACTGTATTAAATTATTATTAGAATAAATATAAAAGTTAATTTTATCTATAATAAATTAATTTTCTTATTAATTTGTTTTCAAAGAAACTTTGTACTATAATCATTTCTTTATTTTTAGTTATTTTCATTTTAATATAAATTTAATATAAAAGCAAGTATCATTATAGTAATTATATGTGTAAATTTTATCTAATTATACCGTTCACGTTTGTGACGTCGCGTCGTCCTCCCCGACACGTGTCCTTTCGGACTCGTGTTCGACGTTCGACGGGTTTCTTCTTCGTGTCTTTTCATCCTTGTTCCTTCGTCCCTCTGCTGTTGGTAGTGGCTTGGTCTCCCGTACTCCCCGTCTGTCCCGTCCCGGAAAGCTCGAGGTCGGGCCAGGTTCGAGGCGTGAGGAGGGAAGCGCGGAGAGGCCGGGTCGAAATGAACAAGTCTTCCTTTGTTCTTAAACTATACTTATCATTAGCTTTATTACCCTAAATTTACACTAGCCTTTTTCTTCCGGTGCGCTCACCGCTTACAAAGGAGGCTTATATGTTCTATTCCCTTAAATTCTAGACGCGGTGAAGGCTATATTAATATTACTTTTGCGGTGCGCTCACCGCTTACAACGGAGCCAGATACATTCTATTTACTTTCGCGGTGCGCTCACCGCTTACAACGGAGCTAGATACATTCTAGTTACTTTCGCGGTGCGCTCACCGCTTACAATGGAGGCTTATCTTCTATTTCCCGATGCGACGCTTCCGCACCATCGCTGCGACGGGACGTTAACGTGGCGGAGAAGAGTCCAGCCCGATGGCTGTGACTCCGTGCACGCGACCGTAGCCCTAATCCTATACCGGGAGGTACGACACGAGTCGTGCCTCCGGGAGCCCCTAGTGCGCCAAAAGTCGCTCTTAGGAGTCGTGCGCCAAAATTCGTTCGACTGGGGAGCCTTTGCTCCCCGAGCTCTGCCTCCTGGATTTCCCCGGTGCGCCAAAAGTCGCTCGACCGGGAAGCCTTCGTTTCCCGAACTCCACCTCCTGGAGTTCCCCGGTGCGCCAAAAGTCGCTCGACCGGGAAACCTGCGCTTCCCGAACTCCACCCCCGTCTCTCAATTTCACATGAACGCGCCGTTTTTATACCTTTACTCGGGCGCGCTTCCCCTCACGTGTTTAAACTCGTGGGCCTCGCGGTGGGATCGCGCCGCCTAGCCGCTCTCGTGACGGTCGTGAGCCAGGCTGGTGGGGGGAAATAGCGGCGGTGTGAGCGCGTCGCGCTTGCCGCGTATCGTCCTGCGTTAGCCTGGCCAGGGCTAGACGCAAGGTTCCCCTCCATGGCCCCATACTACATTTTCCATTCCATACAGCGATCCCCCCTTCTCATGCGTATTTCGGGCCGTCAACTCCCACTACGCTGGCCCTCACTCATCTTTCCATTTTACGCCCGATACTTACGTTTTTTCCTACGGTCACTGCTGTGCCGTACGCCCCTTCCACTCCCACTGGCACGCTCTCACAAGTATACGCACACGTTCGCTTGCTCTCTCTCTCTCACTCATGCTTTGCCGCACGCACGTTTTATCATTTTCATTGTATACATTCGCTCGCTTTTTCTCTCTCACATTCATACCTTAAATCTTCGGGCGTTGGAGTCCGGACCTCTTCCTCGCGTTTCTTCCAGCCCTGTTCCCACGGCAATGCTTTCCTCTTGCGACGAAGTTATTTGTCGCACGTTTATAAGTGAATTGAAAATAATTTATTGTATTTTAAAAAAATCATATATAAGAATACTCAATCATAAATATATTAAAAACAATTCTATGTAGATGTTTCAAATTTTTGTCAAACTAGAAAATTGAATATAAATAAAAATATTTTTATTTTGTATGCTTCCAAAATATTATAGTTATCATTAATATATCATTTAAAGTAATGTGCTTACAATGGTACTAATTGGTTCGGTTTAAATATTTAAAAAATTAGTTTTTTCAAATAAATATATAAATATATTTCGTAATAATATTAAAAGTAAGTCATTATATTATTGTATTATATAGTCTTTTGATTATAAATACTTTTATTTGTGAAGATTTCAAATATTTTTTTTCATTGACCATTAATAAAATTATATTTTAAGTGTGTTCTGAACCATATATGTATAATTATGCTTTTTGTATTATAAGGTCACTTATGACATAGAAAATAACTTTTTAAAATCATTAAAATTTATGTACGATTATGTTTTTTAATTATAATTATTTAATATTTTTCAAAAAGGTGTATTTCTCTTATTTTTGAATATAACGTATTCATGGACCTTTTCGATGAGTTCTTACTCTTTTGATTATAAGTAGTATTTTTTTATAATTCATTTTAAAAAGTTTATATAAATAATTAAATTTTCATCTTTAAAGTTTATGAAAACTAATTTATTGGTAATTGACATTCCTGAATTTTACATATACTTTCAAATATTCTTACTTTAATCGGTACTTTTCTTAGTTAGAATATGTCGGGACTTTTCAAAGTATAATATATTTAACAAAACTATAAAGTTTCTTTTAAATTATAAATATGTAAGAAAATTAATTTCGATCTGATTTTAAATTACTTAAATAAAGGACATTATAAACTATGAACAAAATAAAACTTCAAGCAAGAAAATTTCTATTGAAAAATATTCTTTAACATTTTGTTAATTATTTTTATACGTAATGTAGTTTTTCATTATTATTCCCTTTCTTAATTAACATAAACAAATATTTATATGAAACATGTGAATAACACAAATTATTTGAAAATGCAATTAAAGTATTTTACTTTTTATATATAAAAAGAGATAATGAAATTTGATAGTAGTAGATATATAGGTGTAGCAGGCGTAGTTTAGAGATTTTTCATAATTTAAATAATAGTTATTTAGAAATATTCAAAAAATATTTGTAACTTAAACTACTTTAAATTTCAAATAAGATTTGAATAATTTATCGTTTTATTTATTCTATACCAAGTGCGTACCTTTCATCGTTTTTCTATTATAAAACTTGAAGTTTATGTATTCGTTAAATACTTATCTATAATTCCAGACATCCGCTAGTCAAATATATAAAATTTATTTTAACATTTTATATACTATCATGAAATCAGCTTTCATATAACAATTTATATAACATATAACAATTTATATAACAATATATATATATATAACATATAACAATTTATATAACAATATATATATAACATATAACAATTTATATAACAATATATATATAACATATAACAATTTATATAACAATATATATATATAACATATAACAATTTATATAACAATATATATATATAACATATAACAATTTATATAACAATATATATATATATAACATATAACAATTTATATAACAATATATATATAACAATATATATATATAACATATAACAATTTATGTAACAATTTATATCACTATTTATAGTTTAGGGCGAAGTTAAAGTATTTTTTATAATATTGACTTCCATTAAAATTTTCCATAAAATTTTATGGAGAATACTAAATTATAAAAAAGTCAATAAGACAAATTACTTATTATATGTTAGGTTTTGTTTTAAAGTAGTAGTAAAATTAAATTTCAGTCGATGCAAAGTCACGTATAAGCCTGAATCGATTAGTGTAACTACATTAACGTTACCAAAAATTTAAAAATATAGATATCGAAATGTCAAAATTTATAGAGGCGTATCATTAAAATTTTCCTCAAATAATAAAAGCGAATGAGTGAAGACAACTTAATCTCTTTTTTGTATCTTAAAATATAACACAAAAATGACTAAAGTGTTAGATCTCTTTTTACAGGATTTGCATCGTTCTCATAAATATTCTTGCGATTATGACATTTCCTTGTAAAGTACCATTCACGTGTGCTTGTATATGAAAGGGCTAGGTATTTTTGAATTTTGAAAAAGAGAAACGAATTATGCGTCCTTGCGAGTGATGCAATTCGAATGGATGAGCAAAAGGAGTCATATATTCATTTTTACTCTTCTGTAGGCCGCGTAAACTTTGTAAATTGTGAAGAACGTGTCGAAAAAGATTCTGAGGAAATTATAAGGAAGTTTAGTGGCAGTTTAGTCGTTTTGTTGTCTTTTATCTATTTTTGATCCTATTTTACACTCTGTAAAGTTCTTCCTGTTTCTCGTACAATACATATCTCATATAAATGATATATATCAATACAATCGAATATTACCTCATCAAAAAATATTTAGTCTTTCAACTAAAAAGGTATTAAAGAAAATCTAATATGAAGCAGAAGAAAGTAATTATATGTAAAATTATAATGAAATTTAAAACATAATCTTAATTGTGATTTTAGTATTATATTATTCATTAGAAATATTAGATTTTTCTAAGAAATTTACATCAATTTACATTTTTAGTTCTGAGAAATATTAAGCAAATATTATATCTTTTTATATAAATTTTATAAAAACACAATATAAAAACTTAAGCAAGAATTTTAAATTAAATAATCACAATGTAAATATTTATATAAATAAATAATATAAATTTAATTATATGTATAAATAAATATATGAGTTTGATAATTTATTAAGAGTTTATATTATAAAATTGAATCACTATAATAAACTTTAAAAGGGATTCTTAAAATGAAAGTAAAATTTTGGAGTTTTTGAAAAATCATAAACCAATATATTTCAATATATAAACTAAAACGACTTTCTGTTTGTTATACTATATTTGAAAGTCATTTTACAATCTTCTGAAGTAAATAACAAATTCAGTGAGCATATTGCTGAAAATTCAAGCAATAATTAAATAACATTTTAAAATATCTAAAAAACAATTAAATTAATAATTTAAAAAAATTCGATTTGCTTTTGAATAATTTTGTAGATATATGAAAATCTTATTTTAAGAGAAATATGTTTAATGTTTTAAATTTGCTTATTTTTTGTTGAATAGAGTTTTAATTTTTTTATTCTCACTCGAAAAAATGAACTTCAAATAAATCAAAAATATTAATAAAAATAGTAATTTTATTTTCTTCAAATTATTGTTATTAATGGCGGATGTAACCAAATTATAAAGAAAGTGAATGACTTTGATATATACTTTAGAATCGTCATTGTTATGAGTGTTACGACATCGTCTTACTAAAATAATTGAAAATAAGAAAGACATTTTTTTTCTTTTGTTTCTCTCTCTCCAATAAGAAAATTTTAAGGCATCTAAATTCAACACCTAGGCCTGGAATTTTAGCGCAAAAGGTCATAACCATGACATGTTTATGACTGTACCTGCATTTTTGAGCAGCCAGAGGCCTACACTCACACACGTGTATTGCGCGGTTGCACTCGCAAGGTCCGAACGCTATATACATATACTTACAACGCCATCATTCAATGCGTACTTGTACATGCGAACGGCTGTGCGTTCACACATGCATACATGTACATTCTGAGACTGTAATTGTATTAACAAAGGGAAATGTATTTTCCCATATATTATTTTAGTTTTTATTACATAATTAATTAAAGGAAAATTTAAATAATCAAAAAAGAAGAAAAACAAAATAAAATAATCGTAAAACTATAGTTATAATAAATTACTATAACATAATTATAAAACAAACCTAATATAGTTAATATAGTTAATAACATGGAATTTTTCTAATTATTATTTAAGCAAATATAAGTAATATTATAAGGCTAAATTAAATGCCATAATCATTATTATTATTCTCACTAGTTATTTTTGTTATATTTATATATAAATTTACAAAAAAGGGAAATAGATAAAAAAAGGGGGAGGTAAATAAAAAACGGAATAAATAAATATTAACAAAAAAAAACACAAATATTAATAACGTTTTCTATACAATTAAAGGAAATATAATAGTAAATAAAGAAAATAGTAATAATAATAATATTAATAATACTCATATAAGAAATAATAAAAATCCATATAACAAAAAATAGCTACTACAAAATCCGAAGAAAATTTAAATGTAACCAAGAATTATTATTAATTTAACTAATATCAATAAAAACAGGGTAAATATTAACAAATTTATAAATTAAAAATTGTACAATTATGAAAAAGGAAATTGTAAAACGAATTTTATTAGCGGTTAAGTAATTAATGAAATATAAACGCTAATAAATTAATAAAAATGAAAATTGTATACAGGCTGTATAGACTTTTCCGGGAAAAGCTATAAAAATCCCCGTTCTGCCTATACCACCTATGCTTTAAATTTTGTATAAAAAGGGCGCATTTCTCCATGCAAAACCAGAGTTCACCTTCAAATCTTGTACCTGGCAGCTGACTTACTGACTTGTATTAAAGAAGTGAGTAATAAATACCTTTCCTTTAAAATATGTAATTATTCTTTAAAGGGGAATTTGACCCCCTATCCTTTACCCGATTCCTTATTATAAAATTCTTTCTATATAAAACTATAATCTTTATCCATATTAACGGACTAGACAAAACGTTTATGCGATTTGGAACTTCTATTATCTTCATCCATATTAACGGATTAGACAAAAGTCTATGTTGCGATATAGAACTTCTATTTTCTCTATTCATATTAATGGACTAGACAAAATTCTATGTTGCGATATGGAACTTCTATTTTCTCTATTCATTTAACGGACTAGGCAAAAGTCTATGTTAAAGCAATATGGATTATCTGTTCTAGCACCCTTTTTCTTTATTATTGAGTAGACGCAATTTCTAGTAATATTAATATAGTGTTAATCTAACAACAATGTAAAATAACCGAAATGAATAGCTGAATTTTAATAAATCTGAGCACCGTGTTAGTTAGGATCGTTGCCCATCCTAGGCTAGTATACTTAACTGTATAGGCCAAAAAGGGGTATTTATGTCATGGACGAAACGTGAGCTTGATTTATACTGAGTTCAAATTCTGCTTAATGAAGCAAAAGTCTTTATTAGGGGGTTGGGTGATTAAATACTATCGTTATTATCAGGACAATAATTCTTATTAATAAAGAAAGTTGAAGTTGAAAGAACATCGATTCTTATTGGCAACGGGTTTGTGATTGAAGTTGAGTAACTTCTTACTGCTAGAGGTTACAACAGCATTAGTTTAAGCTTAGCACATTCTGTTTAATCAGAAAAAATTAAATTCTTAATATGTTTATAATTATCTCTAACAATTTTTATATTATAAAGTTTAAAAATATCTTAAAAATACTTCAAAACGGTTTTCAAGCATTGTATTATCAACTTGTAAAAATATCAGTATAGTGTCATATTATATATGTTCACTGGATATAATTTATAAACCTGAACTTTTAATTAATGTAATTTCAAATTTTTCTGTCGTTAACACAGTTGATTTTTTAATAATATAATCGTAGTTATTATTTAATACAAATAACAAACTCTAATATAGAAGACATAGTATATATAATTGTGTACATTTATTAGTCATTTATGAATTGTATCAGATCATTTTATAGTGAAAATAATGCAAAAAATACCTTTGTTTTAGTAATTTATAAATCATATTTAATATTATAAATATTAAAACATTTAGCCTTTATTACAACAAGTATAGTTATAAATCTTTAAAAAGTCTTAAGTGTATAAATTGGATATGAGTATATTTTTTTGTACGAAATTATTCATTTTTATTGAGTTTTGAGAATCATTTGATTGATTATGATTAAAAAGATTTTCTATTATTTCAGACAAGTTAATTTTTTGTTATTTTTATTGAAATTTGATAAAAATGAATAATTAACAAAAATATTAAAAAGAAGTTTTGTATGATAAAATCATGTTTTATGAATTTTCATTAGAATAAATATTTATGTGGATTTAATTTAAACTTTATTCGAATATATTGCTAGTGTACTATATTTGAATATCCAATTGAGTGCAGATGCAGCGAAAGAACTATTATCATATAACGTAAAGTACGTGAGATAGAAGGTGAATGGAAGTACCTGAGTAAAAAATGAAAGAGTTGAGAAGTAACAATATAAAATTGAGTATCCATTTAAGGGTAAGGTTGACTATCGATCCTTTTACCGAGAGAAGCTTATATGCCCATTGTAATTTTCAGTCACTTAATCGATCTGGTTTGGCTGTAACGAACCTAGAAGCTTTAATTGGTAGAATACAGTCGCCATATAGCGCACGAAAAAGCCAGAAAAATTCATTCAGTCATTACACTAAATCTGGGACACCAAAAATTTCATGTGTGTATGCGTTATTCAACGAATTTTTTTTATTGGCAGTGCTGCAAAAAATATTTATGCGACTCTTACCTTTTGTAACATCATGTTCACGCATTTTAAAAGTATAAATGTTATTTATACTGAGTAACATTACATTACTTTATTGTTCTTTTATATTATCCCATATTGAACATTTTTGCAAATTTAAGCTTTAAAGTCATCATAAATTCAGATTCTTAACTCTAGTTTAAAATATTTGATGAATTTTTTGAAGTATGGAGTTTATTCTCATCTCTGTTTATAACGTATAATAGGTGGACATTATGAAAAAATTAATATGAGTTCATTATGTCTGATTGACTAAAAGTATATGTAAATTTCTCAGTAATATTAATAACTTTGGAATCCGAATAGTACTCTTAATGAAAAAATTAACCATAAAAAATGATTTTCATATTATATGTATATATTGTTATAAATCCTGTGTAAGTTAATTTTATTATCAAGAGATTTTATTTAAGGATAAAATATGTAAAAATGTGTTATTCACTCAATTTACATATAATATGTATATATATACATGATACATTATTAATTTTTATTAATATTTAATAAATTATTAAAATGCTTTTTGGTAGATGTTTAAAAACTGATTATAATTAATGAAATATTGCATACGGTCTGTAGGCAACTTTAATTTTTTATTTAAAATTAAATATTATTAAACAAAATTTTAACAAAAATTTTATACTCATGATTATTTTAAATATCAAAGAATTATTTGATACATCATTTTAATTACTTCGTTGATATTCAAAATTATTTTTTGAATATCAAGGATTCATCAAATTAATTTGACGTTAGTTTCAATATTAAACGTCTGCATATTTTAATACTCAACTATCAGAAATGCCTATCCGCGTATGTGATTTAACGTGAACAAGTTGCGAATTGGGCTGAACAAAAACAAACAAGCTCGTCCTCTTCAGCTGTATTTCAATAGTGCGATACACAAGAGGCTTCAAGCGATGCCGCTGGGTTTCGGACCTATTTACTCCAGCGACAAGCGTCAACCTCCGCCTCTAACTTATTCCAGTATACGCAGTCAAAAATGGAACGATGAATTGTTAATTTCAAAATCGTCGTTTTGAAAGGCTCGTCGCGTCGATAGTCATGATTGGCTGACGTTGCATGACGATAATTGTACACACGCGTCTAGCCTCTAAATAATCGTGCTGCCAGTGGTTGCGGTTTACGCGATTCCCGAATACGACGGTAATTACGAATTAACGATTAGATCTATAAAGGCTACTACACGGATGTATGTGTACATGCTTCGTTACGTGTATTCATTTACTCGATCATGGCATGATTTAGGAATGCAATGGCTCCTGTAATGCTCTTTTGCATTCAGTTGCTAAAATATTAGGATCAAGGGGAACAATGTGGACTTTGTGGTTTATTTTTATATGATATCTAAATATACTCTCCGTTACGTTTCGATAATAATTGATTATTAATTCGTCTACGTATTACTTATTGATAACAAATAAAGATAATATTGCTTTATAATAAAACTTAGTAGAATTCGTTTGTCTTACGAGTAAAGTTAATTAAATATATGAAAGAAGAAACGTTAAGTGCCATGGACTTTTACATTAAATAGAAATAATCATTTTTTTTGTTGAGTTGAAATGGCAATTTTGTCAAGTAAATTGTCTAAATGAAAAAACAAATTGATATCGAATAAGAGATCGAATAAGAAGTTTATGCAAAGATCGTAGACTTGTCAGATTTTTAGATATGTACGTACTAATACCTGTTTACTTTTATCAGTTATTAGTTTTATAACTATCATACAACCGATTTCGCTCACCTCATTTGAATACATTGATAAATTTTTATTTTGGCATATTCACTATGCGCAATTAGTTTTTATGTATAATTTTGTATGATGAATTATGGACAGAAAATCTTATTTCTGTCTCAATTAGTTTTCTTGGATTGATGAAACACATAAATTTGATACTTTGAAAGTTTGATTTCAATAATTAAAGGAATAATAATCTTGTGACAATTAATGTCATATGATTATAACTTTAGAATTGTGTGTAAATTTTTGCAATAACCAAGTAGCGACATTTTTGTATTTTAAGCCAAGAAATTACAAATTATCATTAACAACTATTTACTATGTTATTCATAAAATATATCCATTCACAAATTTAAAATGGACATCATTATTTGATGATCAACTTCGTTAATGTTGGCTCGATGTTCAAGGGATGAAATTAATGTCTCATTAGCACAATAACCCTTGAATATTAATAACCAGATAAAACAACTAATTTATATTTGATGATGTACATTTATCTAGTTATTTATAACAAAGTACATATGATATTTTATATTTGTAGGATTTGGTATTACATTTCTAGTACAATCCACTTATGAGTAAATAAATATACAATTAAATTTAATAAATTAGCTTAGCTGTAGTTGTGTACTAATAGCTTAAATTATTGTATTCAAAACAAAATGAGATCACCCTCAATGCATCATTCTAGAAAATGTATGTCATATTTGTGTTAATCGATATCTGAGACAATTTCGATCGAAATAATAATAGATTTGCTGGTTTAATGAAAACCAGAGCAATAATAGCTTTATTATTTTCTGACTTGCAGAAAGCTAGGTTGGCGCGAATAAGGATTGCGAAGGCATCTAGTGGTGCAGCATTCGTGAGTAAAAAGAAGGCCGCAGAGGCTCGATTGGCGGCCCAGGAAAGTGGTCTGGAAATGGACGAAAATTACAAGCAGGAAGACATTTTCGAGTTACAGCATCATCATTTGTTACGTTGTCTCGAGAAGACTACGGTAAGTGATTTGTTCTGTGTGCACTCTTAAATTATTTTAAAACTATGTTAGATAAATAATCATGTGTAAAAAATATATGATTTTTTCAATTTTTAAACAATTTATTTTTTTAAATAACATTGTTTCTTGGTTAATATAGAAGTATTTAAAAGTATGGAATGAACTATGTAAATTATTAAGAATATACTTCATATTAGTTATGACATAATCTTTATCATATGTCGATTACAATCTGTATTTTAAAAATTTCAATATTTTCAGAAACATCTTTACTTTTATAATTGTACTAATTTATTAATACATTGTGTTGATTACAATATTATTACAGAAAGATTTTTAATAATGATGAATCGTAAGAATAACTATAAATAGAAATTTTATGATAATAGGCATATGAGAATTTAAGAAATATGAATTTAATGAATATTTTATAGAATTCACAAAAAATGAAGAATTTATGAGTATGATATATTCAAAAAAATAGTTTCTACACTTTTATATAAATATGCTAATTATTATAAATAAGCAAATAAATCTCTAACTTAATGTGGTTCATTTGAATTATATATTTGATAATTATAAACAATTACATTTATTCTTTTATTATTTAATTTTTAATTAAAGTGATTCCAGAAAAATAATATTTAATAAACTAATAATGATATTTTAAAAGTTCTTTGGGTGTCACATTTTAAAAATTTACAATGAATTTTTGTTCCCAATTTATACCCTAATATTTTATTTCAGATATTAAATTTATATGTTATTAACTACTTACGTAAGTTTTTGTAAAAAAGTTCAATAAACTGTGACTTTTCAGTTTTTACTGAAAATATTTTACAGTAATGTATTATTATTATTATTATTGTATTTTTATGATTCTCGTAAAGCGCATTATTACATTTTTCATAGTGCTTATTATAAATTCGAAAATCAGATAAAGTCTTTTCGTGTTTTTAGATTACTTATTTACTAGATTTCTATTCAAATAAATTCAGTTGTTTTTCATATTATAAATATTTAATGGCAGTTACCATTAAAAAATTTATTTCAATGAAAATATTTGGTTAAAAAATTAATTGTACCAGAGGTTTTTAAAATTCATATATTGAATTTTTTATTATAATCTTCCAAGTTTCTTTGTAAATCTCACTGATATAAAATATTTTATAATTATTCGTTAATTTTTTTATTTCATATAATGAAGGTAAATATTTATAGTATCTAATAATTTTGCTTTAAAATGTTGAATAGGATGAAGAAATTTAATGTATAAAGTGTTTTATTAGCATGAATTGGATCGTTGAGAATCGTTCGGTTATTCAAGCCTAACTGCAATACTTAATTATACATTTATTACAAACAACACAATAATCTATATTATAAGTTCTCTATCTTTTTAATATTTAATTAATACTTTAATATCTAAATATTCTAAAGTTATATTTTTAAATATGGAAAACTATTAATTTGTTATATTATTTCATAGATTATAGATATATTATGTTGAAATTCTCTGATTAAATGTTTTTTATAAACAAAAATTCATTATTAAAAATTTTAAATGTATTTTATTGAAAATAGTTGTGTTGTTAGTTTACATAATAAAGAAAAAATACTTTGTTATTTGATCTTAAATTATAATATAATATTATATACATCAATAACTATCACATGAATTTTGTAATAAAGATCATATTAATTTTGTAATAAAGACAATATAAAAAGAAATTGTCATATTAATAATTATGAACATCAAGTTATACAATTTTTAAAATGTTTCTGCATTTAATAAATATTCTTGATAAAATAAATTCAAGAACTTTTATTCTATTTTAAGATACCTCGCATATATTACGAAAGCTTAAGATAGCTTAATATGCATTTTATAAATAAATGAAATATTTAAAAACGTAGAGTGAAAAAAATATCAATTTAATTTATTTCCCGAAATAAATAAAAAATTTATGTAAGTATATTTATTAATAAATAGAAGATAATACGTAAATTTAGATCAAAGTGTATATATATATCAAGTGTATATTAAAATAATTTAGTATTGATACAAAATTCGTTCCAAAATCTCTCATTTAAAAATTATATATATATGTATTAAATTCCTTATTTTTATTTTTAAAACTGTTGATATTACTGTATTAATTTTTAATATAATTTGAACAATTTATATTTGGTTTCAGTGCGGCTTAAAGTTTTTATTATAGTTGAAGTTTTAAATTAAATTTTAAGATCAAATCATTTTGTATTTATAGAAAAAATCTATAATACTTTATAGATTTTGTTAAAAGAAAAAATCATATAATTGTTTTAACGTATTTGAATATAAAAAAATATATTGTAAGCTCTGCAAACAATAATGGATCACATTAAAAATACATTGGGATATATAAGCTGTAAATAAATTCATAACTATAGGACGTCTTGTCAGTGTTTAATTTTTAACATAAGGAATAATCAGTTAAAAATATTCTTGATTTTTACTAATTAGAATTGATTCTTCGTATGGGCTCTCTATGTTAGACTGAAGCTAATTCTAATTCTTTAACAAATTTGGAATTATATTTTTTGTTTTTAACAGGTATATATCCGTCAAAATCGTATTGCAGTTGCATTTTTAATTGAGATTTGGTCCAATGGTGGGTTTTTTCACGACAATTTGTTCCTGTGCTAATGGTCAGGTTTTTCCTTATAAGGTTGTTAGAATTTTCTGTTATCCAGTTGAATCGTACGTAAATGTTTAAATATCTATGTTTGTTATTTTCTGCAAACATCTTGTAAGAAAATTATTAATATTATTATTATTAAAAATTATTTTAAAAATGAATATAAAATTATACTTATTAAAGTAATTTGTAATTCACGAACTATCAATGAAATCTTCGTTAGAATTGTTAATATGAATTTTTATTTTTTATTTTTTATTTTTATTTTAAAACATATTTTTATTAAAACAAAATTTTTAATATATTTGTGGTATTAAATGAAATAAGTTAAGAAAAATACAGTGAAATTTATTTCAAATCCTACATATAATATATAATGAGTTTATATAATATTAATATAATATACAATTATATATAATAATATGTAATATGTATGATATATAAGAGAGTAAAATTAATATAAATTAAATTTGAAAAATATGTAAAGCTTTTAAAACATAATTTACTGCTTTTAAATCTTTCTCATACGTATTTATTTAAATATTTATTGTACTTAAGTATTCAAATAACTAATAATTAAAGAAAATCATTTATTAATTTTTACAGTTTTTATACTAGGTTGATCACTCTAAGAATTTTATCAATTATCAAATTTATTGTAAATTAAATATATGTGAGTCTTCAATTGATAAGATAAATGCCCTTGCTTTCAAAGCGATCTCAATCAATTCTATTCAAACCGAAGTATAAAGTTTCTCTGTTATCTAATAACGCCAAAACATGCACATCGTTGTATGAGTTGAAATTTTAAGTTTAAGTTTCTAAATAAAAGACTTGAATTAGCTGAACAATTAGTGTAATTGTAGGATAAAATAAAGATTGACTTCGATCCTTTACTCCGAATCTACCGAGTCAATATTCAATCCAGAATTCTACGAGAATTCTACGCCTTTTTCGAGTTTCTCGTTCAACACTCCATCCTTGCAAAAGCTTCATCCACCACATCCTTTCTATTTGTGAATGATTTTTTGGTAACGTAAACACCAAGATCTGGATAATTAAAGCCTCTAAGTTTATTGAACACTTGATTTTGCGGGTATCTTATCTTCAACTGGCCTCAAATCTTAGCGCTCTGTAACTTCCTGTTAATATTTGCATAGTCGCCTTAAAGAAGGCGGAGATGCATTCGATCTCTTATTAATTGGAAAACTGACACTGTGATCAAATATCATCCATCCTCTGAGAAAAAAGAAAGTTGGAATTAAGCTTTTAAGGTGAGAATGTAAAGTTTGAAAATGAGGATGACGAAGTACCATCCATAATCAGTTTTCTTGTCATCTTGACGACCTTTTTTGTCGCTTCTGCCTTTTATTCCTTTTTACTTTAATTAGAAAATTTACTAGTTGATACATGAAAGTTAAATTACTAAGAAGTATTAATGATTTTTTAGAATCTTAGCATAACTATCATATCTGCTAATAAATTACAGATATTTGGTAATAACGACTTTCAACTTGTAGTAAAGTAAACAAAATGAAATTTAATATTGTGTTGTAAGTTATAAGAAGAATAATATGATTCTATATCATGAGCTCGTATAAATCTTTTAGTTAATTTTTTCGATAAATAATGATCTTAGCAGCTTTAGTAATTTTTAATAGTATTTATAAATTTTAATTTCAATGTTCTATATAATTTTTTGAAAAATGATATAGAAGAAGTTAAAATGAGTAATATTTATTGTAATAAAATTTAACAATACAAAACTTATAATAACTTATCGATTTGTACAAAATAAAAATTAAATAATTTCCTTTAATGTTCTAACTTATATAGTTCTATAATAAATAAAAATTTGACATTTGATATTGACAATAATTTAATTGAACATGAGTAATTTAAAATTCCATGTTTGCCTAAAAAATTATAATGTATCGATAAAATTTTTAATGTATTTTATAATTATAATTATAGTAATCAGTATATGGAATACAGTGTGATTAATAATTATAATCTGTATAACTATAAGGTTTTGTTTAATTATTATATTAAATGAAATGTATCAGTTATGTAATATAGTCAGATTAAATTGTTATGAGGATTTATTATTTTCTCATTTCATTTATTATATACATTATGTATCCTGCTTATTAAACTTACTAAAATAATAAATAAATAAATAGTGCGTATTAACAATAATGAACATTGTCGTTGTCTATTTTTGGTTTCTTGTCATAAAGTCGATCCTCAAGATTACTGTCATATAAAAGTAATATATTGTTCCTAGAATTGTAGAATAGAATATTTAATATTAAGTAATTGATGGAAGAATTCATTATATATTACAATATTAAAGTTTTTCAGAATTGAATAAGTTCATGAACTTTTGGTTATGTTTTTTTACAAAATTTCTGAAAAATAAATAATAGATTCAATTATTTCATTTCCGACTTTAACATTTCCGGATTTTATTACGTGTTAAATAAGACTCAAACATTAAAGAGACTATTCTCCGTTTAAATGATCGAATTTAGTCAAGTTAGTTAAAATGCTGTTGTCATATAATAAGATATCACAATGTTAAATATCCTTTCAAATTTCTTGTCATAATTTTCTATAGATTATATGAGGTTACTTAAAATTGACGTTCGTTCGTATATCACCTGCAAAGTTGGAATAAGAAAATAGTTATAGTTTGGGTAATTAAAAAAATAAATTTTATACACGTTAAATTATATATTGAAATACAGTATTACATATTTGAAATTCTTACAATTTCTACAAAGTATTATGAAATGTAACAAATAGGGGCACCTTTACTACATTAATATGAAGTACTTTTGGATATTGTATGTATATATATAAAATTTAAAACGATTTATTTACTAGCTGATATGGAACATTCAGTACTTGGCATAATCTAAATTCTTAAGAAGAATTATAAAATAAAAGAAGTATTTAAGTTTGTAGTATATTTGCATGAGAAGCTTCTAGATTTTCAAATCTTCGGGTACTTAATTTTGCTCCTGAAGTCGATGACTAGAAATTCTCACATTAAAGCCACTTACCTTAATAGGGTTGCATTCCAGCTAATGGTTAGATTCGGCATGCTTTAAGTTTACAATATTTTCTCTTTACATTTCCTTTTGACGTTAATCAATTTGAATTCATTTCGTATCACAATTAATTAAAAATTTTTTAAGCAACGAACTTTTCATCTAAATCTATATATTGTTTAAATCTCTGAAGTTCGGGGTCGTTTTAAACTCGTGAAATCGCATGACAGCTTTTGCTTAGACGAGTCCATTTAATGTATACATTGGAAGTATTTTATTTGAAAAAGGTTCGATTCTGGTAATCTTGTAAGCTTAGATAATTTTCTAGATTGTAATCAAGATCTTATGATATGTAGAATTTTTTGGTTATTTGCCTTTTTGTGACCTCGTCTTCCGATTCTTAACGGGATATCAACTTTTTACACATAACGATATTGTAGTTGTTTACTTTTATTTCTTTTTTCATAGTTCTAAAAGAATGGAGGGCGTTGAATTCAGAGGAATGAATGCATCATAAATACAGTGAGAACTTTTGAGATTAGGGATTTCAATAAAGACTTTTATATTACGGCATCAAACCAACCTGACCTTTGAAAAGAAGTTGTTGAGCGCTATAGTAGCAATAGAGACAGAATGATGGGAATGCTTCTATCTAAGCATATACATCCGCATGGATGAGAACATATATATGCACGCGTTTGTTTATAGGTAGCGTTCCGGTTAAAGCATATATGTCTAAATTTAGCTCTGTTCTCGTTCATTCAAATACTAGGGCTTGTAAGCTTATATATGTATGTGTTTAGACACGTAAGCATATATTTATACTCATGACGTTCTCAAACTTTCAGATGATGCGTCAAGTGGCACCCTTGCATTTACCTACACGTAGGCTTAGTAGTGTGTGTTCAGACGCTTTGATGCATTTATCCTTTGTTTGCTCCTTCTGCTCATACTGCGCCCTATGTTTTAAGGGAAAAGAGACGTATATTTGTGCACGCTATGTGTTAGCTTTCTCTGAATCATGTAGTTAAATAATTGTTTTGCCTTTTCAAAAAGTGACACGAACGAAGATATAGATGATGCCTTACTGATCATCTTGAGTACCAACGCATACGCATGCGAAAATATAAGTTGCCGAATGCGCATGCATGCATGTATGTATTTGATACGTTCATGTCTATTTAGATTTATATCACATGCAATGAAATACACATATCTCTCTAGTTGAGAGAGATATAGACATTCAGTTTTCTTTAAGAAGGATATTTCATGAAAGAATAGCAATTTTCAGGCGTATATAATAATTGAAAAAATTAACATATACACATAATTTCAGTTTTTCAATTATATTTAATTTAGTAAATATGACTCTAAAACTTGATTCATGATAAAATACAGAAATAAAGTAATTGCAAAATTGAATAAATGAGAAAGATTTTTTCAAATGAAAAGGGTTATTTAATTATTTATTCTAAAGGAACTTTTTTCTAATGATTTAAGACTATACATTTTTGAAATAGTAGAATCAAGAGATAATATATTAAAAATAATAGTAATAAATAATAGTATTAAAAATTATATAAATAAGAATTTCATCTTATATTCGACTGCTTTCATGATATATTTGAATTATAAAAGAACAATAAAAATCTCATGAGAATTTTAATATAAATATAATTTATTTCTGTTACACAGATTAAAGAAACACTCGATTAAAGTAAATACATAGTAAATATAATTCGAAATAATAAAGAAGATTAATCATTAAAATTATTTGTATAACATATTGATTATCTAATGAAATCGAGATTTCCTAATATTTTTTAGAAAGTTTATGTATTCATTAATATTAAAATATGAGTAATAAAATATTTCGACGTCTATTTTGCATCGCAATATCGCAATATTATACAATTGCGTATAATTTTCAATATTCGAGCGAAATTCGAAGTTATAGTATTTTAATAACACTCACATTTAGTATCTAAAATTACATCCAATTTCTGTACTATTTCGATAAAGAACTCATTAATGTACATATTCATATTCCGTACAAAAAATTGATTTGTGCTCAGAAATTTGTTTTAACTTTTATCACACTTCAAGACTTTTCTATAAACGTAACAAAGTGTGATTTCTATTAAGAAATCTTAAAATTAATTTTAATTTTAATAATATATAATTTATATTTATATTTTACCTTTACTTTCTTAAACAAAATTGAATTTTCATAAAATATAAAATAAAAAACTGTACTATTTTTCAATTTGAATACATTTTTAATATTCTATCTATATTTTAAGTTTTTCATTATTAATTTAATATTTCTGAAGAAAACATCATTTTTCATATATTAATCCAATTTAAAATATAATATAATTGACATAATAATATTTAGGCAATCACTGCAAATTATAATAACTGTTTAGTGCTATTATCATTTTTGATATCTCAATATTTCTGCATCGGATAAAATCGTAAATTGAGGTACTTTTATTTCATTATAGTGTTTTGATAGGCAATGTTACTCTTTTCAGATTATAAAATTTTATTGTTTATCTTCTTGCTATATGTAGTTAATACACTTACAACATACAATGCTGTTTTATATACGTCGATTAATTTGCTTTTATCGTATTTAGTTAAGATGCCTGTGATTAAGTTGAAAATGAAAAATTATTTTTAATCTTTTATTATATTGTTATTTATAAGAAATCGATGACATATAGTTTCAAATAATATCTGTGTGTCTTTATTAGGTGAATATTGTTTCTTTAGATATAGAAAAAATTTTTTGTTTAATTTATTAAAGTACCAAATATATCTACTAGATTAAGTAATTAAATTAATAAAATAAATTTAAAAATAGTAGCAAAAGTAAAATAAAAGTTATTTTATTTAAGAAGTTTCATCACTTAAAAATCATTAGTGGGTTTCAATTTTAAATAGACAAATTGTTTGATTATAAGTCAAATGTTAGGTAAGCGTAAATGTAATTAATTTTGTTCTTTTCCCAAAAGATACGATAAGGAATTTTTGAAATTATAAATTTTATTAATAATTGATCGGTTTTAAATTTTGTAAAGTAGTAATTTTTAACTTTGTAAGAAACAATAACGTTGCGTTTGAAAAATTAATCTGTTTGGACTCGCAACAAGATTGTGAAGCAAAAATGAAGACATTGAGTCAATAAATATACCACTCGTAGTGGACTCGGCGTACGTCTAGTGGTGGTAAATATTCTCTATTGGTCATGCTGGAATCGATGTGACATTAAAGACCCAGAGATCGATGGTCACGGGTCGCTCTCAAGAAGCGCTAACATTAAACATCACAACAACTGTCATTTAGAAGTTAAATAAATAACTGTGGCTTGAAGCCAATAAAGCCTACGTGAAAAAGAGTTGACTTTATCGTAAGAACTTCTCATTAAAGGTTGAATTGTTTAATTTAATCTTACATTTTGAAATTAAGATAAGCAAATTCAATTGGCCTTCTAAAATAAATCTAATTTTATATTAATCACCATGGAGTGTTTCTTTGTGGTCAATTAGAATTAATAAAATTCTATCATTGTATATTCTTTAAATCTGTACAAAAATTACAGTAATATTTATCAATAAAACTATAAGAATTTTTTAATACAAATTATTTTTCTTATGATAAAAAGTTTATTGTTTGTATGTTATTCAGTTTATGTGGAATTTCGGTGTATTTAATTGCACACATAACTTTAAGCGTTTCAAATAGATCGCAAACACTCTGTCTGTTAATTTAAAAGTCGAAACCCGGTAGCTTAAAACTTTGTTTCAAACTTGTTAGAATATGGTGATATATGTGCTAAAATTTCAAAATACCAGATCACATTGTTAAGATTGTTAAAAATTAAGTCACGGACACACGAATGCTAGCAAAGATGTATGTGCAAGAAATAGGAGTTCTAGGAGCAAAGCACAACTGGAGCACATCGTAATAATTCGGAAAATCGTCCTGCGACAGACGTCGTCGCAACCTTTTCCCCTTCCCGTTGGTGTAGTATGAAATAACGGGTCCTTCACGTGGCTCTTGGGAGTGGGGCTAAAGTCCGCCTACTTGCGGAGTCGTACGTTATGCGCGTACACAATATACATATTAAAGCATTCGTATGCGACATTAGCTTTCGATATGCTCGGTATACAACGTCTGACGCTTACATACTTTAACTCGAGTAAATAGCGAAGACTGTCGTGAGCCTATCATGACGACGTCTACTGAGCACGATATAGCTTTGTTTTCGTCAAAAGACTTTGTTTATGCAACTTTAATTCCTTTATGTCTGCTTTTCTATTTTTTATTTAAATAAAAATTTATTTTCTTCTTTGAGTTACAGGAGCATAAATAAATAAAAGAATTAATTAAAAATTACAGAATTGACCTTGTGGATATTTTTTCTTTGTTCTAATAAATCTACATAGTTAATTTTATTTCTTTTATTAGATAATGTGATAATCAATGAAATATTACAAAAACGAATAAATTTATTTTTTAAATGGTAGATATAATTTAAATAGATAATTATCTATTGTACACTACTTTTGGAAATGATGTATATAATTAGTAATGATTAATTGTTCTTTCATTACATTATTATTTATATTTTCGAATACATTCTTATATAATAAATATAATCAATTTCAAACTCAAAACAGAATTTTAAGCATCTGATACTAGAATATATTTACATTGATTTAAAGAAACAAAATTTCTTTAATTATTGTAAGTAAATATACATCATTATCAAAACTTACATTAACGTTAATAATTTTCTTTAAAGATAAAAGTTTATGAGTAAATTTTTGATGCATTTACTAATAAATAAAAATAATCTATGACCATAAGTTTTTAAAAACATCAAAATAAGTTCTAAATTATCATTTCTACAATATATTTTGAATAAGTACTCCACTTAATGTAGGAAATATATTTTTAAATTATTTATTAATATCTTATTTTTATTGAATTATTTTTAGTTATTTGAATTTTTATGCAACAACTGGAATAAATTATCCAAAAACTCAATTAGAAAATCCTTGATTATCTATATTTTCATATGCATACTAAGAAATTTTTTTAGAGAAAACAATATAAATTTATAGCATTGTATAAGTAAGAAAAAAATTAAACTTCAAAAAATGTAGTTTCTTTTAGGAATAATTGAGAGAAATTGACATTTAAATTAAGTGAAGTAATTGATAAATAACTCAATTTTTCAGAATATATATGTACTATGAAAGATACTCTTGGAATACATCATTTTTAATCTCGAATATATAGTTATACATATTTTATTTTATGAATAGTTGACATATTTGTAATTCAATTTATTTACAGCCATATGGCATAAAATGATAGTTAAACTTCAGTTTTGCATATATTTTTTATTATAACTTATAAATTGCTGTATTTCGCGAAATATTATCCATAAAATGAATATTATTATTTTATTTATATAATGAATCGATATTTTGGCAACTTTAAGGATCACATGAAATATAACAAAATTAATATTTTCATTGTAAAATAAATCAATAGGTGAATAGGAATTGATTGATTTTAGTTTCATTTAATGATCAGAAATATTAATTGATATCCGTTTTAAGCCATCCGTCAATGTTATTCCGATAATACGCATAAATATTTTAATACACTTGAATCAAAGTTTCAGCCGGATGTTATGATCATAAAATTCAATGGGTAAACTTATCCACCAGCGGACCTCAACATTTGTCTTACATAAAATCGGTTCAAATTATTTGCATTTATAGGTCAGGCTAATAAAGAAGTAGAACAAAAGAATTCAGGACTAAATTACTCAAACTATTTCAAATGATAACATCTGCAGACACGAACTGGAATAAGTATAGATTTAAAATATTAATTTGAAAAAAAGTATACGAGATGTACGTCCACATATAAAATTATCGATAAATCAAAAATATCTAATCCATATAAATAAAATATAAATCTCTTTCTATAGTATTGAAATATTCATGTGCATATGTCCAAGTATAATTTATGAGCACGCATACATATATACAGCTACGCGTGCACGTCCAGTTTATTTAAGTATTTCAAAAAATGAAGAAAGACAATTCACTCGTAAATTCGAGATTCATCGTAAAATGTAAGAGAATAACATTATGTGGATGAAATCTTGCAAGATATGTGAAGATATATATACGTAGATATGGAATATTCGTAAGACGAAACATTAAGCTGTTGTCAGATAAAAGCGAACGGCTTATTTTCGTTCTTAATTAAAGAAAGAATATTGTGGCGTAAAAGAGATGCGTATAGAATTTTTATTTTGAAGAGTCTGTATGTTAGTTGGCGATGTTTTGTCATTTATACATTCTTTATCCAGTTTTATTTCGATGCATTGTTACTCCTTAAATTTTTATTATTATGCAGCATCCTTTGACATTTTGAGTCCAGATAAAAGTTTTATCCATCCGAGTTTAGTTGGTTTTCTATTTATTTAGAATAGATAAGCGTGATTTGTGAATCTATTTTCATTTTTATGACTAATGACGTACTTAAGAATGTTATGAATGGATTTGAAAGAATGATTAATAGAAAACGTGAAATTTCTCGCCTTCGTACATTTCATATTCATAAACATAGAGCCAGTTTATTATACTTTAAATATTCTTTTAATAATATGTAGCTAAGAGAACCTAATAATTTGATGCATGTGTCATTATTTATTTTATTATAAAAGTATATCGGAGGAACATTGAATGTGATTTTTAATGATTTTAGTTTCCAATATAAAATGAAGATTACTAAAATGTTAATACCTCCTTAGTAAGGAAAATATGTAAACTTAAAATTTTCTAAAGAATAACAAGTTTTCTTGTTTTTAATATACTTCTTAAAGCAACTTCAGAGCAAAGAAAAATAGTAAAAAAACTTTTCGTCTATGTACAATTAGTTAAGTTGTATATAGATTGTATAGAATTATTATAAAGAATTATTTTCATAAAATGTCTAGATATAAATATCCAAATTTTAAATAGTCAAGTATAAGGTTTTTGATTAATTACTAATTAAACTAAATAATTAATATTACAAGAAATTGCTTTTTTATGAAACTAGTAGAAGTTTTTTCTTCTAAAAAGTACGCAATAATAGTTTATTTAAATATTTTTATATGAATTTACTTCAAGTATTATCACATTATAAATTATATAATATGCTTAATGATGAACTAAAAAATAAATTGTTTGCCAGAACTTATTTGCTGTTCGAAAGCGAGTTAGCAGGTAACTGATTATGTTGACGTATCATTAACCTAGTTTATGGATTAAATTTTAATTTACTTTCTTTAAACATAGAAATTTTCTTTTTCATTTTTTTATAATTATAATAAAATGATTCGTTGAAAAAGATTTATTGTATTATAAATAGCAGATATTAATTTTCTGCAAGCTATAAGTCATTTATAGTTTGTTATTATTTTTAATAATAGATATTAAAAGAAATTTCATCGTCTTTAAAAATGCATTATTTTATATTATCAATAAAGAGAGCGTAAGCATGAAATTCATGTACATTGCATATCGTTCGAATAAACAATCTCTTTCTTTAATTTTTCTATTTATTTGACAACTTTTCGTTAAATTTCTGCCATCCTTAAATTTCTATTTCCTTATAGAAATTGATATTTGATTCTAGTTTTTTTATCCTTAGCGTTACAAATCATTATCTATTTATTCGACTATTCCTAATCTCCAAACGCGCTTACTATTTTTCAGTCCCTCTGAAAATTATAGCACGATGATATCGGTCAAACTGTAGCTTTGTCCATCCCACAGCACTTTTCATAGATACTACATGAGTATTTTTTGACACCTCATCATCTTTCCACTCTAGAATTCAGTATATTGTTAAAACATCGATACTTATCATGTTCTTACTTTTGGGTATATATATATATATAAGCAGGCTTATAATTAGATGTTTTTCAGAACAGGAAAACGCGCTAACGCTTTTATCTGGGTTGAGTGTGTTGAAAGACGACGAGGTAGGCTGGATAACAATGAGATCACCCAATTCCCGGCGGCGTCTCAACGACGTGGACCCACTTGGGATGTACAGCGTACTGGTTGTTCTGTTTGTGATACATCAGACTATACGTCGAGAGCAGAACCTCATGTGGAAGTTTTTGAGTTTGAAGGGCTTTATGGATTTCATTTTAAGTTCTGTTTTTCAAATTAATTCCTTTTTAAATGCGCTTTTGGCAGAACATGAATTATTATTAGCTGCAAGTTAGATGATTATTCAACTTCAACTTATATTCCTCATAATTAGTAGTTAGTCTTACTAAAACAACAAATACATATGTTCTTAATTATTAATAATAATCAATAAGAAGTTATTATTACCAGCGCTGTATTGATGAGTTCGAAATATTTGAAGTATATAATATTTTAAGAAACTAAAGCTCGCATATACTTATAGTTTCAGATATCAAATTTATTTTTTAAAATAAATAATATTTATATTTCATTATTTTATTACTGTTTATTAGAGATTATTCAAATATAATAGTAGTTCTGGAATTATAGTGAAATCTCATTTCAATAAAGATATGATTAAGGGAATACAGTGCATATATATTAATAAACGTCCTTGGATCTATTTATAAATGTTTACATTTTATTGGATATACTTTCACTCATTGATATCAAGAATTTGGAAATTATACTTAGATTATAAATATTTCCTTTGATATAGTGAAAGCACTTTTAAACAAATATTACGTATCTAATGAATTTATTCTTAGTAGATCTCGAAAAAGAATATTAATTTTTTTCTGTCTACGGAGCATTTGAACACATCGAAAGTAGATCATTGTGACTCTTGGATTTTATTTTCATCTTCGTTCTACTAGTTCCAATTTTCGCTGGTATGGTTTCGACGAAATTTCGATATCAATAAAAATATTAACGTTGAATTCAGCTTTTATAATTCTTAGTAGCTGTCTAAAATGCAGTTATCTTATAACAGTTTTTCAATTGTACCGTTTTATTATAAAAAATGAAATTACATGTTCACAGTGATTGAAATCCATTCGTATTAATTATAAAAAAGTAAAGCTAAAATTGCTGGCTATAGAATCTTGATACTTTTGAAAGATCAAAGGTATGTAAAACGGAAAAAAAAGTATAAAGATGGTCAAAAGATGTTAAGATCGGGAAGAAAAGTAGAACGAAAGTGCTGGTGAAAAAGCAATAGCATCGCTAAAAAGAAATAGATTGATATCGCACGAAGGTTCAATCACTTTCATCGATTTCGTAGTATAACTTCTAGACGTCTATCTAATGCTTTGTTTCAATACTAGATGTGTCGGTAAGTTTGCAAATATCAAGATATACATCGCGTTGTTGACGACCACTCGGAAATCGAAGGAGAGTATCGCATCGTTTGCTTTTTCATTTCCACATTATCTTGGAACTTTTATATTCAGCTAATCTGTAACTTAGTAATCAAAAATATTTAAAAATTATGAAAGTTATATAATTAAAAGTGCCATATAACACAGATTAGTTATATACAGTAGTTGTATTAGTTATATAGTTTTTCAGAAACTATATTATATTAATGTTAGGTTACGCATTTAAAAGGTTTTATAGAATTAATGTGATTTAATTGATTATTTTAATAACATAGATGTTATTTATAAACATTATATATAATTATAATCAATACTAAGTATGATTTATTTTCAGTAATACTATCACATAACTGTATAATTCAGTTTTTTTAATAAGCTGAGATGTACAAGTGATGAAGTTAAATAAAATATTTTAATTTAATCATGTAATTTTGCACTATATTATGTACAAAATTATTGCAGAAATTAAATGAAAAATAATTTTTTCTATTAAAAAAAATTGATTACTATGTTTCTTATATGTAAGATATAAAAGATATTTGAGTGGAATATTCTAAAACAACACGCATTTATTGTAAATTTATTTTAATTTAAACGTATAAAAATTTTGAAATAATACTTATAAGATAATGTATAAAGATCTAACAATGTTAAAATTTTTAATAAGAATATTAATATTTATAAATTATACAAATTTATACTAAAACTTTGCATATAATATTATCAAGTATGGTTCTATTGTGCATTTCAAAAATACACTACTTAATTTTGTATTTTTTCTATAAAAACGTTAATATTCTTTATATAATAATAATTTATAATCATTAAATTATTTTTAAATAGTTTAGAACCTTTACACGAAAAAATATCTAATTGAAAAATAAATGCTGTAATATCAAATAATAATTTATTTCAAAGAAAAAAGACTTACTACATTTTGTATAATTTTTGTATGTATTTTATAATAATCTCAATTAATTTAAAAAAACAAATTTTTTTAAATAAAAATTATTTCTATGATTGATAATTTCTGATACACAGTTTAGTTCTAAAAACATCTATATATTTTCATTAGATCATAATTTCTTGTGATAGAATGTTTGGAAATAATTCTAATTCCCATACGATTTACGCTTCAACAAACGAAAAAGCAGCTGAAGAGCAAGTAGTATATACTGCATTCGGTCGGGCGTCTGTTGGTGAAATCTAATTTCTCAAGGAAAGCAGAGTAAAATAGAGTGTACTATTTATATTTATCCTCAAATTCTTTCTTTTATCTTGATTCTTTTATTTGTTTTATCTATTTTGAAAAATGAAAGTTGGATTGTAATAGTATTAAATTTGAGATGGTGCAGAACTGTGTTTATTAGTATATATTAGTACATATAGACTGTGTATATATCAGTATATATTGCAAGCTTATGGCAAAGATACTTATGTAAAATAGAGAATAAGGAGGATTTGAGCTATTATTTACATCTTATGAATGAGAAAAAAGGATAAGTTTCATGTGAAAATTGGTAATGTTTTCTAATGGAAAGTTAGGATAAGTAATTGGTTTTATTAAATTACATTACTATTATTCAATTATTATAACTAAATTATTAAATAAAGATCTCATAAAGATTAATAATAGTAATAAGAACAATTTTATTTATTTATTATCGGAATTATATAAAGTAAAACCTAGGTAAAAAAAGAAGATTAGTAAAAGTTAATTAATGCACACGATAAATGATTTAAATTATAACGTAATTTATTTTATAACGTAATCTTTTAAATATATTCTAAACTAATTTTTTAAGAAATACTTAAAAAATATATAAATGTACAGACATCTATAAAATATATAGATCTAGTATTACATAAAGCAAATAATGTACTTCTACTATTATTTTTAAAAAGACGAAGAATTTTTATAAAAGAAAATCTTTGTAGTATTGTTATAATTAATAATTAAAAATTTATTTTTATTTTTACTTGACGTTCTTCTTAATATAATATAAAGGAATAAAATACAAAATATAGTTGTACGAACAAGAAATTTGGAAAAAGTTTCAAAAAGCCTTCGGCACTGAGTGACTCTAGAAAAATTCTCATACATTGTCGACAAATCTGACTGAAATTTCTTATAAATGTAGAGAATTATGTCAGTACTTTGTATCATTTCTGTAGTAGTTTCTTAGCTTGATATTAAATACACGAGATTTTTTGTAGATATTCTTAGCAAGGTCTGAATAAACGATATTTTCGAAGTAAACTTCAAATAAAAGTAATTTGTGTCATTTTGTTTTGTTAACTTTATATGCCTATGATCAGTGTAAATAGCATGATAATTTAAGTTAAAAGTAGTTTATAATTTAAAAATTCAATTGTTTTATTTGAATAACAATAATTTTAAATAATATTTGAATTATGTGACCCTCTAAATAGAAATAAAATTACATTTAAAAATATCTTATCTTGGTATTTAATATTATTAAAAAACTTTAAATTTATATTTCATATAAATTTGTTTATAATATATTTCTCTAATTATGTTTAGTTATTATTAAATGAAGCAGATATTTCTTTTTATCCATTTGTGATTATTTAACAGCGCGTATATTGCACTTATCTTATATATATTTCGTATATTATTTTTTCAATATTTATAAAATATATTATATTTATAAAATTATTTCAATAAATATATAACATAAAAACAAAAAATACAATGTTTTAGCATAAATCAATAGCGTTAATTTGTTTTATGCATTAATTTTAAATTGAAAAGAATTATTACACCATATAATTAAAATATTGATAATATAATAACTATTGTATTAGTAATTCATTTAGTAGTTATGATTAACATATAATCTATACAAAAATTGGATCATGCTGTTCAAAAACTTAACCTGAAGTAAATATAAAATAGTTTTCTATTGTACTACAACATTTTTGAAACTGAATATAACAAAATTGAATATAAAGAATTTATGCTGGACTGTACGTAGCCGTCGTAAGAACATTTCTTTTGTGCCTATCATATACGGCCCAAGCGTGCATATGTGGAAGTATATTTGACATAGCAGGTGTATGAGTGTATATAGTACGAGAATGTCGCACACAGCAAATTTGCGAGCGTGTATAAAAAAGATACCACGTATCCGCTGTTCACTCCTCCCCCCGAATTCGTGCAATCTATGCATGTATACGCAATTTTTCACCTTGACTTGCGCAGTCTACGTGGGTACATACGGATTTAAATGTCGAGTAGCAATCGCGAACATGCGCAAGTAATCGCCCGAGTCCTTCCCCTAAGGAAATATAAGGCTGCGTACATCTCGATTCGGGGTTGTTTTGCTTCCGACCGACTCCGGGAAATGACATGACCTCCTCTGCCCATGGACGATAGATTTCGTTGCCAATTCGTCATCCGTAGTGAGAGTCTTCATTGCACTATATTCGTCTCATCGTGACGGTTTTCGTCCAACAAGTCTGCTCCCGATTACAATTCCTCCTCGCACATATCTTAGCTCGCGACGAAGGACTGCGCCGTAAATTGTCGTAACAAGAGACTGTCAATCACGGGCCGAATTGCCGCGTCGAAAATAGGCTCATTCGGTGATTCGCATCTTCCGTATCAAGGATCTGTCGACTATAGAGGCACGGGCACAAAAATACGGATCTTCCCGATGAAGCCGCGCGATAACACCGGAAGATCGCTGAATTTGAGAGCACGGGCTCAGCGATTAAGTCAGGATACGGTTTTCTCAGTAATTCGCGTGACATGTAGTTTTTAGGTTAAGTATGTGTATAGTATTCGATTAAATTTGCGATTAAATTTAATCGAATTTAAAATTAGATTAAATTAAATTAGATTAAATTCATGAATTTAGGTTTATTTTGTGTGCTTCTTAGGTTAAGATTTCGAATTTGTACGATACTTCTTTAAAATTTAATTTAGTTTCGTTCGTTCCGATAAATTAAATTTAAGTTAGCAGTTTAATTTAACGTTTTTATCTAATTTTATTATATTTAATTATTTACTGTAGCGCTGTTCGGTTAAGCCTCGAGAGGCCAATAATAGATATTTATTTTTAAGATTTAAATAAGATGTGTTTAATTATATTATTTTATTAATCAGCTACTTAAAGGCCTACTTTATTTGTGCTCCAACAAATTCGATCTTACAAGTCGTCCTGAAAGTAAAGGCGCGAGCGGGTAGCGGATAAAGAGGTGTCTCGAAGGTCCTTTACGAGGCCTCAAGCTCCGAACATCCACCACAAAAAAACGGGCGAAACGGTCACACATTTATAGCTCGTATTTGTTCCATACTTTATATCTTTCGATATAAATGAATGATTAATGATAATTATTAAGAAATAAATTAATATTGAATACAAAAATTCTCTTCTATAAGAAATTTTTGTTACTTTAGTTAATTCTAGGACTAATATTTCAAATTCACCAGTATAAATTTATCAAAATCCTTAATTATATTTCCTATATTTCTATCATAGAATAACAATTGAATGGAAGGATCGAAATACCTCTTGATGCCCTTTATATGCACTAAACTATAATACTTCGTGTCTACATGAGTTTCTCGAAATTGCTGCACCACTTCCGATTCGGATTTGCCATAAGTTTTCCGAACACGTTTCTGGGTTAATGATTCATCAGAAGCTGTGGATAGGTGCCATTATCGTCTTGTCCATCATAGCGCAAAACATAAAATTATGGAACACGCTATCGCATCTATTGTAACCAATTTGAGTAAATAGGGATATTGTAAGTACACAAATACAGATTTTCAGTTTTCAATATTTGAAAGGTCGGATTCATTTCATTGAAAGTTCTTGACTTTCAATATTTTTGATCAATTGAGATAATTTTATGCTTAATATTGTGTCTCTTTTTTATGCTTTCATATTATGTAAACGCGTCGATTAATTGTTAGCTTCTTTTAATTCTAGTGAATCCTCAAAATAATATCTCGAAAATTTTGATTTTTCCTGATTTTTCAGTATATTATGTATGTATGGACTATTAGATACTATGTAAATATATGCAAGATAGTATATATTATAAAGAGAACTGATTGAGTAACTATCGGGAAATTTAGATAAAAGCATGAGTATACCATATTGGAATCATATCTTTTATCATTTTTTGTTATTAATCATTTCAAAGATAGTATTAATGTTTTTCTTTTAAGTTATTGCCGAAATATATCTTAAGTTAAAGAAATCATTTTTTGAATTAATAATTTCTTTCTGATATCACGATAAGCCTTCCTAAGATGTTTTAGTTTAATTCTTTCTGTCCTTAAAGAAGCGTTTTAATTAAATCACATATCAATTCGTTTTAATCAAATCATTTTAGCAATGCATCCGAACTTTTTAAGTTCTAATCATGGAATTACAATGTTTGTACAATAGATTTTATGGTTGTTATTGTATATTATATTTAGAAATATCTGTACATATAAAATCATAAAATTTACTTTATATGTGATTTAAAACATTCATATTTTTAGATTTTCTTGTTTATAGTTTGAAACAATTTTATTTTCTTTAAAATTTATTTAAAAGCTATATAATTAAAAATTTTATTTTATATATAAGATTATTGAGAGTTTAAAAGAAACATAAATATTATAAATAAAATATGAAGAATTAATCATTAAATAAAAAAAGAAAAATAAATTCATTGTTCCTATAATTTGCAATTTAATATTAAGGACAAATTGTACATCTAAAAAACTTATTGTGTCATATTTTTAGTAAATTACGACAAATTTTTAATCTTTTTTGAAATATTTTTTACAAATTAAAAATTATTATATAGTATTATTATACCATATTATCTAGTGATTATATTTCATATGTTACTTAAATAATATCTTAAATACTATTGTGATTTAAATATTCATTTGGTTGACATATTATTCAAAGAAAACTATGTCTTTATACTTTATACTTTTTTTAAAATTATTATAGTACTTAAGACAGACATTATTAATTAATAATTCTATTTTAGAATATTATATATTTTTGAATAAAGCTGGGCTAAGGTATTCCTTGAATAAATAACGATACCTAATGAATATATTTAACAAATATTCATTGCAAATATTTTTTCTAAAATATTAATTACAATAAATTATAGATAATTTTTTAATAGGAAGATGGAGCTATTAAGTAGTAACTATTAATTGGAATTTAAATAACGAAATTGTTAGCTTATTTTATTACGTAGTTTTATATGAAATATACAGTTAAGTAGTACAGAAATTAGTTTATTCTGTAAAGATAATAAATTTATGATATTAGTTATTTATTTATCATATGATAAGTTCAATTTTTCCATACGTAATATAGTTTAGAAGATGAAAAATATTTGTGACATAATGAACTTAAGCTTTATATTTTGGTTTGTTATATTTGATTTAAAATAATATCGTTCTGTTTTGTCACACATAAGTACAAGAAAACAAATTAAATTAAACTTGCCAATTTTCGAATTACTTTAAATTAGAAAATGGAATGGTTTTACGGGTAGACTTAAAAATGTAAAGATGTTGTGTATTTAAAATCGTATTAAATGAATACAATGTATGTCCGTAATAAATATCAAATGTGTACTTATACTCTAGAAATTTCGAAATAATATTCTCAATAATACTCAATAGTAAAAACATCTATATAAAATATGAATTATAATCAAAAAAATTAAACAATATTTAGAATCTTAAATATTAATGGTTAAACATATACCTGTATAAAGATGAAAGACGTTTAAGTATGAAAACTTAATCAAAATAATCTGTAAAACTGAAATGTGAAAATGAAGAAAGAGCGAAAGAATTTATTCATACTTGAATAAGAAAGGCTGCAAAATAAAGTAGAAGTTATTTACGAAAGTTGATTTTTCTTGTTTTTTTTTCCCTAGTTTTATATCCTTCTTTCTATTTGTTAAATATCGTTTTCTACTTGAGTAGAACTTCTAGATGATTTACGAAATTTACGGTACTCTGATTTCAAGTAGTATTGCTTATACGACAGTTATTGTTTCTCCTAATCCCCTTTTCTTCTTTATATTCCTTTGAATTTTATATTTTTTCTTTCCTTCTTACCTACCCGCCCACCTCTCATATCATGCTTCCAATTTGATGTTATACGCGTGGTTATTACAAAACGAGATTGAGTTTTTTTACTCGGTTGCACTAACGCCTTATTCAGGCCGTCCCTTCCGCTACCCCAAGTCTCTTTCACCCTCACGCTATTTTTTACTCGCTTTTTCCATTTTATACTACTCATTTTCTGGATTGAATTTTTTGTTTGCCAAGTTAGAAGGTGCAAAATATCGTAGAAAACTTCGAAGCGTAGGAGGTGGAAGCGATTGCAACTGTCTTTAGCTACCGAAGCGCAATCGCACAGAAAATTATTAGAAAGCGTAGTAAGATGCTTCGTTTTTTAAATGAAGCTGTGTCTATGTACAGCTCAGTTGAGATGAGACTCAATTTACGAACATGCAAGTGGACACAACAACCTGGGCTTCTAGTGTAGGTACATCGAGAACGAATTCTCAGATATTATGAACTTCTCTAAGAGTCAGTATTATTTCGTTTAATGCTTCCAATTATTGAAATTAAAATTCATATATGGTAATCATGTTTTATAATTACAAGAATAACTATGGACTTACTGTTTAAGAATATGATACGTTTTTTCATAAATTTCTGAACCAATTACAAATATTTTATTAAATGAATATCTTTTTCAAATTGCTTTACTGATTTAATAATGAAGTTGAAAAAATATGAATTTTTATTATTTATTTTATCATTATATTACATTTTACTTGCAGATATATTTGACGTACCATAGATTATTGCAGTTGTTTTAATAGTATCTTCAAGATGCTATATTTATTTCAATTTATTACCCCATTTACATAATTAATTTCAATCATCTATTTTAATATACTAAATCAAAAACTAAAATAAAACATCTGTTTATTTAAAAGAGTATAATATAACATATTTATGAGAGAATTCATTTGATAGAAAAATTTCTTCTTTACAAAAAACATAAATGAATATCCCATTTCCAACTATAGTGTTGAATTAAGTAGTTACTGAATCTATTCATTAATGTAATATATATAAGATCAATAAAAAATGATTGTAAATGGATTATCTTATTTATTGAAAAATCATTTAATTTCAGTAGCAAAAATACCATCTTAATCTTGACTATTCCAAGACAAGTATTAAGAAAATTAGCAAATATAATTTAAAATATTCTTAATTTATAAAAATTACTATATATTTATAGTCATAATATATTTTCACTTCCGATGAAATGTCTATACAATTATTAAAAAGGAAACAATAATTTTATATATGATATAATTATTTTTGGAAAGTATAGAAAACATGATTATTCATTAGACAGTTAAACGTTGTGCTGCTAATAAAGTTATCAAGTATATAATATTTATAAGGTACATTTCATGTATGTTATACATTTTATTATTTTCCAAATTTGTTGAAATGATAGTTATAATCCTTTATATTCACACTATATCATTAATTTAACTCTATAACTTTTTTATATTTACGAAAAAATTTATATTATTATATGTATCTAAATAATGCTGAACCTTTAATGTTTCATTGATATATAGATAGTTTTAAGATTTTTAATAATATTGAATAATAAAATTACAATGGAAGATTCTAAATTACGTGCTCAAACTTTATTAAATATGTAAATATCATTGGAAAAACTTGTTTTAGAAAAATAGTGATAAATGAAATATAATGTCTTAGTCGAATTTAATTAATTCTGATATTAACAAATAAAACTGTATAATTATAACGAAACGTTATTAGGTAAGTTTATTTTGCTTACAATAATAATTCCTACTATACATAATATATGTGTAACTGATCTTCTGGTTGTCTAAGAATGAGTTCTGATATTTTACTGGTGAATATTCAAGTGATTATTCAAAATTGAGTGACTATTAACTTACGTTTCGATAAAGTGTACATCGAAAATTTAATTTACGATACTGATACATCTATTTTTATGATACAATCAAATAAATATTAAATTTGAAAGAATCTCACTTAGTTCTGTATTATTTACATGGAAATTTTATTACACAAGATTATTATGGGAAATCTTTACAAGGAATATATACTATAATAATATCTCTTTTATAAATTATGTTAAATTAATTTTCATCATAAAATTTTAATTTTCCAAATCTCGTAATTACGCAGCGAAGAGAACGATATGAATATGAAAATTTACGTATATCCTCTCACTAAAGCAAAGTTATAGTTTTTATGAAGATAAAACATAAAAGAAATTTGAAATAAAGTCGATAAAGTAGATTCTAGTAGACTTTTATGAGAAACTGGAGTGTGCAGTTTGAAAAAGGATTAAAGCTATCTTATTGCCTCTGTCAAACTGGTTCAAACTAACTTGCTCTGTCAAATAAGCGTTTTCCATTGATGTTTCAGGACCGGGAGTTCGTAGAGATGGAGGTACCATTCAACGGAGCACCCAAAAGACCGGGCTCGCCCTCGCCTATGACGTCACCAGCTCACAGCACCGCGTCCCGGGGCGGTCTTCTGCAATCCTGTTGTGGCCGTTGCTATCCACAGCGCTATCAGGTACGCGGTCGGCGCATCCTCGCCTCAACGACCTCCATAAGCGAGGTCGGCATACAACCGGCGGCGGTCACGAGTCAGGTCCATCGGGCCCTTCTGCAGCCGGCTGCAGAGTCCGGGACCTCCAGTGGGGATGACGATCCGGCGCAGGTGCCGAATGTCGCGTTCAGTATGCCTGGGGAAAAGGAACCGCGTCACACTCAGGCGCACCAGGTTGATTCCTATAACGAAACGCGAGTTTGAAATCGTGCACCGCGTCGCATTGCCTATGATCTTTTTTTCCTTGTCTATAAAAGCACTTGTCCCTCTTACATTTTTCCACCGTTTATCTTGGAAGCAGTTGAGAAAAAGGAAACGGGGATAGGTCCTAAGTTTGGGCAATTAAATTATTAGTTATGGGGTGCCTGAATGGCTATATCAAATCAAATGTAACAAGGTGAATAGAATAAAGGTTTACTTTCATCGTATCTCACGCATATTCGCATATTCAATGCAATTGTTTTTTTTTTGTTTCATTTACTTGTCTCTATTTCGTGTGCACATATATGTTCTTGTTTGATCTGACTGGAGAGCTTTATTAATTAGATACGACATTCGAACTATATATATTACTAAATTTTAGTGTTGATTGAAAAAATCGAAAATGTTTTTAGTTTTTAGTTAAATCAGTTAAATATATTACAATTCAATAGAGTCAGAATGTAACCAATTAAACGTTAATATTTATGAATTAATATTCTGTCTCTAACATTTCCATAACTGGCTAAATCTAATAATACCCAGTATACTTAAGTACATATTATAGGAAAATATTAATATATTGGATGTGATTAATTACATTTTCACATCTCGTTTGAAATGAAGCCATGAGAAATAAAAATTTTAAACGACCTAATTTATGTCAATAAGTCTCGAGTATTTTGTTGAAACTTTGTACAAAGAGCTTTCATTCTTTTCTAATCTGACTTTACAATATAACAATTCATATAATATATCAATCAATTGGTTGTCGAAAAGAAAGGATAGATATTTTTCATCTAAATTACAGTATCGCGCATAATTTTATTGCCAAAAATCAAAGACTTGGAATCAGAAGAAATATAAAAATATTACAATAAAAAATAAATTTTATATGCAGGGAATATAGAACGAATGCAATAATTTAATAAAATACAGTTAACCTTTTGAACTAATTTCATGTTGATAAAAATATATATAAAAAATGACAATAGAAATTACATTTTTATTTATTGACAATAAATTGATACATAATAACATGAAGTAATAATTTTTATAATTAATAACAAATAGATTTATGTTAAGGGAGTTTCGTTTATACCATAAAATTGTTTTTCTTTATCAGCAGTTAATGTAAAATAATAGCTTAATAGAACAGATATTCACAATATCCTATAATTAATTTTTTACAGTTGAGATTAGGAAAAAAAGATACATAATTTGCATTAATAAATATGTTCATAAAATAATTCTTTTTATCGTTTTCAAATAAAGTAACAGAAATAAAAGCATAACTAAAAGAATGCTTAATTATTTTAGATCCGCTTAATCTAATATACATAAAATAAAGTTTGACAAATATTTAATTTATTCATTAAGTGTGTTCGTATTTTCGTGTTCGTTTTTTTATTTGAGAATAAGTAATTTATTTAAAGATATAAAAGAAGCTCAAAGAAATTTTCAATTTAATTTTCTTGTAATAAAAAATAAATTAATTATAATCAAGGATTTACTACCTTACGACTGAACCGAATTTTAATGCACGTGTGTGGATTCCACATTATACGTAAGTACATAAAAACACACGCTCGCACTCGTACATAAACACTCACACACACTCTTAAATTCTATAAATAATTCAGCTAATCGTAAAATATTATAAATATTATAAATAAATTACTAAAAGAAATAGATGATAAAAGTCATCTGTGTTATCGAGACTAAAGAATAGATTATTTACAATTTTCGCGGGTGTCATATTTGTATCTCAGAAGTATTTCAGTTTTGAACAGATTGTATAGTTATCGGTCTTTCAGTACGTTTCGATATCAGGTGGGTGCGTAAATGCATAATGCTTGAATATTATTATCACGATTATTATTACTATTTCAAACGCATGAATTTATAATTTTTATTCTTACTCATCATCGTTATTGTTATTATTGTCCTCGTAATGACATTCGAGCTCATGACGATTAAATTTTGTTAGATGGGGATTATACGCTTCTCTTTATCGCATTCCGATAAGACAGAATTTTCTAATCTCAAAAGTGTAACCTATAATATTAATGATATTAAGAGTAGCTTTAAAAATTTGAACAATTTTTTATCACTTATTTTGCTCAAACTTTAAATTTTAAGATTTTATTGTGATTTATGGTGGATATTTCAAAAACAAAGTTTTATGATCTTGAAATATTTTTACAATGATTAAATAAATTAACTTAATAATAATCAATCAAGTGTAGACTATTTTAATATCAAACATAATATAATATACAATATTAGTTTTTTTAAAGGGCTTTATTTTTCAAAAAAGAAGCAGATGCTTAAATAAATGTACAGGAAACTTAATCAACATTTTACTGAAAACCGTTTAGCTTACAATTAAGCTACGGTTTCAAAAAATGTATGGAATATAATTTATAAATATTGTTTTATTTTGAAATTGATTTCTGCATATTCATGTGTATGTAAACGATTGAATGGAGTACTTTATCACGTGGTTTCTGCATTAAAGAAAGGAGTAATATGATTATTTCTTTAACTTGTGTATTTCTACGAAAATTTATAATTAAAGATGCCATGAAAAGTGTGTATTAAAATGTTTGGAATAACTGCTAATAAAAATTAAACTTACGACCATTTATTATATCATTATTTAAAATTTAAAAAAATTTTAAAGATAGATATGTTAAAATATGGATTCATTTATAAATGTTTCAGTTTATATTTATAACAAATCTTAAGAGTTAATCAGGATCTTGGATAAATAATCAATGCCTTTATATTATATAAATCTATAATTATTATTTAATCACTCATTAGTCATTACTACTTTACACATTATTATAATTTCAAAAATTAATTTCTTAGTTAATAATTTAAATCAGACATATTTAGAGCTCGAAATGGTTTATAAATTTTGTAAATTATTTATATGTATGATTTGAAGTCTTGCGCTTCCAAATCCATAAATATAGCAAAAGTAATATCAAGACAAACTAGACAAAAATTAAAAAATGTTTTCAAGAAAAAGTAGAGCTTTTTTTCATAGGAATTTGATTTCCACCATATTTAGTTTTGTCTTTTAATTTCCTATTTAGGAAATTATATTATTTCCGGAGTTGTAAAAGTCAATCGTGTGTGGAACGATTGTATAAGTGAAAGATTAAAACAGGACATGTTTGTACTGTCACTGAAATGACTATTCCATGGTATAATAAATACTTTAAGAGTGTTTTAATTTGAATATCCATGCAAGACAGCACAAGCTTAATGACTGATTTTTCTCAAACTTTTTAATATTTTTCAACACGTATATTGACAATTTGTTTTCAGTTTATAGTCTCACATACAATTATATTTTATTTATTGTATTTAGTAATATTAGAAAGAGATTTTTCTTCAAGAATTGTGGTATTACTGTTTTATTTTCAAAAATATAAAACATAGTTATATTATTTATTAAATTTTTCTTGTCTATAAATTAGTTATAATGAACTAATGACTCTGGCTATGTAACACTTTCTAACGTAAATAAGGTATGCAACACTAACCTTCATTTTGCAACTCACTCATATTACAAAATGTCAATAAATTAAATTAGTAAAAAGAATATTTCAATGCATATAAATTTTTAATTTACTGCCTTTCAGTAGAAAGAAATTAATGTCAAATTAAAAATATTCTTTGACATCAAATTTTAATCAATATACGATTTTATAGTTGTCATATAATATATATTTTATTAACGCTCATTGTTTTTTCTTTTCATCATAGAAAGAAAGAAAAAATTTGTGGTTCGTATAAATCGAATTATTTTTTTACCTAAGTGTTGTATTTATTATAATTTTTATTAAAGATTTATAATACAGAACTAATATATTCTATTTTATTTAAAGAAATAGCACAATAAATATCGTATCTCAGATAGGAATTATTAAAATTTAATCATAATATGATAATATTAATAAATTTTTTATAATCATTAATTTTTATAATTACAATATTCCTATTCGTATACAACTTATAAATACTATTAATATTCTCTTTCAATTTTTCTATAAAAAATTGTTTATTCATGTACATAGCACAAACTTATGACAAAATTTATCTGTATATAAAAGCTCACATTAAATTATGGTAATTTTTATATTAATGATATTAAAATACAATTCATAACCTATATTCTAAGTTATTTTTAATCAATAATTGGTTATTAATTATATAATAATGTTATAAGTATAAATTAATTATATTTTTATACAACTATTTGTTATTCAAATTACTTTACAACATATCTTAAGAATTACTTAATTTTAATGCTTTTAATATGTAATTACTAATTTGTTTAGAATATACTGTAAAAATTTATCAAGATCATAAAATGTAATAATAGAATACTCGTGGATTGTTGTTACGAATAAGTGTAAAAACATATTTATATTAAAAAGAATTTGTTAAATCGCGTACATAAAAAATATATATCTTTTTATTTATATCTAAATAAAAGAAGAATTTGTGATGATATATCAAGAAAGAATAAAGTTATAGGAGAAATATATGTAATCAGTGAATCCCTACTTACTCCTTGTCTTCCAATTTTACATATTCGCACAAAAATGTATGTACATCTATATTTCTAGTATGTGATGGTAACAATCACTTTCCTTATTTTTTACTTAGTAACAATTAGAACATAAAAAAGAAGATTTTAAGGGAAATAATTTTAAGTTTTAATCGCACTTTTAACCTTTTCATATTTTTTTTCTGAATAATGTTTTTTATTTTTTATTTTCAATTTCCATTATATGTTTAATTCCTTCATTTTACCCTTTATACGTGTGGCTTGAAAATAATAAACACGTAGATCACTCATGTATGTACATGTATGTGTGTGTCACGTAGCATTTTTGCGAAGTTTCGCGCACGTTCGGCACCTGAGTCGTCGGTTTGCCAATCGAATATTTAGTACATTACATATGAATATAAAAAAAAGTGTATCGATTATCTTCAACGTGGCCTCGATATTATGAAATTCATAAAAAAGTAAATAATATCTTTTTATGTGCGAAAACTAAATGAAAAATAATAACAATTATAAAAATATTTATATAATATATATAATAATCATGTATAATATTATATATGATGTATATAATTATATATTATATATATAATATATGTAATATATAAAATGTAATGCATAAAAGTACATAATGTATAAAAAAAATAAAAGTTTAGGGATTTCGATGCACTTTTAAATACGGGAATGACTGTTCGTAAAGATTTCGAGGTGTTATAAAGAAAAATAATATAAATTCATCTTGAAATCTCTTAAGGTAGGCGACATATTCGTTATCTATGTGATCATATGTTATGCGTATGTAACTTATGGACATAAAAATTACTTTTCTTAGTAAAGTGGAGATAAAAATTATACATAACTGAAATCGGAAAGTTGTGCATCGATTCAGAAAAAATCAGAGTAAAAGTAGAAAGGGAAATATGTAAAGCGATAAAAATAAAAAGGAGAAAAATAATTAAAAGTATAATCATAGTTTGTTTAGGAATAATGCATATGATAGTCTTATAAATAGATGCCGTCGGAGAAACAAATTGTGTACGAAAGCAAATAAGAATTTGAGAAAGTAGAACACATGAATTATAAATCTTCAAAGGTGTTAAGGAGATTTTAAATTCTTAAGCATAAATAATATAGGTTATAATTTTTACAGTGAAAAAATAAATAAATAAAAGTGTATAATTCACATTTTCTCGATATACCTCGAAGCTTAAGAATATGTAAGATTCTAAGACGCGATTGAAAGAAAGAAAACGTAGCATAAATTATGAGACAAAAGTTTGTCAATCAAAGTAGATTGATCTTTTATCAATTAATCATTTTTGTATATTTCTATAGGTTAACAAGCAAAATTAAAAAAAAACTGCGAAGATATTGGATACGTCGAATCTACCTTTTTTCTTAGCTCATTCGTTATAATCGAAATTGATTCTATTTTGTAATGCTACTTGGATATATTTCAATTAATAATAAATTATATTTGGCATATTGATGCCTATTAATGAAAGACTTCTTTACATTAACTCTTTAAATTAAACATATCGATAATTACATTAAATTTTATAGTAAAAACCTTGTTGTAAATATACTATATTACATTATTTCAATATATCTAAGCTTGATGAATCTAAGCATAATAAATAAAATAAAATAAACGTATAAATACAGCGCTCTTGTTAAAAATAAAATAAAAAGCTAGCCTATTTCAGTGCGTATAACAGCTCTATAATTTAATAACGTTGAAAAATATTTGAAAATATTCCAAGTGGGTGTCAAGACACGTGATTATAAATTTAATTATTTTATGCGGCCTAGGAAATTCTAAAAAATGAAATAAAAACATATTTAAGAAAATAGGTACGTTGTTAGGATACTAGGATGTTAACGTGTTCATGTATATAGATATACACAGATATATGTGAATACTTATTTATAGAAGAAAGAAGTAAAGTACATGGTTATGTACATTGAAGGAGTTATGAAGCTTAAAGGAAAGGGTCAGAATACCAATAAAAGAAAATTGCAATTATACATGTCTAAAATACAGGGGTGTCAAAACCTTTAAATTAAATCATGTTTTTTTTTTAAATTTTTAGAACTATAACTCAAAAGTTAAGAATGAATCAAAGGTTTCTTTTCCTTATAAAATATTTATCAATTCGCTCTTGTTTTGCATATAAAGAATCAGAAGTAGATGTGATATAGTAAGAAATTGGTGAATTTTCTTGTTTTCTTAAAATATGAAGAAGAATAATGATATTCTTATTAATTTATTTTGCACTTATTTTGTTAATATTTCTATAAATTGATTACTATTAAATCAATATTAACATGTTTATATTTACAGTAATCAAATCAAATTTTAGTACTTACGTGTACTAAAGTTTGAAGTCATTTTAATAAATTGTGATAATATACAGTTTCAACCATGTACAAAATAATTTCTCTTATTAATTAATTTATAAAAAAATTAACTACACTTTATGAATTCTAAAACAAACTAAATACAAATTCTTTATGATACACTGTGAAACAATTTTAGGAACATATAAATTATCATATACATTCCTTAAGATATTTATCAGTATTCTTTTCTATTAATTTGTTTTTTAGATATTCTATATTTTAGAGTAATTAGTGTATATAATTTTATTGTATTTAATTTTATATTTTTTTTATTCCATGACGATTATCGTCAGATAATATAAATAAAGATACCATTTTAAACATATTTAATATAAGGAAAATGAGCAGTAATACTATGTTCATTTAAATTACATTCTTAAATATAAATCACAAAGAAGTAGAAGAAAAAATGTATTTAATTAAGTATATCTGAATTAAAGTAATAAATAATATAAAATACTACATTGACTTGTAAATTATTATATATCGTGATAAGTGTTGGCAGTAGTTATAAATATTATAATTAAAAATTAAAAGCTTGCTTTGGTACTTTCGCCAATTGTTATTACTAAGGAAAACTACTAAAATAATATTTTTCTCTTAAAAATTAATTCAGTTGTTAAAAGTCGCATTTAAAACTTCTATAATTTTATAAAATGCACAAAATTAGTAACGTAGAAAATGTTATTATATTTATTATTTTCAAAGAAAGCAAGAAAATTCACTGTAACAGAAAAGAATTTCTACGTGTTCACGTAAATAGGTACTGTTATATAATGACTGCAGAAATCTAAATAGAAAAATACAATCGACCGGTCATCCTTGCACAGTTATCGATCGTTTACTCGAACGCGACTGGGGTAAATTTTGTTCTCTTTTTTACCGCCTTCGTTCTTTCTCTTATATAATTTTATTGTATTATAGAAATTTTACTTGCTTTGCTTATTGCAAATAGTGTGAAATAAAATTATGAGAGACGCTAGTAAGACCAAAATATTTTAGCCTATTTACAGTACATTTCCATATGAAATTAAAAATACTATTTTGAATATTGTATATTCAAAAAGATCACTAAATTCATGTTTTGTGTTGAATTGGTATAACGATTATTTAACTTTTATAAACAATGTTTATGAATTTAAAATAAGGTATTATTTCTATTCTATATATTCTATATAAATAAAGATTTAATTATATAAAACTCAACTGTTGATTTTTATAAATATAAATAATATCTGAAAAATTCCACTTGATTTGAATGTTCTTTAAAGAAAAATATAAAATTACTCTATTAATGTTTCATCTAGCCGGAAGAAAGTACTATTAATCAAACAACAAGACTGATAATCTTCTATATGTTATAAATTACAATAAAAAATATTCGATAAATTTATTTTTATACAACATGTTTTTTTATAAAGAAATTATATAAATTGAATCTCAAAAATTCAAGAATAATTAAGAAATATATCCTTTACAAACTAAAGCTTTACTCAAAAATTTTTAGTATCTTTGACTCATTATTTTCACAGTTTATTAAATAATATATTCCTAAGACAAAAATTCCATAAATGTAATATTAAAAGGACTTTTACTACACTTGGCAGAAACTTGAAGAATTCCACAAATCAGTTAATTAAAATTCTCACGGAGAGACAAGAGGGAGAAAGAGGGAGAGAGATAGAGAGAGAGTTCGTTAATAAAGGTATTGAATTAAAATAGTTCCTTTAATAATAATGGTGGTAGAGCATACAATGATTCTACCTTAGTTTATTATCAGCTCGTGATATCATTCCGCTGCTTTTTCTTTATTTTCGCTTTGTGCATTGCAACACCTTGTTATTGCGAATTAGTTGAAATATTGCCCTCGACAAGGAGTACATTAGCGTTTAAATGCGTTTCACTGCACGACAATGTTAAGTACGTATAGCCTTGTTTGATTAAAGATAAAAATGAATCTAGGCTTTCACAATTACAATAGTTATTTCAGTATGTTACTTGACAATTATATAATTAGAAAAGAAGCGAACCAAATGTGGAATTGTAAAGTATATTTATGATTCTGAAAACAATGGAATTTTACTAACCATTAGCATAATTTAATAAAGGATATAAACTGAATATATCTCATTAAATAAGATAGTTAAAATTCAAGAATAATATGATTAAATTATTGAATTTAGAATTTTAAAATAAATAATATTGTTACTTATAGTAAAAAATATCACAAGATCTCTATAAAATGTTGAAGTAAGATTTTGTTACAGTAGATAATTTTTTGTTTAAGACTAAATGGGTTTCTTCCTGAAAGTTTGAACTTAATCTTTTTTATTTATATATTATTAATGAATAATAATAAAAGTTGTTAAATATTTGTACGAGTGTGTAAAAATTGAATATATTATTATATAAATTTCTTACTCTAACTAACCATCTCGATTTTACTTTTATTACTGATAAAAATATTTAAACACTATTGTTATTCATGATATTTTAAATTAAACATAAAGATATTCATATTCATTTATTATTTTGTTGTAATTTTTAAAAATATTTAAAAATATATATATTATTTCAATAAACTCTGGTCACTAGTTAAAACGTTAAGAATTAAAATATGTTTACTTAAAATTGTTCTAATTTTATCGAAAATTTTAACTGTTTAAATCAATAAATTAATGAAATTAAGTTAAAATTGTTTTTGCATAAATTGTAATAGATATGTTCAAGAAATTATTTTAATTTATATGCTCTTTATTATGATAGGTCGCGTAGAAGTACTTATTGCTTGTAAGTCACATAGTGATTGTTAATCTTTCTGTCTTTCACTTTCTCTCTCACTTTCTTTCTCTTTTTTCATTTTCTATTTTAATCGCATTTACTTTCATTGTTTAAACGGGTACAAGTCGATTTTCAATTATGATACGAAGGTACATTTCTTTATCTCTTTGGTGTTAACATGCTCAAGTGCATATTTTTCGTTGTAAAAATTCTGTTGGAATAATAAGCGAAGGAAGATGACGTTCTCGGCACAGCTTTCGTCATATTCTTTGGGTTTTATTGATCATTAACTATTATTATAATGATTCTAGCAATCAATGTGTATGGAAATTTACAGACTGTAATAAAAATAAAACTTTTCAGAGTATAAAATCACTGAATAGTATATTAAAAATGTTTGTTCAACGGTATTTATATTATAAAGATGGATTTAGAAATGATTACCCTAAATATAAAGCAATCTTTTTTTTAATTAATAATTCATTTACCGATTGAAGAAATTTATCTTAAATATATATATAGCTATCATTTTACGTAAAAATTAATTCATCATTTTCATTTATGAGACTGTGATTTAGAAGAATAAAAGTTTGTAATAAATCTGTAAAATTATAAGAATTTTATAATATCGATTTAAATATTATATTTGATATTATATGTATTTAAGATCATATGAATTATCATTCGTTGAGGAATATTTAAATTTTAAGATGATCAAAATTATTTAGTGTTAGCTATTTAAATTTTGCTTAAGGTAACTATTTTTATTTTATTAAATTTTTTTTATTTTATTTTATTTATATTTTAAAATTTATTTTTATTAAATTTTATCAATTCACTTGATATAAAATTATGCTTCATATGAATATGTATAAAAACAATATTTATACCTATATATACGACAGTATTGTAATATTTAGATTTAGAGAAAATGAGAGCTTCCCAGGACAAACGCATAGCAAAAGCGTGAAAAAATTACCATTCTTGTGAACTATTGACCGTATTGTGTTTACAATTTGCTTTTATCGCGAATATATACACTTGCATTATTGTCCCCAGTCGATTTGAATTTCTGAACATTCATAATATTATTAAGCAAAAGTCTAATGAATTTGAAGAAGACACGAAGCTTTAAATATATAGTTCATTTGTAGCCTTCTTTTTTCTTTTTAATATGCATTTAGAAATTGCTATTTCTGGGTAAACATGACACAATTTTAATCACCATCATGATAAATTTCTTCTTTTTGGTCAATTATGCCGAAGAATAAATCTGTAAACTTATCGAAGTAGTCAAATGGAAATTTTAATCAAGTTCGAATCGATTTAAACAACCTTGTTTAAATTTAACCTTGTCGGCCTAAAATCGGTTTTAGTATTCCGTTGAATTTCATTTTTTGTGTAACATATTATTAACTTTATTTAACTGAAAGGGTTTGATTTTACAATATAGAAAAATCAAAATATTTAAAAACCATTATTTATTTATCTTCATTTAATTTAAATGTCTCAACGGTAAATAACATTTATATTAATTTATACTGAATTATAATGTAATTTCTTTTTACAAATCTTTCTTACAGATTTTATATAATAGTAATATTTTATATTAGAATTTTAAATAAAAAGGTAATACGTATATTATGAAAATTATGTGTCTTAAGATGTATGAAATAATGATTTAAATTGTTCTTAACATAACAGCACATAATTTTTTATTTTCATATATTCTATAACTTTGAATTTAAAAGTAACATAAATACAGATAATGATTCTTTTTTAGCTACACTATAAATATTTAGATCAGAGTAGGTATTCGATTGTAAAAGAAACTTATCACGCATCAGATAAATCAATATGAAATCTACTATGAAATATTTATCTCAGACTCGTAAGTTCATATTTACGCGTAGATTCAACATAAAAAATGATATGCAGTAAATTAAAAAATTTGCATTACATTAAATTATCAAGAGCAAAGTTAAATTATTAACTTAATTTATGACTCTTACTTACGTCTCTCGTACAATATAGAATTTAGAAACGTCCAACGTCTTTCGTAATGTACCTTTACGTAAGAAATTCGTATTGTACCTTTTCAATTTTGTTGTATTTACTGTCAGATTAAATTTTTATTAATTTAAGAGAAATTTTATATCGAACGTTTTTATATTTTCAACTATATTGAATATTTAAAAAATTTTCCTAATGTAAACATACGAATGTTAGTAATATAATACTTGAATATTTTGTTTTAAAAGTTTTAATTGATTGTAATCTATAGTAAATAAACCGATGAATGAAATGTTCCAATGATAAAAGTGCGCGAAGCAAAACTAAGAACTCGTGATGTACATTATTCCTTATTTAGTTAAAATCGGTATCAATAGTGCTAACGTTAAAATTTTATATAATCTTTAGACTATGTACACGTATATTTAGATAAAATATAAAATTTAGGTATATTTTCATTTATTTTCGACTACTAAAATACAGAATTTGAAGAGAATTTTGTCATGTGTAAACTTAACAAAAGTACAATGGCGTAAATATACGGTCATCTATATAACTTTCTTTCAAGCGTCTGTACATGTATATATTAACTTGCATGCAAAACTGCGGTTTCCTTATAAATCCTTTCTCAACCTTTTCTATCTATGTGTCCTTTCGTGCTAACGTATATATTCGTTACATGCGTTTTAGTCTTGCACGCCTAAGTAAATATTCATATACCCATATATTTATGGTCGTGTACTTGTGTATAAATATGACGCGTTCATAAATGTGGGCTTGCATATGTGTTTATACATTCTAAAAGATGAAAATTGGTTTATTCTTTTAAGATTTCACATATAACTAACATTTTGAGCTTCAATATTGGTAAATCAGTAAAATAAACCATTCAATTAATTTTATTATTCATAAATTAAATATTTTTATGCAGTTATTTTGACACAGATGGAATTCTTGATGGAATTCATCTTAATTTATTAAATTAAGTTATTTTTAAAAGTGTTTTTATAAATTGGTTTCTTGATTAAGTTTTTAAGATAATAAATTTTTAAATGAATATACTGATTTATATGTCAAAATGTACATGTTAAAATGTTTAATTTTTAATGAAAATTGAAAAAAAATACTTGTATATATAGGAAGAATTTTCTTATATATTTATAACTTTAAGTTACTGTTGCTAAATAAAATTCATATTTGATAGAATATTCAACGATTTGAACTGATTTATAATCAATAAATAAATAATTGACTCTACTGCATGACTAATCAATGAAATAATGTTATTGTTAGAAAATCGATATGTCACCGAATATAATATCAATTGTATTTAATACCAGATTTAATTAATGGACTAGATATCTAGAATAATAAATTTTATTTTATTGTATACGAAATACATAATGTATTTATCTAAAAAGTATTTAATTACATAAATCTACAGTTTAATATTATATTATTTATATTATATTATTGTATATTATTTTAATTTCATTTTTTGTAAATATTTCAATTAACTTCAGAATTTCATAATTTTTTTCACATATAATTTAGAAATGTATAATAGTTCTATTCTAAACCAATGTCTTTAATAATTATACGACTTTTTAATAAATTTTCTTTTAGATATGTAAACAATGAATTACAATGTTGGACTATATGAAATTTTATTCTAGATGAGTGAAATTAAGTTAATGTAAAGTAAATATATTCATCTAAATATGTAAGCTAATTACTTAATTTTTTCCAAATTATTAAATAAAATATTCTCACACGTACACGTCCAAAATAAAAACCCTTGGATTTATTAAACTTCTATAATGATTTTATTGTAAAAAGTATTTTATTTGGAATTTTAAGCATTTATTTATACAATTTAGAAAGAAATATAATTCAACATGGGTCAATTTTGAAAAAAGTCACGCTTAATCTTTTGCAATAAGTATTTTTACTCTGAATTATATAACTGAATTATATAACTGAATTATATAACTATTCAATGATAATGTAAAGCTGATTTTATCATGTCATACTTATGCAATAAATAATTATAAATTTAACATTCACTAAATAACTAAAATAGAGGTAAGTAATAAAGAAAAATTCTCGTCAAATTTATTTAAGCAAAGTTTTATTAGAGATAGTCCAAAAATAATACTCCATATCAGAGTGAAATATCTCTCTAAAATTCACATAACAACTTTAAAATAGAATTTTTAAATAAAAAAATGCAAAAAATTTACCAATTATTAAATATGTATTACTAAAACTGAACTGAAAAGACTGAATAATACTTATTCAATTTTAAAAGAATTTATTGACCATTAGAATAGATTTTGTTTCTAAACGAATTTACTCTTCATATTAATAATTTATATTCTTATCTAGTAAAGCACCTACAAAATATAGTGTAAAAATATAAATTGTTTAAATGAATAAAATCAAGGCTTATATTAATACGTAATATAGTTTCTGTATTGAGATTGAAATTTCGTTTTGTGATTGAAAGAAGACTTGAAAATATTTTGCCCAAAAGCTTGAGTGTGCATTTGCCATCGACAATCATTTTGAACTGATGAAACGTATTATATGACATACCAAAGTATAGGAGAGTTAAGGAAAAAAAGAAGTAAATTATAAGAGAAATAACAAGAATTGCTTTTATGGAATTCGATGCGCACACGCACGCATACAGTTGGAGCGACAGGATGAACACTTTGTTGGCTGCTCGTTGTCACAGCCAGGGTATCCGCTCCAGTTAAGAAGCCAGGCAAGAGAAAGACTAAAATCGAACCTTAATTGTTCCCTAAAATAAAATACCTATCAACCCAGTATTTTTGCTCAGCAGTACGTCGTTACGAGCATTAAAGCTCTGAAAGCTCTAGATCGATACATTTAAATTGTTAATTTACAGTTATTTTAGGATTTGCGCTCCTTTTCATCTTCTTATTTTGCAAGTTCCTAATGCTTTTCTAACACGATTATTCTAATATTCTGTTTCTTTTCCAATTAATGAAGAATATTTGTGACAAGATAGAATATTTGTTAATGAATTGGTTTTTATATGAAAAATTTGTTGTAGAAGTATCAGCGGATATAAATGATAAAAAATGTATAATTTTTAGTCGATGAACTTTACAGAATTTGATAACTAATTTTTCTAAAATTTTCTTTGTAAAATTGTACTAAAATTATTTCATTTATAAATATTTTTAAATATCTGAATGTTGTTTTGATAAATATGTGGAAATTATTTCACAGAATTATTTTATTATAAATGAACATTCTAGTTACAGTATTAACACCATGATGATTTTTGTGGTTTAATATCAAAAGTGTATGTTTATTTGAAAACTTATAATTGATATTCTAGAGCCTTCAGAGCATTAGAAATTTGATAGTAAAATTTTTATGTAATATAAAACATGAAATTTTCTATAAGTATTCAGTATATTCTTTTCTATTATAAATAACAATTGAGTAAATATAATTGTACATTGTTGTAAATGTTAGGCCTTTATTTTTCTTGATAATTATTGTTTAATTTGTATTATCCTGTATATATGTTAAAATATGAACTATGGATAATTTGTCGTCTTTCTATTCAGTACAAGTCGATTATCTTTTTATTGGTTAATTTTTAGTATATTATGCTTTTAAATAACATAAATATTTTGAAAGAATTCATTATATCTTATTTTACGATAATTTTCTGATAAAATAGTGCTGTATCTTTTACTTAACTTTTTTGGAATAGAGTCATTGTAAAAAAGAAAAAATATAAAGTAATAAACTATTATTTTTTATTCGAAAACTCAAATTTAATTACTTGGTGTAATTATTGTTGTAGCTAATACATAAATTGAGTAGTGTATATACGTAAAATTAAAAATTGAAAAAGTGCTTACTTTGAAAAAGAGCTAAGTATGGAGCTAAAGTAAAGTTGATATATATCAACGTGATTAGCTAGTGTAAGTTATGGTATACGAAATATAAATGATAGCACTAATAGAAATAAAGGTTCATATTTCAATTAAAATTTTAATTTCATACATTTTTGCATAATGTTCTAAATTATGTTAATATTTTAGGAATTCGTAAACTCTAGGGAGAAAAGTTCTTGTTTGAGATAAGCATAATATACAATATAAATAAAAGTTATCACCATAAATTTCCTATGTTATATCCTGAAATTAAAACAAATATTGCAATATCGCCTTCTGATTCTTGGAAAAAATCAAATTTATATCTTTTAAGAAATATATTATATTCATTTGCTCCTATATATCTTCTCTATTGTTTCTATTTTCATGAATAAAAAAGCTCGGTACGTACATGTCTAATTTTATTTACACCTTAAATGTATTGTATAAATACCTCTTTTTTGGTAATAATTTTTGTGAGAATTTAATTTCTTATCACTTTTATATACTATATTTTGCTCAGTTTTATACTGCAAAATATTAAAACTAGTCTCTAATAATTCGAAGTCAATACTAAAATATATGCTCTTTATTCGGAAAAATATAGTTCCTTATATTTGCTTTTGCAATTAATACCGAAATTTGAAATATGCACTTTTATATCACGTATTTAATTTCTGTTATTCACTTAAAATTGCAAAATAAAATTTATCTATAGAAAAAAATTATTATAAAGATCGCTTTAATAATATTACAAAATTTTGTATGGTTATCTTGTTTCTTACGACGTAAATTTTAAATTATAAATAGTAAAAAATGTATAAGTCTTTAGATTATTAGCTTCCATCCTTTCATTTCATTAGTCGATGTATTATCACGTTGCTCGACACAGTTTATTTTCTTCTACTCCCACCTATAATGAATCGATCATTATTTTCACGTGGTGTAAATAATTTAAATTATTATTTTTAATATAACGTTAAATTTTTTCACTTGTGAAAATGCATTATCATCACATTCATCTATTTATTTATTCCAGTTTTTACAGTAATAATATATTCATTTACGATTATGCTGGTGCAAAAGTAACTTAAATTATACATAATTCACAAATTTTATAATAGTAGTTAAAAGATTTGGTAAAAAACAAATTTATTCTCTGCATTTCAATTTTTGATGCGAAAAATTTAATTAGATCAAAATTTTTTGGAACTAATCTTGAACATGTGATTAATTTTTAAGTTTACAAATTTTATTAATAATCAAAATTCTATCTTTAGTTTATGCCCATTATTAATATGAACATATTTCTTCGTCAGTTTATTTAAGAAAAATTTCAAAAAATAACATTTTTATAAAAGGAAGTTGTACTTAAAAACATATCCGGTATGATACTCTATAAGATATTTCATATCGTTAAAATGAAAACAGGTGTAGTTTTTTAAGCTAAGATGAGCAAAGAAAATTCTAGTTAAAAATACGTAGATACTCAAACATGCATTCATAAAATTCATATGTACTACTGGATAAGACAATTGGAGCACGAAGTTACGCCCATTAAATTAGGAAATTGCCAATAAGGTAGACCTTCATTCAAAATAGTCAGTCACAAAAATAGAAAAACTATAGTTTTTTTGAGAGAACGATAAAAGAGAAAGATCAAATAATGTCTAAAACTACGTGAAAAGAAACAAAATAAAAGAATAATAATAGGGAGAGAGAGAAGAGATTTTAGTAGTTATACATTTATCTGAAATAAGTTATAATTAATGATATCTGTTTTTATTATTTTTTATTAGCATACTACAATAGCTTAATTGGATTATTATAATTATGGGTATTTCTTTTACATAAAAACTTTTCAGTGTTTAATGAAAATGAAAATGTTTTAAGCATACATTATTTGTTTATAATTCTATGAATGGATAGTTTATACCAACAGTAATGAGCTGGTAAATCAACATTTTCTAGTTAACTAGAAAGAAAAACCGTTTTATACTGTATAATATTTTTACTTAAATTATTGTAGTTAAGATAGGAATTATATACTAATGTACTCTTAATTCAAAAATTAAAATTTTACTAATGATGTGAATATTGCAAATTTATAAATCATCGCTTGGCATTTTACACCGTTAAGAATAACAAAAATTTAGAAAGTATTCTGAAATAATAAAAAGAGTACTTATAAATAAGAAGTAGTATCATTATCCTGAAAATTTCATTGTTTATTTATTAGTATTTGATAGAATTTATAAATAAATAATTATAAATAATGATTAGATCTTTTAATTTAGAGTCAATTTTAAATCGAATGCTACGTAGTATAATTAAATAATAGTTCAGTATTACTTCTAGATCGCTTCGTTGCTACTAATTACAAATTTCATTCTCAAATATAAGAACGAATTAACTCACTTTGTGGTCCCAAGTAAACAAATTATGCTCGAGTCAATTTAGTTTACGTGTTTTTTATTGCTCTTGATGAAAAATAAAATATAAAATATAAATAAAAAATAAATAAAGCATAGTTGTATTACATTTGCAGCTATTGCAAAGGATTTTATGCATCAATATTCGTCCTTTATATACCTCTAAGATTCTACATATATACATAAGCTCTCACTTCATACCTAGATATAACCTTTGTACGGATACTGATAGAAAGACATTTCACTGTAGTGAATATTAATAGAATTTAAACAAAAGATTCTCAAGCCATTTCAAATAAGAAATGTGATTTTTGCAGTTAATAAATTTGTCTAGTATTCAACAAATATATTGTACTAATTTTAAGATTGTACGTTCAGAGTAATATTCTTGATTTTTTGAAAAAACTTAATGTCCAAGCAAATTGCATGTTAGTTCAATAAAACTAAAAATAATGTATTTGGATAAATTCAAATTTTACTCTTACTTATACGATTAACTAATTTCTATCAGTAAGTACATATATAATAAAGTACGGTTAGTGACGCTATGTCACTTAGACATGGTCTAGGCGAGTCCAAACGCATAGAGAGAATATAGAGAGAATTAAAAAGACGTAATAAAAGGACGTAATAAAATTGAATTAGAATAGGTGGAATTTTCATGCTCATCAACACCAAACAATTTGTGTAGAGCATGTGCTTGTGGTTGTGGATTTTTCAGCAGGCGTACAGTCAGTACATCCCGGCGACAAGGGCCCAGGCCTCGACGGGCCAGCCTGGTGGGAGCCAAACCGGCACCGGCGTTGGCACGGATGACACCTACCTCGTCGAGGCCTCGTTTTGAGCGCGAGACGAGTGTTTCATTCGTCCGGATGCGTGTGTTTGTTCTAAGTTCGTGTGTTTGTCTAACTGTCTTCGCTCTGTAGCACACATGCACAGAGACAGACAGACATAGAACGAGATACTTAACTTAAATATATAGAGTTTAGAGTTTGCTGAGAATGAGAGCGAGAGCGAGGGAGTGAGAATGTGAGAGAGAGAGTGAGAATGAGAGAGAGAGAGTGAGAATGAGAGAGAGAGAGAGCGGGGGCAAGAGTGAGAATGAGTGAGGGTAAGAGTGAGAGTGAGAGTGCCAGTGAAAGAGAGAGAGTGAGGGTGAAAGTGTGAGTGAGAGTGCCAGTGAAAGAGAGAGAGAGTGAGGGTGAAAGCGTGAGTGAGAGTGTCAGTGAAAGAGAGAGAGTGAGGGTAAGGGTGAGAGTGAGAGTGAGATATATATATATATAGAGAGAGAGAGAGACAGAGTTTGAGAAAACACGAATAATAAATTAAAAAACAAACATCAACATTACCCTGATTGTGAAAGAAAATTCTTGCATATATACACGTAGTCGAATGTTAAGAATAATTAGCAAGAGCTTCTGATGCTAGCCGAAGACGAGTAGAGCTGCATAGAAATCAAAGAATGACAGACAAACTGCATGTTGTTTTTTTCTTATTCTCGAGCGTTATGGGAGGAAGAAAAATGCACATTGACTCTCGGGGGAAACGTGCACTCATATATGCGTTCTCGCGAGTTCCGAAAGAAGACGTTAACAAAAGATTTAATTGAAAAAACAAACTAAGCAACAACAAAAAAGTGAACGAAGCACTTCGATAGTCAAAATCAATCAAAATTCTTCTATTTCCCTATTTTCGTGCAAACCTACACAATCATCAATGGACTATTCATCGGTGTTTCATCGATCCTCAACAACACCATAATTTGGGGCAACGACGGCGACGATTACGATCCACTAAAACAATGACCAACGGCACCGTAAACACCATCAATGACGACGATGATTATGGTGACTATCCTCATTCTACAACGTGTTCTACTGCCATTGGGATTTTCAAAAATAACTTTAAAATAATATATAAAAACTGAACGAACCAAATGCAAATAATCTTTGTTGTAATAATTGATGGTCAAAAACCTGAATGACACATCAATTTGAAATTAATTGATATACATAATAAATAAATGTTGCTGAAATCATCATTGTGACGAATACGCGCGATAATATTTATGATGAAACATCATTGAAACTGAAAACTTAATTAAACATTGATAATCTATTATTAATCATTGTCGAGAGTAGAGCTTGTCGTACCAACTAACGGCCACCGAAAACAAGGACAGAGTGGTGCTCGTATACAGCGACCGTATAGAAGTGAAACAAAAGGTAAAGAATATTTAGGAAACAAAATAAATGTACTGCATATATACAGAAAATTCTTACGAGCACGTTCATTGCTGTCAGAGAATGATCATTATAATATTGATTATATATCTCGATATATTGTATACTGATGTGAAGCACATACGCTTATCCATTTCCAGCGTTTATAAATGTTTTTAAGAATAGTTCGATGTAAAAAGAAAATTAGCACCAATTAGAGGATTTTTTATAGAATTATAGAGATAGAGGAAGTGAGATTGAGAAAATGGATAAGTGAGAGACAATTAAATAAAGGAAGGTGTCTCTCTCAGATCTGCATTATGTAAATCCTTCGAGTAAATGTGAATCATGCTGAAAAGTTGCTTCGCCTGGCTTCTTTCTCTTCTTGTCAATGTGTAAACATTATTTAGTCTTCAGAAAAGAAGAAATCGCAACAATAAGTGTAGATATAGTTTATTTTGATATTCTTATATTTTTAGGTGTCTATTGCTTTTTTTTATAGGCTACGCACCTAATTTTACCTATGCACATATGATAGCGTTATAAATGTACATGAATGCTTAATTGACACCAATGCATCGCTTTTAAATATTTTCTGCATACACTTATTCATTTCATAACATAAAAATGTGTTAAATGTGTTTATTGAAGTTTTTATATTATGTTTATCTTCTCTGGTCTACTATGAAGAAGATTTTTGTTCAATAGAATGATATATTTTCCTTTTGTAAGAAATATAATAATTAACATTACTATGAATTCTTGTAGTGTAGTATAAAATTAGTTTTTAAATTGTTACAAATAAGTATGTAAAATGATTTATAATATTGTTATAGTTAATAGCTTAGCGTAGTTTTAATCTTAAAAAGTTATTTTGTTAATTTATGTATATTTACATTTAATTATATTGATTGTAATTTCTTGTTAATATATGTTTTATTGACATCTTGTTCTTTAATTATTATGAAGACGTGTCAAATCCCTATAAATGGTCATAGTTTTGCTTTTATTCTTTGTTTTCGTTCAAAATAAAAGAAAGTAAACAATCGGTGTTTCGCATGTGGCTTTAAAATGTAGTTCGGTTCAATTTGCGTTATATGTATATGTGTATGAAACGTCTTCTCTGTAGTTATACATTTCTTTATTCGCATTCACGAAGGCAAGCAGGTTTTTATAGACCAGCGCAGGTCTAATTAAGCACAAGGAAAATTTGAACCTGCTTATAGAGATATAAAAAAATCCAAAGAAGATTTAGTATCGGCATAATATTTCTCAGTATGCATTTTTTTTATCACGTTGTGCCATCTCTGGAAGATCCTGCTTCTTTCGTAAAGCATTAAAGACGATGTTTTTATATATTATTCAATTCTTTTTTAGAAGAAGAGTAGGAGAAAATGAGAAAATGAGATGTGTGAATGATTGATACAGTAAAGAAGTAGAAAATTGCTTAAAATAGAGAATAGTGGAAAATTTAATGAATGTTTCTAAAAATCTCTGTTAAAAAGAAATATTTTTTACTCTATTATGTTATACGTTAACAATAATGCGATAAATAATACTGTAGTTTTCATTCAGATAATTATTGATGTGATGTAAGCAGCTTTCAGATATAATTTATTCAGAATATTTTGTATAAAGTTTTATGAATAAGATTTTTTACACAATTTGTAAAAAAAGTAAAATATATTGTATATATATTGTGTTATTAGAACATTTTAAGTAAACAAAATAAATATTAATAAATAATAAATATTATCGAAATGTTCACTTTCATTAAATAATTTATTACGTATAAATTAAAATTATTTTATATTTTGGAGTATTAAGACAAAACACTTTAATACGGAATTAAGGATTCATTTTATATAGCTTTTTAATATGATTTATCTCATAAGTTTGATGTGTATGAAAACATTTTCGAAATATTTTAGGCATTTTTAACAGAGATATAAGAGTGAACGTAAGAGTGAAATGTTATTAGCTAGAGATGATGACAATTTGTATGATAACAACGCAGAAAGGAAGAAGAATAAAGATACTGAAACATGTCCGAAATGCCACTTGTTACAGGATCTAATGAAGCGCCGTTCCCACACCTGTGACATGCAGGCCCTACAGCCACTTCCGGTTCCTACCACCACCACGTCTGCTATGAGTACTTCCGGTGGGCAGCCACCACAAGTGATTTCGGAGACTGCTTGAGTCGAAATCAGAGACCAAAAAGTACTACCACCACCACAACCTCAACTATCACCAATCCGCTATTGAATCACCTATTACTACCGAATCACCGTCCTCCTCTACTCGCTCGAACAATAATGAAAGTCAGAGAGCCGTATCTGGTCTTGTTTATATGGTGAGCCCATTAAACTATCTTCAACTTGTGAGATTTCTGGGCTGCCTTCGCTTCCTCTAACATCTAGTATTATGATCTTTTTTCTTATCTAGAAAATATCAATAATATGACATTGAGTGGTATAATAAACTAAATAAAAATTATTGTAATATGATTCTTGTCCTACTTAATTTACTTCAATCTATATTACAAGTATGTATGATCAATGCATAGTTTCGTCATTACATGATTTCTCAATATAATTATAATTGATTGATATTTTTTTATCAACATTGTTAAGATAATCTGATATTCTTCTAATAATATTTATTGATACACAGAGAAATTTATCGGATTTTTCATATTTCTTAACTAATCAGTACGGAAAAAATATTCTCAATAATGTAAATTTGAATAAGTAAGAAATACTGTATACTTGTTACATTATTTAAATTGATACTGAAAACTTAATTTAAGTATATCATTTGATTATATAAGGGCGTGATTATAGCTTTGTTACACTACATTCTTCATAATTATAAACACTATTGTAGTGCTAGACATATAATCTATTATAAATTATTTAAAAAAAAAACGATACATTTTCCAAGAACTATTTTCAGAAGTTTAATTAATTAATAATACATACTATATAATTTTACTATAATTTTGAGATTGAGAATGCTCTTAAGAAATGATTTTTAACAGTTTCCACTATTCTTTGAAAAAATAAATTGGATGTGAAGGCAGCTCTTGATTTTAATATAAAGTAAATTAGAAGCTAAATTACAAAACTAAGAAAAAGTATTAAAATAATCAAAACCTTGAATGAAATAGCTTTAAAATTATATATACGTATGTAAAAAGGGAGAAAGAGAGAGAGATATTGTAGCGAAATATTGATTATCGTACAGTCTTGAACTGCTTTAATGCCTTAGAGTTCCTTGTATCAGCATAATAATCATCATAAGTCACATGAAAGGTAGGATATCCGGGCTTCCTGTTAAGCAAAGTATTTATATTCAGAACCTCTAAGACCAATTAAGATAGAGGTAGAAAAGAAACTTCGATAGAAACAAACTAAACGATTGTCATTTAAAATTTGAATATGCTCTTATCCATCGAGGGTATTCCAGGGATTTTATAATAGCTCTAAAAGAGAATAAGAAGATAGAAAGATATATGTGTATGCAAACCTATGCTCTTTTAATTTTTTTGTGCTTTTTAATCATTATTTATTATTCCGTTGAACTAAAAGCTCTATAATAGGATTAATTTAGGTTTTTAAACATATCTGTCGCTGAATTTGAAAATAAGGGACGATTACTTTTCATTATCTTTCTTAATTTTACCTTTTTTCTTAAATTTCTTTTTTACATTACGCGCCATGGGAAATATGGATCTAATTCTTATCTTCTGTTGCAGTATGTACACTTACATACACCGAAATTATTAAAATCTGTTCTATAAACAGTATAGAAAAGCGTAAAATAAAAATAATATAAAAATTATACGCTGACTGTAAATTGTCACTTAAATTACATTTGATTCTATCAACTTCACTTTCTGGTCTTCATAAGTTTTATAATATTTCTTTCGTATATTAAAACAATACTTTTCTGAAATGTCCGTATTATATAAAATGTTATACATCTGATATAGTATTACATGATAGATTATCCAATTGAATTCAACAAGTCAATCAGGATCTGAATTTGCTATTTCTGTTGCATATCTCACAATTTCCAGTTTATGTATATATCTGTATTTTGATTATATAAACATATATATCATTGTATATATCTGACTTATATCTGACTGATTTGTTAATTGCAATTGCTGATTAAATTGTCTGAAAATAATCTATTTAAGTTTTAATCGTGCAATATATTAAAAAACTCTTGAAAAATTTTTAAATAATCAAAAAATTAGTAAAATGATACAAAATATGTAATTATATCATCGTGCTAGATATGGTGTAATTCGTTTAGTATAATGTAAAAAAAAGAAAAGAACTTGAGCACAATAATGCCCTAATAAAATAAAGAATTCAAATTTTTATACTTGATAAATTAAAATGGCACCTGTTTGAATAGTTCATTAGTTATTATTAGGTTTTTGTTAAATATCGAACTGATAACTTTTTCTTCATATATTCATGAGTATTTGAGTTAATTATAATTATTAAAAGGAATAAAAAATGATATAGATTTATATTTCTTTTTTTTACTTATATTTCTAATTTTAATGTTTTCAAACTATCTAAGGTTAGATTTGATTGGATAATTGAGGTCAAATCATATCTGAACATCTCAATTTGTATATTGACTGATCTAAACTTTTTTACTATACAGACACTTGAAAAATTATTATTATGCGTCAGAGTGTCCTTGACGCTTTAAATAAATGAAGACAAACCATTTTTCTTGGATTTAAATTATATTACAACTTTTTAAAAGATTTTCTACTTAAAAAATATGTTTTTCAAACTCTATAAATAATTCAGATAATACAATCTTTTTGCTCTTATGATTCGAGCATGTGACATTATGCGATCTTTATATTAATATTATGATCTTTATATTATATTTAATAATTAAATATTTAGTTCGATATTTCATAAAATATATTTTGATGATTATTATGTTTCATAAAGTTTTAAACCAGTTTCAAATAAAGAATCATTGTAAAGATTTAGCCATAGCGGTTCAATACATTCAATAATAAATCTACTGTTCATACTGGTTCAGTAACCTATAGCTTTCGTTCAACTCTTGAGGACGTTTTGACCCCCTTATCTATTGAAGCTTTTAGAAGCTACTCAAGAATTTGAAGTAACATTTCTTATTTTTTCTTTAATTTCCAGGCAATCACTATAAACGAAAAGTGTATTTTTACGCTTCTACTAATTGACAACTATGGTTTTCTGAGTCACCATTAGCACCTGATAGCATTTTTCTTTTCAACATCTATCGAAGTTTCTTAGTGTTTCTTTTTAAGTAATAAACGTAGACATAATTGTAATAATACTATGCTTTATCCACTGTACTTCTTATTTATAATCTTACTCATCTTGTTTTATACTGTATTTGAAATATATAATTTAACAACTCTACTCTCATTATCATGGAAATTTGTTTAGGCCAATTTTCTATAATAATATAAAAGTTACTGCGTATGAGGTACAAAAATATGACTCAAAGCACATTTTCTTATGATTCACTCAATAATTTATATTTTTATTCCACCATCATATTATCCCTAATGTTTTTCATATAAATTTGAAAGGAGAAATTTAAAATAAGACTTCTAAGAGTTTTAAATATCCAATTCATATTTCGACTAAAAAATTCCATACAAATAGGGATTTGTTATAAACAATATTGTATAATGCAATGGAATTACAATGATAACAAAAGCTTATTTCATAAGAAAGGAAAGTAAGTAGATGGGAAAGAGAGAAGTAGTATTATAAAAGTTTATTTTTTTCTTCTTTGTACTTACAGCTGGAGTAACAGACACATTCGAGTGAATTAGGGCTACCGAGTGCCAAGAATAGTTAAGAATATGGCCGACGAGCATCGCATATTCTTATCGGTTGGATGAACGAATGAAGATGAGATAAAAGATGATTAAACAAAGTAAAGTTTGAACAAAAATCTTGATAATATTCGGAGATAAGATATATCATATAATAAAGAACATTAAATTAAAAGAGTATTTCTGACATTATTGGAGAAATAATTAATAATATAATTTGCCTTGTAATATGGCAAACAAAGAAGAAGAGTGACACTATTTTATTCAAGTCACTTTCTGGAATTGCCTGTATAATATGATGATTTTCCTTTTTGTTATTCTTGAAAAAAATGAAAAATTGTATGTTATAAATTTTAGAATAAAACTGTTCTTAAGTTAAAAAGCAAAATATAAAATAGGAACGAAAAGAGAAAATGAAATAAAGAAATCAGATATAAAATAGTGGCCTTTCCCGATCTTAGTATAGATCGCCGAATAGGAGACAGGATCGAACTAACAATACTTTAAAATATCAGCAGTTTTCGGCTATTACTAATGGATTGAAAAAGAGAAAATTAAAATTTAGATAAAGAATATTGGTTTTATCAAAAATTTCATCAGTTCATTATACATAATTATGAATTCAAATATAAAAATTATTTGATATTTGAAATTTTATGATAGCTATAAAAAGAATAAAACAATTTGTATGAAGAAAAGTATATAATTTAGAATTTTATTTACTTTTTTAAATAAAATTGGCTATTTTCAGCATATAAATTTATTTATACATGACGAATTATTCATAAAATGAAACCTTTTATTAATGAAGTTATAAATTAATTTTAATTTAAATATTTAATTGTTTGTAGAAAATAATTGGCATTTAATCGATACTATTTAAAAACAGTTTTAAATACGCTATAAGCCTCGTATATTATTTCATAGATGTTTTCACACTATACATAATAATTTAGATATTACAAATTAAAAGTTACACGTACTTAAAAAATCGATTATATTCAATTCTAACTCTTTATAAATTTTAGAAAAATTAACATAAATTTGATGAAATAGTTTAAAATTTTATTATGTATTAGTTTTATTTAAGTCAATTATAAATTTATTGTAAAATTAGGCTCTTAAGTTTTTTCTAATCTTCTCTCAGTATAATAATATATTAATGATAAATTAAAGCATAAAGATTAAAAATTTCTTTTTAATATATTTATTTATGCAGAATATTGAAAAAAGAACGAAATTTTATTAAAAATACTTTCTGTATAAATTAGATAATTTCCTTTCGTTAAAACTAACGAAAGCTGCTGATTATAAATTTAATGCTTCATCATAAAATTCATTTTTTACTCGCAATACGTGCGAGTTTTTTCATATTATTGCTGAATCTGAAGAACTTTAGAAAAAATAATTCCAACGAATGAAAATCTGTAACTGTAAAATACAGATAAACGTCGTGTGTGTATACGTGTGTAAGTACAAAATTATCTGAAACGTATAAATAGTGAGAAATTTAAAGAGAAAGATTAAAAGGAAAGATAAAGAGAGAATGTACCTCTGTAAATTAAGTAAGATGCCCTCGTTCTTTCAAACTGTGCGCATGCGCGAAGTTCTCTTACGTAAGTGTGTCAAGTTGAGAAAGGATCGTTATGTATATGCACATTACGTGGTGCCCGTATAAGACACGCGCCTTTGCATGTTCTTTGTTTTTTTCTTATTTCTTATTTATTACCTATATCTGTGTTCTACGATCGTTGCAATTATTAGTAGCAAATATGGTAATTGATGCATATATTTTTCTCAGGAATTTAGGATTTTAATTACTATATTTTTGATAAAGAACTTTTTTCTTAAGTACTCTAATTATAAAGATTATACGGCAATTTTTTATAAAAGATTGATTCATATATCTTTCATTATAATATTTGATGAAATTTTAAATAAAAAACTTACCTTTGAATAATTTGAAACGAAAATAACTGATTTTTAATAGAAAAAGTAAAGTTATAAGCGTTATTTAAATAATTTTCTTTTATTAGATTTTTTTGTAAAGACGATAAATGTCATTACATTTGATTGTTAATAATGTGCAGATACATTATATAATGTACGTGTATACGTAGATGTAAAATGTGTATAAATTAATTGTGAATAAAAAGCGGTATGGAAGTAAATCCATTGTATATAGGCTAGTGTAAGCGTCAAGAAAAAAAAAAGATATCCAACATTAGACGGAATTTTATTAATTGATTTTGATATCGATGTTTCATTGTTTCTTCATTGGAATACTATAACGAAAGCTGTGCGAGTATTTATTAAAATATACAAAATTATTAATTAACTATATTATAAAATTTAGTGGTGAATACTTTAGCTTTCTTTAATGACTGAAAATTGAGAGAAAATGAAACTGAAGATGTTAATTAAAATTAACAGAAAAATATTTAATCTTTAACTATTCTATCTAAATTTTTTCAAATGCAGTAAATATATCATTCGAATTTAGCGGAAAATACAGTTTATTTGATTTGAAGTGAATTAATAATTCATATACGAAATTATTATTCTGTAAGTCTAAAAATTCACTTCAAAATTAATTCCAAAAAATAACTGGAACAGTAATTTGGAAAGAGATAAATTAATAAACCATAATTGAAATCAAGAATTGCTGGCAACTCAACACAATTCCAATAAGGTCAAAACAAAGGTATATTGAATACAAATTTTAATTCATTGCGAGTTTGTATAAAACGCGTAGTATAAAAAATACGTGCGAAAGAAAACCTGTGAGAATTCATATATCCATATTATATTATGTGTGTATGTCATTTCTCGTAAACTGTGCAATAAGAAATAAGTGAAAACAGAAAATATTAAAGTGGACAAAGAGAGAATTATTCTAAATAGTTTCAAACAAAAGTAGAAGAAAAATCAATTTGACATCTCAGAACTTTCGTGTGATCTCTTTGAAAGTTGCACTGTTAGAAGTAAAAATGATACAATTTTAAATGAATATTTTTAATCTAGTATTTCAATGTCTATCACTTGAATCTATTGTTTCTTATATTCTTCTTAAATTTCATTTCTACAAACTTTAGCTGTGTTCAAAGATATTCAAATAAAAAATCGAGACCCAATTCATTTTGTTAATAATTTATCTTTTATGGTAAAGGACATTTAATTTATTTATTTGAGAATAAAAGGAGCATGATTCAATAGTGTATTTACTGTTATAAAAAATTTTTATTTTTTTAACTGACTGCTTGATAAGGATATAAAAACAGATGTCGATTGACGGTCTCGTGTCTTATTGAATAAATCAATGAATAAATAGATAAAATGAAATATAATTAAATCTTTCATAAAAAAACTCGCTTCTTCTTTCACATTCCTATATAATCGTAAAGAAAATAAAGAAATATTAAATAAATAAAAAGTATACTTCTTCACTTTTTTAAAGAGCAAAAATTCAAAGAATTTATTTATTTTAATGTTATATTATGCTCGATAAACAGACAACGTTTAATTAAACGTAAAATACAAATATACAGATGAAAAACAAGTGTACAAAAATGTAAAAGCTTAGTGCTTTCTTTATTGTAGATAATTAAATAAGTGCATCTAATAAAGGATTCAAACTTGAGGCAAGAAATAAAAACACAAAATGTTGACAAAATGTTTAAAATCACAGTTGTTATTTAAATAAATCAGACGATAACTAATAAACTCTAAAGTTAAAATTATTATGATAAAAAATCAGAGTAAGAAAATTAATAAGATATGTTAAATATGTACTAAAAATCCAAAATAAACCATTAATGTCGTGATTGTAGTTCTGTAAGTTCAGACTTAAAGTGGAATAAAAATTCAATGAAAAATATAAAATCAACTAATTTAATTCAAATTTAAACCTAAACAAAAACCAATTTAGAAATTATGAGATATAGTGTATTCGAAGCAATTACAAATGCAATGTGAAAAGAAATACAATAATAAGAGAAGGATTTAATAACTGAGTCTTTCAATATTACTACCTTAAACTGCCAATTTTTTCGAAGCTTGATTAATATATACTTCTACAAATGTATAGTAAATTGAAGAAAAAAAATAAGAGAAAATGAAGTCAAGAGCTAATGGTTCTATTAAATTATAATTTCATGATGGAACGAATGTGGACATATAATATTTTTCGTTTCAGAAAAAACCTGTGTATAAGATGATTTTTCAAACGTCATATTCGTGATGAGTTACAGTAATAAAGACTCCAAATATAATCAGAAATATACTATTTTAATTATTAATTTATTAACATATTAAAAAAATGATTTAATCTCTTCTAAGTAAATAAAAAATAAAAAGCAATCATGATTTATTTAAAATTAAGACAAGTTATATTATTTTTTTCTACATATAGAACTCAATTAACTAAAACATAAAGATCAAAATATTTATGGAAATTTGAGTGAAATATATTTATACTAAAACTACTATTGAATAAACTAATTAACTTATCTGTTATTATTTATTATTATTACACTTTTTCTTTATTTATATTATTACATAGTTTATAAAAGAGTCGTATATGTTAATTATTAAAAACTATTTTGCTGTGATTTATTTAAGTTATTACTTCGATTTTTCTATAAAATTTATTCACAGTTAATTGATATAATTGATAATTTTGTTATTAATACTTAATAGAAAATATTCAAATTTCTACTTACTTAAGTTGGAATTTTAAAAAATATTTTGAAGTTGAGAGCAAATTATGAAAGATGGCTGGTATTCAATTTGTCCAAAGAGTTGCTTCACTGTTGCCATCGTACATATGTTTCTTTTTCGTAAAAAATACTAAAAATATATTAGAAAATAAAGAATACTATTTGTTCAAATGTCAGAGAAACACTATCTAATTTTATTTATTTTTATTCTTAAGTTATGTATAAATTGCTGAAGTCATATTTATTAAGCACATTTATTATTTTATTTCAAATGAAATCTATCATACTTGTATTTTTATTAATTTATTGAAGAAATATTTTTTTATTATTATATTTTCATACATAATTAAGAAACATAACCTTGTAATTATGTAATGTTTTCCACAGATTTTAACGTCATATTTATTTGATTCTAAATTAACTTTTGTTGATGATAAACTTAAATATTGAACTAATAAAATAGAAATGATTACTATCAATTAGATATGACAGATTACAAAAATTAATTTTGATTCTATATATCATTTGATACATTGTAATTATATTTATAAATACTTAATATATATGAAAATAATAGTAAATCAATCGAAAGAATATGTATTAAACATTACGTTTCACTAATACACTATTGTGAGAAGTAATTTATGCATTTAAAACATTTTCATACATCTAAACATCCTGTTTGTATAAGAAAGAACAAGTAAATAAAAAAATTAAGTTAAATGAAAAAAACATTATACGTTATATACTTGGACCAAAAACACTGGTTAATCAAACAAATAAAAATATATTCAATAATGAAAGATAAGCGTAAATAAAATATAAAAATAAAAAAAATATTTACATACTCGCGTGAAATAAAAAAATAATAATAACTATTCTAATAATATTACAAATATGAATGATAAAAGTAATAGATGAGAGTATACATTAAATTGCCTTTCTTAAAAAAAAATACTTTAAGCAAAATTTAATTTAAGTTAAATAAGTGATTAACATATAAATGTAACATAGAAACTTATAAAAAAATTTTTTCAATAATTCCAGAAACTATTTCACAAAGCAGAGAGCACCTAATATATACATTACTTGCATAAATGATACGTAATACCCACATATATATAAACACAGTCATACCCAAATTCGGCAAATAAGTACGAGATTATGAATACAATCAATGGCTATTCAATTTCTATTTCAATTAAGTAATTAGTTTAGTGAAGTTGAGCTAATTTAGAATTTATAAATAAGTAAAATAAATCAAACTATTATAAACGTTACAAAATATAGAAACACGAATTTAGTTTATAATTTCATTACAATTTATTGATTTTGAGTCTACTTTGTCAAAATATTTAAATTAATAAGGATTAATTACGTAAAATCCAAGAAATTTGATTTGTTTTTTCATACATTTCTAAAGTTTTTATGTCAATCGCTCATACATGAAAGAAAAGAAAAAAAAATCAGGATTGATTTAAGCTGATGAATCAAATAAAATTATTCTGTGTAAATTAGCGATTAAAAAAGAGTGCAAAAGGTTCGTTATAAATATGAGAACTATAAAATACGAAATTTGCAGGTATGTAAAAGATATACAAATTTTAATAGAAACTATAAAATATTTTAAAAATGTACGATGAGGAAATTATATAAAAAAAATTATTGAGAAAGACAAATGAGAGCACCAGTTGCATCGTAGCTTTAGAGCAAAAAGTGAAAAAAAGCAAATAAAATCATCGAAAAGGCTACCATTACTAATGAGTGAAAACTCAAGAGAAAGAGAGAGAAAGAGACAGAAAGAAGTAGAGATAGTGCAAAAGGTTTGTTCTAAAATGCGAGAAACTGATGAAATATGAAGCGCGTAGCTATGCAATAGATATAAAATTTTAGATTAAAAATAGATTAAAAAATTATACTATAAAAATAAAAATGTATGATGAGGGAATTATATAAAAAAAATTATTGAGACAGACAAATGAGAGCACGAGTTGCATCGTAGTCTTAAATAAAAAGAAAAAATAGGAAATAAAATCCTCTGTAAGACTATCATTTATCAATTGAACGTCACTTCTTAATTTTGGACCAAATTAGGAGAAAATTTATATTTTCCAAGAAACACAGAAAAAGTTAAGTAGACTACACAAGGTATAACGAAGCTCATGCGTATATAAGATGCTCTAATTAAAGTGATGTTTGCGCATTTCTGAGAGATGATTGTGGAAAAATTTTTTCTCCTGGATATTTAGTGAATGAATAAAAAGTCACCTTTAAAATATAACGATAGAATAATCAAAATAAAAGGAAACCACTTTTTAGGTTATAGAAAGCTTGAATAGTTATAGGAATTAAGTTTTCCTTCTAACTCCACCTAGAATTGACAAAGTTTTGGTAAATATTTTCAGAGAATACGTTAGTTCAAGTACGTCTCATTTAATTTTCATTTCATGCTCTCGATTTTGCATCGAAAAATAGTGTATTATCATCGCATTTAGAAATAATTAATATTCGAAATTTTTCTGGGGACGATAAAAAAGAAATTACATAGATATTAGTGAGCTAAGCGATAACTGTGCAACGATGATTGCGAATTTTCTTAGAATTAGAAAAGTTCTTATAATTGTTTCTGATATAAAAGACGAACATGTGTTAAGAAAAGAGATATAACTAGTATGTAGTGAAATTTTGACACTTATAAGTAGTTCAAAATGTAGACAAAAGCGATTAAACAGAAAAGCATAAGAAAAATTGTGCCACTTACGAATTGATGTAATGGTTTTCGCTTTTTCAGGGGTGAAAGAAAATATATGAGAACAAATAATATTTTCCCTCTGAAATTCCGAATATCAATATAATAGTTACGAGTATAAATAATAATAGAAGAAAAGTACGTCGAGAGCGGATTGGTTTTGACAAATTTAGATAGTGTCGAATTCTAATGATAGAAGTTCAAGCTTGAAAATTCTCGAAGTGTGAGGGTATGATAAAGAATGTAGTGAAATTATTTTCATGCTCGACATGCTCATATTTATTAAGTTGCAAATGCAAAGCATTAAAAGTAAAAATGATAAAAAAGCGAGCGTACACGTGAGAGAGACAAGAACATATTCAAGTCGATCGTGGATCGATCATTGTTAGGAAGTCTGTAAATCACGTTTAAAATGAAAGCATTCGATTGTAAAATGGAGAAATTTGGATTATTGACAAACTTAAATGGCAAAAACAGGAAAAAGTATATTTATTATTAATACATATATGAAACGATACGATGAATATATGAATAAAAAAATAACAAAATAAAATATCTGAATTTATTACCTCGATATTTCCCCATTCCAAACTATTTGCTTAACTTTATTTATATATTAGAATACAAAGTATCAGGTAAGTTTTGTTATTTATTATCAATAATATTATTCCTTACTATAGTGAGATAATTAACTTCTGCAGAATTTTCAATAATTATAATAATTTTTGAAATTAAAATTCTTTTGATATTACTTTCTACTGATGTTACATTCTACAGAACATTATAAAATCTTTGCGTAATTTTCGGATTTATAAAAATGTTAATTACATAAGCTTTTTAAATTTTAATATTTATAAATTAAGTATTTAAAAAATTAAAGCTGTCTACGCAATAATCAATAATCGTTTTTAACAAATATGTTTAATTTAATATATCATAGACAATTTTTATCGCTATTTAATTCTAATTTACATTTAGGTAAAAGTATTAATTATTTTCAAATAATAATAATAATCACAGTACACGTAAAAAGTAATTGACGTACTTGATTGGTATTTATATCAATAGGACTTAACACCATTTCATTGATCAAAAAACAAAATGATTGTATTTCATAGCTTTAAGGATTAAATTTTCGATAATTACAATATTATAATTACAATATTACTTCACAAAGTTTTAATTTAAAAGTGACCGTTCTCTTTTCTTCTCAGAATAGAAATCTCTTTCTAGAAATGGAAAAAATATACTAGTTACTTTCAAATAACTTTATAAAGAATATATTGTCTTAAATCTATTAGTAACTAATATTCTAGTCAGATACCTATTATTTAAACTCAAATTTTTAAGTAAGTTTAAATTAACTTTTTATTTCCTTCTATCACAACAAAATAATTTACGAATAAAAACAAATACGTCAGTTAGAATAATAAAAATATTGCCGACTACATAATTTTTTATAAATCGCATTGTTTTTTATTTTATTGTTTCTTTACGTGTATGTTTGGTATTCTCAAATAGTCCATTTTTCGTTGTATGAAATTTTACAGAACGTTATTAAATCTAATTTTTAATGGAATAAACATATTCTGAAAGTGTTTTCTTTTTCATTTCTTTGTTCTTTTCTTCTTTATTGACAATTAAAAGTAGAATATAAGAGAAGCTATGTATTTTATAATGTGAAAATATTATACTGTTTTAATTATACTCTTTTAAATATTTCCTGGCAGTATTTACAAAATATTTCCATAGATACTGGAAGTATAATATTAAATTAATAGCTTAAAAAATATGTATAAATGAAAATTATTTAAAACTTGAATTATTATTACTGTAAAATATGTTCACATTATGAACTACAAGGCAAATTAAAAAGAAAATATTTTATTAAAAAATGAACTAAATTATAATTTAAATATAATATATTTTCGTAGTTTTATGAAAAAAATTTTTTAAAAATGAAAAAAATGAATGCAAAGGAAGATTCGTAGATTTCAATTTTAAGGTATATTACATGTTTAATTTAAATCTTAATACGAGTGGCAGACTTTTTGAAATATTAAAGTTTATTATTTTATCAACGAAATAGATACTTTTCATGAATTTCACTTTATATAATTTTATAAAGTGTAATAAAAATCCTTTTTATAAAAACAGTTGCCAAAATTAAGTTCTTTTATTCTAGATTGATTTTTTTGTTACAAAAATTCGATTTTTAAGTTTCTTATGCGCTGAATAAAATTCAATTAAGTTTAAAATTATAGACTAAAGGGGAAAAAATGTATATTTAATATAATGTAACTATAATATTTGATGAAAACATTAGCTTTCAGCTTCCTTAAAACATAAATACGTACTATGATTAGATAACTATTTATTTCACACTGAATTCTTAATCGCAGTCTCAATACAGTTTAAGAATACAAAGACTTTTTTATGTAATATACATAGTTATATATGTACACAGTGATATGTCGACCGAATGTTTATCCTTCAAACTTTATAAATAATATTTTATACGATACAAACATCGATCCGATTCTTGTTTCCGCGTCCAAGGAATATAAAAAGAAGGCATACTCAAATCGAATTCACAAGAAGGTGCTCCAGTAGACGACATTGAGAATAAAGAAAGCGAAGGGAAAGAGAAAACGCGAGATCTTGTCGATGAATATTGCTGTAGCGCGACCCTCGCAACACGTGTCGTACTGCACGGTAAGGGGACGGACTGGACTTCGGCTCCTTTCCGACTCGGACCTCATCGGTGTCTGCCCTCAACAGAGAAGTTTTTTCTTTTTACCTTTTTTGTTTGTTTTATTCTATTGCAGATCAAGCTGAGTTATCTATTTTAATACGTTGAATGTTTCGATGACGTAATCGACATTAATACCAGGCGGAAATAAATTACTAGTTATTTATCGATGTGACTGTTTATATAAACTTTCCTTCCATATATTAATCACTAGCAAGGGGAACATTTCTTCGGGATTGGTAAGAACATATACAAATTTTACAATTAAGAGAGAGAGATTTATTCTACTTTAGTTGCTATTATTAAGAGATTGGTTTTTAAGCAATTATGTGTCATTTATTTATACACATTTTATAAATATTTGTTGTTTATAAAACCAATAAAATCTGAAATAAATTAGATAAATAATAAAATTGAAAATGATGTAATTACGTCATTGAAATGTTTCAGTTATAATAAAATACCGTTATTTATTATATTTGTGCGTGAGAGATTATTGTAATAATATCAAAAGTTATATCTTCAATTTATGCATTCACATTAATGAAATTCTACTTTACCTCAAATGTACAATTGATAAAAAATGTATTTATGTACAGTTGTATCTATTTATTACAGTTTCTATAATTTAAAATTTAAAGTTGTTTATTATTATTCTAATAATATTCTTTATCTGAACTAATTTTTTTATATGACTGATTTAAATAAGAATATATAAGTCAAGAGTTTATATTTAAAGATTATTATGAAAAATTAAATTGAAAATCTAACTTTAAATAATATTATGATTTATTTGATGAATTTAATGATATTTGATAAATTTAAATGATATTATGCGTTTTAAAATATTAAAATATAAACATACAAATTATAGAATAGTATTTTATATTTTGCCATATTTCTTAAAATTTATTACGAATTTTCAATCTTTATAAAAGATAACAACGAAATTTACATAAATATACATATATATTAAATAAATAAATAATATATATATATATATATATATATATATATATATATATATATATATATTTAATGACCTATGAAATAAATTGAAATAATTTAAATTCAATGTTTCAATGTATTTCAGCTGTTTTATATCAATTGAAGAGTACCTTAGTAATGAATCTAAATATTACATTTGACCAAAAACAGCTTTCAATATAGCTACGTGTATTATTTTATTCTGATGAAAGTTAAATTTGAAATCAATTATATCGATTATATATTTATACATAATTGCATTTATAAATAAAACGTATCTATTTAATTTCGAAAAAGTTCAATTGTACGTTAGTGATGAATACATTGTGAATGATGATAATATGTGATCAAAAGAATTTTTCAAATGAAAAATTATTTCTTCGTGCAAAGATTTATGATAAAGTAATTTTCTATTTATACAAAATTTGTATTTTTGAAAAAATAATGTTTCTTTTTAATAAAAACTCAAGTTTATTGCCTTATTTAATATTATTATCTTTGTAATAAAAGGATTATTTGCATCATCGTAAACGTATAGTCTGTTTGGATTTACTACATAATATGTAGTTCTTCCATTCTTAATACAATAATTTATAGCAAAATATTAACGGAAAAATCATATAATAAAAGTGTCAATAAAAGTATGTGTCTTGCACTTACGTATTATATCTATATATATTTATATCAATGGATCTGTCTACGTAGGTGCATACACTTACTTAGATCATTTGTCACAAATTAATACCGAGAATAATGCTAGAAAAATAAATAAGTTTACGAATTTATAAATAATTAATATTTTAAAAATATACACTAGCTATTAAATGTTAGATAGTTTATTAGAGTCGGTAAATTAAAGATAATTCGATACGTACCTTGAATTCATCGATAGCTTCTTGAAGATCCTCATCGGAGTATCCCTTCATGGCTTTTGTGGCAACTGGACCCATATAATTATTGACAACGGCGAATTCCATGAGAGAGAGGAAGACAAATACACTACACGACGACATCCAGACGTCGATGGCCTTGACGTACGAAACTGGCGGAAGCGATTGTTGTGACTGTGTATTTTGTGTTGCTGAAATAATTCAACGTTATTGTACTTTGAAATTTAATCCAGTATTTTGTATAAGCGACTTTTTAGTGAATCAATTCTACGTAATGATAGTAAATATCTTTCCATCATCGATAAGATAATATAATTTGAGGACATTATTTTTTTAATTATAAAACCTTCAAACCAAAATTAAGATTATTTTTAGTTGATTATTTAAAATACTGAACTTCAACATTTTTGTTATTTAAAACTATTATAATAGAATATTTTTTATTATTCTGAAAGAATTGAAGAAGATAAAATTTGTAATATTATAAAATATTTATTTATAACTTATGTAATTCTTTTTAGTTTGGAAATTAAGGAACTTTTTATGGCAAAACTAGCAAAACTATTCATAGCTATTAATAAGTATTTTAAACCACAAGGAGTCTCTTAAATTATTACAAGACTTTATTGATCATGATTCTATACAAATCCATGTCAATACATTAAAAAGTAAAATTAACTTTAAATTTATGACTATTTTCATTCAGGTCGAGAAAATTCATTAAATTAAAAAATTCTAGAAACAGGAGTAAACTAAGTTGATATTACTATTAGAAGATATTCTTTATCTACTTTTCTATATTAATAGAAAAGTAGATAAAGAAAGTATAAACAATCTTCCGCTTGAATCGAATCTGTAAGTGCCTCTGACTTCAAAACTCTCCCGCGATTCTGTTGCCGCGATAAATTACGATAAATTACTTTATGGCTTCCCTTAACAAATTCAGAATCCGGTAATTCGCTCACGCGATTTGTGTACACGACATTAGATTTATAAACCTCAGCAGACTATTACTTTTTCATATTCTTCTTATTGTTTTAATCTTTTAGATTCTTATTCTCCTGATTGATATGGACTGAGTAATGTTTCACAAGAGAGAATTGTTATTAAATGTTATCTGTAACTAATGCATAATTTCATTTAAGTTTAAATAATGGTACAACAACGCAAATACTTATTTTAATTTGTTTATTAATCATATTTTTATTTTCAAAAATAATGAATTTACGATGGCAAGGATGAATAGACACATTTTTATCCGAATAAAGTTCATAAAAATATTTTATATTTCACTTCCGTAATGGATTCTATTATTTATATAAAAGAAACTCATAAATTAAAAATAAAAATATTAAGACTTTATTTTATGAAAAACATTAAAATTTATCTTTGAAATAGGTAATCAAAAGTATGTTAAATGTTCAAATATGTTACAGTATAATGAGGACATTGTGTAATATTATTTTTAATCATTTTTATTTTATGCATGTCATAAAATCATTTTTATAAATTTTATCCGAAATGCAGCTACACATATTTATTTTTCGATTATAGTTGAAAAAAAGAAAGATAAACAGAAAAACAATAATTTTGAAGAAATAAATAGAATTTTAACATTGAGATATGAGCACATTAAGATGTAGATTATATCAGCTGTTATGTTGAATTTGCATTTTAAATATAATAAAATAATTTATAATATATAGAGCACTAGAAAAACTTTTGTTACGCAAATAGTAGAGAACTTTTACTAAATAATTTTATTAATTTACTTCTTGATTAATATTATTTATTCTATAGATTAATTGAATATGATGAATAGTCTGCCTTAACTCATAAACCAGATAAGAAATGCTTAAAATCTTATAAAATAATTTAACTATCTTTGTATCTTGTTACAGTGTATCTAAAAAAAATTTATATCTTTTATCAAAATAAAAGTAAGTTCGTACTCATAGAAAAATTTATCGATTTTATTCTATCTTGTAAGTTATATAAAAAAACTCATTCTGAAAATTTGAATTCTTGATATAAGATATTTTTTCTATGTATTTATTGACTATATTATACTTAATATTAATGTATTTCTTATTGGATTTTTTCTTAAGTATTTTTTTAATCACATTATACTTTTTTAAAGGTTTTCAATTATAAATTGTAACATATCGGTGAAAGTAAATTAATAACAATCAAGTAACTACATGGTTTTTAAATAAATATAAAGATTAATAAACGTATGTAATCTATATGATACGTTAATAGATTTAACAACATATAATAAATTAAGAAATGATTAATTTCTATATGAAAAATCAGAATTTTCAGATAAGTAATAATGTTTACTATTTAAAGGAAACTTTTTATTAAATATGTTAGAAGTTAGTTCACATTAATTATATTAATAATGGTCAATTACATTTTCATAAAGTAATTTCTCTCCTCATAGAGTTCCTCAATAATTGTTACGCTAATTAGAATTTCCGCACATTAAAAGATATCAGATTTTTCTAGTTTTTACCTAAAGTAAGTAACGAAGTGACTCCGAGGGTGACTCTTGCAGGTATCGCCTCAGGTTTAATCCAGAAAGCAATCCAGGACATGACAACGATAAGTGCAGAGGGTATGTAAGTGTGAAAGAGGTGATAACCGAGACGACGTCGCAAATTGAAGACGATCTGTATGCAAGTGAAGTTGCCTGTTGAGTACTCGATCGTACAGTCGGTCGTGTAGTTGTTGGCTATGTCCAGCTGCGGCAACTCGATTTCAGGATTGACTACGAGAGGGTCAGTCACGTTCCAGATGAACACCAGATCCTGCGTCGTGTGCGACACTGAAATACCATTACATTTAGTTATTTAGGTATATACCATTACACTCTAGTAAATGACGGTGTTCATTTACATCCAACGTTAACATTTGGAGACTGGGATGTTTGATGGTAATAGGATAATTAAAAGTTCTTTTAACGATAGTGATGGATACGATGCTGATATATTTCAAAACTTTTTAAACTAAAAACACTACACTAATATTTTTAATTATGTTTATTATATTTTGTAAATTTTATACTTTATATTATAAACAAATTTCGTTCCTTTAATATGATTATAAAGAATATTTAATTGTTATTAATCTATGGTCATACATTGTTTTTGGAGTTTAATTGTAAACACAGAATTAAAATGATTTCTTAATTCAATAGAGAGCTATTTTCGTGAATTTTTTTGTCTAGATTAAATATTTCTTGTAAGACAACTTTTTATAATATACGTGTAAGACCGAGAAAGGTATGTATTATAATTATAAAAAAATATTTTAAATGTTAAATGAATATGTCAGATATGTTGGAATTTTCATATTCTTGTATCCAAATAATGAAAAATTTATTTATTATTGCATTTAATTAATACTAAGTTAGCGACGTAAAAAATTATTCTTGTTACTTACAACTTTCAATCATCATTGAGCATATTTGAGTATCGTGTGGATACGACTCGAATTTCATTGCACACGAAAGCACTAATGTTAATCTAAACAAATGATTCAAATTAGAAAGATATGTACCTCGTTTATACTCTTATTAAAATAAATTTTATACAGTATCAAAAATATGAACACTTATTATTTTTTACAAGTAATATTCACTAATATATTCATTACGAACACGGATTCAAAGATTATCATAATTTCTTGATTTACTTCAATTTTTTACTTCATTTTATAAAAATCCTTACTATATATATATATATATCGATACAAAAACTAAATAAAAATTTATAGTATCATTCATTACTTAAATAAACTGATTTGTATTAATTGTATTGATATAAATTTTGTATTTAATTTTTAAGAAGAGAAAATTTTAAAAATATTTTACCCGATAATTAAATTTCAGAAATTACTTAACCTGTGCATAAAAATATAGATAATCTAATTTATAAGTAAGCTCTCCTTATGTAAAGAAGATGTGAAAATATTCACTTATAGAATTTTATTTTAAATAATTTCTCCCTCAATTAAATCTACAAATTTTTACTCTAAAATCTTATATGAACCAACAGAAAAAACTCACTTGGACATGTAGAGTAAAGTTTTATCATGGTATAGCCATAGATAATGATTTGGTATTGACATTTCATGGAATGTAACTTTCTTGGCATTTTTAAAGAAACAATCAGGCCTCCAAATGTTATGCAGCCAATCGACATCGAGAATCCGGTACTCCTCTGACATATTTTCCGGCATTCTTAATCTTGAATCTCGCCAACTTTGCGCAAGAAATATGTCCGCTACGTAAGTCTGGTAAAAGTTTAGAAATTTTTAATATTTTTTAGAAAATATTTACTATCAAATGTATAAACATTAAATTAGGTTTTGAATAAAGACAATAGTTTAATTGACAATGCATTGTTGAAGAAATTATTCAATGATAATTTTAGAGGTATTTTCGATTTTAATCAAAATTGATATTTCGCATAATCTTAACATTATGTAGTTTGTAACAAATGGTAAAATATATATTTATGTAGTTTTAGTAAAGTTAATTTTTTTATTAGAAATTGCTATCAAAGAATAATTACATACTGTAATGTAAGCTACTACACTTGCTTGATTAAAGAGTAGCATCAGATAAAAATTCAACGCTTATCATTAATTTAAGAAGTCATCAAATGTATTTGAAAACAATTTTCTTTGCCGAACAGTATATAAAACTTATTAGTATTATAAAATTATTAAATAATGAAAGAAATCATGAAAGATCAATTTTTTATGGAAGTACATTTGATGAGTGAATGATTGATTTCAGGTTATAATACTTTATTAATAATGCCAAAGGCTTTTTGAACTATCAAACTACGTAAAAACTAATTTCAGTAAGATTCTGTACTTATATTAAATTTCATGTTCAGTTTACATAATTATATCAAATTTAAAATGTCACATAAGATCATAAAATATTACTTAACTGATTTGAAATTTAAGATAATTCATTTTGTACGAATACTATAAATAAACCATTTAAAAATTTTTTTTAAATATATTAATATTCTACGTGAAATTTTTAGCATCTTAAAAATATTTTATAATTAAGTTTATTTATTAATTTACTATCAAGTTAGATATATTCAAATTCATAAACTAACACGAATATTTTTATTATTTACTGAAATTAATTATACTCGAAGCAGAATTAAACATGTTGTATATATGACACATATAATATATTTACTAACTATAATTTAATATAAATATAAAAGGGTTTTATGTTTTCAAAAATAAAATGCTAAACAAAAATTATTATCCGAATTGTGTTTCTAAAAAATGACTACTTTAATTTCTATAGGTAATTGAAATTTATTGCATCTGAAAATGAAATACTCTCGAAGATATTTCTAGAAGTTGTAATATTTGAATATCTGTAAAAATAACTGTAAATATATAAAACTCAAATTAATAAAAAGTTAGACTATGCAATTCTTTTTTGAAAATTAACACTTTATCAAAATAATTTAATTCTAAATAAAAAAAAAGTCATTTTAAGTAATATCATTATGCAAACTAAATAAAGTCTTACCATTGATTCTTCGTTGATCGAGTCAATACTGAGCACAGTGACATGAAAGTAGACGATGGTCGGTTGTCCTAAGTACTTAGGTGCTCTGTGTTTATCATAATTTTTCGGGTTGATTGGCAAGATATCTCTCAAGGAGAGCGAGACTTCCTTTCTGCCATAATCGTCGCTTTCCATTTCCCTACAATATGCAATATTGTAATATGCATTGCAATATGCTCGTTTTTAATTATTTTCAGTTATAGGATGAATTTATTTAAATATGGTATGCTAAATTTGACTGCGGATTAATTACCACTTACCTTCATTATCGTATATCTCTTTTTAAGTTAGGTAAATCTATATGGATAATTAGCTGGATTACTTACTAATCGATATGAAACTACTTGAATTCAGTTGCGTAAAAAAATAAATTTGTATGAAATTATTATTTTCTAATGATACACGCATCATTTTTCAATTAATACTTATAATATAAACTTGAAATATTAGTGAACAATTTAAGATGAGTAATTATATTATAAATCGTTTGTAATAAAGTTGTTTACGTTATAATAATATAAATATTTATACTTTCAATTGGATAGAAGGATAGAAAATAAATATTTTTATATTTTAAAATATCTTATGTATTATATATAATATTATACATAATACAGGTTCAATGATATTTGATATTCACCCAAAAGTAATTAATATTAGATAATGGTTTTATTTCAGCTTTATTTAGAAAATATAATCGCAAGTATTTAAAGTAATATGTAGTAATTAAATTATACATTTAAAGTAAATTATATTAATTTTAATAATAATATTTCTTAAAACAATAATTACTTCACAAGAAATATCTATAATAATAACATCGATATTCAATATTTATACTGCATTTAAAGAGAAATTGCTGCTCTGCTTATATTCATTTCATATTCTCGTACCAATATAGTGCTTGAAATGTACACTTATTTCATTTTTTATGATAATATATTATAAAAATAGATAATGTATTGAAAACATAAAAGCTTATTTTAATTTTATAATATTTTTGAGATAAAATTGTTTTGTAATACTTATTACTCGTTCTATTACGGAATGAATAAAATTTTTAAAGGTAGTTACGATTATGAAATTTCATTAAAACTAATGGTTTAAAATTAATTATATATATATATATATATATAATTAATATATATATATTATTATATATTAATATATATTAAATATATATTAAATATTAAATTAAATATATATTAAATAAATAAATATATATTAATTAAATATATATTAAATATATATTAATATAAATTAATATATATTAAAATATATTAATATATATATATTAATAAAAGCAATTTTCATAATAAATACAATTCTCTCATACAAGGGAAAGTAATAAGCTTATTATGTATGTACGAATTATTATTAAAATAGTCTGTTTTGAGAATTCTAATAAATTGTAGAGAAATATAAACACATACACAGACACACATTTATTGTAATATGTATGTGCAACTTAAGCATATTGGTAAAAATAATTATAAAATATTCTTTCCCATTCTTCAGAATTCGGCTTCACTATTTTGTCGATTAACGCACAAGAAAATATAAGAATCTCTTCAAAATAACGGAAAAGTGCTGAATCTAAAAAATTGAGTACAATATCCACTTGATCAAAGATGACATCGTCAAGAATAAGTATGATTTCTACTAAAAATCTAATAGACATTAAGCTGACTTATTGTGACGAACATCACAATTTTTATTAAAAGAAAAGATGTTCTTAGAAAATCATTTAAGGGGATATTTTTATTAAATTATGTCATGAAAATTATAACAAAAAAGTGGGATTTATTAATAACAGTCGGTTTATTGTAGTTAAATTCAAATATTTAATTACGAAAAGTATACGTCTGTATATATGAATGATATAAATAGTTCAGTATAAATACAATTATAACTATTGTTTCTTTTTTAATAAATTTAAACTTGTATAAATATTGAAGTACTGACATTGTGAATAAAAATTGCAAATATAAATTTTCACTTTTTGTACAGTAGTTTTTACTTTAATTACAGTTAAACACAACGTTATAAGAATATTTTTCAACCTGAATAATGAAAATGTTATTATGTATAAATAGATCACTAGAATATAAAGTATAAAATCTCAAAATAAGATGAATTCTTTTCAATGTATCAGAACATATTTTTCCTACGCATATATATAACATAATATTAGACATAATTTTAATACAAATTTGTAACTTATTCAAATATAAATTTTCGTATCATTTTATTATTCTATTTATGTAATTGTTGAGTATAATTGTTAATTCTAATTTCTTCGAATTCTATTTCTGTTGATATTGACGTAAAATTAAAGTATCAAAGAAGTCGATAATAAATTATCAATGCATGAATCGTTAATAGTATATAGAAGCATTCAAAATATATTTTTAAAATTAAGTAAGAAAAATATTATTTACAAATAAAGTTATATAATTAAGTGAATAAAGATAAGAAAATATTCAAATATTTATTACCATTTTAAAAGAGTATACATATTATTATAATAAGTGCATGTATCTTTAATATGTTTAACATAGATTAATACCGCAATATAGTATACAATAAAAGAACAATATAATAATCAATTATTTATTACATATGTAATAGGTTATTAAAATTATTATCCATAATTTTTAATATAACAGTTTTATTGGAATAATTGAAATATAAATATTAACTTAAGCATTAAGAATACTATTCTACCAAATCTGCACTATACAAATTTTTAATTATAACTGTATAGTATAAGAATTTATTTTTATACTTAATTGGTTTAAATTTTCGAAAATAAACTATATTAATATATGATACTAATTTTTATTATATTGAAAATAGAAATATTGACGCACAAAATTATTTTATATAAATAGAAGAAATATCATAAATTTACGTACTCTATATTTGTATAAGATCATTACATTTGGTTATATGTAGTAAATATCCGTTATAATAACATATATGAAAATGTAGAAAAATATATTCATTGTTTATATTTCAGGTATGAATCACATAAAAAGTAATATCGACAAAGAACATCTGTCTAAGTAAATATACTGAATTAACTAAATCATGTTGCAAACATTAAATAAACATATTTATAAGCTCTATTCACTCATATATTTTTTTCATTTATTTGAATAAGACTTTTTATATACATGATATTCGTAAATAAATATAACACTGAGTAAAAGTAAATTTGTCATTTTTTAATGTATGTTATTTTTGTGATTATATAATTAATAATTATTCTTAATAATTATCACTAATTATTATGAATAAATAAGTATAAAGATAATAGTTTTAAATCTATCTTTTTCAGAAGATTATAGATAAGAAAAAAGGTTTTACTACCTATACATAACTTTCAGTTAATAAATTTAAAAAAGTCAATACTAAATATTGCGTGTTTCATCTATTTTTAAATTCTTTTTTATGTAAAATTTTTCTATATAATTATTTCGAAAACTCTGTTCTTATCTTTGAACAATATTAGAAAGCTCTATATTAATTATGTCTATAAAACTACGTTGAGTAAACGAAATTACAAAAATTACACCTAAAATAGAAAAATTATTATGATATACTATTTTAGATTGCCTGCACTCTGAATAACACTTTCAAGATAAAAAATGTCCATTGTATATATTATTATTCTACTACATTATATAAATAGAATGTAATTGTTAAATAACTGTTATGAAATGGAATAAAAAGTATTTAAAGCTGATATGTGTATTAGAAGTGTTGTTATAATTGTTCTAAATAGTATATGGTATAATAACAAATTCACCAAATATGAATTGTAAGTAAATAACTGTACTAAGTTATTAAGATAAGATAAATAATTTGTATATGTTAGTGAAATGAAGTTTTATGGTTTCATTATGTATCATGGAAGTAAAATGTAAATTTTTGTGAAATTAATATACTTATATGTAATTTAAAATACAAAAAAAAGAAAAAGAGCAGACTTCAATTTACTGTGTAAAAAATTAGTAAATATTTCATTAATCGAACGTTAATTAATAACGATAATTAATAACTACTGTCTATTTTTAATCAATTAAAATAAAAAAAATGAAACACAATTTTGATGAAAAACATAATAAACATAAACTTTCATATATTCATATTCATATTCTTATATTTAAAACATATATCTCAATATCTTTACTAAAATATATGTATAAGATAAGCTAGATTTCTAAGTAAACACCTTCTAATTTATTTTGTATATACATTGAGTGATTTTCATAAATTTGATTTAATGTTGAAAATACTATAATTTTTGTTAATTTTAAGGGAAAAATTTTGATTGATATAAGTTTAAAAACAAATAGTTAAAAGTTAATCTGAAAAATACAAAGAAAGTAATTAAAATGATAAGTATTTCCTATTATCCTTTAATGTAAAAACCAAAGAGGACGATTTTATGTACATAGTATTCGTATAGAGCGAATATTAGTGATTCCGATGAAACAGCAATATTGAGAAGGAGAAGCCATAAGAGGTCTTCGTGCTGTGCATACCCTAAAGTTCATCCGACAACATTCTTTGCTCTCCCTATACTTGTCGTTAAAGTACATTAATAATAGACTAGAGAGGTTTTCGCTTCGATTTCTCGCACTTTTTACAAGCTTTACTTTTTATCAAAATCCTATGATACTCTGCGTATACTCCGAAAATTTTCATTATCTACGATTGCTTTAAAAAAACATTGAATTGTGTCCAGTGGTAGTCGATTGGAAAACTGAACAATAATTTAACGATGCATATCTTCATCTATGGTTAATTAAGTCTGACAAAGAATTTTTCATATTTTTCATCTATTTTATACCCTAAATATGCACAATTCACCATATTTCTAATGAATCCTTTTATTTTATATAAATTATATTAACCTTTAAGTATGGCAATTCTAATAGTAAATTTATAATTTGAAAATCATTTTAAAAGATGGCACTTGAAAATATAAATTTAGAAATCTGTAGATTTAGATCGATGTATAATCAATTTTATATTTTTCATAATAATTGTTTCAAAAATAGTTTTTTCTTAATAATTGTTTCAAAAATAGTTTTTTTTAATAATTATTTTTAATAATTTCAATAATATCTTAAATTATAATTTAATTACGTGCAAGTTTATTTATAATCTTTTGATACAACAAAAATCTTTTTAAGAATTTTAAATCATAGATTTGACTATGAATAATTGTTAAGTTTGTACGTTAGTTAAAAACGATAAATTATTTTCACTGTCATACATTTTACTTACATATATGAGTATATATACTTAAAGGATGCTATTATTAAATATTCTTTTACGCTAAAATTTAACTATGCTTTTAATAAAATCTTTCAATACAGTACCTATACCATGTATTTCGAAAATATTTATTTAAGGCTGAAAATTTAATCTCTCAGATAATACTTTATAAAATACATAAATAAACTTTTAATGCGAAATTATGTTTTTGTTAATTTTATGTTTTAACTTTTTAAATTTTTTCAAGCTATATAATCTATATTGTAGAATTGAAGATAAATTAAAACGAAACAACGTAATCTAATAATAGTTTAAATTAAATGTATCTAATAAATAATCATCATAATATATATTAATCAATAATATTTAACTCTATATAATGTTTATACTTCATATAAATGTTATGTTAAATTTCTTTATAAGCTCAATCACACCTTTATACGACCATACCCAAACTACTGGTCATAACTTTAATTCAAACTAATTGATATTAAATTATATTACTAAAAAATTTAAACAAGCTTCACCTTAATTTTAGCTAAACAAAAAGTTTTAATTATTATATATATATAATCATATATTGTGCTTTGTTACAGCAAAATAAATTTAAAAGAAGTATGCGTACATCTTCATTCAAATTCTATACTATGTCTATTTAAATTTCTTATTCATACTTTTATGTACTAATTGTAGATATTGTTATTTATATTTAGCTATTAAATGTTTAATATTTAGTTCGAGCTAAATATGTGATTATATATTGAAATTAAACGTACGCGTACTTCCCATTAAAAATTCGACCTTTGACGAAAAAACTGGTACGCGTACTTCTTTCTTGTTTTTTTTTTTTGTACGAAGATGAATTTTTAGTTGCTCAAATATAAGTTAAAAGCAAGTGAATTTTAGGGATATAAAGAAAGAAAACTTAAAATTAATCTGAGTTATGTATACTGAACAATTTACGGTATTATTTTTTCATAATAGGAGAAAATTATTTTAAATATAGGTGAATGCAAAATAAAATTATACTCTTAATAACTGTGAATTTTGAATTTTGAATGAAAAACAAAATATGTGTTGAAATTTGTTCTAAAAATTTATTAATTGTTTATAAGTTATTTAGTTTTTATATTAATTTGATAAATCACAGTTATTTGATGAGTATCCTAAACTGATGAGTTCTCTTATAATTATTGAAAATTTTCAAGACTATTGTATATACTTTATCATGAAAAAGATTCTATACAAATTATGTGATGGATGCACAATAAGTTATAAAACTGCATATTGATGCATTAATTTATTCTTTAAGATAAGCAGTTTGTATTTTATACATTTTAGAATAATTTTGAAAAAGCAAAATATATATAATTAAAATGAAGTTTTATTTAAAATTTATTTAACGTGAAACTTACGTAAGAATGAATAACATAAGAAATACTTAAGAAGGAAATAACTTTGTAAAATAGTTGCATAAATATAATGTAAAGTTTCTTCAGATTTTTTAATTATTTATTATTAAATATAAAAGCATTAAAATATTTAAAACATTCATATTTACATAAATTTGAAAAATATCATATACGAAAAAGTTTGAAAATATGTATCAAAGAAGAAATCATTGTTTAATAAAATAAGAAAAATCATTAACGTATAAAAATTCTTTTTCGAACGAAAGAAAATAATAGTAGTTAGTTTGTTGGAAACGTGAATGAAACACAAAAACGGAAAATGATTGGTGCAAATAATCACACCTTTACCTTGCGATCTTGGGAAAAAAGCGATACCCGCGTTTTCTCGCCGAAAGTCGAATTGTATGAGAGGTAAGGCTATTGACCTTAAAGTGCCAACCCTCGACCTCCGTTGAGAGGACGGCTTGGCATACTTTATCACTGAGTACACGGACAGGAACAACCGAAGTAACAAAAATGTCAAAGGTCATATTTTATGTTTTCATCTATCTAAGCAGTATTTAATTTAAATGAACTAATGATCAATCGCTAACACAGAAGTTATTCTCATGAAAAGGTATTTAATAACAAAATAAAAATGAAAAAAGTAACATTCAAAAAACCTCATGATTTTCTGTTTGTAAAAAAATTTCCAAATACAAATTTCTATTTAGTAGTTACACGATTTTAACTATTAATCTAATAATACAAGTCATGCATTGTCTTCTTTTAAAAAGAGCAAAAATTAAAATCTGTAATACTTTAATTTAATACTTTTTTTTATAAAAGTAGTAACTAATAATGCATTAACTAATTTAATTAGCTCATTAAATTTTATTCATTGAAAAAGAAAATAATTGTTAATTAGAAAACTTTTATCAGTAAGCAATAACTAACTTTAATTCAATTATAATATCAGTTTCACATTCGTTTTTCTAATTTTTACTTTTTATTCCTGTTTCATAAAAGTATATTTATATTCATAACAGAATTCTATATAAATATATATGCTTCTATAGCATGATTCTTCTTGGCTACAATAAGTAAATGAGATTGATTAAATACAGTACAAATATTTAATACTTATTCTTACTTATATGATAAAACCAAGATTCATAATAATTTAAAGAATAACCGATTGACTGATAATTTTTTTAAATAAATTAAAATATGTTAGAAATATTAAAACAAAGAAAAAAATTTACTAGATTAATTCAAGGAAATACTTACGGATAATGTAAGGCTGCCACGTCAAAGAGGGTATAAAAGTAGTAGCATAGGATTGCCAAAGAATTCCTCCTCATACCTATAATATTATTTTAAAAAAATATAAATAAATTTCGATAAAAATATAATAAGGAATATTTAGAAAAGTTTGAAATTACAGTGAGAATATAAATAATTTTCAACTATTTTTTAATCATTTTCAACTATAAAAATAAAATCACTATGACTTAATTATTCTTCTTCTTGACGCGATTATATACATATCTGATGTTTCTTAAATAATGTAAAGTTCTATATTGTTTAATTTAGCATTTATTTTAGTACGAATGTGAAACAGAAATGTGAAACGAGTTCTACCTGAGTTGAAGTTTAAAAACGATATATTTCATATATTTCAAAATTTGTAATTTAAATGTAATTTAACATTCAAATGTTCAAAAGAAAATTTTTTATATTTAAAAATAAATTAAAAAAACTGAAAAAAATTTACAGAATCTAAATTTAATTATTATAAGTTTAGTGTTTAATATATATCATATTAAAGATGCTTTTAAAAATTATAATACTTATAAATAAAAACATATAATTTAAGAAACCAACGATATTATTTATGACTATGTTTATAAAAATATCTCTTGTATCATATACTACTAGATGAATTTTTATTTTAGTAAGTAATGATATTGTATTTAAAATGGAAATAAAAACTCTGATCAAGTAAATTTCATGTACTCTAAAAGTAATTATGTTATATTTATAATTAAACTTATAGAATATTACATAAATAAATTTCTACTATAGTAAAAATTTTTTCATAAAATAATTATATTCCTAAAACATAAAGAAATATGTTTTGATTTCATTAAATGCGAATAAGCCATTTCATGTAAAATTTCTCTATAAATTCGAAGCTTTCATTTTCTTGTCTCAGTGAAGAATGATTGAAATTCATAAGTCTTAAATATATTTCAGGACGAATTATAGTCTGACTGAAGCTGGAGCTATACCACTTAATTATTATGAGCATATCTTTGAAATAAGTCGACTAGTATTAAAATTAATTTTAATGTAATTGAAAGTAATTTAACTGTAATATGAAACTGCACTTCAATTATTTAAGAGTTACGTGAAAAATCTTTTACCGATCAGCTGCACATTCTACTTGGGTCGATCTTCTTATCTTCTCCTGCTACACTCAGAAGCTCGTCATTACTTCATTATTGGTCTCCATCACGATTGATCGAAGAAACCTTGCTCCGTCCTTTTCAAATGATAAGAAGCTTGGTAGTCAAATTAATATAAATAGTAGCAAGAAAGTTTCGGGGAAACCGGGGCGTCGTACGTAGCGCCGACTTTTTCCGCTTAAAGCAACTTGATCGACTTGACGAACCGCGAAATTGTGACACTTGCCTCATCTAACTCTGAGTTAGCTGATGGATGATTTCTTCTCTTAAACTACTTGTGTCTCATCTTTTGCGTTTGAATAATGCTCGGCTGTCGATTATCTGGGCGTGTTACGGTAAATAGACGCGGATAGAGATATGTATGTGTAAAACGTGTTTGGCTTGCGGTACTAGCAAGAGAGCAGTCAGACAACAGTACGAGCTTTATTCTGCTGAGTCTATCGAATACCCGGTCATTTTAAGCCAATTTCCCTATTGACTATCTGATTAAGCCCTACTCTTTCATCGAGGGGTGAATAAGGGAGAGGTACTAGTAGTGGTGGTGGTGGTGGTATTGGTGGTGGTGCTAATGTTACTGCTGCTGGCAGACACGATGCCGTGGACGATAATTATGAACACCTACAGAGCGCGTACCAGCAAACAAGTTATTAAGAAAGAAAGTGGGAGTTATCGAGTAGGTTAATTTATACATTAACTTATTACAGTACATACACTTTATAAACCCGAGAGTATTTTTTGATGCAAATATGTGTCTGGTATATCGATAAGCATGAATTTATTTGTGCGTTTGAAGCATGTGTATGCGTTTAGCTATTATTAAAGATATTTATAAGAAGCTCAATTTGTAGAGATTTTTCTTTTAGAAGTACACATAATACATTGAATGATGTATAGGATAATCAGTGAAGTAGTACATGATAAAGATAATTTCCTTAACAAGATTTGACCATGAGGGGTGATATGTTCTTCTAAACAAATTATGACGCTTCATCATTATTATTCAACATTAATACAAAAACTTAATGAAAGTTACTTATGTTAGTAAAATTCAAATATAGTTTTATACATTTGCTTGCAAATAACATATTTTAATTCGATACCTAAATGACAATTTTCATGTAATTTTTAGTACAAAATCTAGCAAAAAGTTAATATTTTTACACAAAACCTTTTTACACAAAAACTTATGTAAAAAAAATATGAGAAATTGTAAATTTAGTCTTTATAATATATTATATATTTATATATATTATAATATAATATAACTTTACTAAATTTACAAATATATTTAGCTCGTAATAAATACCTAATTAATGAAAAGGATAGTCTAATATTTTACAATAATTAAATAAAGAAATAGATGTTTCAGAAATCATTCTTTGTATTGCATAATTATAATTTGAAAGTAATAAACAGTCATAATTTTTAATTTTTTAAATCAATATAATTTTACTCTGAAATTTTAAATTTTAATTATATTATAAACTTTACTTTACGCAAAATTTTTCTCTTATATTATAGAATTTACTGCAATTTACTTTTTAACTATAAATATGTCTTTGAAAATTATTCTTTAAATTATTTAAGTTTTACAGAATTTATGTAATATAAATTTATGAATGTAAATGAGCTATTATTATGACTTATAATTCCATAATAAGTTTTTGAAATGGAACAACCTTGATTTCATAGTTAAGTTTATACAAACTCATTGTACAGAGAAAAATTTCATTATTTAAAATAAATTTTTTATATCAAGAAATTATTAATCATAGTCCATAAGGCACAACTTCTTATTTCCTAATATTGCAGTATTAGAAAAGAATATCAGTATTTTCAATCTACTATCAGAAATTCAGAAATAACTTACGTTACATTAATATTGAATAAAAAGTCGTATATTATTTATTTTTCCTTTATTACAGCAAGAATATGTGAAAAATATTTATATATTTATATAAATCCTTAATATCCGTCGTAAAATTGAAGGCTTTATAATTTAAAAGACATCTTTGCTATTTTAATTATTCAAATTTCTTTCTATTATTCTAAAATGAATGAGAAAGTATATTTGATATACATATGAAATAAATAGAACAAAGTTTGAAAAGTACTTGAATTTCATATTTTCTTACTATAAATTTTATATTTCATGTATTAAAAAGGAATGATAAGAAAAGTATTCCAAGTAAGATATTATGAAATGTAATATTCCGTTAATTACGAAAATATAACGGGGCTAAGCGTGCGTTTTAGAAGTGGAGTAACGGAGTTAAGATATTCATTTTTAACTCCACGTACGAATCTCAGTCAAGGGTAGAAAGTAAGTTGTCTTAAGCTGACGTAGTTGTTAGATTGAGTCAAATACGACTGTCAGTGCTAAGAAAACCAACCCCTCCTTCAAATCCATTGACTTTTATATAGGTGAGGTATATCGTTTATAAGTTTGTAATGTCATTTGCATTTCCGAGGATGGATGAGAGGATAACTGTAAGATAGAAAGCTGAATATACTTTGTCAAAACAATTCCAGTCGCGTATAACTTCGTTTGGGAAGAAAATTTCTATTGCCTTTGTAAATTGGATTACGTTGTAAATTGTCATCGGTTGCGTTGACGAGAGGATATTTATTTACATAAAATTATGTTCGTTACTTTGAATTTTACCTGAATAAACAGATTAGATAATTAGATATAAGAAATATATAAACCTGAGTAAAATTAATTAATTTTAATTTTTTAAATAATATTAAAATCCGTTTATATTACCAAAAAATAAAAACATTTTTAAAAAGTTTAGTTTCTAAAATGTTTTACATTCTTAAATTATTATATTGATTTAAATAATTCTATTTTTAATTCATAATCTTAAAATTAATTAAATTAAGTATTTTAAGATTTTTTAAAACTACTTTTAAGAATAAAGTTTCAAAATTATTTCTACATTTAAATAACAAAAAACATTCCTTTTATTACTAATAGGACCTGCAATCATATTCGTAGAATTTTATTTAGAAGATTTGTTTTTCAGAATTGAATGAATATCTACATGACTAAGTTTAATAGCAATTTAATATTATGTTAGTACTTTAGGTAAATGTTGTTTTTTTATGTATATTAAAATATGTATTTACTGTTCCAATTGATTCATAAATGAAAATTTATACGGTTAAAAAATACTGCTGTTAATGAAAAGAATTTTCCAATAATTCACCCGAGACAATTTTATGTCTACAATATGTATTTGAAATCTGTTTTACCATCAATATTTTCTAGATGTATCTCATTTTATAATACTCTGTATTATAGTTCCCGTCACAAAAAACGAATTTTGTGATTATCACTTCTTTCAGAACGTGCTTCTTTTTAACAGCGAGACAAAATGTAAAGCTAGAGAGATAAAACAAGAAGGGCTAAGAGATAAGGTATTATAAAAAATAACTAAATATACTTTCACAATGTGAATTTGCGGAGCTATCCGACAGATGTCATAATAAATGAAATACGGAAAATGAAGCTTTCATTCATCGATAAGGAAGATATTTTTACAGTAGAAGTAAGTAATAACGAATTCATAATTACCAGCAAGCATATAGAATTTCCATTATCTATACACAGTAATTGATTAACACTTTTAAACAGTAATTGTTTAACAATTTTGAACAGTAATTGATTAACAATTTTGAACAGTAATTGATTAACAATTTTGAACAGTAATTGATTAACAATTTTGAACAGTAATTGATTAACAAATTGGAACAGTGTCACGTTATCCACAATGCATTTAAAACAGTATTATTTACTGCACCGACCTAGTATTGGAGAAATTTCCCTTCCTGCCTGTACTATTACTGCGTCTTTTGCATGTGGTGGCTAGTTTTTTTCCTTTTGTCCTGGCTATTCCTTTACCTTAAGAGTATTCAACATAGACACAATTACAATGAACAATGATTTTATTTCTAGCTTAAATAAATATAGCAATAATAACAGAATATTGAATTAATAAATTATATGAAATTTGGATTATTCTTATAATACGTGGTCATTATTTGGAGTCAAAATTCAGTGTTGCCTCTGCGTATTTTCTTCCGTGCAAAATTTGCTGATAACGTCCAGCGACGCTTTTTCTTTTGCGCCGCGCACCAAAGCTTCCATTCTTGCATTCGAACGCCGATGAATAATGCTCTCTGATATGCCTCGGTCGATCAACGGTATATTACAACAGACAAAAATAAGTAATTCTTGTTTATAGTTTTGCGTTTTCATTACCGATAGAGAAAAATTGATTTACAATCTTTACCAAATTTTTTCAACACACTAAATCAAATACACACTTCAATTATTTTTAATGACGACGCTATAGCTGTATTCGTATGGATTTCTATTTTTCGTTGAAGTTTAAAATTACAGGTACAGCTATTATTATCATTTTCAAATTTTACTTTAAATTATATTTTTTAAGATAAATATACTATATTCAAATACTTTTTATCAATTTCGTATGTATTACATGTACATTGAAGGATATTATGATTAACAAAAACTATATTATGTTTCATGAAATATCTTCTATCTAAAAAAATTAATTGAACTTACATATTTCCGGAATAAAAAGCGTTTTTAAGATAATTTAGTGATAATTCTAATAATATTAAGACTTAAAAGAAAGTTATAATTGTCAAAAATAGTTCACTAACTTTAATATTTTTGTATGTCATGTTTAAAATTATATAGATTTTTATGAAATGTAAAAAAAAGAACGAAATCATTTATTTTTATTACATTAATTTTTTGTATATATTAACTTTTCATATACTTATACTTTTTAATGAACTAATAATATTAACTAATGTATAATTTTGAGATTATATTTTTCATTATAATTGCATATTTTCTATTGATACATACTTTTTCTTAGGATAAGAATAAAACATAGTTATTGGTAATAATATAAACAATTTATTTCGATTATTATGTATTTGTAAATGAATAAATGAGGAGTTTCGTCAGTTTTAAGAATTAAGTTTAGAATTATAACTATAATATAAGCTACTTTAAATATTTAATTACATTTAAATTTAAATACATTCTTGTTGGTTGGTTCTCCGCGCTCGGAGGATCTTAATATGTTTGTATGTTTTTATTCATCCTGATTTTTTATGCGTTTTGCTTGTTTCATCTACATTTTTGTATATTTTTCATTTAATGAATTTCATATAGGAATGATCACAACTTTATAAGTTAGTTAATGTGTCCGTGTTAAAACAAATGTTGACATTAATTCGTTTTCTGTTTCATGTTCTTTGTTCTTTTATAAGTTTGATTCAGATTTTTATTCAGTATCATTTCTTTTCTGTTCTTTTATTTAAAATTATTCGTCTACAGAATAAAATGAAAAAATTTAGAATAATAAAATTGGTTTTGGTTTTTATTTACGTTATGTATTAACAATAAAGCTAAATGATGTTTCATAAAATATTGAAATGTTGCCTTTAATAAATATGGATATGTTTTATGTAAAAAGTAGGTGATAATTACATTTTATATTGTTAAAATATATTTATTATTGTAGCTCATAATTAGTGAATAAGAATTAATAAATAAGAATAGCCTCGTTCAATCGAATATTTAATTCTTCAAATCTAATTCTCGCAGTGAATAAGCAGTGAAACAGTGCTGTACAATATGGAGAATCCATTTTCATCAGACTTATTGAATTTTATCATGATACTCAGTGAAGTTTTCATCATTACAAGCAACTTATTCATAAATCTTCTTTTGTTATAAGTACAATGAAACACTTTTGTCGTTATTATCGGTAACTAATTTTCTTCATTTACATTTAAACAAAAAAAAAGTAAGGAATGAAAACTTCTAGATAACTATGATGTAGTACATCAGGAAACTTTCAAATTTTTTTTATGTTTATGACTTTATTGAGCTATATTTCGCTGTTCTTTTTTCTTTTTCTCCGTGCTAATTTGATTTTACGGGACTTAACGTTATTTTTTAAATAAAGTTGCAACTATAATAACAACTAAATATACCAAAATCATTTATAAAATATATACATTCACATAAAGGAAAACCTATCTGTAAAGTTAATAAACAAAAATAAAATAATCAATTAAAATGAAGATGAGAGAAATCAGATTGTCGGGCGTAATAAGATGTTCGATTGAGTAATAATTTGGAATGATGCTAAGATAATGGAGGATAAGGCAAACTAAAAGAGTAAAAAATGAAGTACATGAACAACATAATATATAGTCGTTTATTTGTACGCTTTTGCGTATATGTAATAAATAAAGATCCAAACAGTGAAATAATAATTTAAATCGATGCATTTTTCAGTTGACGGAAAAACTTCCAGAATTACGTAAAGTCATCTCGCGTTTCATGATCAAGTATTTTATTTATGCTGCTGTGCAATTTCTTTATCCTTAGTGCAACGGCAATTACGATGTGTGTCACTTAACTGAAAGCAGTTGGCAATACCGGCTCAGGTAGTCAGAACATTTAATGTTTCCGAACAAACGCTCGCTATTCGATAGTTTTTTAAAAACTTTGTTATTTCATCTACTACCTTTCGTAGCTTAAAATTAACATAAATTATACAATCATTGATGATTGTATCCTTTTTTTTATTACTAATCTGGTACACCAATATATTGATGAATCCATTTAGTGATACATCCATTCATCGATAGCGCAATTAATCTTATTTTTGTTTCTTATCTACGTAAGTCTGATGGAATATGAATTTCGGATAAATAATTCTAACTGACTTAATTGTCAATGTTTTTGTATTAAATATCAGTTCATAAACATAAAAAAAGGAAGAAATTATTTATAAAATTTAATTTAATACACGGACTAGTGTTGTTTTAAGACTTGTTAAAAAAATTGAAAGATAAGATAGTGAAATGAAGCATAAATAAATAATACATGTATAAATATAATAATAATATTTATACATTTAGATGAGAAGTTGAAATTTACTTTTTTATGTTTATATTCCACATTTCTTTATATAGACAAGAATTAAGACTAAGAATTATGTGAATTGGGATTGTTACAGTAACTAGCACATGTTCACTAAATGGAAGACACCTGATCTTTCAAAGCATCAAGAGTTCACTTCTAGATGTTTATATTGATCTGCCATTATGCAGATATATCAGATTTATAGTAACATCAATATATTAAATTATCGATAAATCGATTAATCAAATTAGCGCTTTAAACAAATTAATATACACAAGGACAATTCATTGTCTCATCGAGTTATAAACTATTATCTACGATGTCCATAATTAAAATTAAATTGATATTTACATTAAATGAACGAAGTATAGTTGTGAGATTGATTAGAATTGTATCAAGCAAAATCATCTTCACAGATTAATGCTGAACATTTTCGCTCGAATTCCTATGAATGTCGTTTCTTTTTGTTCTCTTGTAAAAGATATACACTGATCAACATTTGCATAAACTGTCTTTATTATCTAAATATAAATATTATAGCATAAGCAATAAATTTTTTTGCGTAGAATTTTTCTTTACTTAATAAAAATAATGGATCTATCAGTTACTGTATTTAAGGTAAAATAATTTCTTTACGCTAATTCCATAAGCTTCGGAAGCTTAATTTGGAAATGTTGTTACCCTCGATTTACTTAATGGCAGCATCTTTTGTTTTCAGAACTTAAAATTTTTTCATAAAAACTATGTGTATTAACAACGAAGTATCAAATGAAATAGAGGAATGAAGCCTAATGCAATTAAGTAATAAACGACAGATTCAAAGAAGTTGGTAAGAGTTTGTCGAAGTGGAAAAACTAGTAACTTTCGTCGAGTTTCCGCATTCTAATTAAGTGTACGAGATTCCAATCGCAGTGGCGATATTAATACGCATTTTTTGTTTCTTCTCTTTTGACTCTATCATCTTCCCCCTAAATTCATCATTTTTCCTTACCATCTCTTTTTATTTTCATGCGTGTGTGTATGTATATCAGTATGTACATATATGTCGGTTTATGTATTTCTTCAAGCATGTTTTGGTGCATGTGTGAATGAGTGTTAAGTTAAATTTACATTCGTTATATTGGCCTCGTCTGGCCTACGGAACGTAAACTTTGTACAATTTGCATTAGCTTGTTTTGCTGACAGCTGCGTCACATTTTACCATAGGATTAGACTGGGATTAAGATATAAAGGTAGAAATAAAAGTGACAGGCTCGTCTTTTCACGATTATTATTTGCTGATGATAAAAATGAATTTTATTAGTAGGATATTTCTAATGTCTATGTAAATTGTATAACGAAATATATTCAGAATTTATTATAAGAAATTGAAATTGATTATTATGTTCGCACTTTAGAATTTACGGTAAAATAATTTTGAATTCAAAACATTGAGTGAATGTTCTAATTATAAAAAAGTATTACTGAATACTAAAATAGTAGTTTATAGAATATTCTTAAATATAATTTTATCATATAAAAGTACATTTTCTGTTATGTTCTTATATATTATACAAGCTAATATATAAGCTAATATACTGAACCTAAGTAGAACAATTTATCAGTATTAAGGTTAATTGATAAAATAGTTTTAGTTACATTTTTAGTTTTTGAGCATTACTGCTTACTGTTTAAAAGAGATAATTAAAGAGAATTATGATTTAGCTTAGGGGGCTACTTTAAGATAAATTTTCTATTATGTAGAATAAAATTATAAAAATTAATTTTTCTTATTTCTCAATGATTCAAAATTAAATTACGTTTATTAAAAATATGCTTATACTTTTAATTAATTAATTTAGAGTAGATTTCTTTTATATGGTAATCGTAGAAATATATAAGTGTTGCACTAAAATATTTATGAATAAGTATAAGGTTTTAACGGTATTTTAGATATCGTAGAGCTTAATAAGAATGGTCCACATTATTTATTGAGTATTTATTTTTATTTATCAAGATTTTCACTAACTAATTAACTTACAATAAACAAGATATTAATACTTAATGGTCTTAATGTTTATTTATAGGAATATGATTCTTCGAAATTATACATACATACATCCAAATAACCATACATTTGAATTATTTTCTTTCCATTGCGTTTAAGAAATATATTACATAATAAAAAATAATAAATAAAGCGAAAGAAAAGAAAATTAAGGATTCAAAAACTTAGTAAAAAACCAGAGATGTATTTAATGTCAGTTTGTTTACTAAAATCTGTTATTCTGATACAGTACTATAATGGGAACTGTCGATTAACATTTGTCCCAACGTAAAATATAAAAATATTTGATATTAATGAAAAAAACTCTTTTTATATTGTTACTTAAAGAAAAATCATATCGAAGTTCATCATTTTTTTTTTTGTGACATTATAACTTTATTTTTAACATTTGTTTACATAATGTTTGTTCGTTATTCTAGACAATTTATTTTATGACAGTAACGTATTAACATCAGATAAATGTCAGCAATTATTCCTAAATGCACAAAAATTTTTTAGTTTTTTAGAAATATATCTGGAATGCAAATCTGCATCATTTCAGAGAATCACACCGTTTAAAAAGGGGTGCAACGACTAACTGGTACTTTGCACCCTTATTAAGAGGCACATGTGCAAATTACCTTAATAGCCGTAATTTAAATAGGTAAAATAAATTAGATTATTATTATATTTGTTAAGAAATTCAATTTACTTTAATCATAAAGCTTTTTTAACTTGGATCATTTACTATAACTGTTAGTAAGAAGTTAATTTTATTTTCAGAAGTTAATTTGAAATTGCAGAATTATAATTTATTGAAATAAAAAAATGAAAAATTTTTCATGTAAATTAGTGTTTTATATTGTAAATACAATATTTCTTTCTTTCAATTTATCGTTTTATTATTAAATTATTATTAATTAGATATACATATTCTGAAAATGAATATTAATAAGTTAAATTATAGCATTTGTTTGGTTTTAATAAAAAAGTGTAATGCATTTTTTAATCCTTTAAATTAGCACTCATATATAAATTTTTACTTTAAAAAATTTAACTTAAAAGAAAAAGAAATTTTTTAGATAATTTCATTTATATTTATTTAAAATAGCATTTTAAATTAATTATTATGTAAGTATAATTTTAAGCTTCGATAGAATTGGTAACTTTTAATAATTTCAGTTCCATGTAAAATTTTAAGGGAGTAATATTAAAATTATTAAAATATTCTTTTTTATTCTGATTCTTAGGTTAAAAGACGAGCCCATGCCATATTTTTTCAATTATTTGAAAATAATAGTTATCTTGTTTAATATTTATTTAACTTAAAAGAAAAAAATTTTAATACTTATTGTCTTTTTATAAATTTAAATTTTGTTTTATTTATAAATTTTGTTAATAAGTATGTATTTTAACTTTACAGTAGAAATATTGTTATAAAACCATAAAGATCTTAATATCAATAATTCGAATATGTTGTTATTGGTCTTGGAAGCACTTGATTGGATTAAGTTAATTGCGGGAATTTGAAGCTCATAATGAATATATAATTAACATCATTAAGATTTTACTTTAATATTTCAAATTAATTCTAATTAACTCGAAATTTTTCGTAATAAGAATAATAACTCATGATTCGAAAATTAATTCACTAATATAACTGATGAATCTAAATCTTAGAAGGAATTTGGATAAGATTCTATAACATAAATGTCAAATCAAAATATGATATATACTATTATCGATCAATATCAATGGTAAACGATACTTTTCAAGGTTTGTAAATTACTATAGATTTATGAAAATCTCGAAAATAATTGCGATCTACAAGATTTTAGGCTTTATCTCCAAGCAATCTCCAAGCAAATGTGAACATTTATACGTTTAATCATTTGTATATACTCGTATAGACAATTGCGTGATTAAAGTTTATGTTTGTATATCCAACAACTTTCCGTACAATTATACTGTATGATTAATATACATCGAGTTTCGTTTTCGTTACATAATAAGCCTCTCCACGTCGACTCTAAAATATCGTCGCCTATCCTTTATATAAAATTCTTGCTCCCGTAACCTACATACTTTGTCTGTACATATACACATCTACATAAGCAAACACTCATCTCACAGCTGAAACAAACGCCTAATAAATGATTCGAAGCAGTGAAAGTGCGAGAGAGAGAGGAATAGAGGGATAGATGTGTATAGGCGTAGAAATGTACAGATACTAGAGCTTATTTATTTGTTGTTTTTGTATCTTAAACAATGAGTATTAACAATAAATTGCAAAAGTCAAGACGAGATGCATGCAGGCGCGCGCAAAACTTAACAATGAAAAGAAGCGTGATTGTAGGAAGAGACGAGCTCTCAGTTCTCGTCTACCTCTTTGCATGCATTCACGTACTATTTTTTATACCATTGGACGTTTCACGAAATCTATTTTGGAATTTGCATACCAAGTATCATTCCTGTTTTTGACTCTTTATGCTTATTCTTATTATTATCATTATAGTTATTGTTATTATTATTTATAGTTGTTATTAATTTTGTTTAGCTTATGCCAGATACTTGGGACGTTGTTCGCAGAAAAGCTCGCGTTCTTGGTTCTTTGTCTCTATTTCGTTTGAATCTCGGCTCAAATGAAAAACGCTGTCTCTTTGTTCCTATTAATATTTTTCATAAAATACTGCCGACAATTATAAATGGAAAAAATCTTGATCAATGATAAATTAAGTTTTTTGTTTCATATGTTCTGTAGCAATTCTGTAGAAGAAGAAACGGAAATTGAGAAATGTTTTTTCACATTTTCGCGATTGAAAGCTGGTCGATTCAAAATAATCGTTACGAGATATTTCAAAATTTCTCGAAACTCTTAATGTGACGTCCTTGATGACCAGAATTTCACGATTTCTTACTCTTAAAGATATTTTATGTTCCATCATCATGATTGTAATTAGCTAATAAAGTACATCGAAGCTACTGTTGTTGCAGCGTAATGCTTAAGTACGTGTGAAGGTGCGTTTAAAGTTACAGTCGAATCTTAGTCACTCGACATCGCTCTTTTTTTATAAATAGAAAATTTAAATGATTATTGAATACTTGAAAACAACAGACAGATTCAAGTGAATTGATTTTTATAAATAGTAAAAATAATTTTCTTTATTATCAGAAACTATATGTATTATAAATTAAATATAAGAAAATTATAAATCGAATCACATTTCTGAATTGACTTAGCATTATATCATTAGTGAAATTTAATTTTAAGAAAAATATTTTAATAAAAACTAATTTTATTTACAAATAAATTTATTAATTTTTTATAATAAGAATTTTTACAATTTAGTCTTACATTTTCATTAGAGATTGGTTTTGAAGTGGTTATACTACATAAAAAGCATAGTGTGATAGAAATTCATTTCAGAAATGTTGTGATTCTCTGTTGTTATTTGATAAGGAATTTTGTGAAAAAATTCCAAAAAAATTAACCAGTATATAATATTTATAAATCAGTAATTAGAATTTTTTAAAATAGTGTACAAACAGTTTTTAAACTTTTTTTATATTCTGTTTTGAAACATTATATCGGTATCTGTATTTTGTCGAAATAAAATTGAAATAAAAATAAATTAATATAAATATAAATGTGAAATAAAGAACAAAATCTAATGAAGAAGAAATTTGATAAAATACTCTTGAATAATTACTTTAAAACATATTTTCATTTTTGTGTTCTTTTAAATAAATATTTTTTGTTTTTTCCACTGTATTTAATAGAAAATAGTTAAGCTGACTGCGGTACAATAATTGAGATTAGACTGTACCGTTAATATCAATTTACGTACATCCATACATACGTACATTTGACGTTTAACGTTTAAACCCTTCCAACGATGAATCCTAAAGAAATCTAATAAAAATTCAAGAAAATGTCTTGGCTCAACCTTTTAATTAATCAAAAAAAACATTAATACTGATAATAATTGGCAACCTAACCTAATATAACATTTTAAAACAAATTTGTATCTTTTAATATAATAGGTAATTTTCGAGGATCACACATTCTTTACTAATGAACAACACGCGTATATATATACATACATATATATACTCTATTGTATGTATAATGCTAATTAGGCTGCCAAACTAAACCTATATCTAATCGTCGTTTATCGTCAGTGACGAGGAAGTCGAATATGTATGCGCATTATCTACTTAACCTAGAAAAATTCCTCACTAAGGGATCGAACGTACCTACGCACGTATACAGCGCACCTACTCATTGTAGCTTATGTACAAATAATAGCACTACTTACCCTAAGAATCATACATGTATTTATAATAAAGCTTAACGTATATACAAACGTACGTGTACGCAAGCGTACGATGCTTAGGGTATGTGTACACAGTGTATGTGCAGCGATGCTCATGGTTGTTACATTGGGTTCGTTGCTGATGCCGTTGTCATTCTACAGGGACGCGATGAATGGGTTGCAAGGTCACGAGTAGCTCGCGCCTCCAAGAACGAGGCTAAAGGCCGCCGCGAGGCCAACTAGAAGCAGTCCGTACCACGAACCGGAAGACAGTAACTGCGCCGAGACACCGCTTGCGCGCGGTAACTTTATCTCGACCTCGGCCATTTTGAAAATCGAGAGCAGTGGGTGGGTGTGTACCTCCTGGTGGCGGTTGTTAATCTTGTCACTCAGATCTTGTAGCATTGAAGCACACTCCTCCTGAGGATCAATCGAGTACAACATTGAATTAATTATATTTGTATGGATTATTAATGTTTTTTTTTGTTTTTTTTGTAACCTATATTCAGATAAATTCTTTTATTATTTCATAAAATAACTATTTATCAACTAAAATTGTTCTACGAAGAAGTAAATTAATTCTCTATCTCACTCTTTCTCTCACATATTTACTATGAGTAAAGAGACAGAATTTATTAGTTAATTGCAATTCTTTTGTTGTTTGAAATAGAAAATATCGATCGTAAAGTATCTATAAAGACACTTTGAAAAAAGAAATAATTTAATATACTTTACTTAAAAGCATTTATCAAGCTCATCATTAATACATAAGTACGTTACGCTTGTGATAATTTTATAATATATATAACATTATATAATTGAAACTCTATAAATTATACATATCTTTATAAATAGATGTAGTCACATCCTTATTTGCAATCAAATTAATTTATGAGTTAATTAGATTACTAATTTTTTAATTTCTTTGTGTTTTGTAATTCTTTAGGAATATTTCAAATATTTGTTATTACATTAATTGAAGAAGATAAAGAAAAGTCAGTTATAGCGTAAATTGCTTCGTAACAAATTTTGACTAGAGAATCAACCAAATTTAATTTACGTTTTCAATTGAATTATTTTAAGTTTGAAAATTATATAAATAAACTAAACATTTCATATTTATATTTTTATAAATAATCTTCATATATAATTTATGCAAATTTATTATGGTATAAAAAATTTTTAAAATTGATTAATTACAAGTAAAGAATATATTACACTTTTTTCAAATACGTGTAATGAATACTGTTAAGTATGAAATTATTTTTATTTTATTTTATTTTATTAAAAATTATTTTTATTTTATTAAATTTTAAGCCAATAATTTATTCAAACAATTATAAGTACCAGTGTACTCAGTATAATTGTGTGAAAATAAAAATATGCAATATTAAATATGCAATATTCTGATAATTTATAAGTATTCTCAAAAACAATAGTATGAACTTTTGCAGACCCATGTTCAACCCTAATAACAAATATTAAATGGGATAAAAATACTTTGATGTGAAAGATATAGAATGTTAGTAAGAAATTACTTCGAAAAATTATGAGAAAAATTTTATTTATTTCAAAAATAAAATGGTATTGCTGCAAATAATCTTCGATGTTACTTTTCATTATCCCCAAGGTAATAAAATAGTTTTGCATTATTCCCAAGGTAATAATAAAAAACAGTTTTGCACGTTCGTCTTAATCTAAACAGTTATTTCCGTATTAAATAAGCGAACCAGGTAATCGCGGAAGTCTACCAGGAAATTACAGGCGATGTTTCTTCAGTCCAACAAACCTTGAACTTGAGTTTTCAATTCGCTTAGATGGTAATTCATTAGACGAAAATTCATTATTAGAGAAGCGAAAAATTCGGGCTTCGTGTTTCTTCCAGTCGGAAATTGAAAATTAAATGCGCTGCTTGGGTAATTTATGATTGATCCTTTATTTTTCCTCTTTAAAGTTCAATAGATATAAGATTCATAGAAATTATTAATTAAAATTATTCAGGTGGTAGGTTAAGTTCACTTTTATCTAAGGTAGGTCTTATGATTATCCAAATTTGTGCTTGTTATTTCCAAATCATAGTTCAATGTTTACTTCAAATTATAAAGAAAAACAAAAAATTATTTATAAATGAAAGAAAATGATAATTCCTTCAATAAAGAACATATTTCTCATTTTAATATTATATAATACATACAAAAATATTTTAACGTTATAGCTGATTATTAAATTTATTAAATTAAAATCGTAATAAAAGTGTGTATCTTCTATCTTTAATTTTAATAAATTCTCAAAATATTATTTTTCATTTATTATTATTATGAACGTTTATTTTGTAATCTTGTTTAAATGAAATCAAAGTAGAAATTGAAAATAGTTTTTGTTCAATTACAATTTGTTTAGTTTTTTTGTACGCAAAATACTGCAGTACACTTTACAGTATACTCTATACTGCTTATAAGCATCATCAAAGACCAAAGGATCAGGCAACATATATATTAACATTATAGAATTATGGTACAGTCTTCTATTGAGCTTATAATAGAGCTTTTGATCCTAGTATTTCATATTTCACCCTCGATACAACTATTCAAACAGACTTATGACAGCATTATGTGAAGAGATATCTATATTTATTGCAATAAATCGACAATATTATTGACAATCAAAAGTTTTAGATAGTTTTTCAAAATTTCATTTATAACTTCATTTCCTTGGTATAGCTTTTTATTTTACCTTAAAAAAGAAAAAATGAATATTCAACCAGATTGTGATTTATAAGTTAATATATTAAAAAATATTAATAGACTCAAAAATGATTTATCACAATAAAGAATGTACATTATTTTTTGAAACATTGACTGAAAATTTTAAGAAATATTTTACTTGAATTTTTTTATCTAATATAGCTAAGAGTAAATTCTAATAAGTTTTTCATACAAGATATATTTATTGATGGGTAAGTATTATTAGTAAATATAAAAACGAACATATTTTATTTGTAAGTTACAGTTTTAATTTAGAATTTTTTTTGAATTGTTCGTATTATATTAATACATGTAATTTTCATATTAATTCATAAGCTAAATAACATTATTTTATTAATATAAAAGAATACTTAGTCGATAATATTAGTATTCTTTGCTAAATTTATAAATATCAATTATTAGATAATTAATATTTTTATGAAAATATTTGGAATAGTTCTTAATAAATTAATATGATAAAAACTTTTATTATTTTATTACAAAAACAAATTTTTACAACTTTTAAATCAACATATTTTGTCTACTCAATGTTAAATTATTTAATTCCAATTATTTCTAATGTGAATTTCAATATATTTATCAATATTTCACATATTTTTCAATTTGTTATTGACTGGATATTAATCTCGAGTTTTTTCTCTTGTATAAGGAGAACGTTTAGCGAAAAGACAAAGACCAAAAGAGAAAAAATAAAAGGCAACAAAATAAAAACGGAACGAAAGAAGGAACAGAAGCAGTCTCTGGTCCTTAATTTCGGAGTGCTGAATTATACGCTCGCCCGGCGTGTTGGAATTCACGGCTTGATAAATAACGTGCTTAATTTACAAAAGGAAGGGATGAGAAAGGTAAAGAAGAGAATTAATAACAGTGTAGAGCAGTCCAGTTTTGCGATTTGCCTGTATTACATGGACTTCATCATGGAAATATGCCGAGTTTAAGTGTGTCTACGACGTTACACAGGTCTAACACCGAATTTTCTTTATCTTAAACAATTCTAGTCATATGGTTAATGCGATAATGCGTGGATTAAAGATATTACCAAGTAACGATTCAGTTTTTAAGCTAGTATTAATTTGAAACAAGGAAAAGCTTCCGCATTTGTCATTCTTAGTCTTTGAAAAAAACCTAGATTTGAGGAAATTATTATATAGTACTTATAATGAAATAAATCCAGTTAAGAAAGATTGAATATTTTTATGGATTGCACTAAATATAGAGTTTCTATCATATTAAGATATCATAGTACTGAATGAAAAGTATATGATAAAACCATATTTTAAATGCACTGATTTATTCAATAATTTTTGATAGTTATTGTTTTCACTAAAAAGAAGTTATTATTTTTATTTTTTAATAAAGCATTTTTATACATTAAATTCCTCTAACGAATATTAGCTTTCCAACATTGCATTAAAATGATAAGTTCTGCAAGTACAATTTATGTTACTACAAGCAGGCAAATTAAATTTATAAATAAAACTTTTATGAATAATTATATTAGTGTTTAAATAAAAATTGATATCAAATATAAATATACGATTATTTTGATGCCATTATGGTGTTTCTAAAAATTTTCGTAAGGGTTAATTTTTTCGCAGGAATGCCATTAATGACAAAATATTAAATACAAATAATTCATAGATTTAATGATAAAATAGAATAGTTTAGGGATATTTTAAGTTATAAAAATGGAATTTAAACCAGCATTTTTATAATGATAGTTTACATTACACGTCACTTTTGTGTTTTATAAGCTGAGTATTAATAGGTCATAAAATAAAATAAAATAATTATAAAAAAAATCATAAATAAAGAATTTTGGTTAATAAACTTTATTAAAGGTATGCTTTTGCATTTCTAATTAAATATTTGTTATTAGGTATTAAAGTTTAGATTTAAAATAAGTGTCATAGGACTCGATTGTTATTAGTTAGTATTTTACGAAAATATAAACTTTTGCAGCCTTTCATGTGTTCGTATATGTTTAGCAATTTAATCAATATATTTTTATTTAAAATGCTAAAACAATATGTGGTAAATATTATATTAAATATTATTAAAATGTATAGTCAAATTTTATTGTTCAAATAAAGTCCCGAGTATGTAGTTAAAAGAATTCCTACTTATAATAAATTTAGAATAAAAAAGATTGAAAGAGGATTATAAATATAATATAAGAATCTGAAGAAAAACATAAAGTGTTCTTTTCAATGCATTAAATACTTTTTTATGGATAGAAAAATAATTATATTTTATTATTAACTTGTATTAAATTTGTATTATTTTCAATTCATGGTCGTGATATTCTATAATTTACGAGATATAAAGTTTCATAGCGTGTAATAAATGTTTTTACCTATTTCATTCTTTTATACGTAAAATTCCATAAATATATCTTTCATTAAATGAAAAAATAGATTTCACAAAAAGAGCAAAGGAATGTACATAAATGATATTAATTATTATCATTAAAAAATGACACAGGGCTTGGCTAGATAAATTTCAAAATATTTCGATTTGTTACAGCTGCGCTAATGTGTATGTTGACATGAAAAGCAAATTTTTATTAGTAATCGTAGGACAAAGAAAGTGAAATAATAAACTGCGGAATATCGAAGTTGGTGCATAAACAGCAAAAGTCGTGCAAAAAAGTATACGCAAGTTTTTCCCCAGCGAAAAAGCAACCAATCACGCAATACAGATGAGCATAGTTTTGCTTCCATGTAATACATATTCCTTTTTCAATCTCTCTTTTCTGTTTTTATTTATTGTAATTGAATTTTTTTATACCTAATTAGGAAATGAAGGAGCAATAATATCTAAAGGAAAAGAACTGAAAGAAAGAGAGTGAGGGAGCAATGTTCGCAATTATTTGAGAGCCTTTATGTCGATTAACACGAATCTTAGAGCCAGATAGTTTGATAAGATTAGGTTTCGGAAATTAACTTTACGCGGATTTTTAAGAGATAGATAAGATGCTAAAAGACAGCAGTTGTTTTATATTCCATTTTTGCTACTTTGTTTCGTTACGAAGTGATATGTGTTAAATTACAAAAGAAAATATTCTTTACGTATTGTCTAAACGAATCATTAAAGTTAAGAATTCAAAAAAATTTAAAACGAAAGAACTTAAGATTATAGTTTATACTATCGTATAATGATATATCATTTTAAATAATACTTATTTTATAATTTGAAAAATTTTCTCTTTAAACTTTCACTATTGTTTTAAGTCCGATTTTTTGTATATTAATAAGTACATAATTTATTACTTTAGAATTTAGAATTTTTCATCCTATTTCATAATGAATTTTTTCTGATAATGACAAAAATTTTTGGAGATAACATCGCAATAATATATTTTAGAGTATATATGTGTATGTATATGCTTTAGGACATGTATCAAATTTTATTCTCGAGAACGAAGAGATCAATTTTCATGAACTACATTTCATTTTATTCAGTTTTTTACACGAATTGAATCTAATTAAATTTATATTAATTAAGATATCTATTTTTTGGTTTATAATATTCAAAGTTTTTTTAGAAAATTTATTAAGTTTATTTTTATGGTGATGATTTTTTCAAATTGGAAAACCAATATTTTATTTGTTACAGGGTTTTGAAACTATGCATCTATGTATAATATTATAATAAACTACGTATAATATTCCTATTTATATAAAAAACATGTTTTACAACATTAAATTATAAACAGCATATGTAATAGATAATAAAAAACAGTTTTATTTTCAATAATGGTAACGCATGTTTCAAATTCTAGTTGACATTAGTTTTGTATAAGCCTAATAATATAATAATATATTTTAATTTTCTGCTGAGCTCTGTTGTTTCAAAATTGTTTTGAATAAGTTTATGATATATCAAATATTACGAATATTTTAAATTATACTTTTTATATTTACTTTCTAATTTTTTTATATGTATTTTATTTTGTTTCACAAGGATTATTTTGTAGCAATTTAATTTTAAATTATTTCATTTAGTATCTTTCAACATTTAATTTTATTATTGAAGAGAGTATATTTAAATAAATTTTATTTATATGCAAGAATTTCAAAATTATTTTTGATTTCTTATATCCAAAATTTTATTGAAAAACAATTTATATTTTAAATTAAAAAATAAAAACAGCATATAATAATGAAATAGAATTTAATAGTAAAACTGAAAAATATCAATTACATATTTATGATTTTTCTTTAAATTTCATATATCTGTTTAATATTTGCTTTTTTAATATGTATTTAAACATTATATAAGCAACAAACAGTCATTTATTATCTGTATTTCTTTACTTCAATTTACGTAATAATGTAAATGCTGGTAACAGTTCACCTACTTTATTATTTACTACTTACATTTTTTAAGTTTAATTGAATATTTTCAAGACGAAAAATGAAAATAAAAATGTTTTATAATTTAAAACGAGAATATTTGTTTTCAATAACTTCTTTTAATGTATTTCATTATTATATAAATGTCCTCTACTAAGAAATTTCTACTTTGATTTATTAAATTTCAATTAAATATTCAGTTACAATTTCGCATAGCTGCTACAAATTTGTTTGTTATAATGAATATTTCTGTTCTCAACAACATGAATATTTAAGATAATATAAACACGTATGTTTAATATGCACAGCATACATAAACTCTGTTTCGCAAAGCGATTATGAGTTTATTTATGGAAATAAGTTTGTTGTTGATTAGTTGTGTCCCTATAGTCGTTAACTAAGTGCCAAAATCCTTTACATGTGGTTAACATAATTAATGAATAGGTTCACATAGTTAACATGTTTGAAAGTTAACATTCAAGCGTCAACACACATCCGATGAGACTTTAACACTGATAAATACATTTCCACTTACATAACTATGCAATTTCAACTTTTCAGAAAAAGTAATAGAATTCAGTAATTATACATATGTTGACAGTGATCATTTAATTTAAGTGCATAAGTTAGACGTTTATTAAATTTCCAATTATATCAGTGAGTATTAATTTTTTTCATGTTGAGTATTAGTTCTAAATATATCATTTAAAAATGTTATATTTACGTGGTTATCAAAAGCTAAAATTTTAAGCTAGATTTTGAAAATGGAAAAAATTTAGACACTAGTACAATATAAAATTAGCTTTGAATATTCCAATTAATTAATTTATTTAATTATTAAAATAAATTAAAAACATCTAAATAAAAGTTATTTATATTGATGAGATTTTAAAAATAAAAAAAATTTTTTAAATTATGAATATTCGATAAGCGTTTTTAAATACAAATTTTAATATAATACAGACAAGTGCAGAAACAAAAAGTATACTTTTAAAGTACGAAATAAATTATGAAGTTTATTTTGTTTTTGATGAATTAGAATAATCATGTATAATTATTTAAATAATAACTGTAAAATTATATTAATATAATCGAAATTAATATAAAAGTCTGTTAATAATATTTTTATTCCTCGAGGCATTATTTTCAATTCATTATATTATATTGACTTAGTCCGCTTCAGATCTTAAGTTCAAAATAGGGTTTTTCGGTTAACTGTAATGAATGCTACCTAGAATAAGAGAAACAACTATCTATGTAATAATAGTATTCAGAATTTTATTATTTAAGTGAGGTACTAATAATCGCAGTTATAAATAGAAAGTGAACTGTTAAGCTATTTGTAAACGGTTAACGAATATTAAATTGAATTCGTATAAAATTGTTGATCATAAAATGATTATCTGTGAGCAAATGGTACAGGAATTAAGGATGTATATCAAGGTATGAATCCTCAGTAGGATAAAGGGTCTCTTAGAACACTAATGTTATATTGTTAAAGATTTATTTTGACTTGTAATTAACACGTTGATTAACTAGCACTCGCGGAAATATATATAGTATTTTATTTTATTCTCTATAAATGTTATCTATCATTTATATCGAATTTAGTCATTTTATTTAAAAATCAAATGCAAAAATAATTACTTATATGTTTTATTTAGTTTATTATGTATATAATTGTTAAATGTGTACAAGTTTTCAATGCAAATGGATATTAATATTCATCACTAAAAACATTAGTTCGTTATCAATGTGTTTCAATAATTAAACTATTATTATTCTAATATTTGTTGATGTAATAATAATGCTTACATAACATCATTCAGATATCAAAAAGTATAACTCAATTGATGTGATGTATAATGATGTATTAATTAATTACTATTAGACAAGTATTTAATATTTATTGAATGTATTATTTCTTACGGAGATTATATTATTAATCATAAAATTCCTAAAATAATTTAGGAATTATAGGTTAACAAATAATCTGTACTACGGATAAATAATAATTAGCATTATGATGTATCCATCTATTATCGTTCATGGTGAGAGAATGATAGAGCCAGTAAAAGGTTAACAGCAGTGAACAGTTAGGGTGCTTGAATTAGTATTGTGGCGTTGAAGTATTTGGTTTGGGGCGGGTGAAGTGCAAGGTATATTTTTCTTGGTATTATGTATAATTAAATTTGTTCTTTAATATTTTAATCGTAATTAATTTATTTTTAATTTTTCTTGGAATTCTGTAAATTTTTTTTCTTTTAATTATTTTAATTTTTCTTTTAATTATTTTAATTTTTCTTTTAATTATTTTAATTTTTCTTTTAATTATTTTAATTTTTCTTTTAATTATTTTAATTTTTCTTTTAATTATTTTAATTTTTCTTTTAATTATTTTAATTTTTCTTTTAATTATTTTAATTTTTCTTTTAATTATTTTAATTTTTCTTTTAATTATTTTAATTTTTCTTTTAATTATTTTAATTTTTCTTTTAATTATTTTAATTTTTCTTTTTTATTTTTTTTAATTTTTTTTTTTTTTTAATTTTTCTTTTAATTATTTTAATTTTTCTTTTAATTATTTTAATTTTTCTTTTAATTATTTTAATTTTTCTTTTAATTATTTTAATTTTTCTTTTAATTATTTTAATTTTTCTTTTAATTATTTTAATTTTTCTTTTAATTATTTTAATTTTTCTTTTAATTATTTTAATTTTTCTTTTAATTATTTTAATTTTTCTTTTAATTATTTTAATTTAATTATTTTAATTTTCTTTTAATTATTTTAATTTTTCAATGTAGCATGATTAAAAGTAATTCCATTTAAAAGTGAAAGATATATAAATAAATAATTACATTTTTATAAAAGAAATTGCTCTTCTGAATATACAAAGTTTGAGTTACAAGTATAAAAGTTTTGATTCAAATTTATTTTATAGAATAATATATTAGGACAGCTGGATTTTTTTATATTGATCACCGTAAAATGTTGATGTACGTAAGGATAAGTTATATTCATATATAATTTATGTATATTGATTCGTTAGTATTCTATTCCTTGTATGTGCTCAAGTAAATTTTAGTTATCAATAATATACTGATATAGTAAATGATAATTTACAATAGTGTTTTTCTACAATAGTACTTTAAAAAGATTAAAAATTGCGATTGAATTTAGTTCAAGTTCAATAAAGCTGAAGTTCAGTCTCCTTCAGTCTCCTCAAGTAAATGATCACTTATTTTTTCGAATATAATCAGTCTCTTTACGCTAGGACTAGGAGTGGCTTCCAATTTAACTTAGCAATTAAAGTTTTGAATATTTTTTCGGAATTTAACGTATTTAACAGTCAACTTATGTAAATAATTTGTGGTTTCAATCTGGATAAGGAAAGTTAAATTGACAGCCATTTGAAGTCTCAGCGATGGAAGAAGTCTCAGCGGACGAATCATCCTGATTCCACAAGTAAACATCTTGAACAAGGGTAACTAATCAGATTCAAGTCGTCTACATTACGTTTACTTAGCTCTCCATCTCTTCTTTGCTTCAGTGGACGTCAAACAAAGGCTGAGGGGATCGGTGTGGGGGACAAGTGAACCTGCCGATTCATTAGGAGTATGACGAGGTTCAATATCGTTATAAAGAGTGAAGGGACACTTATGCATTCATGACGTAGGCTCTAAACAAATCGGTCATTCAATCCAAACTCTGTTTTTCTTTTCAGAACTTCCGTATCTTCTCAAGATTATACCTTTTTCAACACCTCTTCGTATTATCTTCAACATAGTTAATCAAATTGACTTTTACACGTAAATTAAAACTAATAAAATTACAAATTATAAAAATTGTATATACAAATAGTGACCTTATTTTAATTTTTAAATTAAAGTGCAAAAATAAAAGCAACCATAAAAAAAATAAAAAGAAGATTGTAATAGATGCTTATATCGATATATTTATGTATATAAATTTGAATACTCTAGACAATAAAAAGTACTAAATCATATAGTTATTATTAACAATTATTTATTTATTAATCGTAATAAATGAATTAATTATTTGATTTTAAAAATCATTTTAGTTTTCTGCTAAATGGAATCTTATGATTATGTCCGATTAAGCAGGTATGTATGAAGATGTTTGTGAAAATTATAATCTCTTGAAAAGCCTGTACATTTTTATTGATACTGTAACTAGGCGAGTTTCTGATTTTTTTCCACCGTCAAAAAATAATTGATGAAATTAATTGATGTAATACTGCTTTTTATACAACTTTATTTATGAAAATAATTCAGAAAATATTAATATAAATCTAAATGAAATTTTAGAAATTAATTATTGGTATAATATGTATATAAACTCTAATGAAAATGTCAATAATTTAAACTTGTTAGGATAATTTGGTTTAGATTTCTATTAGGACTGATATGTTATGTAGGTAATACGAAACAAAATGTTTGCTGATTTCGAGAAATAGATTGAATATAGTTTTAAAGTATACAGATTTCCAGTACTGTCGTATATTTGAATCTTCGGATCATATCTTTCCTAATAAATTATATAACAAATTTGAAATCGCATAAAAGATTTTATGAATTAATTTTTATGTTTCAATAAGTATTTCTAAAAGTTTAAATAAATATACCTAATATAATAAAAATGTTGGTTACTCAATTGTATATAATTTTCAAAATTTATTTTATTAATATTAATGATATAAGTCATGTATTTTTGGAATATCAGTACTAACGTTTTCATTTCTTTTTATATCTATTATAAACTGAACGGTTGCACTAATTTAATTGCATTGTATTATTTATTTATGAGACAACATTCTTAGTAATTCAATTATAAGATAATTTCTACAGCTATTTTAATATAAGAACAATTTAATTTTAATATAAGGTATGTTAATATATTATAGACTAAATAATGTATTCTCAACTATTTTAATATATGTCAAATTTAATATTTACATATTCAATAAATTAGAGAAAAGAATTTTATTCCGAATAATTTATGAATATTTATTTTTGAAGCTTATATATTTCGGATCAATAACAATAATCTTATTAGCTTAGGGTACTAATATTTAGGATTACTAATATGTATATTTAAGGTACTTTCAAATGAAAAAAATTAATAATGAAATTTGAATAATATTGAAAAAAATAAGTTTGATAGATTAGAAAAATAAATAAAAAAAATAAATGCACAAATATTTAACCTAAAGTACGTAGAACTTGTTACTTAATGTCTTTTTATATCAGTAAATTATCAACTGAAATTGTTCTTTGTCCTTTAAGAAGAATTTTTACAACTGTTAAATACAAGAACAGAACGAAAAAACCTTATAAGCAACAATATGATTTTTAGATCGATTTAATTCATTGTCCACCATCCATGTTGTTACGAGATAAACTTATTAATCCTTGAATTCGAGATTTTTGTGAACTTTACTTTAATTTTTCTCTATACTAAAATAATATAAAATAAAATCTAAATTTTGAATACTTATTAGTTTGTACAGAAGAAGATGTCCATTGAATATTACAGTTTCATTCTTTTTGAAATATATAAACAATCTTTCGGCTGTAATATGACAATAAAGTAGAATATCAAAATAGAAGAAAAAATTACATAATATACGTTCTTTCTTCAAATAGCAATAAAGAATATGATATTTATTATTCACAGTTTATTCGAAATTTAAAAGTCTTAAATGTTTAAACTGAGTTAATTTTTGAGTGTTTGAAATCTCAAAAGATTGTCTAGCATCTTTTAAATATTTGCTTTCAAAACACTAAAATGCAAAAATATTTTCTAATCTAAACATACAATATAAAAAATACTTATTTTTATTGAAACTTATATACGTGCAACTTTTCTTACAATTGAAATTTGGTAAAAAGTTAATCTAATTTTAATTTGAGTTCATATAAGTTAAAATAAATTTAGTAAAAAGCACATAATAATATTTAATGTATAAAATATATGTATGTCTATATAGTAAAAATATTGTATTAATATAAAATTTAAAGTGTATAATCTTTTAGAAACAAGTAAGATTTTTATTTACTGTAGAGCTGTTTGGTTATACATTCAGTTAAATTGAAATTAATTTAAAGTAATCCATGTACCATATTATAAGAACTCATAAGCGATTAAACGCTTACATAATTTCGAAAATTTAAATATAAATATATACTGAACAGTAGGAGTCTGGAGTTTGAAACGTTGTTGTCGCAAGGAAAATTGAAAAATTTTAAAATCGAATAATTTATTTAAAAAACTATCAAAAACTAATAATTATGAAACAAAACGACAAAATAATGAGTTTCCAAAAACTACTAACATTATAAGCCACCCTTGTTAAGGGTTAAAAATCACAAAATTACATAAAAGAGTAAATATTAATATTGCAGAACATTTTTTGAATTAAAATCGTTAAATATATTAAAAGACATACAAAAACAAATTTTCGAAAAAAACGTCGACGCGGAACTTCGATTTTGGTGCATTTATATATCATGCATATGCATCCTTGTGCATATGAGTATAGGTGATTGTCTATATTTGTTAAGAACAACTATCACAAAAATATTGAACAAAATATTTTTTCAAATTCTTGTGACCTGTGACAAAACATACTAAACATACACACAAAGTTTCATTTCGAAAATCGGCGCAGAACTTGGTGCTCGTTGCATATGAATGCTTAGGCATTCTTATACATAACGCATATGGGGTGGGTTATATTTATAATAACTGTAACAGAAACAATGCACAAAATCTCTTTTTACTTTCCGACGTCTTTTTACGTACCAAACAGACATACAAAGTTTTATTTCGAAAATAGGAGTGAAACTATGTGCTCGTTGCACTTGAATGCTTATGCACTCTTACACATGTGTCTATATACGGGAGAAATAAAATTCTTTTATTTCTGTATTGAAAATTTAATACGTTATCAGGAGTTTCGATATAGTAAATAAATCATTTGAACGAATACGTCCAAAGTTTATATTTATATTTTTGCAGTTTATAAATAGAGGACTAAGAAATCTTTTTTTCATTGGCTGTTTTATTCGTTAATATATAAATTGGTCATGAATGCATTTTTAAATATAATTAACTTGATTTTATTTATATTAACATACAATTAAATCTATTTCAAACCCTTTTCAAACATTTTATATTTTTTAAAATATGGGAAACAAGTATTGACTCAATAAAAAAGTAGAATATTATTTTTTTTCATATTAGTTTTTCATGTTACTGTTACTAATGTCACTAAATTACTTACTAAATTATTATAGAAAATATAAACAATTCATCTTAATTATCATTTATATTAATCAAACATGTTTTTGAGGAATAGCGTGCATAGACGATTTTGCTAATATGAGTATTGTAATACTATTATTAAACTTTTTCGTGGTGTAGTGATCATATAGTGAAATTGAGACGTTTGTTTAGAAAATAAGAGACGTTGCCGCGGCACAAATTGAGGATCAACATATTGACTCGTAAGAATCTTCGAGCCCATGAGTCTTGCGGAGTTCGACTATATCTTGTAAGGCTGCTTGTGTGCTATACATATGAGAATGTTTGTAACTAGCCGTTTGAAGTAGGATCAGTAGAAAATTAAATGCATAAAATTTTTCTCATGTTAGAATTCAACAGCATTCTATATTTTTATTACATTTACGAAGAATAAAGCAAAATACGAACTATATTTAAAAAAATTTTTAATTCCTTTTTAGTGAAACTTTAACGAACACCAAGTTCTGAGACAATTTTCGAAATGAAACTTTGTGTGTATGTTTAGTGTGTAAAAAGACACCAGAATGTGAAAAAACATTTTGTGCAATCTTTCTGTGAGAGTTGTTATAAACAAATATAATCCACCTCATATGAGTATACGTATAAGAATGTATGTTATTCAAATGCAACGAGCACCAAGTTTTGCGCTGATTTTCGAAATAAAACTTTATGTGTATGTTTGATGTATAAAAAGTCACCAGAATGTGAAAAAATATTTTGTTCAATGTTTCTGCTGGAGTTGTTATTAACAAATATACGGCTACCCACATGCAAATGTGTATAAGAGTCACATACATTCAAATGTAACGAACACCAAGTTCCACGCCGATTTTCGAAATAAAATTTTATGTGTATGTTTGATATATAAAAAAACACCAGAATGTGAAAAAATATTCTATTCAATGTTTTTGTGATAGTTGTTCTTAACAAATATAGATGTCCACCTATACTCATATGCATAAGGGTGCATATGCATGATATATAATTGCACTAAAATCGAAGTTCCGCGTCGATGTTCTTTTCAGAAATTTGTTTTTGAATGTTTAATATATTTAATGATTTTCATTAAAAAAATTTTGTGCAATATTAATATTTCTTTTTTATGAAATTTTAAGATTTTGAACCCTTAATAATGGTGGTTTATAATGGTAGTATTATTTCGAAACTCATTATTTTGTCGTTTTGTTTCATAATTATTAGTTTTTGATAGTTTTTAAATAAATTATTCGATTTTTAAATTTTTCAATTTTCCTTGCGATAACAACGTTTCAAATTCCAGACTCCTAAAATAGTTTGCAATCATAAAATTCTTTTAACTGAAACTTTATATAAGTAAATTGATTTAAATTAGACATCTATCAAATATTTATTGTTATAGTAAATCACAATATTTACTTATATGTCAGATTGTTTTATATATACTTTACTTTCGTAATTGCTAACGTGATTTGTTCATGAATATTTGATAAAAGAGACATTATTTTGTCATGAATCTTTCAATAGCTATAAAAATATATGACAATATAATTATGTTTTTTGTAGCATAAATATATATACGTTTTTATGATATATTTAACATAATAAATTTTAAATTCCAATAATAATAGATATATTTCGAAAATTATTTATATTTCTGTAGTGTAATTTTCTGCAAAATCTATCAGGTGTACGATTTTAGATAAGATGAAAATCACTAATTCCTATGTTTATTTGTTTTCATCGCATTTAGTGAATTACAATCTCTGTAGTCTTCCTTGGGCAATGTCCTCCTTCTCCTCAAAGAAATTTCCAAATCTGAAATATCCTCGCGGATGCGTCGGAATCTTGTATACTCGTTAGGATATTGCGGATAATCTGTCCTCAGCGAGTCTTCAAATTGTTAACGATTGATGCACGTGTTGATGAAGAAGGATAACAACGATTAGTAGCCTAGTTTCGGTTCAATTAAAGGGCTGAGGAGGAAGAAGCAAGAGGCGAATGCTGAAATCGCAGCGCGTCTAATAAGGAGTACGAGGGAGTTACTTACGTATGTTGCGTGCATGAAAGATATTTGTTTGTTATACATTTTTCTTATTATTTAAATAGTGATAGCTGATACACTATTAATGGTTGAATTTATTTCACATCAAATCTTTGATTTTTCAAGGACAGTTATTGATGAACTTAAAAATTTCAATTATTATACATTACATATTATACGAAATATGGTATAAGATGAAGTTTATACATGAATTTAAGTTTCAGTTATTAGAAATGCATTATATTTACGTAGAACTTAACTATTTATAAAAACTAAGTTTATTAACACTAAAATGCAATTAACTTTTATATGCGATTGACAAATGCATATTGGAAGTTGAAAATAATTTACAGTTGTTACTTGTATAATCTGACCAGTAATTTAAAAATAATAATCAATTTTTGTACTAAGATTCGAGAAATTATTTCTTACACATTTGATAAAAGTAGATAATAGTAAATTACTAAAAAAAAATATCTTATTCAGATAGATATGATAATCCCGTTACAGCGGTTCAAGAAAAAGGATGTGTAAAAATAACAAATATTAATAGTACAGATTTGGATAATTACAGTTTCTTTATTACAAATGAATAATCACAGCTTAAGAATAGAGTTCTTAATTAATTAACGCATAATTAATCTTATTAAAGATCAGAAAAGAAAACATTAATTCAAAATCATACTTATGTTTATTGTTATGTCCATGACGCAAATGCCCCTTTTTGGCTTTTACAATCAAGTATAATTGCCAGAGATGTGCTACGGTCCTACTATCCTGAGATATCCTGGTCTATAAACGTATACAATAACAAATAAGAATAATTATATAAGGTTACGAAAGAATGATAAAACTCGTCAAGACATTTCGTCTATCCAGTAATTATGTATATAAAATTAGATCAGAAATATAATAGCGCGACTAGGCATTTCGTCTACCTAGTAATTACGTGTAAAAAATTAGAGTAGAAACAAAATAGCGCGACTAGACATGTCGTCTATCTCGCAATTAAAACAGGGGTTTTCCTGGAAAATTCCATGCAGCCTGTATATATTTCGTAATCTAATTTTCCGTAATGATATAATTTTCGTGTTTTTTTTATCAATTTCTTTAGTTAATTTAATGATAATTACAAATGGTTTTTGTTGTAATAATTAATGCTTATGTATTAACATTGCTAATTTTATTATTTACTATTAATTCAAGTTCTAGTTTAATATTGCTATTTATCATCATCATCATCATCATCATTGATTTATTTTTATAATTTTTGTGTGTATTTTGATAATAAATTAATAATTAAAAATCGGTATGGTAAACGTTTAGAATAATAATAGTAATAACTATAGTGTTTAATTCGGACTTATATTATATTTATAAATATTTGAAAGCTTTAACATTATTAATTTCGTTTATAATTTTGTTTTAGCAATTTATAATTTTTATTTAATTAATTATTTTGATTATTTATTAGGTTGAGAATTACATAATGATAATTCACATGTATATATACCCATATACACACTAAAACACATATGCATATCTTGACATATATACACATATACAGACGCATAAAATAAAATGTTTTTTTCTCTTTGTGAGTGCAATTGTGCATTTGACAGTATTTTTGTATGCGTGCGTATACGTGAACGTTTCCTGCTGAAAATTTTGAGTGTGGTTGAGTATTAATCTTTTATCACTGATGGTGCAGGCCTTAGTTGATGATTCTAGATGCGTCAAAATTATCCCATTTGAGTGAGAGAGAAAAAGGAAAAATGTTCTCTACATTATATTTATTAGTAAGTTACAGTCGTAACATTATAACTGTTCACAATCTAATGGAAATAAATGTGAATATGAAAAACATGATGAATATAAGAAAAGATTTGACAAATATATTGTACGTAATGCAAAATTTTAAGCGAAAATATGAAGGAATTTATTTCGTCCATTGATAGAAAAATTGTATTTGTTAAAACATAGTAGTAATACTTATATAAAAGTCATAAAGTTTACTCTCTAGAACTAATTAATTATAAATATATGATTTAAATAGCCTTATATAACAATTTAAGAATATGATTCTAAGAAGCATCAGTAAGATTTGTTTAATAATGGTTAAATAAGATTCTATAATGTTTATCTGAAATATATTGTAATTTTAGTTATTTTTAAAAGAAATTGTTTTAATAATGTAATTAGGAAACAATGAAAATTAGAAAATTAATAATTACAAAATCAGATTGGCGCAGAAAACCGCAATAAACATAATTTAAAAAAGAATCAAGTTATTATAGATATCACGTAATAATTTTAGATTAGAATTACAAATATTCATACATAAATCTTATACTTTTTATTTATACTTGAATAGGAAAAAAATTTTCCCACTTTATAAATAGAGACCTTCACTTAAATATTGTGTTTAATAGAATATGTTGACAGCGGTCTTATAAATATTTATGCTGATTATCCGATTCCATTACAAATTAAGCATAAATATATATTGATCGCCAAAATTGAACATTTAAATAAAAGTTGTGTTTAATATCTAAGATTTAATTACAAATTAGTTTTTGAAAGTGTAGTAGCGAATATATTTGAGCATATTTTAGTATATTCTTAAAAAATACTTATTTGTTTTTAAGTAATTTATATTTTATTTTTTATTGGTAAATTTAGAAATAATTCTATTAAGTTCAGTATCAAAATATCACTGAACTGCGATCGAAGAGTAAGTTAAATAAATATGAAGCTATGAAATAATGTTAAATATTTTATATTATTAAGAAGTATTTCTAAAAGTTAGATAATAAAGAAATATTTGGATTATAATTGATAATTGATAATTAATGACTAAATATTATAAAATAAAATAATAAAATAATGAAACTTGAATTATATATCAATCGAAATGTAGTTATGGGTATGTTTGAAAATTATGAAATACAGGGATGCTTATTATATACTTTCAATTGCGAATAAATAATTGTAGTACTGTTCGGATTTCATATTTCATATTGTCAGGATTGAAATATTTTAGTAATGATAGATGCAATTATGTTTTAAGAAAATATTGAAAATTTTAAAAATATAATAGTCTAGTGGAGTATCATACAATCCGTACTCTCCATTGCGCAATAATCTAAATGAAAGATATTGAGATGTGGTGGGAATTCGAAGTATGAAAAATAACGCAAGAGCGCTACTTCTTTATTGAACTTACCTAAGTTCAACATATCTAATGCTAGTTTTTTTCAAAGTTAATTAAAAAAAGTGATGATTTTAGAGCAATTTAGAAAATGATGTTATAAAGGTAAAAAACTAAACTGTAAAAAACGATTGTTACATTTATTAAAGATGAAGTGAAAAAGAATTAATTAATTAAGTATGTTAACTCAATTAAGAAGATTGCGTATGCTTACAGCAAAATTAAATTGGTGCCTTATTAATATGATTCAAATTACAGAATAGGTAATATTAAGAAAATTCTATACGTAATAATTACGTGGCTTAATGTTTTTAACAAACTTCAAATTCTAAGATTCGTCACGTAATTTAAAAGCTGATATTCATACAAAAATAATATTATCTGTAGTGCTTTATGAAGTAAGTTACAACTCTTAAAAAATTCAAACAAAACAAATTTAAAAAATATGAAAATAAAATTACTTCAAAAAATGTTTGTGGCAAAACAGAATGAAGTAAATGGAGAATACAGAAAATTATATAGAATCAAGGTATTCTAAATTTTATCTAATATTGTAAGGACAGCTGAAACGTACCAAAAAATGGAATGTTAAAATGGAAGATAAAAGAATAGTTTGCAGGGTTATAATAAAAAAATTAATACAAATACCCTTAAATATAATGTAGAAATTACAGGGTTTGTTCTTTTACAATTTATAAACTCATATATATCATTTCGAAAGTTAATAGTATTTTGAGTATTTTGTAACTATTCTCAGATAAAGTTATATACTATAATTATATAACAACTTATTATAATTCTATAAATGGCAAATAATTAAAATATTTAAAAAATATATTGATTAAGAAAGCAATATCCTACATTATATAACTATATGTTAAATATTAATAAGTTTCGCAAATTTAAAAAGTAGGTAGATTGTTTTCTAAATGATCCAAGAATTAAAAATTCGAAATTAATTGTAAACAGATAATTTACGAGAAGAAACTCTTTCAAATGATGGCAATAATAACAGTAACAGTGAAGATTAAAAAGAGTACTGAAGTTAAAGTTAAAAAGTGATAAAGAGAGGGTGCAACTTGCAAAGTCATTAGAGGTCTCATGAATTTGATTAATCGAGTGAAACTTCGTGATTTTACGTTTCATGGGTGCTTTCTCTAGTAGTAGTTCTTCGGTACCATGCGTAGAAGTAATTGTTCAATGAGATACTGATCTAAGGTCTGGGAACTTCAGGATTTACATTATGCTTTGGCGTTGCTGCAGAACATGTTGATATGTTGCATTACACATAATTCATTTGAATATTTGATCTTAGGCCTTCATGTAGTTTATGTTAGAAATGATGTAAAAGTGTCAAATTTGAAATACGAATGAGAAATTTCCAATAAAAAATATGTAATTCAAAAGAATATTTGTAACGATTCACACGGTTTACAAATTATTATGTCCTTGAAGACCATCAAAAATTCTTATGAGGTAAAATTTTTTTTGATAGACTTGGTTCGGAAACACTAATCACGTTACTAACTTAACTGCATATAACTATATATCCTTTTACTTCGATAGGGAAAAAGATTTTGTAAATTGGGGAACGTTGGCGTGTGACGTACTATATTTTCCCTTCTATAAAGATATACCGGATAAATAAAATGGAAACCAACAATCTAACAAGATAAGCTTATTTAATTAAAGTTATCAAAATATCATTAAGAAAGTGCGTATCGTCTTAAAACCTAATATACAAATTTTGAAGATTCTATAAGTTAAAAGAATTATTAAGAGTATAATTAAATTATTCAGGAATTTTAGATGTAAGGTTATTTATTATTATCTTGAGAAGATAAATAAATCTTTAGAAAATATGTGACACATTGTGAAAATAGTATGATATAAATATATTAGCTCAAATGTCGTCGAATAACGATTTCTAACTGCTTAAGTATTTATCGAGTTTTTATTCCAGATCTGAAAGATATCATTGAATAAATATCCAATTAGTAGTAATAAAGACGCATATCGAATTAGGATAGCGAGTACATCATTTTAAGTACGAAATAAAATTTTAAAAGTCTCCAGAAAAAAGTTAATTACACCGAAGAATTTGTAAACAGGGCAGAAATAAGACGAATCTAGACCCTGTATAATGCGAACAAGAAACTGAAGAAAAAGTAGAAAAATTGCAAATTAATTGAAGATTAATTATATAACTGTTAGATTGGACTGAATTCATTCAGATTACTAGACTTCTATGTATTCAAACACATATTAAATTTATATAATACATATATTAAATTAATATATCAAACATATATTATTTCTGTCATACTACAATAATAATACTTTGTCACCACATTCGACAATTCTATAAGTAAAACAAGAATTTAAAACAACAGAAATTACGAATAATCTAATTCGCCTGCTTAAATAATTATCCAAACTTACATATCTTATCAAATTTTGTAAAAGAAGAAAAAAGCACTCCTACGGATCAGCGGAAGACTCGAAAGACGGCAATACGTCAAATGCGAGCAGCAGGTGTTCCAAATAGATACGCGCCCACTGGCATAAAGCCAATGAAGGTGCCAGCGTAGCTTCTATCTCTGCATTCCCAGTATCGACCTTTTTTCTTTTTTCTCCCTTCCTCAAGCTCGACTTTTCATTCAATTTTCATATAGTTCCTATACATATAAGAACCTTTTAGTTCTATTCTATTCGTTTTTTCACTATTATTTCTGTACTGACATCCACTTCGCTATCTTTCTATCCTTCAATTGCTTCTTGACTTTATCCAAATTAGCTACATTTCATTTATATTTCATCATTGCTTCATTGGATTTGTCTTTCTATTTTTACGCGGTGATACAAATTATCTTTTTATATTTGAAACGGCCGCCTAGCATTTTATAGTACTAGTAACTGAATATTTCATTCATATTTTATATATATTCTTAAAGCATCTCTTTCTAATAAAATTGAAGAATAAATCATATTTAAAAGTTTTGACATAATATTTCAGAATTTGAATGCAATTGATAAAAATATTAATTTACCTAATTATTAACATTTAATAAAATTCAAATATATCTTATTATTAATATTTTTTTCTATTTCATATTTATCATAAATAAATAATTATTTAGCAAAATTATATCTATTGTTATTCAAAACATTTTATTAAAATCTTTATTTTTTATTATATTTTGAGTGTTTATAAATATTTCCGCTAACAACATTTAGTTTCGGAACTTAGTTTCAAATAATATATATTTTAAATAACCTTATGTGGTTATAATAGATAAAAATTGATGTTTTCTAGTAAGCGTTAAATAAATTACTATATTAAAAAATCTTAATTCACTTAATTCACATATTAATTTTATATTTTATATTCTAATTACATTTATATTATATATTTTATATTTTATTATATTTTATATTTTATTATATTTTATATTTTATTATATTTTATATTATATTATATTTTATATTCTAATTATTGAGAAGGTAAGTAAGCATAATTTTTGCTAATATTTTAGTTAATAAAACATATAATCTGTTTTTTCTAAGTGTACAATTAAAGGTAGTTAAGTAATTACTTATAAAATTTGGATTATGATTTATTACAAATTTGAGAAATTTAAAGCTATATAATATAGACTGATTTTATTTTTATTTAGTACTTTGTTTATAAGAATGATTTTATGAATAAGCAGCCATAAAAATATATTATTATTTATTTTATTAAAAACTGTACAATTATTGTTTTAACAAATATAGTTTGAAGAAACCGTGTTCATTTTAACTCAAGAATTTTTGTATTATTTTTTTAAATATTAATTTGCAATTATTCATTATTAATTAATTATCATTAATGCAACTACCAAAGTATTTTAAAAAATATAGAAAAAATTCACCATTTACAAATAAAGTTTATTTGTCGAAAAAATATTTAGAAATTAATATCTATTAAATTTTACAATAATTATTTTTAAAGAAAGTGATAATATTTTATTTCAGTTAGTTTATGTATAATATTATAAATATGTATCTAAAATTTAATTTTGTGATGGTAATTACTGCTTTAATTCAATATCTTGTTACTTTATATATTGAATCGAATAACAATATATTAATACAGCCATGAAAAGAATATTTATCTTTTTATCTACTTTAATGATGTAGATATAAATTATAATTTTCTGTTAAAAGAATATTTATTCTTCAGCAGCGTTAATGTATAATTGTTTTGTATTTAATATAGATAATAGTGATTACCTTTTAGAAATAAAATTTGTTAACTTCCGACTTAACTTTTTAAAATTTTATATAATAAACGTTATATAGACACAGAAACGCAGACATTAACCAAGATAGTTTCTCATTCTGGCGGTCCTATGCGTCCATTACTCGTCATCTATTCGTGGCGAATTGCTAGTGGTCCACATGAAGTTCTCGAATTTTGTTACTTCCGGTGAAGAGGATGGGCATGCGACCTACCAGTGTCCCAGGATAAGAGCATGCGAATCGGGTCGTTCTCAGGTATGGATGGGAACGGCTTCGATAAATCAAGTGTGTCCCTATAGGGACCAGGTTAGAAGGGTGTTCCAGGAGGTTTTGGTTGTTGCTGAAAGGCAACCGAATCCGTGTCCCATGTGTAAAGAAATTTATAGCCATGCGGATTGTACAAAACTAAATGGATTATCCGTGATAATATATCTGCGCGAGTCATCGCAGGGTTCGATCCCGCATCCATGGTATTTGCCGCAGCCGACGGTGGCGTGGCACGAGTGTCAAACTTGGTCAGTCGGTCACGAGATCGTCGCGCACGCTCAAGCTCTCTCACTCACACTCACATGCTCAACTGAGAGAGAATACCCTCGGCTGAACTCTATGGCCTCATGCGCACTGGGCGCTTTTTCTTGCTTCCCGGCGCGACGTCGACTACGTTTTTTTCCCCGATCGTACTACACAATAAATTTTACCTTTCGTATAGTGCAAAAAGGAATTTTCGTCGCATTAGAAAAAATAGTAATTAGGACATTTAAAAATTTAAAAATGAAAATATAAAAAGGAGATAACATTTTAATAAAGTATTTGATATTTAACAATTTCAAATAAAATATAAATAATTATAAATAATTATAAACTAAATAATTATAAACTGATGAATTAGTTAAATAAATGTCACAAACTTTTCGAAGAATGAAAAATATATTCATATTCATCATGTATTTTACATTATACTTAATATCAAATATTCTTAAAATAATTTAGTCTAAATTATATTTTTCAATATTAATTTACGAATGAATTTCTTCAACTGTTATAGCACAAATAAGTTTTAGCATTTAAAAATATAGTTCATTTTATAAAATAAATTTTGAAAAAAGCAAACAATTTCATATACTTAATTTAAAAAAACTTAATAATATGATTATTATGAAATAATTAATTATCCATCATTTCACTGGAACAAAAACAGGGAATTTCTGTCAAGGCTTGAATAAATTTAATCTTCTATTATTGAGATAGTAAATCTACAGAAAAAGGTATCAAAATATTTTGTTTATCTTAGAAACACATCAAATTATTTTTAAAAAGTTAGAAAAATTTTGAATTTGAATTAAAGTACTTAGAGTTTCAAATTATTTTAGCTTGAAACCCGTTGAGCTCGTGCACAAAGCAAGCCCGACCTGTACGAACCGGGCGGATGCCGGTATGAGGTGACATCGAAGCTTATTGTCGACAGGGCGAATAGATGAGAGCGGGAATTGAACATCAAACCTGGAAAAGTTCGCCCAAGCCATGCTACCGAGTTTCCCGGAATTCGTCGCGCATGGGAGCTTGGCATCTATTGGGTCCGTGGCATTGAAAGACCACCTCCCGTGTAGCTATTGGTGCGGCCTTGCTCGGCGCAAAGGCAGAAGGAAATGAGCTTTACAGATCTCAAGAACAGAAGGAGCAGCAACAGCATTCAGACAGAAACTCCGCTGAACGGACCAAACCGCTCACCCTCTCTCTCCCTCCTATCGGTACAGCTTTGGGAGTTTTCGGAGTACGAAGAATTGTTTCTCTTTTGAAGACGCGTTATTACCGAGCATTCCCCTGGCCGATTTGGAAGGAGAAAATTTTTGTCTTTATTTATTTACCTATTCCTTTGGAGCCGCCCTTATCAGGGCGCTGTAGGAGAACAACTATTTCTTTTCTAGATAAGATCGATCTGCCCATCACAGGGCGAGGAAACACATCAAAACTATTCAGCGGAAAAATAACATCTGAGTCACCTCCACCAAGTAATGTGAGGAACAAAAAAAAGGGATCACTCACATTTTCCCGCTTTGAGAAAGGACGCGCCATGCTTCAAAGTTCAAACCCAGGGCGAATCCGCATCTTTTCAAATTATTTATTAGTATTATTACATAAAAACTATATTTTTTCATAAAAAGAAAAATATTTCTGAATTCTTAAATATAATTTTTAAAAAAATTATATGAATAATAATCAGATGGGAAAAAGTCGTCTTAATTGCAAAACTTTCGTCATTTGAATGTTATTGATGTATGGATTGCATTATTTTGACAAATTTATAAGAATAAAAATTAATTAAAACTATAAATATTTTTATAACACTTTAAAACAATTTCATTCTAATTATCTGTAATTTATATTGTTTTTATAAAATTTTAATTATGATATAATACTGAAAATAAGTAAATGTATAATTTTTTAAACTTTTGTTGTATTGTTGAAACATTTGTCTAATCACTGCTTGTTTACTATATGATATTGAATAATAATAATAAAATAATAAACAAAGAATCGTATTTTATTCTTGTATTAAAAAATAAAAAGAGTTATTTTAATTTATTGCAGTTGCTCTTTAACAGAAATACATTAAGTAGATCTGTATTTATTCTGTATTTATCTGTATTTATTCATGTCAGTACTTATTTGAAAAGAAATGAGGAGACTAAAGTAAATTTAAATAATAATATTAATGATAGGTAATATTACTAAAATATAATTTGTTTTCACAAAAAAGTCTTCCTTTTTATGTAGATTAAATAAAAAGAAGAAGTAAACAAAAAACATTTATGAATTTTACTTATAAATTACTACATTTTAAATATAAAAAAGATCAAAAATTAAATAATAATATTCAATTCATACGACATTTTATATTTGTTAAATAAAAGCTAGTTTGCAGAACAGATAAAATAAACAGTTTGAGTGAATAATTTTTTCTCATTGGGGCGTATTTTAGTGTGTATTTTATTTCAATATTCCAATTTCAACAGTTAATTTCAACATATTACCGATTGTACGATATATCATTATATATATGTATAGAATTTTTTAATTGATAATAAAAGAAGTTATTACATATAGAATATATGTATATAATATAATATGAAAATATCGTTTTAAACATATAAAAACTTAAATAAAAAAATATAAATATAAACAGAAAGTTTATTAGTTATGGTTTATTAGTTTACTATACCTGTTGTAAAAATTGTTCTAGCTTTGCATGGTAAGTATTATAAAATTTTTTTCCGATGGTTTCAAATTATTAATTTTAAAATTAATTACGCTAATGATTTACAATAATAATGAGAATCTTATTTATTTATTAATTAATTGATTTATTTATCAAGTTAATAAATATATTTTACACTAATAATCTACAATAATAATGAGAATCTTATTCATTTATATATTTAATAATAAAGATGAGATTTTTAAACTCTCAAAAATAATGTAATTGTAAAAATTGATAAACTAATTCTTTGATTATATTTACATTCTGCTTACAGATTGTAGTTAATAAATTTAACGCCATACTTTATAAGCGTAGTGGAACATTACAGACGAACATACAGACTAACTATACCTCATATATAATTATATAATTAATTACTTTAATAAAATCATGTGGAAATTATTTCTTTATTATGCTTATCATTCTAGATTAGCAATTTAAAAAAATAAGATATCATAATTCATAATAAAATTAAATTCACAATTATTAATTTTGAATTTTTTAGTAGACACCATTAAAGTGTTCACAACCATATTTATAAATAACTTTATAATTATTAACATTGATTAATTAGAGTTTTTATTTCCAATAAAATCCGAAAAAATTTTAATACTAAATTTATGTTTTTAATTACAATTACTAATATTTCTTATCTTCTCGAAGTTATTTTTCATAAAATTTATACAAATCATAATTTAACATCAGTCAAAGAGTAGCGATACATCAGAAAGTTTCAACTGCCTGTAGGGAAATATTCATTAGAGAAGTCATAAATATAATTAGCGAGATCAGCGAGCTATTGTCATTCAAATTTAAAAAGAAGGAAAAAGAAGAGATAAAAGAGGCACATGAAAAGCGGGTGATCGCGAGAACTATTCGCTCGAGTGTTGCTTTATCGAGTGCACGCCTGGCAAATTGTCGACTCTCTCGCAAATTGAAAACTTCTCCTGCGAATCGTTCCGCCGCAGTCAATCGGTTTTATATGCGCGAACGCTTTCCTCCCTTTCCTTTTTCCCGATTCATATTATACATATAAAAATCAAACTAGAAAGAGCTTTACAACTGGCTTTCCCACTCCACACCTGTAAAGAGGCTAATCCGCTCTTTTTCCTTTCGACCGAGAGTGTGAGTATTACTTTCTTCCAATAATACTTCACAGCTTTGTTTTTCTACAAAATGTTAAATTAAGACGTGCTGTCGATTATAATGAATGGACTCTCCCTTATTTGTATAAAGTAAAGTCAAATTTTAAAGTTTCACATTTGTAATAAGTTAATTTTCATTCACAATTAAGAAATGAATATTTCCTTTGTTACATTTAGTTTTAAACTATTGTAAATTGAATTAATCTAAATGAAGATTCTTATGTTTAAATTTAGACTATTAGAGAATATTTTTATTAAAATTAAAATTTCAATTTCTAAAAAGTAGTAAGATATGGTGCAAAAATCTTTGGAATATATTAGAAATCATACGAATTTAATTAAAATATATATTAAATGTTTTCCTAGAAGCAACTTTTATTTTTTTCTCTATTGAGATATACTTTGTAGCTCAAATGTTACTGTTACCTTACTAGAATTATATTAATACATATCGTTCAAAACTTCTGTAAAATAACTGAAATTGGTAGGTGTTTCAATTTCAAAAAGGTTTATTATTTGAACAATAAAATTTAAAATTTTTAAATAATATACTAAAGTATTTTTTAATGCCGCGACATTAGTTAAATTTCTAATAAAAATTAATATCTAATATAATCTTATATAGCATTTCAACTACTAACAAAATACTTGCTTGAAGTTAAACTCTCTCAAATTTATAAAATATTAATTTAAGTAAGTGAAAAGTAGCAACAAAATATAGTCAGCATCTTTGTTTAACTATTTTACCGACTCTACATTTTCAAATGTACAAGAAAAATCGTGCGCATGTCAATTACAGAAAATGAGATCTTGTGTTGAATAATACAATCAGTAAACAAGCATTTTAAATAAGTTTTTACAGATAATATAGAATAATTATAGATATTTCTTCTTTTAATTATTGACAAATGAAGTTGAGATTATTCATTTGAATCATATTCTATTGTAAATTATTACTTAAAATAGAATGATTATTGTGTTCAGTAAATGGATTAATTTCTCAGAAGTTGGATTAAAGTAATTACTATTTATTACTAAAAATATTTTAAAAATTCATAACAGATATAATTTCAGTTCTATTGTTAACATAAATGAGTAATTATCTGAATTCTATGGAAAAATCGGTTAATTTATATAGCTGAGAGTATTTTATCTATTTTTAATTGTAGGTATATAATCAAATCGTAGGTATATAATCAATCCTTAGTCAATATATAATTAAACTTAGTTAATAAAAAAAGTAATAAAAATCTGTAATAATTGAAGTATTTTTACATAAATGGAAACTAAGGTTTTGAAAATATTATTCAAATATCTCTAAACCTAACTTATTACAAAATTATATTAAAATACTATGAGAGTTCAATATTTGCGTTTATTATATGTTTAAATTCATAACATCTTTTATTTGGTTAAGGTAAGATATTTAAGGATATCAGAATGATATAAGAAAATGATGCACATTTTAAAACCTAAATTAATTAAATGTTACAAAAGATACTTACCTTCACGCGTAAAAGATACTGTAGAGTTTGTGTCTGGGTGATATTGCCAGTCGACATATTATCTGTCATTAGTCGAGCAACAGCAATCACATTTTCTTTTGTTATATTGTAGAGGAATAGCGTACATATTGTCTAAAATAACAAAAATAAATGAATACTGTTATTTTAATCGTTATGCAAGATATTTTAATTATAAAATAGACACTTTTAAATATAATAAATAAATTAAGCTTTAAAAATAATAATCAGCAATTAAGACACTGGGTGAAAAAAGATTAAAAATATGAAATCGAATTGTTTAATTTTTTATAAATAAATATCAACAAAATTAAAAATCAATAAAAGTTTAATTTTGATAACTTTATTATCCGTTTTTTGTTAATAACTTCTTTCTTTCATAAAGTGATAAAAACGAAATTTTTATTTTCAGTGTTTTAATTATATTTGATAGAATTAATTTTCTGACAGAAATCTGCTAGTTTCTCATTTTAATTACATTTTTATAAAAAATTATTCCTTTATATTTAGGAAAAATGAGAATTATTATTTTTATTAAAATTTTGTATCGAATCAAAATAAGTTACTAAATACTACGAATCAAATTCATTTTCATCTATTTCATATATAAAAATTTCTTTTATTTGTAAATTGATCTTTACAAAATTTACAATTTTTACAAAATTTACAATTTTTACAAAATTTACAATTTTTACAAAATTTACAATTTTTACAAAATTTACAATTTTTACAAAATTTACAATTTTTACAAAATTTACAATTTTTACAAAATTTACAATTTTTATAAAATTTACAATTTTTACAAAATTTACAATTTTTACAAAATTTACAATTTTTACAAAATTTACAATTTTTACAAAATTTACAATTTTTACAAAATTTACAATTTTTACAAAATTTACAATTTTTACAAAATTTACAATTTTTACAAAATTTACAATTTTTACAAAATTTACAATTTTTACAAAATTTACAATTTTTACAAAATTTACAATTTTTACAAAATTTACAATTTTTACAAAATTTACAATTTTTACAAAATTTACAATTTTTACAAAATTTACAATTTTTACAAAATTTACAATTTTTACAAAATTTACAATTTTTACAAAATTTACAATTTTTACAAAATTTACAATTTTTACAAAATTTACAATATTTAAAAAATTTCTTTTCTTTGTAAATTGATATTTAGATAAATTTCAAGAAGTTTCATAAATACTACATATTTAATTTGATTTGAATACAACTATTTATTACTCACAGTCTTGAATGGTAAATAAAAAGTAAACATAGAAATTATGTTTGGGTAGTTTGTAATTTTTCAAAAATCTGTTATATTATATACCTATGACTATATAATTAAAATTATTTTACCTGATTATTAACTTCCTCCCGCATGAAATTATCGAGGGAAGACACGGCATCTACCACTGAAAGATTATTGTGAGGCTTGAGCAAATTTTCGTCAGTCTCGCTGTATCCGAGAAACATGAAGACTCCATGCGGTATACTATATGCATCTATCGAAATACCACATATTTACGCCTTTGCAAATCTGCTTATTTGATAGAATTGAGATTTAAACTCAAAAATAGATCTTTTTATTTGAAAAATGAAGTAAGTCTTGTATAAAACAAAAATAATATATTGTTTGTAACAACTCCATAAAATAAAAATACAAAGTTACTTGATACAGAACATATTTTATTTTGATTACTTCAATTTTACTGGTTAAAAATATACAATTTATCTAAAATAGTTTATAAAATATATGTATATAGTAGCTTTAATTATATCATAATATGTAGAATAATAATCTAAGCTTTGAGTAATGAAATTACTGACAGTTTAAATAATTAGATCTGATATTTAAATAAGAAATTAAAGTTAAATATTGCAAGGAATGATAAAATAGTATTCAACTTTTTTAAAGTCCTTAATATAATAATTTGTATTAGAATTACGTTTTTTATAGTTAGAAAATAATGATTTTATATTGTTTTTTGTATGAATATTTTCAACCATTGTTAACAAAATTGTGTTAAAAAAAGACACGAATAACTTCTTTTTATTTTTATTTTATTTTATTAACAAATTCTTTTTATTTTTTTTAAAACTTATTCAATCACACTCATATATTGTAATAAAGTCGAAAGTTGTGTTGGTGTTATTTATATTCGTAGCTTATTTAATGATACATTTAGAGTACTCGCTCAATTTTTGTAATCAGTTTCTGATAACAGTTGTGTCTTTATCATTTATTTATAAGATATATCTTTAATTGGAAAAAGTATAAATATTTGAAAAAGGTTTATTATTTGAACAGTAAAATTGAAAATTTTTAAATAATATACTAAAGTATTTTTTAATGCCGCGTCATTAGTTAAATTTCTAATAAAAATTAATATCTAATATAATCTTATAGAGCACAATTTTGTTAATAATGGTTAAAAATATTCATAGAAAAAACAATATAAAATCATTATTTTGTAACTATAACAAACGTAATTCTAATACAAATTAGTATATTAAGGACTTTAAAAAAGTTGAATACTATTTTATCATTCCTTGAAGGATTTATAATCCTTCGATTATCCAGTTAATCTAATAATGAGTCTGAGAATCATATAAAGTATATTAATCAATATTTTTCAGTAATGCTAAGTTGGGAAATTTATTTATTTCTTCGTTTTTCATAAAAACGTTGTACTGTGTGGTTTTTAAAATGAAACATAAATTTTGAAGTTGAATGCTATTTTATTATTCATTAGATTATTAAGCTTTAATTTCTTATTTAATAAATGTACAATTACTTTAGAAGCATATTCATTTTGAATGAATATAAAACGAATATATCTAAAATAAAATTTGTTAAAAACATTAATAAAATACAAAATAATGCTTTACTTTCTCTAAATCTTAAAATGGCTAATTCTTATGTATTTTGTAGTTGTATATTTCTTTAGTATATTTGAAAAAGTCAATTAAATCTGTCTATCAATTGAATCAATGTGAACTGAGAATATGATAACCTAATTTAAAAATCCGGAGAAACTCAAAGTATCCATAAAAATAAAAACAGAAAAAAAATAATACTGAGCTCAGAAATACATTCGTTGACATGCATCAAAGATTACAGGAATAATAAATACTAATTAGCGCATAGCGCTATTGTTCTTCCGCCCATTCACTCTCTTATTTTACAGGGAGCTTAGGTATATGGGAGTCAGGCTCTCGCTTACCAGGGGAGGGCCGCATGCATATGAAGCGGCCGCTATAGCAGAGGCAACGACCCCGATAAGCTTGGTAAGCCGGGGCTGCGTGATTGTAGAAGGCGAAGTCCGTTTTGCAGGGCGACGATTCGACGCAGATTGTATTACATGTAAGGATCTCGCCTTCGCCACACTGACATAACTCTGAGCATTCAGGCTCGTCCTCTCGATAAAGCTATTTTCAAAAATGTAAAACTTTCATTTATTATATTTCATTTAGTATATACTGGCACTTTATTTTTCTCCTCTTAAACAAAATGTACGTACCCAATCTTAACGAAGTTATATTTTAATGCTATTATGATGAACGATCATTTTGATAATAGAGTTTATTAAATTTTTAATATTGTATAAATTGAAGTATATGTATTGAAAAATTTAGGAATTTACTAAGATATTAGGGTATAAATGTTATCGCATAATATGGTCAAAATTTTATAGCATTGCAACAAGTTGAAAATAAAGGTATAGTAATGCATTATAGGTATATTTTAATTAAAATACTTAATAGAACGTCTAACTCTCTATATCAATCATTGAGATGTCATATTATTATATGTAAAGTATTAGTATCAATTACTATCATGTCATGTGTATGCAATAATGAAAATTTTAGTATGATAAGTATAATGTTCCTTTTTAATTAATAATTTTACATATAAATTTTGAAACTGCATATAAAAAGTAGAGGGTTAATTTTTAAAGCTACTCTCAAATCTAAAATGTATTTTTTAAAAAATATATGATTCTATTCAAGGATTATTCATACTAAAAAACAAGACGTAACCAAGTAATCAAAGTAAATATATATGCAAAGCCAGTCTAGCGAACATATAAAAAGATGGATTGTAGCCGATTTCTTGCTTCGATTTAGGAAAACTGAGTCTTCTCGACAAAAAGCCTCTTACACGTTTATACTTATGTGAGAAGGTCGAAAGGAAAAGAATGGAATTGGACATGCTTACGCTTATACTTACCCTCTTGCCTTTACCCTCGCGGATGTACTGATGTGACTGGCGTGGCCTTTGAACAACGCAAAAACCTGCAACAGCAAATATAAGCATATTTATGTGTATTTGTATGTTTCTGTGTGGGTGTATGCACATCTTTACAAGCTGTAGAAAAATACCGTATTATCCACATGCGCGTTTTTCGACTTCTAACCTCCTAGTGTCTCGATGCGTCATTTCAATTTTCTTGTCTACAACGTCTCACATTTGCCTAGCTTGCGTTTTTCACTTTGTTCATTAAAGTGGCTTTTTAGATTTCCGTTTTTCCCGGATTAAGCTGCTTTTTTTTACTAACCTTTTTATCATTTGTACATTTATCAGATTTATATATCTTTTACGCATTATTCATAGACATTCAGTAAGTTCGTTATTTTATTTTTCTTCTGATAAGTTGTAACTTTTTTATGAATGATATTCAATAAAAAATAACTGTTTTTAGACGATTGTTTAGAATTTTGTTTATTTACAAACAATATTATTCTAAGAGATTTTTCATATGAAGATTTATTTCGATAAGTTAAAATTAATGCATCGCAAGGTCACAATCGTTTTCTTAACAAATTATTTATTCTTGAAGCAAAGAATTGTTACGTATTATGAATAATATAATTGACTATTTTATTCACTTCTAAAATTTTTCAATAATAAATTTAATACATTCTTATGTTATGTTATAAAGATAATTGAAACGTTAATTATTATCGTTAATTATTAATAATCTGTTATTGCCATTATTTTATTATTACCATTACTGAATATAAAATATACACTTTTTATAAACAAATAGTTTTAACACACGTATATACTACACTTGAAAATGTTCATCTTATATTTATAAATATTTTACAGACTGCATCTGAGAATAAAAAATCTTTTATACTTCCAATAATACTATTTTGAAACATTCTGCATATATTTTAGACTGACAATGGTTAGAAGTAAACAAACTATAAAATTTTTTCTAATTAAAGTTTACTCATTCGAATTGATTTCAAATTTCTTTCGTTATAATTCAAACGTTTAAATAAAGACTGTAAAATAAAAATTTTACAGTTTTAATCACAAAAATTTTAATATTAATTTACCACATTTGTTTAACAATGATCTTGTAAGTTTTCACACGAATGCAAAAGTTGAGTATTTTTTCCATGTAAAGGATATGGTAGTATTTATTAAAATCCATAACAATTGCAGAAATTTCAAGTAATAAAAAAAATTGTGTTTTGTTTCTATATTATAAACAATTCTGACACTACATTTTTATCTTTTTGATTATATATTCGTGTAAAAATGTTATATAACTATGAATGTTTATAGAATCGATTATTAATTCGCTAGTCAAAGCTAGTCAATAATCATGCAATAAATACACTTATTCACTTCAAAGGTTTTGCATTGGAAAAATTGGTTTCCTCTTTTCTTTCAAAAATTGTCCGGTATTTCATTTTCTTCCTACTTTTTTTCTCGCAGCACAAAAGTATAATTGGTACATAGAAAACAGTATCGACGTCAATCTAGTGATTAAAAATTTGTTCTTCGAAGCCTGTAGACGGCGCTTATATACTACTCCAGAATAAACATAATAAAGGCTCTATTGTTTTTCCTTATCTTCTCTTAACGTGTGATTTTTTCATATCCTTAGATAAAGTAGATGATATATTATTATATAGAATATAATATGACAAAGCTTGATAGATTCATTTTTTTACAATTTTACTTAATATTTATGCGTTCAAGCGTATGTTATGTAAATGATTAATCATGAGATGTAAAAAGTACGAAAAAGTTTATTTTAGCTATCACGTAAATAGTAATATAATTGTTTTTGTATATTATTCATACAATATTAAATCAAAGAATTTGTATTAATCATTGTTTTATCTACATTGATTACGGTTTTAATTGATTCAAGACACGGAAACCTAGAGAATTTTTAACGGCAATATAAAAATAAACATATATTTTTATTTGAAAAATTATTATCTGAAAGTATATATAAAATGTTTTATAAAACTAAAATTATAAGTAAGTGAATAACTATAAGCTTGTAAAATTAAATCTAACGCATGTATTTAGTTTATAACTGCAGTTTCCATTCGCATAAGTTTCAAATTAATTAATGTTACAAATACAATTTTTAATGTAACTTTTCCAATCACGTAAGTTTTCTAAATATATTTTTATTTCATTATTTATAGCAATTTTCATAGAAAATTATTAAAACTTTCCTTTAATGTTTATTAACCAATAAAAAAGATTATAAAACTATGATAGATAATCTTTTTATGAAATGAAACAAGAAAATGTACTTAAGATTTATTTTATTGCATAAAAGAATGTTTGAAAATTGTGAATCAAGTAGAATAAAATTAAGAACTTTTCACACGAACTTTTCACTTTATTAACAAACATTAACTTTTTCACGACTGATTCTATCGTGATCTGAACCATTTAAATAGTAAAAATAGGAGCATGAGCTCTACAAGAATACCGAAGAGAAATAAGATGCTCGAAAAGTTGAAACAAAACTTTATAGTCACTTTTCCGCAACTCGAAGAGTTGAGCATCGAATAATCGTCGATTGAACTCGAGCTAGGAAAATTGAGAAGTCGCTGGAGAGAGAAAATACGAATGAGAGAACGAATCGAAAGCACAAACGGGATTTTCAAGTTGAACCAGGCGAAAAATTCCTTCGATTTCCTCGATCTGTGTTCTTAAGGTTTTTGATCACTCAATGCTTTGTGGATTTTTAAGTTGAACCAGGCGAAAAATTCCTTCGATTTCCTCCCACTGTGTTCTTAAGGTTTTTGATCACTCAATACGAATTATTCGTATTTTCTCCGGAATAATTCGATAGGTACATTCCGTAATTGTTCTCAGTTTTTTTGAAATCTATCATAATGACTTCAATCGATTAAATACTCCATAATTATATTTTTACTTATCATTGAGCTTACAAGTAATAAGTATCGAATTATGTAATTAATCGAATTGTAGATGATGGAGATTAAACGAATAGTGTAAAAAGTAATTGAAAGTATAAAACTTTAGCTTATAAATATTAATTCTTAATTATATGAATGAAAATAGAGTTTAACTACATAGAAAATAAGAAAAATTTTAGATGAAACGAACTTCTTTAATATGATAAATCTTTGATAAATTGATTTGTCGAATTCCTGTACACTTGTTACATTTAAATATTTATTTATTGACTTAAATACTTATTTATTTATTATTTACTTATTTATTTATTATTTACTTATTTATTTATTATTTACTTATTTATTTATTATTTATTTATTTATTTATTATTTACTTATTTATTTATTATTTACTTATTTATTTATTATTTACTTATTTATTTATTATTTACTTATTTATTTATTATTTACTTATTTATTTATTATTTACTTATTTATTTATTATTTACTTATTTATTTATTATTTACTTATTTATTTATTTATTATTTACTTATTTATTTATTTATTATTTACTTATTTATTTATTTATTATTTACTTATTTATTTATTTATTATTTACTTATTTATTTATTTATCTAAATACTTATTTATCTTATGTGTTTATCGAAAATTTAATACTTATTTAGCAAACCGTAAAAATAGAAATCCAATAAATTATTTAATAGATCTTTTGTAAAATATCAAAAAAACAAATTAATATCAAAATTGATGATTAAATATATAGTTTCAATTATATATACGTAAATATATAATTAAGAAATTTATATAGACTATAGATACTGACCAGTATATAAGACCTATTTATATACTGGAAGGAAAACTCTTTCTATCATAAAACGAAATATTGAAATACGTTTATTTGTTTTTATAAAGTTATTCTCGTCCGTCTACTTTAAATTAGATTACAAAAGAGGGAAAGCATGTGGTATAGATTTTGCAAAATCTAATTAAGGCGTTAATCAGTAAAATTAGAAGAGAAAATGCGTTGAATAAAATAAAAGCTGTGTTTGTTTGAAAGTATAAGATATAAAGTACAGATAGAGTGAAGAAATAGGGATTTTTTTATTTCGAAAGAAAAACAAAATTCAAATATTACATAATGTAGCGTAATTTTTTCTATAATTGTAAAATATAAATCTAGATAAACTTTCTGTTATAAATTATATTATTTCTTAGGATGAAATTTAGGTAAAAATTTGTAGAGAAACATGAATAATGGAGAAAAGACTATTGATATTTTAAATTATTTTAAAAAAATATTTTGTGTAAATTCTTAATAATATAAATTAACTATGTAAATGGATTACATAATTATAGAAAATGTTTAATTTTGCGAGAAATGAAATTGTGAAACTTTAAAATATATTAGATCTTTCAGATATATTCTTTTATTAAATCAGTTTCATTTCTCTTATTTTTTGTTTACAAATTTGACATTTATTTCATTAAAAATTAGTGAATTTCGTATAATTTAAAACTGAGATTGCTATTCTCTTTTAAATTGTATGAATATTAAAAAATTTATTCAAAAAAATTATATTTAATATGTCTAAGCTTGTAAATTTAATTATATTAATCAACTAATACAAAAGAAATTATTTACAATTTAAAAATACTATACTATAAACGAGAATATTTAAGGTAAAATCATTACAATAAAATTATTTTGGTGTTTTTTTACTTTTAATTATTAGATGATTTTTATATGATATTTTCATGTTTTAAAATGTATAACAATTTCTGCAACAATGAATTATTGTATTATTTCACAAAGTTAAATAATATATTGTATTATGTCATAATGTTTAATATATTGTATTAATATTTTAATTGCAATCTTTTAAAAATTTAAAAAATTTACAGGTAAGTAATTTATTTATATGAATTAAATGATGACAAATTTAATAATAAAATGCATTTTATTATAAATATATCTTTGAAACCTAAATATTCTTTAACATTTGTCCTTTTCTGAACTGTTAATGGAAATTTTTTCTTTATTTATTTTTTTAGCTTATTTCTTTATTTCTTTAGCTTTTTATTAGCCTTTAAATTCTACGGTATTAAGTTTAGATTTTAAGATTCTATAAGAAACTATTTAAAGATATATTACTTTCTATAAAATAACATTCGAGAAATCTTAACAGATTAAAAAGAATACTTCATCGAAGATTTCCAACAAGTCTTGCATAAGTTTATTTACATGAAATCTGATATCATTCTATCATAAATTCTTTTATGCGATTTTTTAGTTTTAATGACAGCTACAATTATAGCATTAATTCATAAACTCCATATTTTGATCTACTATTTAAAGTAAGAATTATATGTTTTCTTAAGTGACATAACGTAAAGTATTGCGTTTTAATAATGACAATTAATGAAACAACGAATAAAACATAAAAATTTCATAAAGGTCTAGCGTAAAATTTTTTCATTATTTCTCAGTCATGATTATTTAGGTCAAGTTATAATGTAAAGTAATCAAGCTTTAACCACGTGACATTGTATATGAATTCTAAAACCAATCTCACACGAAATCTTTTGTGAATTCTTGAAAGCTATTTTCCATACTCTAGCGACACGTCATTTTTTAGTTCTGCTCATTGCGCATTATTTAGTTCTATTTTTGAAGGTCTCTCAGCATTCTCTATACAAATCAGGGAAAAAGAATCTTAGAAAATAAATATTTCTTACGCGGCAGTGTCGTGCTGATAGTAGTAGTACTAGAGGTGGTGTGTATGTTAGTGGCGACAGAGGTAGTGCGGATCGCTGTACTCGGTACGGTGCTTGTCGACGACAACGATGTCACGGTCGTTGTCACCGTATCCTTGACGCCTGACTGTGTCGTCGCCTCCAGTGTCACGTCTGGTATGATGTTGTCCTCGAGCTGTCGCTCCTGCTGCATATCCTCGATCGTCGCCACCTCGGTGGTCTCGACGAGGTTTAGGCTCGTTGCCGCAATGATGGATGCCCGTGGCGTCACTATTCCAGCTGACGGCTGACTCATCGGTGTCGGCTGTGTCGGACTCGATAACAACGTGCTCGTCATCCGACTGTGCCCGTGATGTTTGTTACGCCGTGCGTGGAAATCTTTCTGCGCCTCTACTACAAGACGAACATTGCATTAATATACATCATTACTATACTAGTTTTATCATTTTATATATTCAAAAATGGACTGTAAAAATCTGCGGAAATCTGAATTGCTTTAAATAGAGATATTTCAAGTCTTATATAAGTATGAAAAGTCTAAGATTTCTGAAACAAATTTACATAATATATTTTCAATATTTGAGTTGTATCTTGAAGAGATTCAATTATTATAATCTATAATTATAGTTAAGTAACTAATATGAAACGTAAAATGTCTGTATTACTTTTTTTGTAAAATTTTGTTAATTTATTTCACAATTTTTATTACCCAATAAATTTGTGTTTTTTCTATAAGAAAAATGCTACGGTTTTTGAAATATGTTTTATGTAACGGTAGTTCATATCGTAAAACTTTTGGTATAAAAATCGTAACTCTTAAAAACCAATATATTAACAGTTTTTATTTTATATGATAGAAGTAGACATTTAAAAATTGTAGTCTACAAAAATATTAATTTATGCGTATTAAGATTAATATATTAAATTATACTGAAATACTTATTATTTAGTTTAAAAATGTTCATGCATACGATTTTAATTTATCTAAACTTAACTTTTTTTGGTTATATAGATTTTATATCAAAATCAAATGGCAAAGAAAAAAGAATGTAGCTTTTACGCCTTTTCCTTGCCGTGAAAAAAGTACCTAACTTGTGCAGTTACAAAAATGAAACATTATTTATAGCTACAGATTATAACTAAAATTTTTTTATGAGTATTTTGTATGTCACCTCAAAATATAAACGTCTCGTTTTGTCAAATATATTGCATTATTTATGGGTCTGTGTACGCATATATGTATGTATAAATATTATAGCGTGTTTTACGGAAAAACACGTGCATCGGTCAACAAGTATACGTAATATAGTATTTACGTAATATAGTGCCACTATAAATATTAAATGAAATTGTAAGATATATATAAAGCTAAAAGTTAAGAGTTGCTTTAATTTACGTATTAGCAATTTAAATTGCCAATTTACGGTTCAAATTACTTAAAATTAGTATCGATGTGTAAAGTTCTTGTTCCCATAATTAAGGATATCAATTACTATAAATTAAATTTAATTAAAAAATTATTATAATAATTAATCCTTTTTATCTTATTTTATATTATTAATTCAGTGTTTTTACTTAGACATGTATCACATAAAATACATTTTTGAATAGGAAATACGTATGTTTCCTTAAAGTATAAAAATTCTGAAAAAAACTTTTTCTTATTACATATGAGCATTCAGAAAATCATTATCATATCTTGGTAAACTGAAATAAACATTTTAAGAAACTTCGGTAACGTAAAAATCTACAATTCCTAGCTGAAGCTTTGCTGAATCTTTTATTATTTTTGTCTTTTAATATCGCGACGTACTTAGGTTAACGATGAAACCAAGGAAATATCGGTTGTCAAAAGTTCTAGAATTAATTTTTATTCTGTTTATTTTCTGTTAATCTTTATTATCATACAGTCTGTTTCTAAAGCATCGTAACACGAAAATGTTTCCTTTGGAGTGGTGCATCTTTTGCGAAATCGTTTGCTATTTTTATAGGGTATGTATTAGATTGACTCGTTTCACTTGTCATTCTTTGGTATCTAAATGTGTTATCGTGGTCGACTGAATGTCGACGTTTCGTGAGTTCGAATATCACTGGTATAAAGTTTGCTTTACGAGTTCGGCGATCGATAAGAGGTACTTTGGGTTTTTCTTTCACTTCCATTACTCCTCCGCATCTCTCCTTCCTTTTTTTACGAAATTGAACGTAACCTCAACGCTTCGCGATATCCCTTTTCATTATCTCGTTCATTTGGTGTTACTTTTTGTTTTTCAGTTACTCACTGACAGCCAGTAACTTCCCCTTTATTTTCTTACTTCACCGGACTCGCGTTCTTTCGACACAGTTAAATCGACTGGCCGCACACTAAACTCGTTTCAACTTTCTAGTGTATAAAAACCGCTTTTCTTCTCTCTTTTTCTCTTTTCTTTCTCTACCAATAGAAGAGATTTGAGAAAGAATTTTTCTAATTTCCCGGAAGAGCTTTCGAAATAGCTTTGTGTGTAAACCTTTTTGTGATTAAAAAGTGAGACAGGAAAGCTCAAAATATAGTTTTATGCTTTACGATTAAAGATGTATGTAAAGAATAAATATTTGCTCTATCTATTTCTTTTTGTTTTTATTGAGGATAGTTTTAGTAAGTGTTACAATCATTGTACTAAAACTTATAAAATTTCCATTTTCTCTTAAAATAATTTTGATAAATCATTTTGAATATTTTTTATTTTTACGATCTAAAAAATGTATCTAAAGGAATTACATATGTATTTAAAGACAATTACATAAATAAATTTTATTTTTTTTAATAGGCCATACAAATTTTGTGTATGAATAGGCAAATTTGCCTAATTCTTTATTGTCATACTTCCATTTATGCCAAAAGTATGTGTAATTTTGAGTTTAAATTAAATGAATAATTTATACTTTCAAATAAAATATTTGAATCACTAAATACAACATCACTAAACACAAAATCATTAAACACAACTATTATACCTTTAAGAAAATGTAATTTGTAATATATGAAATGCAACATATAATAATCAATCAATAACTGGCTAAAGAATATTAAATATTAAATTACAGGAAATTCTGTTTTTAAATAAAAACGGTTTTTGAATTAATAGTTGTCAATTTGTCTTTTATGCAATGAGGTAAATCATATTCAAGTCTAAACCTTTGTGCAAATAATTTTTCATTATTCAGTTTGCTTATATTTTTAGATGTAAATCATTAAAATTGTTTGAAACAAAAAAAATGTTTTGAATATATTTATGTTTTTAAATAATGTCATAAAAATACATTTATTTTACAAAATTTATTTTATATGTATAGTTTTGTATAAAAGGAAAATGTTTTAGTCAAGTAAAACTGAACTTTTCATTATTTCCATAGAAATTTTCTTTCTGAAAATATTCTATTCAAAAATAACTTCAAAAATTATTCACAAAAATATTTGATTGCATTGTATATACATATACTTGCTTTAAAAAGTTGTTTTATATCATTTAAAAATAATTTTCTATTAAAAATTATATTAAATTAAATCAAAGATTTTATGTGTTCTACAATGTTTGGAATAAATGGATAAAACAATAAATAAAGCAAATGAGAAAATCTAGCAATCATTTAGAATTTTAAATATAATTTTTTAACATTAACGAGAAAGATTATTTTAATACACGTACATGAGAAGCATGTTGATTTTAATTATTTGAATGGTATTCAATATTTGGTGTATCTTATAAATAATATATTTCACATTTTTCTTGCTTAAAATTTTTTATTGAAAATAACCAGTTCAAAAGCTTAATATAAATTACTTTAAGTATTAATTAAATATTTGTATTCTATGTTTATACATTTTATGATGTGGCAAAGTAATGATATCAGTTAATTAACAATTACTGTTAATAAAAAAGAATAAATAAAGTGAGGAACACCTAATTTGGATGAAAATGAATACGATTAATATTCATACTCAAATTATAGAATAGACAATTAACAATTTTGGATTATCGAAGCAGCTTTATTGTAAGAATAGAAAAACTATTAAACCACAATTATTAAGTAAATACATGTAACTCTGAATTATATTTTAATAAAAAATATTAATTTATAACAACATTTAAGTTGTACTTCTAATCGTAAATTCGTTCAAAAACATAGTGTCTTGATTGCTTTCGAAATAGAAAGGAAGAAAAATTCAGCATATCGAACTAATATAGATTGCGTAAGTCTGTGAGATTACGTGCAAGGTAAAGGAGGATAAAAAGGAAGAGAAAGAAAGGAATGAAAAGGATGAATATTTAGATAAATAAAGTAGACAGTAAAAAGAGTGAGTGAGAGAGAGAGAAACAGTAAGTTCGTGGAATTGCGTTATGCACCTGCACGCGACTTTACTGGCCTTTCGCAGATACACTTCGATGTTTACCACTTTACAAGCGTCCATGTTATGCTTCGATGCACTCGAGTAAAGCGAGTCTGCAGCCCTTATATACTTTGCCAAGTAATCTAACAAACCAGTTTCAGAACGAAAAAGGGGCAAGAAAATAATGAGAGTAAGGATGAAAAGGATGTATAAATTTTATGAACGAATTCTTTACATTCATTTGAACGAAAATTTGAATTTACAGTATTTTATTTTGTAAAATTGTTGCTACAAATTTTCATTGAAGGATCACTTATGTGAGGTTAATAGCATCAATTTGTAAATATTGTTATTCTTTGCTTAGAATAAATTCTTTAGTTTATTTGTATGAAGGTTTATAGAGGCTGTTAAGTCAATTATGTGTCACATGAGTGAATATTCACTTTAGAAGTGATGAATGTTCATTTAATAGTATAAAAAATAGAGATCCTTTCATAGTTAAAAGTTACATGGAAAATATCAAAGTACAAGAGCAGAAAAATTAGAATCTCAAATAATATAATGCAATATGAAATCAAAATTTAATCAAAGTTCTTTGAAAATTCTTTTATTTCTTAAATAAGCAGTTGAAAATGTTAAGTTATGAAAAAATTTACATTTTAAAATCTATTATATTGCTTTCTATTAATTAAATACATCTAACTAAAGTAGAAATGAAACTTGGATCTGACTCTATTACTGGTTAATCAGATTTTTGTCGAGCTTGTAACGCAAATTTAAACAGTTTAGATTTAGTTAAAACTAAGGTATCTGGATTCAAGTAAACTGATTACTTTTAAAGTAGGATCATGAATGGCTAAATTAAATTCAAAATGTCACGTAAAGTGTAAAGAAGATTTAATCATTTATAAAAGTATGGTTCACAAAGTTGCTTTAATTTCAAGGATCCTTCTTACACCAGTATTAAATTCATATTGAAAACTATTCTTATTAACTAATTCGTTAGAATATTATTAATTAGCAATAATATTTTTGTTATTAAATTATTTATTAATAACCTTAATAAAATAAAACTTATCTGAAAAGTATTTGAGTACTTGATACATTATCAAGTAGATTCATTTAATAAGAAAAATTCATTTTAACCTAAGGAATCCGTGATGTAATTTGTATCCCTCTGACTATCTTGCTAATGTAATTACATGAATAAATTATACACATATAAGTGTTGCGTCAAAAATGTATATTTAAAAATAATTAAAAAATTAATAGATAAAATATCAGATTTGTAATTTTTATAATTAAATCTGAATAATACTTTTAATAATACTTTTATAATACTGCCAATTTATTATAATGAGTACAGATAGAAGCAATAAGAAATTTCTTTATATACTTAAGTTAATTCAAAACAGGCATGAGAAATATGCAGTGACTTAATTGAAATTTAAGGTACGTTTCTACGGTCATTGAAAAGAGGTTGCAACATAAAATTAAAAAATGCTCACTTTAAGCTCCATATATATTTAATCAATTATGCTTCTGTTCGCGGAAAACTTACCGACGCAGGGGTTGACCCAAAGGAGCCGCTGCCAGCCGAGGCATTCGTAAAACGGCGCCAAGTCTGTCCCTTTACAAGCGCAGTTCGAGCGCAACTCCGTGCCCAAAATTCCCAACATAGCCTTTCTGCAACCCTGGGGAGGACCTGCGCACTTCTTCGTCACGCTGTCCACTGCACAGTTCTGCTCGTAGTGCTCTAATTTCATTCTTGATGCGACAGTCATTTTTCGTTAATTTTATTGTTACAAATAAAAATATACTACGGCTCTATAACAATAGTATTATGATTTACTTTCTTGCTGTAACATGTAATAGGTCGTACCACGAAGAATACATTTTTCGAGAAGTATCTAAGTAAGTGCCATTACTATAAACATACGTATTTTTATTAATCCTTTCGTAAAAATCTTCAAGATTATTATATCCAGGTACATTATGCTTACTCTTACGTCATGCACTCGTAATTGATCGTAATTAAAGAGTGTTAAAGACTATTAGGTTTTTTATTCTTAGATATTTTTATTCTAAAATTGAATGCAAACTTCAAAATGATTAATTATCAAAGACTATATGAAAAGAATTAGGTCTCTCGCTAAATATCATAGTCAAAATTATGATGTTAACATGATTTCGTTTACTTTCTAATATTATTTTGTTATGCAGTATTGCTAAAGCTGTAAGTATATATTTATTTTGATTATGAATTATCAATGAGTCTGTAGATGTAAACATAAAATGGTTTCTTTTTTTCTGATCTGTTCTTATATCTTTAAAGTATGTAATAAAAACTGGAAAATTTGATTTATGGAGAAAGATTAAGCAAAAATGAGAATAAAAAACCAAGAGAATTTCGAAACCTGAATTATTCAAGCAATGCTAGTCTTTTGCGCGTACAAAAAATTCATTAGCGCATATTTCTTTCGCTTTCGTGTCCTTTTTTGTCTCATTTTTTTATATCTATGCATTCCATTTATCGCTCTATGGAATTCTCTGCTATTTCTTCGCATATTAAAAAATTTTACTTCCTTCGGCAAACAATCTTCCTTCAAAAGCCACACATTTTTAAGACTTTTAATCTTCTTAATCCTTTAACACATATACTCACACTCACACTAGCATATATATATGTCAGATATACTCTTCATTTATGTGTAGATGTCGATTACATGATCTCCAAGAGAATCACACAGAAAATCTATTGCAGATCATGAATTGATGTTAATGAAAACATATAATATTGAAGGTCTAATAAAGCCCAGTTCTCGAAGTAAAAAATACATCTAAGAGAATCAAATTAGTTACATATAAAAAGTCAGTTACTTAGATATAATATCTATATTTTCTAAGTTAGTATTATTAGAGCTCAGATGTATGCATAACATTTTCGTAAGTAATCGAATACGTATATTAAACTTTTCAATACGTACAGTTTGTATATCAAAAGAGGCTAATTTTTATTCAGTTTTTATTTGAATGAGATCTTCATTTTTATTTTCTATCTATAGCTCTTTTTAATGCCTTAATGAATATCTATGATTGGTTTTAATTTTGTTTCAAACTGCTCGTATCATATTTAAATGTTATATATATTAGTATATTCTAACGTATCCCATACTAAATAATCAATTATATTCAAGATGTTATAATCATTTTGAAACAACTTAAATCACATATTTTATTCTCCAGAAAATATCTATTAAGATTCAATTAGTCATGATGTTACGAAAGAACCTTTTTGAGTTAAATTTCATAATCTTGAGATCTCTTTAAAAAATGAAAATGTAGTGAATAATTATGCACAAAATATAATAAGTTATTTTGTTTATATAAGTACAGTTTACTTATGTAAAAAGTAAATTTATTATTCATTATAAATATATATTTATGCTAATAAACTTTTAACTGAAACTTATTCTTTTAAAGCAGTAGTTTAACTGAGGTTTAATTTTAGTATTTTAAAATATCTTCAACTGTACACAAACTTAATCCAAAAAAAATAATAACTAACCTGCAGGCGGCATCTTCACGGCAAGTTTCAGCGAGAGTATTGCAGTATGGTATCTCAGATCCAACTGGAACACGTTGTGCACAAACTGGATGCATCTTTTCTTGAGCTAACATACACTCATCTCGATTAGCCTCCGATTTTCTACGAATTAGAACGAAGACTGTTATGGTAGTCAAATTTGCATTTATTAAATAAACATATTCAGGTCGTAAAAGCGACAAGTTAGAAGGTGTTCACATTATCCAGAGAAAATGAAAAGACTAGATTTCATTTTTTTAACAGACTAAAAGAGAATTAGTTCTGCGAAAGTATTAAATACAGATATAACATATATGTACATGCCTACGAAGAACTGGGTCATTGAAAGGAAGCATCAACTATTCATGACAGAAGATCTAATATAATAGTATACAGGATAATCACCAATAAATTTTGTTTATTTTTTAACAGTAGATTAGCTAGAAATCAATATAAATAAAAATCAATATAACTAGTTCGTATTATGAAATTTCATTTATAAATAAAATTATTTAAAATAAAGTTCAAAATTAATTTCATAAATTTTTAGATTAAGATCTAGTATAAAATTATATATATTAAATACCATTAATAAATACCAATACTAGTATAATTAAATTGCTTTTATATCACTTTTGTAATATTTTAATAAGTTTTCATAAATTAAAAATATATAAAATGGATAAAACAATTTAATATAATCGAAAAGCTACATATATTTTTTAAAGAAAAAGTTGATAGAATTCTACCTTTATTGTGAGCAATTAATTAGTAATTTTCATTATATATGTACCAATTATTCATATCATAATTCGAAATTCAGATCAAACAATTTCTCTATAAATTTATTTATGTTAAAACAATTATTTTCTATAAATTGCATTTATTTAAGTTTTTTTGAGTTACCAAAAGTGAATAATATTACTGTAATTTTGAAAAAGATGTTTATTCATCATAAATCACTGCAAGTCAGTCCATTTCTGTTATTTATATTCAATTATTATAAAAAAGTGAAAAATCACATTTATAGAATCGATACAAATAAAATGAAATTTTACTAACTACACTATATTAACATTTTTCGAAATAAGTAGACACATGAAATTTGTTGATTTTTGGAATAAAAAGTTGTACTCTTAAAGATTTAATAATTGTATAAAATAATGTTAAATTTTTATATATTGAGATTTATAATAAATGATAAATAGAAACTGAATAAAGGAAATAAAATTAAAAATAAATTTATCACCTTTTTTTAGTTGAAATTTATAATATAAATTGAAAAGTAAAATTATATACTGATACACTTCAGGAAGACATAAAAATATATAAACGGGGATTTAAAGTAATGAAAATAGCATATTTATATACGTAAATTAATGAATTGTATACATTTTTAAAATGTTATGTCTAGTAATCGAAGTGTTGATTAATAACCGTGTCATTAATAAAAATAAATATATATAAAAGATAATTATTAGAAAAGATAAAAGAAAATATAAAAGAATATATAAAATTAATAAATCTAATTTTTTATAAAATTGCCTCTATATTTTAATATAAATAAAAATATATAATATTAAATTAAGCATAATATTGAAATTTTCATTCTATTATATTTATACTTAAAAATGAGCAAGTTTTATTTATTTTAGCATAATAATAATCGGCTAATTATTTTATAAAATAATTTTGCTGAAATAAAATATTAAAAAATCAGTTTCTGTATTAGGATTATATAAACATAATTGCTTAATCAAAATTAAAAGTTATTTAATTAATTACGATTTTATGTATTTAAAAAAAAATTTTTCTTTCGATATTATGAAAACAGTATATTTGTCGATAGGATAACTTTAATTTAAAATAGCAGTTTTTAAGAAAAATAATTCAATTTCTTTTAATTAGCTATTGAAAATTTAAAGAGAAGCTTTCGAACGGCTGAAAGTCTTTTAGGTGATGATGGTATGATTGATTGTATTAGATTTAATAAGTTAATAACTAGCTTAAAAAGTACGCAGTTTGAAAATGCGTTATAAACTATTTCTATGAAATTAATCTTCGAAAATCATGATCATGTATTATTCATCAATGTAATTAATATTGAAATAATTTTGTAAAATTTTTCTATTTTAAACAACGTAAAATGTAATTTTGAATTTCAATAAAATATCAATATTTCCTTCTATGATTCCACCAGAAAACGAGTTGCATAAATAAATGGAATTTATAGCTTTTATGACACAATAATCAAGTGAACTCAAATATTAACAAAAGCACACAAAATAAAAGGTAAAACAATTCCAAATAAAACACTTTTCTTTAATAGTGTTAATAAGACAACAGTGAGATAAAACTTATTTGTAGTTAAACGTCACACATAGGAATTCGCGAGAAAAAAGAATGACCATGAGATCGTGAGAATTTTATAATTTGTTGCAAGTTAGAATCTCATTACGTTTTCGAGTTTCAGCTTTATTTGCACACGAGTGGATCTATGTTATCCTACTTTACGTACTACAGCACTCTTAAACAGTAATAGATTTAGTTCTTTCTATATACCTCAAAAATGGATGAAGTTGAAAAGACATGTTATTTTAAAATATTATAATAATTATATTTATCAATACAACGGTGCTTATTAAAATTACGCTTACAATATTGTGCTGCTTGTAATTAATATTACAACGGTATATGTTTTAATTTTAAAAAATTCTTTCTCTGCAGTTAGGAACTAAATTTATAGTGTTCAGAAATCATTCAATCTTTTTTATAACACATACTTTTTACATGTTACGTTTTCTTTTAAATTATCTTGTAAGATATATTTCTGCTTAGAAATTTTGATTTTAAATAATTTATAATCTATTATAAAAGCCTAGAATTCATAATAAATAAAAATATTAAAAATTTTTATATTTTTATACACATAATCGTTGTATTATTAATCGCCGAGCGATTAATTTAGTATGTAAAACTGCTGTTTAATAAGAAATAATAAATATCTAATAGTTTTCAATAAAAAAACGTTGAATAGAATAATTATCATAAATTTTTCTTAATTAAATTCATAGAAAAAATCAGAAATAAAAATTTTACAGCAAATAGTTTATGTTTTTAGGTGCATAATGAGATATTAAAATTAAACGTATACTACCTGCATAGGCAGAAGGCTATTTCTATTGAATTTTTATGGCTGGCCATCTTGTAGAAGTATTGAAGTGCTGTCATGCATTCGTTTCGGGCGCAATTTGTCTGATTACATTGGTTCAGTACTGGTTGCAATAAGTCCTTACACTCTGCATCGTCTCTGTGCACGAATAATCTTTTACTTATCTCTGTTCACATTCCTTTAATTAAGTATGTTAATATTTTCTAATTGACTAAAAGAAAAATGTTTAACTAAAAATCATTTCTTTTATGCATAAAAATTATTCTACGCTTCACAATATCTTATATCTTAGTTGTTTTGCTTTTATAATAAATTTTCTCTGAATTACTTTTTAAAAAATTTCAGTCTTCTTTTAAAATCAAAATCTAACAAAGTTTTTCTTTACTTTCGTAGAATAATACTGTAAATAAAAAATTTGTAAGGGCGATGAAACTTAAATTTTAATAATTTTATTTACAAGTATTATACATTTTTCATAAATATAAATATACACGACATCTTGATTATAATTAATAATTCTTTTATATCAGTAAAGCTAGTGTAAACCTTAATGAGTATCTATTGCATGTACTGATGCACATACCGAAACTTCATTATAGAGTACCAAAACGTGTTTCTAATTACTTAATGATTGCTATAATGAAAAAAATTTCATAAAGAAATCTGTTTATTAATAATTAATTATTACTGTAATCATTGGAACAATAGTGTCTATTTTATCGAAGAAGGTGCTATTAAATTGATGTTAAAATTTTACAGTAATTAGAAGGAATTTTATTAAAAATTTATTAAAAATAGTAATTACGTGAAAAGCAGTAATAAAAATGCTTTCAGATGATACTATATTTGTGCATAGCATCTTCTTTGCTTGTTTTTTAATTTCTCTTACTGCATCTGATTGTATAAGTCTCACAGTTACCAAAATACTTTTACTACTGTTAGTGGTAAAATTTTTTATACTTTTTTAAGATTCAACGTTTCATACTCAAAGTGCAACATACAAGTCAGTTCAAGGGATACAAAAGAGAAATTTAATAGAAATAGAAATAGTAAAAAAGACTACAATGAAATCAGTACAAGCATAGGAATAGTTGGATGACAGAAAGCAACACTTTATGTAGTAGTATTTCTATATATAGCCTAGAATGAAAAAACTACTCACTTGCAGGCAGAATAAGCATGGTGACACGTGCTGGTAAGAATCACCTTCACTGGCTGCTGGACAACTCCCTCGTTATCTGATAGCAATGAAGACCCATCAGAACCTATTGGAACGAGAAATAAAGAGAGAATATTATATAAATAATAACGGTGACAGGAAAGTACCTGTAATCTATTTATTTTTCATTGATACTTTTTTATAAAAATATCAATATAAGCGTATTACTAAGATATATACTTTTATTATATGAGAATTTTTATTCTAATTACTTACTTAAAGAAAAAAGAGCAATACCTGTAATACTACTAAATCAAAGTTCGAGTTTTTTCTTTATTTATTGTACACAAATTAGTATTTCATAATACTAATAAAATAATTCTAATTTTAATGAGCATGTTCTATAACTTTTCATTATTTAACTTTAAAAACAATTATTATATTAAGAATGATAAATGAATTAAGAATGAAGAAGGATAAAAACTCTTGGTCTGATGTATAAGACGTTTGAAAATTATATCAATAAAAATTTCTTTTTTAAATCAACAGGTTATGGTAAGTTAACAGAAAGATGAATTAATTTAGAAATAATATATATTAAAATATTCATATAAAACAATTCTAATTAAATACTTAATTAATAATCAGAATAACACAAAATTTATTAATAACTGGGATAACGTATTATTACATAATTATTTGTAATTATTTTCAATTTCCTTGATCGATAAAATTATACTTTATAAATGTTATTTTCAATTCACACACACACACGCACACACTTTTTATACTTTATATGTTCACATTTTTTACTATTGTAATTATTAAATTCGATTAATCATACATTACATATGTCAATAAAAAATGTATTCAATTATTTACAAAAAATTTTAGTATTGACTAAAAATTTTGTCTATAATTGTTAAACAGATCTCTGCTGGATTCAATTAATAACATAAAAACATTTTTATTCTTAATTCTTATAAAAAAATAAGCGTAATTAATTATGTTAAATATTATCGTTACGATGTTAAGAACATGTAATATTAATTTTGAATAATTTTAGTGCATTTGAGTATAGTAGATAAAGTAGAATGAATTTCTTTTATAAAAGAACATAATAAAAATATAAAAATTTGCAAATCAAATCGTATTTTAAAATTAATAAGATATCAGAGATACTTAATATACGATTGTGCAATTTATTTTTCATAAAATTCCATTCAGTCAAATTTAGTATAATGTCGATTTAATCTCGTTAGTAAGGTGTTTATACGGTGATACAAAAAATTTGAAATTTCGTCTAACGATTAAATGCGCATGAACAAGAAATTGATAATCCAATGATGGCTCAAACTTTAAAAATAACTAAATATCAGCCAATAATATATATTGTATATTATCGGAAATTTTTATATATAAATAAAAAATTCATATTCAATAAAATTAAACAGATTAAATAGATTTGATGACCTTATTATTTCATTTACATAATAATAAAAATATATTTTATTTTATAAATACCTAAGTCGTAGTGGATAAATTTGTTATTGAGCTCTTAACTAATATATTAAATTCCATTTGGGTAATCGAATAGTTGTTAATCCCAAAATTAAAATGATATATTTTTTTTTTAGATTTAAATAATATATTTCAACAAAATTATGAACTTTTTAGATGTTCAACAATAGATATACAAAAAAATTATAAGCGTATCATTCATTATTTTAAACAATTTTAATTGTAAGAAAATTAAAATGCTAAACATTCTTATTTGTCGAATGAATGTATGAAAAAATATAAAAAATAAGTTTCAGTTTAATCATGAACTTTAATTAATAAAAGTTAAGGGTAATAATAGTTAGTAAATATAAATAGAAAAGTGTTTTTATTTCGAGTAAAATTTTTATTATTCTTTTCAAATATTAAATCATTTTCTTTATTCATTGATACAATTAAATATGATAAGTAAAAAAATTTTTAGAACTATAAACATTTTTATAAATTTGCAAAACACGCGTATACAAGAAATTTAATAGTTTTCTCTAGTAAAAGCAAATGCATAGGATGACCTTTAAATTAGGAAAAGTCATGCTGAAGGAAAAATACGTTAAAACTTTCATTATTTCACATAACTAGAATTCACATTATTTTATTGAATAACCAGAACTTTGCTAATATTTAAATTTACATATTTTAGAAGTGAAATAAAAAGATCAAGGGTTAATTATAATATATATGTTAGGATTATAAACAATCAATACAACTAAAGATAAAGAGTTTGCAAAATTCAATGTTTATGTTTTTCAAAGTGCTTGGGTATATTCTACAAAATTATCTAACAATTACATTTTTATGTCTTTTGATTTAACTACATTATTTAATTGGAATATCGATATATTTTAATTTTTAATCTCTTTAATTTTCTAATTTTCAAGAAAGCTTAAGAATATCGTTAGTAATATATACTTTCCTCTTTCATATGAGAAGAAAAAGAAAAAAAAGGCTTGTAATTTCTAATTAAAATAAAAGGATAATAAAAAGCAAAAGAGCGATTGGTGATTAATTGCAGACAAATTAACTAAAGTTATTATTTGATTCGCTTCTTGATTGGAGGTTAATACGTCTCCATAAAAAGCAGTCTTATTATATTATATATTCCATTAACACGACTATTGTCCCTAATTGTATTTATTTTCATGTCAATAGAAGAATGCATGTATAAATTGAAATAAATGGAATATTAATGTGTAGGAACGGATTGAGAAAATTCATGTTGAACTGATGTTCTTTTATAGTATAATAAGAATGAGATCGATTCCATGAGTAAAATACGAGTTCTTTTTCTCTATTCTTATCCATCTCTTTTTCTCTATTATTATCCATCTCTTTTTCTCTGTTTTTATCCACCTCTTTTTCTCTGTTCTTATCCATCTCTTTTTCTCTGTTCTTATCCATCTTTTTTTCTCTTTCGATTTCCCCGTTACTACCCGTGGTCATTTGTAGAAACGGAAAGCGAAGAAGAGTGATCGGTCAGTTAAGAGTGAAATCCGACGCATTTTATTAAGACAAATGATCAGACATCTGAAACTTACCACTTTCTTCTGAACGCCTACATTCTTTAGATATATTAATTTACTCACTCTCTTCCTTCCTCTCTATTTCATTCTTAGTCCACTCTCTTTCATTTTTCTTTTGGTTCTTCTATCATTACTTCTCGTTATTCGGGTATACTTTTGAAAGTCTTTTCTCTGCTTTTAATTCTGTAGTTTCTGATATTACAGATACACAGATGTGAAGAGAAATTTTTATGTCTGATCAACATTATTCCAGGTATAGAAAATAGTTATAACTAATAACTTTTTTCTATTCAAATATTTGTTTTTTCTTAATGGGTATAGAACTAATGATTTTATTGCAATGTATAATCTTATTATATGTAATAATTTTATTGTCTAAAGTATTAAAACATTACGATATTAATATTTTTTGTAATTTCATTATATATTAGGGAAAATTTTTTGACAAAAGTACTGTTGCAGAATTCAAATTCAATAAATATACATAACGAATATTTATTCATGATGATAACTATATACTGTTCTTCTATACTCTGTTTCCATTTCTCAATTTTAGTACTAGTTTATTGTATGATAAATACGTCATATAATTCTTTACTCGAGTAATAAAACTATTTGAAATAGGGGTAATAACGTAAATAACTGATTGGGAAATTTAACGTAAATAAAGTATAATAAAAAAATGTTCTCTTTGAGATAAATTTTATGAAGGAAAATAAAATTAAGTGAAATGAAATTTACATAATATAAAAATGAATTTGAATATATTTTTGGTACTTAATAACTGTAATTGTTAAAAAATATGCTTGTTTGTTTATTTTCAAAACTTTTTTTCATTTAAATTCTTAATTTTTAACTTGCTAATTCTAATATTAATTTAACTTAATTTATGTATATGTGCAGAAATATTATAGAATATATAATCTAAAATTTGCATAACTTTTCGCTCATTTGCAATTTATTTTACATTTATTAGACTTCTTATAAAAAGATAAATTCAATAAGAGCGATTGCATAAGATTCAAAAATTGAAATTATCTATTCTAAAAATAATTTTCTAAAATATTTATCATGAATTAGAATAGTTTTCTCATTCAGATCTCGGACATTCAAACTTTATAACTTCTATAATAATAATTAATTCATTAAAACAATTTTCTATTGATTTAAATATTCTTTTTTAGTTACTATGTTTTCATATTCAATAAACTTTATTCAATTCAATTCAAACAAATTTACATAAGTCTTTTTTCATTAGTATTTCATTTTTATCAAAAACTATTGATTTTTTATAAACTTTGATTTGTAGTTGAAAGATTTTACCAACGAACTTTATAACTTTTAATCATTTATATGTATATAAATAAAAGTTATTAAATTCTATTTAGTTATTTTGTATATAAAATAGTTTTTATGATATATTTACAGATTCTATAATCATAAAAAAGTAAAAAGTACAGATTAATTAATATTTAAGCAAGGATTCAATTTTAGTAAAGAATTTTATTTAATTGTTCATGATATTTAATATGAATTGAGACAAAATTATTTAAAAATACGTTATAGACATGTAAAAAATCAATTTAAAAATATTGAATTTTCAATAATAATTTAAGCACACATCAGTTATTTATTTTAGAGTATCTTAACACTAATTTCATGAATTTTTAAAAGAATTAAAATTGTAAATAAGTTGCTAAACTGTAAATAGTTTATAATAAACTGTAACTGTAAATAGTTGCTAAAAATTAGTATTTAATAAATTGAGTTTTGATTCCAAGATAATAATCATTTATAAAAAGAGATGCATCATTGAAAATCAAAGTAAAGAATAAATTCAAATGAAGTATAAATAATCGTTAGCAAAGGAGTTTAATAAATAATTACAGTTAAATATTTAAATAATTTGGCATTGTGTTTTATTCTGTTTTTTAACAGAAGTCATTTTGAATAGTAATTAAATTCAGGGAATAAATGAGGAAGAGAAAAAAAAGACAGATACGGATAAAGAGAAAGAAAAGAGAGAAAGAGAAAGAGAGAGAGACCTACATATAGGTTTACGTATACAAAATATTCAAAAATGGCTGTATAGCATAGAATTTTAAAATTCAATAGACAAAGCACACATACCACACTTGTCGCACGCTCTATTTTCATTGCGAATGTTCCATATTTTTTCCGTTTTCATTTATTGCTTTTCATTTTTATTTTGTTTATGTGTTATAACTTATTACTATTGTTTTCTTCTAAATCTCTTTTTTCTTATACCTTCAATCTGCATCACTTTTTATTACTTTTAACAATTTTTTTTATTATTGCCATCGATTTTATCTATTTTTATTTAGAGAAAGACTTTTAACACTGTTTGGATGTTTTGTTCTTTTAAACCAATTAATATTAATTGAATTTATCGTTTGATTATAGTTAAACATTCGTCGATGTATAAATTAAATATTGTACTTTATTGCAGATATACATATAATTTTTTTTGTTCCTTACATTGTTTTAAAATGTGCATCAGTAATCAATACAAAATCAAATATGATAGTTAATATTAGTGAATCTGTTATTAACACTTTATAAAATAAATTTATTAAATATAATGTCATATATTTCTAAAAATTGCATTGATTTACTTTAAATACATCACATATTTAAACAAAATTAAATTCCATATTTGAAATTATTAGATATAAAAAATGTGCATTTTTCAAGAAATTTTATTATGACTTTTTCATTGCAAATGGGTTGAAAAATTATAGAGGTAAATTGAAAACTATTTAAAAATTTATAAGTACCCGAAGAATGTTATTTACTATATGATAATATATTACATTTAATTCGAATTATTTCTTCCTCTATCGTCATACATAAAATTTTTCGTACGAGAAACTTATGTACCGAAGACAGACTTCAAATGATGAAATTTCAATGAAAAAGGGTTCTTACAGCCGTCATCACTCAAACACTATATTCGTCATCACACACAATACTTTTTTCCTTGACGATAATGGAAATATTAGTTGCCTTCTCGTAACTCATCTTCCTTTTCAATTTACCTATGAAGTCCCTGCATTTCCCTAATAATTAAGGCTCCTGTGATTATGTTAATTGTACTCTCACAGAGATACCCTCACTGTTTGATTTATAAAAAGACAGGAAGATTTTCTCACCTATTTTTCTCTTATTCATAATCGTTAATCATTCAAATAATCTGTTGTGCTTTATTTAATACTGTGATCTTCTGAACATAGTATTTATTCTCACGAAAACTTCTCAATTTATGCAGAATGTTTTATTATACATAGAAATAGAATAATTGATTATAAATATTTATAAGAAAATGTTATGGTTAACGCATTATCTAATAATATTTCTTAAAATCTAAAATTATATTGTATAAACTGAATTATTATTTTTTCTAGAAATTGTATCGGTATTAAAACTAATTTTATATAATTAAATTATACAATTTATCAAATTTTATATAGATAATTCTTAAGGATAAAAAGAAATTAGTTGGTACTACTATATTCATAATTATTATGAAACAAATTAGCTGAAATTATTATCTTTATTGAAATTTCAATAGTTTAAATTATATATTTATATTTTTCTATGTTTAAAAGTACCAAAATATTTTTATACGTAATATTTATATGTATACTAAATTTCTATACTACATTTCTTACTAAATTACATTAGCACCAACTCAAATATTTTGCTAGAACATATTATCAGTTATTTGATAGTACGTGTCATATTATTTTAACAGCCAATATGCATTGGTTATAAGATTATTTAATATATTATAATAAATTACTGCATATTCAAGTATTACATTTCTACTAGCATTTAATATGATATTGTAGATAATGCGATGATTTATACAATACGACCAATAACTTATCAAAATAATTTATATCGTGTATAAGTAGTAAATAGTTTTAAACTGTAATGTAGTAATAATCACTTATTCTTAATATGATAATTATTCATATAATGCAATAGTTAATAGAATTGTGTATTACGTAAGGCTTATTTAATACATTTATATAATAGTGTATTAAGTAACATTAAAATATGAAACGGATTATAATACTGACAGTCTATTAAAGTGTGATTCCTTATAATGTAACATTATCACCATAAAAAAATGAAAAAAAAACATAATGAACAGAATTTGATATATTTTCAATAATCAAATAATAGGACCATATTATTATCAGAAATCCAAATTATGTATATGAAATGGATTGAAAGTGATGTTAATAAATTAAATAATACACATAAAATATAATCAAGAAATTGGGTTGTAATCACGAAATAATTAAAAATATATTTACATAATTAAAAAAAGAAGTAATTACGATATTTAGAATAAAACACAATTTTGTTATGATATATATATATATATAAAATTTTTTTATTTATTGCTATAAAAAATAAAAAATTTCTTAATTTTATAACATACTTGATTTCAATTACGTTCAATCTTCTTTATGAAACTCTAGAAAAATATAAATATTTTGCATTTATGCAATTTTTGATAATTTTTATCACATTTTATTACCGAGAAAATGTTCTTTTACAAGAGCTTCTTGTTATTAATAATTGAATGAATAGTAATTCATAACTTTGACTTTGTTCGCCTCGAGAAAGCAGTGAACTGTCGATTGTAAAGAGAATGTATATATGAATTTCCAATTGAGCGTTTGCATTCGAAAGTGGTACTTTAAAATATTTTTATTTTAACATCTAGCGTACGATAGAAAAAGGCATGAATGAACACAAGATTTAAGAAAAAATAATATTACGAAAAAGTAGACGTTAATTATTTAAAGATAAATTACTTTTTGAAACAAAAATTTTTTTACAGCATTAAAAATTTTTGAAGTTGTTCAAACGTAATTTTTCTTATTTTATTTGCTTCATTTTTGTGTAATGTTTGTATTTAACTACATTTTTTGTAGTTTTACATTTTTGAAACCGCTTAATGAAAAAATTAAGTATGTATTATAAAATGGATTCTTTTTCAACTTAATTGACTATAAAAATATTATTTATCTGTACGCAATTGTAATACTTTTGTATTGGGTTTTCGTTAAGATATCTTTTAGAATATTTTGGTCAAACAATATCGAAGTACTTAAAATTGAGTAATTAATAATAACAAGTTAATGAAAGTAGTTGTTTTATAGGCGTTGATTTTATATTTTATATTGCAATGATTTATAGGAATTATTTTTATATCATTTAAATGATCGGAAAATAAATAATAAAGCTTGACATAAATGAACAGAGGATAATAATTTGATAAATAATAATGTAACATAATAAGAATCGAAAATTCTAAGCGTAATTATAATCTGTGAATAAATAAAAGCAAAAATAATATGAATCATGAAATAAACAAGTATAAAAAGAAATCATAGCAAGTAATAAAAGAATGCTGGGATAGATGATTAAGATTACAAGGAATAAAAAATCAGTGTTTGTTCAAAATAAGAAGAAAATTTCACTGAAACATGAAATATTAACACATTTTATACTGTATTAGCATTAGCTATTCATTCAATAAAGAGAAAATTATATTTAACAAACTATAATTTATATTTAGTACGAAGAAAATTTCAACTATAGAAATCTATAGAAATATTATTCATATAAATATTTTTTAATATATGAAAGTAATATTAGTAAAATAAATAATATGTATATATTTAATTATTTAAAAACTTGTTAAGTGCATAAAAATAATGTAATAGAAAATATTTAAATATTTGTATCCGTTTAAGTCAGATACATTGAAAACGTTTAAAAAATAGATCTAGAAAGACAAAGAAAGAGAAAAGTGTGTGTAAATGTGAGAGGTATAGTATGAGAGGAACTGGATATACGATGCAGTCGTAGCAGAGAGCAAACTATACGTTGCCGAGTGCGAATTGATTACATCCGAATAGCGCGCAAGTAATTATCCTCCGTTATCCTTTAATCCACCGATTACAGAGTGATGCTTCAAGTGACTGATTTTGGAAAATAAAACTGTTCTTTTCTCTTTATTTTTATCTGAATTTCATCGTGAAACGACGTTTAAATGATAGAATCTTAATTATTTAACTTGAGCCCAATGTTAATCAAGATTGGTGCAAAAAAACTAGTTCTTAATTTATTAGTTTATTGCCTTAGTTTGACCAATTATGTTCTTTTTTTTCATTGAAGCACTTATATATACTTCCTTTATAATATTAAAGAAATTATACATTGTTTCAATTAAAAAAAGGTTTTTAAAATTCCCTATTCAAACGGAAAATCCTTAGATTTTAATGTTTTCAATCTTTTTAAAGCAAAATATTGTTTTTTGGAAAATACAAAATTATCCATTTATTTCTTCATATATATGATATTGTATTATAAATAAATTTATAAAGCTGATTCAAAAATAAGTACAAAAATTTTGAATATTAAAAGCATTATTATAAATATTTTGCGAATTGCTTGTGAGTTTATTTAATGAATTCGACATGTGTATATTTTTGTACTTTATTTATCAATATTTATTTATCAATATAGATAATTTTATATGTAAATATATGTTTAAATTTTGACATATACAATAGATATAAAATTCAGAATATTTATTATAGTATTCATAATATTATTATAAACTGTAAAAATATATAATATAACGAAGTGCATAATTTGAAGAAAGTTTATTTTTCTTAAAATAAATAAATAAACAAATAAAGTTAATCTAAAGTTATTAAATGGATAATTTTAAATATATAATATGATACAATCGTCATATGCAATTATGTCACAATATAAACTAAAATAATTAATTAATTATATCTCGAAACTCAGCCAATTACATTTCTGATACTCATTACTATATTGAATCAGAATGCCATGAATTAAATAACCTGATATATTCAGCCACTCTTATGAAAACTATTTTCATGTAAAGGCACGGGTGTTATTAATACCTATTTAGTGATACTTTTGGAAGATTCGAAATGACAAAAATTAAAAGCTGTAAATATCTAGTTAAATTTTAGATAAATCAATTATATACATTAGAAACAAAAATATAACGCATGTTATAATTTGTCTTTTTATAATTTTTTAAAAATTATTTAAAATATAGGTAAGCTTAAAGCTATTTCAAATAATATTAAGCCTTCGAATATTTTAAGCTAATATACAAAAATTAACTAATACCAATAATCAATTAATGTAATTTCTTATTTGTACTTAAAAATTATTTTATTATATATTTATTTGAGAAAGTTATTCTAAAAAGAACAAAAATTATTTCTCGACATACGATTATTTTTATTGTTAAGTAATTATTTTAATAATTGTAGTAATTAGATTACATAAAACTATGTAATTTTTCTTTGAGTTCTCTTCAATTCAAAATCATAATGTAAAATTAACGTCATTGATAATTTATGAATTAACATATTTTAAAATATGTTTATGAAATGATATTACTAAAAATTTAGTAGTAAAAAGCTATAAATGTTATTGTGTAGTTAACTAATGATTTAATATATCAATATTATATTTAACTTATCTTGCTAATAAAGGTCTTTAATTAATTTCAATTTAAACTCTTATAATGTTTATAAGATACAATATTGCATAATAAAAATATGATATTACTATTCTAAAAATTATACGACATAATTTTCAAGTATGATAAATTTGAGGTTGGATTAAATTTTGCATTTAAGTTATATTAAATTTTTGGTTGTAATAAATTTTCTAAAAGAAATGTTTAGCAACTTAATAAATATTTTATTCGTAGTAAAAGTATAGAATTAGTGATATGTGCTTTTATTATGTTTTTTTAATATTCTTAAGCAGATTTTATAATAAATTAAAAGGCATCAATTTTAAGAATATGCGATATTATTTATTCTAACGTAATGAAACTATAAAATAATTATAAATATTAAATGTAAGTAAAATATGAAGTATTGTTAAAAATAGATGCACTTATGTTTATCTAATAAATTAATCGTTTTGATATAAAAATTGATACTATACCATAATATTCTGTTCTAAATTATTCTGTACTAAAAAATGCACAAATTTGAAAAATATTTTATTTTTAATGATTCTATATTATACTTAGCTTTTAAAATAACTAAGATTTAGTTTCTATCGCTTTTTGCTTATACTTTTTAAATCATACCTTTTACTAAAATGTCTATGGAAAAAATCACCCTGAGATAAATAAAATGGATCATGATTAATTTAGTACTTTTATGAATAAGTTTTCTAAATAATTGTGAAACATCTTGAAATTGCATACGATTAAATCGCGAATCCTCGTTTAAATTTCCTTAAATATTTCATACAGATAGCAGAATATCACTCTTATATACGAGCTCATAGCAATATACTTGCATGTATACATATATATAGAGCTATATTCGATGTCGTCACATCCTTCGTCGAAATCGTCTACGTACGCTTTAGCAAGATTAATCGCGAGAGGACGAAAGTTTAATTTAATTTCGACTCGCGCTTGCGCGCGTCTCATTTACTGCAAACCGACTGCGACCCCTCCCTTTATACCATCCAGCTGCTCGTATCCGCATATTATTTCCCAGCATACCAAATTTCAAACTTTAATTCGCACATCCGGGTAAGTTCTTTCCTCCCTGCAAGGTATGAAGCAAACTTTGAATACGATTTCTCTTGGTTGAGTCTTTTCCATGTAAGGCTAACCGTTGTAGCGTATGATACATTCGAGCGTTACATTTTTCCGTCTTTGAATAATTTTCAATTTTTAACGGATATTCCTAAAATTCAATTATATAATTGAAATATAAACCCGATCTTAAATACATCGTTCAAATTATTTAAATACATATTGCAAAAATAAAGTATAAGCTTTAATTATTATATTATCTAATCTAACTTAAAAAATAGATCAAAATTTTTTTTTCTGTACTTTTATATTTTTACACTTTTTATTAATATAAATTAAATTTTATTTTTTATACGTAATAAAAATATATTTACTTTTACAAAAAATTAAATATTTTACATATTATTTTAACAGTTAACATTTCCTATAGAATCTCCGTGTGTATCACTGATGCTTGATAATTAATTAACTAAAGTTAATTAAGTAATTAAGTAACTAAAATTAAAAATGTACAAACTTATTATAAATCTGACTTATAAGTTTTTTTTATTTATTTTACAAGAATGAAATTTAATTCAGATTTTTATCATTAAATTTCCAAGTTTTATTGCTCATTAATAATACTTATAAATTTTAGTATCCATTAATTTGTTTTATGTAACACTGAGAATTGTCAAATGTAATATATACAATAACCTTATTAGAGCTTGAGTAGAGTAATTTACCTTCGTAATCTTCGTGCGATTGATTCTTATGTTTGTGATGAACATGATGGTGATGTACGTTTGGAATGGGAAGCTGTTTGAGAGCATGGAGGTCTTGATGGTCGGCGTCTATAAGTGGGTTCTCCACTTGCGACTCTATCAACTCGTGTATTGTTGTATTGTCAGCTTTCGATATGACATTCACTGAAAGCATATTGCCACAAAGTTCAACGAATCTGGCTTTGCGTATTTTGTGGTTGAAATGCATAATATATATATCAGATTAAATTTTATGATATTTATGAAAAGAACTTGGTTTATAATTTTGTAAGAACAGAAATTCTTATACTAATTCGATTGCAGTTTATTACAAATAAGAAATATAATAAGATAATTTTTATCTAGCGCTAAAGTTTAAACTTCTTAATGAAATGTAAATTATCATTTTATATCACACAACGCGGAGATTATTTGAGTACTTAAATATTTAAGGCTAATGCTTAGCACATTAGCACCAAATCCGCCAGGTCCCATCAGGAAAATTGTAATCGATAGGATGACCGCAACTGACGTAATGCCAGTCAAAGCGTGTGCATGTACACCGTTCAACATACATTTCATTATCAGTTTTGTATCAAAACATTGGCTCACAGCCAAAGCAACGCGGATGTAATCTACAGCGACTACTGCTATAGGTACATTATATAAAATATCTTTTTATTTGGAGACTGACCTGTCCGAGAATCTTTTTAGCTGATCAGTATACCACTCTGAGTAACAATATTTTACATTTAGAGTTGTGAGCATTCTTTTGTATTACCTATATTACAATTATTTTTGAATCATGTAAATATCGCTTTTACCTCGTATTATTTTCGAGAAAGATGTCGAGCATTTATGATGATGCGCTTAATTAATCTTTAATTGTAGGACCTACAAAATTAGATAAAAATATGAGTACTCATTTACAATATAAATAAATCATTAATTCTAGTCCAGCAAATGTCTATATTTATTTTAAAGTTTTTATTTTCATTCTATTTTGAAACTTCGTTGAAAATTCTTATTTTTATCTGTGTCTAGTACATAGAATGTTGTATACAAAATGAGCATAGATGTGTACAAATATATTAAAAAATACCAATACTCATTAATCATTTTCATCCAATTTTCAGTGATAATATGTAAGTCGAAGCAATAAGTTGTATGGAATACATGTATTTTAATTTATCGACATTTGGAAAAGAAAATTTTTAATTAACAATACTTCAAGTATTATTATAACATTGTTGAGCAATGGAATTTAAAGCTATTTATTTATTATCTAATAAAGCTATAAATTAAAAGTTCTTTATATTGTTAAATTTAAAAATAGATAGTTTAATCAAAACAAGAAGGATAAAATTATTAAAAATTAAAACTGGAAAATTATTCTGAATATTTTTATTCTGTCTATATTGAATTCTTAATAATTATTATTTATAAAGATAAGAGTTGTCACAAATGCTATTTTCTAAAAGCAAAGTTATAAATCGTAATATCTTTAAGAGATTATCATAATGTTAAAAATTTAGCATAAAATTTATTATTTATAAGCTGCAGTATTATTGCAGATATTAATTAATTTTACTTTTACAGTATAAGATATAAATAAAATGAATATAAAAATTAGTAAGGTATATTTTCGAAATATTTTCAAATTAAACAATAATGCAATGGAAAATAATGGAATTCTTTCTCAAATATGTAAAATTGTACAAAATATATTGCCATGTTAAAGTGTAAATATCTACGCTCATTAATTGATTATTTTGAATAATTTAAGCGCAGCATCGTATTAGTGTCCAGGTGCTCCATCCAGTGGTTGAAAACTTACGAACCTGAGTCAACGAAGCCATCAAAGACTTCGCGCAGGTTGAACAGACGATCGACGGGCAGTCGGGCGATCCTGAATTCGTCCAGCCCGTCGAGCTCTTCATCAACGCGTTCGTAGGTGGCGCCGTGTTCGTAAGTCGGCCTTGGCGCGAATTTCCGGCGACCGGCAACACCTATTATCCCGGTGCCATAACGGTGATTGAGAGTGCGTTCATCTACGGTCGTAGGTGTGGATGATGCGAGGGGTATTGCGAGTGCAGGTGATTCAGGTAGTGCACTGGGTCGTAGAGGTGGATTCCGTTCGAGAACGTGCTGGTTAAGACGGTGATGGTGCTGGTTATGGTGGCGGTGCTGGTGGCTGTCATCGTAACCGTTGACATGCTGACTTTTGTGCTCGGTGAAGATAGTGCTGATAGATTCACGATCATGCTTGGGAGGATACGACGAAGTAGTGAGGAAGATAGATGGAATAGAGCTTGAAGAAGTTGATGAAACAGGTGTACGAGAAGTAGTGGGTGAAAGGGTAGGATTTTGGTAATATCGTGGGTCAGTCCTGACGTACAACCACTGGGTCTCCCAGCGATTATTCTGGTACACTCTGATCGCGGACAAAGAATCCTGGAGTTCCGGGGGCACGGAATGCGGATAGAGGAAGATCTTAGGCCTACCGGCTATCTTATCAGGTGCCAGTGCACCGTCTCTGTCCTGGAAATGGCGCAACTGCTGCTGCTCAAGATTTGAGGCGAGATTGAAGTCGAGCTCGTAGTAGGCTGAGGATAAGCGGGACCCGGCCGTGCCGGGAAACAGAAAATAGGGATATATACTGGTAGGGGGCAACCAAATCTCTTGGAAGTTTGTGTCTTCATGAGGTTCGAACGGGTAGAGGGCCGAATCCGTGCCCGCGAGATCAACGGACGCGGATGAGGGCAGATACTCTGAAACACACAAGCAGAGAACCGCTCGTGATGTATTGTGATGCCGTGACTAAAGATTATTGTATTTTCTTTTTTTATGGTGATGTTTTTATATAAAAAGTTGTTTATTCTATCTTGTACCAGAGTCTAGTGTTTATCTGTTTGCAAAACGGAGGTCTGTTTATTTTGAATACTGAGATTTTTGATGATTATGAGTTAAGAGTAAGTATAAGTTTTTCAAATGATAATAAAACAAAGGTAAAATCAAAAATATAGGCTGCAACATAAAATCAAAAGTAAAGTAATTAATTAAACTTGACTTGATTATTCGACGAAAATCATTCATTTTCGAAACAATTTCATCTTAGGATATCTAAACTTATAATGAAGTAGATCGATCAAGAAAATGAAGTAAGATGAACAAGGTAATCGACCAGAGGGATAACGAAGATATTCGTAGATAAAGAGATTAAAGAGAGCGTAAAGAATAAGACGTATGAAACGAGAAACCATGACGAGATCGAAGAGACTGTAAGAGATGAAAATTTAAATGTGAGAGGATAAAGTAATAAAGAAACTTTTCCAACTCGATGTGACAATTAAGGAAAAATAAGAGAAGATGAATTGAAAAGAAGACAAAAGAAAAAGAAACAGTAGAAGAACTTGAGAAAGAGGTAGAAATCAGATCGTAATGTACTGTACTAAGCAGAGTGAAAAAGTAAGGCGAATTACTTTAAGAAAATTTACTCCAAAGAGTTCCATATACATACTTAACTAGATGAATTCCATCCTCTGTGGATTGGAACGTTGCATCATATGATGAAATAAACGACGAGAGAATTCTGGTATGAAGCGAAAAGGGGTTATTTGCTCGAATGCAGAAAACGGTGACAAACAGTCCCTTTCCTCTCGTCCTCTTTCCTTTATTCCTTTATGTAAGAAGCTGCTGCAGAAAACACGGATATTTCTAGATACGTGCGTGTGTATAAAGCAATAGCAGCAGTTACTTTTCTCGCTCTGCTCATCCGTGAAATTTGCATCCTGACGCGGTTCGTTTAACTCAGGACTTTTCTCACACCTTAACTTGTATGTGCACATTTCATTGATTCTAAATCCGTTCAACTGTTAAGTCTTTCTCTCGTTCACACTAACTTAGTCTCTCTCTTTTTCTTAGTCTTTCACTCTCTCTCTCTTTCTTCTTCCCACTGTCTATATATTTTTATTTCAATCTTTTATTCTGTTTCTCTTTCAATCTCTTTATCTTTCTTTTAGTTCTAATCTATTTTAGTTCTATCTTAAAATAGTCTACTGAAGAAATGTTGAGATTCATGGAATCACATCAAGTGAACTCGAGTGATTTCATAAATAACACGAGCGTATGTTTGCCCTATTCATAATTTTATAAAGTGTGTGTAAAGATAATCACTGTAAATTCAAAGAAATTCTATGATTATATTTGTTTACATTTCTCTACTCTATTAAATATTCATGTATTTTATAGAAGATTATTTGAATAGTATAAATAATAAGATTTATTTAAAAGAAATTCAAGAAAAATGAAAGTTTTAACAGATATTTAATTCATTTTTCATCATTTTTGCATTCATTATATTTATTTGCTATCAGTAGAAAAGTTTGATTTATTTATATAGTTATAAATATTTTAGTTAATATTTTCATTATATAGTAATAGTGGTAACATATGTACACGTAAATGTGAAATTTTATTTTTGTTGAAATTTATGTTTCACTGATCTTCTAAGAAAATTGATTATCGAATTCTTCTGCATAAACAAAAATTCAATAGAGAAGAATTCGTTATTTTTATAGGAAGCCGATTATGTTTCATTATACAGTACACAATATTAAAATAAATTTGTAAACTGAAAAAAAGTGTGAGGTTAAATTTGGATATTTATAATTATTTGGATAATTTGGATGAATTTTTTGCGTGTATATGTAACGAAGAATAAAAGATAAATGTTTTTATTGAAAAAATCAAGCAATAAGTAGAACAATGAATTTACAATAAATTATTGTAAGTTCTTATTATGTTATAAAGTTACGATATAAGAATAATAAAGTGATAGTAGTGGGTATCAATGACATTTAACAGTTATAAATACAGGCACTTACGTAAATATAACTATAGCTACTATTAAACATGCAGTGCAGCTAACCAATAGCATGCGGTGCAAAATTTCAGTGTACCTTGCCCCTCTTGATTTCTGTTCTAATTTCAGAATAAATAGGAGAGGAAAAAAAGGTAATCTCATCCTCCCTTTGATTTTTAGGGTTGAGTCCTATTAACAAATGCTCTTGATTGATTAGGTTATAGGCATCTTAGTTGTATAGATGATGAGTCGCCTTTTAATTAGATGTAATTAAAATTTATAAAGAAATATTACATTTTCTGGCCTGTTTTATAAAAAGCAGAAACAATGGATAGTTATAATAATCATCTTATCATAAAATGAAATGGCCAATTAGAACTTCATGTATAAAATTTAAAAGCACATAAAAACTACGAAACATGATAGCGTTGAAAATAAATAGATAACTTGTACATTTATAATATATGTACAAAAATATGAATATATATATAATATATATATATATATATATATATATATAAATACTATTGAATAAGACATCTATTATCTGTAATAATAAAATTAAAAGGCAAGGTACATACAATCGGTGCAATATGGTGCAGAAATGCGTGGAGCATCCTTAAAGGGGTTGAAATCTTCCTTCGTCAGATTTTCTTCTTCGCTGTAATCGCTTTTTAACACACGCTGATTCATTGAAAATATTGTTATATTCTCATTTTAATCATTTATAGAAGAAAAATAAAAGTTTGAATATGAAAAGATACGTTTACATAAATTTTTGCGACTAACCATCAGTAATTTACAAAAAATATATTTCTTGAGTAAGAGTAATAAGTTTTACATAAATTAATGATTTTTAATTATATACCAGTATAGTATATTATAACTATAAAAGAATTTTTGTATAGTAATTTATTCTACACATTTCTTAATAAAAATTTATTTAATTAAACAAAATATACTACTTTTGAAACTTTCACTTGAATAAAATAACTCATTAAATAACTGAAAAATGTAATTTAAACAACAAACTTTATGTTGAGGATTACTAAAGTATTTACAGATTAATGTTAGAAAGTATGTGATGAATTATTTGATATAAAATTTTTGAAAATATCTTTTCACAATATCTATTGCTATCTATTTATAACAGAAAGTAATATCTTTTTAACATTTTTTTTCAATTGTATTACATTCATTATGCTCATCATAATATAGAATTATTTAAAATATTTAAGTTATAAATCTTTACTAGAATTTTAAAAGTAATCGATATTTTTCTTACACTTTTTACATTTAACAATTGCTATAGTTAAATGCATTACCTAAATTTAAAGTTATTACCACTTCATAAAATATACGTTTGTGTTAAGTATGTATGCATCAGTCAACTAATTTTTAGTAATATAAAAACATAGAGTTTTAATTAGTCTCCTAATATAGTCGCTATATTCTTTTTATTAATTTCATAGTATAAAATAGATTTTTAATTTTTAGGATTTGAATTTTTGTAATTTTACATTCATTTCTACTGAACAAGCTTTAATAGCTAATTATTTTATATTTCATTTGTACAAAAATTTTACTGAACTCAGAATAATTATATACCTACTCAGGAAGAAAAAGATTATAAATGTTGGTATAATTTCTAGCAAAAATGAACGTTTGATTAAAATTGTTAAATCTATCAGTAACATGTATTAAAATTGCCATGTAGTTTTTTATTTTTGAAATATTTTTCACAGAATAATCTTTGAAAGATACAAAAGCCTATAATATTATTTTTTTAAATATTCTTTCAAACATCATTATTTTATATACTGCCATTTCTTGTATAGAAACTTGTTAAAGAATACAAGAAGTATTTAAATCTTTTTTTATTTCTTGGTTTTGATTTATAATAAAAATTTATCAAATTAAATTAAATAAAAAAATTTTCTAATATAAATCATTCTAAAATAATATTTAAAGTATTCATTACTTAAAAAGTGAATGATGTATCTTAAATTATTACTCTTAAATACAAAGAATTAAGTCCATATAAGTGTATTGCTATTAGATCTTAAACGATAGTAGCATCTAATATATTTAAATCTGTTTGTCATATACTTAATATTTCACTTATTTCTTCGATCCTTGTTTATAATATTTGTTTACTTGTTACATTACTAACAATAAATATTATTTTAGTAATATCATAAAAGCCTTAATCTTAGAAACTTCATTAAAAAACAATGAAAAGCTAGGCTAGAGAGAAAATGGAAGTAGATCTGAATGCGTTGAAGAGTTTCATCACTCGTGATTATTTCGATGCTTTGGTTTCTTGGTATACCCGTGGGAATTCGTCTAACTGATAATAAGAGATAAATGACACAAAGCTGTACTTGTGTAGGTAAGAACTCGATGATGCACGAATAAACTAGAATTTATAAGAAACATTTAGTGGTTGTGGTAGGTTAATTTTTGTGATATTTCAATATTTAATCACCGATCAGTAGTTAATATATTTTTTATTCTCGAAATATTTTACACAACATTATTCCTTCATGGTGTAGATTAAGTTAAATATATTATTATTATTGGGTATGAATTCACACTTCACTAAATAAATGCCAATTATTATAACTTTGTAAATAACCTTTATTTAAATGTCTTAATGATTTAAACATTTATTATTCAATAAATAATGTAATTATAATTTTTATATTTAATTAATCAAGAACCAAATAATTATAAATGTTCAAATTCTACCAGTCCTAAATAAATTTATCAAGGAAATCTTAATATTTTATCTTAATTATCTTATTTATGCATACATAAGTAAGACAATAAAGATATATTTTATATGTTCAATATAAAATTTGTGCAAAAATAATTTAAGAAGTTTAAAGTTACAATTTAACTTTTGGACGTATATTAAATAAAATGTAATTTATTATCCTCTGAACTTCTTTTAAGATTTTATAAAATCAGTGCCCAACTATAATTCAAATGCTGTAAAATCATAACAAATTTTCTTTTCAGAAAGAATTAAGATTTTCTTTAATATTTCATGATATAGAAATAACCATATCGAGAATATTTTATATTTTATATTTGGTTTTGATGATAGTCTAGCCAAATCACAAATAATTTTTTTCAATCTGAATTTTAATTTTTAATAATGAATTACTACTTAAAAAATTTTCTCAATTCCAATTATTAATTGGTTTATTTCTTTCTTTCTGAAGGAAAACAATATTTATCGAATAATAACATGTTCTAAATGCAAATTATGTAAAGAAAATCTCAACGACTTCGCAATAAATCTACATATAAGTTTTATTAAGGCACCAATAAACTCAGAAATTCTAAAATTACAGTATGAAAGTTCTAATTAGAATAACTGGGCAATTTAATTTAGAATTATTATAAATTTTGATAAATTAAATATAAAATGAAAACAGTACTTTTGATAACTCATCTCCAATTTACACTGAATAAATTTATGAATTTTTTATAATTTTTCATAAGCAGTATCATCTTCATTTAAACCAAAATAGTAATGCAACTGAAACATTTTTAGCTGAAATAAATAGTCAAATAAATAATCTGCATATATGTAAATACGTGATTTATCCCAGTGTTTAAATATTTATATAAGCACAAAGAAACTATGCCACTTTAGTAAATTATATATATATATATATATATATATATATATATATATATATATATATTCAATTTGTCATTATAATTACAATGATTATTTTCATTCCATAAAATTATTAAGATATTTTTAGAATATACTTGAATACTTTTTGAAACATAATATATACATATAATATCATAATTTATATTTTTAATTTTAAAATCATAATCTTATATTAATAAAAATTTAGTGTTTTTAATATTTATTCTGTATTCAAGTCTTTTTAATTTTTATTCCAATAAGAGTCAATAATTTTTCCAAAATTGTATTCTTTTATATATTATAATTTATTAATTAAACCAACTGATACAACCTATCATACATTGTTATGAATAAAAACTGACTTCATGGAATACATGTAAATTATTTTAATAATTAAAAGTGTGTGTATTTTGTGTAATGATTATTATTTAAACTTATAATATTTATAAGCACTTATTGGGTAAAATAACGAGTCTTCTCTTTAAATGACTCGCAAATCGAAATTAAAAATAAATAAAAAAAATTTGCTCCTTATATACAAATTCGTTGAATATATCATAGGTCTAAATTACTATTAGGTATTAGAATTATACTTTGAAGTGTGAAACTAGTATTTCTCTATCATAAACTATAATATTATACAGGTACATATTTTTAGCAGAAAGGTTACATTGATCGATTGAAATACTCCGCTACACCTTTTGTATATCTCTTTAAAAGGTCGCATTGACCGACCATATATGTTTGCTTAAACTAGTACATGCTATAATTATCTAGTAGTTCTTTTTAAAAAAGAACTTGATTTTTTATTTCTATAAAAGTTTTATTGATTGAAGAAGGTATTAAAATATATATTTTTTTTTAATTTCAAAAATAACTTTTCTAATCTTTATCCATATTTTTTAAATATTAAAACATAAATTTAAACCCATTTTAAAATAATTGGAATGGTCATGTATATTAATATAGTTAAGGAGTTTATGAAATTAGAATATATAATTATCTATATTATCAAGTTATATTAAAAACTCTTAAAATATCTTTATATACTTATTAGAAATATCAGTAAAATTCATTATAAAATAGTTTTTGGATCTTTTACTTGTGTTAATTTCAAATGCCTCTCTTCTTTTTAAATAAGAATTTTCGCGTATTCTGAAAATATTTAATATATCAATATATAAATTTGTAAATTATTGTTTTATTAGTTTATAAATTATAGCTGAAAAGAACCAATTAATTAGTTTAAAAAACTAATTTTTTTAGTTTTTTAATGTAGAATTTCATATCGATTCAAGTAGTATTTACAATTATTTATTTATGATTTTGAATTTATACATTGTTCAAATTATCATATGGATTATCAATTATCATACGGATTCAAATTTTTGAATTTATATAGAAATAAATTTCTAATAAAAATAGTCGTTTCAATGTTTGTACTAAATTAACAAAATTATTTATATTATATGTTGCAACAAATCGAAAAATAAACGTACATAATATTTAGTACCTTTAACTTGAAATAAATTATAAAATTTATACTTCAATTCATATAATTTACAAAATTGATAAAGAAAATTGATGCAAAAGTTCTACCGTTTTTAACCCCGGATATAATTAAATGACAAAACAGAAGTGATATTTACATTACATATTTAAAATTTTAATGTTGTTTGTAAGACAAAATTTAAGCAAAAAGTAAATTGTATATTAAAATATATTTTTTTAAATTTTTTAAATATTTTTTGTTAACAACATTCTTACTTTTCACAGCCTATCTTTTTTACAATTAATTGTTTACAAATCTGCTTTGCAGATTTCTATTATCTTTTAAAAAATAAAAAATTATATGTACTCGCTGAAACTATTTCTCTATTAAAGTATCAAAATTTTGTACGTATGAAGTAAATAACCCCTTGATTTCGTGACATTAGCCAATCCAGCGCTAAATAGGTGACGAACATTTACACTAATTCAATATTTTATATGTATTGAAGTAGATGTGTAATGAATATGCAATATAAAAAATTTCTTTTCTGAAATAAGTTTTTCTCTTACTTTATTAGTAGAAAGGCAAATTTATATTTAATGAGTTTTTAAGCACAGTATCAAAATGGCGTAAACTGCTTTTAAAATACTTTTTATTCAGAAATATTTCGTTTAAAATATTGCTATTTTACCAAATAAAACTTTACGTTTACTGAAGTTTTATTTTTCTTTGTTTTCAATGTTTTCTTAGTATCTGAAAATATTTTCTCAAAATTACACTGTCGAAAAGAAATCCATACAAGATCCAAGTAAAAGCGTTTATATATTTCGAAGAATGAAGCAGAAACATGAATTTGTTCTACGTTCTCTCCCCTTTATTATTGACGTCTTTTCTACAGCCATCGTTTCGAGCGATCGGCAAAAGCACAAAGGAGTAGTTGTCGAACGCACTCTAAACCTGTAGTACGATCAAAGGCAAATGACAAACGGGTAAAATCGAAAAAGATACGTTATCGCGGTTCGACATCATAGTTTTAAAAGTTTTTGTGCTAAATCTTTGATATCCATGAAGGGTCGATTTTTATAACGGGATTTTTGAGGTTTCGGTGCAACTTCTAGGTAGCTTACACGAAATTGTTAAAATAAAGACTCCTACAACCAGAAAATAATGTTAGTCAAAGTTTCAATAAGGTTTTAAATATCGATAATTTAAAATAAAATATCCTTAAATTTTAGAATTCGACAGTAAAACATTTTATGATAAACCTTCCATGACAAACACAATTATTATTCATTTCAATTATAAAATTGATTTTTCTATTTAAAATAAAGTTAAGAATTAGTATATTAATGTGCACGTATTTCTAAATCTAGTAAAAAAATATATACATAAAGCATTGATTAATAAATAATTTTATATTCGGTTCAACAATTGAATTATTGTTGTTGTTACGTCATTATTTATGTTATATAAGCTTGTATGCTATTAAGCTTTTTCCATTTCTTGATAGTTGTATCACTTTATTGGACAAGGAAGCTCAATAAAAATTCTACTTTTAAAACATTATCATTTTTATAATTTTCTAAAGGTATGTTAAAGTAACAACACAAATTTTATAACAGATTTAAGAAAATAGTTACTAGTCCCAAATATATACTTCTTGAAGCAGCACAGTCTATTTTTATTATACTGTTCTTAACATAAAGTACAGAATATTAAAGTATTTGAAAGCTTTTAGAATTATGCATTTTCATAAATAGGTATAACGGTATATATTAAAAATTGTTTGAGTAAAAAATGCTTTTTTTTGAAAACTGTAACACATTAAAAGTAATCATAGAAAAATTCAAACAATTAATTTTTAAAAAGGAGTGAATATTAATTTTTTTATTTAGTATCGAAGTTTCTCTTACAGAACAGTTTGTTATTATCGCTCCAATAAGAACATAGTAAAAAAACAATTAAAGGTGCAATAGTAAAGTTAACACTAATTACGCGATGACCTTTAATAATTAAGTGGCGTTCCGCAGTCGCACTTTGTTATCTGCTTCGCGCGAAAGCGATGATAAAGACATTTATTACGAGACTTGAGTGGGAGTATGGAAGTTGTGCGAGGAGGTGAAAGAGGTCGGACAGAGAGAGAGAGAGAGAGAGTGAGAGAACGAGATAAAGAAAAAAAAAGTGAGATCTGAGAAGGAGAAATGAATTATTAGGTTGTCGTCGTACAAGCGATGTGCAAAACTCGCTCGCCTCTGCAATCGTACCGGTAATTAACGGATGACGACGAAATTAAGGTCAATCCGATAAAGTTGCACGCATATTATCTGTATCGAGATAGGCTTAAGGCTAATTAAATCAAGTGCGATATTGAAATATACTTGTATATATTTATACAACATATATAGGTTTTATGCATGTGTTTATGTTTTTAAAATGTGAACGTATATGGTACAGAAAAAAATCAACACTGATTATATTTTCAAATCTCAGTTAAGCTTCAAGTATAATTCAAGTTTTTTAATATTAAACAACAGTAGGAAATTATGCATAACGTATATTATTTGAGTAGTAAAATAATTTAATTTGTCCATATTTTAACAGATTTTCAACTAGATAAGGTTTATCATAATATACGTTATCGGACACCATTTAAATTATACAAGCATAAATCTTATTTAAGTAAATATGTTTATTTATAATATAAAAAAGTTTTTTTCAATAATCAATTTTTTTAAACAATAATAGTATTTATTACTTTTTATATAAATCGATTACTTTTAAATTTATTTCTTATCGAATAAAGAGATTATATGAATCATCGGATCGATAGTAATTCCCAAATTAAAATTCTATGATATCAATTTTAAAACAAATGTATATTTAGTTTTATTATTAATAACATAAAATCTAAAACTTTATACATTTACACAAACTTTATAATTTAAAATATTTCCAATTTTGGCTAATTGTATGAAAACAATTAAAACATACGTTCAGATGTTTATATTTAAATTGTAAAGTCTTTTTAATACTTCTAAATATCTTCGTAATTATAATCATTATCTTTATTTATAAAAGTATTTTTGTTTAGATATATTCATTTGTATTCACTTACTAATTTACTTTTTTATTAATAATATTAATTAACTGTTTCTAGTTAAACGATTTTACTGAAAGGAAATATTACAAAATTAATCGTCGAATTGATAAATTATCAATTCGAGATTATTTAATAAACCTAAATTAATTTCAAAATTCATTATATAACTAATTACTGAAAGGTGATATACATATATTACAATTATATGAATAAAAGTTATGATTCTTGTAATAATATTAATATGAATCTTAACTTGAATTCATCCATTAATTATGTTTCTTTTTTACTTTATATACATCAAATTTGACTTTTCTTGTAAATGGCGTAAGATTCACTGTATCATAGTGAATAAACATAATACAATAATTGAATGTTTCTTAACTAAATACATTTTACATGATCAGAAGTAAAAGAACCGTCAATTCAAAAATTAAATCAATGTCATTCGTAGTAACAATACACTTGTACTCTCATTTACAATAACATTTAGAGCAAAATAAGAAGTTGTAATATTTAATTTTATTCAATAATATTATTAAAACTATACTTACAGTACAATTTATCTTACCATTCCATTACAAACATTTAAAAAAAAATAAAGAAAATTAAATATGTAGCGCTTTAATTAATTATAATTATGTAAAACTTTATTAGTAAGCTTTTAAATGCAAATAATACAATAGAAATGCTTTGACGAAATAGACATTCTACTAAAGTACAAATGGAAATTAATCAATGCTATTAATAACTGTCACGCATGACAATTACTCTGTACGTACTGTTATATTTACACATGACATTAAGAAATAAAGAGACAAAAGAGATCGCAATCACAATAATGATAAAAATTTTTATGTAAAGAAAATTCAGCATACACTGACACTGAAATCGCATATGTTTATAGCTGTTTATTATTTTTGTTGCTGCTGCTGCTCTTGTAGACGAATAAAAAATTACTTTTCATTTTTACATACTCACCGACGCAAGGGTTGTGATTAACCATGGAGAAAATTCTATCGCAGCGCTTCTTCGCGCCGTTGTCCGGACAAATGCATCCGAACATCGGGGAGAGTCGCAGCTGCGTCCAAGCCTCATGGCACGCATCGCTGTACAAGATAGAAAAACAAAAACCTTATGTTATTTTTCAGATTTTTTTTAAGTTTTGTTGTTTTAAGTTTTTTTAAGAATAGAATACGTTTTAGTGATATCATCCGATAAAAGTAATGATAATAATAATGAAATACAAGTGTTCGCTTAAGGGATTGCAAACGGTTCTTTAGCAGTAGAATTTGTACTTCCTGTTTAATTAAATTATTAACATTTTTTTGGCTAAGAAATTAAACTTAATATTGATTTATATTATTCAATATCTTAATAATGTTTAATATATACACGCCAACAATCCTATATACAAATAGGTCAAATGACTGTCATAAATATACAAACAAATTTTCAAAATATAATAATTAACTATTTAGTTTCAATATTTTATTACTATTATAATTAAATACCTTTTTAAAATCAGATACAACACTTGAATTTTTATTTAAATAGATTTTTATTGTTTTTATCGTTTAAAGCTTATATATTTAGTTGAACTAGATTGAAATAAGATAGATTAGTTTATCCAAATTTATAACATACCATATGACATCTCAATTACAGAAAATAGAAGGTACAGAAGCTTTGAAAACCAATTTCAGCCCACTTAATTTTGTATAATACTAACAATAATACATAAAAAACAAATACTTTTTGTATATATTATAAATAAATAATTTTTTCACTTCATGTAGTTTAAAAAAATTCTATATATTCAACTAAACGTTTAGAAGCAAAAAGTTTCGAAATAGAAGTAGGGTAATGTAAGTTTATTATAATTTTCTCGGTTGTTAGAAAGTTTAATATAGCAAACGTTTCTTCGAACCGTTTGATTTCAACCAAATGTCGCAATTAATAAATTATAATAATAGAAATACCGTTTGGATTCATAAACCAGATTTTTCATTAATATGATGGCATTTTTAATTTTGCTTCAAATGAAGGAAATTGAAAGAGGAAGATGCGCACACAGGCTTAAGTGTAAGTTAAAAGGGCAATTTTAAAAAAGAAATATTGAAAAAGTTTTCTGAGAATCAATTTTACAATCAAAGGACGATTCTAAAGTTTTCTTTTTTTCATTAGAAAAAAAATAAAACGGATTCGGGCCTTCAATTTGAAAACTAATTTCATACCGTGAAGACAGTCTCAAAATCGTCATTAAGCGGTTCAAATAGAGGAAAGAAGATCCACGAAGGGTAAGAAAAAGCTAGAGAAATGTCTGTCCGAAGATTTTACTCTAATTAGCTATTAAGCTTAACAACGTAATGTGCACGTGTTCCTTGACAGAAACTAGTGAATCTTGCTACATCTAATGCACTCTAGAAAGAGATGGATGCACACAATTTTTCAAGCCATTTTCATAAAAACAGAAATTTCAGTAATTTGAAGGATCCAGTAAGTCAAGGGAAACCATTACGGCTCTAAAACTTCTTCAATTAAAATGGTTCAGTTTCTTGTCTATTTCTCAAATATAATTATACGACATTGTTTAGAATGTAGCGTTATAATGATAACGCTAAATATAATTCATGTAAATATTCATTAATAATGCCACCAAAAAATTAAAGCTAACATTTTTTTAAAAAATCATTGAATTTTTCTTGTAAAATTATTAAATTATAATACGTAAAAATGAATAATTTTTTTCAAATTTATCATTATTGTTCTTTTCAATTTTTTTATTGCACAATATTTCTTAAATATTTGTTTATAAGAAACGTAGTCTTATATATTTAATTTTTTTTACATTTCGTGTCTATATAAAAATTTAAGAATAAGTTCTTAAGTAATATGATGGAGAATGACATTGCTCATAAATACATTTGTTGTTAGCATAGACAAAATTTAAAAAATTACAAATATTTGTTATCCACTTCTTCTTATAAACTAAAAGAAGATTCGATAAACTACAAAAATAATATACGGTGAAAAAGTATGTAAAGGCTTATTAAGCATTGCTTAAATAAACGAATTAAATATTTCACTTTTCTTAAAAACATTAATTATCCACACTCTAACATTAAATGATAAATTATAAATTAAATTAAACAATTGTGAATTCTATATTAAAAAGCTACAGAATAGTAATATTTTTATTGTTCTTTTCGTACTTAAATAACGATATTCAATAATTCAAATTTAAAATTTATAAAATAAAATTATTCAAAACAGAGAATAACTTGTATTTAAAAAAATAATGCAGAATTTTCGTTGGGTACATTTGAAAATAAATGATAATATGTAACAAAGCCACACGTAAATATTTATAATCTTCTATCTTGTATGTAAATTTTTATCATAAAAAAAAAATTCTCATGTATTATTTATCTCATGTATAATGCAGTTCCAACGATATAGTACTTTTTATAAATATGCATGTATTAATATGAGTTTTCACACATCTGAGTAATAAATAAACCAAATATAAACGGTTCATGTTTACGAAAAAATTAAATGAAATAAAATGGAAGGTAAACAAATTAATTTTATTATAAATATTTATAAGAATCGATATATGATAATTATGAATAGAAAAGATATAAAAAATATATTTAAATCATATTTACAACGAAAAGTCCCTTTTCGCGTTAAACACGAAAAAACAAACACAAAAACTCACATGCAGTCGAAACCGCGGCATGAGCACGATGTGGCCGGCGACATATTGGAAAAACATGATGGCGCGTAACGCGGAAACAGCGGATGAATAAGTGAATACTTCTCGAGGGAGGGGAGTGCAACCCGTGCCTTACCGTAGACCCCTCACCAATGAACCTGCGCAACCTACTGTAAGATGAGGAAACTAATCTTCCCCCTCTAGGCTGTGAAGGGAAAAGTGATGGAGGGATAGCCTCCTCCACTTTACATAAGAGCGAGATAAAAGAGCGAAAAAAAGGTTGTGGAAAAGAGAGATGAGAGAATAAGGAGAAAGTAAAGCAGATAAATTCCTTATCAACCCGAGAGCAATGCGATTGGCATTCTCTTATCCTGGTTGATGCGGATCGTTACGCCATCCTTACCAGTCCGGGAGTGACACGATTTGCGCTCTCTCACCTCGGGCGGAAGCGGTTTGCTACGCTATCCTGATCACCCGGAGAGTACGTTTGCAGCGTCCTCTCTTCTCGGGTGTCCTCACATCCCTTATCCCTAGAGGTACGAGTACACCTGTTACGGGAGTACAAGTACTGAGAAAAATCCGTGAGAGTTGTGCGCTAAACAATATGTATGTAAGCGAGAAATTCGTTAGTTGTACGCCAAACAGTATGTATATTAGCAAAAAATCCGTGAGAGCTGTGCGCGACACCGTGTATGTATGTATAATTATAACAACCGAAACAGCGTAAATTTAGTATTACTAATAAATGTACATTTTTTATTGTAACGGCGAGTCTCGGTGGACAAACAAGCCAGTAAAGAAGCTGTTTCTAATGTATCATAAATCTTGCTTTATTATTTGTCGCCCTTTACTGATAGCCACTCCCTTAATCCAATAACTCTGGTTGACAAGCTAAACCGGATGTAAAGGGGAAATGGAGTGGACAAGATGGTGCTGTCGGGAGTTTCACCAGGCCTCGAACTTACTCAACAACAGGAACTGCAAGAGGCGAGCACAAACCGCAAAGGAAAGACAAACCGTCACATATTTAATATTGAGGCAGTAAGTACTATTAGTTATCTTTGACAAGGTTATCCTGTGGCACTCTTAAGGAACCTTTTATATTATTTCAATCCATTGTGTTATACCCTTTTAATCTCTTAAGAATTCCCAAAAGCCTTATTTAGAACACAGTGTTCATTCATAAAAGCATATTACTTTTTAAATTCATCTTATAATAACGTTGCTTGGTAAATGACTATTACAGCTTTATCTGTGTTTTCATATTATGGATAGAAGTTATACGGCTTTTAGGTATTATAAGTAGATGTAAATACTCGAATAATAATTCTCGAAGAGTCAATAGATTGTAAAAAGTTTGAAAATCTACATTAGTTAGAAAATATCGTTTTTTAAAATAGTAAGATTTATATTCAGAAAATATTGTTTTTAATATTAATAATAACTGAAATAAGGAATAAATACATTTTATTTTTTAATAGTTATTTTACTTCTGTTGACAGTTGTATTTTATTTATTTGAGAATCGATTTCGAACTGAAATGATTCAGAAGTAACGCTGGGGCAGGACTATAGTGCAGCTCGAATCTTTTCAAATCCAGGAGGATCTTCGTGCGATCTTTTTTTGTTACAGCATGTTGGTTCTCCTCTATTAGTTTGTTCATTTATTCTTCTGCCCGAAGAAGGGCAGAGATCCTACATGAACTGGACTGAAGATAGTTTATTTTCTTACGACCCCCTAAAAAGGGCGATTTTAGGAGAGGAATGGGATAGTGCACCGAGAATCTTCTACTTCTCGAAGTCGAGGTCCTTTCTCGTCGGCCGTTGCTGCTACTCTCTGATCGAAGCCCCGCAACCCTTCCTCTTCTGACTGCGCGGCGAACAGTGTCGCACCAATTGCTTTACGGGCTGCCCTTCCGTTTTCCCCAGGACCAATAGTAGTGAAGCTGACACGCGTAGTGAATTCTGAGAAACTTGGTGGCGATGCTGAGGAAAACTTTCTCCAGAAAAACTTTCAAAGGCAGACTCATACCTGTCCCCGCCGGCTCGTACAAACAGCAGCCAACTTCGTGCACGTGCTTGAGCCTTTTCCACGAAATCGACGGGTCGAAAGCGTCCTGCGAGCGTCAGAACTATAGGATAAATTCACTTTAATTTTATCAATCTGATAAGAAAAGAAAAAAAAGTTTTTTAAATATAAAACTTGAAAATCTAATTAAATTTATTTTTATCTAACCACTTAAATAAAAATAAAAATCTATAAAAATTTTTAATTAATCTGTGACAGCAAATTATTCTTAACGGAGGAACAAGAATATTTCATCTTAAAAAATATTTTTTTATCTTAATTCTCCTAATGATAAAATTTTAATAGAGTAAATTTATGTACAACTTACAAAATTCGTAGGTTAATGCTCTATTAGAAAAAGCTTATAAAAATACAATAATATTTTAGATAATTTACAATCATTATTCATATAATTCATGAATTTTTATTCAAAAAATATAATGCAGTAACTTTAATAAGGGATAATGAAAAACTTAGTCTAATAATTATCAGTTAGTAGAAAACAAAATAAACGGAATCATTTAAAATGCGTAATATTTTGTAAATAATATTTCACCTTAATTATTTAAGTTTGTTTTTGAATATATACATATTAGATTCACAAAAGAGTATAAGATAGATAGTTTTTCAATTACTTTAACTTAAGCGCTATATTATGTAGATAATAAAATATATATTTTTGATATTTCACAGAAAAATAATGAATAAAAAACTGCAGAAGTTATATTTAGAGCGAATAATATTAAAATTAAACGAACAAAACACTAAGTACATGTTCGTTAATAGACGAGTCTTATATATTGAAGTCGCTAAGTTAGAAGTTCCGAATTAGATTTTAAATAAAGTTATATAATTTAAATATTATAAATAAAATTAAAAATAGAAATAGAGCGATATAATATAAATATTTAATTTATTATAACTAATAAATTATTGAAATTTATATTTTCATATGCTGTAATTTCATGCGAATTCAATATTTATTAAACAATAGTATTACACAAAAGGTATTTCTAAAAGAAGGATAATGAAGGCACTATTTAATAAAAATTAACAGTAAACATTCTTTTAGAAATATGAAAATGAAGAAAGTTGTTCAACTAATCGCCAAAAAAATATAAATCATAATAATTTTAAGATCTCTAACTTTTTAAATAACAAATCTGCTTAGCATTATTATGTAGATTGTTATAACATGTCATTTTATACTATAGTTTCACACATATGTTAATCATATATTTAAGAATGATATATGCAAATTTCTCTCTGTACACAAAATATTAATTTTTTTTAATATCAAAGTTGGCGCTTTTATTGAACACATTCTATTAAATAAAAATTATTAAAAAATTTTTTTTGTATACATAGATGAATATATTTTATAAGAGTTTCTTAATTTTGAAAATGAAATATTCATGATATTTTTAATTAAAAGAATGCATAATATAACTTTTTATTTAATATCAAGGTAACTGATATAAAGTTATTTAATAATATTATTATTGTATGTTTCATGGTACATAAAAAGATTTTTATTAATTATTGCATTATATTTTGACAACTATAATGAGAAACTTCCTTTTACATAGGATTTTAAATAAATATCAGTATATTGCAACAATTTATTTTTTCTACTTATTTTTATAGAATTACTTTTTAAGAATTGAAAACTAGTAATTTCTTATGCTAAAATATAGGAATGATTTTAAAGTTATTAAAACATAATTTGATAAAATATTATTGTTCAGAGTTAAATTTGCATCGCATTACTATTACCAGGTATATAAAATCAGACTGTAAAGTTTCATCTTGTCTTTTAACTTTTCTAGAAATTTTATGATTAAATTTTGTTAATGTTGTAAGGTATATTTCATGAATACATTTCATAAAGATAAATATTTGAATTAACTAATAAGATAAACTAATTAACTATTAAATAAATGAATTAACTAATTAACTAATCGACGAAAGTGACTGATATTGTTAGTTATATAACTGGTATAAAATTTTTAAATGCAGTATTACAATATATATCATCTAATTATAATATCTAATTTGTAGTAAAGTAATTAATAGTAATTAATAATTTATGCATTATTTAGAAAAATGATAAAAACGTAAAGAGAAACGAATATATGCAATATATGAAAATATTTTTCTAGATTGTCCTTTAAAATTATTTATTTTCAATTGTTTATTATTACTAATAATAGTTTTAACATGAATAACGTAGTAATAATATATTTTTTTAAATATATATATAAATTCAAGTTTGCTAAATATGAATGAAATTTTCTTTCAATACCTTTTTAATTAATCAATTTTTTAAATTTTAATTATTTAAATTATATAAACAAAAATAATTTTCTAAAATTAAACTTACATTAATTTAAAATCACATTATATTTTATAAAATCATTTTATACTTATTTACATTATATAATTTTATCACAAAATAATTTTAAGATTCATTCTGACATACGTTCTTTTCTATTTTCGTCACAAGCCTACCGGTCTGCTTAGCAACTATGGCGTAACATGAAGAGGAGGATATTACGCCGTCACGCATCGGTAGGAAGAGGGAGAAATAACATTGCGCAATCACTTGATGTGATAGAAGCTGTTATACTTTTTCAAAATAGGTTTGAAGAGAGGAAAAACATCGTCGTAAATTTTCTTAACATGATTTTTCTTCAAACCAAATAAAGAGGGGATATATGCATTCCATACACGAAGAAGAGATCTGAACTTAGAACTAGGTTAAAGCAGAAACCACTGAATTTAAAAACCATCCCCTCTGGTAGCCGCCGATTAGGGATGACAAACTAATTCGCCCTTTTCAGAGTAAATAAACTATTTTAGAAGTGTAGGCTCCAACAAGCCTCACGCTAGCTTTGGTTGTCATCCGTCTTTCTCAAAGTAACAGTCGCGCTCTCCTGTCGGAACGTACAAAATGAACCTTTTTCGATCTTTATCACATATAATTAAATTGTAGTATTAATTCAAACATAAATATTATCAATATATTAGAAAAAATTAATTGCATTATAGACGAGCTACATCAAATTCTAAGTTTTGAAATCATTGTTTGACTTATTTTTTGACATACAATTAAATTACAGCAATATCTTAAGGTATATTTATCTAAAGCAAAAACATCTAGTAACATTTTTACAGTAGTCAGATTTATATCCATTAACACCACAAACAATATATGGCAGCAAGGCTGACAATCTATTATTGCGGGTTTTAAAAAATGAGAAAATTAAAATTAAATCAATCACGATATTGCATATATCTTTTCAAATGCAAACAATATTAATATTACAAGCAAATTACTTCTAATATTATATTAAATAGAAAAGATAGTGCGTTTTCCTATAGATGTATATTTTAAAAATCATAATATAAAATATTGCACCACACATAATCAAATAGACGTTATCATTTCATATGTCTAAATAAAAGCTACATCAAACGAAACTTTTGAACAACCGTGCAGAAAAAGATATGAGGTGTTGTATATGTTGTAATACATAAGTAAGAGGTTCGAGTAGTATAATTTGTTGGAAATAACTGCTTCTCAACTAACTCTGTGTATAATAAAATTAAAAATTGTATACTTCAACAGAAATTCGATCATAGTAAACCTTTAGTAATATTTAAAATAATTCTTAAATTACTATACGATAAAAAAAAAGTTTATTGATTTTATCTTTTAATTACTTTGTTGTATTTATGGAAAAAACTCTTCTTTAAAATAATAATTTACTAATATTTTAAATTTGAAAGCTCTAAATAAATTTCTTTAATTTATATTCCAAAGAAAAGGTTTTAATTCAGCTTATCTTACTTGAAATTTTGTTTATATTTCTTGTATTGAATATATTTATGCATATATTTTAATCAAGTAAGATTAAGAAATTGTAAAATAATTCTGTTTGAATTTAAAAAAAGCTCCTATAAATGTCAAAGAGATAATTAAATAATGTCAAAGAAATAATATAATTATAATATAATATCTTTTCGATTTTTGTCTATTTGTAAGATTATGCAATTACAAAAGATATATTTTTTCTTGTTATTCGTGAAAAGTATCATCGTTAAAATTACTTCATTGTATTCTCAAAAGTTCGATAAAATTATAAGAAATAACATAATGAATAAAAGAAAACGGAAATTAATGAAGACATAATTTACAAAAAAAATTTTTAGACTTTTGTATTCTCAATTTTTATCGTTAATTTAATTCATTATTATTTTCTTCTATTACAATAAAATGTGAGTCTCTTTAATATGAATAACAGAAGCATCTATAGACATGTTTACAACGGCCTCCTCTACGTCCACGACGTTGACATCTTATGTGGCACTCTGGTTGACAATCACCTTTGGGGTCTACGATACATAAAAACAATTATAAATAATAAAAATAATTAATATAATTCCAATTTGACGATATAGTTTTATACATATATGTATTACAATAGAATAAAAGTATTTCATATAACAATTGGTCCTTATTCTAAATCATGGCGTGTAAGTCACCTCATATACAAAGACAATAGCTATTGTGTCAGGTATGTTTTAATGATAAAGAGTTCGTTCTGCAAGTTTATATTAGAATGTTATAGGTTTACAGAAATCTCACTGGATTTTGAAGATTGTTGGGTAAATAACAACACGATTTTATAACACTCTTTGTTGTAAGCAAGATTTTTCTATTGTTGTAAGATTTTGGTGTCGCTCGATATTTTGAAACTATGAAAATTTAGATAATATTTCCTGGTTAAACTCGTTTCTCTATATACATTGATGCTAGGTCTGACCATTCATGCACGTAATTTAGTGCTGCACACATACGTACGACTCTGATAATAAGAATATTTAAAATTAAGAATTTCTTGGTCGCAATAAGTTCTTAATGATATAAAATTCGCAATGGGAGAATCACCAAAAGAGCTTTATAAGAAGGTTTATATTTAATCTACAATCTTATGCAGAATGGTATTAATTGCTCGCACATTCATGTATAGGTATACGTATCTTCTGCATTACTCGCATTCATCAATTCTAATCTTGTTCATCTTATTTATAATACTTTTTTAAAGTTAATAATACTCTTTTTCCATTATATATAAACCAATCGTCTATATACTAGTTGTGTTACAATAACTACTATACGAATTTTTAAATCTTATTATATTAATAAAGGAAAACCTATTTTTTATTGAAATACAAAGTCCAGAAGAAGCACAAGAGCCATAGTCTGCTTAAAAATACTCCAGAAGGTACTATTAATTCCATGTGCTTAAATAATGTACAAAATTATGCCCCTAAAAGCCTAACAATAATGATTAGATTTTAATGTACGTGATAATGCCTACTATTAAGTTGAATAGATTTAGTAAGATTGTTTTATATATTTATGTAAATGTAAAGGATAATTAGAAAGATAGAAGCCATGGCTTTTATAAAAAATACTATATAAACATTTATTTTTTCTTAACTCATTAAATATTATACCTCCATGCATATATTGAGTAAGAGAAGGTATAAAATATGTTAGTACCTATAAGATATTTTGTTACTTTTCTAAAACCGACGTTCATTGAAACGTATGGTAGAAATCTGTTTAAATTCTTGAAAACATAGAACAAAATATTTATTATATGATTAAATCGCAAACATTATTTTATGTATTTATTAAATCTATTTAAAATATAAAAATTTTCTGTAAAATAAAGTCATTTGTGAAATATGTTATAGTTACTATCGTAGATATATTAGAAATTGAAATACTGCATAGATGTTTCAAAATCTTATTATCGCTTATCATACAATGAAGTCCACTAATGATAAGGCAATAAACATAGATACTAAAACTTTTTTATATCAACTATAATTTCTTAACTATTAAGTTATATTATTATCATCGTAACAAATAATCACATATGTTTTGGTTTAATTATAATATACGCTATGTTATAACGGATTATCATAAAATCGTGACGTTCGCTTAATAGTATAAAAGAATTAGATATAAATATAGATATATCATTAGATATAAAATATAAATATATAAATATATATATATATAAATATATATAAATATATATATAAATATATATAAATATATAAAAATATAATATATAAATCATTAGATATAAAATTTCTAAAGGTAATCGTATGAAATATATTAACTTAGTTTGATTTGTAACTGCTTATAGAATGTTCATGATTGAAATTGTTTTTTAGAAGCATTACAGTTTTAAAAAGAAAAATGTATTTTATATTTAGTGGATTAATTAACAATTTATATAAGGTTAGTATTTAAAAATGTATTTCTATATAAATACAAAATTATTATATTTAATACTAATATTTATTTGTTGTAAATCATAAAAATTAAAGTATTGATAAATGTACTTACGTAAGGCGGAAACTATAGTAAATATAATCACCAGAAGAAAAAAATTAAAATATTTCATTATTACTTTTAAAAATTCTGAAATACTTCTCAAGTTTTTAAAAATATTTTATATTATTTATATACGCTACGTCGTTTACGTCTGAAATAATAAGGTTACACGGAATCAATAATATTTAATAGCCTTAAAATTAGCGATATTTTTATAAATATTATTTACTACAATAACAAAGAGATAATCGACATGGTAAGTACATTAATATCACTATAATTTTACTTAATTCAGTTTTTTCCAGATTTTATTTGAAATAGGAATATATTTAATAAGCTAATACATAATTTAATTTCATAATATCCTAATTGAATTTCATAACCTAATAACATTTTTAAAAATATGGCAGAATATTTCTTTGAGTTTTAAATTTAATAGTTTTTTTGAATTGCTATTTATGTATCATAAATTATATTAATTTTTTATTTTATAAGTTTCTTAAAAAATGTACTGTTCATATTTTAAAACTGACCTTCATTGAAATACTTATAATATATAAGTATTATATATTATTATATAAGTAATATATAATATAAAATAATAAATTCTAGAATCTTATGTATAGGTATGTATAAAATATCTGTTAATGATTTATAAATTTTACTTTATATAACTTATATTAACGTTTTTGTATACTATAAGATTTCGTTACGTTTATTTATTTGATAATATAATTTGGAAAATTTAATATCTACTTGATATATTATAAATTTAGTGTTAATCATTTACGAAAAATTATAAATATTATTTGAATAGTTTTTATATTAAAGAAAATATTTTTCTGAAATTAGTAAATGCTTCAGTTTAATTTAATATTTATATTAGATAAAATAAAATTAATTCAAAATAAGCTAAGAAATACATGTACATATAGTTTTATATTTCAAAAAACTAAAATAAGAAAATTATTTTTCCACACTTATATTTCATGAAAGTGCAGTAAATTACGTAATATTTTATCTTTTTCATTAAAAAATATATTCACAACAAAAGAGTATCAAACTACGATAAGTAGTTGTTTCCAAGTTAGGTATTACTCATGCAAATAGTGTAATATGATTTTCAATATATTTTTATGTAAACTAGTTTATACTTAACTAATTATTGTTTACTTAAATCCTCGGATATTTATTAAAAAAGTCAATTATGCCTGCTAATAGTACATTAAAATTTACAAAAATATAAATTATAAATTTTAAAAACTAAAATTATGTAAAATTATCAAAAATATTCTCTCTGAAAGTAGGTGCTTATATACGCGAGAATTAATGAGAACTGTATCAATCAGTGATGCCTTCAAAGCTTATAGAAACTTAAATTAAGAAATATACCAATCATTTTACTTAAGTATTGCCACTAAGTTCTTTATGTCTTTATACTATTTCTTGATTCAACTACTCTACAAATATTGAATTAATTTTAAGGGTATTCAATACGCATTTACCAAACCAAAATGCTAGTCAACTCTAAGTTTAATTCTCAATTAATTATTCTGAATTTAAAGTATTTTTTAAAAAATACTTAATAATTTAAAAAAAAATATTAATGTTTTAAAAAAAAAACGACAATCTTTCATCAATAATTTTAAGTAATATTTTCTACTGTTGTAGGTCTAAAATTCAAATATAATTATGATTTATTATTTTTGCATATATTGTTATTTAATATTAATAAAAATTGAATAATTATATTATGTTTTTTAAGTGTATTTGTTACATCTATTACTCTCATTTTTATATTGTATTTATGAATATGTGCAACGTATAAAATGTACAAGTCTTTTATAAGTAATAATGTCTTGCTTTATAATTTTCTACATTTTTATTCGGATTGAAATATGAATCAATAGTTTAAGTATAGTAATGAATATAATAAAATTGCGATTTTTAAGTGTCTAAAATTTATTATAACTAAATTTATGTAAAACGATACAAAATTAAGTGTATATAAAAAAATGATTTCAACAATATGTCAAGTATAACGGTAAGAGGTTTTGCGATACTTTTTGCGGAACATAAAGTGGAGAGATCAGAAAAGAGGAGTTTAAGTAGAGTATAGGACAAGGGATTAGGGTCACTGGTTACTACCTCGCACAGAGCATTCGCGGCTCCTCAGGACGCTTCAGAGGGATATCTTCACTTCAATCGCTTACTGAGAGAATAAACGTTGTATTTAACTCAAGGTGTAGTCTTTATCCTGAACCGATGTTTCCTGTGACTTTGACGTTCGGAATCGCGCACGCGAAGAACTACTGAACCACATACGTAACAAATTACTTAAAAATATTTGTAAAGTAATATATTTGTAGCTAATATAGTAAGTCAATAGTTACACAAATTTTAAAATACGTATAAAAGATAATAAATATTACTCATTATAGGTAGACTATTAAATATATGTAGTTAATTATTGTTATCAGGTTATAATTTACATTAATAATTTACGTTAATAACGGCAATACTTATTAAAATTTTTTAAAATAGTTATAATATTTTTCCGTAATCTATTTACTAAGTGTCGAATAATCTTCAAAAAATATGAAAAGTAATTTATGGTTAAATAATGGACACGATTGATTTATGATATAATTAGTAGAACATGATTTTGATGAAGGACCATTAGGAACTTTTAAAAATATGAATTCAATTAAGCAGAATTTGAATAATAAATGTTTCCCTATATTAAAATATTATATCTTATAATTATAGTTTAAACTGAATTCATTAAATTTCAACTACTTCGTATATATCTTGATTATAGTTTATAAATACATATGACTATATATAATTTTAAATAAAGAGGAAATTTAGATGTTAGTTAGATTATATGAAAGAAAAGATTATGTAAGTTATGTAAGTGTAGATTATGTATGTTATGTAGATTATGTAAGATTGTGTAAGTGGAAAAAAGAAATGAAAGTAGCCAAGAACTATATTTTAAATGCTGACTATGGAAGAGTGTAAAAGAACTTTGTGGAGAAATCGAGATAGAGAAAGAAAGTGAAAAAGATAGGAAGAGAAACGTAGGAAGAGAGTACATATGGTACTAGTGATAGAGATATGTATATATGGCACTAAGATAGTCTGAGAAGAATAAAAAGCATTAATGAAAAGTAATAGAATTATATAAGTTATTAAAGATGTATTTTTAATTTATCAATATAAATCTTTATACTAACAAATTAAGTAAAGTCCTCTTACCACTAACTCGTATGAAAATGTCCAACTTGTTATGTTCCTTAGTAACGTGCGATAATTTACTCGATGCATACATATATGTGCACTTTAATTTGAAAGCCTTGAAAGCGTGTTGCATAAAAATTTCTTTAAAATCCATTTTAGTGAATTTTAAGATGAAAAAGAAAAGGAAAAACTATAATTTTAATTAATCACAATTTGGATACATAATTATTGCATTTTCTTTTGAAAGCCTTGAAAGCGTGTTGCATAAAAATTTCTTTAAAATCCATTTTAGTGAATTTTAAGATGAAAAAGAAAAGGAAAAACTATAATTTTAATTAATCACAATTTGGATACATAATTATTGCATTTTCATTAATACTAATGAACTTCAGTCATTCCTACAACATAAAATGTTTGAGAAAATCACCAGGAATGGCTTGTGCATGCTACCACTTGATGGTACACTTATGCGTGCAAATTTAAAAAAACAGCGTTTGCAATGCAATTCATTGACGTTAGGACGTTGTATTCTATTTACGTAGGCTTATTTACTAGTGGAACTTTGTGAAAATCCTTTTAACTTACATGGGAAGAAAACTGAATGATTTTATTTATTGCATTAAATTAGAAAGAGAGAGGATACAACAAAATTATATAAGTTTCCATATAACTAAATAATATAAAAGATAAAATATAAAAAGAATTCTTGCGACCACAGGTTTTTAGAAAGTTTAAAAAAAATTAATTTATAGAAATAAAATTTCGCTTTCGACACTTAAACAGATAATATTAAGAATCGTAAATTATACCAATATATGAAAACTGTCTGTACTGATCATGGAGACAGTAAAATATATAGATAGATAATTTATTTCACAATCTATATATTGTTTTTTCTACTTTATAATGATTTAATAAAAATTCTTAAATAACTTAATTCATGATACACAATTGAAAATATTTTTCAGCCCAATTCTACTCTAGAAGTATTTTATGGAGTTAAATACAGAAATAAATTATTTTTAAAAATAATTTAATAATAAATTATTTTTATTTATTCACCTTCGAAAAATATTTTGCATACTATTGATCCGATTCAATTCAATTAGGCAAAATTTTAAATTGTTTTTCATGCACAAGCTACATATATTTTATAAGAGAAATATGTAATTTAAATTATTTTTAAATCATATAAAATTTTCAATAAATATAAAAGAATTATGATTAAAAAGATGTTAATATAAGAATCATCTTTATATATCCTTAACTAAATATGCTTCTGCAGTTATGCTGTATTACACTTCGCACGTATGAATAGTATGCAATTTATAAATTACTCATGGTATAATATCTATAATCTTTATATAAATCTATATAATTTCAGTATATTTTTATCGTGTATTATACAATATAATTTAGATATGTCGCAAATATAATTGCTTTTATATTTTATATTACATGCATGACTAATTAAATTATTGGAGCATTAATCTAATATTATATAATACTTATATTTTATACATGTCTCAGAATCTTAAGTTGTTATTATTTTTTAAGTAAAAGAGAAAATTATATCTATAAATATAAAAATTATATTCATAATTTTTTTTAAATTTGTCACAAGAGTAAACCATGCAATAAACTAGAAACCTATTTAAGCATCATAGGAATTCTCTTTTTATATTTATTTTATATTCGACTAGTATTTTTCAAGTAACTAGAAAAATTTGAATAAATTTACCTTCTAAATTGATAGTATTCCTAAAATACATCACAATAGCAGTTTGAATAGTTCGGGTAGTGGACTAATTGCACTAGTGCATTGCAACAATGTTGAACAAGGGCGAATTTGCACGCATGCACGCACGCACGCACACACGGGCGTGCACGCGCGCACACATACACAAATTCAATGCCTTAGCGTAAAGAAGATTTAAAATATAGTTATAATAGATTTCAATTCATAGCATTTCAAACATAAATTTTTAGGTTCATCTTTATGGTATTATCAATTAGCTTCAATACCGACTGAATGAATAAAATATTTATGAGTAAAATATTGGCATTTAATAAACATAAATATAAAACTCGGTTGAAAAAAAATTAAATCTAGTCTATTGAAAAATTAATATTAAACCTAGAAAATATCTTAATAATTTTACATTCATAGAATTATTATGATTTTCTTTTTAACAAATAATTCTATGTACTTTGTTCAAATTTCTCTTATTTATAAAATATCTTATTATATAAAGTACGTAAAATTTTTATTAAAAAAAATTATTTATAAATTTTAATAAATGAAATAGATTAGGTATGTCTTCTGCAAAATATATTCAGCGCAATAGCTTTTTTTTTAATATTCAACATTTTGAAACATATAAAAAAATCGAATTAATTTGAAAATTCATTAAATGTAAAATAATTTTAAATGTATAACATGAAGCGAAAAATTATAATTTAAAATAAATTTTCTTATAATAATAAAATTCGTGGTACAAAGAATACCAACTGTTAATGATTTATTGATTTAGGAATAATGGTGATAAAATTAAGTAAGAAAAAATTTTATAATTTCTGTGCTATCGAAAAAGAGATATTAAGAAATATTTGTTTAGTACTTGTGAAATATTTTGATTTGCTTATTTTTTTCATTCAAGCAAATATTTATAAAACAAAAAAAATCGAAGATTGCATAATTATTATATAATAATCAGAAATAATTTAGGAATATATGTATTTCATGAATATATATAGTATTGAATATATATCAAATATATATTGAAGCATATATAATAAAAATATTAATTCAAGAATAAGTTATTCATTTATTCTAACAATTTTAATTTTCTTTTAAATATATGCAAGCCACAATAATTAGCTACAAATTTAGATAAAGAAAGAAAAAAGAACCGAACAAAAAATTAAATTATGTCTATTCTTTAGTATCAGGAATGTTTTGTTTAATAAAATCATTTATTTTACAACGACTAACTTCGCTGGGAATTAATAAAAGTAAAAATTAAATACCATTCAAATGATATTTATTAATAAATTTAAAAATTACTTTTCAAAGCGCATAAGAAGGAATTAGTGAAAGTTATAGTTCAGTAAACATACTAATACTTGATGCAGACATAAATGTTCTTTTTAAATAATAATTATGCATGATTTATTTACTTTAGAAAATTTCGAACATTATGTAAGAAAGTTCGGTCGACACATTTATATAAGATAATAGGGCTTTATCAGTTACATATGCTTTACACGTAAAAAATAATTATATAGTAAAAAAGATTATTCTCTCTAATTTGAAATGTTTTCATACTTACGTTTAAATTTGAAGTTACATTTATCATGAAGTTATTTGTTTAGTATATTTTATTTTTATTAATTATATAAGATTAAACACTACGATATTGCATTGCAGAAGAATGTTTGAAGAAGCGACTGGTGAATGTTGGAAAAAGTCTTAGGTAACCATTTCAAATTTAAAAGGAAAAATTAAGAAAGAAATGAGAAAGTGAGAGGGAACGAAAACTCCGTCAAAAAACAAAAAAAAAATAGACAGATTAAGAGAGGATGAATAAACAACGAATCGATGAATAACGCCACAAGTCAATGGAAGAACTGAAACAAATAATTGACCCGACGTTATTCAAGTCAATGTTAAATTTTCTTTGAATATTCAATAAATATTTTCCATTTGTTCATTCTTATAGCTTTGTTTTTCATTATATATTTTCCTCCCTCTTCCACTTATTTATAAATTATTCTTCTTTACTAGTTTAATAAATATTTGCCTACTTAATATATATCTCATCATTACATTTTTCTATCATTTTGTTAAATTTAATAAGTGCTATAGTCTTTAGCAGTGACTTAGATAATAAAAAATTAATATTTTTTACAGTTTTATTCATCGAACAATTACTTAAATTGTATGAAGCAATTTTAATTCGAATTAGTAACTGTAAATAAGGCGAGTTGAAAGCGACCAACCAACAATAGACACATCAAAGGATGTAAAATCTTTGTTACACATAAATGCTTGCTGTAGTAAGTAAGGTTATGAATGCACTAGCAAATTATGAAACTGATTGAAATGTAATAGTTAGATAAAAGTATTTCATTTAAAAATAGTGCTGATGTAAAAGCATAAACAGTATGCTTCACAATTTTTGTATAAATCATGTTGCACATTGTATAATATTGAAAGCAGAAATATGTATGATTCGAACAATAGAAAAACGAGATATGTAAAAGTACGTAATTGTACTAAATTAACTCGTAATATCTCATAATAAAAGCATCCAATAATTAATTTGAACTATTTTAAAAGCAAAATATTACATAAAAAACAAAAGTTTGCAGTCATAAGCAATATGTAAATTTTTTTGTGTTTCTAATTTCTAATATCCTTCTAAAACGAACTTTCAAATACAAATTAACTTCTTCAAACGATATACCTATACTTGCAAAAGACTTAATGATGCAAGTTTAGTTTATTTTTAAAGTATTCCAAAACAGTTCTTAGAAACTTCCTAAAAATAAATATTTTTGAGAAATAGTCTACGCAGTATCAATAACTTCTGAAGAAACTGAATGAAAATCTTAATGTATAAACCAGAAAGGAAAATATTATCTTTAATAGATCAGTTCTTAAGTGATAGTGTGTAATTGATGAAAAAATCAATAAATACAAAGTTAAATTAGTAAGACGATGTTGCTGTTCAAAACAAAGCATTAATTAAAGTAAGATCTTCCTTGCTGTAGTAACTTGCACCATTGTAAGACTACCTTTATTTGTTTCAGACTCGCTAAATTCAAACTTATATAAATTTGATATATAAACTGTCTTTTTGTATGGTAACTTAAACAGGCTGATTTATACGAAGAGCTGCATTGATGTTCTCAAGATTTTCGATGACGTATTAATAAAAATTCATACGGTATAAAAAAGGTAGTTTAATAATGCAACATAAAATTATTCACTCTATAGGAACCTGTAGTTTTACATAACATTATTTATCGACAATAATTTATTATATAAAATTTAGTTTAATAAGCATTTTTACAATACGTATAAATAAAAAATAGTTTTTGAAATGCACTTAAATAATGCATTAAACTGTATTCACAATCTTTTTTTCTTTGATATAGATATTACAGTTTCATCAAAAGTAATGCAAATTTTAATGATACTTTGTTTTAATCTAAAAGTTCATCTTATAAACTTAAATAAATGTTTAATGAATTTTTTTAATTGATATGTTATTTTTTGAATAAAATAACGTTCTGCCTTCAAAATGTATATACATGTTTTATATAGTGAAAGTACATTAAAGTTATGGAAATTACATTTTATGATCTTATGAAAAATTCAAGTATTACTTTAAAAATGTTGATTAAATAACGAACATCGTTTAATATTACAAAATGAAAATTAACTTGTGTTTTTATAAAAGGTCCATAATAATTATTTTTTTACATTATTTCTTCAATTTTTTAACAGTTGTAATAGCTGCTGAGTTTTTAATAATTAATTAAAATCTCGATATTCGATAATCGAATATTTAATGGTGAAGATGTATAAGTGTACCTTAAAAATAATTTTCATACAATTATTTTCATGTAATTAAACACAGATCAATCTAAATCAATTTTTAATTAATTTAAATATTTTATTATTATTTGCATTGAAAAATATATCATTCTATTTTCAAGATAATGATAGGTGTTAGTCTTTTATTTTTGCTGCTTGTAAGTAAACCTTAGGCAATCTACATTATATTATTATAAATAATGACAAATACAAATTAATTTCAAAGCTAGTTAATTTTAATCCTTTTTATTTTTTTTTTCCTATCACAAGCCTATTGCTGCAAAAATATAAAAACGAACAAATAATCATTTCATAAACGATAAAAATAAGTAGACATAATACTTTAATTTATGCTCACTAGTTTCTCAAATATTAACTTTATCTTCAATAGTAATAAATTAGCATGCATTGATACATAGTTGTACTGAATATTCTTAGTAATTATTAATCTTAGAGTACGATTAATATAGTTATTGAGAGTCTCGCCAACAAATATTTCCTGGAAATGCATAAAGAATAAACGTTATTGACACACGTAGTTGTCAAACGTGACTTGCTTCAGCGAAGAATTATTCGCTGCTGAACTTCAAAAGAAAATCACAAGAAGAGAGATTTCTGCGCGACGCCAATATATATTAAGTTTCAATATAGCTGTTGAGCTAATCGAGCTTCGACTGTGGGACACTTTTTCCGTTTGGTGATGAAAAGAGATCGCGGAAGCTTGCATCAAGAGGTAAATCTATTGTCAACTTTTTCATCGAATAAAAAATATTAAAATATTAAAATAAATTTATATTTTCAAAAGAAAAACAGAAGATTGGATAATGATTGTATAAAATAATCAGAAAAAAATTCAGGAAACTATCAAGTTTGTGGAAAATATTTTAGCAGATATAGTTAAATATATTTACTTCATTAGAGTACGTCATTTATTAAAAGTTTTCAAACTATATTCATAAAATGCAATATAAAAAAATGCTTGAATGAAAATATTTAATGCTTAAAAATATTATGAAAATAAAAGTTTTGCATCAATTTTTCCAGGAATATAAATATGTGAAATACTTACGTAATCTTTCTTATGTTCTTGAATAATTTTCGATAAAAGATTAATTATTATGCAAACTGGTATATTATTACATTATTTGTTATTAAACTATTTTTTGTTCAATTATTCAATAATCTGTATTTATAAAATGTAATTAAATATTCAAGAAGCTTGTTATTCAAAATTAAAGATTTTATTCAATCGTTAATATAGATCATCCATGATATAGCATAAGAATAAAGTCGAAAGATATTATATATCTAATATACATCTGATTTTCATTTGATTATTATTTAGAAAAAAATATTTCTAATAAATATTTTAATATTTATCGATATTTCGTGTATTTATATACAATGGGTTGAGTTGATGCAAAAGTTCGTCGCGTTTTTAACGCAGAGTTGGGAAAATTTTGGGTAAAACGTTGTATTATATAGTTTTATGTTTTACAAATATCGTGTTTTATAGCTTTTGTGTTTTTTTGTAAATGATAGCCTCACTGTATACAATACATATCTTATTTTATATTTGCGAAATATTCTTACTTTTTCGTAAATAAAACAAATAATATAACGAAAATATTCAAAATTTTCCATTAATTTTAATGCTTAATAAATATGAAAAAAATATAGCCAAATAATAAAATTTTTTTCAAGTAATCGATGAAATTTAGTTTAATTTAATTTTTGCAAATAACACAAGATCCTTAAATGAATGAACTATGTAGTCCTTAGATTTTATCTATCCACTGGAAAACACATGTCAAATTTAAATATTAACTCAATATTATAACATTAATTCTTCTTGGTAGGCATTAATGGATTGTTAACAACGTATTTTCATAATTGTGACTTTAATTACGTATTTTTGTTCTAATTTAGAGTCATGCATATCTTTTTTTCACTTTGATTAATTTGCTTAAATAGAGATATTTAATAAAGTTATGAGAAATATAAAAAGTAGATTTCCGTTTACTATTTAGCTCAAAAATTTTGATAATTCCGGCGATGAAATAAATCATTTCTACTTCGTAGAATTCCAGTAAAAGTTTTTATCACTAGTTACATTCAGCATCCAGTTTTAGTATCAATAAATTTATTTTATATTTCAGAATATGAAATAGATATGCTCCATATTTGTACCTTAAAATGTTATGAAAGTTATAGAAGAATAAAATCCTTTGTTAGCTACCAGGATCTCGACATCATCTTTTATCGTCTAGAAACATTACTAAATTATTTAATTGTTACGTCCATGACATAAACGTCCCTTTTAAGCCTATACAGTTAAGTATACTAGCCTGGGATGGGCAACGGTCTTAAGATTTATTAAAATTCAGCTATACATTTCAGTTATTTTACATTGTTGTTAGATTAATACTATATTAATATTACTAGAATTTGCGTCTACTCAATAATAAAGTAAAAGGGTGTTAGAACAGATATATCGCAATATAGACTTTTGTCTAGTCCGTTAATATGGATAGAGAAAATATAAGTTCCATATCGCTACATAGACTTTTGTCTAGTCCGTTAATATGGATAGAGAAAATAGAAGTTCCATATCGTAACATAGACTTTTGTCTAGTCCGTTAATATGGATAGAGAAAATATAAGTTCCATATCGCAACATAGACTTTTGTCTAGTCCGTTAAAATGGATAAAAAAATAGAATTATATAGGAAAGGATTTTGGGATAATGAATCGGGTAAAGAGTAGTGGGTCAAGTCCACTTTAAAAGAATAACTACATATTTAATTTTAAAAGAAAGGTATTTATTACTCACTTCTTTAATACAGGTCAGTAGGTCAGCTGCCAGGTACAAGATTTGAAGGTAAACTATAATTTTGCATGGAGAAATGTGACCTTATATAAAATTTAAAGCACAGGCGGTATAGGCAAAGAGAGGATTTTTATGGCTTTTCCCGAAAAAGTCTATACAGCCTGTATAAAATTTTCATTTTTATTAATTTATTAGCACTTATATTTAATTAATTACTTAATCGCTTATAAAATTAGGTTTGCAATTTCCTTTTTCACAATTGTACAGTTTTTAATTTATAAATTTGTTAATATTTACCCTGTTTTTATTCATATAAGTTAAATTAATAATAATTCGTCGTTATATTTAAATTTTCTTCGGATTTTTTAGTAGCTATTATTTTTGTTATATTGATTTTTATTATTTCTTATATTAGTATTATTAATATTATTATTATTACTATTTTTTTATTTACTATTATATTTCCTTTTTTTGTAAATTTATATATAAATATAACAAAAATAACTAGTAAGAATAATGATAATGATTATGGAATTTAACTTAGCCTTATAATATTACTTATATTTGCTTAAATAATAATTAGAAAAAATCCATGTTATTAACTATATTAACTATATTAGGTTTGTTTTATAATTATGTATAGTAATTTATTATGACTATAGTTTTACGATTTTATTTTGTTTTACTTCCTTTTTTGATTACTTAAATTTTCCTTTAATTAATTCACAGTGGCAGAATGTACATGTATGCATGCGTGGGTGCACAGCTGTTCGCAGGTACAAGTACGCATTGGAAGATGTTGTGTGTATATGCATATGGCGTTCGGCCACTTGCGAGCGCAACCGTGCAATACGCGTGTGTGAGTGTAGGCCTCTGGTTGCTAAAAAAACGCAGGTACAGTCATAAATATGTCATGGTTATGACCTTTTGCCCTGATATTCCAGGTCCAGGTGTCGAATTTAGATACTTTAAAATTTTCTTATTGGAGAGAGAGAGAAAAAAAGAGAGGAAAAAATATTTCTTTTACGGAAAATTTCTTTCTTACTTTCAATAGTTTTAGTGAGACGATGTTATAACATAAGCTTGAATAAGCAGTTGAACTATTTCGTAAAATTAGCTCGACACCATGTAGAAAAACTTGCGTTTGGGTAGTGAAAAAGGATAGGATGAATCGTTTCCTGGTGAGTGCAATCATGAAAGCGTGTGTATAAAAAGAGAATATTACTAGAAACGTTATCATTTCGTGGATGGATGCACGGAGATTGATAATCGAGCTGAGAGTCAAGGACTACTGGAGATCTTGAACAGTTTCATATATTTCCGTTCACTGCGTAGTTAAAAGAAGCAATGGTATTTCATCGGTTGGTCTTACTGAATTTCGCTATGAAAGTTTGCACGCGATTGGATGACGGACTGATTTCCACGGCACTTTTGACGATGATAGACGCGGCAGTTCGTAATTACTAGTTAACAGCAATGCTAGTTTAATAGCCTCGAGGTCTTCTTGTTTTTTGTGAATACTTTTGATTTATTCGTGAATCCAAAGTATGTCTTCTATGAAATTTGCAAGAAGTATAATTAGTATGAAGCGTGTTTTTTCTTTTTGAAAATGTTCCGTTTGGCAAGATTGCGTGCTTGAAGAATTGCGAGTAGCAGTTGAATCAAAAATATGGAATACGAAGTGATTTGAAAATAACATTTTGCAATTTTACTTTAAATGAAAAGCTTTTTGAACAAACGCATAAATCAGAAAGAAAATTTATATGTTTCATATTAAATATGTGCTATTTTATTTTAAAAATTATTGTTCACGTAAATCATTATTCAGATTTTAACATAGATTTACTGATTTAAAATATCATTCGCAGAGGCGTTAATTCTAATGGCTTTAAAATCACTAAGTAGAAGATATCCTACAGAATATTAAAAATATAAAATTTGCAACTTTCGAATTACGCTTTATTCATATAGATAAAATCTTCATGCTTTTAACAGAAAATTTTAAATTATAAATCACGGGCTTGAAAACAGGACTTAGTTAAAAATCTTATTCTAAAGCCAAAAAAAAATAATGATAAAAAAAAATAGAATCAAGTATTACACGAAATATTCTTTCAACGTTCTGCACAAAAACCAACACGTGCAAGCGAAAAGTCAAGTTTGAAGTACCTCGACACGTCAGACTAGAAGTAGTCTCAACTTCTGGAATTGAGAGCAGCAGGCGGTACCTCTACGCATCTATGCATCCACGTGTTTTTTTTTCACTTTCGCATGACCCCAATGTCGGCGAAAAAGTAGCTTCCGTCGACGCTCACATGTAGACTGAAGCATTATTGTCATTTGATGAAATCTTGCATTTTTTAGCTGCCGCTGCGCTCCTCTTTTTTATCCTTTTTTAACTCATTCGTCACGATCTTTATTTTAAATGCAACTTTTCCTTCACTCTGATGTATCAGTGATCTATACCTATCTGGCTTCGCTTTCAGATTACGCATTCTGTTTCTTTTTGTGAGACATGTACTAACGAAGAGAAAACATATTATTTACGTGTATTGCTTGTATTTTTTATTAATTAAAAAACATCTTTCATGATAATTGACACGCATAATTTTATTACTTGTGTTAAGTATTGATAATATCCTTATTGGTGCTATTAAAACTAAAAACAATAATTAAATGATAATTGAGATTATAGTGTAATAAATAAACTAGCAAAAAAAAAATTATTTTGTCATAATTTGAAAAAATTATTTCTGACCTGAAAGTTAGTGCCTTACTGTCTAAAGAAAATAAGGAAATCTCATATACACTCTTTTGTTCCCTCTTTTTCTATCGCTAAGTCTTACAGTTATAATTAAAATTTAAATTGAAGATCCATTTTGAAGATTTTTTTTACTAAACATTTGACAACGATTACAACAAGAACAAATATCAAAAAAGCACGGTTCTCCATATTCTTCTTTGCTCTTCTCTCTCACTCTATCAGTCTCTTTACCAGTACCTTACTAAAATATTAATGCACTTCAAGTTTAAATAATCAACTCCTCTATTTTTACTTATTATATAAACTTTGGCAAAATTTTTCTCTATTTTTCAACATTGTTTCTTTATTTATACTTTTTTATTACATATGTAGAAAAAAGTGTACAGTGGTATAAATAGATAAATCTATACATGTTGAAAAATATATAAATGTGTATAAATATATAATCGTATTATACTTAAATTCAATTTTAAAATAGTCACAAATTATATAGAATTTTATAATAATTGTATGGTTAAATGTACTTTGAATAAATACTACTCATCAAACAGCACTTCATGTTTTAATGATTATTATAAATATTCATTATAAATAAGGAATGTAATTATTTATAAAGAATTAGTACTATTGAAATAAGTTAATACGTAAATTTACTCTTTTCACCGAATATATTGAAGTGATTTGAACTTTCGTCAAAAAAACACTTTGACAGTTATGTTTACCATAAAATAAATCAGTCTTACAATAAAATAACATTATTTATTAATGGTAGAACTATTTCTTATAAATTACAGTAATGTAACTTATTAAGTTAAATAATTATTAGATACGACTACTATATACTGCTGATACTCCTTGTAAGAGAAAAGAGTCTCAACGTTCAAAATTAATTGAAAAAGATTCGTATTCGTATTTAAATTATAGAATTTAAAACATGAGATATAAAGAAATTTTCAAAAGTTTTACCTAATAATTAATTTCACTTAGAGTACTAAGAGAACATTTATCTAAGACTAAGAAAAATTAAATAACTTTATTATGTTGCTTTATCCAAATATTCATAAATGTTTGTACGAACAATACATAGTCTTTTAGTTCTAAAAATTAATTAGTTATATTAATTTTTATAAAAAATTTAGTTTCTTAGTATTAGAGATATACCTATACAAAATATAGAAGTAATATATAAAATGTAAAAATATTTATTAATTTCTGAATAAAAATTAAAAATTTTATTTTACTAATTATTAATATCAATTCTAGATAAATAATTTATTGAAATTTTTTATGCATATTGCGATCGAAATCTTAAAGTTTCATTTAGAGGAAAATTTTGAAAAAAATTTACACCATAAAATAAAGCAAGAAAATTATGAAAAAAAATTTTTTATTGAGTAAGTTATTTTGATTAATTTCAATTGTAATATCATGGATTCTAGTCATAAAAATAACTTAGAGAAATGCCTGAAAAAATTTTGTAATATTAGATAAACATATAAATTATAAATTATTTAAATTAGGAGTTAAATATTTCATTAACAATAAAACGGTAATATTTATTTTAGTACGTTAAACATTTTTATTAACTTTCATAATTTTATTAGCGCATATACTATAGATGGAAAGTTTTGCTAAAATTACAAAAACTAATCTGTACTTAATTAAGCATCCATAAATTAAGAGATCAGAATAAACTATACAGAAATCTTTAAAAGTTTTATGTCAACATAAAACTTACTTCTTTTTACAAATTCTTTTTTACTCATTCTAAGTAGTTACTATCAATTATATCACTACAGTTGAAGTAGAGAAGTCAGCTTTCTGATTTAAAATTTGTAATCAAATTGAGCTTGAGCAAATTTTCCAAACTCATGGTTGCAGGCAAGGCAACACCATAGATTGAAACACAAGGTCTGCTTACGGGAAAGTGTTTTCCTAAATACATATACATGATGCGCGCGTACCATCCCATCGAGCTGCCCAATTCACTCTGGCACGTTTCACAACTTCGTGAGCCTGCGAATGTGTGTGTGTGTCTGCATATGCAATTAACTGATGCTATAGACACCAAAGCAAGAAAGATATTGGAGTACGGAGAGCATCTCTTTGGTCTTTTGAATTTTAATGTGGTCGGCGACAGTCGGATGCTGTAATCTCTTCTTCTCGCTCCAGCACGTGTCACCATCCTCAGCTGTGTCTGGTGTCCCTTTCGAAATCTCGTGAAGACATGGACATTTTGCTATTTCTACGTATATGTTGAACTGTCTCTATGACAAACAATTTATATATATAAATTTATACTTTTGGTTTCTTTGATTCACGCTACTACGTATTTTTACACGTATCTTTTTTTCCATTTCGTCTAATGTTTGTACATAAAGGATGAAATTTATACGATTTTGTCGTACCTTATAATGTTTCAAAGTGCACTTTGTTGATAGAAATTTGGCACGTTATAAAGTTTACATCATACTTGCTTCGTAAATAAAATAGTATACTTATAGTACCTTTTGAATAGATAGCGATAGGTCAGTAAGCTTCAAGTGGATATGAGAGTATGAATTACAGATTAGATCGATAACTGAAGCTTCTTCAAATGTACTTTACAGTCAAGAGTACTTTTAATAAGAGATTTCAAATGTTGATAGATTTTGTCGTTAAATGTATTTAATCTTATTTTTCTATTAATACAGATAAATTGTATGATATTTTTTAACTTAGTAAATGATCTTTTAAGCAAAATGATTAAATATTAAAAAATGTTATTCAAACTCATAAAATAGTATTCTTCGAGAGTAAGGCAAATAATATATAAATCATTTTGATTATTATTTTTTGTTATTTTCTATAAAATAAATTATAAAAATCAAAATTCAACACATTTTTTATATATGTGAATAAAATGTTTAAAGTACTTACATAATTGCTTAAATAATGCTAATTTTGAATTATCGCTTTTACTTTTTCAACATGAACTATTAGTACTTAATATTAAACTTAATTTTTGTATTTTCATTAAACCAACCATTTCATCTGTGAAACTTTTAGATTTTAAGTAAATATTCGATATGCGAAAAATATAAAATAATTAGTATAATATTTATTTTTTATTGGTATCTTATAAATGAAAAGAATTTATAATTATCTATCCTACACAACAAAACATTAAGTTCGCTTTATAAACACTGTATTTTTTGAAAATCTTAGAAAAAATCTATTACTAATTTTATAACTTTACTATCTATCTATTGCACACCGATATTCAACATTTCAATTTCAAAATTTGAATAATTGAAATGACAATCAAAAAAGCGTGGTTCGTTTTTTATTTCTTAAAAAAGTATGGTACTTTGCATCAAAGATCGAGTATCAACTTGTGCTTTTGCACATTCAAGGGCCAAAAAGAGATTACGACGAATGGATTCGTCGCGAAGGGTCAGCCGTGTCGCGGATCAAGGTTCGGGAGAAAAACGAAGAAAAGGTCCGGCCCTTACACCCGCCGCAGGGAGTAAGAAAACATTAAGTGCTGGTTGTGTAGTGTATGAACATTGTGTAATAGTGCAGACGCTTGTGCGACGAAATGTATGTAACAGTGTATTGTGAGAATAGACGCCAGTGCGATAATGTGAGCAAGAGTGCGAGTACGAATGAGAGAGAGTGTGCACAGCGTAGTGTCAGCCGCAAGGCTGCATGATGCGAATCGAGTGAAGAGTGAGAAAATGCCCGCTCAGTAGGAATACGCGGCCCAGAATACGTGCGAGAGAGCGTGCCGAGTGAGTGAATGAGAGAATGCCCGCATAGTGGGAGTACGCGGCCCGGAATGCTGAGTAAGTGAGTGAGAGCATTGGGCCGTAGAGGAGAGCCATGGCTATGCGTTCAGCCTTGGCTATGCCTTAGATCTTGCAATGTTAGACTATACGCGAGCAAGCGTGACGCGCTTACGCCACCGCTGCCGCTGTTTCCCCGTCGCCCGCCTTACCAACGGTCCGTAAGGGTAACGTCTAGACAGCCCCTCCACGAAGTCTGCGAGTACGAAAGCGTGAGGGGAAGCGCACGCGAAGCATATAAAAAGGGTGCGATCGGGCAGAACAGAGTTGGAGGTAGAATTAGAGAAGCGAAGGCTTCCCAGTGTTATCGACGTTCGGCACATGGCTCCTGGTGCTGACATTTGGCGTACTAGGGAACTCCGGAAAATGCTGACATTTGATGCACTTCCAGGGAGCACTGACGTTTAGCGCGTTCCCGGTGATGCTGACATTCATCGCACTAGGAATCTTTTAAAGTGCTGACATTCAGCGCACTAGAAACCCTTTAGGGTACTGACATTTGGCGCATTCCTGACCATGCTGATTTTTGGCGCGTGGTCCCAGGTTTAGATGTAAGTCCACGTCGTGCTCCGAAGACACAGCCTCTTGGCTACATTCTCCCTGCCGTCTCACGCCACGATGCAAAGCAAGTAAATACCATCGATTAAATGTACGAGGTTCGCGTTTATGTACCGTTACCGTTCAATAAATATTATAAAGGAATCAACTCCATAGTCTAGTGTGTAAGAAAGCATCGCGTTTCTTGTGTACTATCGCTGTTCAATCGTTACTGTAAAAGAGATTAACTTCGTCATCTAGTGTGTAAGAAAGTGCCGCGTTGATTGTGTACCGTCGCCGTTAAAATGTGAGCTATCGCCGTGTTTAAGAATAATAATAAGCACCATTATGTACAAAATGCCGCCGGGATTATTTTTGTAATAAAATCCGGAACAACACAAAAAGATAATTTATAAATGGCCGACGTAACTAAAAAGAAATAGTGATGTTCTGTACACGGTAAGTGTACCATAAAATAGAAAAACCCTGTAGGCTTAATTTGAATAAAATAATCTTAATTTTAATATTAAATAAAACGCTTTGTTTATTTCGCCCCGGTCTCATCATGCCTCCTCCTTCCGCCATGAACGAGGTCCGACATCGAGCTATCCGGGACGGGACAGCCAGGGAGCACGAGAAAGTGAACCGCTGCCGTCTTCAAAAAGGCGAATAAGTGAGAAGAAGAAGACAACAACAAGCCCGGTAAAAATTAAGAAACAGCACAGCGATAACAAAGTATACAATCTGGCGTTACAAGATTAGCATTCTTAGGTAAAGTACAAGGGAACTGATACCAAAATGGAGGATTGGCTTGAGATGCATTTTCGCTGTGCCGAAGAATCTGTTTGAATTTATCATTCTGAATTACAGAGGCCGTTGTACTTTTACGATAGCAGCAGGACCTGTAGCCTTCGTAACTATCTCACTGATGAACGTGCGAGCGAGCGCGAGATCAACACATTGACTACACCCTGAATGAAGTGCATTCGGGTCACGTGAAGATGAAGGCAACGAGGCTGAGAGTGAGTGAGAAAACAATTTAAAGTTGAAAACGTTGTTTCTAGATACTTACTCTCACTCGCTATCCTACAATTTTTCTATACGTATATATATAGAACGCTTTCAACCAAATTGCAAAATTATCCGGGCAGATACTCACTCCTGCCCAAAGAGTATAGAACAAACTGGTCCTCTTCTCCTTGATTTTGCGGCCTTGCCGTTTGAATTTAGAATGCAGTCTTTAGCAAATTATAACGGTACCCTGAGAGAGAGATTAATACAGAGAAAAAGCATCTTTAACTTTGTGAGAATAAATAAGCTCCATCGGTTTATAGTAACTATTATTTCAGTTTTTATTTTAGAGTAATGCTATAATATGTTTATTCATTGTAAATTTTGCTAATTAAATATTCTATTCTATGAAAATAAATACATAATTTTTTCATAAAACTTTATATTGTGTGATTTATTACTGCACTTATCGAAATTAATCATTGAAGATATTCTGTATTGGTAACATGTCTTAATAACTCTTCAAAAGTCTGTTATATGTTTATTATTCCTTAAACTTTATTTCTAATATTGTAAAAGAGAATTTAAAATTTCCACAAATCACTCAGGATAGTAGTAAAAAAAGTTTAAAAGGCCATAGAACGTCTACCTAATATTGTATAAAATTTGCATGTTTTTAAACGTATTACTAAAAATTCTAAATTTAAACCACATAATCTAATTTAATATTACAATTAAAAATCAATAGAATGCAATTACAAACTAGAGTAAATTCTGTACTAAGCATAAATCTATCCGCATATTTTACAAATTTATTTATCACATGCCTTTAGTAATTTACTTAAATAAATCAACTAGTCACATATAAAAAATGTATAAGTGCTGATTTCATGTTAAATCAATTCATCGATAAATATTCAAGAACTATTTCTTGACAGTTTAGAATATTCAGTGAATAGAGGAAAAAATTTCATCAAAAAAAGGAGAAAAAAGTAACTGGAAACAAGCAAAGCAGACGAAGATAGAGAGAGAGAGAGAGTTCACAATTTTGAACATAAACATTTTCATAATTAAATGATGATAGAAACCGAGAAAGAGACCAGTAAAAAGACCGACCTTAAAGATCCAACATGCAAGTAAAGCGATTAGTCATGTCGTTGTCACCGCTTTACGTAAAATAAACACGTAACAAAGAAAATCAACGGCTTTCATAATTTCACCACGTCTAGTCCTTATTATCAATGCACTTAGATAAAATTTATGTACATTTGAAATATTGTTTATTTATCGTGTGAGTTCATAAACTTCTCTTAATACAATTAAGGGAAGAAGTACATTAGGAGAGAAATATTTAATGCATGGTATTTAGCCTAAACCTAAAATACTTAAAATTAATTGATGTAAAGTAAAATATGTAAATTGATTCAATTTTTAATCTTTAAAATAGGATTTTACTTCTATAATAATGTTTTTATATGTATGTAATATATTTTTTACATAACTAAGTAAATTATAATTATATAAAACATATTTATATACAATATTATAATGTTTTATAATGAATGAATACAAAGTAAAATTCCTTAATAATTATTTTAGTATATTTTTAACTTAAAGTCAGTATTTTTTCTCAAAATAGTATACTTATAAAAATAATTAACCAAAACTTAATATTATCTTATTTGAAATAAATTATTTTACATTATAAACTTTTAAGGAATGAAATCTTTTTATTTAGTATCAAAACGAATAAATTTTGATATTTCATTTTATAAAGTATACAAAGTTAATTTACTGTTTAATTACTTAATTTGATTAGTCGATGAGTTTGAAAGATATCATTTATAAGTATAATGTAAATAAGATTATATATATATGTAATATCTCATATAATAAATAATGCATAATATAAACTGAAACAATATCTATTTCAGTGGTTAAAGCATGGAATGATAATCAATATTTCTTCCGATAAAATTTTATTTCATAAGTAAAGTAAAATATTAAAGTAAAGACAGAAGATAAAAGTACAATTTAATAAAATATAATTAAATAAGTATTTTTAAAGCTATCATTAGTATACCAATCTTCGTTTTAATTATGAAATTATTTTATCTAGAAAATCAAATTCCATCTACTTAAAGAAAAGAAAATTTTCAGAAATTATTAAAAATAATTTTCATATTATAGTAACGCACAAAATTTTCGAATATACACTTATAATTAATTTAATTTATTATTTTTCTTCACTTCTCATTTTTCTTAGATTATAAAAACTAAACTAATATTGCAAAAATATATATTACTCATTCAGAATCAGTATGATAAATCGATGCATATTAAGTAAAGTACAAAATTCTTATTTATAACGATTTTATAACATTTTCTCTCTATAATCATAAAATTATAAACAATCTTCACACATTTTAATTGATAGAGCAGTATAGAATTCTAAGCAGTTTTTACAAAACAAACTTTTCAAGTAACGAAAATGAATTATTAGCTACACAATCCGAAAAAATAAGTGTCTTATAATTTCAATACTCTTTGTATATTATATTATTCTATCATTCAAATACATTAAGATTTTTACTATAAAATTATAGGAATATGATGAATTACTTATAGTTATTTCTTATATATAATATTTGCAATGGACATATACATTTTCTATTATATATAAAATGTTAAAATAATATTTAGCAAAATAGAATATGTTTAATTATTTTCATATTATATTATTTATTTTAAGATTTAATTGTAAATTATACATACATAAATTCATTCATAATTCATACAAATTTTCATTGTTAGATATTCTTAACAAATATTAGTCACATAGATTGTTAAAAACGAACCTAGTACAAATATATTCGTTTTTATAATACTTACAACTTATATTCAATTTAGTTATTATTATTGTTATTTTTGTAACTGTTCTATGATCATCGCTAACGCGATCGTATTTGTATATATCTTGATAATATCAGCACTAACTCTTCGTTTCAGTAATTATAAGCTGGTAAGTATATTATTGAAATATATTGCTAATAGAAATTAAATTTAACGATATTTTTGAAAATTCAAATTGAAAAATTATTAATTAGAAATATTAATTACTTAAATTTACCTTTGTAGTCATTCAGACGCTTTCAAAAGAAATCAATGATAAAAAGAATAAATATATAAAAAACTATAGAAGTAGCTTATAGAGACTAAACAAATTTAATTTAATATAGCTATTGTATTTATTTTTTACATTTCGCTCAACAGACTAGATTTTATTAATCTCGCATTTTTTTTTTCCTGTGTTCTTTTTATGCGATAGAAAATAATTTATTATGTACCTAATCTATTACTGTACAACTTTTGAACTTCTAAAAGGAACAATACATTATTACAATTACATATTTAGTCTATTGTATTTATATGAATGTCAGTATTTTTAAATACGATATATATATATCGTATATTACTTATTTATTTATATATGTACTATTTAAAATCATATTTATAAATGTTCAGTGACTTTTAGATAAAATTATTAATAAATTATTTGCATTGAAGACCTAATAGAAACATAGAACAGAGAAACGATATTAGAAAAAATTTCAAACGATAATCATAAATATATATAATTATAAAAATAATAAGGAATATTTTTAAGTTACGTCGATTCTGATGGGATAAAAACGGTAGTTCGACAGTGATCTGTTTAATGTATATATAAAATATTAAAAAAACTAGAAAATATTTTAGAGAATCTTAAAAAATGAAATGTCTTGTAACACATTATATTACACAGAATCATCTGAAGAAATAAAGAAATAAATATTGCTGTTACTTGATTCAGTAGAAATTTTGGTAATTGGGTATTGGGTTATTACTAAAAATAATTAACTACAAAGTTCAAAAATTTTATTAGGTATCTAAACTTAGAATCATATTAAGAAAGTTTTATATATATATATATATATATATATATATATATATATATATGTATTCAATATATATATTCAAGGTTAAAAGAGAATTATGTCTAATTTTTAATCTTATAAAAGAATGAAAAAGTAAATATATAAATTTTTTGTATTATATATATAAGTTATAAAAAAACTACGCAAATAAGAATAAATACTAATAAATAATACTAAATAATAAACAATTTTAAATCAATATTAACTTAATAGAACAATATCTTAATAATACTATAATAATAAGAACAAGGAATAATCTTTTAAATAAAATTCAAAATAATATGAATTTAAATGCAGTTCATTCTAATTTTAGAACATTTTTAAAAAAGTTACTCTAGTAGAAACAAATTAGTTAATAATGCATGTAAGTCATCAAGATTTAGTGGTATATTACACAGAAATTATGAATAAAAGTATAGAACTTTCATTAAAAGGAGAAACATAACATTTATGCTGAGTTTTTATTTTAAATGGTCTTAAAGTTTAAATTTGCCATAATACGATTACTAACCACTGATGGAGAACTACTAGTAGTGTCTATAATTTAAGTAAAGAGCGAATTTGGCGTCATCGGTTGAAAATGAGTAGCTAATGAAGATTTATGAAAGTGGTTAAGCATTAGCTATCACACAAGTATTACAGTTGTATAGACTTTTTAATAACATACTCTTACTGCCAAAAATCTCAATAATATAAACACAGATTACTTTTACATATTTTAAGCCCAGAATTTGCAAGACTTTAATATTATCAAAAATCCTTTCTGAATTCGAAATAAAAACTCGTAATTTATAACAAATGTAACTCAAAAATGTATAAAATGAAATGAAATAGTATATTAGAAAAAAAGAAATTTCTTATCAAAAAATTGAGAAACTTCATATATAATAGTATAGAAACTATTTTATTAGGAAGTTAACATATAAAATGGAAATAATATATATTTAAGTTACAATAGAGATAAAGATAAAGTAAAGAATTTGTATTAAATTAAGATAAAATTTATAATGAAATTTATTTCTTATAACAAACAAAAAATCATCTAAAGTGTCTCTAACACTAGATTAATGATAATAATGCATATAATAATTTTATATCGTCATTAATTCAAATGTAATTTGTGAAATTTTGTGAGATCACTGTTACAATTATTTGAAACTTAATTATTAATGTAATATATGTATTACCGTATTCATAATATTTCATGATTCTAAAATATGTAAATTTTATTTTCAATGATGTAATTTTTTCTAATGCATGATAAAAATATCTTATAAAGCATGTTTAAAAAATATTTGTATCAAATTTTGATAATTTGCGTTGATGTATACAAACGAAAGTAATTAATTTATACACACGAATTAAGCACGTCGGTATGGCCTCACTTAAATTAATGATTCCTTAACATATTTATTGTAATTTTTCTTTCGCTATAGGAATAATAAGTTAATTTTTTAATTTAAATACTTATAAACATGGTTCGTATTAAAATGCAATATATACATATTCTTGGCAACAATGCCGAAATACGCTTGTTGATTCCTATCGTACAATAGTTTTTAGTACAATCAGTAAGTGATGTACGTTCGAGTCGTACGTGTTCGAATACTGGAACAAGTCGCACTTAAAATAAAACATTGGTCTAAGAACTCATAAAGAAAGATAATTATTGATGTCGGTATCTATTATTATGCCATGTATATATTTCAGATCTTTATAGATCATATATTTAATGTTGATGTCATTGCATATATTAAATTAAATTTCAAGTTTATTTAACTCTTCTACTCAGCAATTGCTATTTTAAATTCATATATTTTATTGAAACGTGAGAAAGGATTTTATATTCTAAAATAAAGTAATTACAAATTTTATTTAGTTATAAGATTGGAAAATAAGAGTTTTTCTAAACTTCGCAAGGCCTAATAGTTTCGATCCACATACTTAATCGCGCGCATCAAGTAATGCTTGAATTATTGATATTATCCTATTGTATATAGACAAATAAATTGGATAATTGTGATAAGGTAATGCTGAATGATCTAGTAAGGGCGGTCATTTACCTTGTGAATCGTAAAATTCGATGTCACTCCTTGCTTAACCCTAATAAAATTATAATCTGATTTGTTAATTATTCAGTTTTTTCATTATAAATATTATTTTTAAAAAATCATAAATTACGCATACATTGGTTTTTAATATAATTTTTATAAATAAATCAGGAACAAAATTTCATACATTTAATGGATTTCATTATAAATATTTAAATTACAAAGTAAATATGCGTATTGAAGATATTTTTTGGTTACATAATTATAATTAATAAATCTAGTAATAGTATAAAATAAATTATATAATGATTTAATAAAAGTTGCATAAAAATCGTTAATAAAAAATCTACTTTATTTACAGAAATCTATGGATGTTTTTCTTAAACGAGGAGCATTATTAGGTCTAAAAGAACACAGTATGAAAAATCATAGATAGTATGTAAATATTACCTAATTTTTTATGAAAAATTATATAAATTTACGTTTTACTTGTACTAATTTAAGTGAAGAGTAATATAATTGAAATTATGAATAATAAAAGAGATATTTTCTATGTAAAATAATTACAAAAATAATTGGATTTATTTGAAAACTTCTATCGAGTTTAAATCAATAATGCCAACTATATATATATATTAAGGATATATTATCCTTTAAAGTTTTAGCATAAAATTAATATTTCATTATTTAATTTAAATCTTAAATTCTAATAATTATTCTTAAATATACTTTCTTCTCAACGGATTCTGATAACAATAAAATAATCGATTATGCCCTTATTTATTAATCCACGTATATTGTCAACTAACAATAAATACATGAAGCATTAGCAAATATAATTACCGTACATTAATATAAGTTCTCTAATAATATTAAGGGAGGGTAATTTGAGCGAATATGTGGGAGCTCGAGAGAACCACAGTTGAGAATAGAAGGATCGATTGCCAGTGTCGATAGGTGTTACTAACAAGCGCCTTACGACCAACAGGTTTGGGACCCTCTATCGAAATGCCACACAGTAGACCACCTCGAGGCAAGGCTACTACGTAATGTGGCTGTTGCAGATAACTCGAGCTGACTGGAAATATGCGCTTGCAAATACACGAGGTCTTAACATTGATGAAGCCGCGTGAAGGCACTTATAGGTCCGAAGATTCGTTCATTTGCGTACTGGTGGCTTACTGACGTTAGTTTATCCGCATGGAAATTAACCGATCATCCACTGCTTCTCTCCCGGAATTATTACACTTAAATGGGTGAAAAGCTGATGCCAAATGGACAGAAAATTTCTTCGGATTTGAAAAAAATCGTTTTCTAAAAGGCAATTTCGGGTATGTAATAGACTGGGAGGGGCGGATTTGATCAATTAGTAATTAAGATTAGCAGTAGCTAATGAGCTTATATTGACTACTTCATGTTTAATATTATTTAAACTAATTTGATACAAGTTGTAGAAGCGACATTTATTTAATGTGATAAGTTCAGGTAATAATGATCTACACATTAATAAGATAGAGAATCGTATTAAAGTTAGAAATCTTAAATACCGAAATATATATCTGTACATATCATTATAATATAAGTAAAAAAAATTTTATTTTTTAACTTTCAAAAATAATATTTTTCGACAAATATTTGAATTTTATTTAAATATCTAAGATAATAATAGTGAAGTGAACATCAAACAAAATCTTCAAATACAAATAATTATAAAATAATTTGAATTTTCTTAAAACGTTTGTTATAATAATATCATAGAATTATATTATCTAGTTTAGTTTCAATATTCTAAAAGAAAGCCTCCTTATCTATAGTCTAGTAATTAACAATTTACATCAGTGCTATCAACAGAATATGAACCCTGAATTTTTAATTTTATAAGTTTTTAAAATAATAAAACTTAAAGAGTAGACTACTGAAAAAGAGATAAATTTATAAAGAGTAATGCATATTTTGAAATATTTCATAAACGTAAGACTTTCATATTTTCGATGTTTTATTATTATTAAACAAAATATAAAAAGTTTGAAATTTTCATTGAAATTATTTAAATTATAAACTTTGTATATCTTTAAAATATGATTTTATTTACACTAAAAAGTAATAATAAATTGTTGTTATTATGCACTAAATTTAACCTTTTGTATTTTTATTTTTGAAAGAAAGGGACGTTTATATTTTATAGAATATGTGAGGGTTTTTTTTTTTAATGTAATGTCGCTTTAATAGCGAAGTTTTTTTAATGCATAAATTAATAATATTCCAAAAATCAACAATTTCAAGAATATAATTTTTACTATGAATTTGATTGAATTGTATTAGTTATTGTTGAATATCAAAAAGCTTAAATTAATCTATTTTCAAATAACTGTTTAATTTTCCTTCATAACAGGAAGACTATTTTCTCTTTGCTTTAAAAAACTTGAAATAAAGTATCTAATAGCTTAAAGAAGAATATTATAATAGAATATAACATACAATATAAATAATTAAACAATTCTTTGTTTATAACAATTTATTGACAATATGTATCATTCAACAATATGATAAAACCGAAAATAAAAATTTCTTCATCATTCAAATTTTTTGTTTATTAATAATACGTATATTAATACTGGAAATTATCTATACCTGCGTAAAAAGAGTTCTCTTCGAAATTTATAGTATTACATTCGTAGTATAATTAAATTATTTGAATTCTATGGTTATTTTTTAATTATGACAGAAAAGAAAATATTCTTTTACTACGAATGCACATTCGTAGAATTGAGAATCATACGTTCTATTATTTTTAAAATATGTAAAATATTTAAAATATTTACAAAGCTTCTATTGTCAGAATAATTTATAAATATAAAATCGTATAAAAAAGATCGACCTTTTTAAATTTTAAACGATATAAGATAATTGAAATTATGTAATAACTTATGAAATTACGTAACAAAATTTCAAAACAAGATTTGCTAATTCTAAATAGAGAGAGCAATAGATAAAGTGAGAAAGAGCACAAGAAATATCGAAATAGAATAGGTACATGTGATCGCTACGAACCTTTTCCTTTTACAAACATCTGAAATTCATAATGGCACTGCGACGTCACCACCAAAGAGGCGTTGCACTCAGGCAACCAAGCCTCTAAGGAAATTTACATACATACAGTATAATCATGTATGGAAACATAGACCTTGTCCATAAGTGAAAGGACACAAACGTATTTGATAGATAGTTCAAGATAAGAATGACTTCGAGAAGAAATTATGAAAGTAATGGCTTATATTTTTAATTACTTAAATTTCGATTTATATTTTAAATTCATTACATTTAATATTTCTTATAAAACTGAGTATTTACTTAATTATAATCTATTTAGATTTAATCAAGCACTTAAGTTTTTTCATAATTAAGAAATAAAATTAAATATTATGCGCTCGCATTTTATTCCCACACACAATAATTAATTGAAATATCAATACATTAAGGAAAAAGAAGAAAATTTAATTCAAGTTCAAATTACCAAGTTCAATTGACATTATTATGCATACTAAATTTAGTACTTAGCGATTATGATCGTAACTTTATTACATTAACGTCAAACATTTAGCTAAATACTCTTATATGAAAAATCTTATATGAAATATGCTTTTTTACTATTAGAACAAACAATCAATAATAATCTATAAACAAGATTGAATTTATATGAAGCTAATATGAATGATTAATTTTAATTTTAATGATTAAAAAGTTAATTTTAAAAATGATGTATTTTGTACAAATACCAAAAATTTTAATCTTATTATAGAAATAATAAGAGAATATAATTTAGAAAGAAAGATACAATAGGAAATAAGGTCCGATTATCCATTGTTATCCGGCATCCTCTCTAACTACCATTATCTGTTGAATTGAAGCGGCCAACATCATTCAAATTCTATTATACATTGCCGTGAACAAACTAATTGAAGTCAAACGATAATGAAATACTGATAATAGAAGCGAATGATTTTTGCCAGGCGAGTACTACAACCTCATTTCAATTTTTTCAATATTCTATTATTATAATACAAATAAAATATATAGACACTCGGCTAGAGAGAGAGGGAGAGAGAGAGAGAGAACTGCAACAGCATGTATGCAGGTGAATTTCAATGTGTGTAACTGAGCTGCACGCCAATCACGCCTACGCCTCGGGCGTTATGCGGAATTTCACCTAACATAATTACAACCCTGGGCTAACGACGTTTTGGTCTCCTTGCTCATACTAGAGTAAATTGATTTCCTTCTGCTGTCTCATACAGGCGCTTTATTATAGCAATTACTCAATTTATCTTTCTCTTCTTCTAATTATCTCTTTTATTACTAAATAAACATCAACCTCTAAAGCGATCTCTTCTTACTTTACATTTGAATCGTTTTAATATGTGTACACAAAAAACGTATGTGTTACTGATACATTTTCTATATGTTTATATGTTATATAAGATTTTAGCACTACATATGTATACTTGCATTCAAATTATAGAACTTGAATATAGTCCATTGATATACATGAAGAATACTTAAAAGTATTAAACAAAAGGTATGTTATATTTTCTATTAGTGTAATTTAAAAGCAGGTGAAACTATATTTTGGATAAGATGTATAAAAAATAAATAAATGTAAAAATAAAAAATCGATTGTAATTATGTACAGATAATATCTTAGAACAAATTAAAAAGATTGGGTATTAAATCAGTTTTCATATAAAAACTTATGTAAAATACTAAAAATTGTAAAAAAATATTACACAAAAATTTAGAGAAGTTATACAACAACAATATATAATTAAGTATTTCTTCAGTTGTATGAAAACTTTATTTAAAGAGCAAGAAAATAATTAAGATTTGAAGCAGAAATGAAAAATATTATACTATTTCAACAAATTATAATTTGCATAAATTAATTTAAATGATAAATATACGATAAGTTACTAAAATTAGTTAAATTAGCATTGACTAAATAACAAATTATTTTATTTATGTATTGGTATCATTAAATTTTATTTCATTATAGTTTTATAACAAAAAAACAGATATGTAATTAACAATTACTTTCTATTATTAGATATTTAAAAGAGAGTTTGAAAAAACATTGAAAATATTTATGTAAAAATAAATTAATGTTTCTTATAAATATGCTTCTATTCAAACTTTTAGAAAATTTAAACGTAGAAAAAAAGTTTTTAAAATATATCTACTATTAGTTACTACTATATTACTACTAATTATTAATTACTACTATATTACTACTACTCGTATTTATCAGAATATAAAATATTAAAAATTTAAAAATTAATCAAAGAATCCAGTTTTAATTAAAGTTTTAAAAATTTATTCTTTTGCACTTTCGAATATGAAGAATCAACTATAATAGTTTTTTTACTGAAAAGTATATAATCAAATTTATTTAGCAGTATACAATTTATAATAAATAAATAGTTAGGATTAATTCTGAGAGAAACCCTAATAGTAAAATTATATTTAATAGAATTTGATAATATTAAAATAACACTCGATATTGATACAATTAATTTAAATAATTAAATTATGTAAACGTTTATAATTATATTTTATTTGCTATATGTCAAAATTAATCTAGAATTATTTCATAACATGATTTATTTAAATAAATATAGTTTTTATAAAATATGATAGTTTTTATATCATGTAAATGACTATTGATAAAAGATCCTCGATGAACCCCGGCTGGGGAAATGGATATTATGCGTCCTTTTCTTGGCCGATCCGCTGTGCTGAGCTTTTTTTTATTTTTTACTTTTGTTTATTCACCTTTAGTTGAATTCACCGTGAAAAGGGCGGTTTGTCATTACGTTTGAATAGTGTCTTTGCTTCTACTACTCGTTCTGAAAAAGACGGTTTGTATTGGGAAGATACGCGCCGTCTCGGTGTACAAAAAAAAGAAGAAAATGGTATAGTCTACTCTATATATGGCCAGCCAGCCTGTACTGCTCACACGCCTGTCCTCGGGTCTCCGTGGCACCTCCTTACATTTCCGATTCTCGAGCACCGCAGCTCCAATCAGTTCGTCTTCTTCCCACTCTTTCCTAGAGCACACGCCGTGCCGCGGCACGGGAAACCCTTGATCAACACGGGGGCGCTCGCAGCTACGTCGGCCCGAAACGATGCCGCGCCAATCGCAAACGAGACGCCTCTCGCCTAAACCTCGCTTCGCCAATCACACAAGGGACGTTTCCGCCACAGCAACGCCGCTCCAATCACCGCGGCGGCAATATGACGGGAAATCTCGTGCCCAATTTCCTCGATACGCGTCGCTTCGATCTAATTGCATGGGGTGACTCACCATGAGTCACCCTTTCCGGTCCGGCCCTGCACGGCGCGGTCATTGCGAGTCGTAACGATACCGGCGCGCGTCACTATATTATTATTATTTTCTTTTAAAAGTAATATAATAAATACAGAGCTTTAGTTTAGAAACAATTCTTTTATATAAAACACAAATTTTTGTTTTAATTTAAATATTTTTATCTGTTATTTTACAAAGTTTTAAGCGAATGTATCAACAAAACCTTGAAAAGTAATTCATTCTAAAATTTATGAATTCTAAAATATAGAATGATATTTGCTTTTTATTTTATGTGTTACGTATCATACTTTTGCCTAAGTTTCAGAACTTTATAAATTTTTTTGACATTTCTATACTACAGCGTCCACACTCCTTACCTATAGTTTTCATAATTCGAGCTCTCACTTCATGCTCTCAAGTTCGTGATTCCGTTCTCCACAAGAATACCTTCGCTTTATTTTTCTATAATAAGTATAATAAGTTACTATACAATTTTTCTAACTTTAGATAAGACTAAAAGAGAGAATCCAACAAAATTCCTATTTTGTCAGAGTTTATTTACATATAATATTAAAAGAATTATGATGAATCGATTTTATGAAGGCGTACGTTAACAAGAATCATTGGTTAATAAAATTAATTTGTTTATGATCTTAAAACATATCCTAGCTACTAAACATTGCAATGAGATATCCCGAGAATAATGCAAATCGACTTTCTTACCATCATCATACAAAGCGATTCGTAAAATTTATTTCTAATATCCAAATATGCTCATCTCCTATACATCTGCTTGGCAAAACGTTTTATCAATAAACGAGGTGATATTTATAACTTTGTCGATTGTACTTCAAGAGCACGATAAAAGTGTCTAAGCCACATCCTACATAGGAATGGCTCATCTCCATTATTGAGGAACCATAACAATTTTGGACTATAACTACAAAAGAAGTATCCCTTTCCCCATTTCACTGGCTCTCGTTACATTTTTGTCCCGTTCGTGACATATTTTGCGTCGATTCATACAGATATTCTGTTATTGATACAGGTCTTCTCTTTTTTTACTTTTAATGCAGACATTTTGTTTTAGAAATAGAATCTAATTGCTTTGACATATGCTTCATCTTTTACTCGAAACATTAAAAGTACCTTATACAGCTTTAAGCTAAACGTGTAATGACCAACTCATTTAGGCTGTATGTTATGCATATGTTTTCAAATAATCCATGCAAGAAAAGTGTTAATTAATTATTATGATTTACAATATTTGAAACATATTGAAGTACATTTAAATTAAACTTTTTCATTATTTTATTTATTATCTACTGCTACCTAATCGAAGTTTCTTTAACTAGACATTTATAAGACACATAGCATTGAACCACATCCTGTAATGAATCATATTAATTTTATCAATCATATTAAATTTGGAAAATTATTTTATTTAGAAGAAAAAGTATTTTTTAATACAATAAAATATTAAGTTATTTGCGCCTTTTAATTACAATCTATATTGACCAAACTTTTAAACAAATATTTAATGTTTCGAAGAATTTTATTTTAGACTATTCCCTAAGAAATTTAATTTCAGTTAAACAAAGCCTCTTAGAACAAACTATAAGATACGTATAGTATAACATCAATAATTTTTAATATAAAAATATAAGAAGTATTTACCATTTAAAATATTTTATTTGTTGATAAAGTAATCCAGATTTAAGAAAACGTTTTCAACATAAGCTGGAAAATATAAAATAACAATATTAAAGACATGGTATCGAGAAACCTTATACAATGAATTCTCGACATAAATATTTATACAGTTAAATTGTTTTTATTCTTTTGAATAAAAAAATCCATTTTCTTATGCTGTTTGCAAGACTAATGTAAATAATTACATAAGGAATATAAAGAAGACAAACTAATCCGTATTCTACAGCATCTGGAGCTATAAACATTAATCTTAGGTATTTGGTGCTTCTACCATTCATTTCTCGGTTCTCTTGTAGACAATCTTCTAGTTCCGCCAGATTAAACTTATTTTTTGCGATATTGTGGTGGTCGTCATCATGACCAATCTTATCAAGCCTCCCACGAAGATCTCGATTCCACTTTATCGTGTGCCCGGGTTGCGAAGGATACGATTTTATATGTTTCACTGTATACGTACAAAGCAAAGCATAATACGAAATTACACTTGGTCCTTTTTATGGCTCTATCTACCCTTATTTCGCTTCATCCATTGTACCTGAGAAGATTTATATGCAGTTGGCCGTAAAATAAAAAATTTTAAATTGCTGAAACTTTGAGAAAGAATAAAGAGTATTATCAAATTTTTGAAACTGTTAGTATAAAAATCCTTGAGTAGTAACAAAGTAAATACGAACTCTTCATAATTTTCTAGGATCTAAGTGAATGTTCTACATTTGCTTTATTTTCAACATTCAAAAAATTTAAAACTATAATCTTTATCTCATTTCATTAAACAAGAATATTTTAGAGCTAATGTAAATATTAAGATATATAAAATTATAAGTAAGTTCTATTCAGTAATATGTAAATACATAATAATATGAAAATTTATAATCGAATTTAAAATTGATAACATATGCAAGTAATAATTTCTCAAGTGGAGCCATTCTGTATTATTGAAATATATTTTAAGTTATTACTTTTACTTTTGCTAATAATATTATTAAAGCGAATTATTTAAATATTTAATTATATCTAAGAATTCATTAAAACGTATTGAATTAACAATTTCATGTTTCCCTTTATTATAAAGAAATATTATTATTTTAAAATAAATAAAACGGTTCTTTACTTATTGGTTATAAAGTAAAAAAAATAAATTTATCAAATAAATAAATTTTCAACATTAAAAAATAACTTGTATTAATATTATACATTTGTTAATACCATTAGTAAAAAACTGCATTCTCGATAATTATACGTACGACAATCCGCATCGTAGTAATTATGATGATTTTGTGACACCAATCCAAAACTATCAGATAAATTGAAATCATACTGAACAATAAAGCATATTTACTTTTAAAGTAAAATAATATCAAAGTGTATATAAGTAGTTATTATAAGAAAAAAGTTTCATTTATATTTCATATTATGAGGAAGAAAGTGTGAATTTTATTAGTAAGTTAAATAAAAATTACAATTTAATAAAATAGTTTATATTTATTGCGTGAATGAAACAGTAATACCAGTAATAATTGTTAAATTTATTTTATTTATAAATTATCGGCAACGTTTCTCATATAATAGTTTTTAATACAATGAAATGTAAAGTCTTAAACAATAACTTGTATGAAATCAAAAGATAAATAAAGATAATAGTTCAAGCTGACAGACGATAGAAAACTGGTTCTTAAATATAATTGTTATCATATAGTTATTTTTATGTTTCTTTAAATCACGCTTAATACAATAGAATTCTAAAAATATTACACTTATGTACTATTCAATTAGCAAATAAATAAATGACTCTAATTACAGAAATTCTTTAAATTAATATACTCTTATTTATTTAATCAATTACAATGGAAAAATCGGCAAGATAAATAAAATATATCAAATATTATAAAATACTTGTATAGTACAGAACAGATATTATTAATTTATTTAACTAAATTTACTAAATTTGAAGTATTTTTGGTAATATATTTTCACATGAGCTCTCTATTTTCATTTTATTTCAGAATAAATTAGAGTTATATAGTAACATTAGATCTGAATAAAGTAAAATTATATTATAAATCAAGGATCTTGATTCATGGAATTTCGTGAGTTAGTTATTACAAAATATAAAGGACATAACATGAAAAGAATTTTCACAATTAATAAGTGATATAAATTTTCACAAAATTTATATCATATCAGTTACCGGAATTAGTTCTGAAACAAAGGTTGTGATTACAAGAAATAATATTATTGTCCAGATTCATCAACAATATTCTATAATTAAAACGGACAGTATTCATATTCAACATCACGAACTGACTAATTAATATACCAATAAAACGTAAAATATCCAGCGTTACACAGCCGCATAATCTTCAACCACATAGACTATGAATTTCTGTGGGTTAGAGCTCGTATATCAAGATCACGACTACGAGCAGTCATTAACAAGTAAATAACCCTCTCAAGTACGTCTGCGCACTCTCTCTCTCTCTCTTTTCAGTGTTTTTGCCTCTCTTTCTCATCAAATAAAATATGGAAAAGTAGGAGCAACTCACATCATATACGAAAATCGATGGTAAAATTAATCACCTTAATACTAACTGTATATGTAATAAATTTATATTGAACTTATTTACTAAAAAATGCCATAATATATTAAAGTTTAGTAAAAAAAATCTATGCAGACTATTTTTATCTTGCAAACATTACATTTCCGTTTTGCTTTGATTTTAAATCAAATTGTGGATGTATAATTTATAGTTTGACCAATCATACACCTATAATTATTATGCACCATTTGCATAAAAATATTAGATAGTGTGGAAGGATCTTTTGCAGAATATGAATATGTATGTTACGGTATTTCGGCGACCATTTGAACGAGAATGCAGCTCCAGACGTATAAGAATGCAAGAGGGCTCGATTCTTTTAACATGTCCTTACATAATCTTTTTACATAAATGCTTGCGACCCGATCCACTTCTGTACTTACGTGTCCATCTATTTTAATCAGCCTGTCAAGAAGCTTCCTAATGCCGTTTACATTGCTCACATATTTACTTACCGAGAAATAAAAACCCAGGCCTATGTGCATTATATTTTGTTTCTTTTTTTTCGTAAAATCAACAGCTCAGAGACTGATAATGATATGCGACTATTAATAATCATTATATTGTTTTCACGTGGATACTTTTGTTCCTAAAGTTTGTTTATCATTATAAGTTTGTTTTTTGCAAAATATTCCAACAAACATATCGAAATTTCTTGAAATTCGTTAGATAATAGTCAATATATTAAATATATTCTTAAAGTATAGATCATGTTTGGAAACTCATAAATTATATTAATTCATAAATGTACTAACTTACTACTCACTTCTAACGTTACAAAGATAACCTTCGTTTTTTTAAACTTTAGTACTTTACATTATTTTATTTTTAATATAAAATTTATGTTAACAAATCTTCCACGTCAGAACAATTAATAAATTAAGAATTAGATTTAATATCATTAGATATCTAAAAAATAGAATATTTTATCATATTTGCCAACCTTACTCACTTTGACATTTACTCTAATTTTATTTTAATATGTACGAATATAACTCATATCAACTTATAAAGTGAATTTTATTCAAAGATTTATGTTATGTACTATCTTACCTTTAAAGCTAGATTTAAAAATCGTTCGTCTAAATTTTTAACTATATTTAATGAAATTAATATAAGATTAGAAAATATTATAGTTTTCACAAAAAATTCTTAACACTACATGTGGATGATAAAGCCCGTCATCACCTAACCTTATCGAGAGCTCAGAAAATGTTTACATTTTACCTGATACATTTTTTGACGAACATAGACTTGTACTTTCGTCAACACTTATGATGCTCTGGCTATCAATCTTATACGAATTCGAAAAGTCTAAGAGTTTATGAACCTGAAATAAGTTTAGTAACCTTAAGCCAAGTTTGTAAGTATTTTCTGCAGGGACGTTCCTCTCATTACTTCACAGTCGTACATATATACTGAAATCTCGTACAATGTCTGCATCATTTGCACTTACTTTTTATCTTCTCTCTCTTTCTGCTTCTGTCTCTTTGTTTTTCTCTCTCTTCTATTTTTTTTGTCTGCACTCCCACTAATATTTATAGTATTCTGTTTTCTGATATATTAATTAATATCCCATACATTTAAAGACATAAATGATGGTAGGCGAATCAACGAATTTATCGAGAAAAGTTTCAAATCTTAAATGAGTATTTTTCTGTACTCGTATAACTTCATTTATGTGTTAGTACGAAGCCTTGATACAACAGAATGTAGAATACATTAAACTGTGTTTACTTATTCATCTAAAAAGGTTTTTAATATTAATTTTCAAATAGTCAATGCAAAACTAAAGGATATTCAATTCTGTTGGCATTCTATGATGCCAATCCTGGATTTTTTAAAATACACATTTTTGAGAAGGTTTCTTCCACCCCTCTCAATCCCCCCGCTCTTCAAGAGAATTAAGAGCGATAACTCTAGGGAGCCCTCATGAAAGCATTTATGCGAACATCAATTTCTCTTTTCTTTTTTTATCAACTAAAAACCAGAAAAATCCACAAAACTGATTGAACCTAATGGCCTCATTATCTTCTCGGCTGAACAAAAAATTCAAGTAGCAGTGAACTCGACACAAATAAAAGTTCCAATACTTGTTCTTACGTAAGTGCCTTGTTTCTCTTTCGAATGACATGTTAAAGTACTTTAATCTTATTAATGACTTTACCTTCAACTCGCATAATGTTAATATTTATTTTCAATTTATCACAAACTCAAATTATATAAGATACATGACATTATGTATAAGTCGTAATGCTATTATTACAAATATAATTTTAGGGAATGCGAGTTGCGATGTATTTTATATTCAGAAGCCTTTCATATATAGAAATTCTTTTATAGTATAGAATATAGAATATTATAAAAGTATAAAAATGTGCAATTATTCGAAGAATGAATCGCTTTTATCTAAATAATAGTGAACTATAGTTTATGTAGCTAAAAACTCTATTGAATAAATTAGTTTTATTAAAGTAGCAATAACAGATTTTCAAAAATTATATAATATACTATAAATTATTTATTGTTTAATATCAATAATATAGATTTCAACTCAAAAAAGCAACTACAAAATATCTAAAAAATCATTGTCTTAAAAATAATAGAACACTCAATATATAAAATGCAAAAATTATATTTTTCAATATCAAGTTTTCAAAATGTTCTTTGCTGTTGGTATAATATAATAACATTAAACTAATAATAAATGATGACTTATTTGTAGCCTTGTGATCTGTTAGTTGACTCTTCTTCTTTTTAGTGCACAATGTGAGGGTGAATTTCCTTAAATATGTCGTCATTTGAAAAGAATCTCTTGGGATTCGTTCTTAAGATTGTATAATATTTTGTTTTCTGCTCTTTTAATAATCTTTTTATAATACAATAATTATATAAATAGGATTTATAATTTAATAAATAAAATAATAAATAAAAATGATAATAATAAAAAATAATAATAATAATAATAATAATAATAATAATAATATAAAGTTATTATAAAAAACTAAGCTCTACATTTATATTTTAATATTTCTATCGACAATTCTGAAGTCGTAATGAATAAATTAAGTTAATAAAAATATAAATATAAGAAATAAAGTATTTCATATAAAATTAATATATAAATAAATAATATAATATTATTGAATTTCTTATTTCACTTAATTTATTAACTAAGTATAATTATAAAATAATTAGTAAAATTATTTTTAAACATATTTATTTATAAATAGATTCATTCTTGTTTACATGACCTTAAAATCAGAATAATAGTTATATTATTTTTTAATATTGTAATCATTAATCAATTTCATTCTGATAATATGCAGGCAATTGTAATAATAAATTAATAATTGATAAATATTCTAAGGTTTTGCTAATTTTTAATATTGAAATCAAATTTATTAATTTCTAAGTTCGCTTTTTATATGCTTTATATATTCTTTAAGAGTATCTGTAGTAACTAAATCTTTGTATGAATATATTTTAATTTTATTAATAAATGAAAGTATGCATTTTTCATTTTATAAATGAGTTTTTGAATACACGAATTTATAAAATATCTGTTTTACATAAATAATATATATCTTAATTTATTCAAAGTACTTTAAAATATATTTACATTATCAAATATTATTCTAAACTTGATAAATATTTTTGATAGAGATGTCGAAATAATCTTTAAAACTTTATAAAATATAATAATTTTTTATAAATGGAATAATCTTATAAAAATGAAATTGATATTCATTTATTTTTCCCACCATGAAATATAATATTAATTATGACAATTAAATCTCGTCGATTTTATCTTAAAATATTTACATTTACACGTGTTATTGATTTAAACAGTACTAGCTTCAAATTTTATTACAAACCTCCTACAATTAGCTTATTCTATTTTTTGTATTACTTTATGAATATTCAATTCATATACATTAACAGATATAGTCCAATAAAATGTTTATTTCAATTAATTTACATGATAATCGAATTTATTTAAATGTTGAAAATAATTGACACATTCTCAAATATCATTCTGTAAACTTTATATGATGTTATTAAACTTAAATTAATATTAAGTAAATATTTTTTAATAGAATATTGACAAATATTTAGCGAATTTTCGATCATTAGCGTAGTCGATTAATTACTTTTCTAAACTAAGTCATCATTTGCCAATTGCCCTTATATACATTTTTCTAATTAGTTCTTTGTTTAGGTATACTTGTAATTTTTTGATTATTGTATAACGTGTACTTGGATATGCTGAGAATTTCAAACTGTATTCAATTATAGATTAATTATTTATTTTTAATTAATTATTTGTGAAACGACTAGTAATTACTATTAGATATATTTAAAATATTTTGAAATGAAATAAGTTATTTTAAAGAAAGTAATTATTTAATTTTAATAATTAATGATAATCTAAAGTTTCTATTCTGAAAGCTTTAGAGCTTTTGTAATTAGCTAATATGCCTACTATTTTATCATAAGTTTGGTACCTTATTATATATATTCATTTTCCTTGTTTAATTTTTGAAATACTTGAACTTTTTGAAGTAAATTGCCCACAATTCAGCTTTTAAGCTTAACTGCTTTTAATTTTCTTACTAGTTCATCTTTCGAATTGCAACAAACATTTCATTCTCCGTTTCTCTTTCTTTTTCATTCATTCCCCTTTACAGATATATGCATACATACTAGGAAATTTCCTTGTTACACTCTGATCGATAGTTCTTTCAATTTCACTCCTTGAGAAATTTGTCAATGTACGTATATGTCAACTGTTCAGAAAATTTGATTTATTTTACCTTGCGTCTTTGCAATGATCCTTTGAATATCGGACAACTAAAACTTCTTCTTTATCTTATTGGCGAAGTGCAACTATATCTGTGATCAGCTAATTGTTATAGGATGGATTGAAATTTGCAGTAATATATTTCAAAAGAAAAACTTGAATTGTCAAAATTTTACTTCACAATTATTGTTATGATATTGACAATATTTTATTTATTATTTAGAATTATTTTTTATACATATATGAAACAAAATATATAGAAAATCTAATGACAATACTTCATCAATAGTTTTTTCTGACCTTTTCTAGTGTAATAATTCATAATCTTTTTAAAAAAACTATAATCTATCTATATATTATATATTATTATTTAAAAAAAACTATAATCTATCTATATATTATATAACAATTCACTTCTTATGCTTTTACCAATACATTATATAATAATGTACTGTTAATCTTTTAAAAATTGTCTATACTTGTCTATACTGAGTAATCATTATAATAGGCTATTTCCAAAATCTTGAAACAAAGCACTCCAAAAATAAAGAATACGGTAAATTAAATCCTTTCTTACTCAGCCATTATTTCAATCAATTTTCCGAAAAGTATTTAATGAAAACTAACGAAAGTCCTATAGAAAAAGAGAAAAGACAGACAATAGACTGAAGAGATAGATAGATCGATAGATAGAAAGATAAATAGGTAGATAGATAAGTAGAGTGAACTTGAATAAAAAAAATCTAAAAGATGCTTACGGAATGAAGAAGAAGCTTGGATCGAACAAAGAGCCGACGGGACGAAGAAAATCGGGAGATGGGCAGGTACGGAAGGTGCAGGAATTACCCGGCAAAGGTTTTAGATGATCGCCTTAGAGCCCTTAATCCTGAAAATGGAGCAGCTGAACCGGTCACAGCATTCGCGGTAATTATGACTAATGCAGCTGTGCTCTTCTCCCTTTTTCCTTTTCAATTTCAAGAAAAGTTCAATAGAAGCGAATATAGAAGGGGTATTTTTGAACAGCATTGTCACTCAATTAAAACCAACTTCTTTTATGACAGGGAAAATACATACAGCGTAAAAAATTAAATTTTAGAAGATTTCCTAATGACTGAATCTCGTAATTTATACTAGAATGATCGTATTAATATAATTGATAAGTAACCCTCCAATAATTTTAACTCTTTATCGAAATAAAGTAATGTACTGTGGCTTTCAAAAGATTAGACAATAAAAATATGGAAAAATTACGAGTAATTTTGTATTCGGAATAAATAGCTTATTTTAATTATTCAAAATTTTTTTTGTAAAGAAAGATGTTTCTCTCATTGTTATTTATACTGATAAATATTGATTGTACTGATAAATGTGATTTTTACTGATAAATTTAATGTGACTATATATATCTTAAATATACTTACATTTTTAATTAAAATTAAAAAATTTGTTGTTATTTGTTTTTATACAATATTTAAAATATTATATATAATTTTCTAAATTATTTACTTACGCATATAAAAAAAATATAAAAATGAAGAAAATTTTACTTTATTATTTTATTTATTTTAATTTATAGTTATTTTTAAATTATTATACCTAAAAAATAAAATTTTTTGCAGAATTTAATTTTGTATTATCACTTTACACAAATATAGCAATTATAATTTGTATTTTTTATAAAAAAATTATGACGAAAACAAATACGAAAACAAAACATTATTTTAATTTTTTCTAGCTTTCGAGTTTCTACAACTTATTTAGTTAAATTGATTTTTTTATTACTGTACAATTAAAATTCATATTCCTCAGTTTTTACATACTTAAATTTTTATTATACATTATGATAGTGTAAAACATAAATAGAACTGTAATTTACAATCGTGTTATTTTAATATTATTAATAAGATAACGTGAAATTATTTTTACATAATATTTATACAATCAGTAGATTCAGGGTTTATAACCTCGACAAAAGTATATCTGCCCTTCACGTAAAAAAACAGAATCACAGAGACGAAGAGAAAAACAGAGGAAATCCGCTGCAAAAATATGCGACACGATTCAAATGATTCACTTCCTTCTAAGTTCTCAAAAGAAGCATAAATATAAACTCTGAATACAACTCTATCACCATACGAAGAAAAATACTGCTACTACCACGAGGATACCAAAGCATAGAAGCGAATGATGCCGCCAAGTCTCTCTGTCTCACTCATCTGTGGCTTCATCGTTTTTTTACAACTCGATGTTATTTCCTTACTTTCGCCATTATATTGTTCTACTAAAGCCACTCTTCTTAATATGACATCATGTCCAGAGCAAAAACATTATTTGACTTTTGTTAGATGATTAGTCAACCTATTCCAACCAATGGTATCTAGGTAGCAGAAGGTATGAAATTATTTATGTTTTCATATTATTTTTTAATTATTAGAATAGAAATATTGGCTATTTTACAATCTTCTTTAGACAGAGAATTTTTTTATTATTTTTTAATAAGAATTTTTTTTATGTTTGCAAACTCGAACAGATGTTACAGATAATCACTAATTCTTCTTATCAAAAAAATGTTCAACTACCAATTTCTTACTTTCCAGATATCGAAATGTAAAAATATACCTTATTTAATGTCAATTTCGCTTATATCAACTCGAAAACGTCAAAGTTGCGGAAAAACTTGATCAATATCTAACATTAAGGAACAGTACTCCAAATAATATCATCTTTCTCGAAATTTCGTTTTTCTTATCTTGTGGCTTGTTCGTTCATTCGACCAAAAATCTTCTTGTCGGTATATTTTTCTTATAAAAATCAGATTCAGTTCAATCGACTCAAAGTAGCTTACAATAGACTTTCATCCGATTGATGCGGAAAATGGATGAGAGGAATGAAGTCTGCGAATAATGAAAACTTTGTCGCACACATAGAGCGCCGCTTGTGTGTTACTATACACTTATATACAGTAGCACGCAGCAAATTCTAGAAATTGAGTTTACCTTGAAACAGCGGAAACATTTTTACGGCCTTGAGAGACTTACAAGTACCATACAGTTTTACGCAATTAAAGTACATATATTTACGTACATGCACGGAGTTATGAAGATTTTTTTTCATCAGCAAAGAGCTCAGAGTAGAATGTCGATTACGAGACCAGATGGAAATTATATTATGTAATATTCAAGAGAGCCGATCGTGGACCAGAGATACATTTTCTCTTTGTTCACGATTGTCGCAGTTTTAGCTTATAGGATGCGCAGACTGAAGTTTGCGATGTTTTCCATTACAATACCTCTGACTCTTTTCATCATCTTTCTCTTCTTTCTTTCATTAATATGTACTACGGTTTTTTTGATATTAGTAAATGTTAATTAGTAAAAATGCTCTACCATTTATATCAATAGTTAAACTTTACCAATGCCTTATATATACTTCTTATTATTTTACTATAATACCTTATAATACTATTTATGAAGCAGCTGTTAATCATCACACAATAGTTAATTCAGTGAAAACTTTCAAAAATTTCTAAAAAGAAAATTTACTTTTTACGTATACAGATAATCTTAGGTTGACTTCTGTTAAATGCTCTTATATAAAACAAATTTAAATCAATTACTTTTGAATATATTTATTTATTTGCACCAATCAAAGATAATTGAGTAAATTTTTCACTAAAAATTATGTGTTGAAAAATATTTATTATTTATTTGTATATAGATTACAAAATTATTTTCGAAATTTATTATATTTATGATTCATACCTTTACTTGAATTTTTCAATTTGTTCATTTTACCTTGGCTTTTAATATTCTTATATAGTGTAAATTTTTTATAGATACAAAAAATAATATTTTGAAATCATTTTTGTATATGTAATTGCTACAACTCTGACTAAAATTATGAATTTTAAAAAGACTTTATATATTTATAAAAGTTGCTTTGGTAATTTGATTAAAAATGCGAAAAACAATTAAAAGCAGTTCTAGAATGTAAATATGAAAATGAATTTTTATAATTTATTACCGTTAAAGAGGCAGAAATAGTGAATGAAACATCAAGTTGAGAATGTATTAAAATAAAAATTTCATCTAAATTCTTGATTGCATCCGAATTTTTTGTTTGCAGTAGATCACATTTATACTTGCTGAATAAGAAATCGAAAACTATTTATATGTACTACAAATAGCTTCAGTTGCAATATAAAAATATTGACGCGTGAATCATCTACTTTTAAACGAAAAATATTCCCTTTAGTTCATACATTTTATTAAAATCTATTAAAAATTACAAATATTAACTTTTCCTATTCGATACTCAAAACATCTCTTATAGTTTTATTAATTTGTAAGAATCATCAGTGAAAATGAAATAATCCAGATTAACGAAAATATCGTGAGTTTGCGTTAAAATTTTATGTAATAATTATTATGATAATAATTATTAATAATAATAATAATTATTATTATATAATTATCATTATGTTAATTATTAATTATAATAATTATTTAATTGCAATAAAAGATTCATCATTTAAGAGTCATTCGATTAAAAATTTAGGCATATATTTCATTTTAAATAAAATCTAATTCGCATAATATTATTTATTTTAAACTTATGTGTGTATTTGTGTATGATATAAAAATTAACTGAAGTTCCACAAAATGTTCAAATTCAATAATATTGTTACTATTACATTTATCTATTTGTTCTACTATTGCAAATAATTTTAAGATGTATTTTATATTTTATAAGATTAAAGAACATTATCAGTATTTATAATTTCAAAATGTTTAATAATTTTAAATACAATGTAAATTAGTACTTACTAATTATGAAGCTGAAATAAGTACTTAAGTACATAAATACATAAGTACATATACTTACCTGAAAAAATGGAAGCCAAAAATAATGTTAGAATAACATAATTAAAATGATACATATTCGATATATTATTAGATAAATAAGAGTAATTTTGATTTTATTTAATTAGAAAATATTGGTATTGTAAGTACTTTATTTATTCAAAAATCGTCCTTATAGATATAAATAATGAAATCTCAAGAAAAACAATTTTAAATAAATATTTTTTTACCTACATAGTATATTGTATGACTAAAAAAAATTAACTATTTTGAACAGTCTTTCAACAAAATAACGACATTTCATATCAAATGATTTTTATGATGATGGCTGATGATGATTTCAATTGAGACATTACTGTTTTACGAAATAGAGAATTTTTGAATCTTCACAAATCAATATTCAATGTAAATAACTGAAATTATTTGCTGCAATTAAAAAATCACAGGTGTACGTACATTATCTAATTTTCTTTGTATCTACTTTGTTAAAAAGGTTAAAACATGCGAAAATTATTTGTGAAAATAAAATTTATAATCTATTTATTTGTTTTCAAGGTAATTTACAAAGTTTTAACGTAATTTCAAAAAATAATCTATTCATTCGTTATAATATACAGAAAATTAGAAGAATTATTGTTTAAAGTTTTATATAATGTTAGAAAAAGTTGTGTGAAGATATGTATTATATATAGTTATGTAACAATTATAGCTACATAATAACCTTTGATTTAGAAGGCTGTTTTATTAAAATAAATTATTCTGATATAAAATATTGGAACAAAAGGAAAATTTTAAGTATTACATGGTACCATTTTGGATATTAGGATTTTTTATGTATATTATACTTAAAGGAAAGAACATATTTGCACGTAAGTTTCATTTGTTTTATTTTATAAAACAGATCTTTTTAAATTCTCAAAACTATCAGTTATGTATTTATTCTTTCGAATTTAGAAATTTTTATTCCTTAAAAACTGATCTAGACCAAAGATAAATAATAAAATATTTAAAATGTTTATAATAACTTATATAATTATGTTTATTTATGAATAAAATTTATTTATATAATTTATATAACTGATTATTTCAGATCAAAAAGAAAATTAAATTTAATAAGGCTCTTAGATGAATAGATGATTATATAAGTGATTAAGTTAGATTCTGAAATCTTTCGATATTCGATATTAATATATTGCAAAAAATCAATTCCACTTATATAATGTAACATTTAATAATTCATTTTATTGACTATTCATATTTAGATAATTATGATGTAATACTATAGGTTGTTGCAAAATATCAGACGAAGAAGAAACGAAAGCATCGGTAAACTTTACAAAAATTACTTATTATTTTTACGTATGCAAAAATGTGCTCATCAACGACGAAAATTACAAACTCAACGACGGTATTATATAATGTTTTTGCAATAGTGCAAAACATAGTAGACGCCACAATTGTAAATATAAAAATTTTAGCGTTGAGCTTCATTCAATTAAACGTGGAAAACACATATGTGGCTTTGAAAAAGCAGTGACGTGAGAACTTTCCCCTTAATTTCGACGTTGCATTCGATAATTTAATTGTGCGATTCATCAGAAATCGTAACATTGGACGAATGTGACATGAGACACATATATGTAAGCATGTACGCATGCGCACGCACACACACTCATATACACACATGGATAGTTAGACATATATACAAATTAATTTTATAATAGTAATTTTGCATCAGAATCATGATGGAATTTTATCGTTTGAATTCTGTTTGCTGGCAAATTGATGATTTTGTGAGAAATTAATTACATTAATATTCAATGCATTGATTGTGCTTTGAATCAAAATAAAGAAAGAATTTGCGTAACATAAAATAATGATAGAAATTGCTTGGGAATTCGATCAAATAATTTACATTATTTTGTAAAGAAAATATTTCAATAACATTGACAAGACATCTTATTGATTTACATGATATTTATTAGCATTTCTTAATAAATTTAAACAATTAATACAAACATGTATTCTGTCGTTAGATTACCTATTGTAAGTATAAAAAGTAGATATAAGTAAAAATATATAAAATATAGAAGAAAAAAAAACATGTGTTTCAGCAAATTCCTGCAAAGCTTATAACTTAAAAAAATTTTAATAATCGTAAATTAGAAGTATTAACAGTAATAATTGATTTTGTCGGAAAATTAATGAAGGAATAGTAATTCTATGTTTTTAGTTTTTAAGAAAATTCCTTAAAGCTGCTTATACGTCATTTATGAAATAGATTACTAATCATTCGTTAATAGCAATAAAAGAAGTTATTACAGATGTAAATCGAAAAAAAAAGAAAAAAGGTATAAGAAAGATTTATGATACATATTTAACGTATTTCATTTAAAAATTACGATTCATAATAATAAATATTAATAAATGGATATTCAATAATCTAGTAGTAGTTTCTTTAATAATTATTTTTAAATCATAGTATTTTTTCTTTAAATGAAGCGATAAATATATATATTTTACAAGTTTTAACTTATTTAAACTAGTGTCTTCTTTCACATAGTTACGACAAGAATACAAATTACAGTCTATGCCTTATGTAGTAAATTTAATAATTTACTATATAACGAAGAATATGTTCAATAAATCAGTTACTTCAGTAGTTTAAGATAAAATATATTGAGGGAAAAGCAGTAACAATAAAATACAGCAATGTTTATCGTAAACTTGAAGATTTTGTCAATGAATGTAAAGTATTTAGTTTATAAGTTTTATACTGTACGTGAATAAGTAGAACAGACACGTGCTTAACTATTAATATAGGGTATTATATAACATTATAGCTATTAATATAATATAGGGTATGTTATAAATCAGCAGACCTGTCTCAAAAACTTGTATGCATATATCGAGTGTTTCTAGAGAAAGTTTTTGTCAACCTTCAGGTCACTACAGTAGCTTTCTAGCCCTCTAAATGTTAGTAGCTCGTTAACTCTGGAATAGAAAGGGTGGTTTTGCATGCGCCATTTGACAGGTGTACTAAAAATGTATGAGCATCAAAGTTTATATGAGTTTAATGTGTAAAGAGCACATCGAAGTACAACAGATATGATGGTATAATCATTTATCTTAATGTTCATTTGAATAAAAAAAATTAAGACATGATAAATAATTAGTATTAAGAGGTATGTAATGATTTAAAGCTATATTTATAAATAAGTATTATAATTTCAATTTATTAGATAATTTAAATGTTTAGAATTGTATATTACATAAAATTAACTATTGTATTATAATTGCATATCTTTGATATATATTAAGGAGTTAAAATTCTATTTAGTAAGTTCTACTTAATACTTATTTATGCATCTCAGTTTTAATAAGGTTATTTACTAGGTTGTAATGCTATTAATAATGCTTGTAAATTCATATCTGATAACTATTTGTTTACGGAACAAAGCGATGAAAAATAACGGTACCTCGATCATGAAAACAAGCTATAAACATTATGTAATAGAAAAAAGTTACATTACTTAAATTTTTTAATAATTATTAATTAAACATTTTATAAGTTATTAGAAAAAATTAAATTTATGTTCCTAGGTGAAATATTATATAATGATATTCTCATTATTAACATTCTTAAAGTTTGTTGCAAATGATGTTGCAAAAGCTATTAAGTTTGAAGATGAAATCTTTATTAATCGGTAAAAGATTTATAAATTAATAAATACTTTGTGAGATATCAGAGATTTTTAATCAATTATAATGTCTAATAGTAAAATAAAAATTAGAAAATTTTAAAAAATAATAAAGTAAACTTCTTAAATTGCTGTTCTGTACATCATTGACTCAGATATAATGTAACATTAATCTGTCTTTAATAAATGAAAACTTATTTACATATTATATAGAACAGAATTTAATCGAATATATTACATAACTACTGTATAAATAGTAATAATTTATGCTTATTCTTTTATTATATTAAAATTTAGATCATTATTTAATTATATCCCAAGGAATAAAATGACAAGTTTACGGGATTTTTCTGCAAACAAATATTTGCAGTATTTTTTATTTCACTAATGTTCTCGTTCATGATCTAGAGTTGAATGATTTTGGTCTTTTTCATTTTTCTAAATTTTGGGTATTAAAGTTTTTATTGTCATTCAACTTATTCACTCTTTTTTCTTTTCAAATATATGAATCGTTTAAACAGTTGTCTATATTCAAAAAAACTAAGTCACATATATTTTTACAGCTTATTTGGCAAAGAAAATAATGTGGATTTTTTCTTTCAGATACATTTTTATCTTTTAGACAATTAATGCCAATTCAAAGGCTGTTATAAATCGCATCTAACCATTCCTTTTTTACTTACTTTCTCTCCTCGTTTACTCTATGGTTATCTTCAAACGCTCATTGAAACTAAACTTAGATTCGAGTCATAAACGAACATTTACACCATTAGTACTCATCTTATTTTGAATTAATTCTAACATCTTGAATTTTTTACTAGAAATTCCAAAAATATTTCAAATTAATCCATCACATTCTATATTTATGTTAATGTCTATATAAATGTAATCTAGGTATATTAATATTTCACAAAATGTGTAACTATTTAAAAGGAATATACTAGTAAAAATTAACGATTGGCTAATTAAAATTTTTCATTCTTTATAAATTTTTAAGAAAGTAGTTAAAATCGATAGAATTCTAACATAAAAGTTGAAAACTATTCAAACTAAATTATTAATTGTTGGAAAATTCTAGGTTTGTAAGTCTCCAACTTCCAACTTCAACATAGTAGCTTCGACTTTTAACTCCATTGTACTTTTGAAACTACATTTGGATAAATTTCATTATGTCTATAAACGTGTTAAAAATGAAGATTAAATATTGGGTTTTACTTATTCTTAAAGTTCGTACAGAATAATTAATGATACAGTAATAAACATATGAATTAACTTGACCTGTATATAAATAAGGATAAGTGTGAATACAGATAAAAACAAAAAATTATTTTCAAAACTACGCCATATTAGATTTGATACTATGAATTATTGTATTTTATTTTATAATATTTTTATATTTATATTATTATATTTATATATTATATACATTATACTATTTTATACTATTTTCTACCTTTATTATAAAATTAAATATATTATCTATAGCTTTTAAATATGAATAGATTTCGTATGTAATTAAGAGAAACTATTTATTTTTGAAATAATTAAATATAATAGTTCTAGTTTTGATATACTAAAATATACTAAAAAATTTAATAATATAAAAATTAAATAACTGTTAAATAAATCATTATTAAAAATCTTACATGATCTACAAATTCGAAAAGAGTGCATTGTTTATCTATCATTCTTTTAGAAATTTTTCAATTCCTTTGAACTCATACAAGAAAGCTACTTTGAAGGTTATAAAATAAAATATAACGAATATTAAAGAATAAGAAGTATGAATATTTTAAAGTAATAATGTGCATTTAGACTATTTAGACAAATACATAATGATTTCGTCAAAATAGTCTCAAAATTTCACGAATTTCAAATCAATCTTCTTAATCACTTACCATTATCCATAATTTCGACTTCAGGATAATTTTCGTTTTGTAAAACACTTGGATACATAGTAATCAATCAAAAAGCTCAATTTAAAACATCGAACAAACAAAAATGAAGTTTACTAGTTGTTTGCGATTTTACAATTTTACGATTTTTGTCAGTTATAAAAGTGATGTAGGCATTTAAAAGAAAAGCAGGATTGCAGTGAGCGAGAGAGAAAAGCGAAACGGGATCCTAAAGACGAAGCTCAATTTTCCTCGATATGCAGCGTGTGTTCCTTGTCTACATCAGAGTTCATCTCGCTCAGCGGAAAATGCTCGAGACGGACGCAATTCCACACGTACGCGACTCATCTTTTTCTATTCCACCCTTAAAAATGCATAGGACATTGTTTCCATAATACATGAAAAGTAGTTCTTTGCACGTGTGGATGTGACAAATTTCAGGACGTAGGAAAAGAAAAAAGAAGGATGAAGATTCCTTGATATCGAATAAACATCTCAATACTAAAATATCTCTGAAATATCTGAATTTTCGAAACTTGGATTACAAGATAAAGAGTCATTTCAAACATATATTTACATAAGAAAATAAGTGCATCTTACGTATTATTTAATCAAATAAAATTGAAGCTTTATTTACAAAGTAAGAAAATTGTATGATTAGAAGATTACTTTTACTCTTTTGTTTTAATATGTCCTAGATTTTTGCCTCTTGTTTTCAAACCAGATTAAGCAATTTAAATTTATTGTTTTGAAAAATTTGAAAAAATAATTTCTGAGCAGTATCTTGTATGATCATATATATCAACATTTCGATTATATCAACATCATATATATATCAACAATCAACATTTGTACTTACAAAGTCTCTGTATATTAAATAGCAATCACAAGATTATGTTAAATAAAATAATTACTGTATGTTCTCGAATATAATTTATAAATATAAAATAAACATATCACAAATAATTATTTGGTAACATTATGACGGGCTACCTGGTGCGCGTTGCATGACGTTTTTTTACGCGAGTATATGTGCTTGAATGAGTGTATGAACAGGTCGTACACTGATACTGCGCGTGTGGGTCAACCAGCCCACTAACATGTAGTGAGTAGTGGGGGCGAGAGTTATCACCATATACACTTATACATATGTTGAAATCTCTCCGACGCAAGTGTACGCGCTACCTGACTTGCGTAGCCCGCTCAAGATTACGCAACACTTCATCTTGATTTACGCAGGCTACGCGATTATAAGTTATTACCGACTTGAGTCTTGCAGCAACCGCGAGCATGCTCGATCCTCGCTACTGGTTGAGTGCGAGTTGGCATGCGCTACGTCATCCGTCAAAGGAATATAAGACTGTGCTCGCCTTGACTCAGGATCATTTCACTCTCAACCGACTTCGGGAAATGGCCAGTCCTCCCCTGCCCATGGGCGATAGTTTTTACTGCGCATAATCCTCTCCAATCGTGACGGTGTTCACTGCACTTTGTCCACCCCTCGATGAGTCCGCTCTTGATTATAATTCACGACACGTCGAGCCTACCTCGTATCGAAGGACTGCGCTATCGGATGAAAGTCAATAATGTCAATAATGAAAACGTCAAGATATGACTCTTCCTGCTGAAACCATACCGCTCATACATTAAATTGTAAATTGACTGGTTCTTAAGGGAAAATATCGCGGTACTACCCCAATTATGTGTTCCTTAAGAACGGTACAAGGAATAGAGAAGAAATAAATCGCCGTTAAAATAAAAATATGAAATAACGTTCATTTTATTCCAAACATTCCATAATCCTCTCCATAAAAGAACCCTAGTCGACTGAAGAAATCGAGGCTAAAAAACAGAAACAGACCAAGTACTACCGCAGTAGACAAGAAGATAGAAAGAGACGATCTCCTTTCTGTCAAAACCGTGCATCTTGCAACCGCCTTTATTTTCGTTGCAACAGAACTAAAATAAAAAATTTTTAGCTCTATACTTTAGTTTAGAGCTCTTTACTTTAGTTTTTTAGACGATACTAATAATTCTTAAATAGATTAATGAAGTTTTCATAAAAATTGGACAAATATTAATTTTTTATTAATTTAGAATAACAATTTTAACTAAAATTATTCTTTTGGATTTTATGTTTATGTCCTTCTCTTTTAGTTTACTCGATTTGATGATACATTGTAAAATTGAGAGAAGGGAATCGCTGAATGCTGGGATAGAATTCTTTTACAGGGAATGGATGTGAAATCAAGAAATAATGAAAACCGCTATCTGTGATATTAATTTGGAACCTGTATTAATATTGAGCGAATTCTATTTATAAAAGTCATTATCACACTATTTGGTCATACGGCGGTATGGTGGTTTCCCACTTTTCAGATAGATGGGGCCTTCAGATGTCTGGTTATTCTTAGCCGTGCTTTCGATATTATCTCTTACGTATGTTTGGTCTTTACAGTAGATTTGCGGAAATTGCGGAAAATATGGGAGAGAAACTGCACGTCGAATAACGAGCAGTTGGGGAAACTCTCGTACGTCAAATAACCTCCGAGGGAGAGGACCCGTACCAGAAATAACGTCCTGCCGGGGAGACAGAAAGGGGTGAATTAGGTCAGCGCGTATCGGTAGTGTAAGCAACAACGATGACGAGATATACGGTAAAAGCTGGTGTGACTCATATGGTGAGGATAAACAGGCTTTAATTTAAGGTGACGAGGCATGTAGTATCGGTGGCGAGACTCCTAATAGCGGAGTTTCCTAAGGCTTGCGCTTCCTGGCACAGCCAGGCTTCTTCAGACTGCTATTAGATAAGCAATTGTGGAGAATAAATCGTGCGAAACCATGCTTTGCAGACTTTTTATAGGCCGAACGCGATTTGAACGCGTATACTTACACCAATAGACATTGCGCTTTTCTCACGTTCGCACTCATTTGTGCTCAAAACATGAAAGCTTTCACTCGCTTTCATGTGTGTTCGTGCAAGAGGCTTCGAGAATGTTTAAGAAGCTTCGAAATACATTTCGAAGTACACTTTGAAAGTGCTTAGCTTTGCTTAGCGTTGTTAGAGCCATTAGCGTACGTGGTCAAGATGCAACGCAGTGATTGTACGCGCGTCAATTTATGGCAGGACCATATTTCCTGTTAGGTCCGTTGGCACTTCGTTTGCCTCATATGTATCTGAGATATGCACATAACTTATCTTAGTAATGACTCCAAATCAGGTTAGTGTCATTGCACATAAATACATCTTTATTTTACTGCAAATTTTATTGCAAACAATTTACTACAAAATATAATTACAACTCAAAATATTTTAATAATATTTGAAACTACTTATGTACTTCCTACGTAATATAATTTGTAATTTGTAAGCATTACAACATAAATAGTTTTTAAGTTGAACCGTCGCTATATTTATTTCTTTATTTTTATAAATTAATATTTTGCAAAAAATTATATAAAATAGTATAAAAAACTGCTTAGTATAAGCAAAGAAATATATGATGTTAATGAATTTCTCTGCCTTACATAGCTAATTATTTTTAACTTACTTAATAAATTATTGCTTTTATAAATTATATCAAGATCATAATAAAATTTTAGATTTGTATCTACATTTATCTTTAGCCTTTTATTTTAAATGAACGTGTATGTGTTTTTGTGTGTGTAACATTAATGATTTTACGTGAAATATATCTCAAAATATTATAATTTTATATTGTTTTACTTATTAGACTTTTGATTAGAATATTATATGCAGATTCATATTAAATTTCTGACGGTTGGATTCCTGATCCTTGATACGTCGGTCGATTTCGGCGATGTTCCTTTTATTATGTCTGCTACTTTGCTATTCCTTTTTGCTCCGATTAGATCACTGGTCACCGTAACCGAATTTGTTGTTCTTTAAGAAAGGGTTTGAAAAAAACACAGGTAATTTACGAGAAAATAAAACGAGAACTCTTTATTCTACGTTATAATGCTACTACTCTTTTGGTCTGGGAGTCATCTTTATAATTATGAAGAATATTAAGTTAAATCTTCCACATTTTTATTAATATGCTACTTGAGGTACGTAATAAGTTGTAGCAGATACTGATATTAGGGAGAAAACTTAACTCAGGACGTGCACTCGACACATCGAATTAAGTGGTCGATTCGTGATAGCGTTAGTAGTTTGGATGAGAAAAGTACGAGAATAGGGAGCAAGAATGGGAAAGAAAACATATATGGTATGGTTATGATGTCATAAAGTGGTATCGAAGCGTAAGTTTCGATTTTACAATTTTAACCAACGATATTTTCGCTGAGCTGGTCACAAGCAACTAATCACGTTTCAGTGTACCCGCGTCTTTTTATATTTTCACGCGCTTCGTAAGCGCAATATCACCGTGTTTCATTACACACAAGATGTTTAGTGTATTTGGGCCATCATCGCTAGAGCTTTTGACAGTATTAAGATCGCTCCTTGTTTAAATACCTGATAGCGATCACCGTGCATTTATGGGTGATCAACGTGGCTATTGTCAAATGTGTCACAGACAAGTGTATAAGCGTCTTGTTACAAATTTCTTTGGATACTTGATACGTTGAAATACAGAAGAAATAGTTATTTTGTTATTGGTTATATATAGGCATTCTGTTTTTTGGACTTACAATCACGAGTAACATTGAAAATTTATAAATTAAAATCGATAAATATATTATATTAAAGACTTTACAAATATATTAAAGATTACAACATTTTCATTATGCTGCGCTTCTCAAAAAATACTTATAAGTATCTCATCAGCCCTTTTTTGACGATAAGATAATCCCCAGCTACTAACTTCTACTTTGTAAATTCAAAATTTCTTATGCAAATAAATTAGATTAGTCATGTAAATGTAAAACGTATTAGATTCAATATTTACATAGATACAAATATACCAATACATTCACATGCCTACTGACTCAACATACTTATGCATAAAATTCAAATACAAAAAATTTTCGTGCTTGGCGCGACGTGCGAAGAGAGCAGAATGAAAATGAAATGAAGGTGATGACTTGTATTGAGCACAAAAGAGATGACGAGAAAGAGAGAGAACAGCAGAAGTAAAATAAAAGAAGACAGACGATTAGTAGTATGAAAGGAAAAGAAAGTACCCTTCCCTCTGAACTTCTTTTCTGTCGTCAGTCCTTTTGCATCTTGCATAAATATATTGCTAGAAAGAAGAGATGGAAGAAAGCATTTTCTCTCGCTTTGTGACAGTTACAACATTTGTATTTGCTCACTTGGACGCACGCCTCTTTCCATTTCCTTCCTTTTTCATTATTATTACTATTACTTTGTTTACGTTCTATTTTCTTTGATTTGATATATTCTTTTTTAGAGATTGTTTTAGCGGTTTACTAAACATAATTTGATAACAGTTTCAACTTTCATTGTTTTATACTTCACTTGAAAAATATTTTCATAGTTTTTCAATATAGTTTATTTATTTCGAATTGAAATTTACATTTCAATGATAATCTTGATTTATATTTACGTGACGGCCGCTATAGCTATTATATTTTATTGAATTTTATTTCTCAAAAATTAATTTATTACAAATTAATGACACTTTAATAATAATATTCATAAGAATTTCATAAATTTTGTTTAAAAAAAGAAAAAGAAATATTTTTGGAAATATTTGTAAATTTTAAGGGAAATATTAATAATTAATGCAATTATTAATATTTTTATTCTTATGCTTAAATTTTTTAAATATAATTTATCTAAATTCTTTTAATAATTGAATATTGTGTAAAAATGCACACTATTTAGATTTGGATGTTCCTAAACTTATAATTAACTTCTTAATACATTAACATTCTGAATATTCATTATTGTGCCATTAAAACATTAATATTACTTGTTTTAACATTTTATAAGATTAGAAATGTGCAATATTATGTTAATTAAAACTCATATAAATAACCAAGTTTTAAGTTGCCAAAAACATGTTTTTTAAAAGACTCCCAACATTATTACAACTATTTTTCATTCATATAATTATTATCAGACAAAACTTTACATCGTTGAATAAAAGTAAAAAAGAAAAAGCACTTAACGCTATGGTCCTACAAAAATGTTTGTTCAAACTAAAATTATTATTAATGTCTTGCTTTTTTCGGAACTAAAATTGAATTGGTTTCATAACCCTCCCGTTTTTTATTCTCAAGCAGACAGATGTGCGTCAACCATATACGCATAAATAGAAACGCGGAACGAAGAAGTACATACAGTGACAAGGCACAAGCCTCGAAATTCGCTTTGTTAACAGACGTAGCGCAAATGTTTTTGCTCATTCGTCACGGCATTCCATTATACAAGGTACGACACGGCATTTGTTTGAGTTTTAACGGGGTACGCAGCGTTTATAGCTATTATTTTTGCCAGTTTGTATTTCTCCTTTACTTGTTACTTTGGATATTTTATTATTACAACTGAAACAGTGTTTTATTTTTTTACGCAAATAATAAATTAAAAAAGATGAATTTGTTTTTAAATCCGTCGATATAAATTCATTCTTTCAATTATATTTTTCTAATTGTTTATAATTACGCTTCCACCACTCATCAATTCAAATTAAATCTGTTTTAGATCGACTCATTTTATTAATCCAATGCATTATTTCATGAAAATGATAAAAATAAATAAATACATTTGTTTCAATAAAATTTTTATTTTAAGATTTCAGTAGTATTTATATATTCAGTACTTTATTCATAAAATAATGAAAAAACCAAAGTATGTTAATCATTCCTCGCAAAAATCTATTTAAATTATCTGAATAATAAATTTTAGTGATGAAGACTATTCAATGACAGAAGAACTCCAAAAAAGTCATGTGATTTACGCCAATGCGAAGCCTTGTTTCGCAAAAGTGATTAGGAAAGTTGTCTTGAAATTGAGTTGATAAAGTTCTCTCCCGTAGAATGTATTTTCTATAAGAAAAACCACTTCACCTAATTGTTCGTTCGGTGTAGCATTACTTCACTAAAAGTCATTTGAGGTTACTAGATAATATCTAAAATTCATCGATGATATAACGTTGTGAAATTTTTTACCTTTCATCCAGAATAATATAGGTTATTTAAAAAAATTCATAATAACCATTTCTATATATCTTACGTTATACATAAAATACAAGACTATTTCTTATAGTCAAAAGATAATGAATATTTAAAAGAAATTTTGAAGATTTAGGTAATAATTTAGAAACTTAATTTATGTATGTACAAAAATCCTATTTAACTATAATATCAATATTTATAATTAGAGGTATATTATATCTATTGATTTATTGCTGTCCCAACGCGGTTGCGGTCTTTTCACCTCAATATTCTTTTATTAGTGATATTCTATAAAATTTATAGATCAAGTTGTGTGCAAATTTAATTACTTTAATGTATAATTGATTGTGTAGCATATTGTGTATTTTAAAAGAGAGAATTCAATATGTAGATAATACATGACATTATTTTTGCAGTACAAGAAATCTATGTAAATTATTTTTGCATTTTAAATTTTTGAATTGCTACTCGTTTCAAGATGATTTAATTCGATAATAGAATTAGTATTGAAGTAAATACAAGTAATTAAATTATGAAAACATATTAAAATTTTATAAAGTTTATTTATAAATGTTATAAATTTATAAATTTTATAAACTTATTTAATAAATCTAATATATAATATTAAGAAGACTATTCCCTTATACTATTTACTTATAAATACATAATTATAAAATTTTTTAATTTCACTCGTATCAAAATAAAAAATGCAAGTAATACTTAAGATTAATTAAATCTATAAAAGGGATAATTATTATACTTAATTAGTTACACTAATGCTATATTAATGGACTTAATATTTTATGTTATAAATGTTATAAAATATTTTTAGTTTACATATACAATTAGCAAAAATATTGATATTATATATATATATTGACATAAACACAAATTGGTTATAAAAGACTATCATACTGATTTCGATTTTTTAGAAACTGGTTTATACATAACATGGAAACGCAGTGTTGTAAATTCTCTAAAGTTACATTTATGGGTAGGGTATCAGAAAATTTTGATCAGTGAAAGAAAATTCTTTTAAAAGCCATGAGATCCTATTTACGTCTGCCTTTTGACATATTTCCCTTAATAATACAAAAACTATTTTCCTATATTATACTTACTTCCATCTTCTTAATAATAACATTATTCTAGTGTTAAAATATTAAATATCAATTAAAGTTCGTTATTATAACAATAATCCAATGATCAGGATAATAATTTAAATGTTAATTAAAACTAGAAACAAAATGAACATCATCATTACATCTACATTAAACCAAACCATAATTACTGAAAAGATAATATCACTCTTTATAAAATATTATCAATTTCATATGAAACCAAGGCACATCCAATATTCACTATTAGAAAAAAAAATATACATACAACTGAAAAGATAATATCGAAAAATTTATAGTTCAATACATGCTGTATTGATTCATTCGCTTTTGATTTTCGAATCATTTATTACTGATCATTTATACATCCTCCCATTAAAACAAATATTTTTAAGTTAATTCGAAAATATACGAGAAGCTTTCTGCTACTTATCACTTATGGTTCTTGAAGTCAAACTTGCTTCACGAATTAAACAGAGGCTCATATATATAAATGAATGTATTATTAAAAGATTATATATAATTTGTATATGCATTGATGATTTATGAGAAAGTAAGGGCAAATGAAAAATTGCTGTATTCGTAATTTTCATTGTATTGAAATTATATTTCAAGAGAACTTACATAATTATTTGGTAAAGAGCTCTATAAATTGTATCTGCTATTCATTATGATAAATAATCAGTTATTTTTTAATACACTGTTATAAAAAAATTTAGGAAATAATAAAGAAATTAATTATTACTTACACGGATGTAAATTAATTCGCTGAATAACTTTTTCTTATTCATTTACTTTGTAGGGAGCTTAGGAGAGATAATATATATTTATATTACATTAATGTAGATAAAATGAAGTTCAACATTAATATTATGTACATTAATATAATCTGTCTTCATTGTTATCTACTTTAGCGTATTTTACTTCTTAATCTCTTGCTAGTATTATAGTATTATGCTTTATTAGTTTCCTTTTTATTTTACCCGCATGCGTAACTGGAACATATACGATCTCTTGATTATGTAATTTATTAGATTCAAATTATTTTTTTACGTAGTGTATTTAAAAACACTTTAAATGATTTGTTATATATTCAGTAGAACATTTTTCATGGAATTATATTGTACTATCAGCAATACTATTATTTTTTATTTAAAAAATTTGAACTTGTTCAATATTAAAAATTAAAAAAAGCTAATTTGAAAAATCTACATATATCTTTGATTAAAAATATTTAGTAAAACGTGATGTACATGATAGTTGGAAACATTTTATCAACATTTGTATTAGCTAATTTTTTTAATATTACTTATAAATATAATAGAAGTAAAATATTAAAATTTTTTTAGATTAAAAAAAATATAATTAAAAAAAGTTTACTTGAACTAGTAGAACTTATCTAAAATTAAAAATAAATTTAATTAGTAGTCCTGTGCTATAACTGAAACTATATAAACAGTAATTTGTTATTGAGATATTATAATAAAATAATTCCTCATAATGCTTTACATAGTAAATTCAAATTATACAGTTTAGTTTTTCCTTATGATAGAAGTCTTCTAAAAAGTTAATTAGTTTTTGAAGCAATATGTATAAAAAATAAATGAATAAGTTATTACTTTAAGAATATAGATTGATTTTATTCTAAGAATAAATACAATCAATACTAGTTTAAATATAATATTAAAATTGAATACCAGTAAATTATAACTTTGATAAAAATAATCGTTACTGTTTGATTGTTCTTATTTAGAATTCTAGTACGATTGATGTGGAGGTGTTATATCTAAGTGAATTATCGAAGGCTAGTTTGTGTGGGGACAATGATCATTCACAATTCCGGCATTGGTCAAAATAAAATCTCACAATGTTTCGTTTATTATTCTTACTGCGTAAAAATTATCGCATTTATATTTCTACTCCTAATCTATGATTTTAAAACTTTTCTAAACTAACACATCTTTTTTCTCTTTAATTATATATACAATGAAAATCCTCTTTCGTGCTAGAATCGAAATGTAAAAGAAATTACGTCGTAGTACCAGTCGGGGAAAAAAAAGTGGTTGATGACGCTCCCGGAAGTAGAAGATGGTACGTATAGTGTATGAGACCGGCAAGCAAAGCCGAGCATTCGCAAATTCGACCGAACGCCGTACGTGCAAACAAAAGAGTACAAGTGCGTACAGCGTGAGTAAGAAAGCATGACTGTGTGTGACGAATTCACGACTGACTGACCAAGTCGGCGCTTGTGCCATTTGATTCCGCAACGATTACGCGTAGATTGAATGGGGTCTCGGATTCGACTACCTTCCAAAAACAAACAAAACCTCTTAGAACACTCTTCCAACTTGGTCCCAATAGCGGCACAAGTGATTTAATGATACACTCATTACACATTCGTACACTTTTTTCTCGAGATAACAGCGATTTGCTGTACCTGTTCTCATCGCCGGGGTGCACTTCAATGTGGGCCACTAAAGAGGTTCGGCTTTAGCATTAACAATTACATATTATTTTATTTGTAGCCAACCTGCCATTAAATATCACATATCGCCCCAAGAACCCAGGCTGGTGGACGTCTCAGCAAGAATAGTGGGTAGAGAAAGCAGGATAAGCAGGTGCTACGGAGATCGACCATTAGGCCTCCAGTCCCCAAAAAAATAGTTTGCTAAGGACACGAAAAATGACAAAGCAAAAAAGACTTAGATAATCATACTCTAGATAAATTACTCTAAAAATTGATCAATCTTAAGATATTGCCGTTGTCGACGAAAGGATTCGAGACGTGGTCCTTCGACATGAGATAGCGCTAATATCCGCGTGGGAAAAGCTTAAAAAGGAAAAATATTCGATAACTCGGCTTCATTTTCCATGTGATCATGCATATTCACTCATTCCTATACACGCTTTCTCTTTTGTATACATACGGATATATAGTGTGCACGGTCCTTGTTGCATGCACACCAACGCACGCCCTCTCATTATATAACGAATATTTAGGTATGCTCACACTGCACACACTCGTACTTTCGTTGTTCGTAAACATTCAAGCCCGGGAAACTCGTTCCGGAGACACAATCGATTTTCAGCCTGGGTGCCTGAGATCGACCCGCTAGGGGCTATACGTCGATTGGGCCTGGCGACTGTGGAGGGGTATAGTGCGTTGGGATTGAAGTATTATTGTTTCGAAGAACTAAACGAGAGGAGCATCGGAGCTACCGGGGCAGTCGCGGCAGGAGCAGTAGGAAAAGCAGATCTCTCCAGCTATGTCTACACCACCTCCAGCGAAAGCTCTTTCTTTTAGCTCAATTGAGAAGGAATTTACTTATTCTTTTTTGTTCCTTTTTCCCCGAGTTATCTTGTTCAACTGTAACCGCCCTTCAAGGCGATCTAAAACGTAACGCGGACGTAACTACTCGAAATCGTCCATCATAGATGATTTATTCTTTTTTTAACTACGAGAAATACTATTTGATTTACCCTAAAAAGGAAAAGGCTACTATAAAATTATTTCGCTCTTGTGAAGACGTTTAGTTGATCTTTCAGTCGAAAAGAGCAAAAAATAAAGGTCATGAAACTATTACTTAAGATCGACGTCTTCGACTTTCAGGTCAATCGTTGGCTTTTCTCACACTTATTTTTATTTGTTATTGTTTTAATATTTTATTTAATTCTAAGTATAATACTTTATGAAGTTCTATAATATTTTATAATATTTTATCTCGTAAAAATTTTAGAAATATTAGGAAGACCTTTACATATAACAGTCAGATTTTATAAATATTTACATGCAAAAGGTTTGAAGTTGAAAAACTAGAATTCGAGCTTTATTTTATCAAAAAGAAGATATGAAAATGTTTCTGTCTATGAATTTATAAATTATTATAAAATTTTACAATGATATTCACGAAACTAATCGATCTAGATTTATAAATTATATATTGATTTACCATTTACTAAATGGCAAAATACTTGTACTACGCATAGTAACCCGAATTTTCATAATTTTGTCAGATTCCTTCGTAAAAAGTGATGTTCTAATTTCTAGAATATCTAAAGATTTCGTAAAAGTTTGTGAAATATTTTTTAGCAAGAGACAAAATTGGAAAAAGTTTCGATTCGAATAACTTTAATTAGATACTTCTGTATTTATATTATTGTGATATTTAGCATATTCAGACACGCATATGTTGGATATTTATTTTTTAAGGTTATATTCGTCAACGCTTATCAATATCTGTTTTTAAAATAAGTTCTTTCTTTTAATGCGTAATTAAAAACGAAGTAGATTTGACCTCAAAAATGAAATCAATGTAATACTAACAAAGTGGAACAGTTATGTAAAGAAACCCAATGGCCGAATAACAAAAAATAGTTAAAGATAAAGTATCCTTTGTTGTGATTAAAGACCAAATGTCTTATCGTAATAATAGATAAGATTAAAAATGTATATTAAGCCACGCTTGATCAGTCAAAAGAAACTACGTATTGTTAAAATGCGCGCAAGCAAACGAAGCTTTTGTGTGAAACTGTACATTGGTTCAATCTACTGATAGATCAATTCATCAAGCATATTTGGCCGACTGCTCTCTTCTGCTCGCTTAAACCCACTCTTTCCGGTATTGTCTTATTTCTTTCAATATAGTTATTTTTTCTACAATATCCAATTTTTAGCTGATACTTATAGACACTAACTACGACTTTGAAATTTAAGAAAAGATATAAATTACTGTTGATTTGTGATAATTCAAAATAATTAATTCAGTAAATGAGTTTTATTTATCATATTATTATTAAAATATAATAATCTTAAATTCAAGATGGACTTTCAATTTCAAAATTACTATCCATGACAGGCATATTTATCAATATTAAAAACTGTCTACATTAAAAAAAATATATTTTATTATGATTAATTATTATAAATATGTTGTATTTTGTTGTACTTGAAAGTTACATATTAGTATTATAAATGCTGTAACGTAATTCATTAAAATTTTTCATGTAAACATAAAAGTTATCAATATAGGAAATCGAACTAAGCATCTTATATTTATACAAATGCATAATATTGTAAAAAATAATATAGAAATAATAATAAATGTAAGAATTAAATAATTATATAATAAGGAATAATCGTAATAAATACTATAAATTTGAAATTTTTCAAGTTTGATTTAGGAAATTCAATTTTTATTATGCATCATTAATAAGTACTGTTTATTACTGTATATTACTATATACTGTTATTTATTGGGCATATATTAAGTATTACGTATAATAAAGAATATTCTCTCTCTCTCTCTCTCTTTCTCTTTACATATATATATGGAGAGAGAATTTTTTATGTATTCAATATTATTTAATAAATTTATTAGTATAAATTTAATAAATAAATTAGTCGTATTATAACTTACAATTAAAGTTATTTAAAAGGAGAAAGTAAAAATTATAAAATCAATTACATAATGATTTTTCAATATACATCTAATCATCATTTTTGTTATTTTAGTATATATATATATATATATATATATATTAATTTTAAATACAAAATTAATAATTAAGTGAAAATGGTAAATGACAATATCTTAAAAAATAAAATAACTGCTTGTGTGTATATGCTACTGTTTTAAACATCACAAGAATAATAAAAAGAATAATACTCAACAAATTGAAATATCTCTTTACAATAATGGAACAATATTCACACATATATATAATTATTTATGGCTTATGTATAAAAACAATATTTTTTGTTTGGGTCGTTACACAATAAATATTTTTTTGGGTTAGTATATAATTTATGTTTCAACAAATCATTCGTATTGAATTACTAAACAATTTTCACATAAAAGGAAAGTAAAAAAAAAATATCTGGATAATCATCCATAGTATTATTTATTTGTCAAGTATTAGAAAGAGGGACTTGGTACTGGTAAACACAAAGTAAATGAAGAGAATATTAAGGAGATTACGAATAAAATTTACGGGAACACCTAAATGAAAATGAAAATTATTCAAATACATGTAAATTTCATCATCTATTAGTAAATCTTCTTAACAGCTTAATTTTTCATAACCATGCTCGAGGTTCATAATAAGTCGAAATAAATGTTGGATGTCTTTTTTCTAGCTTTTTTGATTGCTTACTTTTCAACAAAATTCAATAGTAAATTAATGTTAACTGAACTGCTAGAGAAAATATTAATGTTTAAAAATGATGAAAATATTGGTGAAGTTAACTTGCCATAAAAATCAGATTGTGAATAAGGGAAGAGAAGTGCAGAAGCGATGTAAGTATCAGTCAACCGATTAAAAATATTAAGCTGAAGTCAATATCAGATGAAGTATTTGATATAAAACATATCACCAAGTCTTCTACATCTATTATTTTCTTTCTCGCTTTTTTAGATTGGTTTTGCGTCTTTTAACTATTTGATCACAAATATATTTATATTCTTGTTATTGCTACCAAATTAGATTCGTACATTGTCAAACATATTTCATTAAAATTGAAAATACTGTAACATATAATAAAATCATCATGTTTTTAAAACCGTTGTTAAAATTAATTTCTATCAGTTGATATACCTTGGATGTACTAAGAAAACATAATTGAACAACTATATAATCATTAATAGAAGCTCCGTTAAATTCACTTTTCATGTCTTATTTCGAAATGTAGATAAACTTTATTGAAATTTCTAGAAAATAAAGATAGGTGTGCCATTAAAATATGAATAAAATAATTTTTAACTAATACAATTCGTTAAAATAATTTTGTTTCAAAATGTTCTCCTCTGTTAAAAGTTGCAATAAATTTGATAATGTAATGAACTATATTCAACCTGAGATAAAATAAATAAATAATTTAGATTCAAGTTTAATTTATTAAGAGAATAATAGATAATGAAATTTATTCAAAGACATTTTGAACAGACATTTTATTGAGTTGTATAATTATTTATTCTAACATTCCTATATGAGTATTCACAAATGATGTCTATAAAGTATTAAAAATGGACTTAACTGTATTTATAATCGTAATAATTATATTCTTAACTAATTTGAAAGCTTCATCCTCTGCATAACAATGTTTTGTACGTATTCTCGACCTGAGAAAATAAGGAATCGGACAGAACAAAAAGGAGGTCAAGGGCACAAGTAATACACCGAATCATAAAAGTAGCAGGAGAAGAGAATGAGAGGAAAGAAATGGCAAAAAGCGGTTTCTTGTAATGTTCAGCTTATGTGAGTTTCTACGCGTAAAGTTCATTGGACTCTTCTCAACACGGCTACAGATCGCCTTCTAGAACTGAATGCCTGAATGCCCGTCTGGACGGCCCCGGCCACTGCATTGCAGTATGTGCCCTTGTGTGTGTACATTTCCAGTATATCCACCCCCATTCTCGCTCACACACACACACTCTCTCTCTCTCTATTTCTTTTTTCCTTTCTTTCTACGTATCCACCTAATTTTTTTCGACTTTTTTAAACTTTACCACAAAAAGTGTTAAACAGAGGTTATAGAACTCACTGGAACAATTTCAGCAATGTCTTCTAAACTTTAGTACATTCTATTAAGAAACTTTACAATATTTCTGATAAATTTATAGCCTCGAATTTGAGGATAATAAAAACAATCTTCAAATAATAATTGTTTTAATTATGGCAGTAATAACGGATACAAGTATTATAGTTTCAAAATTTATTTCAAAGAACACCATAATTTGCTCAAGTTAAGTGTCTTCTAATTGACTTTATAAATAATCCGCCAACAGTTATTTATATTACTTGTTATGATTTTTCAATTTCTAACTATTTTATTTAAATTTTTAATATTTAAAAGAGTTGACGTGATTTTAAAATTATTCAAATACTTTAGATTATAATTTACTTTCTTATTAAAAGCCTCAAATGAAATGGTATTGTCAATAATAATATTTGTAACTTTTCGACCATAAATACAGTTAAAAATATACAATGTAAATTGTATATTTACAGATAAATTATACACAAAATTTAACTTTTAAAAACTGTTGTATATAAAATAACGTTTTACATTAAACTCTAGATTCTAAATACATTGGACAATTATATTGTACTGGTTTCATGTAATTGTGGTGTAATGCCATTCTTTCAATTTATATCAAGACTCCCTCGCGAGAATAATATCGTTTGCATGGCTCTTCCATCGTACACGTGCGATTAATAAAATACGATTTGGATTCAGATGGTTAATTTCGCATAAAAGTCGGACACTAAAACTCGCGGTCGACTATTGATTTAACCACCTGCAACGAGAAATACAAATGACGTCGTGCATCATGATACTCCAGCTGTTCCATAGATTTTCTGTTAATATATCATAAACTGGATTATTAATTTTAAAAAAGTATCATAGAAATTTGGCTTCTCATTTCATAAGCACAAATGATGAAGGCATTTCCGTTATTACTTTCTTTAAAAGCCTGTTTCTTTTTTAAGAACTCGTTGAATTTTTTTATAAAAATGTAAATTCGTTTGCCGTAAAATATATTTTTTTAATTTTTTTTTCATGTAATACATAAAAATGTGATATTAATCATAAAAATCTAAACATAACTGAATAAAACATTTAGCGTATGTTTAATTTATTTAATTTCAAATTAAAATGAACAATATCTATTAATAAATAGTAACAAATGAAAGAAGTTTAAATTCTACTTGGTGATTTAATCAACATTAAAAATATGTATATATATGTAATTTAAAACTATCTTCGACGATTTTAATAAAATTATATGAAAGTTTAATATAAGACTTTATTGGCAATACTGATATTACCATGGATATTATTTTGATATGCTAAATTGAGAAAATGGAAAAAATTTATATACATGAATTTAATATTAGAAATAATCACTAAACTCTGTGTTTATATGAAATTTGATAAAATATTGAGAGTTAGCTTAATAACAAAAGAATTTCAAGAAAATTTAATTTTAAACATGGTATAAATATTGTAACATAAATTAATTATAAGTTCCAAATTTTCTTTAAGCTGTGTACTTGATAATATTTCTATAATTTGATTATATATTTAAATGATCTAAAATATTTTGAATTTTTAGCTAATTTTCATAATAACTTTTTAAAAATGAAAATATACAGTTTTCGTTTTTTTCTGGTTAAATATAAGTTTTTCGAATAAAATATCTCATAAAATATTATAATTTGAGAATTGGTGTTCAGAATTATGTGTTCTGTAAAATAAATATTGGAAACTCTAAAACTTCTTCACTATCTTCCTATTCGAATCTTGCAAACTATCTCTTCCAACCAAAATAATTTTAAGTCTGAACAAAAAATAATCGATAATATTAAAACTAACCGTAGCAACATAAAATATCATAATCATAATCTTGTAAAAACTCTATGTTTTGGAATAAATAAGATAAAAATAGTAGATGAAAAGTTACTTGTAAGTATAAAAAAGCGAAAATATTACTGTAGATAAGAGAATAATAGATAAGCTGTCAGTGTAACATTAGGTTAAATAAGAAACTGCGCAAGCAACGAGAGCTTCAGACTAATTTTAGATATCTTATGTCACTCAAATGACGCACAGGATAAGCAGAATCGAAGGCAAAGGGAATAAACAAAGCAATAGGCTGTTTTAGACTACATACGTGTATGGAATCTGTATTATTCACGAAATTTAAATCCGTTTATTGTAATTCGAGTACCTGCGATCGATTCTTTAGGTCGTAAACTAGACTGAATTGCAATTGTTCGTAATTTCGCCTTCTAGAAAGTACGACGAATATCTGAATGTTTATTTGTAGATATTCAAGAGGGTGAAAGAGAAAGAGAAAGAGAGTATCTTTTCATTATATCTTTCTCGCAATAACTTCATGACGATACACAATGTCTTCAGCGTTCTTCTCATTATTATATCGATATGCACTTTATCTTTTCTTTTCTTTTCCCCTTAACTTTTTTGTTTTAAAACAACGTGTACTCTTTTTACTTCTATTTTATTTAATATTTCTTGTTTCATGATGTTGTCCAATTGTTAAAAAATGTATTTATATCTAAAACGTGATTTCGCGAATGGAAATGGACAAGCCAACCGAAGTTACTAAGTACTTTTAAGAAGTAATTTATTGAAGATAGACGATCCAATTAATACGATTGAGTGAAAATAAAATAAAGCTATTTTAAAAAACAAATTACAATTGAAAGAAATTGATTGTAATTTAAATATTAATTTAAAGCAGAAGACTTCATTTTATTTACTTAATTATAGTTTTCCAAAAAATATTTCCTTTTCGTAATTTGTTTGTAAAAAATTTACAATAATTTAATAAATAAATAAAAATGGAAATCTTATAAAGCTCTGAACTGATTGTGGACTTTCTTTTAAAACAAATTTCTAATAAACAAATTTATGTTTGTCTTGTTATACAAATTCTGTATTTTAAATTTATTATTTTAAATAATTAACAGAAAATTAGAAAAAAATTTTTATTAATTAATGTAGATCAAAAGTAAAACTTTAAAAAGCAAGTTTATTATAGTAAATACGTACAATATATCATTTATTATACATATCAAAATCTTGAATTAATTCATAACTTTTGAGGTCAGTATTTTTATGAAATCTCTCTAAGATTATAAAAATCGGTTTTTTATACATTTAGAATAATACATAATTAGAAATTCTCTGACAAATATTTAAATTACAGATTACAATTCGTAAATAAATAAAAAGTTCTTTCTTTGCAATATTATATAAGAATTATGGAAATTTATTTAATTACTACTATAGTCATAGAATATAAATTATTAAAAATTACTAAATCCAATATTATTTTTCAACATTTTAAATAAAAAGTTTTTTCAATTCTAAAATTTGTAATTTGCTCTTCGTTTAGGTAAAAACAAATGACTTTCTAGAGACAAGAAAACCAACATTAGACTATACTTAGCTAAAACAAAATATGACATCAATCAAAATATCACTTTCAAATCTTCGAAAGTAAAACGATACACAATTAAGTACTAAATAAATATACAACGAAGATAGGTGTTGGTAAAAAGTAGTTAAAAAAGGAAGTGGCAGTCACAGCTAGATCATGAATTACTGACCACTAGAAAAACATTTTGAAATTCTAAGTCTCCTATGCATTGGGCATATTCATGCAGAGAATACATCATGTTTATTCAATATTCAGATGAAATACATGGGGACTCATGGACAGGATGAGTTTCTTGATCGACACAGTCGCTCGTCCAGAAGTGCTACGTCAACGGTTCTATAAAAACGATTGGGCTCGATAAAACAAGTGGGTCATGTGAAGCCAGCGGCACGTATCGAGGGCGTCAAGTGGATAAGAATAAGGACAACCCAACCGGCGTCGTCTTTTCTAAGGAATTCCACCGGAATTGCACTTCTCCTCCCATGAGTCCTTAAATTATCTACGCCCCATTGTGTGAGCTGACGCTTGTGTAGGCGACGTTCGGAGGTTATGGGCGGTCCGTTATTAAACGTCCTTTTGCGTACATTATCGTTAAAGGGAATATATCCGAAAGTCGAGTATGCGCAATGTAAATACGCTGCTGGCTAAGAGGTTGCAGAAGGGGAGATATTTTTTACGACGCGCATCTTTCCGATAACGGTTCGCAGCAATTTCACCTTAGAGATTTACTGGCGAGGCGAGTGTTCCTCCTGACATTTCCCGTGGTATTTGCGTGCCATCGCTTACGGGCTGTATCCTTTTTGGAAGGCTAGTTGCCTGCTCGTTTTTCCCACTAGTTGGTTTGACTTATGGATAGAACAGATGCTCCGAGGCGTTGTCAATTTTTATCAGTCATAGTGTAGGTGGATGATTTTACATTGAACGTTAGATCGAATCGTTGACATGAAATTGTTTAAATGAGTATAAGAAAGGAAAGGAAATTTTATTTTAATATTTGATAATATATGTAATCCGGAAATATGGAAGCACTCATTTATTAAAATTAGTAACTTTACTGTTTTAACCAATTATTTAAATATGCAAACGTTGATGTATTGAAGTTGCACAAGAATCTTCTTAATTTAAATGACTGTTAATATATATTTTATAAAGTTATAATACATTAACGAATTTAGCAAATTAATATACTGGAAATGTTAGAATGTTAAAATAAAAACAAGTTTTAAATGAAGCATATATTATGATGATTTTGGGGAGAATAAAAACAATCTGAACTTAATTTTTTAATAGCTTAATAAAAAGTATCGAAAGAGAAACAGGAGACCAAAATTTGTAGAAAATTGTAATTTGTAAAGGATATATGCAGATAATGCTTATCTGTATGTTACTTTATACTAAAAAGTTTCTAAACGTCGTATAAAATGTATCATTCTGTGGTGTATAAAGTTTAAGTTTCATTGAATAATTGATACTTAAGATACGAAGTTGTTGAAAAAATGGTTTGCATCCAGTGAAAAAAGTGACATTTGAAATCAAATTAGAATTTGGTTCATTGGCATAGTTTATTAGAAAATCGGTATCTTTATTCTCATATAAATTTTAATTTTCTTGTTAATATTGTAATATTTTTATTGAAAATAAGATTATATTATCTATTATAAATATATTCGGAAAATAATGTAAATTGAACATCATATTTTAATTTACAATAGGAAGAAAATTTCGTAATGTGTCCGACTTATCTATAATATAAAAAATTTCCTAATCTATAACTTTTTCAGAAAACAATTTTTAAATTGTAGTAATTCCATTAATTTGTTGATTTTATCATTTCCAATATTAATTATGGTATTTCATTGTTTGAATAAAAATGTATTCAAACTTTATAATTTATTAAATTTGTATATAATATTGAATTAAAATTTTATATAATTTATTGAATAATTTATTAAAAATTTATTGAATTGATTCACTTTAATGAATCTATGAAGCTATGATTATAAAATTACATTTCAAGTGTTATATAAAAATTTAAATGCAACAATGATGAACTATCATGAAGAAATCATCGTTCAACGCTTAGGCCGTACGCATGAAACTAAAATCGGTTTTTTCGCGTGAAAACACATTCTACAAAGAGAAGCACATACAGAAGCACCTTATCTTTTTAGAAAATTCAATTCTCCTTAAGAATCTTTCCAAGGCATGTAACCTCGACATTCAGAGAAAGGAAGATTCAAACTCAGCGATCATTTACAACTGCGGACCTAGCATTTAAAATGGCCAACTGGGGATATCGAATTAATTGGATTCCACAACGTAAAACGAGTCTCCAGTCGGCATTTGTATCTTCTCTTGCACGTTCATAACTGTCGTCGATGACATAATTGCGTGTTTATCCGAACGGCTTAATTGCGTATGTGTCCAACTCAGCTACTGTTAAATTCACCTCTTCCTCGAACATCGAGAACTAAAAAAGACTGAGAGGCTATCAAGTTTCATTATTCAACGCATACACAAACTGTTTTAGGCCTTGATGTACAAGTACAAGTAATACATTTTTATTATCTTTATATCTGTACGTGTTCAATGACCGTTTTATAATTTATTTATAATTTATTGTCTATTACTATAGTTAAACCATGAATTTATAAAAATTGATGTAATGCTTTTTTAAAATGTTTCAAGGATGCGCCAAGATTTTCGTATAATAATCTTATTTTATCTTATGGAAGTGAATATCAAATTCAGCGTTAAGCTAAAATACTTACATATTTTAAACATATTTTAACAACTTACATATTTTACATATTTAATGATAAAATAAGAGTAGAAAAATTTTACACATTTGATGCTATTAAAATGTTTCAATACTCACAAAACCGAGAAGCTTTTGATATATTTTCGAGTAATTTATATAAAATTGTGATGTCTAATAAAACCATGTTTAATTTATTTTTAAATTAAAATAAATAGTATCTAAAGATAAGATAGTAAACTAAAAATATTTATAAAAAAAATTTAAATAAACTTATTATAAATGTAATTCAGTGAAATTGATTTTTCCAGTAATTAACAAAAATACATAATGTTAAAATATTTTACATGTTTATTATTATTTACATATTTATTATTATTCCATGAAAAATATAATTTACAATTAATATTGATATTTAATTGTTCTAATTAATCATTAATGTAAAAATTTTCTTGTATTTTTAATAAATATAAAATGTATAACTTTAAACTTTAATAATTGAAATTGCAGTTTAATAATACTATAATATTAGGTATGTTTATTTAAAAATATATACTATAATATTCTTAATATAATTATAATAAAAAAATAGAATTTTGGATTTAAAATTAAATGAAATTAGACTAATTTGACAATGTACATATTTATGACAATTATTATAATAGTTATGTACTTTATTTTTTAAAACTCTGAATTTAACTAGAAATATAAATGTTTAATTATTGTTATTTTTACTTTAAATAAGTTAATTTTTCTTTAAGCTGTTTTATAATCTATCAATAACATATTCATTATTCATCAAATAAATATAGTATAATTTATTATTTTATGAATATTTTTAATCATACTATTTAATTCTTTGTATATTCAATATAAATGACCAAAACAATTGCTTTAAATTTTTTAATATATCTACATAAAATATCTTTTAATATAAAATCATAGTTTAAAAATATGATATACTTAAAATACTTAACATTTTAGATTCTAACTGTTCTTTAGAAACCTGACATATTTTTTTTTATCATATATATTTTGTTTTCTTTTATCTTAGAAAATATCAAAAATTTAAAATGAAAACTTGTCTACTCTATTATAAAAGATCCATAAATAGCAAGGTAGTTCTTATTATTTCTAATTGATATATTATACTGCAAAATTTTTATAAAAATTAAATATTAAATAACTTTAATGAGCATTTATATATTTTGACAATTCTATAAGAAACAATATTTATGAAGCATATATTTGACTTTACAACATAGTTTATAACTAATATTTACTGAAAAATCATACCTTCTCAAAATTTGAAACGAAGAAACAATACTGAGTAAGCAATGATTGGATACAAAATTTATCAGACAAACTGGGGTATTTTCAGTTACAAAAATGAAGCCGAATGCAAGTAACAAAAGATTATTTGTTTAATTATTATTCGAGTATTTAATCAGTGTAATAACAGGATTCTGTTAACCACATTCGAAAATTCAACGCCGTATATCAAACAGCAAAACTGATAACCCTAAAATGTATGATTATTGTGAGATAGGAAAATATTTCATTAAGCTGACTAATTGTTCAACTATTATATATCATAAAAATTATTTCTTATTTTTTAAAAAAAACAATAAATAATTATTATTTAAACTACTTTCAAAGTTTGAAAGTTAGTCTTTAACTTTATAATAAAAGAATCATTTATCACGTATTAATAACAGAATTAGTTAACTCTCACAAGAACAAAATTTATCTGCTTTTATAATAAAAATAATTTTATTACTAGATGATAAAAAATAATGCATATTTTTCACTTATACTAATATAATCTTTCTTTGAAGTAGTAAAAGAATATTTAGCTAGAGTTAAAACTCCATTTCAGAATATAAATCAGTACTTTTTATACACTTATTTTGTGTTTAAATATAAAAAATTATTGCTGTTAATAGAAATTTATTTAATATACATCAAAATCAAGAAAAAATCAATTTAAAAAAAGTAGAAAAATTCATTTTAAAATTCCAGCAACCAGAAATATTTCTATAAGAAAGTAAAAAAGAAGACATAGAAGAAGAAAAGTAAGAAAAAGAGTAACAAAGCAGATGTTTGGTTGCGTGGTTTCATATGAATTCCAGATATAAAAATTTTAAGAATAGCTTTAAGGCTAAAGTCCGCAAAAAAGTTGTAGAAAACAATTTGAGATGCAAAATCCTCACAAACTTGTCAATTTTTCAGGGCGTCCTAAGGAAAGCTGCTTCTTTTCCTGGATATCTTTAGGAAGCGCGAAATTCATAAAATCCAGTTTTCACGTGCAAATCCACACAGTTCTCTTCGACTTTTTATAGTCGTAACTATATTCAGGCGTATTAGACTTATAGAACATTTTGATATATGGTTAATAAATTTATAAATGAGGCATATAAGATAGGGTTTACAGTATCTGAAAAATAAATTTATGAAAAAAAATTGTTAAAAATTTATTACATAAAAATTTTATTGAAATATTTAAAGTTTTGTTTGAAAAAATTTAGAACAATTTAAATTAAGCTCAAAAGTTTTAAATTTATTTCTGCTTAATTATTACAAAGCTTATAATTTTTATAAACGATAAATAATAATTTTTAAATTGAACATATGTTATTGTTTTTTTTACAGTCTTAACTAACCATATATTTCAAGTAGAAAAAAGTAAATCTGAAGAATGAAATTTACTGAAAATAAAAATTTGCTAATTTCATTTCTTTATTTGTTCATATAATAAAGGTACAATATATATATATATAGATTGATGCATGTCGAGATAAATAAGCTTCATGCACATCTCAAAAGGTTTGATTCGTACACCAGGAAACTTGCGGATGCGCGACAGCATAAAGAAATCCGGGTCAGAATTCTAGCTTGGGCAGGTGTCTACATGGATAAAATAAGTTGCAATGCGTCGTATGTCATGGGTCCAACAAGGAGAATGAGGTGGAAGGAACAACAAATGAAAAAAACTGTCGTTCCTTTTTGGCCAAATAATTCGAACAATGATTGGACTGTAACCGACGTGAGGGGTGAATGCACTGCTAAATGGGGCGGCGTACCTACATCCAAGGAAATAAAGTTCGGATGCATAGTACAAACGGTCATTTAGTGCTATTAACTCAACCAACAGACTCCACTGGAAATGACCGACCAAAAGAAACAGAGAAACTCTGTAGAGACTGGAAAAAAGAGTATTTTATAACAGTCAGTAATTAAAGTATTAAAAAAATCAAAATTACAAAAGTTATTATGAAGATTATATTAACATTGATTAATAAATAAAAGATAATAATAATAATATCCAATATAAAATTTCTTAAAAGTCTGTGTTTTAAAATAAATAAATTTAATAATCGAAGATTTGTTTCAAATTATTTGCTAATAAAATTACATTTTGTATTAAATGATGCATACTTGATAAAATAGTAAAAAATACGTCATTTAGAGATAAAGTGATGCTTTCTTTCATTCCATTTGAGTATTTGCTTTATTCTATCTCTGGTTTCTGTGTGAACTTCTGCAAATTAGCAAAAAAGCAACAGCTACTTTCTGTTTACAAGAATCGTTTCATACACGTGACATTTAATCTACTTATTTATTGTCTAAGGTTCAGTTTTTTGCTTTTTATATCATAAATCCGCTCAGATCTATCATAAATTTTATTTGTTTTAGTTTTAAATCAATTATAATACAATTATTACTGCAGAGTATGAATAGTATTGAAAATATAATTTCTTTAAGTATGAACAAGAACGAAGAAGACGAGAACATTTAAAAAAATTGTCTTCAAAATAATACATCTAAAAATTCATGATAATTTCACTAAAATGTTAACAATGAAGTATTTAAAAATATGACTTAGCTAATATCTGTACATCAGAATAAACAGACATAAAATTATAATATAAAATAACATAAATTTAATCTTCATTTCGGTGCAGAATTCTTTAAGAACTTCTCTCAGAGATATTTAACTTTTTGATAGAGACATTAAATATCTTTTTAACAATACTTATATCATAGTTTTTGTCGATTGTATTCAATTTTCTATTTTTTGAGTAAGTTAGGATCCGAACAGTTTTCATTATGATTTCTTTTTTTAATATTCTCAACAATACTTTAGTCTATTATTGGTGAAAAAATTGTACTTAAATATTATTTGTAGATACCTTATTTCTTGTTAATTCTACATTTGTTTCGATTTTTATACAGTTTAACCGTATACTGGTAATATGTAATTCATATATTCATATAAACCATAAATTTGAAACTGATTAGTATAAATTTGTTCAGATTTATTATTTTAATTGGAAAATATATAGAAAATCAAGATGATATCTCATAAATAGAAATGATTTTTTTTATTACAAATGTTATTATTACATACTAAGATTTCAAAACAAAATTACCAGTGATAATATTCTCGATGATCAAAAACATATTTAATTAATTTTAAAGAAATTTTACTAGAAATTTAATTTGTAATAATTAAATATAATTATCTGAATATAAATCTCAATCTTAAAACAGTTCACCTAATGTTTAGTTTTTTCTTTAGTTCTTAATGTAGATTAAGTTAAATTCATATTATAGTTAATTTTTTGTTCCACTAAAAATATAAAAAAACGATATTTATATAAAATTTCTAGTTTAAGATACAATCAGACTTTTTTTAACGTATATAACTACAAATTGAATTATACATTTGAAGCAAGTTTAATTTAGTACATAAATATCTAATAATTTAAAAATATAATTAGAACTTTATGAAATTTCAGCTCATACGTCGAAACGTATGAAAATTTATCACAATTAAGAAGAGAATAACTAAAAATTTAATTTTAAATAATGAAATAAGTGAATAAGTACTTTAAAATGATTAATAGTATCTAATTTGACAAAAACGGTATTTATTAAAAAAGTAATTTTATAATACACACATTCTAAAAAAATTCAGTGTAATTTAGAATATCTTTGAATATAAAAAAAAATGAAATTATTCGAATTATATGTTATTTTTTTCATTTTAAGATTACAGAATAGATTTTAACTCATGAAACTATGTTAAATAAATCATATAACTTGAATAACACTTCATCTTACTTTAAAATTAATAAAAATGCTATATTAATTTTGAAAATGGTTTCAGTTTTGAAAAACGATAAAATATATATGTTAAATATTTTTTGAAAATGCTTCGCAGACTTGGAACGTAAATTTTACAATTTTTCTAAAATTGAAGTCACTGATATCACGTGCCAGAAATATAAATTCATTTTCATGAAATCAAAACATAAAAAAAAATTATACTATGTTTAAAATATATTTAAAATATGCTAATTTTAAAATATTTTGAATGATGCTATGTTTAAATATATTTAAAATATTTTTAATATGATTGGTACATGAATATTTAAATTAAAATTCACTCTATCAGTCTCTTATCTTCTCATTCAATATCCTATTCATACTAAAAATTAAAATCAAATTTTCAACTAAATAGGTAAGAGATACTGCTCTGAGTCACAACCATACTGAAGTGCTTACAGAAGATTGCAGTGAAATTAAAACTTTAAGATTAAATGCTTAATCTATAAAGAAAAAATGTTCCAAGTAAAATCATTCATATCTGTTAATATTATATGCAAAATCATTCAGTCCAAAAAATTCTTCTTAGCTGTACAATAAAAATATTAATAGTGTAAATTTCATAAAACATAAAATATGATAATTAATCATAAATTTAATCTTATTTTACATCAATTTAAAGTTCAAACTAGAATTTATTACTAAATAACAGCCTCGGTGTCATCTTTGCAGCAATATATTCTTTTTATTACTGATATGAACTATTATTAATTAAATAAAAATTCAATTAATTTTCAAAATTTTAACCCAGTACATAAACTAAGTATTAAAAAGGTAGATGTACAGTATATTCTAATAGAATTATAATTTTTAAATAAAATCCTAAAGCGCTGTTTATATGCGATAAAAATTTACTGACCATTTTTAATTAACAGTTTTTAAAAATATTAAATTCATTTATTTCTTAGTTTATATATAATTTTTATAAAATATTGTAATAGGATTTGTACATGCATAGCACTTTAAAGTGAACACCATCAAAATAATTTGTATTTTTATTTTATGGGAGTTTAAAAATGAATTTCTTTATTCTTTTTTATTATATATTTTATATTGTAATGAGTAAAGTTATTGGAGAATGAAGAAAGAAAAGGGATACTGAAAGAAAGAAAGAATAGAAGTCAAACGGAAATAACGCTGAAAAAGAAGAAAAAAGGGTTTTAAATAATGAGAGGAGAAAAAAGACAATGGATATCGGATTAAGTAAAGAGGCGTTGAGCAAAAGAGGAATAGAGTGAATGGATGTGAAAGCTCCAGATTATAAGGCGTAATTAGATCAATTAATTATGAATACAAGCACATCTCGGTTCTCCACAACGTTTTTGGCAAATGGGAATTTGAAAAGCATTAGTTTAAGTTTCCAGTCCATAAAAGTTAGCGATAGTTTCAATATTATGTAACAATCTCAAAAGAATTTTGAAGTATTATTAATGCAAAACTTAATGAAATGTAGATTTGTAGCTAACACATTGTAAATGTTAAAATTTAAGGGTAATCTAGTAAAGTTTCAATAAGTATTTAATGTACCTTCAAAGTTTAATAAACACATGTAATTTCAAATATAAATTATCCTATTTAAGCTGGCATATATACGATTAGTCCATGTAAAATCGATGAAGAAAATAATTTTTTATGTATTTCATAAAATATTTTAATTAAAATGAAGAAATTTCATAAATAACTTTAGTTGAACAAAATGCAGTAATTAAAAAATATATGGCAATCTATACAATTAACTTTCAATGTTGATATTTCTTTTTCAATTAATATATTATTTTTCAAAATTTTCACTACGTAATTGAATTAAAAAATTTTAATTGTCAAGAATCGCTATATTTTTTTGATAAAGTAATCTTAATCTAAGATATTTCAAGTCAATCAATAAAATGTATCTACATAAATAAAAGATTCTAGATTATATTTATCAGATTGTTTCTCTTATAATGGATGTAGGTTAGAAAATTAAAGATTCAACTTTTTTCCTTAATGAATTATAACTATTCTAAAAATTTCAGCATTTCGTAACAATTTAAAATACTAATAAAATTTTATAAATTTTATTCATAACTATATGAAAATAAATTGATTGTAAAAATTTCACGAATGATTCATTATCTGATTAAATTATCTAAATAAATATTTTAAAAATCAATATTCATATATTTATTATTTCTTATTTCTTATGTCTTATAAGTTATGATCATTTTACCAATCAAAAAGCTACCATTGAATAGTCTAGTAATGAAAGTTCAAAGAAACAACCTGAGTATGACAATCGCATACGTTAGTAACTCGTTGTTGTAAAAGTTAAATTCAAAGCGATGAACACCGCAGAATTATATACTTGCTAGCTAACCAAAATTCAAATTGCATGCGCAAACTTGGTCGTATTATCATATATTAAATATTCTACTAAACGTTCTCTTATGTGTCTTATATCTAGAAAGGTAGTCTCTTTTTTCTTGACCTATCGAGATATTCTCCTTATCATTATGAAAATGAAAAAAAATTCAAATAGCAAACGGTATCTTCTTTCGCCGTGATTCCGATCATTCCCCGTTTGCTTGGACAACAGACACCGACGGTGAAGATTCTTCTTACGGGAAGGCGATGGAAGTAGGTCGTATCTAAATGCGAGGCCTCCCGCTGTCGCCGCAGTGAGTTTGATTGGCTTGCCCTCCGATCAGGGTGGCAGGATGCAGCGGCCCTGGAGTGATGACTGATACGTAGCCCTGTCTTTGGGCACAGGGGCCACTGAGAAATTACAACCCAGGCTGCAATTCCTTAACCGGTTCTCTCTTCGGCTGGTCTTGTTTGGTGGAAAAAATGCCCTTTAACAAATAGGGTGCTGCGGTCATTTCTCTTTAACGACAGTGTGACTCATCTGTTGTAATTTGGGGTTGTAATGGTACAAATACAGTACGTCAAGCAACGAACTACCCGGGATTATGCATGTCGAATAACGAGGCTAAACCAGGCTTTTCCAGTGCTGAGCTGCACAGCGTGGCTTCTTTTACAGGGAATCGCGGTTCAGTCACGCCTACTCGCTCTTGTTGCAGTAGTAGGTATTAGTGCGTTTCTCATTCACACTCATTGCCTTTCTGCCTTCTCGCGCAAGCACAGAGATTTTCAGCGGTAGCCGATAAACTTGTCTCGCTTTCCGTAAGTGCAGCAGGCATATTACGCCATGGCGACTGCGCGCATTCATCATGCTACGGTCATAGTCCAGTTTTGGTCACATATCTCTGGTCTTTGAAAGTCGCATTATTTTGGCCTCTTGCATTCACGTACATTGCTTTCTTAAGAGAGCTGAAGAGAGAGAGAGAAATTCGGATGATCGACCTGATAGAGATAGGGAGTGGCTTGCTAGACAAAGACGGTGGACTTCTACCAAGTTTTAGGGTACTCTAGTTACACGGCAGTCTTATGTATGAATAGCTTACAATGAGTTGTTTGTTTTTTTAGTTATTTAAGGTGATATGTATATATAATACTTCTTATTTTAGAGAGTTTATTTTCTATGTCGTGGTTTGTCAGAAATACTAGTTGCGCTATGTTCAAATAATGCGGATGGTATTACAAATATTCTTATATACTAATTTTCTAATATATTAGTGGTGATATTCTTAAATTATAAGCGATGGTTTTTACAAATTTCTTTATATAATAGTGGTGATGTACTATGTGTAATATTATATACTATTATATATTAATTTTCTTATGAACTAGTAGCGGTGTGCTACAGATACTCTTATATACTACGTTTTTAATAATAAGTGACGTAGCTGTAATTGGTATACTTACACGCTAGACATAAAATACATTAAAACTTACTAGTTAATGGACTTAATTACCAGAGCAGCGTCTTATTTTCTAAGCTTATTTACTAACTCTATTCTTTTTCAGGCCTCTTCAGCCCCAGAGAATTCCTCATTGTCCTATCCCAGGACCAGTGGCAGAGCTCGTCTAATGTGACGAGCTCAGTGGCGGTGCTCTTTTTAGCTTAAGGAGATGAAGTTGTTGTTGGTGTGCGGTATCCTATATGTGCGAGGACATCTATTCCCAAAATCATTGGGTGCGGTGAACTGCTGCGACCAATACGTGCTACTGCACGGTCTGATCCCGCACCTCGTAGTTTATGAGGAGGACTGCTACATTAGGTTTCTATAAATATAGAGAGTGCGGGGGTTAGTAAGCCTGTAGCTCTGAGTTTCTCTCCTATCCAGATAATGCTGAGCTAGGTAATAATTGTTAACCATTACTATAGCGCCTATGATAATTAGGTCTGAGACTTGGCATCCATACAGCATATTTTAGAGTAAACCTGTAGCTGTCACATGTGAAGGTCTGAGATGATCGAAGGCCTTAGAATATAGGGAGGGATATCGCGGTTGCTTTCGGCTTATGCATGTATTATAAGGTAAAAATAATATATATATACAGTAGGTATAAGTCCATATACCTGAGTGAATGGCCCTCAGTTGAAAACTGGTTATATACCATAAACTGCACATGGTGAGGCTTCACGTTCTAAACGTTGACCCTCTTTTCTTTCCCTTTCTTGTCTGACACAGCGAAGATTACAAGCGACCTCTTCTGACCCACAACGTATAGGCCTTCGTACTTCGGGGCGAATTTGACATTGATACCCTATGCCTTTTTTTACAGATTTTAAGCTCGATGCCGGAGACTATATTGCCTACTCAGCTCATAAAAATTCTTCGTAAAATTTATTTTTGCGAGCTCTAAGACGTTCTGAACTCCAGTAAAGTGGTCCTGTAACAGAGGCTTCTCAGGAATATCTGTTTTGATGGATTACACCGGGGAAGATTAATTCGCGGTCAGTAATGAGGTAGACGGGGAATATTCAGCAACAGAGGATTTCGCTATAATATTGGTGAATCGGAATGAATAAATGTCTATCCCAGATTCGATGATCGTTGTTCGAATACTATGTGATTATTTTTTCCATACGTTATTGTCTACTCTGTCGGGTTGCAATGGAGGGTGTATGGTGATATTCGACGAGGTTGTATTCCACACTATCTCAATTTTGTGTAAATCGTTTATTTACGAATTGCTTTCCATTATCCGTAATTACGGTTTTGAAGCAACTGTGATGTAGAATTTCCAATTCTCTGAGTCTATTACTAACAGATTGATGGGTGGCCTTCTTTAGAGCTACTTGCTCAACTCACTTGACAAGTTTGTCCTGTAGGACCAAAAGCCAGCTATTTTGCTGATATGACCTTGACTGAGGACCGACTAAGTCAATAGAGACAGTTTCCTGTGGCTCATTTACATTTGTGGCAAGCATTTGTCCTGCGTTAGTATTTTGTTCCCTTTTTAATAGGCGGGTATCCTCGCATATAACCTGCTGCTTCCCTTATTATTTTCCGTAATAGTGCTGGACCATGCGGTAGATCTTCTTGCATATGCCGAGGTCCTGTCGAAAAATCATGCGTCTTCCATAATATTCGATCTTTCTCTATGAGTAAAACACATTTCCATTCTATGCCTTTTTTGAAATCTTTAAATTCTAAAAATTTTTACTTTGCCGGAGGAAACATCCATCAATTATCCAATATTCAAGGTGTTTATGCTCTTAACTGACAGTGTTACATACGCTTTGATACCAAGGACATGTGATTTGTATGTTTGTGAGGTGTTTTGCTTTCTGTAATAGAATGTCGGCTACAACGTTTTTTTCCTTCAGCGGTACTTGATTTTGTAACCCACTGGTTGAGTTGCCTACCAAGCAAATCATCTAGAGCAAGCGAATGTCGATTTTTTAAAGCCATTTCAGCGTTTGATGATTGATGATGACGGTGATATAGTATCCTTCAAGGTAATGTCTTATCCTTCAGATATCCTATTTCACAACCACTTTCTCGCTGTAGACTAATTTTTCTCTACTTTTTTTAATATTTGATTGGCTTAACCAATAATGCTCTCGTGGTTATCTTGCTCATGAGATAAATCCCAACCCTTTGTTACTTGAATAAGTCTGCAGAATGAAGAATTTGACAAAATCAGGGTATGCCAGTATGGAGACTTTGCTAATTCTACTACTTAGCTTCTCGAAAGCTCTCTGTTGAACACGCCATTATTTCCATTTTCTGCGCTATTCTTTCGCATTTTCTTAGCAGTTTGTTGTGGTGACATGCGGAATGAAACATCAATATTTGGATATGATTCTGTTAAATCTTCATAGTTCTCTGACATTGGGTGATAGGGAGAGAACCATGACAGCCTTCTCGGGATCCGTATGGAACCCTTCTTCAGTAATATCGTGACCTAGATTGGTAAGTTCACGGTGAACAAATTCACATTTCTCCCAACTAGATTGAGCTTAGCCTCTCTAAGTTTATTTAATAAATGCTCCACTAACTGTATGAGGTGAAATAATTCTGTCTACTAGTTATTAAAAGACCACCGAGGCAGAGAGTAGATTAAAAGGAATGAGAAAGAATTGCATTAGCCCTTGATTCCGTACAGTAAATGCGGTGAGGGACTTGCTTTTCTTCGTCAACAATACTTACCAGTAGATTTAAACATTGGTAATCAATGCAAATACGATACTTCCCATTCTTTTTCCTGGCAAACACGATTAGCGAGCTCCAAGGGTTTGGGTAAGGCTCTATTACCTCTTCGATATTTTTTCGATTACCACTTTAACAATAACATACATGGTAGGATTTCATTGTCGGTATCGACTTGATTGGCATGAAGCTGAGAAGCTGAATATTATATTGCGGGTCGGCCCCCGTTTGTGTTGTGATAGGTCCTGCTGTAGGCTAATAAAAAAGGTAAGGTTTTTCTGCTCCTTGTTTCTTAGCTTGATTAGTCCGATAGTGCAGGTCTGGGCTTTTAGCTTAGCGGGATATAGTGTTTTATTTTCGAGTTTATATGCAAATTCAGTATGCTCAAGATATTTAGTCCTATGAACAGCAGGTAGCTTAAACCTTCCATAACAAGGAAAATAGCCATTATACACCTTCCTCTTACGTTGATATAGAGCTTCTTGTTCGATGTATTAACCATTGCGGAAGTTTATTACTTTCAGGTACTAGCCTTGTTCATACTATTTTGCAATGGTTCCATTCATTATGGAGTTGACTGTCCTGGAGTCGAGCTGGGTCCTAAATTTTATTTTCGACGTTCACCTCGAAGGCTTGGGATTGTCTAGGTAGGGTGGCGAGAGTAGCCCATTTCTCGTTTCACAGCTTCCGTGGGTGGCAGTTATGATTTAGAATCCCGTCTTTCTCACATAGAGAGCACAAAAGCTTAGTGGTATTCTTATTTTCGGACCGTCAGTGTCCTTATTGTTTACAGCAACAGTAGCAGTGTTCGCTGTCATATAGGGATAGAAGGGCAGTTTTAACTACTACAGCCCATCAAATTGAATAATTTTCCAATGTCTTTGACGGGCGTGTCCTTAACTTAGATCGCCCTAATAACGATACTAGAGTGAGTTTCTCTTATTTGGCATGGTTGCAATACAACCAATGTAATTGACAGAGAGGAAGAGCGGAAAATAAAATCTATTCTCGTAGATCGTTATATTCACCCAAGCTAACGAAGTTCAAAAAGCAGTGTAAGTAAAAGAAGAAAAAAGTGAAAGAGAGAGAAGGGGAGAGAAATATATGAATTCTAAGGGCTCAATGCCCTTAGATTAAAATTAATTTAACGTTATAAAGCTAGAATTGGAAATTATAGTTTTATTAAATATGCGAAAAATTGAGTATTAAGTCATAAATAATATTTTATAAATATTATAATGTGTAATTTATATTTATATCACACAAATAATTCTATAATTTTAAAATAGTTTTTTTTGTAATATTAAAATAATTTTTGTATTTAAATCATTTAATGAAAGACACTTGAAATCAGTGACATCGAAAAAACTCAAGTAATCTAATAAGAAGGGCTAGATTTAAGACAGCATAATATAATTTTTACTTTAATTTAATATAATTACCTGTAATATATAATATATAAAGTAAAATTTAGAATGTCAAAATTAATTTTTAGACATAAAAATATATAATAAATTTATGTACAATAAAAAAATCTTTTTGAAATTAGTTATAAAAATTTGAAGCGTACATTATACTAAAAAACTTATAATATCTTCTTCACTTGCACCAATAACAAAGATAAAGACAAGAATGCATTAAAGTACTATGAATATAAGTGGATTTTTAAATTGTAATGAATAATAATAAGTTGTAAATTATATATGTAATAGCTTCACAGGTATTTAATTGAACTATTTTATAATGAAAAATTAAAGTAATTAGTAATTAATAGAAACAAATACTGAAAAAATATAAAAGTACTGAGTTTACTATTTGAAACACACTATTTTAACTAAACGTATTTATAAAATAACCTAATAATTTAATTTATAAACGCCATCATTAATGTATGTATAATTTAAGTACTTCATTATGTAACCATCTTAATCAATATACAATAAATATTCATTGAGTTTTAATCGAATTATTTCGTTATATTTGCAGAAATATGTGTTTATTAAGCTTCATAATATTAAATATTCTCTTATTATACGAAATTTCATATAAATTGACGAGTTTAATTAATTGACGCTAGTAAATTTTTCGATTTTCTTTTAACAAGCAGCAGTTTATGAAGCTAAGTATCTTATAAAGTCATTTTGAGTTTCCAGCAACATCGCAATTTCAAATGCAATTATCCAGCCAAAATCAGTAATAAAGTAGATCGAAAAAGAAAAAGATTCACGCGAAAAAATTCACGGTACTATTGAAAAGTGTCTCTTGAAATTTTTCCTACGCATAATTTACCGTCCCTAAATCAAGTGGTTGCTGTCGCACGAAGTCTACAGGGCATTATCATAAAGTTCTCGCAAACTTTCACGTCCGAAAACATTATCGCAGTTTTCGCGATTGCCGCCTTGTGCACAGAAACTGTTCATTATCATCAAGTGGCTACGATAAAGTGGGCATGAGCTTCGGCACGTATCGCAGAAATATCGAAATTTTCTTGTGATAGATTATGCGTATGTGCTACCGACAAAAAAAACCCAAAGATATACGGAAGCAGGAAGTTGACCATGGTGATAAGGAATAAAAGGGTAGCGGAATGAAGGGTAAGAAAGAAAACTACGGTGTATCATGCAAATGTTGAAGTAAGCGAGCTACATTATAAAGCACTGAATTTAGTTAAAAAGAAAGAGGAGTACCAATTTTTACTTAACGAAAACGTTTATTTCCTCTAGGGCTTTATCTTTTACGTTGAATGAGCTTTTATGAATTTCTTGATTATTTGCCATCTTCTATTTTTTTTAAAAAGTTTTTCTATTTTGACGTGTTTCACGGAAAACACTCTGTTATTGTGTAATTTATTCAGTTATATATTTTAGGTCATATATATAAGTATGCATATTATACACATGCACGTATACCTACTTTCATTTATGATATAAATTACTGGTAAAAAGAAACACTGCAGCTAACAACATATATACCTATACAAACATATATTTACGACCTTAACAAGTATGTGCCATAATTATTTTTATTTATTTTAAATTAAATTGTTTTTGTGAAAACTATTTTGTAAAAAGTAATTTAAGTACTAAGTTTATATTACTTTTATATGAGGCACTTTTAGCATAATTATAGAATGTTATGTATAGATAGAAATAATATTTTTAAATCTTATTATATTTTATTTAATTCTTTTTTGATACATCATTTTACTAATAAGATAATTCAATAATTACATAAATTACTCCAATAATAAGTTTAGAATCTTTTTTAGTTTTATCGTGCAACTTCTTCATTTATCACAATTATTTTTCTTGTAAACCAGATATGTAACTCACATTGTAGTTAATAAATTGTTAGAGTAATAAATTAACAATTTCTCCTGTAATTTTTTTGCTTAGTATTGAAGCTTATAACTTATATATTTTAGTAGAGCATCTGTTCATCAAAGTTCATAAATTAACTTGAAATAATATTTATAAGTTATAAAATATTACGAAATTTTATGACTTATTGACAATAATCATTAATTATTTTAAATTATGCAATTTAAATTTAATAAAATAAGTATCTATTTGAAATAAATGTTACTAAATTACTAACAGGTAAAAAACCTACAGCAAAATATTAAAAAAATAAGGGAGGCAAATTTAGTTGTTTCACAATAGTATTATAGCACTTATATTTTAAGAAGGTTCTTCACTTCACTTGTTGTATTTGCACCTTACGTTACTTTGACTTTGAATTATTTACTTAACAAAGAGCTGACACCACACGCGCATATTTAACACCGATTCGCAGAACTGAATTACGATTCGACAACAGAAAAGAACACGCTGCTCTTCCTTTTTTCGGTTGTTTTCTATGTTGCAGATTGTTAACTCGTCTAGTTCCATTTCATGTAACTAGTTTTATGTACTTCATAAAAGCAATGTGAAAGCCTATAAATTTCAATTTCAATTTAGCGTCGCTGACTTTGTTTTTCAAGACTCAATAAAAATATACTTTAAATAAAAAATGCTGTATCGATTGAAAGTCAGGCTTCTAAAAAATCAACAACGATTAATTGTGTTAAAATTGATATCTGTCCTAGCAAAAATATGTGTATTTGGGTAGTCAATTTTCTTATGAAAGAATAATAAAATACAAAATTACTAGTTAAGAGTTAACAGTACAATAGTTATATTTTTTAATTTGCTCTTACAATTTAATTTTTATTTTAACTTTAACAAATATGCTCTAAAATTATCCTCAATTTAAAAGTTTACTGATTTTAAAAATAAATCAATAAAATTACTAACAATTCAATAGAACAGCTCAAGACATGTATTTAGATATAAATAGATGCAAATTTGAAAAATATTTAGACGAACAATTCACTAATGTTATTTAAGATTTAATCGCATGATGAATTTTACATGAACTTTTCTTTATGTATTATAGTAAAGAATAAAATACTAATTTTTTGTGCGATATTTGTTAACTGAGATTAGACCAATTATAAAAACTTACGAGTTAATTACAAAATTAAGAACCTTCATTGAATTATTCAACATTTCCGTCAGTACGTACAAGACCAAACTTAAGGGTATAGAATGTTGGAACTTTTTTTATATATTTTATGCGTTCATATCGATCATTTTAAATTTCATATGCTTATCACAATATTTCTATTGAAACAACCAATTTTTCAACTATTTCGCACTGTAAAAATACAACTATGTTAATTCATTTGTTTTGATATTTTCAAAAATGAAAACGATCTTTATTCGATAATGTTTTTATTTGCAAAAATGATAACATTTAAGGTAAAAGTATATCTAAATAAATTTTATTAAAATTTTTCAGAGTGATTTTTTAATAAAAATAATTAATCTGCAAGACTTTTTAAATTTGAAAATATTTACAAATATTCTTAAGTAATTAATCAATTCAAATTCTGAAAACGATATTTCATTTGTTAAAAGTAGCTTATGTAGATACGGTAATAATAATAAATTATTATTGACCTTAAAATTAATTAGGAAAATTTTACCTTTTTAATAATAATAATAATAATAATAATAATAATAATAATAATAATAAAAATTGAAAAATACATATTTAAAGAAACTTCTTATTTCAAGCAATAAAATAAAATTTTTAGACGTATCAGCTGATTTGTTCTAAATTTATTAAAAGTCAAATTGTTGACACAAATAAAAATTGTCGTCAGAATTCAATCAAGGAAATTTGTACGTGTGGAATAAAAAAAATTGTGTAAGGAATTCATTAATTTTTTTTAGAAAAATTTAATTCGATCTATTTATTAATTAATAATGATAAGATTTCCATAAATGTAATGCCAGATAAATAAATCTGAATAATCACTCATTCTACTAAACTGAATAATCGTTATAAATATCTTAATTTAAGTTTTTTCAAAAAAAGTTAAAATTTTCAATATTTGATTGTAACTGAACTGTTGACTATTTGCAACGGAAAATCCGTCGCGAACTTAGAAGTGTAATAAAGTGTTTGTGCGAAAAACATGTCAGTTTCCGTAAAAATGGACGCCTACGCGCCAGTAAACAGATATGCGGGACGCTTCAACGAATGTAAGCATGACGCTTGCATGACAGTGAAGTGAGTGTATGAATAAAAAAGAATGTGCACCATGTATCATCGGCCGCAAAACTGTGTGATGCGTATGAAAGTGAGAGAGCACGAGTATGCCCTGTAGTGAGGAAGCACAGTGTGATGTGTAAAAGAGTGAGAGAGGTTTTGTAAACAGTAAGTGTACCGTAAGATTATAATTTCTGTAGATCGGAGCTGAATAAAAACTAGTTTAATTGTAAAATCAAAAAGGTTGCCGTTCTCATTTTGCCCCTGTTTCTTCGTGCCTCCTTTTTCCGCCACGAACCTAGTCCGATGTCGAGCCATCCGAGCCGGAACAGCCAGAAAGCGCAAGGGACTAAGACGTCACCACCAGAAGGTCAATAAAACAAGGTAAAAGAAAAGCATAAATTTGCGATAACGAGAGAAAATAATACGTATAATCCGCGTTACTCGTTAAATCTGCATTAATACGTTAAAATGTACATTATTTATGTTCGTGTAAATAATCTAAGAAACTTCTGAATTTTCAAAACGCTCAGTAAGTCAATAAGGAAACAATGAATAAAGTTATATTTTATAAACTCTACATTATTCAAGAACTTTAAAGTGGAACATCCTCTCAGATCTTTCAAGGAATTTTTTAGTTCATGAATAAGGCCCTAAGCTATAAAATATTCTATTTTTATTTTAAATGTTTTAAAGTATATAATGTAAATCTTAATAGTCAAGAATGTAACAATTGCAAGTTATTTAGATACCATAAAGTAACTAAATATAATATGAAATAAACAAAGATTTTTATAAGAAGATGAATTTTATATGAACAAGAACATATGATTTTAGAGAGATGATGAATGACAAGTCGTTTGTTATTCTTATATGATAAGAGGTAGACTATCTATGAAAAATTATGTCGATTGATAAAAATGAATCACATGTAGGAATCATGACTAGACGCTAGAAAAAGTAATATGTTATCAGAAACAAAATTAAATATCTATCTGATGAATATCGTTATTCATATTTCATGAAACGCAATAGACGGTTTTGTGATGATCCCCTATAAATAAATCAAATTATTATTTTGTATTGATAAAGTCCATAATTATAGTTTACTTATAAAAAAACTCCATGTACATAACTTTTATGATTAAAAATTATTTATTTGCTTGATAATCTTTTAACTACACTGCTCAAAAGATTTAAAGAAAAAACTTTTAGTTACTAGATTAATATTTTCGTATCCTTGGGTCCACTAAATCATATTACTTAATAGAAAAATCGTGAAACCATACAATTATGTTCATAGAAACTAAGAGTATAGGTACATATAAATGCTGTTAATTAATAATAAAATATTCAATATTGTACACTGCATGTCAAATGAACTATAAGAAATTCATAACAAATCGCTGTATTTCTTACATAAATACGAAAATTTTACCTTATGTATTTTACACTGTATTAATAGGATTATACTTCTTGCTATGATCTGTTTCTTACTCTCATCTGCTACCACCAAAGATACCTACTTTATAAGTTAAATTAAATATTTTATTGTTGATATTAGCACCATATTAATAATTTAAACTATAATTTTGTAAAAAAATCAGGTAGAGATTAATTCGTCCACCTTTATGACTTCGGTTTGTACATTTGTTTACTTTGTAATACCAGTACTATTTAGCCTGAGACTAAGGTTAATTGATATTAATGGGAGTTCCATTTTAAGGTCGAATACATTGACCGAGAAGGTGGTAACCAATCCACTTGTGTGCGTATTTCCACGGGGATCTTCGTATTATCTCCTGAGCTTATGACAAGACTACGAGAAATTTGGAATTCCTTACTACTATTTATTTGTAGTACAGACATAAACTCATCTACATCTTAGAATGCTTCTTTTGAAGCTATGAATGTACATGTATAATATGACTGACCAAGTTTCAAAGATGTAGGAGCTTCGAATTATGATCAAATATCTTTAGTTGAACTGAAATAATGAAAAAAGAAAAGTACTATTAATTATCAATCTGTGAACTAATAGACTTTATATTATTTATTATTAAAAATTCATAATTTCTTTTAGACTTATCAGATAATTATTTAATTTAATATATGTTCCTAGAGTTAATAATAATTATTATAGTATAAGTAGGAAAGAGTTTTTTTAATTAATACATTAAGACTATCCGTTAATCAATTCGTTTTAATTATTTAATATTTCTATATATATATAACAAGAAAACCTGGATTATAAATATTTATAAATGTAAAAGGAATTATAAGATTTTTTTATTGAAATAATAGAATTATTTTGAATGACGATCAATTTTAATTTAAAATATTGGTATGAATTTAAAATGAATCAAAAAATTCCAGAAATTACATAAACATGCCTCGTCATGTCGATTACGCTAATTAGATCTAGAATTAACAACATGATATACTGCAGAACTTCAAAAAATTCTTCAAGTGATAGCGAACTCAGCTAAACAAAGCAAAGACCATAAATCACAGAGGACATTTTCCTTTATCGCTTTATGCAGATTTTTTAGAGATAAGGCGTTTCGGAGAACGGCAAAATTCACCGATGTATTTATTAATTATTTATTTATTTATTTATTTTTTATTTATTTATTATTAAACCAGAAAAAGACAAAATAAAATAGGCTGAAAAAATCGCACGCAGATATAGACTATAATATAATATATAACATATAATATAATATATAATATATAACATAGACTATAATATATAACAATATTTATTGCAACGGATAAAATTTTACTTAAATAGTACTCGTGCAATAAAGAATAGTTGCAATGAATGTAAAACTATACAAAGGGCTCCTTCCCGTTTACTTTTTTTTTCTTGCTTTATTGAAGTATTTGAAGGTGCTAAAGTACATTAGGGATATTTACTTTTTAAGAGATTATTTATAGAATCATTGCATAACCATCGTTGAAGTAACACACTATAAATATTGCTTAATGTCGAATTTTAATGCCAATTAAAAAGTTTATACAATTTTTATAAAAATTAATATAAAATTTTATGAATATTAATAACTTCTATAATTACCGTTTAAAAATATTTTAGTTTAAATAAAATCTTAGTTTATATAAAATTTTATGAATATTAATAACTTCTATAATTACTGTTTAAAAAATATTTTAGTTTAAATGAAATATACAATTAGATTATACTACACAAATATTTTTGAATTATTTTTCATAGTAATCTAATTATTTATCAAATTATTAATGATAATATTTTATTAATTTGATAATTATTAATGACAATATTTTGCGTTATATTACATATTTAAATATTTGGTTAATATTATTTAAATTCAAGACTACTGATAGCTACAGTTTTTATTTTATATTTTCATAATAGACAATAACTTGTAATGTTCGTGATTGAAAAAGAGTAAAGTTTTATCTATCAGTGCAATAACAATTACTAATGTAAGCATATTGACAGAGAACGAATAAATCACCATTTTGGAAATGTTATAATGTGAAAAATGCAACAACAGAGTATTATTTATAATCAATAGACTTTAAGATCAACAGTGGTCATTATGAAAATAATTATAACAAGATATCCATTGCTATATAATATAGAAGAATGGAAAAAGTAGTGGTTTTCCTTGTTTTAAACTTGTTTCACTATTAAAAATATAAGATTTATTATTAAATTTATTATTAAACAATTAAAAATATAGCAATTATAATTTTTAAACATATATTAAAAATATGTATAAGTTTTTACTTTTAACTATAAAAGTTTCACTTAAATAATTATTTTAGAAACTAATGTTTCAACATAAAATATGAAAATTGCGAATAGACTGAACAAAAAATATAGGCTGTTGTTTCAAATTAAAAAAATCCTTACATTAATGTAAGTTATTAAACTACATAAATTACTATCGTTTTATATAATATTTATAAAGTTGCAATAAATATTTTTGTTGAAAAACATTTTTGCTCTTGTGATAAGTAGCAAAGTTATGACATTGACTAAAAGTGAAAAGTTACAATGTTTCACGTATGCTTTAGTCTATGCTTTTTTCAGCATGTTGTTTTCTCTTTGTCCAACGATGCAAAGAACTAACATATGCACAGTCTATGAGCTGCGGACATGCAACAAGCCTTTCTTCGTTCTATTTCTTTTTTGTGGCTTTATGCTTCTCTTTTTTTAGATTTTCTTAAAAACATAAAAATAAGTAGGCAATTTATATGCCTCACGAGAATGTGTAAATAAATGCATGTGATAACAGCAGAAAATCATTATCGAATTATGAATATATTATACGCTTTTATTTCATTTTAAAACTTTGAATTTTAATAAACTGTTAATAACGTGATTAGAATTTCTATAACATTACTCAAACTAATTTATCTTTAATCATTGAACTCTTTTTAAAATAGAAATGATTTTTATTTGATCTTTATACGATATAGTAAAATTTTGTAACAATTCGAAATTATAAATAACTGTTATTCTAAATTTATAAGATTTTTATTTTTAAAATTAAATATTTCTAGAAACATGTTAAAAAATAAAGCATTATATAAAAAATATTACTACTTAATCCATATTTAGTCTAAGTCTTAACTAGATATACTTATTTCATGTATTGATTTCACTTAAGGATAATACATTTTTTAAAATATTATACAATGATCTGAAACTATTATTAATATATGTCATTATAATTAGTGCAGATCCTTTTCAGCATTACTAAAGTAAAATGAATAAATATTAGTTAAATAAGTTAATTTTTCTAATTTACATTCATTATATTTATTTTAAATGTCTTTTACTTTTAGATAGAAAAATATTAAATTATTCTTAGATTACTAATGAATAATAATTCCTCATTTAAAATAGTATAAATAAGAAATCTTATGAAAGTTTAGAAAGTACGGTAATTATTAAGGGAACAAAAATTCTCTCAACATAAATAATATCTATAAGTTCGAATAGGAATTAATAATAATGATGAGGATTTGAATTTGAAAAAAACTGAAGAAAAAAACGGATGCTTATAGTTTCATATATATAAAAACACGCTCACTTTGATTTTCATCCCATTTGCACAAACTCATTTATTACTGGTAATTTGTGCATTCATGTTGTACATGCCATCCCTAGCTTGTTCATATACATACGTACAGTACGCTCTGACTCTTGTAACAATTAGTGAGAATTCTTGAGTTGATGCAGTTTTGGACTCTAGCTGAATTGTTTCCCGTTGGGTGAAAAGCTACCGACACCGACCTGAACCAAGAATTCAAACGTGCGTTCTTCCCATGCTTCTCCCTTTTTTTAGGAATTAATGAAAGGTGGTTACAAATGGAACAAGAGAGAAAAAAGATCGACGAGCCCGAAGATCTCATCCCTCGAATGTCGCAATGCCGTCAGTTGACTTCACCTTTGCATTTATCCCCTAACCAATGACATAGTGCGTAATACCGCAACGCTTGATTCTCAAGTTCTCAAGTCCACCAATGCTATCTAATATTTTACATTGAAGCATTCTTCTTTTGGTTATAATTCTCTTCGTAATTATCTGAAAGGTATTTCAGTTAATCAGTCAATAGTCATTTCACTTTTATCACGGAATTCTTTCTGACTAATAAATTCTCTTTAATAAGATATGTACCTAAACGGGAGGAAAATTTTTCGAAACTAATAATTAGTTATATAAAATTATAATTGTGCAGTATATACGCTTTAATTTACTATAGCATTGAATATTTTGAAGAAAGGATAATAAAGAAAATGTTAACTATAATTCCTTCAGATTTATTACCGATTCGTATTTTAAACTCAAAAAATTGAATAGTTTAAAATAGTCTTTATTGCTGTAAACTAATCTAATCAGCTTGAATTATGTTGTCCATTTTTTAAACTTTCACTTAAAATTTTAATCTGTAAATATAACTAAATATTTTTATTTATTTTAATATATTTTTTAAGTGATTAGTAATATTAAAGATTAAAAGCTTTAAAACTATCGAATTACTAATATTATTATTTAAGTATTTAGTTTTAAATAAAGTTATTATAATTTATTGTTCAATTCGAATAATTATTTTTTTAACTATTTCGTTGTCTTACTTAATTATATAATGAAGATAGATGAATTAGTCTAATGAATATATGTTTAATCATATTTATGCATTACTAAAGCCTAGGACTGCATTAATTATGAATCTCTGTGTTTAGGCAATATATAGGTTGTATTTAGTGCACATAAATATTAATACTAATTTACCAATATGTATTACCTTCACATGCATGGTACAAATAATTGCTGACATACGTTATCTCAATTATATCTTTTCATGTACACTGGTTGCAACTCGAATATGTAAGTCGATGACTTGCATGACCAAACTCCATCAACGCATCGTTGGGAAGAAGGGCAACATCCAAAAGGGAATAAAGTGGAGGATTTGGAGCCTTACTACTAGGGCAGAAGAATTTTCTGTTCAAGTAAACATACATATAATAACAACAACGACAGTCCCTCAAAAGGGAATTTATAAAACAATACGCCATTTTCAGGACACAATCCGAAACATCCAAAACATACATGACGAGGTTGAGGACTGTTTGAAACCCCGTGGGAAAATTCTTTCTATCGTCTTTTTTTCAATCTTCAATTCATCTATAATGATGAGTCTTCATATATAATTATATATGATTACATATGATTATAATTAATTAATATATTAGCTATTTATAAACGTGCATGAAATATCTTTATTTGGAGAACTGTTCCATATTTAACGAGTCAATGAATTCTCTTTCTAATTGTAAAAAGTAAGTCTATCCTGTTTATCATTAATGTTACATATTATTTGATTGTATAATTCATTCTATTTTCAATGTATAAATTAATTTGAAAAGGTTGAAGATATAACGAATTTTTGCCTATATACATACTTTTACAAATAATTATGAATATTTACTCTAACTTTAAGATAAATGAACAATCAAAATTAATTCATTTTAAAAAATGAAGATTAAAAATAAAAAACTCTTATGAAAGATACGCTCCAAACAGTTTTTTTATTTATTCCAAAATGCAAAAGAACTCGAAGTACAATTACAATTAAAATTTTGAGTGGAAATTTCTTTTTATCTTTATAAATAATTTCTTTAAAAACTACAGAACGCGAAATAATGGATGTAATTTTATTCCGTTCAAATTTAATTTAATCTATCAATCAAATATAATATATAAAAACAACAATAATAGTACAATAAAGTGTAAGTAAAATAATAATTTTGAGAAAAATCAATGATTCTTCAATCATTTTGTCACTTACAAATGTACATAAAAACTTATATTCGATACATCATGGCTTATTTTTGTAATCCTTATCTTTATAAGGGTGATTTTTTTTACTTGAATACAAAAAAGTTAACATTTTCCTTCAAAAAATAATTCGTCACGATAGAAAGTACTCTAAACTCCACAAACTTTTCAATTTTCACTTATTGATTCACAGTAAATCTTAGCAATTGTTATAATATCATAATAAAAAAGATTAACTTACCGATTTTCCATTCTGCACTTGCCTTCTCTCGTCTTACAATTCGTCTTAAAATCGTCGTACAACTTCACGCAAGGCTTACCACGCTGACAAACACTCAGCGCCTGATTACACGTTGGAAGAGCTTCGGTACTATAAGGATCTTTTTCTGTAAATCAAAACAAAAAAAAAATGCTAATATGTAATTGATTTATAACATCTCGTTAAAGATATACAATATATATTGCGAATTCTTAAATGTACCAAGGAAAATGAATACGGATTTTTTTTTGGTTTAATATAGCAAACTAATGTGAAAAAACTTGCGTACTGTACATTTTTTAGTAAATTAAAATTATAAGAACACAATACATTACGATTCAAAGAACCATACAGCGCTATTTCTGAATTTTTCATTTCATTAATACATCAATTATAATTAATATAATATTGTAAAAAAGAGCTAAAATATATAAGCGTATTGAAATTACTTTATATTATAATTAATACTATGTTAGTTATAACGGCAATATAATAATTTTATTCGAGACGTTGAACAATCAGATAAATAAAGTAAGTATATTTTTTAATTAAATTTCTCTAAATTTTGTTAAAATTATATATTTGGTTCAATCAAAATGGAATGTCATATCGATAAAAAAAATTTAATTTAATTTAAATAGATGTACACTTTAGATAAAAATTAGTAATATGGAAATTCAAATTAATAAATTAAAAATATTAAGACACGTAATTATTATTAATGAAAGTAGTTATACTTGACAACTGTTATAACTATTATATATGTGAAATTCATAATTCACATAAATCATTAAAATATTCTAAATTTTTCCTTTGATATTGTCTTTGATTTACGTATGGCTGATTGTGAGATTACACTTTGAGATTGACCGTCTCGTCACTAAACGATGGGATGGGTTATGCAATTGTAGGGCAACTTTTGATGAGAAAACACTTATTATATTTGTAATATGTATTAAGATAAGTATGTATTAAGTATGTAATATGTATTAAGAAAAAATATTAAGATAAGGAATCTACGTTTATTACTTAGAAAATGCAGACTGAAATAGAATTATTCCTACAATTAGAACAATTTTAATATAAATATGAGTCTAAAACGAGGACAATTAGTTTGTTTTGGCTACTTTTCCATCGAACATTCTTTTGTTAATATAAAATATATTTTATTATTACAAAAAAGAAGAGCATTTATTCATTGTAAAAGAAATAAACCTCTTGATAATAGAAAGAGCATCTTATTTTCAAAGACTGAGATCGCACAAATATCCAAGGACGCCATCTGTTACCTTAAACGCTGTAAAAATATCATACAGTAATTAAAACAATTTAATTTCAATTCGATTTTACTATTAGGATAGACTGAATTGGTTGATTTTGTAATTATATAATTATTATAATTATTATATAATTACAAATACCTTCATATATTATTACATTTATTTGTTAAGTTATTAAAACAATAATTACGTTGAAAAAGTATGTCATTTGTAATATATTTGTTCGAGTACCTTTTCATAAATACTTTATTTTAATTAAACAAAATGTGTTTTGTTTTAATACTGAATTACAATTCGAATACTGAAACAAATATTTATCTGATTCAGTGTGTTTCTGGAATATTATTGAAATTAATATGTTAGAAATTTAAAAAGCCAAAACATTCATGCAATATAATAATTTATTATGCTAAAAATAACTGCAGGTTCAGAAAATATTGTTTCCGGCATACACATATGTAAAGTACTGAACTAATGATCATATAATATATGAAATATTTTTATATATAAAATAATTTAATTAGTTAAATTTGAATAATAAATCTCTGAAAGATAGATAAATATGTAATTAATTTAAGTAATTGTGATTACTGGGTATATTACCAGCGGTGTATAATATATCTAAATTAAACTTCATTCTTATTAATGAATTAAGGTTTTTATCTTATTCCGTTATTTTATTAGAAAAAAATTTATATTTCCAAAATGGATGATTCGCGCAATTGTACATTACAAGTTTATTATATGATATATTGTGTTCATTCAAGTAGTTGTACTTATTGCTAAGTGTCCATTTTTACAGATGTAGTATCGTATTTAATATAAAAATTTTCAGATTTTCGTAGATTGAAATGACGAACTTATCTAAAATTTGTTTAAATTATTGTAATATAATATTATAATATAATATAATATTGTAATATAATATTATAATATAATATAATATTGTAATATATGTATTTTTATAGTAATAATTTTATATATTTTCTCAGTAAAACAGCATTTATTACTTTATGTTTAATTAAATTTAACTAAATTAATTAAATTGATTTACATGCTATTTCATCTTTCGTGTATTTTCTTAATTGCTATAGTTAAAATACATTAAAATCGTTTACATAAATTTTTCAAAAATTAAAATTTTCTAATATTTATTTATATACTAAAATGAGAATTTAAAATGTCCACTTATTGTAATAAATTTTAAGAATACATATATTTAAATGTGAAACATTTTTAAAGAATACTTTTATTTTGTGTAAAACTTATCTTTTAAAAATTTCAATATAGTTATAATGACTCATAATTTCAAAATAATATGGGTAACTACTTTTTTAATTTATGACATGGATCAAACACAAGAAAATATTAGTACTTTTTACTTTTTACAGAGTGAAAATTCCGGTTTAGATTTTTTAAATATTGAAAGTGTGCTAATAAAAATATCTCTTAATGTATATGAAAAATATTCAAATGAAACCTAATAAATTTGTAGAATATTATCAAATAAATATATTTAAATGTATATATAAATATATATATATAATAAACTTCTTACAAATAAATTACTGATTGATGCATATTTATCAATTTTTTCATTCTTACAATTAGGTTTATGTTTTAAATTTGTACACTACTAATTTTAATTAATAACATCAATTCTTTTTCAACTAATATCCTATAGTAGCTTTTATATTTATACAAGTTTGTTTATGAAATTTTATTACAATTAATATTAAAAACATATATAATTAATAAAGTATCTGTAGGTTGAAAATGATAAAAATAATTAGTTCACTGGTTAAATTTTTTATCATATTACGCATTATGTAAAATGTTTACTAATTATTATTTTGAAGGTACATTTAATTTGGATAAATAATTATAATAGATTAAGATCAAAAGAGATAGAGATCTGTAGAGGTGTTTATTTTTTCAAGACGAAAGCCTTAAACAAATTAGTACTCTAAATAGTATATATATGTGTCGCCATATATTAAGATACTACACGATAGCTCTTGTTCATAATGCTATCTAAGCAAAAGTATGTAAAATAAATTTTCGAAACGATGTTTTTTTCCTACATTCATGTATATAACAAAATTTTTACATTTATAAAAATTAATTATAATTTCATTAATCAGTAATACTTTAGGATTTATTATGTAATCTTTACCTGAAGCTTATAATTATTATTTAATAAATAATTGCGAGCGCATATTTTATTATAAAAAAAAATATAATTTACTTACTACCAGTTTACTTTATGTTCTCAAATTCATTCTAGATGTTCTCCGAAATTCTAAAGAACTTCAAGATGAATTTCTAAATTTTTCTCAGAATCAAACAATTTAATACTTATACACAATCACATATACGTAAATGCATACTTAAATACTTATATCGTATAAAGAATGAATGGTAATCTTCGGAGATCATGATTGCTCTAACACTTAGCATAATCTCGTTTATAGAATTCTGAAAATTTCAAGTTATCACAATAGATAACCATATATCACAATGATGGCTTTAATAAAATGAATGTCTGAAAAATGTATATTAAACATTTTTATATCTTTTTTTCTATTCGTACCTTATAAATTGTTACATAATTGCCATTTAAATGACTCATCAACTGAATCTAAAATCTACAAAAGTTTATTCACTTATGTATAAATCTCATTATTTTATATGCTAAATACTGAGTTAACGATACTATTTTCTAAACACCTTTATACCTTCTGTTCTATACCTTATGTTGTATAGTTTTAAATATAACGTGAAATGTCATTGAATGCTTCCGAAATATAGATAAACATACTTATTGTTTAAACGTTATCATTAATGAAGTAATGCAGCCTTTTTAGTTTTCATTATTATTTCAAATATTTCCTGGCATAAATTCATCAAATATAATCAAAAACAACAGAAGGAAGTTCAGAACAAAAAAGGCATTGTTAATTTCGATGCACCTGCGTAGAAAAGATATAAATCATTCTAGTGCAATTACCGAATACATTCGGTTGATGGAAATTTTATTGGCTGAATTAACAATGCTTAGGAAATGCCCAGTGCTTCAAGAAATATTCAGAGAAAAAGTGCCAAGAAGTTACAATAAAAAGTCTCTTCATCGGCGCATTTCTCTTATGCCATTTCTTTTACGCGGCAGCGAAAGGCACAGCAGTTGAATACGCGATTTATCGGAAGCGCGATCAGCCAAGTTCCCTCGTACATGTGCGTCCCATACTTTTACAGAGAGAAATTGTTCTTTTGTGTCAAAGGGAGTAGTTCCAAATAAGATACCAAGAAAAAAATATCTTATCAAATAAAATTCAGACGAAAATGAAAACGAAAAGTATTCTCTTTTAACATAATTATTGCTTTGTAATATAATAAGAATCACCTTCATTAAGCAATTTATTTCAAAATGTTTTAATAAGAAAGTAATAATTTTATTTAAAAAACATTTCAGTTGCAACAAGAATAATTTCAACACCTTATCAAGTATATTTTGGTGATATCAGTGCTATTAGGTACTTACCTTAGTATTAAATGCTAGTAATGAAGATTTGCGATTTTTGGTATTGGTATATAGTTCAAGGAAACGGCACACTTTTGCAAAAATACATGAAATATCTATACTTCGCCTTCGACTAATGAACATATATTATTTGAAATAAATATGAGATTTATTATTTTACTTTCATTTATTCTTGAATATCAATAAAAAAATATATTGATCTGATATTTATAGTTTATACGTGCATATTTGGAATTTCGTAAACTAATATAAAAATATAAACTTAATAATCGATTTTTAATTTTTAATTCTTTTCTTTTTGTATACTTTATAGACTTTTCTATATTAAAAAATTTAAAGTTTTTAATTTTGATCTTATTTTTATGTTAGATTTCATATAAATTTTAAAATATAATTTATATAAAACCATATATATATTTTAAGTTTTTTAAAATTTTGTAATTAAATGTTTATGATCATTTGATTATTAATTCTATTTACGACTACGGCAAAATATAGAGTTTTAAATCAACAAATATTTAGAGTTTATTAGAAAAATCTATTAAACTCTCAATTTCAAATAATATACCTAAAAATTTTCATTTTCACGTTCAATTCATTTAATTATAGAAAAATTAAATTAAAAAAATGCTTGTAGTATTCAAAATATATGAGAGTAGATGCAGATATTCTGATTTAATTAAAGTTTGATAAATAATTTCTTCAAGTCAACTTCAAATTCAAGTTTATTGCTGAGTTTTATTTTACTTTTTGGTAGTGAGAAAAACTTGAAGTGAATTCTAGAATATTTTAAAAAATATGAAAATCTAGGACTTACTTGTTACCGAATCAACAAAGATATAATTTCGTTTTCTATTATTTAGCAAAATTTATATCAATGTTGTAAGCTATAACTATAAAGATAAAGATTAATAAAACTCCGAGTATTATATGAATTAAAGTTTGCACATAAGTTAATAAATATTTTTATTGGTGTGGTAACTATTAATTGATTTTATTTGTAAGTTAGTGAGGCTAGATTTAATAAATTGAAATTAGTTTTATTTGTAAGATGTCATTATATTTTTTATATTTAACTCAATATGGTTATAAGGCTTGCTTTTGGCAAATCAAAGAAGTAAGAGTTTTTTGTTCTTTGTTCCTAATTTACTAAGCCCAACGGGACAAAATGAATTGAGGGTCTTCGGTAGAGCAGGATGTATTGTTTTATCGCTGAGTTTAATTTCTAAGTCCAGACTACTAAGTATGTCCGTTTTCCTACTTTCGAGAGTGGTAATCATGGATTATTACGCCACTGGTAGCAGAAATATTTGGCAACAGTTCTACAATCTGATCGACGGGGTCTCCGTTGCTTACAGCGCCAATAGCACTGGTTGCTGTCATACAGGACTGAAAGGGCAGTTTTAACTATTGCGACTTTGCAAATCGGTCTTTCTTTATTTTCCGTAAGATAGTCTCCATTTCTTTTATCTATTTTATTAGATCACTGGTACTCTTAACGTCTCATCATGGGATGTAAAGTCCGGTTTCATATAGTAGCATAGGTTATCTATCAGGATTTTCATGTCATAACCCTCATTTCGATGAATAAAACTCAATGATATTGCGTATGCTCGAATACTTTTACTGTTTTCATAGATACGTTCAGTAACCTATTGAAGAAACCTTTTTTTCTCCACATTGGAGAGGAAGATATTACGAAGGAATTAAATAAATTCCTCTCAAGTGTAGCCAACCCTGACTTCTATGTCTATAGAGGGCGTCTTTTCTTAACATCAGGAGCTGGATATATGCATTTGCGTTTGAGGAATTCGTGGACCTTTTTTTTGTCAAAATGACAGTTCCATTACCGGATTTGATTGAGAACTCAATTCTACTCGATCACATTGTGGTCCCTGGTAACATGCCCTGATCTAATCATTGAGGAGTCTGGTCTAATTGACAGAGAAAAACTTGTATTGACTCCATTATTTGTTGGACCTGAGTCTGAATGATTACATAAATTTGTAGATCTCATAATACATCATCTTTCTCATTATTGCCTTTTGGATTAGCCTCCTTATGTATATTGAGAGAGGTATATAGAGAGAAGTCTGGGTGTCTTTAAACGTGACATATAAGACGTTGACGTATTTGAACCTACGGTTGGAAGTGTCACGTATGACTAAACTGCTTCTCCTTTACTTTCCTAAATAAAATTATTAATTCACGAGCTAGATAAAAATAAGAATACATAGAATAAAAGAAAATTCTATAATTAATAATAATTCTATTATGAAAAAAAATTGCGCAATTGAGAATCTATATTTTGTGCGTGCGTGTGTGTATATGTGTAAGAATCTACACTCAAGCATGCATGTGCAGTCAGAAACATGTTCATTTTAAATCTCAGGCGAAATTTTTTTCTATGAAAACTAGACAGAATAAATGTAAACTTTCTCTATTGGTATTTTTTTGGATTATCTCTTTTTTTTCTTTTATTAAATAGTAGCCTTATTAGGCAGTGCCACGATAGAAGTTTGTTCCTGGCTACTTTTTCAATCACTTCTGGTTTGTGGAGGTCGCACATCCATGCCACATGCATGGTGATGCACATCTTTCCTTCGGATAACAGATAGGATAACAAGTTTAACACATTATGTATGTCCCTATTTGGATATCATGAAACAAAAATCCAATTTTTTAGAATCAGTGTATCTCAAGTAGAGCAGCATGAGAATAAAACGTCCTCTTGCATTCTTCTTGATGGTAGCGTGGTTCTCATATAGCGGTATCACTTACGAGGTTCGATATTAGGCGAGCAGTTGCGGAGAATACGATACCGAGCCGTTATTTCTAACCTATTTTAAAGGCAAATGCGACTAAACTCGCGTGGTAGACGCTACGTTTTATTGGCGTCCATGCTTTCTCACTCGCGCTTATACGTATTCTCTTCTGGAAAGTTTGAAAGTGATTAGTTTTACTCAGTTCCGTATGTATAAATTGTTACGTTGCAGCATGGTAATCGTTCACGTATCAGGTGACGGTATAACAGCGAGACTATGTTTCTTGCTGAGCCTATTTGCTCTTCGTTCGTCCATTTGCTAATGATAGGCGCACATAACCTTCTACCTATTACAGCAACAATGCTAGAGCAGGTTAGCATCGTTGCATTTTTTGAATAGACAGTTATTGAACTGATTGCAGAATTGAATATAATATAATTTACTGAATCAACGAGCAATTTCCTTAAAAAATATATCAGTTTTATATAGTATCCAAAACATACAACACATGGATTTGAGTTCACTTTTTAAAAAAAACATTGTAATTTTAAATGATTAAATGTAGGTTTCAAAATCGATGATGAAGAGTTTGCACGTTTCAAGAACTTTTTTAGCCTACACATCATATATCCGATATACATTGAAAGGTCGACTCTTCCATTTAAAATAAAGCAATACAGAAGTAGGAAGATAAAAAGAGAAATGGAGAAAAAGAATTAGAGAGCAAGGAAAGAAGAAATTTAAGAGGTAAAAAACAGAAACGAGAACAAACAAGAATTATCCATGAATCGTTTGGGCGCTGAAAAGACTCAACGGCTTTGCTCAGCAGACCCTCGGGAAAATGAACAATGGAAAGGATGAGAGGCTTTAGTCTTACATAAGAAGAGTCAGTGAAAAAGAGAGCTGTAGAATAAAAGAAAGAAATACACAGACTCCGAGAAGCCTATCAAAGATACTACACGTCTTTTGTTTAGAAGTTTTACCTTTAGAGTTTAGTCAGATACTAAATTTAGAAGACACGAGATGCACGCATTTTGCTTCCTTTTTGTTTGTGTCTTGTTTGTATTTTTGTGTAATTTTTAATATCGTGGGATTACTTAAGTCTTTCTATACAAAGATAGTTCATGTGTAGCATATATATATATCATGCAATATTTATATTATGAATAACAACTGTCATTTAGAAAAGGTAAACAATTTTTCTTTTTATATAAAAGCATGAATCACTAAAATACTTCCTTAAGATTTTTAGTAGTATATCTTGAATAGATTGCCAAAATATTACATATTATGATAAAAAAGTAAATTAATTTCACTTTTATGTTGGTGAAAAGATATTAAAGGTAAAGAACTATACGCTAATATTAATTATAAAAACATACATGATGACTTTTAATTTACATTTTAACTATTTCATTGTTAATTTATAAAATATTTGAAATAAATGAAGTTTGAGTAAAATAATAATTCTTTTGTAAAAATCTTGTCAATTTAAATTTAAATATAATTAATTGAACTAATTTTTATAAATAAAAATTCATATTTTTTCAGTTTATTAATTAAATCGAATGATTTATTTTCTAAATATTTACTTTCTTTATAAAGCATGTATCTATAAAAATGACAATACTTTTCTGTATGCTATTCTATCGTATTAGTTATTTTTCGTACATGATACTTTAACTGAATTTAATAATATTTAATTATGAATTAATTGTACATAAATTTTATAAAATATTTTTCAATTTTAGAACAATTGATTAATACTTAATAGTGTATCATTAATACTAGTAATTTGAAACTTGAATTACTTAAGTAAACGGATTGTAGTAATATCGAATATTGGAAGCTATTAAACAAAAACTAAAATTATAAACTCGTGAAAAAAATATTAGTTGGCGAAATTGAATAGCTTGTTTTATTACGAAGAATCTATTAATTTTTTTATTACATATAAAGAGCTTACGTATCGATGCTGAATTTAAAGTAATAGCTTTTCTTTTAAAATTCTTGAACAAAATCGTTTCCTAATAATCTAATTACTTTAATAATAATTAAATTTCATACTTTCTTATTTTGAACTCATTATTTGTAATTATACAGAGATTCTGATTTTTTCTAGAATAGTTAGAAGATGCAAATAGTATTTTAGACTTTAATTGAAATTTCTTTATGATATTCATTTACTTAGTTTACTAAAAGCTTATACGAATTGTATTAAAGAACTTTTATAAGAGAATAATTTTATTCGATATTCACATTTTAAAAAAAGTATCTTTTATAACTCATAAAAATCCGGTGTTCATTTTTATTATTTATTTGGTCTCTATTAAATTTAAAGCATTCATCTCAATTAAAAAATATCATTTCTCAAATTTCAAAGTCAATGGTAAAGCATGTTTTGTTTTTTTTTGTGACATTGAATATCTTATATATAAGGAAAAGTAAATATTACAATGTTTTCAAGCAGGATTTACTCGAAACGAAAATTTCTCTTCATTCGGAAGTATATAAATACTGCGGAAATGTTTCCAATGGCTTCCAATTTACTTTGCATTAATTGCATAGTGATACTGTTTCGTGCACACAGGCGTCGATATTTTTATGATCGAATCCTCCAAGCTCTTAATCGGCTTTTTAATAAATAGTAAATCATTCATATTATGCCGTTAGCTATCACACGGCATTGTTATTATGCCGAATTATACCTATCATTCGTCATAAATTAATTCAGTTCACTTGTGCTTTATAAATGTTTTATAAACGTGAGAACGTTAAATAGAAATTTATTTTTGTTTTTAATTTTGTTTTTTTATTTCTTAATATTGACATTTTTTGTAAGAACTTAAATATCAACTAATAGTTTTATTTTATTTATAAATATTCTTACTTATTTTAAATAAGCCTATCAGTTTTTTTAATTTACTGTAGAATTACTATAAGACTATTTTGCTTTTGCAATAATTAACTTCCAATCAGGTTATTTAATTCATATGTAGCGTCAATAATTATTTTAGTTTAATATATCATACTGTATCTATGCATAAAATAATATTTTTTTTCTAGCACAGCAACATAAATTTTTGTTAAGGATATTTTATATATAATTTAACCAAATATTAATTCAAATTCGTTTACCATCTCTATAAAAAGTATTATAACGTATGATATAAAAAAATGTCAAAGAAAAGTATAAACAAAAATTGAAATTAAAAGTCTTAGAAAGATGAGTTGTGCGTGTAATACATTAAATAATGTGTGCCTTTGCCTGACTTATACTCATAGTCTTGTAACTGATTCGAAGTAATCGAATTTTACGCCCTCGCAAAAGTTTAATGGATGGAGTTTTCATTATTACATCAGTATTGCTATTATACACTATGCGAACGAAAACGCAATTAAACCCAGGATTAAAAATGCTTCAATTGCGCAAATTATTTACTCTTATCCGAGCAACACATCCAGGCGCCTTCATCCTGTCATCAACGTCGTCTTTTTGAAATCTAGCACCGAAGTTTTTCTATAATTCTACCCCACATACATTTATGTATATTTCATTTTTCCTCTGCTACCTTACTCATCTTTTTTTTTTTTCTTACAACTTTTCAATGATTCTTAATTGACTACTTTTAATTGAGTGTAATATTGCACAATTTAATATTTAAATTTAATAATTCAAATTTAATTTTATGATTCATTTTAGACATTCTCGGCTAACAGTACACATAATCTTCATTAATATCATCTTTCATGATTTTTGTAGGTTTATAAGAAATAATTACTTTTTATATTATTTCATAATATAATTTAATATATAATTATATTCGCTACAGTTAAAATGATCAGTACAGTAAAAAGTAAAATTTAACGTTCTAAAATATAAAAATTTTAAATGATATGATATCGATCTGATTTTCTTTTAAGTGAGTTCAGACATGTTCCATTGCATCGATTTATAGCTTGATTGTCTCTACTAAATAGTCAAGAAATCCGACATGTATGGAAATAGAGAAGTGCGGTATCTTTCTCTTGGGATGTAGTGGCATCGCTGCGTCTTTGCTCAATGCATGTCGTATCGGCGCAGTTGACACGTGCCGAATTATCTTGACACTGATAGAGAGGACTAGAATATCTAAATACGAAGCATATTAATAGTGTACTAAATTTTGAGAAAACATCGCTATAAACGTGATAGATTCGAATACTATCCTTGAATCTCAACTGTGATAAGTTCAGATGTTAATAATCATGAATTACTTTGTCGATTTAAATAGAGGTAGAAAATTCGGATCAATAATGAAAGTCATTCCATTATTTATTGTTCAAAACTTATTGTAATATAATTTTCAAATATATTATTGTTTATTTACTATTCAAATAAATATAATACAAAATCAGAGGTATAATACAAAATTAATTTTTTCATTGTCAAATTAATAAGTACAATTAAAGAAACATCTATCATAACCTTACTGAATAATTTGTAGTACTCTTCTATCTTCATTCAAAATTTTAGACTCACAAATTACATTATATTTTGATATATTTAAAATAATGCGTTGATAGAAAAGTTCATTTCGTTTTTGGATAGTATTATATTATAAAACTGAAATATTATTTACTACATACAGAATAAAGTTTTCAATTTATTTGGTAGAACTAATCTCAGTAAGTACTTGGAAAAAATTGTATTATTTAGTTGTCTTTTTTAGATTTTGTTAAGCATTAAAACATTGCAGATATTTAAGATCCTATAATTGTGTTATTCTTTTATTTGTAAAAAGAAAAGATTTAAAAGAATATAAATACTATGTATGATGAGGATTAACAAAAAATAAAGCAACAAAAAAAATAATATTTTTTTTTAAACTAGAACTAAAAAATACAATGTTTTTTCGAAGTACTCACTGAAATTCTTTTTGACGAACATATCAAAACTTTACATATATCAAGTAGATAACACTTTGGTTTTGTGATTCAAATTCATCCATTGATAAAAGCAGAACGAATTTTTAGATCAAATAAATATCTAAACATAAAATTTTTACATAAATTAATAAGAGGTTAATGTTAAGTTCAAACAATTATTTTGATAGTGTTTTTTAATACTTTAGTGATATACACTTTTCTATACAATAATTCTTCATATTATAGTTTTAATAAAATTATTAAAAAAAAAATATTTTGTGACCCAATTGTTTCATTCAAATTAATAATAATCATGAATTCTATTCATATTTCTTAGGATAGACAAAACCATTGTCTTTTTAAGGTCTGCTGTAATTTATTACTTATGAAAACATTAAGGTGACAGTAGATGATGATATACATTAGCAAAAAAATTTAGTAACATTACATCACTTTTATAAAAGATAATTTACTCATTTCTTTTGTATTCAAAAAAATTTTCATTATAATCTAATGAATAATATTATGCTTATAAATTTATAAGTACGTACTACCTCTAGGAAAAATTGATCATGATATTAAATAATATAACGGTTAAAATCTCATACTAACGTTTATTCGTAAGAATTAGACGCATGAAGAAAAATATATTTTTAAACCAAATAATTATTGAATTACATTCAATCAAAAGTCATTTGAAAAAATTAAATTACCAAAAGCTATATATTTAAATTAAAACTGAGTAAATTTTTCATGCGCTCTATGTAACACAAGAGCAAATAAAACAATTATTTTGCCATTTTTATATATATGTCAATGTTATATAACGACAGGTAAACTTTTTATACGTAAATAATGGAAGAGAGTAATAATTTCAGAGACACTTGTTTAAAAAAAGCAACGTTATAGACGTTAATTAACTCTTCCGTTAAGTAGAAAACATGTAAGCGTTCAACGAGGAAGGATAAAGGATAAAGGATAAAGGATGAAGAAAGTCGGACTTTTATCGTGAACTAACGGTAGATGAAATTATGGCAAAAATATAATCAAAAAATTGCTACATTACGTGATATAAAATTTGTTTGAATAGACTTTAGAGTGATTAATTAAATTAACTGGAGTACTCTTTCTATCATAATAACATTCTTAATACTTCGATGTAATGGATTATGAAATTGATACAAAAATACGTATTAAATATGCATAAAATTTCATTTCCTAAGCTCTATTTAATAGACTCAATTAATTAAACTTTTGTCACAATACATTGTATAAGAAAAACACTTTTCTTTTTGCTTTTAATGAGAATTTTGTTTTCATGATCTACAAAAATATTTTCATCCTGAATAATACTTAGAATAAATGAGCGATCAGATTTATTTTTTTTCTGCAATTACTCTTATACTTTTAGTATTGTGGAGAATAAAATAATCAAAATCTTGTTTTTTTATTTTTAAATTTTCAATTATATTAATAAAATTAAATCTATAATTATTTGAGAATTTTGTTAAATTAAATTGAATGTTTTTGAAAATGCTAGACAAAGAAGAAATAATTACGTAATTTATTGTATTTTAAGAATTTAATTCGTATGAATTGTTTTATAAATAATATTTTTAATTTTGAGAAGTATTGTATAAAAGTATTAAAATATTCACTGGACGTCATTAAAAAATTCACTGGACAATTTACCATAGTAAATTGAATAAATATTTATCCGGAATTAATATTTTTCATAAAATTATTTTCAACTGCATCCTCTATAAAAATAATTATTTCAAAACTTTGAAACTTTTCATGCATGACAGTAGAATACTTATAAGAATTTCTTAATTATCAAAGTATAATATAAATATATAAAAATTTCTTTTAATAGCTTATCAAAAATGTATTTTATATTCGATCATCCATTTTTACAAAATCATAAACAAGAATTTATTATTTATTCATCATCTGCCACGATTTCATGCCAACATTCTTTAGGCTCTAAATTTCGTCCAATTCAAGCATGTATGAATTACAATATCTCTTTATGTACTGAAAAATTGCTTATTATTTATGGCGTACCTTTCTTTATAACATAAATGCAGGGGTGATCGAATAGGAAGTCACGGAAGCTGTTGCACTCTGGATCAACGTGTGGCTCCCTGCAGAGGCAAGTTGGCTTGAAGAACTCGAATGTCTGTAGACTCCTTAAAGCAGCCTGGCACTTTGTCATTGTCACCGTCGAGCACGCAACTGCAATCAGAAGATTTTCAACCTTAAAGACTCGCTTGGTTAAGCATAATTTTTGAGAAACGGAAATTCAAATGCTTTCTAGCAGAGAGAATTCGATTGAGAAAACTTGGAACATTATAGTCTTTACAAATTTATGAACTTTGAATATGCAAGTTATTCTAGACCTACAATTACCAATAATCGATAATTACTTATTTCTTTAGTATAAGAGTAGAATCTACCATTTTCAACATCGATATATTATGTTGAAAATATACATATTTAATGTAAGATTGATTACTAGTTTAATTACTAGTTAAATAAATCAATTTTTAATAATATTTTTTTATGAAAGTATTTTTTTTTAATGGGTCGAATTATTTAAGAAAATATTCAAAGAGAAAATAACGAGAAACAATTTGTTAATTTTGTAAAATTTTTATCAGCTTATCTAAGTTGAACGTATGAGCATTTAATAACATATAATAGTAAAAAAATACTATATCTTCATCTTTTAAAGAATTTATAATTTTTTATTAATTTTATAGCTCATGTATCATACATATAATAATAATAATAATACTTTGAAATAAAATCATATATTTCAAAGAATTAATAAGTAATCATACAAAAAAAAGTATAAATAGTAAAATTAATTTACAAAATAGCGTCTTAGCTAAAATTATACATATTCAAAAGAAAAAAAACCTTGACGCGGAAAAATGTAATAAAAAAAATAATTTGAATTAAATAATTGATCCGGATAAACTTTCGCAAAACTGTAATTTTCAAATGAAAACGGATTTCGTCTATCTTGAAATATCCCTTCAATGAAACTCAGAAATATATAATTATAACTGCAACAGGAATAAATCAGTTTAAACTTGCATGAATTTAAATTTTGTATACATTTGAATATAGTAATAAATGAAATATAAATCAATAAAAAAATATAAACGAGATTACTTCACTAAAACTAAGTATTTTATCTACAATATAAAATTATGGCATTTACTTCATTATTTATCTTCGGCTAAAAATATTTTACATGTATATTTTTTTATCATATATTGCATTCATACTCATTTTATTACGAGTAGTTCGTACCTTCTACTGAAGGCATGTTGGTGAGTATAAATAACTCTTTTAATCATAAAATCAAAACTTTTTATTTTTTAACACAATCTATAACTTTAATGCTTTTCTATAAATTATAAATTATATATCTAGCTTTACGAATTATATAAATTTTTATAAAAACAAATAAATTAGATTACTTTCATTTTTTTTATTCTGATAAAAAAATTAACAGAAAAATTCAGTATTAACAAAATTAATAAAAATATTATTATTTTATGTATTTTAATATTTTAAGAATTCACGAACTAGAATAGTATACAAAAAAATATATTCAATGTACATATTATATATAGAACGTTTTAAAGTGTAAATGGTGTAATTAATAATTTCAATTATTTTAAAATATTGCATACCGTGAAATTCATATCTTATTAAAACTCCAGATCTTGTGTTATGTTCATTATGACAGAACTAAAATGAATATATATTACTCTGTAAGTAATTGAATAGATTTACAAACACATTTAAAACCTGCTAATTTCGAAAAATATTTTGGAATAGTTATTAAATGAATATTATTTTCAATAAATAATATAAATAAAAGAGATACTGAACAAACTTTATAAAATATAGAATCAATTATAAATTATGTAATCATCAATAAATTAGATAATAAAAAAAAGAAAAATTCTTAAAATTACAACATTTATATCCTTGCTGATATAAAATATATTTATTACTATATCATAATAAAATTGTTAAATAGTTTGCTTTTCATTAGAAAATACATAAGTATTATGATTATATATCTGTCTGAGTTCCTATATTCGTTTTTAAATTTTTTTTTGCAAACCGAGTTGTTACAAATTAATAATAGAAAATATGTTTTATATTTTCAAAAAATTGGCCATTTAATTATATGATAATTTTAAAACAGATTATATGTAGCCTTAAATGATCTACCTGCTTCTAAAATCACTGTATGAAATTATTTTCTAACTGAAAATAATACAACGTAGTTTAAATAGTTATAATAACATGAAAAATATGTTAGATAATCGTAAAAATGAATACCTTAGAGAATGCATGAATAAATCTGCGAATATATCGGATTTCTTCTTCTGTCTCTAGCTTTTTCTTATATCTCAAGATTCAATACAAAAGCCGGATATAACTTTCACGTAACAAAATGGAAACCATTGTACTCTATCTTAAATTAAACATTATCTTCCACTCGTGCAGGCAAAATTTTACTTTTTATTTTGTACACCTCCATAGCAATTTTCAATTGTTCTCTACTTACTTTTTCCTCCGTCCCTTACTCTCTCTCTCTCTTTCTCTTTCTCTGTCTTCTGATTCTTATTCTTTCTATTTTTTTTCTCTTTCTCTTTCTTGATTTCCTGAAATATTTTATTTTCATTTCTCTTCTTTCTCATTTCTTCCGCTACTTTTTTATTCCATTATCTTACTTCTTTATATCTCACTTTGTCATCCTTCTTTTCATCCTTTTCTTCATTTATTTCTATAGCATGTATTTCAGGCATATTTTTCTTTTAAGTAATTTGTATCTTTCACACATACCGATTCTTATTCTCTCAATTATTTGACTAAAATTACTCTTTAGTTATATCTTTTTTTCAATTTTATTTGTTCAGTATATTATTAATACAATCTTTTTAAACTAATAAAACGTATAAAAAACCAATAAAAAGTAATACCAGAATCATTTTAGGATTTGAAATTTTCAACGCAGTCAAAAAAGTGATTTCTTTTACATAGTTTTGATTTCTTAAATATAAAGATCAAACATAAACTAATGTGTTAATAAATTATTTTGTGTAAAAATAAGGTATTGCTAAAGTAATTGAAAAATTTTTTCATGTAAATAGATTTAAAATATAGATATTTTTAACAATTTTTTCTGATAGATTATAAAGAATAAAAAATTGTATTTAATACATATACTTACACTGTCACAAATACTATTCAAAATTTTTTTAGGAACAAAAGAATTTCTTCTTATAAAATTTTTTTATAAATTTAGGAAATAATATTTTATACATAATACAAAGTAAAAAGCACTTTTTATTGACAAACAATTTATAAGATGGGTTATATTTATTTATAAATATTTGCGACGAATATCTTCGTCGCGAGAGGCAGGCACTGCCGTGGAGTAAGAGCCGGGAAAATAACGAGGAAGAGGCTCGGCTCCCAACGCCCGAAAAACTAAGGTGCCAACGTGTGAGTTGAATGAGAAAGCGTGCGCGCGGCACAGCGGTGGCCGTAGAGTGGAAGCATGAGAGAGAGAGAGAGTGTACGAACGTGCGAGTATGAGTGAGAAAGTATGCGTGGGACACAGCGTTGGCCGCAGAGTGGAAGGATGAGTGAGTGAGCGAGAGAATGCTCGCGTAGTGGGAGTAAGCAGCCCGTTATGCGTATGAGAGGGAGAGATGAATAAATGGAGTAAAGAATATATGGGGACCGTGGAGTGGAGCCTTGGCTATGCGTCTAGCCCTGGCTATGCCAACGCTAGGCTATACGCGAGTAAGCGCGACGCGCCCGCAACGACACTGCCGCTATTTCTTCACCACCAGCCTGACCCACGGCCGTAAGGAAAACGGCTAGGCGCGCGCGGCCCCTCCACGAGGCCCGCGAGTACGAACGCGTGAGGGGAAGTGCCCGCGAAAACATATAAAAAGGGCGCGCTCACACGGAATCGGGAGACGGAGGTGGAGTTCGGGTACGAAGGTTTCCCGGTTGAGCGACTTTAGGCGCACGATCTCTAGGAGCAACTTTTGGCGCACTAGAGGCTCCAGGAGGAGCGACTTTTTGGGCACCTTCCGGTTATAGGAATAGGACCAATCGCGTATCCAGAGACACAGCCTTCGGGCTAGACTCTCCTTCCGTTATCTTCCGCCGCGATAGTAAAGGAGATCCCGCCGAGTAAATGCACGTGATATGCCGTCATCGAAAAATAAAACATTGTAATTCCGCCACACCGATCTTTATTGTAATCTCGCCGTATCGTGTGTGCGAAAATGTCGCACTGTCAGCTATTATTTCTTTGTTAAAATCTGTCGCCTAATATGTAAAAAGCGCACATCACCGAATGACAGATATCTGTAATAAAACCTCACCGTCTAGTATATAAGAAATGTCGTGTAACCATAAACTGTTAAGAATCCTTTGTAAGCGATAAAAATAATCTTAAGTTTAGATTTTAAAAAAAGGTAAAATAAAAACGCCTTTGTTCATTTCGTCCCGGTCTCTCCGCGCCTCCTCCTCCCGCCACGAACCTGGTCCGATCTCAAGCTGTCCGGGACGGGACAGTTAGGGAGCACGGGGAACCGAGTCGTCACCACCATCAGAAGGACGAATAAACAGGGATGGAGCTGCACTGAACTTAAAACGCTTCGAACATCGCACGTCCGAAAGGACACGTGTCGGGACGGGTCGACGCATAACATATTAATTGCGGAGTTAAGGCAGTTCTTGATGTTACAAGAATTCCAATTTTTCAACTCCTTACTCAGAATTTTTTTGAAATTTTCGAATACTATCCTTATATTTTAAGTGTTAAAACGATAAAGGTGATAAAAGGAAATTAACAAGGATCAGAGGAAGAAAAAAGGTCAATTTCATTTTGTTACATGCTCAAATGTAAAAACAAAATAAGAATTAAGAAAACACATGATTAAAAGATTTGTTAAACATATTAGTTTTGTTAACATATAAATTCGAATAGATAAATAAAGTTACATATTTCAAGCGCACTCATCGATTATTCAATATTTCTACATGGAGTTGAGTTTTAATAAAAGAAAATAAGTGTTATGGTCATCTTATTGATTTTTTCAAAGAAATATTAGTATTAATATTATTAGAAGTATTAGTATACAAAGAATTATTTGTATAAAAAGTTATAACATCAATTTGTTTATATTCTTAAACTTTTGGTCAAATGCTTCATACATATAAAGATTTAATATTTAATATCCTATCTCAAAACTAAAGTGTGACTTGATATACAGAATTGAAAATTAGATTTATTTAAAATTTATTTTGTAGAATATCAACTTTGTTGTTTATATTCGAACAAAATTCAAGAAAATCTATAATTTGAAATTAAATTCTACTTTTTTCATTTGTTGGAATTCTAGATTTATATGAATTGACATATTAATCCAATTCCAAACAAACTTTAAATTTAATAAAATGATTGAACGTAAAATTTTCTTCATTATTTAGTACTATATAATATTTTACTTATATAATTTTGATTCAATGTTTTTGTAATAGAAAACAATATTTATTATATTTTATTCGAAAATCGAGCAGCTGATTAATTTATTTTATCGACATTAAATATGTAGAACAACAATAAAAAATCGATATAGTACGAAATGAATGCAAGTATATTTTATTTAAATTCAAATATATGTTATTTAAATAAAATACTCTTGCCCATTCGGAAAAACGTGTCAATAAAATATAAAAAATAAATTTAGAGAATGACTGCAGATATTTATAACAATTGTCTTAATTGGAAATAAATAATCGTAAAATACTCGGAAATACTCGGAAAAGCATCTACATGTTCGCAGTCAAAATATTCAGGGTAGAATCAAGAACATGTAAGTATTAAGATTCTTCTACACCTTCTCTCTATTCAACGAACTGTTAGAGGACAAAACCTCCAACGCTTGAGCATCTCCTTAGCGCACATTGTATTCTCAAAGATTGCGAGCTCTCTTCAATGCCATCGGAAGCTCCTTATCTATTTTATCTTCTTCCCGAGTGCGCGAACTTAGAAGTATGCTTAGTAATGTCGGCTGGGTCGAGAACATACTCTATCGGGATGACATAGCGACAATTTAAGCTTGACGGGGACGTAGACCGTATGCTATATTTCCTCACTCAATCCTACTGGGATATTATTAGCTTCGTTGATGATACATGAATACATCAGCGACAATTATATAAATAAAAATGTTATCTAACTTAAATGGACTTTAATAGTAGGCTGATCTACTCTTCATTTTTTTGTAAAAAAATTCGTCAACATGGATGTGAACAGCTGAAATACGGTCGATATTTGTATTTTCATGGAAATCAGACTTGATGTTTTGTTGAGATGTCTTAGTATGGACTGTGAAAGAAAACGCAAGTTTGTTATATACGTCATTTATTTCTTTATTTTATATTATCCTATAAATAAAAAATGTATAACTGAGTATAAAATGTTTTATCATTATTCAGCTCTTCACGTTGCTGTTTTTAACGATTATTTTAGAAGAAAATAAAGTGAAGGTCAACTCGCCATTGGTACATTAAAGTTACACAAGATTTTCATCTATGTGAATGAATATTTAAGTCTTTTCTATAATGTAAAATATAAAGTATATAATATCAAGTGATAAATTACTATAATCAAATTCTAATACTTACTTCGATAATCATACATATAACAAATAAATTATCAAGTTATTTATTATCCTTATCATATCTCGAGCATTCGATGGAGTTTAAAGTTCTTATAAAATTAATAAAATATATCAAAATATAATTTAAAAATATCCTTAATGTAAATATTATTCTCTTTCTCTACAGTATCGCTAAAATATTATATATTAGTTTACTGGAATTGGAAATATATTTAATAATATATTCAAGTAATCATAAAAAACATGCAGAGTTTATTATAATAATAATTTTAAAAAAAAACTGTTGAATTTTAAATCAAATAAGCCATCATTGTCATATACATTTGAAAATATTAGAAAAGGCTTAATTTTCCACCAGTACGATCTTAGCAATAGCGATCTGTCGTTATGTTGTCCTTCGAGGACAATTATTTCTCTCTCTCTCTCTTTCTCTTTTACTTTCTTCTATCAGTGTTCTATCAGTGTCTTTCTGTTTACCTCTAGATGCCTGCACGTAGCAGAAACGACGGAGTCGAGAGTTCCCTACTCAAGTAGTCAGAACCACATCAGCGCTGCAAGCGTCAGTAGTATAACCGAGAATGCAGTCCTACTATCGCCAATAGCTGCGACGCACTGATATACGTACATACTTATTTAAGATATATATATTAAAATAAATATTTGGAAGTCGTAGAGCACGTGCATCTCCGTTTTGCCTTCAACTGGTGGACGTGTTCTTTTCATTTATTGTAAGCTTGAACGATAGATTTTCAATTATCTTTCACTGTTAGACAAATTCGACTGAGTGAAATTCAATTTTTTACTTATGCTGAGCTATATTAATGATAATGATTGTTCAAAAAGTAAAAAATTTGCGTCTATTTTAATAAGAAAATAATTTGAGATAAAGTGTTTCGAAGGTTATAAAAATGTAATACTCCTACAGAACTTCATTTATTTGATCACTTTATCATTCATTTTTATATACTATTACTAGGTATACAATAAATGATATATTATAAATAAATGATACTTTTATTTGATGAATTATTGTGTAAGGAATGTATGCACTAACTCCACTCTCAATAAATTCTCGATATACATAACTTAATATGTTAAAAGTTTTCAGAAAATTTCAGTGGATTTTTAAATATAAATGCTTATATTTTATTTATGTCAACAGCTATAATTTCAAATAACAGTTAATTGAGAATGAATTACTCACAAAAATTAAACATAAATCTGAGAGAAGAATAAATTAGAAACAGGTAAAATATAAAAATAAATAATGATAATAATGGAAAAAGAAATAAGTAAGAAGCTGATATTTAATGAAATATACATCTGAATGAAGAGATAATTTTAACTTTTAATGTAGAAAATATTTGGATGCCAAGATTTTCAATAATTTAAGTAACTACTTTTCTATATAAAAAAACTTATATCGCTATTATAAAATTTTTTAAAAAAATGTACAACCCTTGAAACACAAAAGTATAACTTTTTAAAAAAAATACAGTTGTTTTAAAATTAATTTAATGTTAAATTAAGTTTAAATGAGTATTCTTAATATTGATAGTTTTTATTGTAGCATGGAAACTATGGGTAATTTTTATTTTCATGAAGTATAAGTATATAAGAAAAAGAGTACGTTTTTCAAAAATTCTACAATAAATTTTCATATATTTTACAACTAACCCACTTTTACCTAATCACATTGTTACAACTTTAAAATTCTTGTTAATACGATTATATATTTTAATATTAAATACTTTTATTGTCTTTTTATAAAATCTAATTATATATGCATATAAATCAGATGTAGCTATCTTCATCAAATGGAGTTGAGGTCATTCAAAACTCTATAAACACTTGGATTACATTTTTATTTTGAAAATAATTGCTTTTGAAAATTTTTTAATCAAATAATCTCTTGCTAATCGAAGAAAATATTTTTTTCAAACATTATAGTTACTTGAAACCTATGTTGAAGTTTCCCCTAAAAATGATTTTTGTGATTTGTCAATTGTGAAGCTTCTGTTAAAGTTTTCAGCTTCTTCTTAACAGAATCAGTATTTTCTATCATATATTGTTACTAAGTTTTTTATAAAATATTATTCCCCGTTTTTTATGCATCTACCATAAAGATTTAAAGTACGAAGTGAAATTCCAGAACTATCAGCCTCTCTCAATATCAATGAACACTAAGTTTCACTACGATCGAATACACGACAAGAAATAACGAATAATCGATTTTAGCTAAGTTCCGCTATACGATAATCAAGTCTTTATGAATTTGACATAATCGTTAAATCTGTATTTCAAGACCCAATTTCTTTGTCACCATTAGCTAGAACAATCGTGCATATGAAGTGGCTATTTCTACATCTTGAGCTTCATTTTTTATAGTTTCTTCATTTCGTTCAATTTATGAAAATATGTTTTTTATTTTTTAACTATTTTGTAGCATTATTTTACTAATTCTATTTAGTTATTTTTATTTAAATATAATGTATATAAACAGTGTAAGTATGATTTAAGTCAATCATCTATTTAACAGATGAAATGATAATTGAATACAAATTAAATAAACTTTATATGTGATAAAAAAAATAAAAATATAAATACATTATAACAACATTTCTAGTACAAATTACAATTTTATTATTAATACATGGATTTTTTATTATAAAAATTGCGACGAATAATTTCGTCGCGAAGGGACGGCATTGCCGTGGAAGCCGAGCCGGGAAGAAAGCGAAAGAGAGGACCGGAGTACGACGTCCGAAGGTATGAGTGGGAAAGTGTGAACAAATACGATGAAACATGAGTGTGAGAGAGAGAGAGAGTGAGAGAGTGCAGTGAGAACGATAAAGCGTGCGAACGAATGTATAAGTATACTTGTAAGAGCGAGTGAGTGGGAATGGAAGGGGGCGTACGGCACAGCGGTGCTGCGAGTGAGAGTTGAACGTGAAGGAGGAAGTGCGTGAGCGTGTGAGTGGGAATGGGAGGGGGCGTACGGCACAGCGGTGCTGCGAGTGAGAGTTGAACGTGAGGGAGGAAGTGCGTGAGCGTGTGAGTGGGAGTGGAAGGGGGCGTACGGCAAAACGTAATTATCGGGCGAGTGAGGGTCAGCATAGTGGGAGCTGACGGCCCGAAATACCCACGAGAGGGAGGGAGGAATAATTAATACAAAAACGTAGTATGGGGCCGGGGAGGGGAACCCTGCGTATAGCGCTGGCCAGGCTAACGCAGGGCAATCCGCGAGCAAGCGCGACGCGCTCGCTCCGCCACTATTTCCCCCCCACCAGCCTGGCCATAAGAGCGGCTAGGCGGCGTGTCCCCACCGCGAGGCCCGCGAGTATAGACACGTGAGGGGAAGCGCGCCCGAGAAGAGTATAAAAAGGGCGCGCTCACGTGAAAACGAGAGACGTGGGTGGAGTTCGGGGAGCGAAGGCTCCCCGGTCGAGCGACTTTTGGCGCACCGGGGAACTCCAGGAGGAAGAGCTCAGGGAGCACAGGCTCCCTGGTCGAGCGACTTTTGGCGCACGAGGGGCTCCCGGAGGCGCGACTCGTGTCGTACCTCCGGTGTAGGTTTAGGGCCGCGACCGCGTGCGCGGAGTCACAGCCGTCGGGCTGGACTCTTCCCCGTCATGTTGCGCCGCGCGTTAGAAAATTAAGTTCTCGCCGTAGCGAAGGTGCACCGTCTAGCATGTAAGTTTCCGTCGCGAAAAATACTTGTAAACCGCCGTAAATACTTAGTAAATTGTATAATTTCGACGCACGAAATGTTGTTAAGAAAATACAATGTGTCAAGCCTTCGTCTGTAAGCGGTGAGCGCACCGCATGAGAAAAGGCAAATGTAACTCAAAAACAATAAAATAGTTTATCCGCATTTCTTAAATAAAAAAGGGGCCTTGTTCATTTCGCCCCGGCCTCTCTGCACTTCCCTCCTCCCGCCACGAACCTGGCCAGACCTCGAGCTCTCCGGGACGGGACAGACGGGGAGTACGAGAGACCCGCAACCAACAACAGCCAAAAGGGCCGAGGGGACAAGGAAGGAGAAATCAAGAGGAAAAGACCCATCTAACAACGTTACGTGGGAGCGAGAAAATGAAGAAATCGTCACAAAATTATTCAAATTATTTCTGAAACGCATTGTAAATTAATTTTTAACGTACAATGTAATATAGAGATATTATTTATACAAGCAATCAAATAAAATAAATTTTTTAAAACAATCTGTGAGAATTCGACTAACATAAATTAAATAATTTAACAATTATCCTAAAACTACTTAAAAATTTATAGAATTACGTATTCAGATACGTTTTACTTTCATCATATTTCTGTCATCGACAAAGAAGGTTCAACGTTTAGATTATTTTAGTAGCTTTAATCATACATTTTAAAAATACTTTCTAAAATAATGATTGATATGATTGAAATTATGATATTATGTATCTAAAATTATGATTATTATTTTATTTATCTTTAATAAATTTAGATTTTTTTCTACAAAAATATAACTGATATTATTACATGTCACTTTTATATAATTTAACATTAACTGTTTGTGATTATCTAGAATTTATATTTATCTTTTGGAAACCAAGTAACTATTCTAAGATCTAAATAAAAAAATATTCTATAAATTTACTATAATCGGATTACATTCTTTTATTATTTCTTCAATACTAGTTTAATACTAAAAACAATATTAATGATTCAGCTTAATAGAAGAACAAGCAGTAAAAAGGTGAATGAAACTTATAAAATCTTGGACAACTAAACTTGTACATGTAGAAAAAACTGGTTTAAAATCTAAAAACTGTTGAGTTTACTTGGGTTGATGACACAGCCTAGAAAAAAGTGCCTCATTAAAACCGGTCATCCAGCACCTCGTCATGTTACATGAGCTTCTCATATGCGTGAAATAGTAATCGAGACGACCTAATATCAGCTAAAATACATATGGAAGGCAACGACTGATGAAGTTGCGCCTTTAATTTGCCGGAAATTCATTGTGCTCGCGGTATACGCTAAAAGGTGAGTAAGCACTAGTTAATTATCGCAAGGGGTATAAGCTTTTAACAAATGTTGCTAATTACGCATAAGCAATAATTGGCAAATTAACGGACGTGTTCTAATAGCCTACAAATGAAATTCCTGACATGGTTATATTATTTCTGATGTGCCTAGATAAAATTTAGGGAAATCAGAAACGTTTGCGAATGAACTATATCCAATTTTATTTTAACTCATTTTCAAAGCGACTTTTGTGGATTATTTACGAAAATTTTAAAACTGTATCAGCTTGACATTAAAATATAAATTGTTACTTCTTAAACATTTAATTTCAAATAAAAAATTTTATTTTATCGTGACATCATAAAAACATACCTTCTGCAGAGTAACTTCTACATATATTAAATAAAAAGTCAATCAACTTAATTTTTGGCAGTTATTTGAAAAATTATCATTAAATTATGAAAATATTTAAACACGAATAGTGTTTGTTTATGAAAGTGCATATTTTTTAATTATAATTGTAATACATTTTACTCTCATTTTTGAAATTCAGAATAATCAATTTTTTTACATTTTTAAAAAATTTTCGTCTTTTTACCTTTGTTTATTAAATATATATTTTGTCCACCAATAAACATGTAGTATAAGTACATATAGTCATCTTTCAAATTATAACATACTGAATTATTTTTTAAATGTTAAAATTAGCTATTAGATACAATTTGAAAATAACTCACTAGTTCGTTTTATACTTCAACAGCTTTTTAACTAATTTTACAATAGATATTTCCCTTTCATTACTTACACATTTACTGAAGTGATTCAGTTTATGATAATAGTAATTGAGAATTGCTTTTAGGTTAATGAAATATTCCAGAATATGGTCTTTAATTTTACTACTTGAACTGTATTTGATAAAATATTACGAATAGCGAGAAAGCCTTTATTATTTTTTTACTGTTCTAAAATAATAATTAATCTATGTATTTCTTTACAAATTAGTTCTTAATTCTATAATTTCTACTAACTAGTATTAAGAACTAGTGTTCAGCACTACGAAAAATTTATAAAGAATACCACTAATAACTATCTACGACACATGAAAACCTTTTTTAACATTTTTGTATAGACTCTAATTATAATTTTTATCTTTCATTGAAGAAAATGATATTTTAATATTTCGTAATAAGAGTCATTATATTATTAATATTTATACATGTAATATTCGATATTATTATAATTTATGCAAACAATATTTTATACTAGATTAAATTATTTAAATTACATTTTATTAATTAAAAATTATATATCAAATTTAACGATAATATAGAGTTAAATTAATAAATATGATCACCACTTAAAATTATAAACATCATTAATGTGAATTTCAATACATAATTAATGTCAATATTCTTTAAAGCTATAAACAAATAAATTTTATAATAATTATTATGAATTACTTTTTAGTTAAAATAATAGTTCTTTAATTACTGTACCCAACAGAATAATTTAGTATAGAGAATATTTATCATAGATTATAGAAAATTTGTGAACTTAATGTTTCTGGTTAAATTTAACAATAATATTATAATTAATTATTGATAATTTATATAATGAGTTTTATGCAACACATTTATAAATGAATCTACAGCTTCGTATTAAAAGCTTATTCATACGATAGTAATGCAGGCAGGTATTACTAGATAATTCTAAAATATGATATTGAATGTCAAAGTTTGTAAATAAATACCTTTTACAATATAATGAAGTTATATTTTGTTTTCGATCAATTTTGATAGCAAACGATTAATTTGATCAAAGTTTCATTTTTCTGTTTTTGTCAAACTAGGTCAAACTAAAAATAGGTTCTTTCATATAATAGTAATTAACTTAAATGTCATCAAATTATTTATACTTCAATCAAATAGAATATCTTGTAGTAGGATAAGTATTTGGAAATTTATTCTACTTATATAAATATTTAAATATTTAGCATGATAATTACAAATCTTTAAAATATGTAATTTCATTTTACTCAAATTTTATGCATTCGATAACTTCCGAATACTTATATCATATCTTTAATTTATTACCTTCATATCACTACTTACATAAACTTGAAAGAATATTATCAAATTAATATTTATATCGTTTCTTTCAATTAAGGATTAACAAGCTTCAAAATTACAAAATTCATGAAACCAATACTAATTTCTTTTATTTTAAGTAAATGTATGAAGAGTAATGAAACATATTTAGAGCATATACATTGTTTATTATGATAAAAGTCCTAAAAATTTTCAAGCTTTTTAAGCTACTTACATGACATCAACAGTAAAATACAACATAATGATTCTGATCCCGGTATATAGCATTGGTCATCGTTTATTTTCAGATACCTGTAACTATAAATGGAGACGCACATATCTGTATATATATAACATACTTCAGATATCTAAAGTACAGTAAAGAACATTAATTATTGTAAAATTAATGAAGGATATAAATATACAATAATAATAAAGAAAACAAATGTATCCTACAAATTCTGGTGTCCAGGCCTACTGTCACCTATAATCGAAGGATTCCAATTAATTGATCAGACATTTTATCCTAGGTTAAATAATTGAGCCGAATGCTTACCCCAGCCAAGCTTTGTAAAAGATAAATATATATAATAACTATATATATGTGTGTTATATGTAAATAAGTAGATTTTTTAAACACAAAAGAAAGAGTAGTTTTAACACTCTGTTTCTAGCTGTATCCGGGAAAAATTATGGAAAGTGACTAATATTATGGAGAGTTGAGGCATAGATATTTGTAATTGTGATATAAATAAATATTAAGTACATTTTTATTCTTTTTCCGCTTCCATAATTTCTAACCTTTCTCGTCCAAATTAAATGTCTGAATCACGTGATAATTATTTACATGAACTAATTAAAAAAGCGAAGTAAGAGGTGAAAAATTAGAAGAAAGAACTATTGAATGCATGAAAAGATAAAAAGAATAAAGTTTTTATAAGACAAATGAATACGTCACGACATGAGGAAAAATCGAGGAGAGAAACAATTAAAATAAAGTCAGAAAAAAGAGAGAAATTAATCCCACTACGAACGAAAAAACTAAAAGATTACATTAGATCAGGAGAGGATTTTCTCTCGGCACACTCAACATGGCATTTAGAGCTACAAGGACATTTCTTCACAAATAAAACCGATGCTATCAAGAAAGTCATAATAAAAGAAAAAGCGCTACTAAAATTTCAGCCTTTCGTGAATTTATTCGAATAAAATAATAATTAAAAGACAAGCCATCATACCAAATTCATCATTTAGTTAAATCATAATGAGATATCTATTATTTTAAATAATAAATCAAATTAATAAAAGAAGATACCGATACTTGATAATAAATCAATATATTATTATTTCATAGTATAATTTTTTCTCGAACTCGCAGCGACCAAGATCTTTATTTTATATTATTTAATTTATTCCAATTGTATTTATTTTTATATCTTATTACAAGTTGATTTATTAATTAAGAGAACAAAAGAATGACTCTCTTTCTCTCTGTAGTGTCCGGCAATTGCGAGATCACAATAACAGAAGCTAACTCACCTCAATATATAAATTGTATAAGATTAATACGTTAATTATTAGAATTAATTTCTACGATATATAGATATACTTTATAATTAAATGATTTAATAATACCTTGGAGTTACCCCCTTTTAAGATAAATGGAAAGGCTATCTTAAAATTTGAATAAAAATTTTTACTTTGTCTACCACACTAATTTTATCATTTTTAACATTTAAAATAATCTATGAAATAAATAAATTGAGTGTTTATCGCGATCTGTAAATGTTGAATAACGGCACAGCAAAAAGAAAAGGAGATGTTCTTACTATAATTATATAAATACTTTGTTCAAATTATTAAAATTTGTTATCATATGTTTATTATATGCAACAATCAATAATTTAATGTTTATATAACAAAAAATATATTTATACAAAAATGAATTTGATTTGTTTGAAATGAAGGGTTTTATTAGCGGTACCAAATTTTTTCTCTTATTCTATGAAATTGATCTATTAACTTGTTTGGACATTTTGCATAAACATGTTGTAACCCAGAATTTTCAATGACTGTTGGCAATACTGCATTAAAACTATGAAGAAGTAAAGCCGTTATTTAAGTTACAAATAACTTCTAATCAATTTCCATGTATTTAAAACATAATTATATGATTTATTATTTTTCTTCAAAATATTGTAACAAAATTATAACGAGTTCTAAGCATTTGGACATCTTATATTTAAAAAAAATTTTTATATATAAACAGTATCTCTTGTGATCTACATGTTATTAATAACACAAGAGTCTATCGATATTTAAAAACATTAATTGATTTTCAGCGTTAAGAAAAGTGAGAAAAAAATCTAATATTGATATCAATATAAAATTTGTTTACTAATGCAATAATATGGTTGATGTATAATTTCTTGATTTAATATTTGACAAATTTGCATTAATAGAACATCTTTTAAATAAAAAGAATGTTTATTTGTAGTACAGTGATGGCGGAAATGAAAATATTATCATTAAATTATATTAATTTGTAAACGTAAGTTGTTTTAATTATCCAGATTGTGAGATTAATATGGTAACTAGTAAGATTTTTAGTATTTAAAATTATATTACAAAGTTGTGAAAGTATCATATAACTGTTTTCATTTACTTCTACTGAATTATATTCTGAACCAAGATGCAAAAGGTTTTTGTTATTCCTAGTCCTTGTTATTCTGTAAGAAATTATTGAAAATGTTGTCTGTTTTGATAAAGCAATAATGCTTAACAGGTATTTTTATTCGAGGGTTCTTAATTGCTGGTCACAGACAAATTAATGAAGGCAGCTATTTTATTTTATATTTTAAAACATATTTTATTTATTACGAAGTAATAATTTATCAGTTGCTATGAAAGTAAGTATCTGATGTTCTATTATTTTTCTCCTCGGCATTTCAAGACGTAGGATAATGACATGCACGTGCGCAAGATTTTCTGGTTTTTCCTATACTTGCGTCAGACCCGTCGCAGATATTCCGCATTATTCGCGGCCGCCACCCCTCCACATCACCGCTCACTATCATAGGTAGTTCAAGGTTCCAACAGAAAATATATCTAGAATTTTCGACAACTATAGATATTAATTTTATGTTTTAAAATAAAAAGTATTCCTAAAAAATTAATAAATTTAATATAAAAATGTATCTATATTAAATTATTTACGATAAAATCAAATTTTATCCTAAACTAAATTCTTAAATACCTAAACACAAGGAACATTTTTTAATTTTTCTTATCATAGCAACTTCATTATATAAGTACTATTTTTTTTTCATTATATCAGTACTATTTTTCTTATCATAGCAACTTCATTATATCAGTACTATTTTTTTTTTCACTATATCAGTACTATTTTTTTTTTTTCATTATATCAGTACTATTTTTCTTATCATAGCAACTTCATTATATCAGAACAATAGTAAGAAAGTTTTATTTATTTATTTTAACATATAAGATTTGGAAAATCATAAGATATTAAATATTTTGAATATATATGAAACAAAATATGTTTTTCAAAAAAAATTAAATATATGAAATTTTAATCGAAATTAAAATTCAAATATCAATCTTCAATATTGCTTTATAAATTTACATAATAATATAGGGAAATTCTTTTTACTTCATATAATTTCTGAATTTATTCGCTCTTACATATCTTGAATATATTAAATACATATTTGTAAACAATTTCAAAACAAACGAGTATACAGCTAAAATAGAAATTATCTATTCATAAAATACTGTACATTTCACTTTAAAGCTTAAGAATGATTCAATAATATTAATAACAAATAATATAATCTCATTTATGAAATAACTAATAGATATTTTAATAGTCACATCAATATTTTCATAAAAAAAATATTTTTTTCAAAAATTTATTGTTTAATTAATCTATTATAGTTTAGTTAAATCAATAATTTTTGCTTATGTAAGATAAATTTCTAATTTTTATTTTTTTAATGTTACATATGGGTTTTGGTTCGTTTCTATTCACGTAAAAATTGGAGGCAACAGAATTATCCCCAGTATAGTTGAAAATCCTTAATTAAAAACAAACAGTTAAATAATAGTACTATTTATGAATAAAAGAATATTAAACACATCATTAGTCACGTGTCAAAGCAAAAGCTAAAAAATTCAAGCCGAAAACGAATATCTTCAAGTTGACATCTTAATCCAGAATATCTCATAATGATTTATCTTAATTCCTTTGCTTCGAGCTTTATAACTTTTCTTGCCTTTAGCTACTATCACCTCGTATAATTCTTGATAAAACGTATCTGAAGATGTTATGTTTTCAATTTGATTGAAAATAAATAAAATTTAATTCAATGATAATAGTTTCATGCATGTTTTATTCGGATAATTAATTTTAGTGAATAATATCGAGTTTATTGTTTAGGCTTGATTATATATTTATCATACTGAAATAATTGTAAGATATAATCAAGATCCAAGTATTCAAGAACTAATATAGTTGTGTACTTCAAATTTTTGTTTTAAGATATTAATGAAATAATATAAAACTTTTAGAAACTGCTATCTGAATAAATGGTTTATATTAAAAATACACAATTTTGTAAAATTATACAGTTTAAAAATTAAAATTTTTTATAATAATTCTGACTCAACGAAGTAAATATTATTATATTTTTAAAATGAGCATGCATCATTTTATAACAGTAACTCAATTCTTATTTTATATTTTACGAATACAAAATTCAATTATACTTTTTCACAAAAATTTAATCACTAATGTCAAAAGAAGTATTTAGTAACTTAAAAAAATTTATTATTAAATTTTTACATAATAAAAACTTAAATATGAATTTAGCTTATATACAATGCAACTATTTGAATTTAAGTGCAATCCGAATCACTTTATTCTTAAGTTTTTTAATACTTTTAAATCAAAATCAAAATTTCTGATAATATTAACCTAATTATCTAAATAAATGCCAAAATATTTTATTATATATTACATTAAAAATTAGAAGAATCAAAATATCAGACTGTAACTTTTACACGTCATTTTATATATAACAACACGCTCTACATCGTTTAGTGTGGAATTCTTGAAATTCTAGTAAAGATTGATATTAATGTTTGAAATAAGTACTTGAAGTTACATATTGAGAAAAATGATTACAGTTACTCACCTAAGTGGATAACTATTTGTAATGCATTTTCTTCGTCTGAATTATAAACTATTCTAAATTAAAGCAAGTTCAATGGAAAATTGCCTTTAATAATGAAATGCCGTTAGGTACTTAATATGTAGTATTTGATATTTTCCTAGAACTTGAAAGCTTTTCGAAAACCTGCTACTAGACAATGGAGCCGCACGTCGTAGTAGATCTGGTAAGGAGCTCTTGAATGTTCTCGGCGGAAAACTACAAAGGTAAACTCAACACGCACGTGATTTTCAAGAATAGGTTAGCGCCAAGTGAAATATTTGAGTTCCTTTAAATCTTTGGACGCCGAGGCACTCGCCGAATTCACGAAAATATCATTAGATTTCTTGCTCTACTGCGGATATATAATTTGCTACTGCAGTAAAAAGTTGCTCTAGCCGATAAGTTGCGTTATTCACTTTGCCAGAGAAGGAAACTTAGCTATCTGCAACGGACCAGAATAGTCTAATCTCGAATTCTAGACTGAAACTCTCAATTATTTTCCTTGGTATGAATTGAATAATCACTCAATTATGTGGGTTAATATTCTTCGAATTCGATATTTGAAATCTTACGAATTTCGTTTATTATACATTGAAACTGTTTGTTATGAAGGGCAAAGATTTTGATGGAATCACCGATAAATTGTATGTTTGCGTTACAAAGGGAAAGTTATCAATCCTGGTAAAACTTTCTACAGAAATAGCTACATGAAACTGTTTGCTGCATAAATAAATGAATTTTGTAAGTATTTTGTAGAGGAAGCCACGCGAATTATTATTTCGTATTTAAAACATTTTTTAAATAACGAACAATCTGATAATTGTAGAAAATTAGTCCGCAAGTTGGACAGTCTCAATTTCTAAACATATATATTAAGAATTATCTCGTATATTAACGAGATTCAAAAGATTCAAAATTAACGGTAGTATTTTCCAAAATTATCGTAAACAATTTTAGATGTAGTTTACAAGCACTTTTGCTAATACTACCATGATTAGCCTGCTCTACCTTAATTCGAAAACTTCGCTTTGGGTGGTGGTACCTATGCTGCTGCATCAGAATGCTGGCGTTGACTTGCGTTCCGCAATCCCAGAAAACCACTCCTGACGAAGGAGAAAGAGATTTCCACTCCCGAAAGCTCGTGTTTTCATCGCAGTCCGTGTGAATAAATTTAATGCGAGTTAAAAGAAATCATTACTGAATGGCTTGATATTTGAATCGCTACGCGTTTAAATATACATTTTAAAATGACCCTTGTTCAAGGGTAGCTGGTATCTTGTAATTGATAGGGCAGTGATAATATTTTTCGTTGACACTGGAATGATTTTGTTTAGACAAATTTTTTTACCGTTAAGCAATATTAATTGAAATACCGATTACTAGATAATAATTATTCCTATATGATAACTGAGGTATGTTGGTACCTTTCATGAATATTGCTTCGTTAAGCAAATATTTCAAATTCACAATTTAAAAATTAGATTATTAGTTAATACCGAACACTGAAAATCGAAATATGAAGTATCTTAATAATTTAGTAGTTTTGATGTTGTTGAAGAAATAAAACATTGTACCATACGTAACTTTAAATTTAAATATTATGAATAAAATGTATTACTATATAAGTACGTCTTATATGAATAATTAGAACAAATTCTTTATATGTAACAAGAATTCAATTAAAACTATACATATTTTTATGAATGTACCTTTTCAAATCTGATTATATTTTATTAAATCTAAATAAAACATTATTTGCTAATTCAGTGATAACATTATTTTGCTAATTCAATGATAAATATCGTAATATAGATTTAGCTAATTAGAAATGAAATTTCTGACCTTTTGATACTGAATATCCATTAAATTAACAGTTCCAATTGCACATAGTATTTACCTACGTATTACCTAAGTAGTATAGTCTATTATAAACATCATGAATTTTAAACTTTTACCGATACTTAAATTAGTTTTTTTGCAATAAATGATATTCTATATTTCAAGTTAAAATAAAAAGCTATTGTCATTTCATTGTCAAAATAAAAAGCTATACATAAAATAATTATTAGCAATTATTATTAAATTCATACAATCGTAAAATTTAAACTTTTAAAGCAAATAATTGGCATAATTATTTTTTAATAAATTAACGAAAATAACCATAAAGTTAATAATTCATATAAAGATTTTAGTTTTGAATTAAAAAGAATTTGTAATTTCTATGCTCGCCATAGAAATTACAAATGAAATATATATTAAGAATATAATGAAAAAATTCTTAAAAGACTCTGATTTTTAACCATAAAATTGTTACTATACATCTTTTAAAAACTTCTACGAAGCTGATTTAAAACCAATAAAGCAGCTTAATAAACAACATAAAAAGATGCTCTTCAAGACACAAACCAAAAGAAAAGGGAAAAGAAGATAGAGGGGGAGAAAACACAGCCCAGTGAGGATGATAGGGACGAGCGGAAAAAGAGGGTTACAGCCCTTAGCACGACCTCGCCCCTTCTTTTTTATTATTACACTAGTCCTCATTGTCTCTGTTGTCTGGCACATCAAGTGCAGTACAGGGGATAAATGAAACCTGGGTGCGAAACACTCCACTCGAACGGGCGTCGCTCTTATTTGACTCATGTGGAGTGTCGGAGTCGCTTCTCTTTGAAGTAGGGCTCACACGTGTCCGGACACACCCCTTTTCACTCGTTTCTTCCCCTCATTATTTTCTTCCCGTATTTTTTTTTCCATATAAGGATTTTTGAGTCTTGTTTATTGCTTCTTCATAGTGCCGTTCGCTCTCGAATGATTAAGGAACTAATACACGTATCAGTTCAATGCACGCATATTTACACGTACTCGTAATTGTTTTTTTTAAGTAAGTCAGGATGGTACATAAAGTACGGTAACTCGAATAAAAAGCGTTGGTAATATATCTAGAAATATACAGAAAATAGAATTTTAAAATAGGAAGTGTATTACAATTCGTATTAGATTTCTTACAAAATGTTTACAATTTTTATACTAATATAGAAACACCTCTTTGAAGTTGATTCTTCACTTTTTTCTTTCGTCTTTCTGATTTAATTTATTAACTACATGAGATAATTTATCTATATGTTAATACACACACACACACACACATCAATTTTAGATCCATGTTTTACTCGTCAGTAATATACCGAAATATGCTCTACTTATAAAAATTTCCTTAAAATGTTTGGTTATGTTTAGGCGCTTAAATTCATCCAAATTTAGAACATTCACTTTTGCAAGCTAATAGTACTTAGTTATTAATATTATATAATATTTCTTTCAGACGTATACCTGTAGTAAAACTATGTAATTCTTAGTTTAGAAATAAGAATAAAATTGTTGAACTACTTAAAATAAGATAACAGCTATTTTCAAAGGAGTATTAGTATTAATAATTCATCAAATTCAAATCATTCTAATTTCATTTAATCTTTTTATAATATAGTTTATTATCAAAAATAATCAGAAGATTATTTAAGAAAAAATTATAATAAATAATAAAAATATTTTTGAGGAATATAATTTTGTTTTTTACTACTTTAATATTTTCACGGTTATCTTTATAATTCGCAGCTTTTATTTTTGGTAAATAAACGCTATTATTTATTTTATATTAAAATATAAAATAGTATATTAAAATATTTTTAAATTCAAGAATTTATATTCTACATTTTATTACCTTCATGTTTAAATTGAAACTCTGTATATATACAAATTTTAAAATGAAAATTTTATAATATTAAATATACAAGTTTTATAAATTGAAAGTAGCTGAAAATGAAAATAGAAAAATTTATTATTTGTAATTATGAAAAAAGTAATGAAATTTCCACAATTTTTCCCATTTAAAAATTCGAAGTATGATACTTTGTTGCATTTTCGCAACTGAATGGTACTACTAATAACAGACGGACTAATGAATTTTATAATTACTACGATACGAAGATTCATGATAGGTCAACGGATTCAAAGTACTGTAGACATAGTCTGGTTAATTCTATTTTTCATAGATATCAGAATAATATATATTCGAGACAAAATAGAATTCAAAGTTAAGAATAAAGTCTACTAGTTTCATCTGCTATTTCATATAATTTTCAAGATAATATTTAAACTATTTATTTTATTTAAAAATGAAGCTTTTAGAAAATTATTTTTCCGATACATGCATAATCATCTTTTCATACTACGTATATATTAAAATTAGATTCATTACTTATATATCATCAAGTTTGATTTAGAAGATATGTTTCAAAACTTACAGAATTAAAATCACTTTTAAGAGTACATATATGATTATCTTGTAGGTTATTATTATAATATTCGATTTAGAACAATTGCAATTTTATTAAATATGATATTTAATATTTCTTTGTACTTTAATCATATTCTTTTACATTGAATATATAATATACTAATTATTTTAGTATTACTAATTACTAATCACTTTTTTCAGAGACTTATTTATTCTAACATCCGAAACCTTCAAATCAAGAAAATGTAAAGAAAATACCGAATGTTATAAAGTATCCGGCTGAAAGTAGATAATTTTCCTTGAAACTTTATGACAGACCACTTCTTTTACATTTATGTTCACATATTACAGACTTAATTACGTAGAAGTCGAGTAGCTGAAATCAGATGATTTTGCACACAAGCTAGACCGAGTGAAGATCGCGGACATTAAAAAATGTACGAGGGGTGCAACACAGCGTTGGGATAAATAAATACGGGGATGAAGCCTTGTACGCATATAATTATTTTTTATTTATCGGTAACGCGTAATGCAGATGAAGTTCTTAGCCTATCCTTGCAAAGTGCCACCTGAGACTTTTAATAGGAAAGTCGGGTCCGTGCGACAGCGATACGGCGTTATTACATCGCATTATAGTGATGCACTTCTTTCTTTCTGCTTTACCTCCAACACCGTCTCTCTCTGATATCACATCACGCTGTCTGTATGATGCAGTCAGTTTTATAGATACGAAACAGATATACATATGTGTCCTCAAGCAAGACGGAAGTTGTTACTTTCTTTCCGACGTGAAACGCTACGAAACGTAGATACTTTTTGCAGGTGACGGTTTTGTATCAGAGAGAAGGAATACTACTTCTGAAAAGTAACTTCAACAGTAATACTCTTGTTTTTCAGATATTTTTGATAGACTCCGAAGTATATTAATGAATTTAAGTGAATGTAAATAGAGAAAGCGATAATATGTATTGAAAATATTGTTTATTAACGTCCTAAGTTAGTAGCATTTCTTACAGTAATTTAAATTAATTTTATTATTAAATCTAAATAACATTTCATTAACATAAAAGTGTAATATTAAATAATGATAAGTCTTCATTTTCATAAATAATATTACCACAATATTAATAATATGATAATTACAGTTATAATAAACTATTGGCATTCAAATCGTATTTTTGAAAGAGTTGAATTCACTCTATTGCCATGTACGTAAAAAGTTTATTTTATTATGGTTATTTATTTATTATTATGATTTTTATTACTATTTATTTTATTATATTTTATTTTATTTTTTCATAAATAAAGATAATTTTTTCAATATATTGTTTATATACTGTATATTTCTGCGTCATCAATTATTTTTTACAATAGTATTTTACTATAATTCTTATAACATGGAGCTAAAGTGTAATTAAAATTCCAATAGGACGTTAGAAGTTACTTCAATTTAATTTAGTAAATTGAGATTTTTAGAGTAAATCAAGTTTTATAAAAAAACATAAATATATTAAATAAAATCTATAATAATATATAAAATATTTAGAAATATTATTTTATTATGAATTTATAAAATTGACATAATTTTTAAGTTTTTAAATTTTAAAATGTTATATCAAATTAATTTTTATAGTATTGTACTAGAAAAGATAATGCATAACCTAAGAGAAACTTGAAGCTATACTATTCTATTTATTTAATAATATTTTGGCAATAATACGGCCTAAATAGGTTTTACGAATAATCATCTCGTCATTAGACAATAGCAGTAACGAGAATTTCATTTTAGATAATATGCAATTGTATGGGTGGCAACTTATGACGGGGAAACACTCGTTCATTCGGAAAAGAGAGCTTTTATAAATTCAGGTAGAAAAATGATAAATTTAAAGTTAAGATAAAAGAAATTCAGTTGTTATTGGCTATTCATCGAACATTTTGTAAATCTACACTGTACAAATTTGTAAATAATAATACTCTATTACATAAAGATGAAATAAAGCATTTTATTCGTTTAAAATAATAAACCTCTTGATAAATCAATGAGTGCATATGATAATTTATTCTTATTAAGAGTTAATAAAGAAGCGTTGTATCTCTAGAGCAGAGATCGAACAACTATTCAAGAATTGCGATCTTTCATCTTAAACGATTACTCTTCATCAATATTATTAAACTTAGGTTTATTTGGATATTTAATTTACAATATTGCTTACTTATCATAACTGTTTTGTTGCGAATAAAATAAGTTACAAGCGTAAATTTATAATATTTATTAAAAAAACACATACTCCTGTGTCTACTAACAGAAATACTTAGAGTAAGAAATAATTATAATAAGATGTTTAAGAATCGAATAAATAATATAGTCGAAAGAATATGAACACTCATTATAAAATAATATTATTAAAAGTGAGATTTGAGTTATTTATCTTTATTGCATAGAAAATAAGTCTGTAAATTTTGTATCTGCATTTATGAAAGAGTCGTAATTTCTTTGTGACATTTAATTAATCGGTAAACACAATCGAGTACAAAAGAAATATTGTTTCGTTCATAGATTGCATTAGCGCTATTGTAATAAATGTAATAAATAACTAGTCGTAAAGGCAATTTAAAATAAAAATGAATAAAAGGAATGAGTAAAAGGCATTGCAGTAGTGAATCACATTAACTATTGAGAACTAATAAATATTGAATGATAATAAAATAAATACTAATTTGAAATAAGTCAAAAAGTTTGGTTGTATGGTAAGAATGGGTTCTTTGGTATAGCCAAATGGAATTGATTTCGTACAAGTTGATACGTGGTTTTCGTTTACGGGGACGCTTATGTTACAAAAAGCCTCACATACCAAAAAATTGTCGTTGTATACCCCCTTCTTGAAGTGAAACTAAGCAATGGATAATTAAAAAATTTTCTGATACGGAACGTATGTTATTCGAAGAAACCTTATTTATTAGGGAAAAGATTAAGATTCGTTGTTTAGAAGAACTTGATCGATTGGGATCAACTAGCTGTACAAGCACCAACATGCTTTTATGAGTGTTGAAATAGTCGAGAAATTTGCGAAACAGTTAATCGTGATAGGATCAAACGAATAATAAGTCATAAAAATGAAAATTTCGAGCAATAAATTATTATTCTCTAAATTATTATTGTCTTCGCTTCGCCTACAAGGTATAAATTTGTTAATTAAGTAAAATAAAAGAATATTACAATAAAATTGTGTTTTCTTTATTTTCATTTAAATAGAATATCCATTAATCTCAATAATACACGAAACACTTTTAATAACAAAAATTTCAATGTTGCTTTTGACATCAATAATAAAATAAAATGATTAGAAAAATTATACTCACATATATTTTATAGATATATATTATATTTATATTACTTTACAATAAGTATATGTATATATACTTTTATTCTTTACGAAATTTATATTACATTTTTGAGATCATAATCAAAATAAAGTAATGTATGTTTAAATCGTATAATATTAAATATTTAATCTGCAATCTATTTGAGATTTTATTAAAAGTTGTTTTATTGATAAATTCGTGATAAAATTTCTTCTAAGTTATTATTAAGACATTTCTTGAATCAGTTTACATTATTTAAATTTTTTTTTTACTATATTATTTCTAACAAAGAAATTAGATTAGAACAAATTTCATAAGGTTTAATTTAAATTTTCGAAGAGAACAATGGTTCGCCGTAAAGAAAAATCGAATGTCAAAGTAATTCGATAAAAAACTAATGAAATACAAATTCGACTAATAGTCCTATTTGATTCAATAAGAAAAAAATTAATTCCAGCAAACGTGCGATTCCGCAGCCATCGAAAGCCTCCGAATCGGAAGTAAATTCCCTTCTATAAGAGAAAAAAAAGCGGAAAGCTCGATTAAAGAACGAAACAGCATTTAACCTGGTGTAAAAGTCTGATAGTGGGAATAAATGGGCAATTCATCGACGATAAAGACCCTTTTACGCCTCGCAAGATTCCTTGGGCGAAGAATTGGCTGCCCACCGCCGTCCCGTCATACAAAGGCTAACTGTCAAGTGCAGTAAACGTAAGTAAACGAAAAATACGAGGAAGTGGGGAGAAAGAAGTCGAATTGGTGCGCAGTCTGTTTACTGATATTCGCTTGGATATGCCTCACGGAAATATTTTTCGACTTCGATGGTTTTCTGTGGGGGATGTTGTTGCTACTAGATTCGAAGTAGTAACTCCTTTACACTGTTAAGTTACATTTTAGTTGCTACTTATCCGTAATTTTTGGAAAGCATTCTATAAATGTAACAATAACTTCGAACTAAGAAATCAGTCTCACGTTAAAAAACTTACTAGAGTATCATAACATTATCAGATCTATTTTATTTCTGATTGAAAGTAGCTTTAATAGTTATTTTTCATTCACGTTTTACTCTTCTAAGTTATACAGTTAATATCAAAACTTTTCTACATTTTAAAATGTATTTTTATTGAGTAGATTAATTATAATAATATTATTCATAATAATTTTTACCAATATTTGATATAATTATTATTAACAGTTAGTTAAAAAGTCACTAGTGATAATATCAAAGATAAAAGAATTTGCAAAATTTGTTATTATTTTATTAATTATTTTAAAGACCATATGTGAATAATTAAAATCTTACATTAATATATATTCTACTTACTAAGAGAATATAAAATAAGTTAAATATTTGTTAATAACATTAACAAAATTTCAGATTTTTATAACACATGATTCAATGCTGGAGAAGAAATTTATTTACAGTTATTAATTACCAATAATTTAAACAAAATCTCAATTATTATAGAATGAAACAATATAAAGAGACCCTTTTTTCAGAACATTTTTTTTACAAATAAACTAACCAAATTCAGATGTTGATAGCAGATGTTTATTTTATACTATAGAATTTCATGTATTTTAAAAACCTTAACCAATCGAGTTGAGCCGTAAAGTACTGGGTCCACATACGTAACAGCAGTGAAGTATCTTTTATGCATGGCCGATCTATTACAAACGCATGAAAGGACGGTTATTAAATTCCGACTACTGAACATACATCAAGTTTCTAGCAACAATGTTGCTGATGCCAATACTTATACTTCCACTACTAAATAATTAAGCCCAAATTTACAAATCCGTTATCAACACATACGCAGCTGAATGCGATAGGAGGAAGAGACAGCATGTTTTATTCCCTTTCCTTATTCCCGTGTAGCGAACTTTTGTTTCAGCAGGTCAATTTTCACAAATTCCATCTGATTCAGTTTGATAATGTCTAACTCGACTAATTTTGAATGTACGTGACTTATGAGAATTTTGTAAGACTATTTCGTAAGATCAAAAAGAACTGTTAAATTCGATCTAGAGTACGTATATTTCTTTGCGACCACAATACTCATGTTATGAATGCTCGTGCAAAAGTGTCTGATTTGAAATACAACGAAACTATTTTACGAAACTTATTTTATAAAAATAAGATATTTTTGAACTCTTTAAGAGATCATAATTATTAGTAATCAACTTAATAATCGATAAAAAAAGTCTATGCAACATTCATATCTAATAAGGTATTCACTTCTATATTACTGTAATTTTGTATAATTAATGAATTAATGTTCAATAAGTTTGCTTTTTCAATTAATAAAACTAATAACTCGTACTGACTCAATATAAACATTAAAATTCATCTGAATGCGTCTTGCAACAAAATATTAATGATTCAAATACTTATTTTCAAAAGAAGATATGACTATGAAACTTCTTAATAAGACGTAACCATTCTGAATATGTATCGGTGATTGTAATTTCCAGTCATATTTAATATACGTATTTAATATGCATATCAGGTAAATCAATATCTATGTTTTTATACGGTAATTTCATTGAAAATCAAATACATAAGTATTTATCAGATCAATATTTTTTCCATAAATTAAGTTACTGTAATAAGGTAATATAATTTTACTATATTTAAAGAACAAATTTTAATAAAATAATAGTTTTTAAACTTATATTGAAATTTATAAATAAAATAGCTACAAATGTAGCAGAAATCTTCATAATAAACGAAATTTTATATATAGTCAATATAAACTATGAATATTACATAATATATTTTGAACACTTTTTCAGAAACACATCTAAAACTTAATCCAATTAAAATGCACGTTATTTAATCGAAAAAGGTACATTGGAACTCTATTCTAGCTATAAAAACAGGACAATTATAACTCAATTGTTTGTAAAATTTCTTATTGAAACTGTGAAATTGATACAAAAACAACTACTATAGTTTCGATTATAGTATTTCCAACTAATAACTTTGGTTCATATGCTTATGTAATTTCGATTTGATTTTCACGATTCAGAAATAAATCAACCAATTGTCATGAGTAAATATACACATGATGACCCAAGAGCGATTAAACTCTTGTAATTTTGTGAAACTTTAATAATATATCAGAACTTAATTTATGTCATCAAATTTTCTAGATAACAGAATATTGTGACAGGAAGAAATTGAATGAAATATAAAACTAGAGTGCAATGAATGAAATGAATTTGTACAAAAATTGCTTTTGCTATTAATTATAACGATAATTCATATGTAACCGAATGAATTCATCTCTATCAATACAATCCATTAAACCATAACTTTTTTGTAAAAATTACTTTCAGATGATATATATTATTGAAATAGTTAATATTCATCTTTACGAAAGACTAATATGAATTGAAAACTAGATGAAACAGATTTGCTCTAAAGTATTATAGAAAATACTTGTTCATATCTAAAATGAAATAAATTAATGAATGTATAAAAATTGATAGAAGGTTCTGAATAAATAATAAAAATAATAAAATTTTCATTATGTATTATTATTTCTATAAATTGTAGATGTCTTTTAAATATCCAATAAAAATATGATAGCCAAGGTTAATTATGTTTAATTAATTACATTATCATAACGACGTATAATTTTCCCTTACCATAATAATAAAACGCGTTTATTACTAAATATTTACTTCATGTATTTTCAGACAAAATTTACTTCTTCTTCGCATTAGACAATTAGCTGGTTTATTGAAATTAATGAGCAGTAAGGCATTGAAGGCTCAACGAGGACGAGAAAGTGGATAAAAACTCAGTGTAAAGGTAAATCAGATCAGTACTCCTTGATTATGGTTTCATGTACTAAGCACAATAAAATACATAATTACTTGTCTTTTTAAGAATTTTACATTCTTTGGTTTTTTAAATTAAAGAATTTTTAAATTTTTAATATTTCAAAATTTTTAATCAATTATACTTTCTTAAATATAATGAAATTCTTATAAAAAGTAGGATAGTTTTTTGAAAATGTTTCAACTAAATTTAGATTGATTTATTTTAAAAATTATAATTGAATACTAATATTTAGATAAATATAATAAGTAATTACCATGATTTTGTATTATATCTACTTTAAGTCTGATTATAAAAAATAGAGTACATTAAACTTTAATGATAATGAATATTTACTACATTATATTGCATAGAGGAAAATATTTATACAAATTTTATCATTTTTCAATATAACTTCCCTACATTTTAACTTGTTGATCAAGATATTTTTCAAATTATGAATATAATAATGGATATAAAATTCAATTTATCATATTTGTGAATATTTTTAATTTTTAGACAAGTGAATGAATCTATAATATGATAGTATATTTATAGCATCGAGAATATTTTCACTGAGCAAAAGTAAATTGAAAACTGCCTACATATGATTTCAAAGTTATTTGATATAATAGCAAAATTATTATACTTTGAATACAAGTTTCTTTACCAGTTTCTATAATAAATACTAAATAATGAATTAACATGCAATTGTATGGACTTTATTTTGTGCTTGTAAGTTCTCTAAGGAATATCGATAACGGAAAATTTCATCTAAAGTTTTCATCATTATAACTTCAGTAGTTTTCAATATATCAAATATATACGCTATATATATTTTGCTTATAATAAACATTATGTCTTATAAATATTCTGCACAGACGAATTAAGTAGAAAATTAGTGATTGATTAAAAATGCGGCATATCAGTTCTGTTGAATGTTTGGTAGGATCTAAAAAGATAGGAGGATCAAAATAAGTAAAATATATATATATGCACGCTGGAAAGTCGCACAAGATCTTTGAGAAATGGCGTATTTAAAGTGGACGAAATCGTTTCTTCTCGTCAAGAAGAGACACAACCTTCCCTTTCGTAGAATGGAAAAATTCAAGTCATCTGGGATATTGAACTTCAAGAATGCTTTATCAAGTGTTTATTATAGGTAATTTTAACTTAGATGCTATCATATTGTAAATAGATAGATGATTTTTTTATTAAACTTTTTATTAAACTTTAAATACTCAATAACTCAACGCAATTATCAAACACAAAGAAAATCTAATAAAATATTACCCAACGTAAATAGTGAATTTTTTGGCAAATAAAAATAAAGATTAGTAATCAAGCCTACTGAAACTGTAAATCATGTGATTAACATTTATATTCATCCTAACTTATGAATTTAAAGCTCAACTGTAATTATAATCACAACTGTAATTGTAGTTACAACTGTAATTACAGTTACCAGATCTATAATAGTTGTTCGCTTGTATCATTAAATCTGTTGAACAGTTTGCACTTACCAAGTTCTGGTCCACAAACTCGCGGAATGATCTCGAGAATCGCACTGCAGGATGAATGCTCGAAGCATAGCTTCCTAGCATACAGGCAATTCAAAATGGCTACTGTTTTGCCCGATCCTGCAAATGAGAAAAATATGGTCATTCGTTTCTATTCATGTTCGAAAAATTCTCTTAAGGCTAAATTAATACGATATTATGTAAAATAACTGATAACCAAAGATATTTTTGAAAAGAGACTCTATAAAAGCTTATCGATTTTATAAATGTAAATCACACTTTCAAAGTATTGTATACAAAGTTTCTTCACCTGTTAGAAGATATAATTTTGAATATAAACATATGTTTGTCAAAAACATATTATTTTAATTCATACCAAATTTATAATTATAGACACAATAAAATTAAGAGAAAAATTTACACGTAAATTTTAACTATATTCAGAAATACTTAAGCTTATTACTGCAGTTCAATACTTGTATTATTTGCAAAATTTATTTAATTTTTATTATAACCTTTGGCTTCCATTCAACTTATGATACCTGTAAAAATTTCTTTAAAAAGATAAAAAACTATTTGCGAGTTATACTTACATCTTTATTTTTTCATACTTAAAGCTTTTATCCATATTTAAATTATTAATATGTTTTTAATAAACCCAAAGTTATTTATGTATATACATTCATTTGATTTTTAAGTATTTTTTTGAACGGTCATTGCATTTTAAATTTTCATAATATGAATAGTAATTCAGTTTTTAAAATTTAATTAGTTTTTTTTTTTTAATTCCAAATATCTGCTTTGTTTTGAAAATTTAAGTAAAAGAGAACCTTATCCAATACACCATAGCTTCTCAGTCTTATAAAAGCTTTATAATAATTGAAAAATCAAAAGTAGTATTTCGAAGCTACGAAATTACAATTAATATACTTACGTTCTTAAGTTCAAACTTTATAATATTTAAAAAGTTATTTAAAAAATAATTTTATTCATTTGGAAAAAAAGTAAATAACGAAAAGTATATAAATATAAGAATGCCTTGAATTGCTCATATCCCAATGAACTTAAATTCATAAATATCTATTTTCATAAATTAGAAATGTTACCCACATTGAAGTAAGTATATTTTCGATATTCTTTTTTTAAGAATTTCATACGGAACGATTAAACACAATTATATTTTTATAAAATTTCAATTCATTAATTTACTAAACATTTTTATGGCATAATAATAATACTAATATAAATAAGTTTGTCTTATACATTGTGTCAAATCGATTTCTCGTACGAAAATATTTTAAATTCAAGTTAGAATACTTACTAATTTGCTTTATATTCGATGTAATGTATAGCTGAGCAATATCTGTAAGGTACCTGCACAAATGTAACATAGGTTTCAAATGTTTCACATCGTGTATATAAAAGCTACGTCAGGCTACTTTTGCACTGCGATTCAATTTGGAATCATAACTAAATTCAATTAATCATTGTCAATGACAATAATGTGAAAATTTTATAGATTTGTTTTGATGGTAACGTAGTTTATTAAATAAGAATTTCATAGTTAATTGAAAAAATGACTGCGCAATACCGAAATTACTTTCCCCTTTTAAATGTATATTAATAGAAAATAAAAAATTACTCATTAGTAGTAATTTATAAGTAAATAAAAAAAGTCTAATTTTAATTTTTACTTTTATATGTTTATATAATTTTAATTATATAGTCATAAATAGTAAAAAACGTTGTGTTGCATCAAAGAATTGAATAATATAACACTGCTTCAAAACCGAAGCAATATAATTTATTTTTGAGAATCTCCAAATGTTCGTAAATCTTTCAAACTTAATAGCATATTCTAATTAATTATATTCTAATTAAATTGTCACAAATTATCAAACTAATTATTAATATAATAAATTATTGATGGATTTAAAAAGTTTGTATAGTCCTTAATACGAAAATATTTTGTAGATTCAACAAATTTCGTGATAATTTAAATATAAATCAATTATTGTTGTACTCAAATAAATCGTCAAAAATGTCAAAAGTTTTCCTTGAATGAATCTGCTCGGAATTAACTAGTACACACTTTGTCGAGTCCAATCAACGAGCGTTGGTCAACTCCTAGAAAAGCATAATTGTCGAACCATTTCATGCAACACGTGCACCAAACAAGCTCGGGCACACGTACAAACGATGATTGCATTGCCAATGAGAAGCTCAAATCTGGATGGCGCAATTAATTGAGGCCGGAGCGGCGCTAAGCGCGCAAGCGACCAATTGAAGCTCTTGATAGGCCCCTCGTTTCAAGAATACCCTAATCGTGACGAAGGCCCGATGCATTTTATGACCGGTTCTTGAGATTTCGAAATTAATTATCTCTTTCATTTGCTGCATCATACGTTCTGAGTATAAAATTTAAGAAGAGTCATGGGAATTTTTGAAAAATCGTCACTATACAAGGCCAATTCTTTATAAGAATAAATACCGGTATAATTGCACATAAGCAAACGTAGCTTTGATATATCACAAAGAGAATAAGAGTAAGAATGATGATATTTTATATTTTTTGATATCTCTTTCGCTAAAACTGTCCAAAACTCAACTGAATTTTTCAACTATCGAACTATTTTTTACGTGTTGCTCTTTTCTTTCACTATTTATTCTCTTTCTCTATCATTATTTGCTCTCTCTTCTTACCTTGTCTCTCAGTATTTTATTTTATATTGACTCAATTAAAATGCCAGAATACTTATTTTAATAACATTAAATTTTAATTTGTCATAATATTTTAGACATTAAATATTTTTTCTTTATCGATAAAAAAAACTCATCCTTTCTAATTATTTTTGGCGTTATACAGAACTTAGCTTAATTTGCAACATCTACTAACTATAATTTTAAGCGCGATTAAATTTTTTTCTGAAGAATTTGTCTCTATTTATCTATGTCATGGCCTCTTCTCTCTATCTTTTCTTTCTTTTTTCTTAATTCAGCCTTTATACTTGTACGTTACTTTTTTATCGGTAATTTAATCGACACAAAATCTTCAATCGATTGATCTTTAAACAACTCATCCAGAAGATTCTTTCTCAAAGTGCCATGATTTAAACCACTACTTTCTGAATTAGAATCATTAAGATGTCTTTTTTCTCATAATTTCCTTATCCATTAAGATAATAATATAAATAAGTATTCAAATATTATATATTATTTTATATTATTTTATATTATATTATTTTATATATTATTCAAATATTTAAGAGACCTTTAAATCAAAAATAATTTTGTATGTACATAATATTCTTATATAATAAATTGACGATTATATATACTTAAGAATTGATAAGATTATAAATGGTTTTTTTATATTATTTTTATATTACAAAGTTCCAACATCATTTTCAGGGTAATATTTAGATAAATTTATAACAGATAAATCTATATAAATTCTTAAAGAATAATTAACGCTAGTAATGGTAAGACATGAAAGTCAATAAATATGTCTAAACAATCTTTGCTATCTTTCAATTAAGATATATATATAGCTTTTCTACAAACATTCTAAAATGGAACTATTGATGCTAGCTTCAAGTTTTTCTAATTTTTACTAATTAGTTATTTAAGTTTATTTTAGTTTCAGTTAATTTCAGTTCAATATTAATACATATTGATTTATTGTATACACTGACAATATTTTTTTCTTTCACAATTTCTATGACAATAATTTTTTAACAGATCCATAATTGTGGTACAATATTTAATGTACATAATTCTATACTGTTGTACTATAAAGTCGAACAATGATAAAACGCAATTTTGGTTTTCCTGCAAAATATCGCTTTAATAAGTAAATTAATTATTAATTAAAACAATCGATTTCCTTTTAACATTGTACGATACTGCTATAGCACTATTTTATTTAAAAAGTATTTGTAACTTCTTGTTTTCAATTGTAAAAATAATAAAACTTATTATTGCTTAATTAACGTAGTTTGATTTTTTTGATGTTAATAATGATCAAGGTTGTAGGAAACTACTGGTCACCAGCAATCAATACTATAAATATTAAATTGTTTATAATAATATTTACTTGCAATCTATGATTCGGATTTAAATTATTAAATTATTTAAAGGAAGATAAGCGTCAATTAGTTTACTATTAGTAAACTTTTTTTTACTGTTTCAAATGAAAAAAGATTTTAATCCCGTGAAAGTATAAGGACATCAACGTTGAAAATAGCAGGAAAAGAAAACAATGCGGGACATGAGAAGTTTGAATATTCGATTATTCGGTATGAATTGACCATCAATTTTCACTTTTCTACTTGTACTAGAGTGATAAGGCTATTTGTATGCCGATCATAAAATATTCTCGATTACTTTCATCTATCATCTTTATGACTTCTATAAATTAAGCGTATTTTCAAAAGAATTTTATTTATTTTATTTCCTAAAAAATAATTAATTCATACTTAAGTATAAACTCATTGGTAACGATAAAAACCGTAAATTTGTTATATAATTTACATGAGTAATTAAAAGTTTTCCTTTTTAATATTTTTATAATATTCTCTTTTAATTTATAGATATAATATAACTAAGGTCTATTTGAATAAAGTTTTATTAATACAAATAAATTAAAAATAAATATTAAATTAAATAAAAACACGTAAGAAGTAGGATTTGGAATGAATTAAGATTTTTTTAATTATAAGTTTCAAATCAAGTATTAATTATAATTTGTAGAATAGAGAATATACATATTTTTTTTTCTCTTTTTTTAGTATGACATATTTTCTAGATAAGTAATTCAAAATTGTACATTTTATATTCATTGTTATATTTTTTATATAAAAAATTTCTGCATAAGATGCAAATTGAATAAAATGCTACATCTAGTTATTAAATTTTTTGAACTATTAAATTATATGCTTTAAATATTACTACTCATTACTCAAATTTTTTATTTATAAAATGAAACTTTATGAATTATTAATTAAATATTAATTTATAAATACTATCTATTTAAAAGTATTTTACGTGAATTTTACGTGAATTATAGTTCAATTCTTTTCTTACTTATTTAGCATCAGTATTTGATGTTAAATAAATTTCACTCTCAGAGTAAGTAAATCGTGATTTTTCTACAGTTTTCTGTAAAAGTGTAATATACAAATAACAATAAACATCAATAATTCAGATTATCTTTAAAATACAAAACAATGTTTCAATCTTACAGATTCAATTTGTTTCAATCGTACAGATTCATTTTTAGTCCGGACATCGATTCGCAACAGCGTATTTGAAAATTACGTCCATATGAAAATTACGTATGCGCGCTAATTCCTACTGAAAAATTAGATGATTCTCACCTCAGTGTAAATCCACCATCGTGAATACGACTCTTCAACTCCTTACAGCTTACAGGTGCGGTGAAGGCGACAATTTAATTAACATCGCTGGAAGCAGAACAACGCGATCATAAGTCTCTCATAAAACAATCCTCGCCCGGGGTGCAAAGTTCGGCAGCGCCAGCTTAGAGACAGAAACTCCAAGTTCAGCCAGATAGTGTACCATCCACGAAATACGATGTGAATTTCAGCCATGGTATAATAATTATGTTTCTATTTCTGCTTGACCTGCGTAATTATCGCGTTCGACAAGTAAAGTATGAATATAAGACTTTTATTCAAGTCTACTTTGAATTATCAGTGTAATCAATTATTTGCAGTTATTAAAACTAAAAGACTTTGAAGTACATTTGAATGGATTTATGCTATAGCTATGATTTTGCAAGTTAGTATACTTAAGTTAATCATCTTCTCCTCTTCTATATCACGTTTCACGTGAATAAAGTGAAAAATATTTAGTTTTATTAAATTATCATGGGTTGTATTTGTAGTATATGAAAAATATTTAGTTTTATTAAACTATCATGAAATTCATTTTTCTGTTAAAATATTATTAAAATTGATCACTAACTTTTATGCGCATGAAATAAACAGTTTTTATTAATTATTTTTGCAAATATTTCTTATAATATGGTTACGTAAAATAACATCTTACAGAATAATTTTATTGAATGTTGAATACATGTTTTATGTGAAATAATTAGCAATTCATGAATTGAAATAAATGAAGAATGAATAATGAAAAAAAGTATTACTTTAAGAAATTTAATAATTATAAAGTTATTCAGTCAATTATAATGATTCACAGTATTCTCTAAAAGAAAGAAAGAACGAAAATCTAAATAAAAATTTGATATATATTTTACAATAGAAAGTTGTAAGAAATTCATAAAAATAAAAGTATACAGGATAGATTAGCTTTAATTAGGTAAATCAATTAAAATAGTCGAAAAATACTATATTTAATTCTGTTAGCTTTAGAGCTAAAAATTATTTGATACTTAGCTGAAATTTGATGAATGAAATTACTGTTAATTATGTTCCAAATTTCGCTTATTTATTAATTGAATGGTGTACCGACTCAAATGAGTCAGACAAAAAGTAAGAAAATAAAAAATAGTGACGTCTAGTAAAAGTGAGTAAAAAAATGGAGGGAAAAAATCGAGGGTAAGAGCGAAGTCACCTGTCACGATCGATTTATCAGTGAGTATACTTACGTATTTGTTACTACACTCTAGGCTCCACTCGTACTTTCTCCCTTTTTTCTTTTTTTCTTAATTCCGAACTCTACACTTTTGTTTCCATTTATTTTTGCAAACTTTTTTTATCATTCTTCTCTTATCATTATTATATCAAATACTTATACATCATTCACTAATATCGCTTTCATATTTGTAATATCCATAATAATATAAAAAACTAGTTTTTTTATAGAAAAATTGATAATTATTGTTTATAGATATAAAAAAAAAGTGACAAAGCGACATTATTTAAAATATTTATTATATAATAGAATGATTTGATAAATAGTCAGTTCAAGCTTAAGCACAAATAACAGTGATAAAAGAATCAAAATTAAGAGAATTTTTTTCATAAAAGAATTTTTTTATTTACTATAAATTTTGGTAATAAACATTGACTTCATTAAATATAATTTTTAATTTATAAAACTCCAATGAAGTTCTCTTGCTGAATATATTAAGTAATATTTGTAGTAATAACTTCATTAATTATGACTATTTTATGTATACATAACTCTACATAAAAATTGTGTGGAAAAGTTAGATAAATGTAATAATTAATATATTTTTAATAATTACGTCAATAATTAATCAGATAATATTTTTATAATAAGATCTCAACATAAAATGATCACAACATGAATAGTAGATAAAAATATATTCGACTAATTAAAAAAAATGTAATAAAAAGGATAAATATTTACCTTTAATTACCAAACATTTACTAATCATTCTTATTATATTAAGTATATTATTAACCGATCAATTAAATATTTATTTACTCATAATTCATCGTAATATATATTACTCATAATTTTCAAATCAGCAGATATCAAAATAATTACAAATATTTTTTACCAAATTTAATACATAATCAAAGAACCCTCATTTTCTTCATTTTCTTTAAGTTCTCATTTTCTTTAAATAATAACAAATTTTATATAATGCATGGCTACACGTTAACTCTGTAAACGCTAATATCAATAATGATATTTTCCTTTACATAATTTACCAGAATCAAACTGCGTGTTCATAATTAAATCACGTTTGCGCAATCGGTAAATCATAATAATTTTTTTTCTCAGTTACGTTTTCTCTTTCTCTCTCTCTCTATTCCTGCCACTTTCTTTTACTCGTTTTCCTTACTCCATTATGGCGTCAAAGTGCCTCGTTCGCGCTCGTTGCTGGATTATCGTTTATATTTTCGCTTCAATGAGCGGCTCGCGTGTGCATCAAATGCTTGGAAATTGACTCGCAATGGCAACGGCGCGCCGCGTTTTAAGCCCACAGGCAAAATATATTAACTGTTTTCGTTTAAGCTATATGCTCCTATTGTATTCATGTTCGTTTCGTACTTTTTTCCACTCTTCGTTTTTTTTGGCTTCGGCTCATATCGTGTTACGTTTCGATAGTGAAACAATAACTTCCATCATTCTCTCCCCCATCGAAAATTTAATAATAACTTTGATAAAGTGCCAAATTTATGCGTTTTACTTAATCATTTTTGAGTATCCGCTTTATAGAAAATTTAGTTTTATTTTACTTTCAAAGATTGGATTGTGATAAAGACTGGCATAAAATATTTTCACAATCATGCATATCTCTTATAACTTTTCTTTCCCGAGGCTATAATGAAAAAATGTACGCAATAAAGTTCCATACGAATTTTGAACTTTGTCAATGCTCAAATGACTATTCTCAAATATCAAAGGTTAAAATAACGACAGTTATTTTTAGTTTAAACTAACTTTTTCTAAAAGTAATTTAAGTTCAATTTGATTCAAGTAATCATTCATCTCTAAAAGAGGCATGTAACTTGACTAGAATGTCAGTAATGAAATCAAGTTTGTTTATATGTTTGAAATAAATGGTTATATGAATGCAACTTAGGATTACGGATTGCAACTGGTTGATCAACTGAAAAATCACCTAAAAAATCCACGAAAGAGTGCAGTAAAATACAAGCTAAGACTATTTCGAATTCACAATTAAAAAAATTTATTATGTGGTCAATTAATAGCATCTTTAAAATACTTGTGCTTCGATTTTGTGCAATCCAGAGTACAAAGAAAATGGTAAAAACGGATGCTCTATCTCGAACAAACAAGTAGACGGGCTATAGAAATGTACTCATAGAAACGAGAAAAGCTCTACAATCCGATCTTTTGACTTAACTTCAATCTCGGAAGTTTTTTAATGGGAGTGGCTTGCCACAATTGTCAAGGCGGAGAAACGCAAACAGTATGATTGCAAGGAAGAGAAAGAGGATACGCTGATACGAAGGAGTTCGGTAATTCCGTTTCTCACTTACAGACAAACTTCGTTGAAGATACGCGAAAACGAAAAAACGAGAAACATGAAAGCGAGAGAAAGTGATAAAGAAAGAGAGAGAGAGTGAGAGAGACAAAAAAGAAGCACAAAGATAGAAGCAGAAAAAGAAAGCGGTGAATGAGTTCCACAGTAATGTGATTCCACGCGCTAAAAGAGCATTCTTAAGAAGAAATCCAATAGGACAGACGAATCATTTGAAAGTGCCGGACTAGTCGTTTTCCTTTGTCTTTGTTCCATACTTTTTTCTTTCTGACTCAATTCGGCACCCCCCTCATCCCTGATTTCTCTCTTAATCACACTCTCCCTCTCTCTCTTTTCAATACTGCATCCTTGTTGACTTTGCTCATTTATTGATTTTAATCTAGCTTGAATCTAGTTCATTTTTTATCTCACGGATTTTCAAGTCCATCCCAACAGTCAAAAAGTTTTAAAAAGTAATTGGTGAATTTTTAATTATTTCCTCCAAATTGCCTTTCATCCTTATATAAAGTAAACCCCCTTCCTCTACCATATTTACCATCTACGTTAAAAACTGTATAGTCATTTTGAAGTTTTTTTCACTTTATATATTATAAAATTTATAGTTTTCAAATTATTTTGTAATTTAAGTCTTATGATTTTTTATAAATAAACATTTAATGACTAATAAGAATTCTAGAATTTAGTTTAGTAAATTCCAATTCTTGATACAGTAATTCACTTTCATGATTTCTTGTATCGTGATGCTTATTAACGTATTCAGAAAAAGTACGAAGAAATTTACAGTATTTAACTTTACTTTTATTACATGAAAAAAATATTAATTACAAAGTATTTTTATAAGCTTAGAATATCGTTTTAAATGAACTCAATCAAAATCTCTAAAAGAAATAAAGAAAAAGTATTTTTTATGATTCGGATTGTATTTTCATAATATAGTAAGTATTCACGGTAGTAATTATGATATTCACTCTTTTGACAATAATTATTTATATGTACATTTTTCTTTTCTATAGTAGATTAGGAACAAAGACTGATGTTTTAAAAACTTTTACTCAAATTCTTATCAACTCTTCGCATAAGTGCAAAAACGCGTACTTTGTGAAGTAAATAAGTAAAGAATATTAAAATGTAAAAACTAAAAATAATTTCATAATTAGATCTGTTAGCAATTTATCAAAAATCTACTAACTAACAGATCTATAGCATGTAAGAAATTTGAAAATTAAATATGCTAGTAATTGCCTTGAAAGTGTAATAGATTTTAAGAAAATTCAATCATTTCCTAATTATTAGTTGCAGGAAGGCAATTAAAGTTTCATCGATCGAGTTTAATACGAGTATACGTTAATTCAAGCTTAGTAAGTTTTCAACAGCTTCAGGCATTATTAGACTATTCGACCTTGATATCCTAGCTTCAGCTTTCTAAAAAATGCTCAGAATTGTGTTAAATGCTTCTTACCTTTATAACTTCTGTAGATTTTTATTTATATATAATGTAAATGAATTATAGTTTTCTGAGATAAATTTACGAATTTTCTGCTTAAATAATTGGAATACATTAGCATTTTTATCTTCTCAAGCGATTTCCTCATAAATTAATTTATATCCATTTTATAATGTCCTTTATTGCGGATCTCGTTTTTCATTTTGTGCATGAGCTGCATTATAAGCATAATAATACAAAAGATAGTTTCTAATATTCACAAGGAAAAACTTAAACATAAATATTAGGAAATTCAAATAATTTAAGCAGAATAAATTTAATTTGAAAAAAGGAATAAATTTCAATAGTTCTGAATCTATTGATATTTATTAGCAATGTCAACCAAACCAATAACTGGCTTCGTTCCAGAATCGGAACAATTCTATCTCTTTCTCCTATTTCTACTCTCCTTTCGATTCAGAAGCAGCATCGATAGAGAAACATACTGACAGAGAAAGAGAAAGAGAAAGAGATTGAGAGAAAGAACTTATGGAAAAAGAGGAAGTCGTTGGGAGCCAATAAACACAAGAACAACTTTCTTCCTTCCGTACTCCTTGGCTTTTTTATCCCTCGCTTTCTATCTGTCTCTCTCTCTCTCTTTCTCTCTCTGCTTGTATTCTTGTACTCTGTTCTCACCGTCCTTCCATTTTCCTTTTGTTACAGAGCACCTATAAACTCCTGCCTCTGACTCAGATATTTCTTCGATGTCCTTTTTATCATCGATCTTTTAATTGCTTTCCTTTTATAATCAAAATTCTTAGTTATTTAGTGCAATGATATATGTATAAAAATACTCACTCTTAAGCGTGAAGCCGCATAAATACGAAATACTTACATCTAATACGAAATACACAAATTTTCAAGTTATACATACATATATATATAGCGGCACTGTGAAAGATTATGCATTTGGTAAAATTTAGATTATCATGAATATAACTGATCGGTAAGTTCCAATTTGCTTATTACGTACCCAATTAAAGATTAATTGGAATATGGCTGTTTTATAAAAGTAATATTAAATTCCTCTTTTTAACTAGCATGTATGTAAACAATTTCATTCGGTTTCCTTTACTTCACAATCTTTAGACTTTTTATCTTGTAATATTCTTTCTTTTTGCTAGTTTACATACCTTTGATTCTTACTAGATCTCCTTTTACTTTCAAGTTCTTTATCTAGCTGTCTGTATCAATCCTATTAAAGACAACACTTGTGTTTCTGCACAACACTTTCTTTCTGCTTGCTTTCTTGTTTTACACCATAAACCATTATTTAACAATATTATAACAAAATTTTAAATTTTAAAAACAATCAGAAACATAGTTTTATGCAGAAAAGTATGCTTAATTATGTTTCGTTATACTTGAAAATAGACCAATAATATTATTCGAGAAAAGTTTATCGACTCATTACATTACATACATCATGAATCAAATACTTAGGTAAACGTAGATCGGACGTGAACTTTTCAGCTAATTCAAAGGCACATAATCAACTATACACTGATTCACTAAAACGAATCCTTTTTATTTTCCTTTTTTTCATGTTTATTAGCAATTCTATTATCGAAATGTTACTTGTTACGAGAAATTTCTTTGATAATCAAAATTTATAGGACACTACGAATTAATTCATTAAAATTTTGTGAATTGATTTTCTTAATAACTTTCTGTAAAACTTAAAAGATTGTACTTTTGTATAAATTATTAATATATTATTATATCCCGCCGATTATTAACTATTTTTTATCAAGTGAAAATATGAAAATATAAGCGTGAAACAACTATAGATTATTAAATATTTATTATAATATATAATTATTTTATATTACATTTTGAAACAAAATTACTTAGTGAAACACTTGTAAATAAAGAGTACATACAGAATTAATAAATTACATTATATAGAATTTAATGAATTATATAATTATATGATAAATTATATATAATATAATTTATTAATATACTTGTTTATACTTTGTTTAAAAAAATTTCTAACATTCCCGGTAAACTATACCTTCGAAATTCGTAGGCTTAAGTGTTCCTGAAAAACGTCTATATGAATTATTGAAGTAATTTAGCAAATACTACATATTGCTTCATATCATTAAACTACAATTAGACCCAGATATAGTTAATTCAGCAAATTATCGATTTCTGTTGTGTTTCTTAAAAAATTTCTGTTATAATTGTATCGTTAACTTGAATTCATAAATACTAATATTATATAATAATATAAATAAAAATAAAGTATGATTTTGATATGCTATAAAACAGGACAAATGTGTAAATATATGTCATGTTTTTTATTATCCCCAAATTGATAAAGTTATATTTTTTTTATATTTTTGTTCCAGTTTTTACTTCTTTACTTTCATTGATAATGAGAAAAAACTTAAATATAAATATGATTTATAAGGCAAAAAATAAGACAATTCTATATTTACAATAAGATAAAGATAATTAATAAATTCAATTATATATACTTGACTGATTTTTTTTAGAACAGAAACTTCTTTTCTGTAGTAACATATTTACTTGAGAAAAACCACCTTTTCCTAACTGGAGCACGTACCAGCTATGTAATCAATTCTAATACGATTGTTGTGTAATCACCAAGGCCAATTAATCAGCTTGTAGAATACCTCCCTTTAGGGTTCCACTCCCAAAATGAACAATCGTAATTCAGCTTCCCCTAAATAGCTAATGAAAAGAAACAGGAAGCTCGGAAGCTCTACGAAACTCTCTAGTCTCAATCTTCGAAGAAACATAAGCGCCATTTAATCCGCCGATACTCCGATCTAAGGATATGAACAAACGTGTAGCCTTGACCTGCTTTTTGGGCAAATGCGCGGAAAGTAGCGAAAAGCCTGGTGCCGTGTTTGAGAATTCGAATCCGCTCGGAACATCGTACCGATGAAGATGCAGCCACACAGGGTGTGCAAAATTCGACGAGCTGTGAGCGCAAGTAACCGAATGAGGAGAGGACCGGGAGAAGATTGAAACACGTTGCATGTAATGCGCGAGGGCTATACGGAAAAGAGCGCGGGGACAGACGGGCTCACAGGTGATGACGCGTAACAGCGATTTTCAATTATCGGCTTCGGGGAACGAAAGCTTTGCCTGTCCATATTCTGGCGGATCATGAGGTTGTTATGCACTCTAGCTTTCCATGTGTAAGTGTACGTAAGCGAACATGTGCGTATATTTATATAACTGGGCGCTTGAACATAGGCGTGCATCTATAGACCATGCTAAACCAACATTCAACGGGATTCACCGACTCGCTCTTGAAATGAACCTCACTTATGTCAAGCCCTATTATAATAAATGCGTCTACAAAAATAAACAAGAGTGGTCAAGTCTAGCGATAGATGACAACTATATTGACATATATGTAACTAGTGCGTTATTAAGGAGTTTACTGGCACACGAAACTTGAACGTTTCTCAAGTTCAACTTTTTCAAAAAATTTATACTTCTTTCAAAATTGTATAGGAATAACGGAATAGTGAAATAAGTAATATAAATACTGTACGAGTATGTGCAATAAAAGATGCATCTTCCTAATTTCGTATTAAAACAAGCGTTAATAATTTATATGTGATAATTAATAGTTAATATGATAAATTAATTTTACTCTTACGTGCAAAATGTTGAATTCGGAGAACTTTATGATACTGATATGCTATCATTATGTGAAATATTATATTTCTTATTTTATTATAATTATTTATATTTTGAAGGCTCGTGAAATTAATAATTATCTTTTTTAATAATTTATTTACTAAATACATATTACAGATAGTCTCATAAGAAACTAAGAAGCTGTAAAAAATACAAGAGTAAAATATAAAGTTGCATGTATTACAATTACATATATTTAAATATTTTTCATATATTCATAAATAGTTTTTATTTTATATTTATAATTTTTTATATTGAAAGTTAAATCAATGATAACTAGGTTTCAAAGAAGAACATTCATTACAAAATATAGGAACACTAATTAAAAAATAAAAAACACTATTTTGATATGTATTAACATTTACGTATTGACATCGGAAACATAAATTATATAAACAGAACATAAATGAAACTTATTAATTTTTAAAGATCTAGAAATTTTTCAAGTACATTTCAAATAATTATTGTTATCTTTTCTACCAATGATAACTTATTAAAAATATCAGTTTTAAATCTTTGTGTGAAATAATTCAAGCACTAACAAATCAACGACATTTAGATTAAATTACAGTGATATAATATTCACTCAACAGAACGAGATAATAAGATTAAGTATCTAAAGCACCTGTGAAATATGAAAATAACATTTTTCCAAATAAACATTTTAAAATAGTAAAATGCGGCGAAATAAATTTTCATAGCAAATATAAAATTACTGAATGTTAAATATATAGTAGTATAAGGATTTAGCATATTAACTGAATTTGAAATAACATAATTGTAAAATATTAAATAAATCTTTTAATAATAATAATAACTTCTAAAATTAAATTATTGATTAAGATTTATCACACTATTTAAGTGTTGTTTTGATCTGTTAATAATATTATTTACTAGTGCTGGTAAATCCTTTATTGGTTTAATTATTACTGTATTCCGAAATTCCAAAGTTCATTAGCATAAAAATTACTTTTCACTCCAATCTGTTTATTTTATCTAAAATATTTCTTTGTAATTTTAATTTTTATTTAATATTACTATCGCATTTTCATTTGAGTCTAACAAAACTATTATGTTTTCTAATTTTTCTACTAAAACTCAATACATTACGATCTCACTTTCCATTCGACATTTATATCCTAGTCATTATAATTTAAGAGATTTAATAGATTTAAAATAAGTTATTTGTAGTTTTCCTCACTGAATGATCATGTACTTTTATATATTCTTAGTTTACTTCATCCTATTTGGTTCCGAACTTTCAATAAATACCTTATCATGAATTTCCTAATTTTCTTACTTTGTTTTTTTCATAGTTATATAAAATATATACCTATAATAGTATTATTTTTATATTTTAATTTGTAATGTGTATTAGTTGACTAGAAATTTAAAAAAATATCTAATTTTATCAAAAGTTATGTTCAATTATTTTGCTTTTTTATATTATATATTCATTACTTTATCAAAATATTTAAATTTATCTGTTTTTAGAAGGTTCTGTTACACTTTTATGATATATTAACGTATCACTATAAATATAGTTTCTTTTTCGTTTTCAAGTTAATGTTTTTCGTTTGTGGAATAGAAGTTGTACAAGTCTGATTATAACCTTTTCATTGCATGTGACTAAATCAAGATAATCAGTATTAATTGCACATTTAGTTGTTATTACTATTATTAATTCAATATTTAAAATGAAATACAAATAATTAACTTTCGAAGATTTTTGTAAGATTCCTCTGTAAGATCACAATCAAAATAGCGTATTTTCACGTAAGTTGACTGTACGATTCTGTCATGAATGTTCATTAATAATATAATCCTTTGATGGTGAGTAATTAATTATATAGATTCATATAAGGATAATATACGAATTATTTACGTATAAATATTCTAAAACTGATCACTCTATAAAAGTCAATAATTGTCCTTGTTGTACACAAAAACGTAATTCGTACAAATAATAAATTTGATTAATATTGTAGATATTTAATATCATGCTATTACTATAGCATATTTAAGAAAGAAAACTTTCAATCTAATTATTAACACATATTTCTAAAATTTGTTTCTTTCTTCATTTTTATTGTAAATAAATTTGTATTCTCAATTTTAACTAAGATAGCTCTCAATGTGAAATACATTTATGTTTTGGGTTATAAAAGAGGTGAACATGCCAAGTCTGTAAATAATCTTGTAAAAAATTTCTTTTTAATATTAATATTTGAAACTTGAATATTTTCGATTAATATATTTACAATTGTTTACAGAATTCAATTATTAAATTTACTTTTCATTTGAATACTGGTAACTCTGAAATTTATCATTTTATAAAAATAAATTGAATAAAATGATGGATTGCTTAAGCTTATTACCTTAATAATAATGCTTAAAATTTAATTTTAGATTTTATTTATGAACTACATTACCAATCTGATTGCTTGTTTAATGGGGCACTCAAAGATTACAAGATACATTTGTGAATAATGATTATTCTCAGTTACAATGTAACACTTTTAAGAACCCTGAATAATATCATGTAATTTTTTAACATTTACTTAAATAAATTAGCATGTAATAATAGTTATATCGGTGAATATAACTGGATCATCTATTTTATTGCTATAAAAAAGACGTTTAATGAGAATTTTCAAGGCACTCTTGTTCTCTATTTTATTCGCTTTAAAATGAAGTTTTATTATCTAAATATTTCAATAGTTGATTCACATATAAATTAAAAAACGTTTATTGCCTTATCTCAAAATAAATTAAACATAATATAACATCTCTTTGCAATTTTTAAATGAAAACATTGTTTCAGTGCAAAGCATTATCACAAACATTGTATAATTATTCTTTTTCTCCTGAAAGAAAACAATATGTATTTTAAACATTATTCTTTTTAAACATTAAAACGAAAAATTAAATTTCATTCGTTGATTTAAAAGTGTATTGATTCGTTTCCAAAAATTTGTTAGAAGATTTATTAGAAAATTTGGAATTCTGTTTCTATAATACATATTCAAACGCAGTTGAATAAATATGTAATTAAATATCGAATTTAAATACACTATTGTAGAAAATTTATCTCGAATGAAAGTCATTAAAATATGAAATAGAGAGAGAGAAAACTAACAGCAATCATTAATTTTATTATCACTTGTGACTAGCAGGGAATAAATCAAGTCGGATATACGTATCGATAATACAATGAATGAAAAGGGTGGAGTGTACCACCAACTAAAAGTCAACAAGAGTACACGACACACCTTCAAAATATCTCCGCTACGGGAAACAAATCGGCTACATTTTTCATTTCCTAATATTTGGTATGACACAGCAAAAACAGGAATGAGAGAATTACAGGAGAGTTCTATCGAGCAAGAGTATTCCAATCCGGAGAAAGGTATGAATTATTCCAGCCACTTTTTTATTTTCAAAGTGAAAAATTAGAACCCACAGAGAGATCACCGTATAATCACCGAGGTATCAAATCTGGATAAGTTGACGATGAATCGGAAGTGCACTCTACTTTCGTTGGTCGTTCGTCTAACCTCTTTTTCGGGAATTGCTAAGCTCGCGCAGGGCTGCGCATTAACCTCGTACCATTTTTCAAATCTCTTCCGAAAACCTGCCTTACACTCGACTTGCAACGCGATGATCATGATGATGATGATGATGTCATTGGTAACTTTCTCTTACCTTAGTCCATGAGGCTACTTTGGCTCTTTTATTTTCTTCTCGATCGCGAGAGCGTCGGTCTTTCAATGGAAATGACGACGAAAGAAAACAGATATTCGTTTGGCAATTAGGGTGCCCTCGGTTGATTTTGAACAAGGACAATATCGAAAAATTAATCGCTTACGTGGTTTTGAAAATTACGTAAGGACAGATCGTTTATATTAAAATAATACATTGTTTTGTGGGAAGAATTTGTATAATTAAGTTTCAAACTAATAACATGTAGTTTTGCGTGTTTTTTATTACCCATATTTAAAATAATACTCTTTATCTATAAAAATTTTTAAAGGCATGCTTTATAAATTATTTTTACTAATATTTATGAAATATATATTTAAAATAAATATATATTTAAAATGCATTGTAGAACATTGAAAAAAACTTTAATCAAAATAAGAAAATATAAAGAGAAATTTTATAATAAATATTAGCACATCTACATAATATGTAATGATAATTTATTACAAAGCTTATTTATATATTTATAAAAATCATATGAAATCTTAAAATATTATCTGCATCAAATTTTCCCAACCAGTATTACTTGCTACACTTGAAAGCCGATGGTAGCTAATCCAGCAATTATTTATTACTTTAAAGAAATAAAAAGCATGCCAGTAGATTTTAACTGAAAAAGTCACTTTATGCGAGAGCTGGAAAAAATTTAATTAATTAGTTTAAACATCTGTATGTATATACTTTACTTTATTCTGTATAAAAATATATAATACTTATTATATATATAAAACTTATTATATATATATATATATATATATATATTAGATTATTAATATTTATTTTTTTTAATAAACTGTATTTTTATTACTATCATTAATGAAGAGAAACGGTAAATAGAAAATGCTGGATCTGATCCAGTGCACTCATAGTAAATATCACAATTGACAAGAGATACTTAAATATCGATGACAGAATACTTTTGAATACCAAAAATTATATTACGTACCACGAGGAAGTTGGTTTCCTATGGAACAAAAATATGTTCTTCCTATCTTACTCGTGGTTGGATTCCGAAACTAATATTGGACACATGAATGCCGTCATCCGAGGATCGATATTTCTATTTGGAATATTTAGTGTAATTTTAATTATTTCTGCGGTTCTTTACATTCGAGTTAAAAACTGATTTTTCCAAACACGTGAGAGAATATAGAAAATTCGGTATTGAAATGAACGATTAAATTAAATTGTATTTATTTATTTAAAGAACTAAAGAAAACTATTAAATCTAATAGTACAAGTTGTTGCTTTATATGTAAATATAAAGTTTTAAAACTATGTGACCCGTTCTTAACTATGAAATTCTTTCTTATTTTCTTAGTATTGATTACGAAGTCTAATCAGCTAAAATTCATTGAATAACTGAATGACACACTGTATTGTAATATATTAATCAAGAATTCAATTTTCTTAACTCAGCAATATAAATATTTTTATCAATAATATTATCAAAATAGGGACAATTAGTATTCTTTTTTTCACTAAAATGATATTTTTTTATTCTACTAAGAATTAGATATACTGCTTTTTATGACATTCTAACGTTTTAATTATTGATATATTCTTGAAGATGATTATAAACTGCTTAATAATTATTTTCAAAAAATATCAATTAATATTTTTTCTTGATTTCATTTGTATGGATTTTACTAGTAAAAGGAATAATATACTATATTTAATATATTTAAGATTGGAACTTAAATGTATAAGTAAGATATACCTTTAATTATAAAATTTAATAATTTTCCAATACTGGAAAATATATTTAAGAATCTTTTCTTCCTTTTTAAATAAATATAAAAACTGAAATTTCTTTTATTCCGTTAATATACACACACATATATATATATATATATTCTTTATACATTATAAAAATACATTTTATTAAACTCGTATATTATACTTATTTGGTCGAGATTATGAAAACAAATTTCCATCGAATATTTTGTTTGAAATAAATTATTCAAAATTTTTTATGGTGCTATTATTATTTTTAGAAATATGTAAAATATTTAAATATAATAATCGAAAGAATTTATTTTTAATGTGTTAAAGAGAATTTTTGCAAAATTGAAGAAGACTTTGTTAAGCATTGGTTCCTTAATAGTTTCAACACAGTGTATATATGATATTTTCAGGTCATATATTATTTATGCAAATGTTTCATAACAAGTGGAATCGTATATAAATAGTACATCATAGATGAATCTTGAAATTAAAATTTTATTTCATAATTTAAGGGCATAGTTATTCCTTAGATGGTAATATAGTAGATATGAAATCATAATATTTACTTCTTCTATCTAGCGTAATTCAGATTTGATATTCTAAATTATGAAAGATTTTCAAATGCGAAACAATACATCAAGAAATCATCGGGTTAACAATATTTCATGAGGCAGGGAATGTCTAGCTAGAAAAGGTGATCTTATTTATAGGTACCCAAAACTACATAAATGACAAGCTATCGCCGAGTGCCATCGTATCGATTCTATGATTATTCCGAAAATAATTTCATAAGACTGCACGCAGATTGACGAAAACTTGGAGTCGTTCCGCTGACGAGGATATCACGTGCGTGCAGTGCAGGACGCCGTCGTGTGTAGACGGTCTCCTTATCTATTCCGACCCCTGATCTGGTCCTTTATTATTATTATTAGTAGCTTTTCTTCTCCCTCTGCCGGCACTTTTATTGCCTTTTTTTGAAGGCGCAAAGGCTTTCGTGCCTTCGGTAGCCAATCACAGGGAACGAGATAACAATCGCCTTGTGTGGAGAGGCAGAAGAAAGACTTTAATTGCGACTCGTTGTGTGCGGATCGATTTGTCGCGTCATATACAGGTAACCTTTTGTCATGCCATCTAGTACATTTTAACTTTCTGATGAATTTTCCTTGCCTCTACGCGCTGGAGTTGCTCTACCTGTAAATTCGACTACTTCCAATTCAACCCCAATTTCAGGTGAAAAATATTGAACGTGTGACATTTCTTCTTGTGTTCAATTAATCTATAAAAATAAGATTATATATATTTCAATTATTTTTCAAGGAAGGTTTAGTTCTACCAATCGGTTAATTGTGCACAAATATATTTAGTCTATAAATAACTATATTTGTTACATATTTCATAATCAAATTATAAGAGTACTATTTTTAATATAATTCATAATATGTACTTGAATAAAATTTTATGCAAATCAAAAATAAATTAAAAATAATGAAATAAACTCGAAATTTTAAGCCAAAAAATAATAAATGGCATCGATTAATTTTGATGATGTTTACTATTTATTATGGCATAAATATCGTATTTTAATATTATAAAATTTTTAAAACCTATATTACTTTTACAGAAATTAATTTCTTATTTGTGTTCCCATATTTTTAAAAATATAATAAATATGTTAAGTCTTTGACACAAGAAAAGATAACATTAATACATTTTCATGTTACTGTTTAAAACTTGTTGAGATTTAGTAGCAAAAACTTGTTCAACATTTTCTACAAACTTACTTCCAGTCCTATTGGGACTCTTTTCTAAAGTTTTGCCGACACGTCTTATAGAATCGATTTGTATTCGTAACTATTTTCACATTTAGACCATAAAAGCTAAAATTCGTAATACTTTTAGATATTTGAAACTTATTTATGTAAAATCCTTCGTACTCTTCTAAATTTGACGTTCACCTTTCATTTTTACATAAGCAAATGCAACAATTGTTATTAAGCTTCTTTATTTACATAGGTGATATCATTTTTTTCAATTTAAAAGTAATTTGATTATATAATTCTAATAAAAACAAATTATTAAAAGCAAAAGTAATTTTTACTTTTATTTTCAAATTTAAACAGAGTAGTATGGAATATTTCGGAAATTTTAATTATATCTACATAATAAATGATATCAAGCGATTAATATCTCATATTTATTTTTACACTTATTTAGCAATTATTTAATCATTCTTATGATTAACTCAATAAACTAATTAATCAATTGTTGACCTGAATTACTTTATACCTTGCATTATATAATAAATAATAAATTTTACGTAATTTATTTAATTTGTTAAACTTGCTAGAATAAATACATTGAAATTTTTATAACTAAAAACTTAACTTTTTATTTACATTTTTTCAATTATTTAACGTGTAATAAGATGTACATAATAATGAAACTATTTTGCTCGAATTACATTTCTTTCACTAAATAAAGGTTTTACTATTGCGATTCGTGTCAAAAAAGTAAAAATCTTGAGAAATCAATTTGAAACATATTCTCAACATATCTTTAATCTTTTTAATACTTAAAAAATATTTTTTTACATAGATACTTACTTACTTACTTACGAAGCCCGATTTTTCTTTCTTATTTTATGAAATCTCTTTAACACAGAAATAAACATTAAACGTAAGCTTTCCTCGACGTTTGTCTCTAGAAACAACTGAAAATACTAATAAAATAACATCCAATCAATCCTCTAATTACAAATGACTTCTTCTATCTGAACCATCTGTCAACATGAAGAAACACCTTAATAGAGTAAATCATTTTCAGTTACTTCATCTTCAATCCGAATCGAACGTCTCAGACCTGCGTAGTTAATGATGGTCATCTGAGGCGCACATTACAATACTTGTCTTGACCTGCGTTTACGTCTGTCCGTTTAAATCCGTCGTAAATATAGCGTGGGTGACGGGCCGACAACCGCAAGAGAGATGCAAGAGCCAAAACCGTAGCAGCTTAGGATTTCACATACAATTTTGTTAACGAGATTCGCCAAAATCCCGAACTATATGCACTGCTACATCGCAACATGAATTCAACGATAGATAAGTAAGCACAAGGGCTGAAACTTGCTCCCAGTGTTTTTAAACCGTCAAAATTTTATCAACTTACCTTAAAGTTTAAGCCCTTAATGAGTAACGCATTTAAGTGACTCTTTTAAAGCTTGGATTCAAAAGGATAGTCGGTAGTATATATAACGAAAGTTCGTTCCTTAAATTTTCTGGATTATTGTTGCGAAGATGAGAGTCTGATCTTAAATATAGCATAACAAATGCAAATTTCATGAAAATTAATAAACTTTAAAATATATTGCTTCAATCATTATTTGATTTGCTGTCTTTAAAATATTGCATTTCTCTTGCTTATAAATATTTTAAATCAATTCATTATAAATAATCATAAACTTTTAATAAAATATTTTATATACTTTTATTTTCAATTGGATAAAAATTCTACAATATTGTATAGAATATATATATATATATATAGAGAGAGAGAGAGAGATTATATAATATCTATAACTAGTTTGTAATTATTAAGTAATTGAACAAAAGTAATATTTATTCGCAATGGAGTATAATTCTAGTGACATGAAATTTCAAACGTTAGTAAGAAGATTATCTTAAACAAGTAACTTAAAAAATGAAAATGGTAACATTATTTAATATTATCTAATTTTATGATTGACGCAATATTGCCTGATTCCATTTATTGTTTTATGAAAGCCCGTTGCTTACGGAAGTTTGTTATTTGCAGTTCTGTTTATACACTTTAACGAGTGATGTGATTAACTTTTTCATTAAGGAAGTTATAATCCAACTCTGAATCGAGTAGAATTGATCTATTAATTTAACATTTATATTAAACTTACATTTTTATATATATATTTATAAAGCTAATTAATTTCATTGATGTACAGCTGAAAGTAAATTTTCCATTCGATCTACTACATGATACGTAGCTCTTCATAATTTTTTAATTCCCAGAATTTATATCTCCATCTACTGTAAACTATCATTACCGAATGAAAAAAGCTTCCATAAATAATTTCATTAAAAATAACCTTATTGATCAGTAAGTAATCCTAGTATTTTTCCGAAAATATAAATTTTGCTTTTATTTCTCATGACACTATAATAATGTAACAGCAATAAATTGGTAATACAGTTAAGAAAAAAAAATAATTCAAGTGCATAATCATGTGTTCTCAATGACAAACAGAACGGGTAAATGCTCGAACTAATGAAAAAAGCGATCTCTTATTCTCTCGTTCTTTTTTTAGCATCTCATTTGCCGTCTTTTCGCCTACTTTCATCTTGCCTCTTTATTTTATTCAGATGCAGCGGAAGGTCAAACAGTTAAAAAAACTGAAAGAGGTGTAGCCTGCATAAAGAAAATAAAAAAAATGATGAGATGGAGATTTAAAAGAAAAAATTGGTAAGGGAAGAAAAGACGCAGAGAAAAGGGGAAAAATTAAGAAATTTCTTTTGCTGTGGTAACAAATGCAAAAGAATAAAAAAGAGAACGAAAAAAAAGACAGAAAGAAGGTCAATTAAAAGATAATGCGCCAGGTTCCTTGGACGAAAAAGAAACGATCTCATAAATAAAGTACGAAATAATTCCTTGCGATCACAGGATCTTTCAATGCCCCTGTGAAGAAAAAGAGAAGAAACGTTTTTCACTTGAGAGCATGAAGTGAGTGAAAGTGTGAGTAAACTTCTTTGTAATATTGAAAATATTATTAATGAATCATTAATTCAAAACACTTAAAAATTCTTATTTTAATCATATAATATATTATACCAAGTAAATTAAAATTCGATTTTCATTTTTAATATTTCATTTAGAATAAAAAAATGCAACTAAGCATATACTAGATACTCATTGAGTATCTTACATTACATAAAGATAAAATTTTATTTCTTTTTATTTATTTATTTTTTCAACGAACATATATGTTATGATTTTTATGAAAGAATATTTAATATAAACATACATTCGATATAGTAATACTCGATTATAGGAAGATCTTCTTCCACTTCATCTTACACTACAAACGTTGTTGACACTTTTTATGTAATTAGAGTAATCTTATTCATCTAAATTATCATATTCGCTATAAAAATACTTTTATTTAACTCACAGTTTAATTATAATATTATCATTTACTTACTAACATTATTTCCTTTAATTTAATTTGTTATTAAATAAGTACTTGACAATGTACATTTTCTGATCAATATTATCGATCATAAATTTAAAAAGATACGACAACTTTTAACTTAATTTGTCGAGAGTTATTTCCATTGTAAATACATGCGCTAATTAAAAAAATAAAAAAAGAAGTGACTGTAGTAAATAAACGAATAATGGCTCACAACATCGAAGACGAACGAACTGTACTAGTTCAAAACTATGCAGAGATAATAAAATTGCAGATAAAGATGATGCTGTTTTAAAGTAATAAGTAAGTAATATTGAACTTTATTATTTATACTGAAGTGATAACTATATAAAAAGTAACTTTAGGATAATAAATACAAAGAAATTTTCATTACAGGTTTAAATTCTTGAAAAATCAAGAACTGTATGTATACTTGTAAAAGAATGTGATATAATGAAGTAACTAATGAAAAAATATATATTAATAATATAAAATAAAAACAAAATTAAGACAATATTCTTCAATATCAAGTAAAAAGTTATATAAATTATAAATTAACAAGAATATGCTTTAGAATGTCATTTTGAACACAAACTTTAATTAATTATAATAATATTACTTAAATTGTAGCTATTAAATTTTATAAAAATGAAAACATAATTTTTATTTTAATCCTCTTCCTAGCAAATATACATTTTATTTTGTCATATACTGCAAACTAATTTTTTTTAATCTGAATTTATAATTAATTATCGAATATAATATTTGTGAATTATATTGCAACAAAATTCCTTCTTATAAAAATCAGGTATATCAAATTTTTAATTCTTTGTAAAAGCTACAACATATATTATTTTAGGCATTTAATTTAGGCATAATAATTTTGTCAATTAACAATTTATATTAAGTAATTAAAAGAAGAATGTATTTCATTGAAACGTGATTATAAATAATAATAAATAATTTAATAATAAATTAATATAACTAAATATAAACTAAATACAGTTATATAGAATACAATTTAAAAAATAATTTTAATAGTGATGGTTTACGTGAATTAAAGTTAAATTATTTGTATAATTTACTTTACTCAAATAATTATGCGTAATATTAAGGATTTTATAGAAATAAATAAGAAAAAATGAAAAACAACTTTGAATTTAAAATTTTTTAAATTATTCTTATTCTCAAAGACGAAATTTTTTCCATGAACAAAAAAGAGAAGAAATAAAATGTAATAGCTTTCTAGGATAATAAACATAATGTTCAAATATTTGACGTAATTCATTCACCTCGCATCAAGAGCATATCATGCGTACATCACAGCAATATGTTCTTATGTAACCATATCAAATTTCTACTTCGTATAGATATCTGATGAAATTAAAGAAGTATAGAGTAACATTCGATATAATAACTGGTAACAGCTTGTTCAACTATTAGTTTTAATTAGTCCTAATAGTACAAAAGCAAATAAAATAAAAGAAAATACTGAGTAAACTTGATCATAAACTTCACTTCCAGAAGACATAAGTCAAACGCGAAAGTAGTCTTTGGGTCAATCAATCTTTTCCTTGGAAATTTATATACATATATACACGTATAGTAACATCTTTTCTTCCTGCTTTTTTGCGACGTGCTACTCTAGATCACTATAAATCTGATCTTGACAAAAAAAGTTGATTCCCCTCTTTCTCTCTCATTTCTGAAATCCACAGCGATAAAAGAGATCGAAAAAGGATTTTACGCATGAGATTCCACAGAAAGGTATGGCATGAGATTTGTATATCCGAGACTCTCGTTCGACGTTTATCGAATATCTCCTTCTTAGTCTGTCTATCATTCGCTCTCTCTCTCTCTCCCTCATCTCCTTCTCTATAGGTAAGAATGAAGGGAAAAAATACGACTCCAAAAGTAATGCTCTTTTGAATGACCAGGACGATTTGAAGCTAGAAAAAACCAAGAGCGATTGGAGGACTCTTATGTTCGAAGAATCGTATATGGTCAGTTGACAGAGAAAAGAATTTCAACGTGAGCTTGATGTAGTCGAATACTTCTTAACGATGATCATGTTAGCCGACGCACAACTTTGAGTTGTGAAGTTAACATTATTCTTGTAAGATCAAATTTTATGCAGCTTTTCATAATAAGCTCATCATTGCAAACTAAAAATAAATCATTCGCGATTCTGCACATAATAAGCAGAATACTAACATGAAGAAAGAAATAGAATCGTTTATCGATCATTGAATAAAATGCAATATCTTTTAATTTTTCTTTAATATAATGCTTTAATATAATCTTTAATATTATGCTTTTTAAAATATTAAAAATTTTTAATATTTTAAAACTTTTTTAACTATAAACACACTTTTTAAACTACAGACACACTTTTTAAACTATATATCACTTTAATTGTATAAATTGAATAAAAAATTTTACTTTTCAGTTTTGATTTAAAATATTAAAAGTACACAAAAATAAAATATATATTAAAATTATCACAACGATTTAAAAAGCTTTGCAACATTTTGAGTAAATATTATAATCCCAACGAAGAAAAAACTATTTTAAACGCTAACCTTAGTCTACAGTAAAAATACTGAGAATGATAAATCCCTCGTTATTTAAAATACAATTCATAAATTCGGTAATGGACATCATAAATCATTGATTTTGTAAAAACGAAACCGAAAGACAAATTGCAATTTGCAAAAAAGAGAAACAGAGGAACGAAAGAAAGCAAAACATATGAAGAGAGAAAACATATTCATGTGATGTCTTCGGATAATGGAATATAAGGCAACAGCAGGAAACATTATTACGCTCTTCGATAAAATCAACCAAAAGTTGTTTGAAAAGTATGAGTATTCTCTTTTTCTTGTGCAATGTGAGTTGATAAATGCATTCACACGTAATACGTAGAAAACTACGTTCTTGCAATTCTATTCAGCCAATTCTATGTTAAACAGTATAAGTTATAAGCAAGTTTATGAAATTTTTTAAAACTAAATTTTTTAGTAAATTTTTTAATATGATATTTTCTATTATTTTCAAATTTACTTGAATTTTGCAAATCATAGTTTGTAATTATTATAACTCACACATAGAATTCTTTAATATACCAATATCTAATCAAGACCTAATATCAATTATGTAATTAATATCACATTGAATTAATGTGTAATTAAGATAGTATTAAAAAAAATTTCTTTGATATTTCTAATATTTTCTCATATGTTTAATAAATATTGTATCAAAAAATAATCTTTTGGAATGTAAATACATTTATAATATTAAATGTTTTATATAAATTTAGAAAATTTGCTTGTGCAATGAGAACATTAAATAAATTTATAAATTTTTAAAAAGTGTGTAAAAAATTTTTAATATTAAAGTAAATATTTTCAAACAAATAAACATTTAATGTCAGAAAAAAATAAAATTATTTAAGTAAGTTCTAGAATTTCAGAACAATTGTATTTATTAAATTTTTCGAAAAACTTTTTATGGAAAATTTAAAAAATTACTATTAGATTAGTATTTATTAAAGAATTACAGAGTTTAATAATTTAATCTTCAAGCTCTTTGTATAAATATAATTTATAAAATTTTCAAATGTTATCTAGACCACAAAACGCAGAAGAATCGATATACACACATTTGTGTTCATATATGTATTCGTGGATGTATATGGGTAAACTTCGTTTCCCTGTCTCGACTTTTCTTTTTCCCTTTTGTTCGCGTAATCTTCCAAGTAGTTGCTCGTTAAAAGTGATCGCACACGTGCCACGCCATCAGAGTTGGTCTCGTAGCCTTTTATGCGTCCGGGAAAGAAAAAAGTCACCGTCAAGAACCAAACAGGATAAAATAAAATATTATTACTTTGTTTCTAGTACGTTTATTATCCATAGTTGAAAATAGAAGCAAATGTGTAGCATTGATAAATGAAATTTCTGAAATAAGATAATGGTATCAAGCCAGGCTACAATCATATATTCCGTCATTAAAGCATAATTAAAGCATTGTCTTCCATTAAAAAATTATAATTTAGATACGATGATTAATAAAATACAATTAATAAATGTACAATTATTAGTACTTGTAAATTAAATTAATTTTTAAGAAAGTTATTATTATTTTTAAGAAGATAATTTAAGAAAGTTATTTCCTAATTGGTCAATTTGAAATTATTCGGCAAGCTTCCAAGAAAAATAATTATTAATTTTGTTCAGAAAATCATGTTAAAACTATGAAATGTTTACGGGAAACGTACCTTTACATAATAATTATGTCTAATAAATTCAGTTGATTATAAATTTAAGTTTATATTACGTGTATATTTTATTACGAAATTAAGGTATCTATTTATCATGTAGGTTTAAAATCTTTGATTTTCGTAGTAATAAAATACTAGATTTTGTGTTTTTATTATTGATGTTTTAATAATTAACACGTACTTTCCTACTATTTACTAGTATAAATTACTAATATAAACAATTTCAAAAATATTTGAATTCGTGAAAAAACTTCTTACCTTCTTTTATTAATATTCTTTTATTACTTATTCTTTCATCTTGTATCAAAAGGATATAATCGCATTTAGATTATACACCATATGTACAATATATCAACTTCTACATTATTAAAAAAAGATTTTTTCTTCAATTATTTTATTATAAAAATATTTTTTTCTGTCCTTGAAAATTTTTTGAACGAAACTTTTATGAGCTGAATGAAACACAATATTCCATAATAAAAAAAAATTTTTATTAACGAATAATCGTTTAGTCTTTAAGTATTTTTTATCAATTTCTCATAATAATCTTCGAATTTCTAACAGTTTGAGTAAATGGCTTCTATTTTACTAAATTTCTTTTGTCTATAAAATTTCTATTAATCGTATTTTATATTTAGGCATTATTAAATAATATTCATTACTTATCATGCTTGATATTCTAAATTCTTTTTCAAATAAAAAATATTTTTAACCAATTATTGACATGAAATTCTATAACATGAACTTCATAGGAAAGATAAATGAACAGTTGGCTTATAAGAACTAATTCAGTGGCTATAATATCAGCAATATATGTATGTATATACTTTACAAAATGGTCGATATATAATGGAGTTCGCTAAGTTTTTTGTGTGACAAATAAAATACATGACATTCCTCCATAAAAATAAAGAAAAACACAGAAAAAAGAAAGAGAGAAAAGAACGAAAGAAAGAAGTAACTCACTTCAGTTTATGAGAAGATTTTAAGAATAGTGGAAAACCTATTTTTTACATTGAAATCGTATGCTTGGGAAAGAACGAACATTTACTTTAAATCAAATGCGGTATGTTTGAATCAAATACCGTGGCTGAACTACCAAATGATCGCTTTTAAGACATATCGTACAATGAAATCAATGATGTTTTATTAAAAACAAAATATATGATGTTATTCATAATGTCATAATTCAAATATGAAAACATTTTGTTATTTTTCTAGGCAGAAATAATATATTATAAAATATTTTATTGTAAATAAGCAAATTATTTATTTTCAATAAATTTTATAAATTCAAACTTAAGACCACTGTAGAATACAATTTCAAGAATATTTCTGAAAGATGAACTTTATATCATGATAAATATATAGATACTAGAAATAATTAATAAAATGAAACTAATGCATCATTCAATTATTTGAATGTATAATATATTATTATGTTAAAATTTATTAATTTAATAAACGGAGTATCCGAAAAATGTAATGTAATATTTCTTTTTTTACTTTTTAATTTTAATGTTGTATAGAAATTCCATTAAGGAATATAAAGAATACCTCAATTCTCAGAGTTATAACAATTGTATATCTTAAAAATAACTTTGTTAGAGATAAATTTTGAAGAAACTTCAGTAGCTTTCATGTAAAGAAAGTTATAGGAATATTTATGAAAATTTAATTGTAAAATAAGGCACGTACAATAAGTCAATTTTATGCGTATTTTCTTAACACCTCAAAGAATAATAAGATCAAATACATTTTTAATTTATTCAAGTTAAATTTATTCTTACCGTGCTACCAACTATTAGAGCAAAATTTTTATTATATTATAAAAAAGAAAAGAAATAGCCCCGTATCTTCCAATTATTAAGGGAGAAAAAAGTAGTTTTCTGAAAAAAATACGAGCATCTGTCATACATGACCTGAAATTACCTGGAATTTCAAAACATACATCTTGCCCTAATTTTTCATCTTCTTAGTATTACCTGCGCTATCGAAGTAGATCGTTCTCAAAAGTCTTCGTTTTTCTTTACTCCTGGCATAGGAGATTGCGACCCGAAAGACTAGTCCACCTTCTTCCATTGCGCAAACCGTCGCGATTCAACTTATACGGAGTCTATATGCATGTGTATGTGCATCGGATTACTGGTCAGAGCAATAGAAAGAAGAAACTTTATCATGCAGGTTCTTTGAAACTTGTGAAAACTTACCTCTCGAATGGTCTTGTACAATTTTGACGTCGATTCGATGCATATTTGATCACATATATCTGATCACATGTTTAAATATAAATAGTTGAATTGATTTATGTGTAACAATATAATCTTATAAAAATAAATTCTTATAGTATTAAGTCGGCCTTACATATTTATCTTGAAAAACTTTTCTTAATCGAAAATTCTTACTTGCATTAATTAACGTAAAATATCAAATGTGGAAAATATAATAAAATCAAATAAATAATATTGAGTTTGAACAAGTTGTTTATGATTTCAGTAGAATGCAATAAATTCTGTATCACAAAAATTTATAAAGAAATTTTTACTTCGAAATATGTTTATGTATAAATTCTTCTCTCTTGGTATTGTATTAAACGCTAATAAATTGCTATTAGCGTATTTCAATTGTAATGACTTTAATTTCATAAAAATTCTCATTAATGTCTTATATTAAAAATACAATAAAGAGTATAATAAATTTAATTATGAAATTTCAACTTTAAAATACTTTTAATGTTGAAATAATGTAGTTTTTCATATTTTTAAACTGACTTTTAACATTTATCAATCTACTTTAAACATAAACTATTATGCAACGGCTGTATATAATAATATATAGTCTTACATTTTAAAAAAGTAATTCTATATTTTATCAATTAGATAAAGCTGTAACGATACTTTCTGTTAGAAACAATCGGTCTTTTTATAAAAGAAAACATCTTGAACGTGACTACCTTTAAAGTGAAACCTTTAATAAAGGTTTATGTAACATTGCTTGAAAAATCCGATAAAGGCGGCCTTATACATACCTTAGTTCTAAAAGGACGAGAATGTCCAAGTCCATGAAATACACAGACTTTCTTAAAGATAAATCAAGGACAGGAAAGAAATCTGCTAAGAGTGTAACGCATGTTCTACCAAGAATTTTGGAAAATGAACACAAGAAATATATCGGCACTCTCGCATGCATACACACATACAGAAGTACAGTGGATTGAAAAATCACAAATCAGAAAAAATAGGGTCACTAAACAGCTCAAGTGTATAAAAGTAGGGAAGCCGACCTTATGGTTGCGGAGTTAAACAAGAAAAAGACGTGCACCATAGAAATGTAAAAGAAAGACAAGGATGGCTTAAAAAAGTCGTGGTAGTTAAGGATGAAATTTATGTATCGTACATTCGAGGTGCAGCTTGGAGTATCGCAACAGTGACGGAACTCGAAAATCGCTACTTTTATGCCCGTCAGAAGCAGTTTGTCGGCAACGCGAAGTAGCCGCGGCCGAAGTCCGGGTCGCTGAATCGATTCCCCGCTCATACGTTCTCTCAGGTGTACTTATATGCATACGTGTCTGCTACGCCACGGATTCGAGAGAGATAAATGAGAAAGAGAAGGCGATTTTTGGCCCTTCCCTCGTGCCGCATTCGGCGGCCATTATAATGCGGAACGACACCGAGTGCTACGACCCGATTTTCTACGTGTTCGTGCGCACTCTTTTCTCCCGTGTAAATAAAAGCGAGTTTTTACCCAATGTTGACTTGTAGATTATTACTGCGCAAGTTCCATGAATGATTTCGAGAAAGCTGCTCTTTTTCGCATAATGTGCATTTGCCATTGAGAATGGAAACTTAGAGCTTTCCTTATGAAAGTAATAGTACTTGCGTAACTTGAATTATGAACTCCATTAGGCGAATGAAAGTTTTAGTTTATTTTCACTTTTTCTGAGTAAATATTCAAAAATTTCTACGTACAATAAAATAAAATACTTTTTTTAATTAATTGAAATTACGGGAAAAAATAAAATTAAAGATGTTAGTTTTACTGGAAAACAATAGAAAGTTGATATTTTATGTATTGTATTCATTATAATTATCTACCTTACAAGTAAACCCATAGAAATATGTACAGGATACCAACAAACACTCTTAGGAATCATATTTATTCATTGAATCAAAATTTAAAAAAAGGTAAAATAATACGTTCAATAAAAATACATTCTTCAGAATATGTATGATTCTTAAGAATTTATAACAAGGAAAGTAAAAATGCAATTCTTAATCTATTTACTATATTATTATATTTAATTTGTTCAATATAAAAAATATATAGAATAATACTATGAATAACTACAAAAATTTATTGCGTTTTTTAAATAATTATAGTACTTCTAAATAAAAGTATTTTGAAAAGTTATTTTAATTCTAGTAATTTTAATCTAGTACTAAGAGGATGACAAAAGAGAAAAAAAAATAAAATATTTACTTTAAGTGACTTTAAATGATCAAAAAATATAAAGGCTTAGCAGTTGTTATCTATAATCTATATATCACGAAGAGAGGTCAATGAAGGATCAACGATTACTTTAAAACTAACAAAAAGTTCTCCAGCATAAATACTGAAGACAAGATAAATATCTTTAAAATAGCACATAAGATAATGATACCAATTAAAAGATCTCAGTTTCATTAAATAAGAACTTAAAAGTAAGCAAAAAAAAAACGCATAAATATGATTTCTCTTTTGCAAATATTAAATTAATTTTTTAATTAATCACTTAGCTATATCTAATTTAATCCACAAACTTCTATACCTCCATTTCTTTAAAAAGTGTAAATTTACCGTACTTTACTTTTCCACAAATTATACTAGATTCGTATTAAATGTGTGCTTTTATGGCTTTTAATTCGATTAAATTTAGGAAGAAATTGGCATTAATTTCTTCAAATATTTAAGAAGGTCATCTAAGGGTTAAGGGTCATCTAAGGTCATCTAAGGGTCTATTTTAAGGGTTGTGAAACATCGTAGGACCATAAAATGATCAAAGTCATTTTTACTATACAACTAAAAATTATGAAGGCGCTACATTTATAGTATGGGAACAAAAAAAATTTATGATCACAGAAAATTAACAAATATTATATACCGAAATTGTCTATGTATAGTCGATCTCAATAGAATAAATAAATTATTAGAAGATTATAATAGTTAGATAAATAGTTTCGTACTAATTCTGGTAACGTTAATATTTATTAAATATAGTTATATCCTTGGATAAACTACTTTATCAATATCCGCTCCCTGCAGCTAAATAATCAAAGTTAAATACTTACTTACTCTTGAGCAGCAATCAATAACGTGAGCTTTTGTTTCTTGTACTTAAATAATTTCTATCCACTGTATTCATTCTGTTTAGAACCTCAGTGCTTAATTTTTCACATTCATTCTCAAAATGTATTTAATACAGAATTGCCACTTATACAGATAAGTCCATGTATGTAATAAATTAAATAATATATATAAAGTATGAATAATTTAAAGAATATTAATAAAGTATTAATAATATTTTTATAACCATATAAAAAAATCACTTTAAATTTATTATAAATTTAAATAAAATTAAAGAAACTTTATATTAAGTATTTCTATGAGAGATATAGAGTAGAACGAGAGAAAGAGAGAGGGAGAGAGAGAGGAAGAGAGAGAGCTACTCTAATAGAACGTTCGACGGTACAACGAAAAACATTGTCTAATTACGGGGAATAACTTACACGCGATTGCATCCCACGAACATCAAGAGTTGAAATCCCTTTGCAGTTGCATGCAGACGCGGGCACGCATACACAGAGGTATAAGGACTCACACATACCCAGTCAATGAGGCACAATATAGATTCGTCACGATTACGACGGCGACGCGAAAATGAAGGGACGCATCATTCCCGTGCATCCTACGAATATAAGTCCTGAGAGGAAAAAAACTTTAGCAGCTGCGTTCTCCTATTTTACGAGGTAGTTTCTGAGCTAGAACTTTTTTTACGAGCTTGCGAGCTTCAAACTGTGCACCTCCCCCTCCCGCACCGTTCCCGCTCCATGCATTATTCTACCATGTACGTGTCCTTATAACTACTGTTATCTCCATGAGTTGCTGCATTTTCGCCAGGTCTTTCTTTTATGTGCCTTCATTTCTGTCTTTATGCCTCGTTGTAAGTGATTTCGGTAACAATTAACAGTGATGAATTCCGTACACTTAAATGGGGCTACTTTACCGTTAAGTGGTCACTTTATGTTTCCGCGATAAAAAATATTGTCCAAAGAATTTCCTACAAAATCCTATTTTTTTCATTTTTTGGTCACTTTTATCACTCACTTACATAGTAATTCTGGATAGAATATTAATTTACTCTAACAAAATTTAACTGACAAAATAATTTTTAAAATGAATCAGTTGCATATCGAAATCACTGTTTCAACTAATGAATAACATCTCGATTCTTACCTACACTAGCTTATATATATTATACACTTTATTAACGGAGATTTTAATAATTTCGATAAATTATTTGAAATTCACTTCTGATAGTTGTAAGTTAATTAGAAATGCGTATAAAATATTTTAAAAATGAATTTATTTCTTAATTAAATTGAGGAATTTATTAAGTATAGTTAGATAGTTTCAACACAAAATATATATGTATAATGAATTTAATAACTTTAAATGTAATGTTGTATTTTAAATTACTTCTTATTTTATATCTACATTCATAAGTACTTTTTCTTATGAAGTTCAAAACTTTATTGTAATATAATATTTCTTGTTTCGGATAATTTGAAAAAATTTAATGTATTCTATTCTAGTAATCTGTTTTTAATTTAAAAAAAAAAACGATTTTCGTGGGTAAACTTAAAGGGTGTTTTTCACCTCTTAAATCGCCGAGTTAGCACGTAAAAATACGTGTCTAATATTTTTGGATGTACTGCAACATATCTCAATATCAAGAAAATTGGTGAGGCTTACCTGGGGTAGTTTCCTTGTTAGACTTTTACAAGAAATAGTACAAAACATATTTTAAAAATAAGAATTTGCATTAATCATTTTAAGTTTTTATATTTAACCACCAACTTGAAGTATAAAAAAGACATTAATTTACTTACTATTTTTGTGATACAATGTTTGAATATTTATTAAATAATATTTACACAAAATAATCTACGTTATTACTTTATAATTTAATATTATCGAATAACTATTTTACATGTTTATATGAGGAAAAGTATATCATAAATAGAGAAATAGTTTGTTTTTGAATCAATACAAGAATTTATTTAACTCATTTGAAAAAATCTTATTATGTACATACGTACGTTAGTGTAGGGATATTTATATTTTTATAATATAGTTTATGAAAATTAAAAATTAGCAGTTGTGCTCTAGTTCTCCATGAACTATTTACAGATTATATGTTATTCTTGTGTCGATCGAAGAATGAAAAAGTAAAGAATTCAAAAGTAAAATGTAAAAACAAAAATTGGAAGAACATCAGATTTTAAAATAATCATTTATTATTCTGTTTTTTAAGAATAATAAGAAATATTTTTTTGAGGACTCGAAATAATAAAAAGAAATTTTTTCGCAGAAATTTGTAATTATCGATATATAATAAATATATAATAATAGTAACTAAAAATATTTAATTTAAGAAAAAGTTAACTTTTACTTCAATCGATAGAACAAAGTAGTTTTTTCCAAGAGCGTTAATTTTTATAGTACCCATTCATTACAGAACCTAAAACTCGTTACCGTAACTGATAGAGTAAGTTCAGTTGTAAGATACTGACCAAAGTAAAGTTTAGATAAAGTTCCAAAGAAATATCGTCATTATTTTTAACGTAGTGATGATTTGTTATTTTCAACAATAAAGTTGATTCTAATGGATTAATTAAATTTATAAATATGAAAAAACGTGTTCTAATAACACTTGAAAATAAATTCGAAATTATTTTAATACTTTTTAATGAAAAAAAATATAAAAAAGCATATTCATGTCTAGGTTCTTTAAATAAATGAATAGTTGTAGTGCTAATAATGTCTATATTATTATTATTTTTGTAATCAGTTATATATATTTTTTAGAATTATTAACATAGAAAGCAATCTAATGAATAAATTTCAGTTCTTTTAATGTATAATAACCATAAGAGTATTCTTCAAATAAGTAAAAACTAGGCCAAACCCATTTCTCTTATTAAAATCTTCAAAAACTCACTTTTTCATTCGTTATTTCGTTTTTATGTTATCTGTATATAAGATTTGAAGCTATTTTGTATATAGTACTTAAAAAATTTAAAGTATCAGCATAATAATAATTATATAAAACAATTTATGAAATGAAAAATAGTATTCATATCATTTTAAATAAATAAGAAGTAAAAATAAAAAATAATTTAACTAGATGCAACTCTAAGTAAACAATTAACAATATTATATTAACATAACTATAAGTAATAAATAAAATATTTCATGATTGCTACATTTCCAAAAAAAATTTTTTAATACACAAAATTATATATAAAAAAAATTAATGTATAATACTTATGTTCAGTTATAGCTATAAATAAATAATTGATAGTATTTTATGTGTTCTTTTTAAATTAGAATTTCATGTGTAATTAAATTTGAAAGTATTTAATATTTTTGAGTAAACGTAAAACTGTTAAAATCTGAAAATCTAAATATATAAATAGCTGAAATATGAAAAAGAATTAGAGAACATGGACTAAAAAAGTACTTTTAATTTTAATCAAAACACCTTTCCTACTTTTCAATTCATTTAAGCATAAGTATATTCCTAGAAATAAAAACTAATATACTAATAAAATTAAAAATTGGAATATCTAATATCTTACATCTCTAAGAAAGTACGGGTAAGTTGGTCCCTTTTTTCTCAACGATCGGAAATCACTCGACTTATTTTATCACTATCCCCTCCCCACTTACTAAATTCCGTGCTTAGAGAGAAGGTTCCCACCTTCTCTCCTTTATTCCTTATTCTTAGGATACTTTACTCCTTGCAAATTTTACTCTTCTTCCCAACTCTTGTGGCTTTTCTTTTCGATAACGAGCTGCAACTGCCGTACAAATACCCTCCTCACGCACTCGGTTTTTTCATCATTTGCCATCATGGGGATTCGATTTAATTGGAAGCAATGAAACCACACAATTATTTTCCCGTTTCTTTGTTTCTTGTTGCTCATATCTATTTGCTTTCATTTACTTACCTATTTTTTACGGACGTATCGAATGCTCTACATCGAAATTTTCGCGGTTTATGGAAAATACTTGTCATCTTGCGTAGTATATCTCACCAGGATTGCACTTTTATGGAGAGTGTGTAGTAATTTTACGTTTGAGCATTAAAATGAAGCACTGAGAAAATCATTGGAAAGGGAGGCAAAACGGAGAGGAGATGATTTGAGGAGTCGCTCGTAATGCATGAACAAACACTCTTCTTAAACTTCTCAAATGAAAAGTGTGGAGGTAATAATTCACTGCTGACATATTTATTTTAATGTATTAGAAAATTAATACAACCCGAATGCATCTAAAGCAATGTTTCATAAAATGGAACTTGTATTTATGATATGTTTTAAAATACGAAAATGATTGAAAATATACGGAATTAAAAAGATTGTTTATCCGATTAGAAATCGTCATTATTAATTATGAAGTATTTATAAAGATAGTAATTTTGTAAAACTATAAAATATATTTTTCAGTCGATATTAATACCAATTATAAGCTAACGTTTTAAATTAAAAATTTTCAAGATATAGAGGCATTTATTAATGCCTCTATATAACAGAATATTATATAAAACATTATTATATAAAATAAAAATTAAGTAATATAAAGTGAAAATTTATGGAAACAATTTATGAGTTTAAATATAATTGGGATTTTTTCTTAATAGCTTATACTAAAGAATGTCACGACAAAACCTCTTACTTTTATATATTCTTTGAGTTTAATTATGATATCAAAGTATATATAAGTGAGTTATTAAAACGAAGTTCGGTTAGCAATGATATAATAAAAATTTATAACATATTTGACTATCAATTATCTACTTGTTAATTAGCAAAATGTCATTAAGTAAAATTTTATTTATATAACAATTACGGAAAATTATATTATCATATAATTATATTATTATTGAAAATACTTGGTACTAAAAGAAACAAAGACTAAAACTTAAAGACTTTGAATAATGAGATTTTGGTTAATATTATACCTGTTTTAAACTAAATAAACTAAAATATACAATACAGTAGTTGTAGTGGTTGTAACAGTAGTTAATAATTATGTGAAATAAGTTAAAATCTGGAGGAAAAAATTTAAGCACTTTTTCATTGCGTATTATATTAATATTTAATTCTATCTATACGAAGTATATGTATGAACGGAAGAAATACCTTAATTATTAATAAAAGTTCATTTCTCTTATCTCCGAAATAACATAAATTTTTCTGAAATATTACTTTTACTGTTCATATAAGAAATTCTATATACTTTAAATATAAAAAGTATAAATCTGAAAAAATTCTTCAGTTACATATTTCCCCACTAAATATTATTTTAAATGTAATAAGAAAATTCAATATCAAATTTTTATTTTAAATTATTAGTAAAGTAAGTCTTACTTGTTTTAAGTTTAAGAATAAGGTAAAATATGCTTTCCATTTAGAAATACAAATATATTATTATTCATTTCATATATACAAATATACGTTTATCAATTTTCTTATTAAAATCGTCTTAAAAAGTTAATTATATAGTATAAATTCAGAATAACATCTGTAAGCGATATAACTTAGTGATATTGCTATTCGTATGTAGTAAAATATGATCTTAGACAAATTTAAAAAAGTTTACCAATGTGACACTGAGTTAGATGAAAGAATGAAAGAGAAAGAAAGAGAGAGAGAGAAAGAGAATAGTATTTAGCAAACAAAAAAGTGAGAAAAATTTTACGGAAAAGAACAGAAAAAAAGTGGCTGTAAGGTGGGGATGAATATGTCGCAGGTTGAAAAATTTTAGTTTAAAACAAGTTCATAATTCGTTGGTTGTATACCTATGATGGGTGAGAAATAGACAATATGCCATGCGTGAATGTACGTGCATGAATGTATCTATGTTTCAGGAACATAGAAACAAAGAAAGATATTAATCATCTTTGGCCACTCTTTCAGGCTAATACAGTAATTTTTCCTTCGAATTCCTTTCACTTGCTCTGATCTTTTTTGAAAGTACTTAAACTTTTGAATAATTATCGGATATATCGATGCCTACCCTCATTTCCCTACCTACTTCTATTCCTAATGTATTGAGCGGCACTTGGTCGAGCATCCAGAAAATTGGCTTTGCCTCGATTACCTAATAATCCGCTAATAAAATTGCATTCCTGGGCATAAAGAAGCTGCCGCTCTCAGATACCGCATATATAGAACATAAACCAAAATCTCCGAAATGTTCCCAAAAGCTTTTTCTAAGTATTTGCTTCAACCTATGTTGTACATATCTATGAGAGAAAAGGCGAGTAAATGCGAGAACACGTGATAACGGTACAAAGAGAAAGTATTTAATATTTTTCAGTAACACTTTATTTTTTAATAAATATTTTTTGCACAAGTAAAATATTACGCTTATCTTTGATTTATTCTATAATTATTTACAGTTCACTTTGAGAATATGTATGCTCAAGTATAGAAAAAATTAATTTCTCGTTTAAAAAAAGTATCAAGAGAAATTTATGTAACAAAGCGCACACGTATAAAGTTTAGTTGCAAATGCGTTATCGCTCGATAACAAATAAAAATCTACGTTTAACAAAAATGAATCATTTTATTGTTGTGCGTCGGTGAGGCTCGGTCGAGCAGGAACGAAAAATTCAGCAATGCAGAGCTTGACATTCTTAACACGTACAATTATGCCGTCGCCTATAGTATGTCACAGTTGACTATAATTATAAATACTAATTAGAATAAAATAATAATAATTTTATTTACTTAAAATTGGTACAAGGTAAATCGATGTTTTCTTATTGTAATTTACTCAGCTGAGTTCAAGATTTAAATTTTTAGTAAAAGAAAATACTGAAATTTAAAAAGTCTAAGGGATTATACTCATACAGAAGTTTATATTCCTTAGTAGAATTATTTTATATGCTTCCTTCAAAGTTCAAAGATAAAGACAAAATCTTTGCCTTGAATGCGCAACTTCTTTCAACAGTAATTATATATAAACTTGATAATACTATAGCGTCATAAAATTACACTTAATAAAACTTTTCTCAATACAAACAAGAATAAGTAGATTAATAAAATTGAAGTATTCTCCGAACGCAGGAAACGTGTATCATGCGCTCCATTGCTGACATCATAGAGCTTCAGACACGTATAATACGTTGAATTACGCGCAGAATACAATTTTAGCGCAACTAATGAATAAGTAAGTGTATCCATCGCCCTTCACCACCCGTAATAAAGCATCTGTAATTATCCTTAAATCAGCTGGATTACGCACTAGGTGCGGAAGTGATAATGAGCTTCCGTCAGCCTCATGTCGGCCATCGTTATTCTTGACCCATATCTCTCATATTGTTAACGCAGCTCCGGTAAACTCTTCAGGCGGTGATAATTCCGTCCTGACCATTAATCAAGCACCGATCACGTAGTGAGATATAACCTACTCGACGGTAACCTGACAAAAGGATGTTCACTCTTGCATGCCGTTGGCACAATACAATGCGGTCACCCTCGATGCATCACCTTACAGCGAATGAAGCACCTTTTTATGATGGATGTCACTTCGACTTGTCTATCTTGCGGACTTGGCATGGATGCAATTCGATTCAAGCGAGGTACTTGAGAGTTATTCAAGCCGACCTCATGCATTGAGATTGTCTAATTGTATATTTTTGAAAGAGTGTTAAAATATTTGTTGTTGGAATTAATACAGTTGGAGAATTGAAAATGTATTTAAGAAAGAAATATATGTTAAGATGTTTTTTTCGCGTATACTTTAAATGAGCGTAGAAATAACTTATGTTTATTAAACCACGTAGTATAGGCAACATTAAAGTATGGATCTCATTTTTTATACTGGTCTATCGAAATCTGTAAAAATATGTACATAAATTTTTAAGTATCTAACAAATAGGTATTTATTTTTATAAAATATTTTCAATTAATTATACAATTCAAGTTATTCTCATTTATATAATTGTCACATTTTATAAAAAAATAAATAAATACATATTAATATTTATAAAATGATTAAGAATATTTGAACTATTAATTTTAAACACTTTTATGTTAAATTCTGATTGTGTTTATTTTGAATAATTACACGCAATAATTACACAAGCGTTTAATTATATAATTAAATACTTTCATGTGAAATTTTAATTCTGATTATTTTATAATAATTACCGCGACTATTTAAGATATGAAATCAAATGAATGATATTTCTACTATTCTATGAAACACAATAAAATAATAATAAACAAAGCAAAAAAATAATGAAATTTACTAGACATTATATAAATATTAATAGTAAAATTTTAACATAATTTAAAAAATATTATTGTAATTAAAAGCAATATTATATAAAATTATATAATATTGCTAAAATAAATACTAACTTTAAATATCATAGACATAAATTATATAATAAATGAAGCAGTTTCAGAATATAAAAGCAGTTTCTTGAAACTAGTAGTTAGTTTTCTAAAGTTTACAGTATATCAAATGATTCTTATTTATAATTTTCTACTTTTTCAATATTTGTTGAAATTTCCTATTTACTATGTTTATATTTATAGCATATGAAAGCAGAGCGAAACACTACCACGAATACTAATTTAATATTTAATTACATGACATAATTACAGTTTCTAATTAGTTTTTATAATACTTTTAAAATATTTTTAAAATAATCTAATTTGAAATAATCAATGTTTGAAAAATTAGAAAATATATTGTATTTATAAAGTAGTATGCAGTAGTTTAAAGAAACTCTATGCTGTATAAATTACAAATACTTTTATACTTGCATTAATGCTCTTAATACTTAACTTAATTTAAAGCAAAAAATATTGAAACTGTATCACATTCATAAACTTGAGTTTTAAAATAGTATTCAGACACTCGGTTAAAAAATAAAAAGTAAGCGTAAACTAAAATTTTATATTTTATTGCAGTAATAACTATTAAAACAGAATAAAAGGCTCCTAAAGTACTTTCATAAAAAATATATATATACGTATATATGTTAAATTGTTCTAAAGCATTATGGTTCCTCAGAATTTTAGTTCGATACAAATATTTAAAAAATATAAAATTTATATTACTGAACTTTAATTTAAAACAAAAATATTCATTAATTGTTTTCGTCTTTTAATATATTAAAAAAATTTATATAAAATAGTTAATTTTATTGTTATTAATTAGTCTATATTAGAAAGTAAAAAATTGATCATCAAATTAAGATCAAATTATATTTTATATCAAATACATTCGCAATATTTAAATTTCATTTAATTCTATCATAATTTTAGTCAAGAAACCTTTTTATCTTACAATTTATTATATTTAATAGCCTTCTGCTAATTTTCAATATTTAGCTATGTTCATGTAATTTTAGCAGCTCTGAAATGTTAAGTAAAGTGCACATATTGTTTATATAATCATTAAAACTTGCATAATATTTTGGCTTCTTTAGTTTTCTTTTAATCGAAATTTGTTTCTGTATTTCATAAAATTCTATGTTGTCTTCTAAGTTTCACGTAGATAATATAGATTTTTAAAGAAATTTTAACACGAAATTAAGAAAATGTAATATCTTCTTATAAAATATAAATATGCATTTTTAAATACAATATTTAATATAATATAATGTTTAATATATTAAATCTTAAACTTTTTAGTTTTTTAGATTTTATGTTCAACAAAGTTTTTCAATAGATATTTTTATTGTATCTTCGTCCATCAATGATTATATACTTTTTTCAGATACCTCTTATTTATTTTTCTTTTTTACTCATGATAAATATTGTTAATTTTTAATAATAACTTCTTTACCTTCCTCACTAACTTGTAATTATCTATCTACACATTTTATTATATTTTGAAACAACTTCTAATTTATTCTTATTTAAACATATTCTAATTTTTATAAATCTAAAATCTTATTTACTAACTTTTTGATTATAATTCCAATATTGCTATACAAAGTAGCTTTGATTGATATGTATATTAATAATATAATGTCACAATTTTCATGCACATCATTCATCTAATAAAATACCCGAAAGTTGTCTTAATTATTTTAAATTAGGTTCAGGCCGCGGTAATTATTACATGATAAACAGAATCAAAATTTGCATCTGAGTAGTATCCATCCAATGTTATGAAAAAGAAAGAATCAATCCATCATACATAATCTTATGTGATAATAAGCCCTGATTTTAATAATATAATTTATAAACAAAAAATACTATTCTTTTATTCAATTTGAACACAACTTCACATATTTTGTTCATGAATAGTGTAAGTTAAGGCTTACTAAGGCTTAATTATAAGTATACGAATTATAAAAAACACATTTTATTTGAAATTGTTATTGCAACTTGTTTATATTAATTATTTATGACTACATATTAAAATTAGTGAACAAAATAAAAATCCATAAAAAGTATTTCACTTGCTTAAGATCGATTGAAATAAAGTTTGATATTTTATACCTTAGCTACGATAATATTATGTCAAAAATATGAAAAAAAACTTCAATAGAATGAAAATAAATCTTTTATAAAGTCATTGTTGAAGGTAACTCGATAAGGTCTCACAATGGAATAAGAAATGAAAAAGCAACTCTCGTCGACGAAACCGAAAAGTCGATCGTATAAATCGCCCAGTTTGGCATGAGATCTACGAAGTCACGATAGAACAAAGTAAGCAAAAGAAAAAGTCAGTTAAAAAAAGTAAACGGTACATCTTAATATCTAATCGAAAAAAAGAGCGAAAAATATTTATGAAGGAAACAGAAAATGCAAATAAGACCAATCAAATGTATTATGCGAAAGTTCAATTAAACTTCGAGCATTAGATGTCTCCATTATTATTGTTTCCCACTTTCTCTATTTCATTTTTCGTTTTTCTATTAATATTAACAGTCTTTCACCGTCGAGAAGACAGGATGGAGCAGTAAAGAAGATCGAGAATGAAGTAACATCTATGTGATTTGGATGGGCTCAGTATTAGTTATTAACGGAAGAATTAGAAGTTTTGTTGGCAGGGTAATTTAATAAGATATTAAGGAATGGATTGGAAGTGGATAAGAGAATTAGATCGTTGGGAGTTACAAAATTAAACAGCACGATGTCGACCTCATACCTGTCTGTATTCATCTGACCTTCTACTTTTATTAAAAGAAAGTGAGAGAGAGAGAGTCTGTCGATAATGTGAAAAAGCTTCAGCGAAATTCCTGCAGAATCGATATTACAGATAGATATGCCTATGGTTCAGATTTATCCTATATCATTTTGGCTCGGTCTATTATATAACAACGATTGATATCTACTTATGTTTTTGTGTATATGTGCATACTGAAGTATTAAATGATAGCAATTTTTTATACTGATTTTCAGAAAAAGCATTTTGGCTCGGTCTAATATAACAACAATTAACAATTGATATCTACTTATGTTTTTGTGTATATGTGTATACTGAAGTATTAAATGATAGCAATTTTTCATACTGATTTTTAGACAAAGCTACCGAAGTTCCCGCGATGACAAAAGTTTGCTCTGAAGGTGAAAAAAGCCGAAATAAATTGCACATATAATATTTGATGAAAGAACATCGTTTTTCGTTATCATTTTATCCTAAAATTATTTCTGCCTAAATAAAATATTGAGAGAAAATGTAAACACTTTAAATAATTATAACTACTATTTATACATATTGATAACTATTGACTATTTTGTACATTTTTAATTCCAAAGAAGATTATATTTAAAAATAAGTCTTTTGTGTGTATAATAAATTTACTTAAAATACGATTCACATACTAGGCTTTAATCTATCTTCTACTTATATTCATAATTCTGTATATAGTATCAATAATACTAAATATTTTATAGATAAAAATTAGAATAATTATTATTCATAAAAATATATCTGTCTGAAAATTTCAGAAGAAAAACATATATTTATGTAACCGTTTAAAAAATAGTTACTTAATGATATTAATATAAATTTATTAAGTAAAATAAAAAGTAAATTGCAGAAAGTCGAGTTTCAAAAAGAATTTTATTTAATAAATATATAATCAAATGCTTCATTGACAATTCTCTTCTTTATACTTCTACTGTTCCTTGAACTGCTTATTAGTAGTATACCTTATGTTTATCAGTTTAATTTATGAACATGTATGAGATGTAAATAGAATTACTTAGATATTATTCTATATTTTTTAAACAAATTTTATTAATAATCTTGCTGGAAAATATCAGATGACTAACCTGAAACAAAAATGAAAATATATCTTTTATTTACTGAGTTTCTAAAATATTCACGATGAAAAAAAATAAATATATAATTAATGCATTCAATTTCAATAAAACAATTGCTATTGATGCAGTAACATTTCGTTACTATCAATTTGATATATTTTTAAATATATACTTATTTATTTTAATATCATAAGCCGTAACATTATATATATATATATATATATAATAATTAACTTTTTATTTTAGATATTCTAAAAAATTTGTAATATCTATTGTTAATATTTATAAAGTAAATCCAAGAAAAATTAATCAAGCTTACTAGAATAATTTTCATAGATATATTTACTTATAACTTTATTAAATATTCTCCTATAGTGAACTGTGAAAAATCAACCAATTCATTTTTTTAATAAACATAAGTTTTTTCTTTTAAGTCGCATTTTTAAAAATTTTATAAATCAATAATGATGAGTATTCTATGTATTCTCATGAATACGTAATTCTGATATATACTCCGTATTTACGTAATTAAGTAATAAGCGAATGTACATGACTCTATGCTTATTTTATCTAATAAATTTAAATCTTAATATTAAAATGTTTTGTTTTTAAATTGTAGATTTTAGAATTAAAATAATCGATCTTATTCTTCTTGTAATGAAATTGTAATGAAATGAGAAAAATAAAATGTTTTAGATTGAAGTACATGAATCGTTACTTAAAAATGGTATTTGGATTTTATATCTTGAAATTAGGCTTATGTGATTTTATCTACACTTTTTCAAACGAAGCACAGCTTCTTTTTTAAAAATCTAAAATAAGATAAAGCAATCTAACTAATACAATATTTTTCAAGGAAATCAGTAATATAGCAATTTATAGCATTCCAATTAGATTTGTCATAGAGAAAAGCATTGTCTATCTGAATCAGTTTCTTCATTCATGAAAATAAAATATTATTTCTTTTAAGAAAATAGTATTTTACTCTCAAAGGGACCGCACAGCTACTACTCTGGTAATCTCTGTATGTAAATATTATTTGCGTACAGAGTAATATTATTTGTATAACATTCATACCAATTTCAAATTATGAAACCTTATTATAAATATAGTAATATAAATATGAGTTTTTATCTTCACTAATATTAAGAGATTAGTAAAACAAACATGTTTTCATTAGATAAATCAAAGATTCATTAGATAACCTTAGTTAAATCAAACTGATAAATGAAAATGTAATACGTAAACAATCGTTATGATTTATATAAAAATAAACTGATACAAACCGAAAACGAAAATATTCACTGGCACTTTATTGAGTATCCTCAGCCATATTTCATCCGATGAATGGATAACAATTTTCAGTGTACCTTGTCGACCAATGATGTATTATACCCCCAGGAATTAAACATGTATCCGAAATCCCACGTGAATAGCCTATAAACCTATAAACCCTATAAAACAATTAAACCTCCTTTTGTGGAAAAATTAAATGTTAAAATGAGATGATAAGTTGTCGAAGGAAACGATTTCATATACTCTCCATGTGAAAAAGGGATAAGAAATTTGAGACAGAGAGAGAGAGAGAGAGAGAGAGAGAGAGAGAGAGAGAGAGAGACAGAGCGACGTAGTATAATAAATTGTATATATCCAAGCTGCTGGTGAAAACAGCGGTAGCGATATCTAGCAAATGCTAAAATCAGGCTAATAAGTAATTTTGCGAAATTTGCATTTCAAAGTGCACGCACCCTTCGCATGATTCAGTCCTGTGTTTGCATGCGTAAGCGTTACCTTTCGTTACAAAACAGTTTCCCTTTCATTACACCGTCTCTCTTGAGCCGCTCGATTTTCTCTCGTTCCTTTGTTTACTTTGACAGACGAGAAAGTCCTCGTGAGTAAAAGCAAACGTGCTTTATAAATCCAAAGAAGTAAAAGGTCATTCGCGCACCGAATTACACGTTGAGGTGAATAATAATTCCCCTAATATTAAATGAACCATTATTTATAATGAAATATGAAAAGGCTTGTTTAATAAAGTTGTGATATGATAAGTTTATGTGTATGTACTGCATTCTTTAAGCTTGTATCATCTAGACTAATTATAAATTAAGTAACAAAGAAAATTATTTGAGTCTTTCATTTGATTACACGTTAATGTGAGCATTTAGACTTATTTAACTTTCTATCTATAAAATCTTCTCAAATTATAAAATAATGTTAGTATATCATTTTACACTTTTTCTACATTAAAACATTATATAAAATCAAATTTCATTTTTCATTTATTTAAATAATTTTGATAACCGATTTTAAGCTTATTAAAAAACTGAAATTATATTTCAATCTATTATGTTGATAATTCATAAATAGTTAATTATGACAGGCATTATCAGAATGAAATGTAAATATGGTATTAATCGAAATAAAAATAGAAATAAAATTAATAGAATGTCCGATCATTAAGGATTATGATCAAATCTACATCCAAATACATTATTATATTTTCACTCTAGTTTCATCGTAATTCATATGGATGAAAACTCTATTATAATCGTTTTTAATCACTATTATATTATTATTATATAACTATTAAAAAATCAAGATAAAAATATTGGTTATTCACTTTTTTATTATTTCTAATATCTTGTAGCCCATTAGAGACAAGTATTTTAAAGTATTTAAAAATTTGTAAGGAACCAATTTAAGCTGATAAAATTTACGTAAATTAATATTTTGAATCTAAATAAAAAATAACTAATAATACAAAGAATAATAATAAACTTAATATTAAATAAATATTTAGGATAAATACATTAACCAGTAAAATACTCTACATTAATCATTAAGAATTAATAAATCATAAATCATTAATAATTGTATTATAAAAAAATTATTTATTAAAAATTTTAGTTTTATTTTCAGAACCATCAATTACATGATTCTAGATTAAAATAACTTATTTTCTACTTATAAAATTTATTATTATTTCATTAATAATTTATCCCATAATTGCAATTTTTTATAATTACATAAATTATGATAAATGAAAAAATTGGGGTTTTATCATGAAATATTTCATTAAGGTAAAAATTAAATAAATTATTAATTAACTAAAAGTATTCCGCTAATCACATATGCAAGAAAATATTCAGTCTGAAATAGTGCGAATTGTAGCCATCGTGCAACAAATTATATCAAATATTTGTCTCACTCTCTCACTTACTCTCTCTCTCTCTCCCTCTCTCTAACAACGGATATATTTCGATCAATAAATCACCGTCAAGCTAATTTCCTTTATAAAGCTCCAACCAATGTATACAATTCAAACCGATCTGAGAAGATACACTTTCATTTAATTTATAACTAGTAGTGTCATCTCTTAAGATCTTCACGCACAAAAAACACGGAATTTGAAACACTAAGTTATATTATTTATACATATATATAGTCTTATAGGTGAAAATTTTTATATTCTAATACCGTTAGCAGAAAAATACGTTCGACTATGCTATCATCAAATAATAACGAAATCTATTTTGTACCTGATGAATTAATACTAAAATAATTTTAACAAAATTATAATAACTTAATACATATTATATGCTTATTAATTTTGATTTATCAAATTTAATAAATTTTGTTAAATTTTCTAACTTTTTCAACATTCTCAGAAATTTTTTCTTAAAAACGAGTATTAAATTTCCAATACTAATCAATGACCTATCATTAATTTTTTCTTCTAAATATCTTTGGCGTTTTTTTAAGGAAATGTAGTCAATGTTCGATATATTGAATAAAATGAAATTTACAAATACTGTAATTTTTAAATTTCATATAAACAAATTTATCTAATGCAACACTACGGTCAATTTTCTCGCAACAACATAACCCACAAAATAGTTCCAAATTCATTAGAAAAAAAAATCAGTTTTGCATTAAATTACACTTGATCCAATTGACTTTGCAAACTGATTACCGAATTCCCACTAGGCATCACTTATGCATCACCGAGTGTTAAGTGGTGTATGCATAGCTACAACAAAAGCACTACTAATTTGTCCAGAAGTCAAATCCCATCACAACGATCAGCATTTGTTCCTCTGAACCAAATCTCCGCTAAGTTATTCCTAGAATTGACTTTCAACTGTAGGCAACTTTATGATGCAGAGGTATTTTCCATTGACTTTCTTTTCTCTGGTGACTGAATTCAATGTTACCGCCATTGAATTTTCGAATTTTGCTTTCATTAGTTCATGTCCTGCTTAAAAATTGAATATGAACAAGTTCAGATATATTTTGTCTTTCTTACCAAACTGCTTTACTGTAATTGTAGGTAACTATTACAAAGTATTATGAATACAAGTATAAATTCAAAAGTTTATCAATTAAAGTATTTGTAATACAAGAATTAGCAGGAACTATATAACAATTATTCTTTTATAAATTATTTTTAAATTAATTAAAGCGAATTTATTCAACATTTATTTTTAATTAATTTTCACAATTATTAAAGTAATAACTAACCAATAATACTAAAAAAAATTTTAACTTTTTTTTGTAATAAATATATATTTAAATATATTCAAAGCAGTAATTATATTTAAATATGATACTGTATTAATGAAATCGTATAATTAAAATAATAGATTAAAAATAGCTAAATCTTAATAAATTAAGATAATTATCTCATTTCAACTTCCTTAAATTTTTTGTTTCATTTTAATTTTATTAAGATTAGTTTATTAAAGAAATTCTGTAACTTGAAATTAATATACTCAAATGTATGAGACTAAATGAATCCAGTTAGATAATCGCATAAGTGATTATCAATGAAAGAAATACATATACACTGCAAATATAATTTTATGTTATGAAAGGTCTTCCTGTAATCATATAAAAAATTCTTAAATTCATTATTTATTCAGAGTATCAAATAAATTTGCCCATATTTTTATGAGTATTCTTCTCAAGCAAAAATATTAATTTACGAATAAAATAATTTTTATTTATAACCTTACTGGCATTCAACTTTAAATTAGATTTAAAAAAAATGAAAGTTTTTGAATTTACATAAAATAAATGTACAAGAATCGATTCATTTTTCAAGTTTGTTTAAGCTTTTAACGTCTAAATAAATGTGGGAGTACTTTTTATTTATTAAAATAAATTAGCATAAAACCAATTTCTGCTACTAACAGTACCTAAATTAGATTGTTAATATTTCTTTTTTATAAAACTTTAAAATACTGACTTAAAGCTATTAAAATCACTAGAAAATCAAAAACATATTTTATTAAATTAAAAATATGCAAAAACTATCTTCTAGATATTTCATTTGTAAATATTCTTAGAAACAAATTTTTTAATTTCATTAGAAAATTTGCAATTTTAAGAATTTAAAATTAGAATTTTCTATCTAAAATTTTTTTAATCAATCTTACTTGAAACATTTGCTGTGCAAGTTAACATGGTTAAATCAAAATGAAATTTATCATCGATTTCTGTTTATCTTATTTTCTTAGATTTAACAGTATTGAAAATACTGCTTTTATATACTTTTGTATATAATATTATAAAATATTTGAATACTTATTATATATTATAAGGAACATCTTGAGCAGGTACAAGTCGAAAGTACATCGAGCAAACTAACAGAAAATATATCGTTGAATTAGGAGTCTATTATAATACACTCTTAAGAAAGTCATTTCATTCAAACAAAACATGATGATATCCTAGGGTGGAGACAAGTTGGTGATTTGCTTCTCTGGGATATCGGGCAGTGGCGCCAATCTCGTCGGGACCTCACGACGTCGCGTGTCGGAGCACTCGGATCCCATTCCATCTCTGGCGTATCTCAGCTGAGGATGCACGCGTCAAAATGAAAATAAACGCACGTTGCTTCACCTAACGGACTTTATCCAGAATTGCGCAATCTTCTGGAAGTTTTGCAGGCTTCCGAACGAAATTGAGGTGATTATGTCGCAGTTAGTTTTACGTTTCTGTTCGATCCATTAACTCGCCACAGAAACATCAATACTCACCGCCTTTCAACCCAACCAAAGTACTTTGAACATCCATATGTCATTCCTAACAATAAGAAGTACTTATTTAACGATGCAATGTATCCTTACAAATTTGACTAAAGTAAGTGTTATTTTAAGAAAATTTTTTTCTACTGAGTAGACTAGTAATATGAAAAGGATAACGTGTTAACGTAAAAAGAAAATTAATTAATTCTAATTTAAATAATATATTTACTAATTTTAAATAATATCCCATGTGAATTAAAATTTTAAAAAATAAATATTTCAAAACATTTAAATCATGTACAATCCTATCTCCTCTATATTTTAAGTAGATCTCTTTAATTTAATGTAATTAGTTCTATTTATTCAAATTCACCACTTCATATTGTGACTAATGAATAAACAATGAAATTTTTATCACCGAAGTTAATTAAAAATACTTTCGTTTTCAGTATTACTTCTGAAACTTATATATTGAAAGATCACTCTATTTTATATAAATCAATCATAAATCTGTTTCAATGTAAATAATGAATGCATAAAATTCAATGCTTTATAGACACATTCAAAAATTAACATTAAAATCTGAAAATATATTGTCGAAAAGAATAAACTTTGAATAAACTTTAAATAGAAAACAAACTAAATCCAGATACTTTCGTAGTCAGAATAATAATAGTAGCCTACTTATAATAATAATAAGATAACGAATGATTTATTTTATATAATTTCGTTTGAATAGATATTGTTATACATATAATAGATATATAAAACTAAAATAATAGATATATACAATATCAGTTCCATCTTAAAATATTATAGAAGAAACAGAATATATTCGTCTGATTTATATACCTTATATATAATTATAATTTACAAGTAATTACATATAGCATCTGGATCTCAGGTTAAGATTTATTCACAGAAAAATATAAAATGCGATACATTACAGGTCTAGAGAATTTTATACGGATTATAGCTATAAATATTTTTTTCTTGAATTCACTATTATAATAAGAAAATAAATTTAACTGATTTTGAAAAATAAATCGTATAACGCTTATTTAATTCATAAGACACGTATATTAGCCATGAATCTACACGTGCAGAGACTTTAGAATAGAAATGAATCTCTAAAAATTGTTCTGCCCAGTATATAAAACTCTCCATCACCCGCAAAAGAATCGTTATGATCACTAGGAAATGTCCCCTGTAATCGCAAGAATTCCTGACGTCGACTGAATTATCGTTCAAACACTCAGAACACGTCACCTTTCGAGGGGATATTAATACTCATCTTCGTTTGTTTTCTTAGCTACTTTCGCCAGCAGCTAAAACAGAAAGATGGGAGCGAGAATTACCAAGTTCGATAATTGTGCCTTTACCTTGATCGGAGGAGAAGTCCATACTAGTTTTATGGAAACTTTTTTCACAGCTGCTCGAGGGAATCGAGTTTTAAACTTACAATCTACGACTCAGATAAGCTCATTCATTTACATACTGACCTCTCATTTATCTGGATAATATTTGTTTATACACATATATATGGTCGAAAAAAGATTACGTTTGAAATTTATTAAGTATTTATTAAGGAATTTATTTGTTAAGTAACTTGGAAATTGACTGGAAAATGAGTTTCTTGAGATTCTGTTTTAGTTTCTCCAATACATTAAATTTATTATGTATACAATTTTTTAGGCTTTTTATACTTTCACAAAATCCTTATAATTTATTTAAATGGTTAAAAACTTTATTATTACAAAGAGTGCATATTAACAAAGAGAAATTATTATTTATTATCAATTTATTTAATGAAGCACAATTCTTTAAATAATATTAACTATTTGAATAATATTAACAATAAAATATACTTTCTATACAAATTGTGTCTTCTGTCCCTATTATAGATTTAGATAAGATTATTACATATACCTTTATTAACTAGTTCAATGATTCTATTATTACTACTCTAAACTCCTAAAATTAAGTATAAATTGACACAAATAAAATAGTTAAGCTTCCTAATATTATATCTATGAGCACATAAATAAAAAATATTTTCATTCTTTTCGCGAAACATAAAATATGTACAATGAAATTTGACTACAAATTGGTATTTTCTGATATAGCTATTGATTACAAAACTTAGAAATGACAAATTGATAATGACAAACCATTTTCTACCATAAATTTAAGAATTAAGAATGTCAATTAAAAGAAATTATTATTTCTTACAATTTTAAATATAACATCAGAATATACAATAACTTTATTTTCAATATTTTTTTATTTACATGTTAAACAAAAAATCTACTAGTTTTTTTCCATAGTTTTCACAACATTTTCCAAACACATTCCATATATTCGACACACGTCCAACTGACCTTTGCAAACAAATGAAATATCTGGTCTCGTAATCTTTTATACTTATTCATAATTGTAGCGTGGAAAAGGTTAATTGGCATGCCTTGCGTGCGCCGCGACATCATAGGAGCGCCTTGCAAGCCACGTGAAACGCCAAACGCCCCTAATTCGTCGCGTGCAGTATGTGCCACGCGCTAAAGCATTTCTCTAGTCGAGGACAAACTAAAGAGAGAATATGGGCAGAAACATAGCAATTGTAGAAAAGAATAGGAAACTATTTTGTTATGAATATCACAATAGTTATTAAAATATGTCTTGGAAATGAATTGGTCTGCGTATCGATAGTCGAAATTATAGTGTTTTTTTTAACATTTAGTATTTATTAAATAAAGCCGTAGTATATAGTAATCTAATCTATTGATACTACTAAATTTTTTAATTTTTGAAATATACTTATAAAGTTATTGAAAAAATAATACCGTATTATATTTCCCTTTCATCTTTTAAAAAAAATTTAATTGAAGGTTGCATTATCAATATTGGTAAATAGATTTTCTTAATTTTTAACTTTAAAATATAGCAAAATTTTAAAAATAAATAAAACTTTTAATTAATATGTTATATTTTATTTATAGTATAGCTTCATTTAAGGTTTATTATTCTAATCTAAAAATTGTGAATTATCCTACTTTTAAAAAGAGTTGACAATTAATTTTATCTTAATAAGTTATTAATCCTTTATATAATGATTGCTTAATTAAAATACTTATATCATTACTTGTTTGATTAATCTAATCATGATCATTTAAAATAAATGCAACGACAGTACAGATCCCATAATGTTAAGAATATCGGAGATACTATTCTTTTATTTTAAACCCTTATTTAAGTTAAGTGAAGATTTTCTGGGATTAACGTTCTAATGATTATACACGATGAATAATAGAGACTAAGAAAGAAGAATTGTTAAAATAGGGTCTATTTTATGAAATAAATAGTACAATAGATTATATAAACTTAGTTTTTGAACTTTCATTTAAAATTCTATTTTATTATAATAAATTGTCGAATCTAAATAAAATTTATTTTATCATCTTTGTCGATAATTTTCATAATGTATTCTATCTAGTAGCTCCTATTCTTCTAATAAAACAAATAATTCTTATCAAAAATATAAATTTTTTATCTATTATTCAGTGAACTCCAATACGTTTGATTAAATATGTTAATTCAATTACATCAATAAAATAAATGTTTAACAATATTTGTCATATTACTATATTTTAACTTAATTCACAATAAATGATTATTACTTCGTAATATTTATAGTTTTTACATCTACTATGAATAATACTTATAAAAATAAAAAATTCATATATTCAACAAAATGAATTTGTAAATACAATATAATTATATAGTTGTTAAATATTATAAACGGTGCAATGATATTTACTAAAATATCTGGTAAATCTAGTGTCATTATACGTAAAATATGCTAAGTGATATAAGTATATAAGAATATTTTAAATGAAACTTTTTTTAATTTTATACCTAAAAATCTTAGTCAGGAATATATTTCCATTCAGCATTTATTAAAATGCTTAAATCTGATAAGTAAAAGTGATACTAAACATTAAAGTTTTTCTTTCTAGTTATATATAATTATTTCATATCTTTTTAAAATTATTTGTTTTATAAAATTTACAAGGTTAATATCTTAATAATGATAAATTATAAAATTAAGTAATAAAATAAGTATCGATATTAATTTATTCAATTGCATCAATTTTAGTTATTATTTCATATTCACAGTAAATATCTTGGGTTTTCATAATAAACAAAAAGTAAAAATTAAAGATGGATGAATTCAAACTTCATCATAAAAATATGAAATTACTTAATTTAGTTTTTTTAAATTAATGCTTACTCTATTTATTTATTATCCATTTTAATAGGAACTAAATATTTATATATTGGTGTTTTTACAATTAGTTTTGACTCTTTATATAATTTTCTGAAAAAATGTCTTCAATTACAATTCTTCTCTTCTAAGAATTTTTTTTATTTGTTCATACATGTCAATTAAATCGAAAGTAATAAATATGTTTCTTAACATGAAAAAAGGGAACACGAATTTACTATGTATCGGAAAAATATTAGAAAGAACATATATCCTCATAAATTATCTGAATAATTTTAAAGAATTTCATTTTCATTTTTATCGAACAGCTTTTATATTGCTATTCAATTTAAAGTGATGAAATAATGGCATCTAAATATGAGAAGAATTTTACAATAAAAAGAAAAGTTTTTAAAATGATAAAAGAATGCAACTGGAGAAGATTTTACTTGATATTCTGATAAAGATCCACAAAAATTTACTCTTTGATAATATTGAATCCTAGTGTGCCCATGTAAAAACGAAATATTGCTGATGAAGTGTACACTTGTAAACAATCTGAATTTTAAAAATTGATGTGAAATAAAGCATACTGTATAACGTGTTACACCCTTTCGCTCGACTAGCTATTCTAAAAGAGTCTACTCTCGACTTTCAACAATACACCATTAATCGAATTTTAAGTTTTAATAGCTTGGATCTACTTCTTTTCTCCTTATTAAGCTTCTAATTATGTGTGCACTTTGTTATACATTATATATTATATGTTTTATATTATAAATTCTTTCGCCTGTACAAGGTGGAAAGTCCTGGACAAAAACATTGGTGATATAGAGGCGGAAACCATCGCTAGAATTATATGAGAATAGATGAGATTTTACGTCAAGCATGAAACGTTAAAATTATGCGATTCTATACACTTACATGTCAGTACTTTTAAATAATATACTTAATGTTTATGAGATCGCTAAGGCAATTAGAATTAGACTCACGCAGACCCGCCCAAGAGGAGCAGGAAAGAAAGGACACGGATAAAGCAATGAGCCGCAGAACAGAAGGGAGGGGGAGGAAGGTGGGCATGGGGAAAAGAGCTAGGGAGGAGGAAAAAAAAAAGGACTACGCGCAATGGTCATAGGAGAGGGATCTAGGAATAAAGGCGAACGAACAGAGGGCGGCGAAGGGGTTGGGAAAGTTGGAAGCGGACCACGTGCAGGAAGCAGGAAAAAAAGCGAGATAGATATGAGAAGGAGAGTGGAAGGAGTCGAACAAAGAGTACCGAGCATAGCTGAGGCTGGGAAGGAAAGGGGAGAGGGATCGGGCTACCGAGGGGGAGCGTGGAATAGCAAACGAAGAGGAAAGATGCACGAGAGGAGAAAAGGAAGGAGAATAGGGGGGCAGGAGAGGAAGGTGGGGGGTTGGCGGAAGGGGCATAAAGGGGGTGGACACAAGAGAGGAAGTCAAAACAGTCGAGGAGGAGGAGATTGGCAGAGACCATTTAGGGATATCTGATGAAGGCGAATACTTTAGAAGATACGTAGCTATAGTGTGAAAAAAGAGAGGAGATTAAATAGAAAGTGTGTAGGAAGGGGAGGTAAAGTAAATGGGCTATTGCGGGCTTGGGATTCACGCGCGGAGACCAAAAATCAAGGGCAATTAGCAAGCAGATCAACAGACTGTCTTAGAAAACATGTATCTAAAGCGCAATTGTATGGTGAAAGAGGACGAGAGGTGGTGATTATACGTATTACAGACTTATACTTTTGCAATTTGAAAACCTTGCGTGTGAAGAAAACGTGTTTGCCGAAAGAATGTTCGTCGGAGGTTATGTTTTGGATATATCTCTAAAAGGACAGAGATATGTTACGGCTTTCTTAATAGAAGTTCAACACACTGAGGGGAGTACAATGGATGCATGTTGATTGTACAATAGGGCGAGTAATGGCACTTGGTTACAAAATGGTCACCCTTTGCTTTTTATATTTTATCTGTAGTTTAAGTAGAAATATAAATAGTTAGATATGTGCGATACTGTTTGTCATTTATGTCTGTAGTTATACAATACAAAGTCAGAAAGGTCTACTAATTTAAAGAACAATTTGTTTTTTTTTGTTATTTTTAGTAGAATAACAATTTTAGGTAAAGTTTGCAGTTTATGAGGACCGAGGAATTAAATTATCTGATTAAAAAAAACCATGCCAACGGGAAGGCGAATGAAAAAATGAATGGCGAGTATATACGACGGCCGCAAAGCTATAATGATTGGTTGTAACGAGAACAAATTTAGAATCGCTAAATATTATATATCACAAAAATCATACGTCTACGATTAACAAAAATATTTTAGATACTTTTATAGATATTTTTATTAAATATTTCAATCTTCAACATTTAACGTTCTCAATCCTTTTACTGTGTTTCCATAATACTTTATATTAAGAAAATAAACATTAATCATTCAAATCTTCGTTTAGAATACTTTTTTGAAACTTGAAAATAAGCTGAGTAAAAGTAAAATCAAGGAATTTTACAACAAAACATTATTTCTATGTATAAATATATAATATAGCTCTAATACATTTAAAAGACACTCTATGCGTTTACTACAATTTTTCTATATATTTTATATGATTCAGTTTTTTTAACGGTATTATTTCATTACCTTATTGCGGAAATTGAAACTTCTGATTGAACAGTTAAATGGATTTGCTGAATCTGACTTAAAAGTTTGCAATGAGCAGAGAAAAGGATGGGCATATAAGATAATCATAAGATTTATAATACCCTTTTTGCACAGCATTTTACTGTCAAAAAAATATAAATAATATAAAAAATAAATATACTTCTATATGTATTTTTTATAACATTAGATTCATCTATCAGTCAAATATTTCAAAAAAATTCACTAAAGAACTAAATTATTGGATTAAAAAATATTAGTGATGTAATTGATGTAAAATCTTTGTAAAAGTTTAAGAATCGCTATTTTTTAACTTTTAAACATTATCATTTTCAACTATATTCTGCTTTTAGATAGTACTTATATTTTTCCTATCTCTTTCCCAGAACACACATACAGGGCAGTTATATACAATACTTTTCAATAGTTAAACACTTTCTACTATCCTTTAACAGTAAAAAAGGCATAGAATTTCATGAAAATAAAATTTCATGAAAAAAATCGTGCATGCCGCAAAAAAAAATCACTAGCACGTAAAGCGCTCGTAACCTTCGAAATCCTAACGCAACGCCCTGCAAAACCGATGAAAAAAAGGTTTGTGGGTGCTCGCAATCCATTACACCGTTTCCGTACACTTCATTAGTGGATAGCACTCCGTCGATACGTCAACGTCACTTTTGACGCCGCGAACAATGATCAGAAACCGATTACCGTGGGCTCTCGAGTAACGGCGTCACAGGCTACAGCATGTAACGACACATGGAGAATAAAAATCGAATGTAAACAACGCCAGGCACAAGTATTGCTCTTCGAAACGTCGAGTTTCAAGGCAACAGCAATCTGTAAACACAAAAGGAGGTTACTTGTTACGTACACACCTATTCACTCTCTCTTCCTCCATTTCTCTTTCTCATACATTCTCTCTGTATCTTTACTTT